>CM060976.1:0-2400000 GCA_030765065.1 Deroplatys truncata
GATTTTACACTCACTAGGGGCTAGAAAATCGAATTTCTTGACTTGTTGAAATCTGAATATTCTTGGTATATAGAGGCTTATAATGACGTGATACATCCATTTATATGATTCTTAAGCATTTTGAAAGAAGTGAAGTAAACGCGATTTTACACTCACTAGGGGCTAGAAATGCGAATTTCTTGACTTTTTGAAAACTCAGTATTCTTGGTATATAGAGCCTTATAATGACGTGAAACATCCTTTTATATGATTTTTAAGCAGTTTGAAATAAGTGAAGAAAACGCGATTTTACACTCACTAGGGGCTAGAAAATCGAATTTCTTGTCGTTTTGAGACCTCAGTATTCTTGGAATATATAGGCTTATCATTCTTGGTATATAGAGGCTTATAATGAGGTGATACATCCATTTATATGATTTTTAAGCAGTTTGAAAGAAGTGAAGTAAACGCGATTTTACACTCACTAGGGGCTAGAAAATCGAATTTCTTGACTTTTTCAAAACTCAGTATTCTTGGTATATATAGGCTTATAATGACGTGAAACATCCATTTATATGATTTTTAAGCAGTTTGAAAGAATTGAAGTAAACGCACCTTTACACTCACTAGGGGCTAGAAAATCGAAATTCTTGACTTTTTGAAAACTTAGTATTCTTGGTATATATAGGCTTATTATGATGTGATACATCCATTTATATGATTTTTATGCAGTGTGAAATAAGTGAAGTAAACGCGATTTTACACTCACTAGGGGCTAGAAAATCCAATTTCTTGTCTTCTTGAGAGCTCAGTATTCTTGGAATATATATGCTTATTATGACGTGAAACATCCATTTATATGATTTTTATGCAGTTTGAAAGAAGTAAAGTAAACGCGATTTGACGCTCACCAGGGGCTAAAATATCGAATTTCTTGACTTGTTGAAAACTGAGTTTTCCTGGTATGTAGATGCTTATTATGAGGTGATACATACATTTATATGATTTTTAAGCGGTTTGAAAGAAGTGAAGTAAACGTGATTTTACACTCACTAGGGGCTAGAAAATCGAATTTCTTGACTTTATGAAAACTCTGTATTATTGTATATATAGGCTTATAATGAAGTGAAACATCTATTTATATGATTTTTAAGCAGTTTGAAGGAAGAGAAGTAAACGCGATTTTACACTCACTAGGGGCTAGAAAATCGAAATTCTTGACTTTTTGAAAACTCAGTATTCTTGGTATATAGAGGCTTTTTATGAGGTGATACATTCATTTATATGATTTTTAGGCAGTTTGTAAGAAGTGAAGTAAACGTGATTTTACACTCACTGGGGGCTAGAAAATCGAATTTCTTGACTTGTTGAAAACTTAGTATTCTTGGTTTATATATGTAAACGTGATTTTGCACTCACTAGGGGCTAGAAAATCGAATTTTTTGACTTTATGAAAACTCTGTATTATTGTATATATAGGCTTATAATGAAGTGAAACATCTATTTATATGATTTTTAAGCAGTTTGAAGGAAGAGAAGTAAACGCGATTTTACACTCACTAGGGGCTAGAAAATCGAAATTCTTGACTTTTTGAAAACTCAGTATTCTTGGTATATAGAGGCTTTTTATGAGGTGATACATTCATTTATATGATTTTTAAGCAGTTTGTAAGAAGTGAAGTAAACGTGATTTTACACTCACTGGGGGCTAGAAAATCGAATTTCTTGACTTGTTGAAAACTTAGTATTCTTGATATATATATATATATATATGTATAGGCTTATTATGACGTGAAACATCCATTTATATGATTTTTTTGCAGTTTGAAAGAAGTGAAGTAAACGCGATTTTACTGTTACTAGGGGCTAGAAAATTGAATTTCTTGACTTGTTGAAAACTCAATATTCATGGTATATGTAGGCTTATAATGACGTGAAACATCCTTTTATATGATTTTTAAGCAGTTTGAAAGAAGTGAAGTAAACGCGATTTTACACTCACTGGGGGCTAGAAAATCGAATTTCTTGACTTGTTGAGATCTGAATATTCTTGGTATATAGAGGCTTACTATGAGGTGATACATCCATTTATATGATTTTTAAGCAGTTTGAAAGAAGTGAAGTAAACGCGATTTTACACTCACTGGGGGATAGAAAATAGAATACCTGGACTTGTTGAAATCTGAATATTCTTGGTATATAGAGGCTTATTATGAGGTGAATCATCCATTTATATGATTTTTAAGCAGTTTGAAAGAAGTGAAGTAAACGCGATTTTACACACAATAGGGGCTAGAAAATCGAATTTCTTGACTTTTTGAAAACTCAGTATTCTTGGTATATAGAGGCTTACTATGAGGTGATACATACATTTATATGATTTTTAAACAGTTTGAAATAAGTGAAGAAAACGCGTATTTTCACTCACTAGGGGCTAGAAAATCGAATTTCTTTTTTCTTGAGCCCTCAGTATTCTTGGTATATAGATGCTTATTATGAGGTGATACATCCATTTATATGATTTTTAAGCAGTTTGAAAGAAGTGAAGTAAACGCGATTTTACACTCACTAGGGGCTAGAAGATCGAATTTCTTGTCTTTTTTAGACCTCAGTATTCTTGGTATATAGATGCTTATTATGAGGTGATACATACATTTATATGATTTTTAAGCAGTTTGAAAGAAGTGAAGTAAACGCGATTTTACACTCACTAGGGGTTAGAAAATCGAATTTCTTGAATTTTTAAAAACGCAGTATTCTTGGTATATATAGGCTTATAATGACGTGATACATCCATTTATATGATTTTTAAGCATTTTGAAAGAAGTGAAGTAAACGCGATTTTACACTCACTAGGGGCTAGAAAATCGAATTTCTTGACATTTTGAAAACTCAGTATTCTTGGTATATAGAGGCTTACTATGAGGTGATACATCCATTTATATGATTTTTAAACAGTTTGAAATAAGTGAAGAAAACGCGATTTTACACTCACTAGGGGCTAGAAAATCGAATTTCTTGTCTTCTTGAGAGCTCAGTATTCTTGGAATATATATGCTTATTATGACGTGAAACATCCATTTATATGATTTTTATGCAGTTTGAAAGAAGTAAAGTAAACGCGATTTGACGCTCACCAGGGGCTAAAATATCGAATTTCTTGACTTGTTGAAAACTGAGTTTTCCTGGTATATAGATGCTTATTATGAGGTGATACATACATTTATATGATTGTTAAGCGGTTTGAAAGAAGTGAAGTAAACGTGATTTTACACTCACTAGGGGCTAGAAAATCGAATTTCTTGACTTTTTGAAAACTCAGTATTCTTGGTATATAGAGGCTTTTTATGAGGTGATACATTCATTTATATGATTTTTAAGCAGTTTGTAAGAAGTGAAGTAAACGTGATTTTACACTCACTGGGGGCTAGAAAATCGAATTTCTTGACTTGTTGAAAACTTAGTATTCTTGGTATATATATGTAAACGTGATTTTGCACTCACTAGGGGCTAGAAAATCGAATTTCTTGACTTTATGAAAACTCTGTATTATTGTATATATAGGCTTATAATGAAGTGAAACATCTATTTATATGATTTTTAAGCAGTTTGAAGGAAGAGAAGTAAACGCGATTTTACACTCACTAGGGGCTAGAAAATCGAAATTGTTGACTTTTTGAAAACTCAGTATTCTTGGTATATAGAGGCTTTTTATGAGGTGATACATTCATTTATATGATTTTTAAGCAGTTTGTAAAAAGTGAAGTAAACGTGATTTTACACTCACTGGCGGCTAGAAAATCGAATTTCTTGACTTGTTGAAAACTTAGTATTCTTGGTATATATATATATATATATATATATATATATATATATATATATATATATATAGGCTTATTATGACGTGAAACATCCATTTATATGATTTTTTTGCAGTTTGAAAGAAGTGAAGTAAACGCGATTTTACTGTTACTAGGGACTAGAAAATTGAATTTCTTGACTTGTTGAAAACTCAATATTCATGGTATATGTAGGCTTATAATGACGTGAAACATCCTTTTATATGATTTTTAAGCAGTTTGAAAGAAGTGAAGTAAACGCGATTTTACTCTCACTAGGGGCTAGAAAATTGAAATTCTTGCCTTGTTAAAAACTCAATATTCTTGGTATATATAGGCTTATTATGAGGTGATACATCCATGTATATGATTTTTAAGCAGTTTGAAAGGTGTGAAGTAAACGCGATTTTACACTCACTAGGGGCTAGAAAATCGAATTTCTTGACTTTTTGAAAACTCAGTATTCTTGGTATATAGAGGCTTACTATGAGGTGATACATCCATTTATATGATTTTTAAACAGTTTGAAATAAGTGAAGAAAACGCGATTTTACACTCACTAGGGGCTAGAAAATCGAATTTCTTGTCTTCTTGAGAGCTCAGTATTCTTGGAATATATATGCTTATTATGACGTGAAACATCCATTTATATGATTTTTATGCAGTTTGAAAGAAGTAAAGTAAACGCGATTTGACGCTCACCAGGGGCTAAAATATCGAATTTCTTGACTTGTTGAAAACTGAGTTTTCCTGGTATATAGATGCTTATTATGAGGTGATACATACATTTATATGATTTTTAAGCGGTTTGAAAGAAGTGAAGTAAACGTGATTTTACACTCACTAGGGGCTAGAAAATCGTATTTCTTGACTTTATGAAAACTCTGTATTATTGTATATATAGGCTTATAATGAAGTGAAACATCTATTTATATGATTTTTAAGCAGTTTGAAGGAAGAGAAGTAAACGCGATTTTACACTCACTAGGGGCTAGAAAATCGAAATTCTTGACTTTTTGAAAACTCAGTATTCTTGGTATATAGAGGCTTTTTTTTAGGTGATACATTCATTTATATGATTTTTAAGCAGTTTGTAAGAAGTGAAGTAAACGTGATTTTACACTCACTGGGGGCTAGAAAATCGAATTTCTTGACTTGTTGAAAACTTAGTATTCTTGGTATATATATGTAAACGTGATTTTACACTCAATGGCGGCTAGAAAATCGAATTTCTTGACTTGTTGAAAACTTAGTATTCTTGGTATATATATATAGGCTTATTATGACGTGAAACATCCATTTATATGATTTTTTTGCAGTTTGAAAGAAGTGAAGTAAACGCGATTTTACTGTTACTAGGGGCTAGAAAATTGAATTTCTTGACTTGTTGAAAACTCAATATTCATGGTATATGTAGGCTTATAATGACGTGAAACATCCTTTTATATGATTTTTAAGCAGTTTGAAAGAAGTGAAGTAAACGCGATTTTACACTCACTGGGGGCTAGAAAATCGAATTTCTTGACTTGTTGAGATCTGAATATTCTTGGTATATAGAGGCTTACTATGAGGTGATACATCCATTTATATGATTTTTAAGCAGTTTGAAAGAAGTGAAGTAAACGCGATTTTACACTCACTGGGGGATAGAAAATAGAATACCTGGACTTGTTGAAATCTGAATATTCTTGGTATATAGAGGCTTATTATGAGGTGAATCATCCATTTATATGATTTTTAAGCAGTTTGAAAGAAGTGAAGTAAACGCGATTTTACACACAATAGGGGCTAGAAAATCGAATTTCTTGACTTTTTGAAAACTCAGTATTCTTGGTATATAGAGGCTTACTATGAGGTGATACATACATTTATATGATTTTTAAACAGTTTGAAATAAGTGAAGAAAACGCGTATTTTCACTCACTAGGGGCTAGAAAATCGAATTTCTTTTTTCTTGAGACCTCAGTATTCTTGGTATATAGATGCTTATTATGAGGTGATACATCCATTTATATGATTTTTAAGCAGTTTGAAAGAAGTGAAGTAAACGCGATTTTACACTCACTAGGGGCTAGAAGATCGAATTTCTTGTCTTTTTTAGACCTCAGTATTCTTGGTATATAGATGCTTATTATGAGGTGATACATACATTTATATGATTTTTAAGCAGTTTGAAAGAAGTGAAGTAAACGCGATTTTACACTCACTAGGGGTTAGAAAATCGAATTTCTTGAATTTTTAAAAACGCAGTATTCTTGGTATATATAGGCTTATAATGACGTGATACATCCATTTATATGATTTTTAAGCATTTTGAAAGAAGTGAAGTAAACGCGATTTTACACTCACTAGGGGCTAGAAAATCGAATTTCTTGACATTTTGAAAACTCAGTATTCTTGGTATATAGAGGCTTACTATGAGGTGATACATCCATTTATATGATTTTTAAACAGTTTGAAATAAGTGAAGAAAACGCGATTTTACACTCACTAGGGGCTAGAAAATCGAATTTCTTGTCTTCTTGAGAGCTCAGTATTCTTGGAATATATATGCTTATTATGACGTGAAACATCCATTTATATGATTTTTATGCAGTTTGAAAGAAGTAAAGTAAACGCGATTTGACGCTCACCAGGGGCTAAAATATCGAATTTCTTGACTTGTTGAAAACTGAGTTTTCCTGGTATATAGATGCTTATTATGAGGTGATACATACATTTATATGATTGTTAAGCGGTTTGAAAGAAGTGAAGTAAACGTGATTTTACACTCACTAGGGGCTAGAAAATCGAATTTCTTGACTTTTTGAAAACTCAGTATTCTTGGTATATAGAGGCTTTTTATGAGGTGATACATTCATTTATATGATTTTTAAGCAGTTTGTAAGAAGTGAAGTAAACGTGATTTTACACTCACTGGGGGCTAGAAAATCGAATTTCTTGACTTGTTGAAAACTTAGTATTCTTGGTATATATATGTAAACGTGATTTTGCACTCACTAGGGGCTAGAAAATCGAATTTCTTGACTTTATGAAAACTCTGTATTATTGTATATATAGGCTTATAATGAAGTGAAACATCTATTTATATGATTTTTAAGCAGTTTGAAGGAAGAGAAGTAAACGCGATTTTACACTCACTAGGGGCTAGAAAATCGAAATTGTTGACTTTTTGAAAACTCAGTATTCTTGGTATATAGAGGCTTTTTATGAGGTGATACATTCATTTATATGATTTTTAAGCAGTTTGTAAAAAGTGAAGTAAACGTGATTTTACACTCACTGGCGGCTAGAAAATCGAATTTCTTGACTTGTTGAAAACTTAGTATTCTTGGTATATATATATATATATATATATATATATATATATATAGGCTTATTATGACGTGAAACATCCATTTATATGATTTTTTTGCAGTTTGAAAGAAGTGAAGTAAACGCGATTTTACTGTTACTAGGGACTAGAAAATTGAATTTCTTGACTTGTTGAAAACTCAATATTCATG
Source organism: Deroplatys truncata (assembly GCA_030765065.1). NCBI lineage: Eukaryota > Metazoa > Arthropoda > Insecta > Mantodea > Mantidae > Deroplatys > Deroplatys truncata. The sequence goes on from CM060976.1 coordinate 7,325, forward strand.
GTATATGTAGGCTTATAATGACGTGAAACATCCTTTTATATGATTTTTAAGCAGTTTGAAAGAAGTGAAGTAAACGCGATTTTACACTCACTGGGGGCTAGAAAATCGAATTTCTTGACTTGTTGAGATCTGAATATTCTTGGTATATAGAGGCTTATAATGACGTGATACATCCATTTATATGATTCTTAAGCATTTTGAAAGAAGTGATGTAAACGCGATTTTACACTCACTAGGGGCTAGAAAATAGAATTTCTTGACTTTTTGAAAATTCAGTATTCTTGGTATATAGAGGCTTACTATGAGGTGATACATCCATTTATATGATTTTTAAGCAGTTTGAAAGAAGTGAAGTAAACGCGATTTTACACTCACTGGGGGATAGAAAATCGAATACCTGGACTTGTTGAAATCTGAATATTCTTGGTATATAGAGGCTTATTATGAGGTGAATCATCCATTTATATGATTTTTAAGCAGTTTGAAAGAAGTGAAGTAAACGCGATTTTACACACACTAGGGGCTAGAAAATCGAATTTCTTGACTTTTTGAAAACTCATTATTCTTGGTATATAGAGGCTTACTATATGGTGATACATCCATTTATATGATTTTTAAACAGTTTGAAATACGTGAAGAAAACGCGATTTTACACTCACTAGGGGCTAGAAAATCGAATTTCTTTTTTCTTGAGACCTCAGTATTCTTGGTATATAGATGCTTATTATGAGGTGATACATCCATTTATATGATTTTTAAGCAGTTTGAAAGAAGTGAAGTAAACGCGATTTTACACTCACTAGGGGCTAGAAAATCGAATATCTTGACTTGTTGAAAACTTAGTATTCTTGGTATATGTAGGCTTATAATGACGTGAAACATCCTTTTGTATGATTTTTAAGCAGTTTGAAAGAAGTGAAGTAAACGCGATTTTACACTCACTGGGGGCTAGAAAATCGAATTTCTTGACTTGTTGAAATCTGAATATTCTTGGTATATAGAGGCTTATAATGACGTGATACATCCATTTATATGATTCTTAAGCATTTTGAAAGAAGTGAAGTAAACGCGATTTTACACTCACTAGGGGCTAGAAAATCGAATTTCTTGACTTTTTGAAAACTCAGTATTCTTGGTATATAGAGCCTTATAATGACGTGAAACATCCTTTTATATGATTTTTAAGCAGTTTGAAATAAGTGAAGAAAACGCGATTTTACACTCACTAGGGGCTAGAAAATCGAATTTCTTGTCGTTTTGAGACCTCAGTATTCTTGGAATATATAGGCTTATTATTCTTGGTATATAGAGGCTTATAATGAGGTGATACATCCATTTATATGATTTTTAAGCAGTTTGAAAGAAGTGAAGTAAACGCGATTTTACACTCACTAGAGGCTAGAAAATCGAATTTCTTGACTTTTTCAAAACTCAGTATTCTTGGTATATATAGGCTTATAATGACGTGAAACATCCATTTATATGATTTTTAAGCAGTTTGAAAGAAGTGAAGTAAACGCACTTTTACACTCACTAGGGGCTAGAAAATCGAAATTTTTGTCTTTTTGAAAACTTAGTATTCTTGGTATATATAGGCTTATTATGATGTGATACATCCATTTATATGATTTTTATGCAGTGTGAAATAAGTGAAGTAAACGCGATTTTACACTCACTAGGGGCTAGAAAATCGAATTTCTTGACTTGTTGAAAACTGAATATTCTTGGTATATAGAGGCTTATTATGTCGTGATACATCCATTTATATGATTTTTAAGCAGTTTAAAAGAAGTGATGTAAACGCGATTTTACACTCACTAGGGGCTAGAAAATCGAAATTCTTGACTTTTTGAAAACTTAGTATTCTTGGTATATAGAGGCTTATTATGAGGTGATACATCCATTTATATGATTTTTAAGCAGTTTGAAAGAAGTGAAGTAAACGCGATTTTACACTCACTAGGGGCTAGAAAATCGAATTTCTTGACTTGTTAAAAACTTAGTATTCTTGGTATATATAGGCTTATTATGACGTGAAATATCCATTTATATGATTTTTATGCAGTTTGAAAGAAGTGAAGTAAACGCGATTTTACTCTCACTAGGGGCTAGAAAATTGAAATTCTTGCCTTGTTAAAAACTCAATATTCTTGGTATATATAGGCTTATTATGAGGTGATACATCCATGTATATGATTTTTAAGCAGTTTGAAAGATGTGAAGTAAACGCGATTTTACACTCACTAGGGGCTAGAAAATCGAATTTCTTGACTTTTTGAAAACTCAGTATTCTTGGTATATAGAGGCTTACTATGAGGTGATACATCCATTTATATGATTTTTAAACAGTTTGAAATAAGTGAAGAAAACGCGATTTTACACTCACTAGGGGCTAGAAAATCGAATTTCTTGTCTTCTTGAGAGCTCAGTATTCTTGGAATATATATGCTTATTATGACGTGAAACATCCATTTATATGATTTTTATGCAGTTTGAAAGAAGTAAAGTAAACGCGATTTGACGCTCACCAGGGGCTAAAATATCGAATTTCTTGACTTGTTGAAAACTGAGTTTTCCTGGTATATAGATGCTTATTATGAGGTGATACATACATTTATATGATTTTTAAGCGGTTTGAAAGAAGTGAAGTAAACGTGATTTTACACTCACTAGGGGCTAGAAAATCGTATTTCTTGACTTTATGAAAACTCTGTATTATTGTATATATAGGCTTATAATGAAGTGAAACATCTATTTATATGATTTTTAAGCAGTTTGAAGGAAGAGAAGTAAACGCGATTTTACACTCACTAGGGGCTAGAAAATCGAAATTCTTGACTTTTTGAAAACTCAGTATTCTTGGTATATAGAGGCTTTTTTTTAGGTGATACATTCATTTATATGATTTTTAAGCAGTTTGTAAGAAGTGAAGTAAACGTGAGTTTACACTCACTGGGGGCTAGAAAATCGAATTTCTTGACTTGTTGAAAACTTAGTATTCTTGGTATATATATGTAAACGTGATTTTACACTCAATGGCGGCTAGAAAATCGAATTTCTTGACTTGTTGAAAACTTAGTATTCTTGGTATATATATATAGGCTTATTATGACGTGAAACATCCATTTATATGATTTTTTTGCAGTTTGAAAGAAGTGAAGTAAACGCGATTTTACTGTTACTAGGGGCTAGAAAATTGAATTTCTTGACTTGTTGAAAACTCAATATTCATGGTATATGTAGGCTTATAATGACGTGAAACATCCTTTTATATGATTTTTAAGCAGTTTGAAAGAAGTGAAGTAAACGCGATTTTACACTCACTGGGGGCTAGAAAATCGAATTTCTTGACTTGTTGAGATCTGAATATTCTTGGTATATAGAGGCTTACTATGAGGTGATACATCCATTTATATGATTTTTAAGCAGTTTGAAAGAAGTGAAGTAAACGCGATTTTACACTCACTGGGGGATAGAAAATCGAATTTCTTGACTTGTTGAAATCTGAATATTCTTGGTATATAGAGGCTTATTATGAGGTGAATCATCCATTTATATGATTTTTAAGCAGTTTGAAAGAAGTGAAGTAAACGCGATTTTACACACAATAGGGGATAGAAAATCGAATTTCTTGACTTTTTGAAAACTCAGTATTCTTGGTATATAGAGGCTTACTATGAGGTGATACATACATTTATATGATTTTTAAACAGTTTGAAATAAGTGAATAAAACGCGTATTTTCACTCACTAGGGGCTAGAAAATCGAATTTCTTTTTTCTTGAGACCTCAGTATTCTTGGTATATAGATGCTTATTATGACGTGATACATCCATTTATATGATTTTTAAGCAGTTTGAAAGAAGTGAAGTAAACGCGATTTTACACTCACTAGGGGCTAGAAGATCGAATTTCTTGTCTTTTTTAGACCTCAGTATTCTTGGTATATAGATGCTTATTATGAGGTGATACATACATTTATATGATTTTTAAGCAGTTTGAAAGAAGTGAAGTAAACGCGATTTTACACTCACTAGGGGTTAGAAAATCGAATTTCTTGAATTTTTAAAATCGCAGTATTCTTGGTATATATAGGCTTATAATGACGTGATACATCCATTTATATGATTTTTAAGCATTTTGAAAGAAGTGAAGTAAACGCGATTTTACACTCACTAGGGGCTAGAAAATCGAATTTCTTGTCTTCTTGAGAGCTCAGTATTCTTGGAATATATATGCTTATTATGACGTGAAACATCCATTTATATGATTTTTATGCAGTTTGAAAGAAGTAAAGTAAACGCGATTTGACGCTCACCAGGGGCTAAAATATCGAATTTCTTGACTTGTTGAAAACTGAGTTTTCCTGGTATATAGATGCTTATTATGAGGTGATACATACATTTATATGATTGTTAAGCGGTTTGAAAGAAGTGAAGTAAACGTGATTTTACACTCACTAGGGGCTAGAAAATCGAATTTCTTGACTTTATGAAAACTCTGTATTATTGTATATATAGGCTTATAATGAAGTGAAACATCTATTTATATGATTTTTAAGCAGTTTGAAGGAAGAGAAGTAAACGCGATTTTACACTCACTAGGGGCTAGAAAATCGAAATTCTTGACTTTTTGAAAACTCAGTATTCTTGGTATATAGAGGCTTTTTATGAGGTGATACATTCATTTATATGATTTTTAAGCAGTTTGTAAGAAGTGAAGTAAACGTGATTTTACACTCACTGGGGGCTAGAAAATCGAATTTCTTGACTTGTTGAAAACTTAGTATTCTTGGTATATATATGTAAACGTGATTTTGCACTCACTAGGGGCTAGAAAATCGAATTTCTTGACTTTATGAAAACTCTGTATTATTGTATATATAGGCTTATAATGAAGTGAAACATCTATTTATATGATTTTTAAGCAGTTTGAAGGAAGAGAAGTAAACGCGATTTTACACTCACTAGGGGCTAGAAAATCGAAATTCTTGACTTTTTGAAAACTCAGTATTCTTGGTATATAGAGGCTTTTTATGAGGTGATACATTCATTTATATGATTTTTAAGCAGTTTGTAAGAAGTGAAGTAAACGTGATTTTACACTCACTGGGGGCTAGAAAATCGAATTTCTTGACTTGTTGAAAACTTAGTATTCTTGGTATATATATATATATTTATAGGCTTATTATGACGTGAAACATCCATTTATATGATTTTTTTGCAGTTTGAAAGAAGTGAAGTAAACGCGATTTTACTGTTACTAGGGGCTAGAAAATTGAATTTCTTGACTTGTTGAAAACTCAATATTCATGGTATATGTAGGCTTATAATGACGTGAAACATCCTTTTATATGATTTTTAAGCAGTTTGAAAGAAGTGAAGTAAACGCGATTTTACACTCACTGGGGGCTAGAAAATCGAATTTCTTGACTTGTTGAGATCTGAATATTCTTGGTATATAGAGGCTTATAATGACGTGATACATCCATTTATATGATTCTTAAGCATTTTGAAAGAAGTGAAGTAAACGCGATTTTACACTCACTAGGGGCTAGAAAATCGAATTTCTTGACTTTTTGAAAACTCAGTATTCTTGGTATATAGACGCTTACTATGAGGTGATACATCCATTTATATGATTTTTAATCAGTTTGAAAGAAGTGAAGTAAACGCGATTTTACACTCACTGGGGGATAGAAAATCGAATACCTGGACTTGTTGAAATCTGAATATTTTTATGGTATATAGAGGCTTATTATGAGGTGAATCATCCATTTATATGATTTTTAAGCAGTTTGAAAGAAGTGAAGTAAACGCGATTTTACACTCACTAGGGGCTAGAAAATCGAATTTCTTGACTTGTTGAAATCTGAATATTCTTGGTATATAGAGGCTTATAATGACGTGATACATCCATTTATATGATTCTTAAGCATTTTGAAAGAAGTGAAGTAAACGCGATTTTACACTCACTAGGGGCTAGAAATGCGAATTTCTTGACTTTTTGAAAACTCAGTATTCTTGGTATATAGAGCCTTATAATGACGTGAAACATCCTTTTATATGATTTTTAAGCAGTTTGAAATAAGTGAAGAAAACGCGATTTTACACTCACTAGGGGCTAGAAAATCGAATTTCTTGTCGTTTTGAGACCTCAGTATTCTTGGAATATATAGGCTTATCATTCTTGGTATATAGAGGCTTATAATGAGGTGATACATCCATTTATATGATTTTTAAGCAGTTTGAAAGAAGTGAAGTAAACGCGATTTTACACTCACTAGGGGCTAGAAAATCGAATTTCTTGACTTTTTCAAAACTCAGTATTCTTGGTATATATAGGCTTATAATGACGTGAAACATCCATTTATATGATTTTTAAGCAGTTTGAAAGAATTGAAGTAAACGCACCTTTACACTCACTAGGGGCTAGAAAATCGAAATTCTTGACTTTTTGAAAACTTAGTATTCTTGGTATATATAGGCTTATTATGATGTGATACATCCATTTATATGATTTTTATGCAGTGTGAAATAAGTGAAGTAAACGCGATTTTACACTCACTAGGGGCTAGAAAATCCAATTTCTTGTCTTCTTGAGAGCTCAGTATTCTTGGAATATATATGCTTATTATGACGTGAAACATCCATTTATATGATTTTTATGCAGTTTGAAAGAAGTAAAGTAAACGCGATTTGACGCTCACCAGGGGCTAAAATATCGAATTTCTTGACTTGTTGAAAACTGAGTTTTCCTGGTATGTAGATGCTTATTATGAGGTGATACATACATTTATATGATTTTTAAGCGGTTTGAAAGAAGTGAAGTAAACGTGATTTTACACTCACTAGGGGCTAGAAAATCGAATTTCTTGACTTTATGAAAACTCTGTATTATTGTATATATAGGCTTATAATGAAGTGAAACATCTATTTATATGATTTTTAAGCAGTTTGAAGGAAGAGAAGTAAACGCGATTTTACACTCACTAGGGGCTAGAAAATCGAAATTCTTGACTTTTTGAAAACTCAGTATTCTTGGTATATAGAGGCTTTTTATGAGGTGATACATTCATTTATATGATTTTTAGGCAGTTTGTAAGAAGTGAAGTAAACGTGATTTTACACTCACTGGGGGCTAGAAAATCGAATTTCTTGACTTGTTGAAAACTTAGTATTCTTGGTTTATATATGTAAACGTGATTTTGCACTCACTAGGGGCTAGAAAATCGAATTTTTTGACTTTATGAAAACTCTGTATTATTGTATATATAGGCTTATAATGAAGTGAAACATCTATTTATATGATTTTTAAGCAGTTTGAAGGAAGAGAAGTAAACGCGATTTTACACTCACTAGGGGCTAGAAAATCGAAATTCTTGACTTTTTGAAAACTCAGTATTCTTGGTATATAGAGGCTTTTTATGAGGTGATACATTCATTTATATGATTTTTAAGCAGTTTGTAAGAAGTGAAGTAAACGTGATTTTACACTCACTGGGGGCTAGAAAATCGAATTTCTTGACTTGTTGAAAACTTAGTATTCTTGATATATATATATATATATATGTATAGGCTTATTATGACGTGAAACATCCATTTATATGATTTTTTTGCAGTTTGAAAGAAGTGAAGTAAACGCGATTTTACTGTTACTAGGGGCTAGAAAATTGAATTTCTTGACTTGTTGAAAACTCAATATTCATGGTATATGTAGGCTTATAATGACGTGAAACATCCTTTTATATGATTTTTAAGCAGTTTGAAAGAAGTGAAGTAAACGCGATTTTACACTCACTGGGGGCTAGAAAATCGAATTTCTTGACTTGTTGAGATCTGAATATTCTAGGTATATAGAGGCTTATAATGACGTGATACATCCATTTATATGATTCTTAAGCATTTTGAAAGAAGTGAAGTAAACGCGATTTTACACTCACTAGGGGCTAGAAAATCGAATTTCTTGACTTTTTGAAAACTCAGTATTCTAGGTATATAGAGGCTTACTATGAGGTGATACATCCATTTATATGATTTTTAAACAGTTTGAAATAAGTGAAGAAAACGCGATTTTACACTCACTAGGGGCTAGAAAATCGAATTTCTTGTCTTCTTGAGACCTCAGTATTCTTGGTATATAGATGCTTATTATGAGGTGATACATCCATTTATATGATTTTTAAGCAGTTTGAAAGAAGTGAAGTAAACGCGATTTTACACTCACTAGGGGCTAGAAAATCGAATATCTTGACTTTTTGAAAACACAGTATTCTTGGTATATAGAGGCTTATTATGAGGTGATACATCCAATTATATGATTTTTAAGCAGTTTGAAAGAAGTGAAGAAAACGCGATTTTACACTCACTAGGGGCTAGAAGATCGAATTTCTTGTCTTTTTTAGACCTCAGTATTCTTGGTATATAGATGCTTATTATGAGGTGATACATACATTTATATGATTTTTAAGCAGTTTGAAAGAAGTGAAGTAAACGCGATTTTACACTCTCTAGGGGTTAGAAAATCGAATTTCTTGAATTTTTAAAAACTCAGTATTCTTGGTATATATAGGCTTATAATGACGTGATACATCCATTTATATGATTTTTAAGCATTTTGAAAGAAGTGAAGTACACGCGATTTTACACTCACTGGGGGCTAGAAAATCGAATTTCTTGACTTGTTGAAAACTTAGTATTCTTGGTATATATATGTAAACGTGATTTTACACTCAATGGCGGCTAGAAAATCGAATTTCTTGACTTGTTGAAAACTTAGTATTCTTGGTATATATATATAGGCTTATTATGACGTGAAACATCCATTTATATGATTTTTTTGCAGTTTGAAAGAAGTGAAGTAAACGCGATTTTACTGTTACTAGGGGCTAGAAAATTGAATTTCTTGACTTGTTGAAAACTCAATATTCATGGTATATGTAGGCTTATAATGACGTGAAACATCCTTTTATATCATTTTTAAGCAGTTTGAAAGAAGTGAAGTAAACGCGATTTTACACTCACTGGGGGGTAGAAAATCGAATTTCTTGACTTGTTGAGATCTGAATATTCTTGGTATATAGAGGCTTACTATGAGGTGATACATCCATTTATATTATTTTTAAGCAGTTTGAAAGAAGTGAAGTAAACGCGATTTTAAACTCACTGGGGGATAGAAAATAGAATACCTGGACTTGTTGAAATCTGAATATTCTTGGTATATAGAGGCTTATTATGAGGTGAATCATCCATTTATATGATTTTTAAGCAGTTTGAAATAAGTGAAGAAAACGCGTATTTACACTCACTAGGGGCTAGAATATCGAATTTCGTTTTTCTTGAGACCTCAGTATTCTTGGTATATAGATGCTTATTATGAGGTGATACATCCATTTATATGATTTTTAAGCAGTTTGAAATAAGTGAAGAAAACGCGTATTTACACTCACTAGGGGCTAGAATATCGAATTTCGTTTTTCTTGAGACCTCAGTATTCTTGGTATATAGATGCTTATTATGAGGTGATACATCCATTTATATGATTTTTAAGCAGTTTGAAAGAAGTGAAGTAAACGCGATTTTACACTCACTAGGGGCTAGAAGATCGAATTTCTTGTCTTTTTTAGACCTCAGTATTCTTGGTATATAGATGCTTATTATGAGGTGATACATACATTTATATGATTTTTAAGCAGTTTGAAAGAAGTGAAGTAAACGCGATTTTACACTCACTAGGGGCTAGAAGATCGAATTTCTTGTCTTTTTTAGACCTCAGTATTCTTGGTATATAGATGCTTATTATGAGGTGATACATACATTTATATGATTTTTAAGCAGTTTGAAAGAAGTGAAGTAAACGCGATTTTACACTCACTAGGGGCTAGAAAATCGAAATTCTTGACTTTTTGAAAACTCAGTATTCTTGGTATATATATGTAAACGTGATTTTGCACTCACTAGGGGCTAGAAAATCGAATTTCTTGACTTTATGAAAACTCTGTATTATTGTATACATAGGCTTATAATGAAGTGAAACATCTATTTATATGATTTTTAAGCAGTTTGAAGGAAGAGAAGTAAACGCGATTTTACACTCACTAGGGGCTAGAAAATCGAAATTCTTGACTTTTTGAAAACTCAGTATTCTTGGTATATAGAGGCTTTTTATGAGGTGATACATTCATTTATATGATTTTTAAGCAGTTTGTAAGAAGTGAAGTAAACGTGATTTTACACTCACTGGGGGCTAGAAAATCGAATTTCTTGACTTGTTGAAAACTTAGTATTCTTGGTATATATATATATATATATATATATATATATATATATATATATATATATGTATAGGCTTATTATGACGTGAAACATCCATTTATATGATTTTTTTGCAGTTTGAAAGAAGTGTAGTAAACGCGATTTTACTGTTACTAGGGGCTAGAAAATTGAAATTCTTGACTTGTTGAAAACTCAATATTCATGGTATATGTAGGCTTATAATGACGTGAAACATCCTTTTATATGATTTTTAAGCAGTTTGAAAGAAGTGAAGTAAACGCGATTTTACACTCACTGGGGGCTAGAAAATCGAATTTCTTGACTTGTTGAGATCTGAATATTCTTGGTATATAGAGGCTTATAATGACGTGATACATCCATTTATATGATTCTTAAGCATTTTGAAAGAAGTGAAGTAAACGCGATTTTACACTCACTAGGGGCTAGAAAATCGAATTTCTTGACTTTTTGAAAACTCAGTATTCTTGGTATATAGACGCTTACTATGAGGTGATACATCCATTTATATGATTCTTAAGCATTTTGAAAGAAGTGAAGTAAACGCGATTTTACACTCACTGGGGGATAGAAAATCGAATACCTGGACTTGTTGAAATCTGAATATTCTTGGTATATAGAGGCTTATTATGAGGTGAATCATCCATTTATATGATTTTTAAGCAGTTTGAAAGAAGTGAAGTAAACGCGATTTTACACTCACTAGGGGCTAGAAAATCGAATTTCTTGACTTGTTGAAATCTGAATATTCTTGGTATATAGAGGCTTATAATGACGTGATACATCCATTTATATGATTCTTAAGCATTTTGAAAGAAGTGAAGTAAACGCGATTTTACTCTCACTAGGGGCTAGAAAATTGAAATTCTTGACTTGTTAAAAACTCAATATTCTTGGTATATATAGGCTTATTATGAGGTGATACATCCATGTATATTATTTTTAAGCAGTTTGAAGGAAGTGAAGTAAACGCGATTTTACACTCACTAGGGGCTAGAATATCGAATATCTTGACTTTTTGAAAACACAGTATTCTTGGTATATAGAGGCTTATTATGAGGTGATACATCCAATTATATGATTTTTAAGCAGTTTGAAAGGAGTGAAGAAAACGCGATTTTACACTCACTAGGGGCTAGAAGATCGAATTTCTTGTCTTTTTTAGACCTCAGTATTCTTGGAATATATAGGCTTATTATGACGTGAAACATCCATTTAGGTGATTTCTATGCAGTTTGAAAGAAGTAAAGTAAACGCGATTTTACGCTCACTAGGGGCTAAAATATCGAATTTCTCGACTTGTTGAAAACTGAGTATTCTTGGTATATATAGGCTTATTATGAGGTGGTACATCCATTTATATGATTTTTAAGCAGTTTGAAAGAAGTGAAGTAAACGCGATTTTACACTCACTGGGGGATAGAAAATCGAATACCTTGACTTGTTGAAATCTGAATATTCTTGGTATATAGAGGCTTATTATGAGGTGAATCATCCATTTATATGATTTTTAAGCAGTTTGAAAGAAGTGAAGTAAACGCGATTTTACACTCACTAGGGGTTAGAAATTCGAATTTCTTGAATTTTTAAAAACTCAGTATTCTTGGTATATATAGGCTTATAATGACGTGATACATCCATTTATATGATTTTTAAGCATTTTGAAAGAAGTGAAGTAAACGCGATTTTACACACACTAGGGGCTAGAAAATCGAATTTCTTGACTTTTTGAAAACTCAGTATTCTTGGTATATAGAGGCTAACTATGAGGTGATACATCCATTTATATGATTTTTAAACAGTTTGAAATAAGTGAAGAAAACGCGATTTTACACTAACTAGGGGCTAGAAAATCCAATTTCTTGTCTTCTTGAGAGCTCAGTATTCTTGGAATATATATGCTTATTATGACGTGAAACATCCATTTATATGATTTTTATGCAGTTTGAAAGAAGTAAAGTAAACGCGATTTGACGCTCACCAGGGGCTAAAATATCGAATTTCTTGACTTGTTGAAAACTGAGTTTTCCTGGTATATAGATGCTTATTATGAGGTGATACATAGATTTATATGATTTTTAAGCGGTTTGAAAGAAGTGAAGTAAACGTGATTTTACACTCACTAGGGGCTAGAAAATCGAATTTCTTGACTTTATGAAAACTCTGTATTATTGTATATATAGGCTTATAATGAAGTGAAACATCTATTTATGTGATTTTTAAGCAGTTTGAAGGAAGAGAAGTAAACGCGATTTTACACTCACTAGGGGCTAGAAAATCGAAATTCTTGACTTTTTGAAAACTCAGTATTCTTGGTATATAGAGGCTTTTTATGAGGTGATACATTCATTTATATGATTTTTAAGCAGTTTGTAAGAAGTGAAGTAAACGTGATTTTACACTCACTGGGGGCTAGAAAATCGAATTTCTTGACTTGTTGAAAACTTAGTATTCTTGGTTTATATATGTAAACGTGATTTTGCACTCACTAGGGGCTAGAAAATCGAATTTTTTGACTTTATGAAAACTCTGTATTATTGTATATATAGGCTTATAATGAAGTGAAACATCTATTTATATGATTTTTAAGCAGTTTGAAGGAAGAGAAGTAAACGCGATTTTACACTCACTAGGGGCTAGAAAATCGAAATTCTTGACTTTTTGAAAACTCAGTATTCTTGGTATATAGAGGCTTTTTATGAGGTGATACATTCATTTATATGATTTTTAAGCAGTTTGTAAGAAGTGAAGTAAACGTGATTTTACACTCACTGGGGGCTAGAAAATCGAATTTCTTGACTTGTTGAAAACTTAGTATTCTTGATATATATATATATATATATGTATAGGCTTATTATGACGTGAAACATCCATTTATATGATTTTTTTGCAGTTTGAAAGAAGTGAAGTAAACGCGATTTTACTGTTACTAGGGGCTAGAAAATTGAATTTCTTGACTTGTTGAAAACTCAATATTCATGGTATATGTAGGCTTATAATGACGTGAAACATCCTTTTATATGATTTTTAAGCAGTTTGAAAGAAGTGAAGTAAACGCGATTTTACACTCACTGGGGGCTAGAAAATCGAATTTCTTGACTTCTTGAGATCTGAATATTCTAGGTATATAGAGGCTTATAATGACGTGATACATCCATTTATATGATTCTTAAGCATTTTGAAAGAAGTGAAGTAAACGCGATTTTACACATTACTAGGGGCTAGAAAATCGAATTTCTTGACTTTTTGAAAACTCAGTAGTCTAGGTATATAGAGGCTTACTATGAGGTGATACATCCATATATATGATTTTTAAGCAGTTTGAAAGAAGTGAAGTAAACGCGATTTTACACTCACTGGGGGATAGAAAATCGAATACCTGGACTTGTTGAAATCTGAATATTCTTGGTATATAGAGGCTTATTATGAGGTGAATCATCCATTTATATGATTTTTAAGCAGTTTGAAAGAAGTGAAGTAAACGCGATTTTACACACACTAGGGGCTAGAAAATCGAATTTCTTGACTTTTTGAAAACTGAGTATTCTTGGTATATAGAGGCTTACTATGAGGTGATACATCCATTTATATGATTTTTAAACAGTTTGAAATAAGTGAAGAAAACGCGATTTTACACTCACTAGGGGCTAGAAATGCGAATTTCTTGACTTTTTGAAAACTCAGTATTCTTGGTATATAGAGCCTTATAATGACGTGAAACATCCTTTTATATGATTTTTAAGCAGTTTGAAATAAGTGAAGAAAACGCGATTTTACACTCACTAGGGGCTAGAAAATCGAATTTCTTGTCGTTTTGAGACCTCAGTATTCTTGGAATATATAGGCTTATCATTCTTGGTATATAGAGGCTTATAATGAGGTGATACATCCATTTATATGATTTTTAAGCAGTTTGAAAGAAGTGAAGTAAACGCGATTTTACACTCACTAGGGGCTAGAAAATCGAATTTCTTGACTTTTTCAAAACTCAGTATTCTTGGTATATATAGGCTTATAATGACGTGAAACATCCATTTATATGATTTTTAAGCAGTTTGAAAGAAGTGAAGTAAACGCACTTTTACGCTCACTAGGGGCTAGAAAATCGAAATTCTTGACTTTTTGAAAACTTAGTATTCTTGGTATATATAGGCTTATTATGATGTGATACATCCATTTATATGATTTTTATGCAGTGTGAAATAAGTGAAGTAAACGCGATTTTACACTCACTAGGGGCTAGAAAATCGAATTTCTTGACTTGTTGAAAACTGAATATTCTTGGTATATAGAGGCTTATTATGTCGTGATACATCCATTTATATGATTTTTAAGCAGTTTAAAAGAAGTGATGTAAACGCGATTTTACACTCACTAGGGGCTAGAAAATCGAAATTCTTGACTTTTTGAAAACTTAGTATTTTTGGTATATAGAGGCTTATTATGAGGTGATACATCCATTTATATGATTTTTAAGCAGTTTGAAAGAAGTGAAGTAAACGCGATTTTACACTCACTAGGGGCTAGAAAATCGAATTTCTTGACTTGTTAAAAACTTAGTATTCTTGGTATATATAGGCTTATTATGACGTGAAATATCCATTTATATGATTTTTATGCAGTTTGAAAGAAGTGAAGTAAACGCGATTTTACTCTCACTAGGGGCTAGAAAATTGAAATTCTTGACTTGTTAAAAACTCAATATTCTTGGTATATATAGGCTTATTATGAGGTGATACATCCATGTATATGATTTTTAAGCAGTTTTAAAGAAGTGAAGTAAACGCGATTTTACACTCACTAGGGGCTAGAATATCGAATATCTTGACTTTTTGAAAACACAGTATTCTTGGTATATAGAGGCTTATTATGAGGTGATACATCCAATTATATGATTTTTAAGCAGTTTGAAAGGAGTGAAGAAAACGCGATTTTACACTCACTAGGGGCTAGAAGATCGAATTTCTTGTCTTTTTTAGACCTCAGTATTCTTGGAATATATAGGCTTATTATGACGTGAAACATCCATTTAGGTGATTTCTATGCAGTTTGAAAGAAGTAAAGTAAACGCGATTTTACGCTCACTAGGGGCTAAAATATCGAATTTCTCGACTTGTTGAAAACTGAGTATTCTTGGTATATATAGGCTTATTATGAGGTGGTACATCCATTTATATGATTTTTAAGCAGTTTGAAAGAAGTGAAGTAAACGCGATTTTACACTCACTGGGGGATAGAAAATCGAATACCTTGACTTGTTGAAATCTGAATATTCTTGGTATATAGAGGCTTATTATGAGGTGAATCATCCATTTATATGATTTTTAAGCAGTTTGAAAGAAGTGAAGTAAACGCGATTTTACACTCACTAGGGGTTAGAAAATCGAATTTCTTGAATTTTTAAAAACTCAGTATTCTTGGTATATATAGGCTTATAATGACGTGATACATCCATTTATATGATTTTTAAGCATTTTGAAAGAAGTGAAGTAAACGCGATTTTACACACACTAGTGGCTAGAAAATCGAATTTCTTGACTTTTTGAAAACTCAGTATTCTTGGTATATAGAGGCTTACTATGAGGTGATACATCCATTTATATGATTTTTAAACAGTTTGAAATAAGTGAAGAAAACGCGATTTTACACTCACTAGGGGCTAGAAAATCCAATTTCTTGTCTTCTTGAGAGCTCAGTATTCTTGGAATATATATGCTTATTATGACGTGAAACATCCATTTATATGATTTTTATGCAGTTTGAAAGAAGTAAAGTAAACGCGATTTGACGCTCACCAGGGGCTAAAATATCGAATTTCTTGACTTGTTGAAAACTGAGTTTTCCTGGTATATAGATGCTTATTATGAGGTGATACATAGATTTATATGATTTTTAAGCGGTTTGAAAGAAGTGAAGTAAACGTGATTTTACACTCACTAGGGGCTAGAAAATCGAATTTCTTGACTTTATGAAAACTCTGTATTATTGTATATATAGGCTTATAATGAAGTGAAACATCTATTTATATGATTTTTAAGCAGTTTGAAGGAAGAGAAGTAAACGCGATTTTACACTCACTAGGGGCTAGAAAATCGAAATTCTTGACTTTTTGAAAACTCAGTATTCTTGGTATATAGAGGCTTTTTATGAGGTGATACATTCATTTATATGATTTTTAAGCAGTTTGTAAGAAGTGAAGTAAACGTGATTTTACACTCACTGGGGGCTAGAAAATCGAATTTCTTGACTTGTTGAAAACTTAGTATTCTTGGTTTATATATGTAAACGTGATTTTGCACTCACTAGGGGCTAGAAAATCGAATTTTTTGACTTTATGAAAACTCTGTATTATTGTATATATAGGCTTATAATGAAGTGAAACATCTATTTATATGATTTTTAAGCAGTTTGAAGGAAGAGAAGTAAACGCGATTTTACACTCACTAGGGGCTAGAAAATCGAAATTCTTGACTTTTTGAAAACTCAGTATTCTTGGTATATAGAGGCTTTTTATGAGGTGATACATTCATTTATATGATTTTTAAGCAGTTTGTAAGAAGTGAAGTAAACGTGATTTTACACTCACTGGGGGCTAGAAAATCGAATTTCTTGACTTGTTGAAAACTTAGTATTCTTGATATATATATATATATATATATATATATATATATATATATATATATATATATATATATATATATGTATAGGCTTATTATGACGTGAAACATCCATTTATATGATTTTTTTGCAGTTTGAAAGAAGTGAAGTAAACGCGATTTTACTGTTACTAGGGGCTAGAAAATTGAATTTCTTGACTTGTTGAAAACTCAATATTCATGGTATATGTAGGCTTATAATGACGTGAAACATCCTTTTATATGATTTTTAAGCAGTTTGAAAGAAGTGAAGTAAACGCGATTTTACACTCACTGGGGGCTAGAAAATCGAATTTCTTGACTTGTTGAGATCTGAATATTCTAGGTATATAGAGGCTTATAATGACGTGATACATCCATTTATATGATTCTTAAGCATTTTGAAAGAAGTGAAGTAAACGCGATTTTACACATTACTAGGGGCTAGAAAATCGAATTTCTTGACTTTTTGAAAACTCAGTAGTCTAGGTATATAGAGGCTTACTATGAGGTGATACATCCATATATATGATTTTTAAGCAGTTTGAAAGAAGTGAAGTAAACGCGATTTTACACTCACTGGGGGATAGAAAATCGAATACCTGGACTTGTTGAAATCTGAATATTCTTGGTATATAGAGGCTTATTATGAGGTGAATCATCCATTTATATGATTTTTAAGCAGTTTGAAAGAAGTGAAGTAAACGCGATTTTACACACACTAGGGGCTAGAAAATCGAATTTCTTGACTTTTTGAAAACTGAGTATTCTTGGTATATAGAGGCTTACTATGAGGTGATACATCCATTTATATGATTTTTAAACAGTTTGAAATAAGTGAAGAAAACGCGATTTTACACTCACTAGGGGCTAGAAAATCGAATTTCTTGTCTTCTTGAGACCTCAGTATTCTTGGTATATAGATGCTTATTATGAGGTGATACATCCATTTCTATGATTTTTAAGCAGTTTGAAAGAAGTGAAGTAAACGCGATTTTACACTCACTAGGGGCTAGAAAATCGAATATCTTGACTTTTTGAAAACACAGTATTCTTGGTATATAGAGGCTTATTATGAGGTGATACATCCAATTATATGATTTTTAAGCAGTTTGAAAGAAGTGAAGAAAACGCGATTTTACACTCACTAGGGGCTAGAAGATCGAATTTCTTGTCTTTTTTAGACCTCAGTATTCTTGGTATATAGATGCTTATTATGAGGTGATACACACATTTATATGATTTTTAAGCAGTTTGAAAGAAGTGAAGTAAACGCGATTTTACACTCTCTAGGGGTTAGAAAATCGAATTTCTTGAATTTTTAAAAACTCAGTATTCTTGGTATATATAGGCTTATAATGACGTGATACATCCATTTATATGATTTTTAAGCATTTTGAAAGAAGTGAAGTACACGCGATTTTACACTCACTAGGGGCTAGAAAATCGAATTTCTTGACTTTTTGAAAACTCAGTATTCTTGGTATATAGAGGCTTACTATGAGGTGATACATCCATTTATATGATTTTTAAACAGTTTGAAATAAGTGAAGAAAACGCGATTTTACACTCACTAGGGGCTAGAAAATCGAATTTCTTGTCTTCTTGAGAGCTCAGTATTCTTGGAATATATATGCTTATTACGACGTGAAACATCCATTTATATGATTTTTATGCAGTTTGAAAGAAGTAAGGTAAACGCGATTTGACGCTGACCAGGGGCTAAAATATCGAATTTCTTGACTTGTTGAAAACTGAGTTTTCCTGGTATATAGATGCTTATTATGAGGTGATACATACATTTATATGATTTTTAAGCGGTTTGAAAGAAGTGAAGTAAACGTGATTTTACACTCACTAGGGGCTAGAACATCGAATTTCTTGACTTTATGAAAACTCTGTATTATTGTATATAAAGGCTTATAATGAAGTGAAACATCTATTTATATGATTTTTAAGCAGTTTGAAAGAAGAGAAGTAAACGCGATTTTACACTCACTAGGGGCTAGAAAATCGAAATTCTTGACTTTTTGAAAACTCAGTATTCTTGGTATATAGAGGCTTTTTATGAGGTGATACATTCATTTATATGATTTTTAAGCAGTTTGTAAGAAGTGAAGTAAACGTGATTTTACACTCACTGGGGGCTAGAAAATCGAATTTCTTGACTTGTTGAAAACTTAGTATTCTTGGTATATATATATAGGCTTATTATGACGTGAAACATCCATTTATATGATTTTTTTGCAGTTTGATAGAAGTGAAGTAAACGCGATTTTACTGTTACTAGGGGCTAGAAAATTGAATTTCTTGACTTGTTGAAAACTCAATATTCATGGTATATGTAGGCTTATAATGACGTGAAACATCCTTTTATATGATTTTAAAGCAGTTTGAAAGAAGTGAAGTAAACGCGATTTTACACTCTTTGGGGGCTAGAAAATCGAATTTCTTGACTTGTTGAAATCTGAATATTCTTGGTATATAGAGGCTTATAATGACGTGATACATCCATTTATATGATTCTTAAGCATTTTGAAAGAAGTGAAGTAAACGCGATTTTACACTCACTAGGGGCTAGAAAATCGAATTTCTTGACTTTTTGAAAACTCAGTACTCTTGGTATATAGAGGCTTACTATGAGGTGATACATCCATTTATATGATTTTTAAGCAGTTTGAAATAAGTGAAGAAAACGCGATTTTACACTCACTAGGGGCTAGAAAATCGAATTTCTTGTCGTTTTGAGACCTCAGTATTCTTGGAATATATAGGCTTATTATTCTTGGTATATAGAGGCTTATAATGAGGTGATACATCCATTTATATGATTTTTAAGCAGTTTGAAAGAAGTGAAGTAAACGCATTTTTACACTCACTAGGGGCTAGAAAATCGAAATTCTTGACTTTTTGAAAACTTAGTATTCTTGGTATATATAGGCTTATTATGATGTGATACATCCATTTATATGATTTATATGCAGTGTGAAATAAGTGAAGTAAACGCGATTTTACACTCACTAGGGGCTAGAAAATCGAATTTCTTGACTTGTTGAAAACTGAATATTCTTGGTATATAGAGGCTGATTATGTCGTGATACATCCATTTATATGATTTTTAAGCACTTTAAAAGAAGTGATGTAAACGCGATTTTACACTCACTAGGGGCTAGAAAATCGAAATTCTTGACTTTTTGAAAACTTAGTATTCTTGGTATATAGAGGCTTATTATGAGGTGATACATCCATTTATATGATTTTAAAGCATTTTGAAAGAAGTGAAGTAAACGCGATTTTACACTCACTAGGGGCTAGAAAATCGAATATCTTGACTTTTTGAAAACACAGTATTCTTGGTATATAGAGGCTTATTATGAGGTGATACATCCAATTATATGATTTTTAAGCAGTTTGAAAGAAGTGAAGAAAACGCGATTTTACACTCACTAGGGGCTAGAAGATCGAATTTCTTGTCTTTTTTAGACCTCAGTATTCTTGGAATATATAGGATTATTATGACGTGAAACATCCATTTATGTGATTTTTATGCAGTTTGAAAGAAGTAAACTAAACGCGATTTTACGCTCACTAGGGGCTAAAATATCGAATTTCTTGACTTGTTGAAAACTGAGTATTCTTGGTATATAGATGCTTATTATGAGGTGATACATACGTTTATATGATTTTTAAGCAGTTTGAAAGAAGTGAAGTAAACGCGATTTTACACTCACTAGGGGCTAGAAAATCGAAATTCTTGTTTTTTTGAAAACTTAGTATTCTTGGTATATATAGGCTTATTATGAGGTGGTACATCCATTTATATGATTTTTAAGCAGTTTGAAAGAAGTGAAGTAAACGCGATTTTACACTCACTGGGGGATAGAAAATCGAATACCTTGACTTGTTGAAATCTGAATATTCTTGGTATATAGAGGCTTATTATGAGGTGAATCATCCATTTATATGATTTTTAAGCAGTTTGAAAGAAGTGAAGTAAACGCGATTTTACACTCACTAGGGGTTAGAAAATCGAATTTCTTGAATTTTTAAAAACTCAGTATTCTTGGTATATATAGGCTTATAATGACGTGATACATCCATTTATATGATTTTTAAGCATTTTGAAAGAAGTGAAGTACACGCGATTTTACACTCACTAGGGGCTAGAAAATCGAATTTCTTGACTTTTTGAAAACTCAGTATTCTTGGTATATAGAGGCTTACTATGAGGTGATACATCCATTTATATGATTTTTAAACAGTTTGAAATAAGTGAAGAAAACGCGATTTTACACTCACTAGGGGCTAGAAAATCGAATTTCTTGTCTTCTTGAGAGCTCAGTATTCTTGGAATATATATGCTTATTATGACGTGAAACATCCATTTATATGATTTTTATGCAGTTTGAAAGAAGTAAAGTAAACGCGATTTGACGCTCACCAGGGGCTAAAATATCGAATTTCTTGACTTGTTGAAAACTGAGTTTTCCTGGTATATAGATGCTTATTATGAGGTGATACATACATTTATATGATTTTTAAGCGGTTTGAAAGAAGTGAAGTAAACGTGATTTTACACTCACTAGGGGCTAGAAAATCGAATTTCTTGACTTTATGAAAACTCTGTATTATTGTATATATAGGCTTATAATGAAGTGAAACATCTATTTATATGATATTTAAGCAGTTTGAAAGAAGAGAAGTAAACGCGATTTTACACTCACTAGGGGCTAGAAAATCGAAATTCTTGACTTTTTGAAAACTCAGTATTCTTGGTATATAGAGGCTTTTTATGAGGTGATACATTCATTTATATGATATTTAAGCAGTTTGTAAGAAGTGAAGTAAACGTGATTTTACACTCACTGGGGGCTAGAAAATCGAATTTCTTGACTTGTTGAAAACTTAGTATTCTTGGTATATATATATAGGCTTATTATGACGTGAAACATCCATTTATATGATTTTTTTGCAGTTTGAAAGAAGTGAAGTAATCGCGATTTTACTGTTACTAGGGGCTAGAAAATTGAATTTCTTGACTTGTTGAAAAGTCAATATTCATGGTATATGTAGGCTTATAATGACGTGAAACATCCTTTTATATGATTTTTAAACAGTTTGAAAGAAGTGAAGTAAACGCGATTTTACACTCACTGGGGGCTAGAAAATCGAATTTCTTGACTTGTTGAAATCTGAATATTCTTGGTATATAGAGGCTTATAATGACGTGATACATCCATTTATATGATTCTTAAGCATTTTGAAAGAAGTGAAGTAAACGCGATTTTACTCTCACTAGGGGCTAGAAAATCGAATTTCTTGACTTTTTGAAAACTCAGTATTCTTGGTATATAGAGGCTTACTATGAGGTGATACATCCATTTATATGATTTTTAAGCAGTTAGAAATAAGTGAAGAAAACGCGATTTTACACTCACTAGGGGCTAGAAAATCGAATTTCTTGTCGTTTTGAGACCTCAGTATTCTTGGAATATATAGGCTTATTATTCTTGGTATATAGAGGCTTATAATGAGGTGATACATCCATTTATATGATTTTTAAGCAGTTTGAAAGAAGTGAAGTAAACGCATTTTTACACTCACTAGGGGCTAGAAAATCGAAATTCTTGACTTTTTGAAAACTTAGTATTCTTGGTATATATAGGCTTATTATGATGTGATACATCCATTTATATGATTTATATGCAGTGTGAAATAAGTGAAGTAAACGCGATTTTACACTCACTAGGGGCTAGAAAATCGAAATTCTTGACTTTTTGAAAACTCAGTATTCTTGGTATATAGAGGCTTACTATGAGGTGATACATCCATTTATATGATTTTTAAACAGTTTGTAATAAGTGAAGAAAACGCGATTTTACACTCACTAGGGGCTAGAAAATCGAATTTCTTGTCTTTTTGAGACCTCAGTGTTCTTGGAATATATATGCTTATTATGACGTGAAAAATCCATTTATATGATTTTTATGCAGTTTGAAAGAAGTAAAGTAAACGCGATTTTACGCTCACCAGGGGCTAAAATATCGAATTTCTTGACTTGTTGAAAACTGAGTTTTCCTGGTATATAGATGCTTATTATGAGGTGATACATACATTTATATGATTTTTAAGCGGTTTGAAAGAAGTGAAGTAAACGTGATTTTACACTCACTAGGGGCTAGAAAATCGAATTTCTTGACTTTCTGAAAACTCTGTATTCTTGACTATAGGCTTATAATGAAGTGAAACATCTATTTATATGATTTTTAAGCAGTTTGAAAGAAGAGAAGTAAACGCGATTTTACACTCACTAGGGGCTAAAAAATCGAAATTCTTGACTTTTTGAAAACTCAGTATTCTTGGTATATAGAGGCTTTTTATGAGGTGATACATTCATTTATATGATTTTTAATCAGTTTGTAAGAAGTGAAGTAAACGTGATTTTACACTCACTGGGGGCTAGAAAATCGAATTTCTTGACTTGTTGAAAACTTAGTATTCTTGGTATATATATAGGCTTATTATGACGTGAAACATCCATTTATATGATTTTTTTGCAGTTTGAAAGAAGTGAAGTAAACGCGATTTTACTGTCACTAGGGGCTAGAAAATTGAATTTCTTGACTTGTTGAAAACTCAATATTCATGGTATATGTAGGCTTATAATGAGGTGATACATCCATTTATATGATTTTTAAGCAGTTTGAAAGAAGTGAAGTAAACGCGATTTTACACTCACTAGGGGCTAGAAAATCGAAATTCTTGACTTTTTGAAAACTTACTATTCCTGGTATATATAGGCTTATTATGAGGTGATACATCCATTTATATGATTTTTAAACAGTATGAAAGAAGTGAAGTAAACGCGATTTTACACTCACTAGGAGCTAGAATATCGAATTTCTTGTCTTGTTGAAAACTGAGTATTCTTGGTATATAGAGGCTTATTATGACGTGATACATCCATTTATATGCTTTTTAAGCAGGTTGAAAGAAGTGAAGTAAACGCCATTTTACACTCACTGGGGGCTAGAAAATCGAAATTCTTGACTTTTTAAAAACTTATTATTCTTGTAAGAACGTAGGTTTTCACGGCCGGTGTCACAATTATAACTAATATGATTTTCCGGGCTTTTATGCCGTGGTCTGCTGAAGAAAGATTTCCCAGACGTTTCGTCCACAACTGCGGTGGACATCTTCAGTGGCGCGGACGAAGTCTTCTCGGTGAAAGTATCGCAGCGTCCGATGCGTTGGCCGTTAGTGCCGCTCTCTTTATAGTGTGGGCGCTCTCTGCTGATTGGCCCGCTGGTATGAGGGGGCTGGCGCCGGCTGTGTTGTTGCTCTCTTCTGATTGGCTCGCAGTGTTTTTCGGTTTTGTATGACCTTACTTGTTTTTGATGACTAGATGCCAGTTACTGTTGAGTTTCAATGCTTCTTCTTTCCTATTGAAATTATTGGGATGTTTATAAATCTCTATTGCTTCGCGTTGTAGCCGGGTATGGTAATGCTTTATGGAGGAAAGAATGTTGGTGTCCTGAAATCTAATAATGTGTTCGCCCTCGGCTTCAATGGCATGTTCGGCGACTGCCGATTTTTCTGTGTGGCCCAGGCGGCAGTTTCTTTTGTGTTCGCTCAGTCTGGTGTTAGCGCTCCGCTGTGTGGTACCAATGTACACTGAACCACACGAACAAGGAATACGGTAAACACCGGCCGATGACAGGGGGTCTCGGGGGTCTTTGGAAGAGCGCAGTAGGCTGTTTAATTGTCTTGTAGGTTTGAATACTGTTTTGACGTTATGGCGTGGAAGTATATGTTCAATACGGTCAGTGACATTTCTGAAATATGGCAGAAAGACAATGGACTTGCTTTTGGGTTGGTCCTGAGTAGCCGGTCGGGGCTTGGCCGGACGGCAGGCTCTTCTCACCTCTTGGACTGAATAACCATTTGATTGTAGAGCTGTTTCTAGGTGTCGGATTTCTTGTGGAAGTAAGTGTGGTTCACAAATACGGGAAGCACGGTTTGCGAGTGTCTTAATCATAGCACGTTTTTGTCTAGGATGGTGGTTGGAGTTCTTGTTAAGGTAACGGTCTGTGTGTGTGGGTTTGCGGTAGACAGTATGACCCAGCGTGCCGTCAGCCTTCCTGCTAACGAGTACATCTAGAAAGGCTAGTTGGCCATCCTTTTCTTGTTCCATTGTGAACTGTATACGCTGATTGATGCTATTTAGATGTAACAAAAAATCTTGAAGAGCTTGTTCACCATGGGGCCAGATGACGAAGGTGTGATCCACATAGCGGAACCAGGCTGTTGGTTTAAGTGGAGCTGAGTTTAGTGCCTTTGACTCAAATGCCTCCATGAAGAAATTGGCCACAACAGGGCTAAGGGGGCTGCCCATGGCAACAACGTCTATTTGCTCGTAGAATGACTGGTTCCATTGGAAATAAGTTGTAGTCAGGACATGTTGAAAAAGTGTAATGATATCATCAGAGAAGATGGGTTGTAACAACTTCAGAGTTTCTTGTACTGGAACCATGGTGAATAGAGACACAACGTCAAAACTAATTAGTAAATCCTTAGGTAGCAATTTGAGGTTGCGGAGAATTTGAATGAAATGCGTAGAGTCTTTGATGAAAGAGTCGGACAAGCCGACATGGGGTTGTAGAAGACCGGTTAGGTATTTACCTATGTCGTATGTGGGAGAACCAATACCACTAACAATGGCCTGAGCGGAACATCTGGTTTATGGATCTTGGGTAGCCCGTAAAGTCTAGGCGGCTGAGCTTCGGACTTGGTAAGGCGGCGTTTGTCTTCCTTCGAAAGCGAGGAGTTCTTGATCAAAAGATTGGTTTTCCGTAGAATACGGGCTGTCGGATCACGTTTAATCTTGTGGTAGGTTGCTGGTTGCAGGAGTTCAGAGATTTTCTGTTGATAGTCTTGTTGGTTAAGAATAACTGTGGCATTACCCTTGTCCGCTGAGCAAACAATGATGTCTCGGTTGGAGTTCAGCTTCTTTAATGCAGTTCTCTCTTGATTGGTTAAATTACTGGTAGGAGGTTTGGCCTTCTCGAGAACCCTGGCAGATTCCCGGCGAATTTCATCAGCTGCAAGCCTTGGCAGAACTCGTATTCCTGCTTCAATGTGAGAAATGATGTCTTCAACTGGCAACGTTGGAGTGACAACAGCGTAGTTACCTCCTTTAGTAAGGAGTGACGTTTCAGCAGGTGACAGCTGGTGATCAGATAAGTTCACTACCGTGCGGCAGTGGTTGAGAGTAGTCGGCGGTTTGATGGAGGCAGTAAGGCCATCAAACTTCTTCTTGTGACGAGTGGTCATGCTGTTGTGATTGTATGTCATAGAGCTGTAGGTGATTCTGTCCGTGTTGGTGACAGCTGGTGATCAGATAAGTTCACTACCATGCGGCAGTGGTTGAGAGTAGTCGGCGGTTTGATGGAGGCAGTAAGGCCATCAAACTTCTTCTTGTGACGAGTGGTCATGCTGTTGTGATTGTATGTCATAGAGCTGTAGGTGATTCTGTCCGTGTTGGTGACAGCTGGTGATCAGATAAGTTCACTACCGTGCGGCAGTGGTTGAGAGTAGTCGGCGGTTTGATGCAGGCAGTAAGGCCAACAAACTTCTTCTTGTGACGAGTGGTCATGCTGTTGTGATTGTATGTCATAGAGCTGTAGGTGATTCTGTCAGTGTTGTCCCAATCAAAACTGTGTAGTGAGTTACTTACTTGAAGATGTAAGATGAGTAGGTGACTATTGTTGGCAGAGAGTTGTCGTCTGGTATGATGGATGCGTTCACGGAGCAAGGACCATTCAGAGCGATTGTAAATGCCGTTGGCGGCAGCGGTGGTGAACTTATTATTCTTGGTATATAGAGGCTTATTATGTGATACATCCATTTATATGATTTTTAGGCAGTTTGAAAGAAGTGAAGTAAACGCGATTTTACACTCACTAGGGCCTAGAAAATCGAATTTCTTGACTTTTTCAAAACTCAGTATTCTTGTATATATAGGCTTATAATGACGTGAAACATCCATTTATATGATTTTTAAGCAGTTTGAAAGAAGTGAAGTAAACGCGATTTTACACTCACTAGGGGCTAGAAAGTCGAAATTCTTGACTTTTTGAAAACTTAGTATTCTTGGTATATAGAGGCTTATTATGAGGTGATACATCCATTTATATGATTTTTAAGCAGTGTGAAAGAAGTGATGTAAACGCGATTTTACACTCACTAGGGGCTAGAAAGTCGAAATTCTTGACTTTTTGAAAACTTAGTATTCTTGGTATATAGAGGCTTATTATGAGGTGATACATCCATCTATATGATTTTTAAGCAGTTTGAAAGAAGTGATGTAAACGCGATTTTACACTCACTAGGGGCTAGAAAGTCGAAGTTCTTGACTTTTTGAAAACTTAGTATTCTTGATATATAGAGGCTTATTATGAGGTGATACATCCATTTATATGATTTTTAAGCAGTTTGAAAGAAGTGAAGTAAACGCGATTTTACTCTCACTAGGGGCTAGAAAATTGAATTTCTTGACTTGTTGAAAACTCAATATTCTTGGTATATGTAGGCTTATAATGACGTGAAACATCCTTTTAAGCAGTTTGAAAGAAGTGAAGTAAACGCGATTTTACACTCACTAGGGGCTAGAAAATCGAAATTCTTGACTTTTTGAAAACTTAGTATTCTTGGTATATATAGGCTTATTATGATGTGATACATCCATTTATATGATTTTTATGCAGTTTGAAAGAAGTGAAGTAAACGCGATTTTACACTCACTAGGGGCTAGAAAATCGAATTTCTTGACTTGTTGAAAACTGAATATTCTTGGTATATAAAGGCTTATTATGACGTGATACATCCATTTATATGATTTTTAAACAGTTTGAAAGAAGTGAAGTAAACGCGATTTTACACTCACTAGGGGCTAGAAAATCGAAATTCTTTACTTTTTGAAAACTCAGTATTCTTGGTATATAGAGGCTTTTTTTGAGGTGATACATCCATTTATATGATTTTTAAGCATTTTGAAAGAAGTGAAGTAAACCTGATTTTACACTCACTAGGGGCTAGAAATTCGAATTTCTTGACTTGTTGAAAACTTAGTATTCTTGGTATATATAGGCTTAATATGACGTAAAACGTCCATTTATATGATTTTTATGCAGTTTGAAAGAAGTGAAGTAAACGCGATTTTACTCTCACTAGGGGCTAGAAAATTGAATTTCTTGACTTGTTGAAAACTCAATATTCATGGTATATGTAGGCTTATAATGAGGTGATACATTCATTTATATGATTTTTAAGCAGTTTGAAAGAAGTTAAGTAAACGCGATTTTAGACTCACTAGGGGCTAGAAAATCGAAATTCTTGACTTTTTGAAAACTTAGTATTCTTGGTATATATAGGCTTATTATGAGGTGATACATCCATTTATATGATTTTTAAGCAGTTTGAAAGAAGTGAAGTAAACGCGATTTTACACTCACTAGGAGCTAGAAAATCGAATTTCTTGACTTTATGAAAACTCAGTATTCTTGGTATATATAGGCTTATAATGACGTGAAACATCTATTTATATGATTTTTAAGGAGTTTATAAGAAGTGAATTAACGCGATTTTACACTCACTAGGGGCTAGAAAATCGATATTCTTGACTTTTTGAGAACTCAGTATACTTGTTATATAGAGGCTTATTATGAGGTGATACATCCATGTATATGATTTTTAAGCAGTTTGAAAGAAGTGAAGTAAACGCAATTTTACACTCACTAGGGGCTAGAAAGTCGAATTTCTTGACTTTTTGAAAACTCAGTATTCTTGGTATATAGAGGCTTATTTTGAGGTGATACATCCATTTATATGATTTTTAAGCAACTTGAAAGAAGTGAAGTAAACGCGATTTTACACTCACTAGGGGCTAGAAAATCGAAATTCTTGACTTTTTGAAAACTTAGTATTCTTGGTATATATAGGCTTATTATGATATAATACATCCATTTATATGATTTTTATGCAGTGTGAAAGAAGTGAAGTAAACGCGATTCTACACTCACTAGTGGCTAGAAAATCGAATTTCTTGACTTGTTGAAAACTGAATATTCTTGGTATATAAAGGCTTATTATGACGTGATACATCCATTTATATGATTTTTAAACAGTTTGAAAGAAGTGAAGTAAACGCGATTTTACACTCACTAGGGGCTAGAAAATCGAAATTCTTTACTTTTTGAAAACTCAGTATTCTTGGTATATAGAGGCTTTTTTTGAGGTGATACATCCATTTATATGATTTTTAAGCATTTTGAAAGAAGTGAAGTAAACCTGATTTTACACTCACTAGGGGCTAGAAATTCGAATTTCTTGACTTGTTGAAAACTTAGTATTCTTGGTATATATAGGCTTAATATGACGTAAAACGTCCATTTATATGATTTTTATGCAGTTTGAAAGAAGTGAAGTAAACGCGATTTTACTCTCACTAGGGGCTAGAAAATTGAATTTCTTGACTTGTTGAAAACTCAATATTCATGGTATATGTAGGCTTATAATGAGGTGATACATCCATTTATATGATTTTTAAGCAGTTTGAAAGAAGTTAAGTAAACGCGATTTTAGACTCACTAGGGGCTAGAAAATCGAAATTCTTGACTTTTTGAAAACTTAGTATTCTTGGTATATATAGGCTTATTATGAGGTGATACATCCATTTATATGATTTTTAAGCAGTTTGAAAGAAGTGAAGTAAACGCGATTTTACACTCACTAGGAGCTAGAAAATCGAATTTCTTGACTTTATGAAAACTCAGTATTCTTGGTATATATATAGGCTTATAATGACGTGAAACATCTATTTATATGATTTTTAAGGAGTTTATAAGAAGTGAATTAACGCGATTTTACACTCACTAGGGGCTAGAAAATCGATATTCTTGACTTTTTGAGATCTCAGTATACTTGTTATATAGAGGCTTATTATGAGGTGATACATCCATGTATATGATTTTTAAGCAGTTTGAAAGAAGTGAAGTAAACGCAATTTTACACTCACTAGGGGCTAGAAAGTCGAATTTCTTGACTTTTTGAAAACTCAGTATTCTTGGTATATAGAGGCTTATTTTGAGGTGATACATCCATTTATATGATTTTTAAGCAGTTTGAAAGAAGTGAAGTAAACGCGATTTTACACTCACTAGGGGCTAGAAAATCGAAATTCTTGACTTTTTGAAAACTTAGTATTCTTGGTATATATAGGCTTATTATGATATAATACATCCATTTATATGATTTTTATGCAGTGTGAAAGAAGTGAAGTAAACGCGATTCTACACTCACTAGTGGCTAGAAAAGCGAATATCTTGACATATTAAAAACTCAGTTATCTTGGTATATATAGGCTTATTATGACGTGAAACAACTATTTATATGATTTTTTCGAAGTTTGAAAGAAGTAAAGTAAACGCGACTTTACACTCACTAGGGGCTAGAAAATCGAATTTCTTGACTTGTTGAAAACTGAATATTCTTGGTATATAAAGGCTTATTATGACGTGATACATCCATTTATATAATTTTTAAGCAGTTTGAAAGAAGTGAAGTAAACGCGATTTTACACTCACTAGTGGCAAGAAAATCGAATTTCATGACTTGTTGAAATCTGAATATTCTTGGTATATAGAGGCTTATTATGAGGTGAATCATCCATTTATATGATTTTTAAGCAGTTTGAAAGAAGTGAAGTAAACGCGATTTTACTCACTAGGGCCTAGAAAATCGCATTTCTTGACTTTTTCAAAACTCAGTATTCTTGGTATATATAGGCTTATAATGACGTGAAACATCCATTTATATGATTTTTAAGCAGTTTGAAAGAAGTGAAGTAAACGCGATTTTACACTCACTAGGGGCTAGAAAGTCGAAATTCTTGACTTTTTGAAAACTTACTATTCTTGGTATATAGAGGCTTATTATGAGGTGATACATCCATTTATATGATTTTTAAGCAGTTTGAACGAAGTGATGTAAACGCGATTTTACACTCACTAGGGGCTAGAAAGTCGAAATTCTTGACTTTTTGAAAACTTAGTATTCTTGATATATATAGGCTTATTATGACGTATAACATCCATTTATATGATTTTTAAGCAGTTTGAACGAAGTGATGTAAACGCAATTTTACACTCACTAGGGGCTAAAAAATCGAATTTCTTGACTTTTAAAAACTTAGTATTCTTGGTATATATAGGCTTATTATGACGTATAACATCCATTTATATGATTTTTATGCAGTTTGAAAGAAGTGAAGTAAACGCGATTTCACTCTCACTAGGGGCTAGAAAATTGAATTTCTTGACTTGTTGAAAACTCAATATTCTTGGTATATGTAGGCTTATAATGACGTGAAACATCCTTTTAAGCAGTTTGAAAGAAGTGAAGTAAACGCGATTTTACACTCACTAGGGGCTAGAAAATCGAAATTCTTGACTTTTTGAAAACTTAGTATTCTTGGTATATATAGGCTTATTATGATGTGATACATCCATTTATATGATTTTTATGCAGTTTGAAAGAAGTGAAGTAAACGCGATTTTACACTCACTAGGGGCTAGAAAATCGAATTTCTTGACTTGTTGAAAACAGAATATTCTTGGTATATAAAGGCTTATTATGACGTGATACATCCATTTATATGATTTTTAAACAGTTTGAAAGAAGTGAAGTAAACGCGATTTTACACTCACTAGGGGCTAGAAAATCGAAATTCTTTACTTTTTGAAAACTCAGTATTCTTGGTATATAGAGGCTTTTTTTGAGGTGATACATCCATTTATATGATTTTTAAGCATTTTGAAAGAAGTGAAGTAAACCTGATTTTACACTCACTAGGGGCTAGAAATTCGAATTTCTTGACTTGTTGAAAACTTAGTATTCTTGGTATATATAGGCTTAATATGACGTAAAACGTCCATTTATATGATTTTTATGCAGTTTGAAAGAAGTGAAGTAAACGCGATTTTACTCTCACTAGGGGCTAGAAAATTGAATTTCTTGACTTGTTGCAAACTCAATATTCATGGTATATGTAGGCTTATAATGAGGTGATACATCCATTTATATGATTTTTAAGCAGTTTGAAAGAAGTGAAGTAAACGCGATTTTAGACTCACTAGGGGCTAGAAAATCGAAATTCTTGACTTTTTGAAAACAGAGTATTCTTGGTATATATAGGCTTATTATGAGGTGATACATCCATTTATATGATTTTTAAGCAGTTTGAAAGAAGTGAAGTAAACGCGATTTTACACTCACTAGGAGCTAGAAAATCGAATTTCTTGACTTTATGAAAACTCAGTATTCTTGGTATATATAGGCTTATAATGACGTGAAACATCTATTTATATGATTTTTAAGGAGTTTATAAGAAGTGAAGTAAACGCGATTTTACACTCACTAGGGGCTAGAAAATCGATATTCTTGACTTTTTGAGAACTCAGTATACTTGTTATATAGAGGCTTATTATGAGGTGATACATCCATGTATATGATTTTTAAGCAGTTTGAAAGAAGTGAAGTAAACGCAATTTTACACTCACTAGGGGCTAGAAAGTCGAATTTCTTGACTTTTTGAAAACTCAGTATTCTTGGTATATAGAGGCTTATTTTGAGGTGATACATCCATTTATATGATTTTTAAGCAGTTTGAAAGAAGTGAAGTAAACGCGATTTTACACTCACTAGGGGCTAGAAAATCGAAATTCTTGACTTTTTGAAAACTTAGTATTCTTGGTATATATAGGCTTATTATGATATAATACATCCATTTATATGATTTTTATGCAGTGTGAAAGAAGTGAAGTAAACGCGATTCTACACTCACTAGTGGCTAGAAAAGCGAATTTCTTGACATATTAAAAACTCAGTTATCTTGGTATATATAGGCTTATTATGACGTGAAACAACTATTTATATGATTTTTTCGAAGTTTGAAAGAAGTAAAGTAAACGCGACTTTACACTCACTAGGGGCTAGAAAATCGAATTTCTTGACTTGTTGAAAACTGAATATTCTTGGTATATAAAGGCTTATTATGACCTGATACATCCATTTATATAATTTTTAAGCAGTTTGAAAGAAGTGAAGTAAACGCGATTTTACACTCACTAGTGGCCAGAAAATCGAATTTCATGACTTGTTGAAAACTCAATATTCTTGGTATATGTAGGCTTATAATGACGTGAAACATCCTTTTAAGCAGTTTGAAAGAAGTGAAGTAAACGCGATTTTACACTCACTAGGGGCTAGAAAATCGAAATTCTTGACTTTTTGAAAACTTAGTATTCTTGGTATATATAGGCTTATTATGAGGTGATACATCCCTTTATATGATTTTTAAGCAGGTTGAAAGAAGTGAAGTAAACGCGATTTTACACTCACTGGGGGCTAGAAAATCGAATTTCTTGACGTGTTGAAATCTGAATATTCTTGGTATATAGAGGCTTATTATGAGGTGAATCATCCATTTATATGATTTTTAAGCAGTTTGAAAGAAGTGAAGTAAACGCGATTTTACTCACTAGGGCCTAGAAAATCGCATTTCTTGACTTTTTCAAAACTCAGTATTCTTGGTATATATAGGCTTATAATGACGTGAAACATCCATTTATATGATTTTTAAGCAGTTTGAAAGAAGTGAAGTAAACGCGATTTTACACTCACTAGGGGCTAGAAAGTCGAAATTCTTGACTTTTTGAAAACTTAGTATTCTTGGTATATAGAGGCTTATTATGAGGTGATACATCCATTTATATGATTTTTAAGCAGTTTGAACGAAGTGATGTAAACGCGATTTTACACTCACTAGGGGCTAGAAAGTCGAAATTCTTGACTTTTTGAAAACTTAGTATTCTTGATATATAGAGGCTTATTATGAGGTGATACATCCATTTATATGATTTTTAAGCACTTTGAAAGAAGTGAAGTAAACGCGATTTTATACTCACTAGGGGCTAAAAAATCGAATTTCTTGACTTTTAAAAACTTAGTATTCTTGGTATATATAGGCTTATTCTGACGTATAACATCCATTTATATGATTTTTATGCAGTTTGAAAGAAGTGAAGTAAACGCGATTTCACTCTCACTAGGGGCTAGAAAATTGAATTTCTTGACTTGTTGAAAACTCAATATTCTTGGTATATGTAGGCTTATAATGACGTGAAACATCCTTTTAAGCAGTTTGAAAGAAGTGAAGTAAACGCGATTTTACACTCACTAGGGGCTAGAAAATCGAAATTCTTGACTTTTTGAAAACTTAGTATTCTTGGTATATATAGGCTTATTATGATGTGATACATCCATTTTTATGATTTTTATGCAGTTTGAAAGAAGTGAAGTAAACGCGATTTTACACTCACTAGGGGCTAGAAAATCGAATTTCTTGACTTGTTGAAAACTGAATATTCTTGGTATATAAAGGCTTATTATGACGTGATACATCCATTTATATGATTTTTAAACAGTTTGAAAGAAGTGAAGTAAACGCGATTTTACACTCACTAGGGGCTAGAAAATCGAAATTCTTTACTTTTTGAAAACTCAGTATTCTTGGTATATAGAGGCTTTTTATGAGGTGATACATCCATTTATATGATTTTTAAGCATTTTGAAAGAAGTGAAGTAAACCTGATTTTACACTCACTAGGGGCTAGAAATTCGAATTTCTTGACTTGTTGAAAACTTAGTATTCTTGGTATATATAGGCTTAATATGACGTGAAACGTCCATTTATATGATTTTTATGCAGTTTGAAAGAAGTGAATGAAGTAAACGCGATTTTACTCTCACTAGGGGCTAGAAAATTGAATTTCTTGACTTGTTGAAAACTCAATATTCATGGTATATGTAGGCTTATAATGAGGTGGTACATCCATTTATGTGATTTTTAAGCAGTTTGAAAGAAGTGAAGTAAACGCGATTTTACACTCACTAGGGGCTAGAAAATCGAAATTCTTGACTTTTTGAAAATTTACTAATCTTGGTATATATAGGCTTATTATGAGGTGATACATCCATTTATATGATTTTTAAGCAGTTTGAAAGAAGTGAAGTAAACGTGATTTTACACTCACTAGGAGCTAGAAAATCGAATTTCTTGAGTTGTTGAAAACTCAGTATTCTTGGTATATAGAGGCTTATTATGACGTGATACATCCATTTATATGCTTTTTAAGCAGGTTGAAAGAAGTGAAGTAAACGCCATTTTACACTCACTGGGGGCTAGAAAAACGAAATTCTTGACTTTTTGAAAACTTAGTATTCTTGATATATAGAGGCTTATTATGAGGTGATACATCCATTTATATGATTTTTAAGCAGTTTGAAAGAAGTGAAGTAAACGCGATTTTACACTCACTAGGGGCTAAAAAATCGAATTTCTTGACTTTTAAAAACTTAGTATTCTTGGTATATATAGGCTTATTATGACGTATAACATCCATTTATATGATTTTTATGCAGTTTGAAAGAAGTGAAGTAAACGCGATTTTTCTCTCACTAGGGGCTAGAAAAATGAATTTCTTGACTTGTTGAAAACTCAATATTCTTGGTATATGTAGGCTTATAATGACGTGAAACATCCTTTTAAGCAGTTTGAAAGAAGTGAAGTAAACGCGATTTTACACACACTAGGGGCTAGAAAATCGAAATTCATGACTTTTTGAAAACTTAGTATTCTTGTTATATATAGGCTTATTATGAGGTGATACATCCATGTATATGATTTTTAAACAGTTTGAAAGAAGTGAAGTAAACGCGATTTTACACTCACTAGGGGATAGAAAATCGAATTTCTTGACTTCTTGAAAAGTCAGTATTCTTGTTATATAGAGGCTTTTTATGAGGTGATACATCCCTTTATGTGATTTTTATGCAGTTTGAAAGAAGTAAAGTATACGCGATTTTACGCTCACTAGGGGCTAAAATATCGAATTTCTTGACTTGTTGTAAACTGAGTTTTCTTGGTATATAGATGCTTATTATGAGGTGATACATACATTTATATGATTTTTAAGCAGTTTGAAAGAAGTGAAGTAAACGTGATTTTACACTCACTAGGGGCTAGAAAATCGAATTTCTTGACTTTATGAAAACTCAGTATTTTTGGTATATATCGGTTTATAATGACGTGAAACATCTATTTATATGATTTTAAAGGAGTTTGAAAGAAGTGAAGTAAACGCGATTTTACACTCACTAGGGGCTAGAAAATCGATATTCTTGACTTTTTGAGAACTCAGTATTCTTGTTATATAGAGGCTTTTTATGAGGTAATACATCCCTTTATTTGATTTTTAAGCAGTTTGAAAGAAGTGAAGTAAACGTGATTTTACACTCACTAGGGTCTAGAAAATCGAATTTCTTGACTTGTTAAAAACTCAATATTCTTGGTATATATAGGCTTATTATGAGGTGATACATCCATGTATATGATTTTTAAGCAGTTTGAAAGAAGTGAAGTAAACGCGATTTTACACTCACTAGGGGATAGAAAATCGAATTTCTTGACTTCTTGAAAACTCAGTATTCTTGGTATATATAGGCTTATAATGACGTGATACATCCAATTATATGATTTTTAAGCAGTTTGAAATAAGTGAAGAAAACGCTATTTTACACTCACTAGGGGCTAGAAAATCGAATTTCTTGTCTTTTTTAGACCTCAGTATTCTTGGAATATATAGGCTTATTATGACGTGAAACATCCATTTATATGATTTTTATGCAGTTTGAAAGAAGTAAAGTATACGCGATTTTACGCTCACTAGGGGCTAAAATATCGAATTTCTTGACTTGTTGAATACTGAGTTTTCTTGGTATATAGATGCTTATGTATGAGGTGATACATACATTTATATGATTTTTAAGCAGTTTGAAAGAAGTGAAGTAAGCGTGATTTTACACTCACTAGGGGCTAGAATATCGAATTTCTTGACTTTATGAAAACTCAGTATTCTTGGTATATATAGGCTTATAATGACGTGAAACATCTACTTATATGATTTTTAAGGAGTTTATAAGAAGTGAAGTAAACGCGATTTTACACTCACTAGGGGCTAGAAAATCGATATTCTTGACTTTTTGAGAACTCAGTATACTTGTTATATAGAGGCTTATTATGAGGTGATACATCCATGTATATGATTTTTAAGCAGTTTGAAAGAAGTGAAGTAAACGCAATTTTACACTCACTAGGGGCTAGAAAGTCGAATTTCTTGACTTTTTGAAAACTCAGTATTCTTGGTATATAGAGGCTTATTTTGAGGTGATACATCCATTTATATGATTTTTAAGCAGTTTGAAAGAAGTGAAGTAAACGCGATTTTACACTCATTAGGGGATAGAAAATCGCATTTCTTGACTTCTTGAAAACTCAGTATTCTTGTTATATAGAGGCTTTTTATGAGGTAATACACCCGTTTATATAATTTTTAAGCAGTTTGAAAGAAGTGAAGTAAACGTGATTTTACACTCACTAGGGGCTAGAAAATCGAATTTCTTGACTTGTTGAAAACGTAGTATTCTTGGTATATATAGGCTTATTATGACGTGAAACATCCATTT
Source organism: Deroplatys truncata (assembly GCA_030765065.1). Lineage (NCBI taxonomy): Eukaryota > Metazoa > Arthropoda > Insecta > Mantodea > Mantidae > Deroplatys > Deroplatys truncata. Next base: position 44,894 of record CM060976.1, read on the forward strand.
ATATGGTTTTTCGAAGTTTGTAAGAAGTGTGGAAAGCATGATTTTACGCTCACTAGGGGCTAGAAAATCGAATTTCTTGACTTCTTGAAAACTCAGTATTCTTGGTATATATAGGCTTATAATGACGTGATACATCCAATTATATGATTTTTAAGCAGTTCGAAAGAAGTGAAGAAAACGCGATTTTACACTCACTAGGGGCTAGAAAATCGAATTTCTTGTCTTTTTTAGACCTCAGTATTCTTGGAATATATAGGCTTATTATGACGTGAAACATCCATTTATATGATTTTTATGCAGTTTGAAAGAAGTAAAGTATACGCGATTTTACGTTCACTAGGGGCTAAAATATCGAATTTCTTGACTTGTTGAAAACTGAGTTTTCTTGGTATATAGATGCTTATGTATGAGGTGATACATACATTTATATGATTTTTAAGCAGTTTGAAAGAAGTGAGGTAAGCGTGATTTTACACTCACTAGGGGCTAGAAAATCGAATTTCTTGACTTTTTGAAAACTTAGTATTCTTGGTATATAGAGGCTTATTATGAGGTGATACATCCATTTATATGATTTTTAAGCAGTTTGAAAGAAGTGAAGTAAATGCGATTTTACACTTACTAGGGGCTAGACAATCGAATTTCTTGACTTGTTAAAAACTTAGTATTCTTGGTATATATAGGCTTATTATGACGTGAAATATCCATTTATATGATTTTTATGCAGTTTGAAAGAACTGAAGTAAACGCGATTATACTCTCACTAGGGGCTAGAAAATCGAATTTCTTGACTTGTTAAAAACTTAGTATTCTTGGTATATATAGGCTTATTATGACGTGAAATATCCATTTATATGATATTTAAGCAGTTTGAAAGAAGTGAAGTAAACGCGATTTTACACTCACTAGGGGCTAGAAAATCGAAATTCTTGACTTTTTGAAAACTTAGTATTCTTGGTATATATAGGCTTATTATGAGGTGATACATCCATGTATATGATTTTTAAGCAGTTTGAAAGAAGTGAAGTAAACGCAATTTTACACTCACTAGGGGCTAGAAAATCGAATTTCTTGACTTTTTGAAAACTCAGTATTCTTGGTATTTAGAGGCTTATTATGAGGTGATACATCCATTTATATGATTTTTAAGCAGTTTGAAAGAAGTGAAGTAAACGCGATTTTACACTCACTAGGGGATAGAAAATCGAATTTATTGACTTCTTGAAAACTCAGTATTCTTGTTATATAGAGGCTTTTTATGAGGTGATACATCCCTTTATGTGATTTTTATGCAGTCTGAAATAAGTAAAGTATACGCGATTTTACGCTCACTAGGGGCTAAAATATCGAATTTCTTGACTTGTTGAAAACTGAGTTTTCTTGGTATATAGATGCTTATTATGAGGTGATACATACATTTATATGATTTTTAAGCAGTTTGAAAGAAGTGAAGTAAACGTGATTTTACACTCACTAGGGGCTAGAAAATCGATATTCTTGACTTTTTGAGAACTCAGTATTCTTGTTATATAGAGGCTTTTTATGAGGTGATACATCCCTTTTTTTCATTTTTAAGCAGTTTGAAAGAAGTGAAGTAAACGTGATTTTACACTCACTAGGGTCTAGAAAATCGAATTTCTTGACTTGTTGAAAACTTAGTATTCTTGGTATATATAGGCTTATTATGACGTGAAATATCCATTTATATGGTTTTTCGAAGTTTGTAAGAAGTGTGGAAAGCATGATTTTACGCTCACTAGGGGCTAGAAAATCGAATTTCTTGACTTCTTGAAAACTCAGTATTCTTGGTATATATAGGCTTATAATGACGTGATACATCCAATTATATGATTTTTAAGCAGTTCGAAAGAAGTGAAGAAAACGCGATTTTACACTCACTAGGGGCTAGAAAATCGAATTTCTTGTCTTTTTTAGACCTCAGTATTCTTGGTATATATAGGCTTATTATGACGTGAAACATCCATTTATATGATTTTTATGCAGTTTGAAAGAAGTGTGGAAAGCGTGATTTTACGCTCTCTAGGGGCTAGAAAATCGAAATTCTTGACTTTTTGAAAACTCAGTATTCTTGTTATATAGAGGCTTATTATGAGGTGATACATCCACTTATATGATTTTTAAGCAGTTTGAAAGAAGTGAAGTAAACGCGATTTTACACTCACTGGGGTTAGAAAGTCGAATTTCTTGACTTGTTGAAAACTGAATATTCTTGGTATATAGATGCTTATTATGAGGTGATACATACATTTATATGATTTTTAAGCAGTTTGAAAGAAGTGAAGTAAACGTGATTTTACACTCACTAGGGGCTAGAAAATCGAATTTCTGGACTTTATGAAAACTCAGTATTCTTGTATATATAGGCTTATAATGAAGTGAAACATGCATTTATATGATTTTTAAGCAGTTTGAAAGAAGAGAAGTAAACGCCATTTTACACTCACTAGGGGCTGGAAAATCGGATTTCTTTACTTTTTGAAAACTTAGTATTCTTGGTATATAGAGGCTTATTATGAGGTGATACATCCATTTATATGATTTTTAAGCAGTTTGAAAGAAGTGAAGTAAATGCGATTTTACACATACTATGGGCTAGAAAATCGAATTTCTTGACTTGTTAAAAACTTAGTATTCTTCGTATATATAGGCTTATTATGACGTGAAATATCCATTTATATGATTTTTGTGCAGTTTGAAAGAAGTGAAGTAAACGCGATTTTACTCTCACTAGGGGCTAGAAAATTGAATTTCTTGACTTGTTAAAAACTCAATATTCTTGGTATATATAGGCTTATTATGAGGTGATACATCCATGTATATCATTTTTAAGCAGTTTGAAAGAAGTGAAGAAAACGCGATTTTACACTCACTAGGGGCTAGAAAATCGAATTTCTTGACTTTTTGAAAACTCAGTATTCTTGGTATATAGAGGCTTATTATGAGGTGATACATCCATTTATATGATTTTTAAGCAGTTTGAAAGAAGTGAAGTAAACGCGATTTTACACTCACTAGGGGATAGAAAATCGAATTTCTTGACTTCTTGAAAACTCAGTATTCTTGTTATATAGAGGCTTTTTATGAGGTGATACAACCCTTTATGTGATTTTTATGCAGTTTGAAAGAAGTAAAGTATACGCGATTTTACGCTCACTAGGGGGTAAAATATCGAATTTCTTGACTTGTTGAAAACTGAGTTTTCTTCGTATATAGATGCTTATTATGAGGTGATACATACATTTATATGATTTTTAAGCAGTTTGAAAGAAGTGAAGTAAACGCGATTTTACACTCACTAGGGGCTAGAAAATCGAAATTCTTGACTTTTTGAAAACTTAGTATTCTTGGTATATATAGGCTTATTATGATGTGATACATCCACTTATATGATTTTTATGCAGTGTGAAAGAAGTGAAGTAAACGCGATTTTACACTCACTAGGGGCTAGAAAATCGAATTTCTTGACTTGTTGAAAACTGAATATTCTTGGTATATAGAGGCTTATTATGTCGTGATACATCCATTTATATGATTTTTAAGCAGTTTGAAAGAAGTGATGTAAACGCGATTTTACACTCACTAGGGGCTAGAAAATCGAAATTCTTGACTTTTTGAAAACTTAGTATTCTTGGTATATAGAGGCTTATTATGAGGTGATACATCCATTTATATGATTTTTAAGCAGTTTGAAAGAAGTGAAGTAAATGCGATTTTACACTTACTAGGGGCTAGAAAATCGAATTTCTTGACTTGTTAAAAACTTAGTATTCTTGGTATATATAGGCTTATTATGACGTGAAATATCCATTTTATGATTTTTATGCAGCTTGAAAGAAGTGAAGTTAACGCGATTTTACTCTCACTAGGGGCTAGGAAATTGAATTTCTTGACTTGTTAAAAACTCAATATTCTTGGTATATATAGGCTTATTATGAGGTGATACATCCATGTATATGATTTTTAAGCAGTTTGAAAGAAGTGAAGTAAACGCGATTTTACACTCACTAGGGGCTAGAATATCGAATTTCTTGACTTTTTGAAAACTTAGTATTCTTGGTATATATAGGCTTATTATGAGGTGATATATCCATGTATATGATTTTTAAGCAGTTTGAAAGAAGTGAAGTAAACGCGATTTTACACTCACTAGGGGATAGAAAATCGAATTTCTTGACTTCTTGAAAACTCAGTATTCTTGGTATATATAGGCTTATAATGACGTGATACATCCAATTATATGATTTTTAAGCAGTTTGAAAGAAGTGAAGAAAACGCGATTTTACACTCACTAGGGGCTAGAAAATCGAATTTCTTGTCTTTTTTAGACCTCAGTATTCTTGGAATATATAGGCTTATTATGACGTGAAACATCCATTTATATGATTTTTATGCAGATTGAAAGAAGTAAAGTATACGCGATTTTACGCTCACTAGGGGCTAAAATATCGAATTTCTTGACTTGTTGAAAACTGAGTTTTCTTGGTATATAGATGCTTATTTATGAGGTGATACATACATTTATATGATTTTTAAGCAGTTTGAAAGAAGTGAAGTAAGCGTGATTTTACACTCACTAGGGGCTAGAAAATCGAATTTCTTGACTTTATGAAAACTCAGTATTCTTGGTATATAGAGGCTTATTATGAGGTGATACATCCATTTATATGATTTTTAAGCAGGTTGAAAGAAGTGAAGTAAACGCGATTTTACACTCATTAGGGGATAGAAAATCGAATTTCTTGACTTCTTGAAAACTCAGTATTCTTGTTATATAGAGGCTTTTTATGAGGTGATACATCCCTTTATGTGATTTTATGCAGTTTGAAAGAAGTAAAGTATACGCGATTTTACGCTCACTAGGGGCTAAAATATCGAATTTATTGACTTGTTGAAAACTGAGTTTTCTTGGTATATAGATGCTTATTATGAGGTGATACATACATTTATATGATTTTTAAGCAGTTTGAAAGAAGTGAAGTAAACGTGATTTTACACTCACTAGGGGCTAGAAAATCGAATTTCTTGACTTTTTGAAAACTTAGTATTCTTGGTATATAGAGGCTTATTATGAGGTGATACATCCATTTATATGATTTTTAAGCAGTTTGAAAGAAGTGAAGTAAATGCGATTTTACACTTACTAGGGGCTAGAAAATCGAATTTCTTGACTTGTTAAAAACTTAGTATTCTTGGTATATATAGGCTTATTATGACGTGAAATATCCATTTATATGATTTTTATGCAGTTTGAAAGAAGTGAAGTAAACGCGATTTTACTCTCACTGGGGGCTAGAAAATCGAATTTCTTGACTTGTTAAAAACTTAGTATTCTTGGTATATATAGGCTTATTATGACGTGAAATATCCATTTATATGATATTTAAGGAGTTTGAAAGAAGTGAAGTAAACGCGATTTTACACTTACTAGGGGCTAGAAAATCGAAATTCTTGACTTTTTGAAAACTTAGTATTCTTGGTATATATAGGCTTATTATGAGGTGATACATCCATGTATATGATTTTTAAGCAGTTTGAAAGAAGTGAAGTAAACGTGATTTTACACTCACTAGGGTCTAGAAAATCGAATTTCTTGACTTTATGAAAACTCAGTATTCTTGGTATATATCGGTTTATAATGACGTGAAACATCTATATATATGATTTTAAAGGAGTTTGAAAGAAGTGAAGTAAACGCGATTTTACTCTCACTAGGGGCTAGAAAATTGAATTTCTTGACTTGTTAAAAACTCAATATTCTTGGTATATATAGGCTTATTATGAGGTGATACATCCATTTATATGATTTTTAAGCAGTTTGAAAGAAGTGAAGAAAACGCGATTTTACACTCACTAGGGGCTAGAAAATCGAATTTCTTGTCTTTTTTAGACCTCAGTATTCTTGGAATATATAGGCTTATTATGAGGTGATACATCCATGTATATCATTTTTAAGCAGTTTGAAAGAAGTGAAGCAAACGCGATTTTACACTCACCAGGGGATATAAAATCGAATTTCTTGACTTCTTGAAAACTCAGTATTCTTGGTATATATAGGCTTATAATGACGTGATACATCCAATTATATGATTTTTAAGCAGTTTGAAACAAGTGAAGAAAACGCGATTTTACACTCACTAGGGGCTAGAAAATCGAATTTCTTGTCTTTTTTAGACCTCAGTATTCTTGGAATATATAGGCTTATTATGAGGTGATACATCCATTTATATGATTTTTAAGCAGTTTGAAAGAAGTGAAGCAAACGCGATTTTACACTCACTAGGGGATAGAAAATCGAATTTATTGACTTCTTGAAAACTCAGTATTCTTGTTATATAGAGGCTTTTTATGAGGTGATACAGCCCTTTATGTGATTTTTATGCAGTCTGAAAGAAGTAAAGTATACGCGATTTTACGCTCACTAGGGGCTAAAATATCGAATTTCTTGACTTGTTGAAAACTGAGTTTTCTTGGTATATAGATGCTTATTATGAGGTGATACATACATTTATATGATTTTTAAGCAGTTTGAAAGAAGTGAAGTAAACGTGATTTTACACTCACTAGGGGCTAGAAAATCGATATTCTTGACTTTTTGAGAACTCAGTATTCTTGTTATATAGAGGCTTTTTATGAGGTGATACATCCCTTTTTTTGATTTTTAAGCAGTTTGAAAGAAGTGAAGTAAACGTGATTTTACACTCACTAGGGTTAGAAAGTCGAATTTCTTGACTTCTCGAAAACTGAATATTCTTGGTATATAGATGCTTATTATGAGGTGATACATACATTTATATGATTTTTAAGCAGTTTGAAAGAAGTGAAGTAAACGTGATTTTACACTCACTAGGGGCTAGAAAATCGAATTTCTGGAATTTATGAAAACTCAGTATTCTTGTATATATAGGCTTATAATGAAGTGGAACATCCATTTATATGATTTTTAAGCAGTTTGAAAGAATAGAAGTAAACGCGATTTTACACTCACTAGGGGCTAGAAAATCGAAATTCTTGACTTTTTGAAAACTCAGTATTCTTGGTATATAGAGGCTTTTTATGAGGTATGACATTCATTTATATGATTTTTATGCAGTTTGAAAGAAGTGAAGTAAACGCGATTTTACTGTCACTAGGGGCTAGAAAATTGAATTTCTTGACTTGTTGAAAACTCAATATTCTTGGTATATGTAGGCTTATAATGACGTGATACATCCAATTATATGATTTTTAAGCAGTTTGAAAGAAGTGAAGAAAACGCGATTTTACACTCACTAGGGGCTAGAAAATCGAATTTCTTGTCTTTTTTAGACCTCAGTATTCTTGGAATATATAGGCTTATTATGACGTGAAACATCCATTTATATGATTTTTATGCAGATTGAAAGAAGTAAAGTATACGCGATTTTACGCTCACTAGGGGCTAAAATATCGAATTTCTTGACTTGTTGAAAACTGAGTTTTCTTGGTATATAGATGCTTATGTATGAGGTGATACATACATTTATATGATTTTTAAGCAGTTTGAAAGAAGTGAAGTAAACGCGATTTTACTCTCACTGGGGGCTAGAAAATCGAATTTCTTGACTTGTTAAAAGCTTAGTATTCTTGGTATATATAGGCTTATTATGACGTGAAATATCCATTTATATGATATTTAAGGAGTTTGAAAGAAGTGAAGTAAACGCGATTTTACACTCACTAGGGGCTAGAAAATCGAAATTCTTGACTTTTTAAAAACTTAGTATTCTTGGTATATATAGGCTTATTATGAGGTGATACATCCATGTATATGATTTTTAAGCAGTTTGAAAGAAGTGAAGTAAACGCAATTTTACACTCACTAGGGGCTAGAAAATCGAATTTCTTGACATTTTGAAAACTCAGTATTCTTGGTATATAGAGGCTTATTATGAGGTGATACATCCATTTATATGATTTTTAAGCAGTTTGAAAGAAGTGAAGTAAACGCGAAGAAGTGAAGTAAAGTATGCCCTCATTAGGGCATAGAAAATCGAATTTCTTGACTTCTTGAAAACTCAGTATTCTTGTTATATAGAGGCTTTTTATGAGGTGATACATCCCTTTATGTGATTTTTATGCAGTTTGAAAGAAGTAAAGTATACGCGATTTTACGCTCACTAGGGGCTAAAATATCGAATTTCTTGACTCTTTGAAAACTGAGTTTTCTTGGTATATAGATGCTTATTATGAGGTGATACATACATTTATATGATTTTTAAGCAGTTTGAAAGAAGTGAAGTAAACGTGATTTTACACTCACTAGGGGCTAGAAAATCGAATTTCTTGACTTTATGAAAACTCAGAATTCTTGGTATATATCGGTTTATAATGACGTGAAACATCTATTTATATGATTTTAAAGGAGTTTGAAAGAAGTGAAGTAAACGCGATTTTACACTCACTAGGGGCTAGAAAATCGATATTCTTGACTTTTTGAGAACTCAGTATTCTTGTTATATAGAGGCTTTTTATGAGGTGATACATCCCTTTATTTGATTTTTAAGCAGTTTGAAAGAAGTGAAGTAAACGTGATTTTACACTTACTATGGGCTAGAAAATTGAATTTCTTGACTTGTTAAAAACTCAATATTCTTGGTATATATAGGCTTATTATGAGGTGATACATCCATGTATATCATTTTTATGCAGTTTGAAAGAAGTGAAGCAAACGCGATTTTCACTCACCAGGGGATATAAAATCGAATTTCTTGACTTCTTGAAAACTCAGTATTCTTGGTATATATAGGCTTATAATGACGTGATACATCCAATTATATGATTTTTAAGCAGTTTGAAAGAAGTGAAGAAAACGCGATTTTACACTCACTAGGGTCTAGAAAATCGAATTTCTTGTCTTTTTTAGACCTCAGTATTCTTGGAATATATAGGCTTATTATGAGGTGATACATCCATTTATATGATTTTTAAGCAGTTTGAAAGAAGTGAAGTAAACGCGATTTTACACTCACTAGGGGATAGAAAATCGAATTTATTGACTTCTTGAAAACTCAGTATTCTTGTTATATAGAGGCTTTTTATGAGGTGATACATCCCTTTATGTGATTTTTATGCAGTCTGAAAGAAGTAAAGTATACGCGATTTTACGCTCACTTGGGGCTAAAATATCGAATTTCTTGACTTGTTGAAAACTGAGTTTTCTTGGTATATAGATGCTTATTATGAGGTGATACATACATTTATATGATTTTTAAGCAGTTTGAAAGAAGTGAAGTAAACGTGATTTTACACTCACTAGGGGCTAGAAAATCGATATTCTTGACTTTTTGAGAACTCAGTATTCTTGTTATATAGAGGCTTTTTATGAGGTGATACATCCCTTTTTTTGATTTTTAAGCAGTTTGAAAGAAGTGAAGTAAACATGATTTTACACTCACTAGGGTTAGAAAGTCGAATTTCTTGACTTGTTGAAAACTGAATATTCTTGGTATATAGATGCTTATTATGAGGTGATACATACATTTATATGATGTTTAAGCAGTTTGAAAGAAGTGAAGTAAACGTGATTTTACACTCACTAGGGGCTAGAAAATCGAATTTCTGGACTTTATGAAAACTCAGTATTCTTGTATATATAGGCTTATAATGAAGTGGAACATCCATTTATATGATTTTTAAGCAGTTTGAAAGAAGAGAAGTAAACGCGATTTTACACTCACTAGGGGCTAGAAAATCGAAATTCTTGACTTTTTGAAAACTCAGTATTCTTGGTATATAGAGGCTTTTTATGAGGTATTACATTCATTTATATGATTTTTATGCAGTTTGAAAGAAGTGAAGTAAACGCGATTTTACTGTCACTAGGGGCTAGAAAATTGAATTTCTTGACTTGTTGAAAACTCAATATTCTTGGTATATGTAGGCTTATAATGAAGTGAAACATGCATTTATATGATTTTTAAGCAGTTTGAAAGAAGTGAAGTAAACGCCATTTTACACTCACTAGGGGCTATAAAATCGAAATTCTTGACTTTTTGAAAACTTAGTATTCTTGGTATATAAAGGCTTATTATGAGGTGATACCTCCATGTATATGATTTTTAAGCAGTTTGAAAGAAGTGAAGTAAACGCAATTTTACACTCACTAGGGGCTAGAAAATCGAATTTCTTGACTTTTTGAAAACTCAGTATTCTTGGTATATAGAGGCTAATTATGAGGTGATACATCCATTTATATGATTTTTAAGCAGTTTGAAAGAAGTGAAGTAAACGCGATTTTACACTCACTAGGGGATAGAAAATCGAATTTCTTGACTTCTTGAAAACTCAGTATTCTTGTTATATAGAGGCTTTTTATGAGGTGATACATCCCTTTATGTGATTTTTATGCAGTTTGAAAGAAGTAAAGTATACGCGATTTTACGCTCACTAGGGGGTAAAGTATCGAATTTCTTGACTTGTTGAAAACTGAGTTTTCTTGGTATATAGATGCTTATTATGAGGTGATACATACATTTATATGATTTTTAAGCAGTTTGAAAGAAGTGAAGTAAACGTGATTTTACACTCACTAGGGGCTAGAAAATCGAATTTCTTGACTTTATGAAAACTCAGTATTCTTGGTATATATAGGCTTATTATGAGGTGATACATCCATTTATATGATTTTTAAGCAGTTTGAAAGAAGTGAAGTAAACGCGATTTTACTCTCACTAGGGGCTAGAAAATTGAATTTCTTGACTTGTTAAAAACTCAATATTCTTGGTATATATAGGCTTATTATGAGGTGATACATCCATGTATATGATTTTTAAGCAGTTTGAAAGAAGTGAAGTAAACGCGATTTTACACTCACTAGGGGCTAGAAAATCGAATTTCTTGACTTTTTGAAAACTTAGTATTCTTGGTATATATAGGCTTATTATGAGGTGATATATCCATGTATATGATTTTTAAGCAGTTTTAAAGAAGTGAAGTAAACGCGATTTTACACTCACTAGGGGATAGAAAATCGAATTTCTTGACTTCTTGAAAACTCAGTATTCTTGGTATATATAGGCTTATAATGACGTGATACATCCAATTATATGATTTTTAAGCAGTTTGAAAGAAGTGAAGAAAACGCGATTTTACACTCACTAGGGGCTAGAAAATCGAATTTCTTGTCTTTTTTAGACCTCAGTATTCTTGGAATATATAGGCTTATTATGACGTGAAACATCCATTTATATGATTTTTATGCAGATTGAAAGAAGTAAAGTATACGCGATTTTACGCTCACTAGGGGCTAAAATATCGAATTTCTTGACTTGTTGAAAACTGAGTTTTCTTGGTATATAGATGCTTATGTATGAGGTGATACATACATTTATATGATTTTTAAGCAGTTTGAAACAAGTGAAGTAAGCGTGATTTTACACTCACTAGGGGCTAGAAAATCGAATTTCTTGACTTTATGAAAACTCAGTATTCTTGGTATATATAGGCTTATAATGACGTAAAACATCTATTTAAATGATTTTTAAGCAGTTTGAAAGAAGTGAAGTAAACGCGATTTTACACTCACTAGGGGCTAGAAAATCGAAATTCTTGACTTTTTGAAAATTCAGTATTCTTGTATACAGAGGCTTTTTATGAGGTAATACACTCATTTATATGATTTTTAAGCAGTTTGAAAGAAGTGAAGTACACGTGATTTTACACTCACTAGTGGCTAGAAAATCGAATTTCTTGACTTGTTGAAAACTTAGTATTCTTGGTATATATAGGCTTATTATAACGTGAAACATCCATTTATATGGTTTTTCGAAGTTTGTAAGAACTGTGGAAAGCGTGATTTTACGCTCTCTAGGGGCTAGAAAATCGAATTTCTTGACTTATTAAAAACTCAGTATTCTTGGTATATAGAGGCTTATTATGAGGTGATACATCCATTTATATGATTTTTAAGCAGTTTGAAAGAAGTGAAGTAAACGCGATTTTACACTCACTAGGGGCTAGAAAGTCGATATTCTTGACTTTTTGAGAACTCAGTATTCTTGTTATATAGAGGCTTTTTATGAGGTGAAACATCCATTTATATGATTTTTCGAAGTTTGTAAGAAGTGTGGAAAGCGTGATTTTACGCTCTCTAGGGGCTAGAAAATCGAATTTCTTGACTTATTGAAAACTCAGTATTCTTGGTATATAGAGGCTTATTATGAGGTGATACATCCATTTATATGACTTTTACGCAGTTTGAAAGAAGTGAAGTAAATGCGATTATACACTTACTAGGGGCTAGAAAATCGAATTTCTTGACTTTTTGAAAACTCAGTATTCTTGATATGTAGAGGCTTTTTATGAGGTGATACATTCATTTATATGATTTTTATGCAGGTTGAAAGAAGTGAAGTAAACGCGATTTTACTGTCACTAGGGGCTAGAAAATTTAATTTCTTGACTTGTTGAAAACTCAATATTCTTGGTATATGTAGGCTTATAATGAAGTGAAACATGCATTTATATGATTTTTAAGCAGTTTGAAAGAAGTGAATTAAACGCCATTTTACACTCACTAGGGGCTAGAAAATCGAAATTCTTGACTTTTTGAAAACTTAGTATTCTTGGTATATATAGGCTTATTATGAGGTGATACATCCATGTATATGATTTTTAAGCAGTTTGAAAGAAGTGAAGTAAACGCAATTTTACACTCACTAGTGGATAGAAAATCGAATTTCTTGACTTCTTGAAAACTCAGTATTCTTGGTATATATCGGTTTATAATGACGTGAAACATCTATTTATATGATTTTTAAGGAGTTTGAAAGAAGTGAAGTAAACGCGATTTTACACTCACTAGGGGCTAGAAAATCGATATTCTTGACTTTTTGAGAACTCAGTATTCTTGTTATATAGAGGCTTTTTATGAGGTGATACATCCCTTTATTTGATTTTTAAGCAGTTTGAAAGAAGTGAAGTAAACGTGATTTTACACTCACTAGGGTCTAGAAAATCGAATTTCTTGACTTGTTGAAAACTGAGTTTTCTTGGTATATAGATGCTTATTATGAGGTGATACATACATTTATATGATTTTTAAGCAGTTTGAAAGAAGTGAAGTAAACGTGATTTTACACTCACTAGGGGCTAGAAAATCGAATTTCTTGACTTGTTAAAAACTTAGTATTCTTGGCATATATAGGCTTATTATGACGTGAAATATCCATTTATATGAATTTTATGCAGTTTGATAGAAGTGAAGTAAACGCGATTTTACTCTGACTAGGGGCTAGAAAATCGAATTTCTTGACTTGTTAAAAACTTAGTATTCTTGGTATATAGAGGCTTTTTATGAGGTGATACATTCATTTATATGATTTTTATGCAGTTTGAAAGAAGTGAAGTAAACGCGATTTTACTGTCACTAGGGGCTAGAAAATTGAATTTCTTGACTTGTTGAAAACTCAATATTCCTGGTATATGTAGGCTTATAATGAAGTGAAACATCCATTTATATGATTTTTAAGCAGTTTGAAAGAAGTGAAGTAAACGCCATTTTACACTCACTAGGGGCTAGAAAATCGAATTTCTTGACTTGTTAAAAACTTATTCTTGGTATATATAGAATTATTATGACGTGAAATATCCATTTATATGATTTTTATGTAGTTTGAAAGAAGTGAAGTAACCGCGATTTTACTCTCACTAGGGGCTAGAAAATTGAATTTCTTGACTTGTTAAAAACTCAATATTCTTGGTATATATAGGCTTATTATGAGGTGATACATACATTTATATGATTTTTAAGCAGTTTGAAAGAAGTGAAGTAAGCGTGATTTTACACTCACTAGGGGCTAGAAAATCGAATTTCTTGACTTTATGAAAACTCAGTATTCTTGGTATATATCGGTTTATAATGACGTGAAACATCCATTTATATGATTTTTAAGCAGTTTGAAAGAACTGAAGTAAACGCGATTTTACACTCACTAGGGGCTAGAAAATCGAAATTCTTGACTTTTTGAAAACTTAGTATTCTTGGTATATAAAGGCTTATTATGAGGTGATACATCCATGTATATGATTTTTAAGCAGTTTGAAAGAAGTGAAGTAAACGCAATTTTACACTCACTAGGGGCTAGAAAATCGAATTTCTTGACTTTTTGAAAACTCAGTATTCTTGGTATATAGAGGCTAATTATGAGGTGATACATCCATTTATATGATTTTTAAGCAGTTTGAAAGAAGTGAAGTAAACGCGATTTTACACTCACTAGGGGATAGAAAATCGAATTTCTTGACTTCTTGAAAACTCAGTATTCTTGTTATATAGAGGCTTTTTATGAGGTGATACATCCCTTTATGTGATTTTTATGCAGTTTGAAAGTAGTAAAGTATACGCGATTTTACGCTCACTAGGGGGTAAAATATCGAATTTCTTGACTTGTTGAAAACTGAGTTTTCTTGGTATATAGATGCTTATTATGAGGTGATACATACATTTATATGATTTTTAAGCAGTTTGAAAGAAGTGAAGTAAACGTGATTTTACACTCACTAGGGGCTAGAAAATCGAATTTCTTGACTTTATGAAAACTCAGTATTCTTGGTATATATATAGGCTTATTATGATGTGATACATCCACTTATATGATTTTTATACAGTGTGAAAGAAGTGAAGTAAACGCGATTTTACACTCACTAGGGGCTAGAAAATCGAATTTCTTGACTTGTTGAAAACTGAATATTCTTGGTATATAGAGGCATATTATGTCGTGATACATCCATTTATATGATTTTTAAGCAGTTTAAAAGAAGTGATGTAAACGCGACTTTACACTCACTAGGGGCTAGAAAATCGAAATTCTTGACTTTTTGAAATCCTAGTATTCTTGGTATATAGAGGCTTATTATGAGGTGCTACATCCATTTATATGATTTTTAAGCAGTTTGAAAGAATTGAAGTAAATGCGATTTTACACTTACTAGGAGCTAGAAAATCGAATTTCTTGACTTGTTAAAAACTTAGTATTCTTGGTATATATAGGCTTATTATGACGTGAAATATCCATTTATATGATTTTTATGCAGTTTGAAAGAAGTGAAGTAAACGCGATTTTACTCTAACTAGGGGCTAGAAAATTGAATTTCTTGACTTGTTAAAAACTCAATATTCTTGGTATATATAGGCTTATTATGAGGTGATACATCCATGTATATGATTTTTAAGCAGTTTGAAAGAAGTGAAGTAAACGCGATTTTACACTCACTAGGGGCTAGAAAATCGAATTTCTTGACTTTTTGAAAACTTAGTATTCTTGGTATATATAGGCTTATTATGAGGTGATATATCCATGTATATGATTTTTAAGCAGTTTTAAAGAAGTGAAGTAAACGCGATTTTACACTCACTAGGGGATAGAAAATCGAATTTCTTGACTTCTTGAAAACTCAGTATTCTTGGTATATATAGGCTTATAATGACGTGATACATCCAATTATATGATTTTTAAGCAGTTTGAAAGAAGTGAAGAAAACGCGATTTTACACTCGTTAGGGGCTAGAAAATCGAATTTCTTGTCTTTTTTAGACCTCAGTATTCTTGGAATATATAGGCTTATTATGACGTGAAACATCCATTTATATGATTTTTATGCAGATTGAAAGAAGTAAAGTATACGCGATTTTACGCTCACTAGGGGCTAAAATATCGAATTTCTTGACTTGTTGAAAACTGAGTTTTCTTGGTATATAGATGCTTATGTATGAGGTGATACATACATTTATATGATTTTTAAGCAGTTTGAAAGAAGTGAAGTAAACGCGATTTTACACTCACTAGGGGCTAGAAAATCGATATTCTTGACTTTTTGAGAACTCAGTATTCTTGTTATATAGAGGCTTTTTATGAGGTGATACATCCCTTTTTTTGATTTTTAAGCAGTTTGAAAGAAGTGAAGTAAACGTGATTTTACACTCACTAGGGTTAGAAAGTCGAATTTCTTCACTTGTTGAAAACTGAATATTCTTGGTATATAGAGCCTTATTATGTCGTGATACATCCATTTATATGATTTTTAAGCAGTTTAAAAGAAGTGATGTAAACGCGATTTTACACTCACTTGGGGCTAGAAAATCGAAATTCTTGACTTTTTGAAAACTTAGTATTCTTGGTATATAGAGGCTTATTATGAGGTGATACATCCATTTATATGATTTTTAAGCAGTTTGAAAGAATTGAAGTAAATGCGATTTTACACTTACTAGGGGCTAGAATATCGAATTTCTTGACTTGTTAAAAACTTAGTATTCTTGGTATATATAGGCTTATTATGACGTGAAATATCCATTTATATGATTTTTATGCAGTTTGAAACAAGTGAAGTAAACGCGATTTTACTCTCACTAGGGGCTAGAAAATTGAATTTCTTGACTTGTTAAAAACTCAATATTCTTGGTATATGTAGGCTTATTATGAGGTGATACATCCATGTATATGATTTTTAAGCAGTTTGAAAGAAGTGAAGTAAACGCGATTTTACACTCACTAGGGGCTAGAAAATCGAATTTCTTGACTTTTTGAAAACTTAGTATTCTTGGTATATATAGGCTTATTATGAGGTGATATATCCATGTATATGATTTTTAAGGAGTTTGAAAGAAGTGAAGTAAACGCGATTTTACACTCACTAGGGGCTAGAAAATCGATATTCGTGACTTTTTGAGAACTAAGTATTCTTGTTATATAGAGGCTTTTTATGAGGTGATACATCCCTTTATTTGATTTTTAAGCAGTTTGAAAGAAGTGAAGTAAACGTGATTTTACACTCACTAGGGTCTAGAAAATCGAATTTCTTTACTTGTTGAAAACTTAGTATTCTTGGTATATATAGGCTTATTATGACGTGAAACATCCATTTATATGGTTTTTCGAAGTTTCTAAGAAGTGTGGAAAGCGTGATTTTACGCTCTCTAGGGGCTAGAAAATCGAATTTCTTGACTTATTGAAAACTCAGTATTCTTGGTATATAGAGGCTTATTATGAGGTGATACATCCATTTATATGATTTTTAAGCAGTTTGAAAGAAGTGAAGTAAACGCGATTTTACATTCACTAGGGGATAGAAAATCGAATTTCTTCACTTTTTGAAAACTCAGTATTCTTGCTATATAGAGGCTTTTTATGAGGTGATACATTCATTTATATGTTTTTTATGCAGTTTGAAAGAAGTGAAGTAAACGCGATTTTACTGTCACTAGGGGCTAGAAAATTGAATTTCTTGACTTGTTGAAAACTCAATATTCCTGGTATATGTAGGCTTATAATGAAGTGTAACATCCATTTATATGATTTTTAAGCAGTTTAAAAGAAGTGAAGTAAACGCCATTTTACACTCACTAGGGGCTAGAAAATCGAAATTCTTGACTTTTTGAAAACTTAGTATTCTTGGTATATAGAGGCTTATTATGAGGTGATACATCCATTTATATGATTTTTAAGCAGTTTGAAAGAAGTGAAGTAAATGCGATTTTACACTTACTAGGCGCTGAAAATCGAATTTCTTGACTTGTTAAAAACTTAGTATTCTTGGTATATATAGGCTTTATATGACGTGAAATATCCATTTATATGATTTTTATGCAGTTTGAAAGAAGTGAAGTAAACGCGATTTTACTCTCACTAGGGGCTAGAAAATTGAATTTCTTGACTTATTGAAAACTCAGTATTCTTGGTATATAGAGGCTTATTATGAGGTGATACATCCATTTATATGATTTTTAAGCAGTTTGAAAGAAGTGAAGTAAACGCGATTTTACATTCACTAGGGGATAGAAAATCGAATTTCTTGACTTTTTGAAAACCCAGTATTCTTGGTATATAGAGGCTTTTTATGAGGTGATACATTCATTTATATGATTTTTATGCAGTTTGAAAGAAGTGAAGTAAACGCGATTTTACTGTCACTAGGGGCTAGAAAATTGAATTTCTTGACTTGTTGAAAACTCAATATTCCTGGTATATGTAGGCTTATAATGAAGTGAAACATCCATTTATATGACTTTTAAGCAGTTTGAAAGAAGTGAAGTAAACGCCATTTTACACTCACTAGGGGCTAGAAAATCGAAATTCTTGACTTTTTGAAAACTTAGTATTCTTGGTATATAGAGGCTTATTATGAGGTGATACATCCATTTATATGATTTTTAAGCAGTTTGAAAGAAGTGAAGTAAATGCGATTTTACACTTACTAGGCGCTAGAAAATCGAATTTCTTGACTTGTTAAAAACTTAGTATTCTTGGTATATATAGGCTTATTATGACGTGAAATATCCATTTATATGATTTTTATGCAGTTTGAAAGAAGTGAAGTAACCGCGATTTTACTCTCACTAGGGGCTAGAAAATTGAATTTCTTGACTTGTTAAAAACTCACTATTCTTGGTATGTATAGGCTTATTATGAGGTGATACATCCATGTATATGATTTTTAAGCAGTTTGAAAGAAGTGAAGTAAACGCGATTTTACACTCACTAGGGGCTAGAAAATCGAATTTCTTGACTTTTTGAAAACTTAGTATTCTTGGTATATATAGGCTTATTATGAGGTGATATATCCATGTATATGATTTTTAAGCAGTTTGAAAGAAGTGAAGTAAACGCGATTTTACACTCACTAGGGGATAGAAAATCGAATTTCTTGACTTCTTGAAAACTCAGTATTCTTGGTATATATAGGCTTATAATGACGTGATACATCCAATTATATGATTTTTAAGCAGTTTGAAAGAAGTGAAGAAAACGCGATTTTACACTCACTAGGGGCTAGAAAATCGAATTTCTTGTCTTTTTTAGACCTCAGTATTCTTGGAATATATAGGCTTATTATGACGTGAAACATCCATTTATATGATTTTTATGCAGATTGAAAGAAGTGATGTAAACGCGATTTTACACTCACTTGGGGCTAGAAAATCGAAATTCTTGACTTTTTGAAAACTTAGTATTCTTGGTATATAGAGGCTTATTATGAGGTGATACATCCATTTATATGATTTTTAAGCAGTTTGAAAGAATTGAAGTAAATGCGATTTTACACTTACTAGGGGCTAGAATATCGAATTTCTTGACTTGTTAAAAACTTAGTATTCTTGGTATATATAGGCTTATTATGACGTGAAATATCCATTTATATGATTTTTATGCAGTTTGAAAGAAGTGAAGTAAACGCGATTTTACTCTCACTAGGGGCTAGAAAATTGAATTTCTTGACTTGTTAAAAACTCAATATTCTTGGTATATGTAGGCTTATTATGAGGTGATACATCCATGTATATGATTTTTAAGCAGTTTGAAAGAAGTGAAGTAAACGCGATTTTACACTCACTAGGGGCTAGAAAATCGAATTTCTTGACTTTTTGAAAACTTAGTATTCTTGGTATATATAGGCTTATTATGAGGTGATATATCCATGTATATGATTTTTAAGGAGTTTGAAAGAAGTGAAGTAAACGCGATTTTACACTCACTAGGGGCTAGAAAATCGATATTCGTGACTTTTTGAGAACTCAGTATTCTTGTTATATAGAGGCTTATTATGAGGTGATACATCCCTTTATTTGATTTTTAAGCAGTTTGAAAGAAGTGAAGTAAACGTGATTTTACACTCACTAGGGTCTAGAAAATCGAATTTCTTTACTTGTTGAAAACTTAGTATTCTTGGTATATATAGGCTTATTATGACGTGAAACATCCATTTATATGGTTTTTCGAAGTTTCTAAGAAGTGTGGAAAGCGTGATTTTACGCTCTCTAGGGGCTAGAAAATCGAATTTCTTGACTTATTGAAAACTCAGTATTCTTGGTATATAGAGGCTTATTATGAGGTGATACATCCATTTATATGATTTTTAAGCAGTTTGAAAGAAGTGAAGTAAACGCGATTTTACATTCACTAGGGGATAGAAAATCGAATTTCTTGACTTTTTGAAAACTCAGTATTCTTGGTATATAGAGGCTTTTTATGAGGTGATACATTCATTTATATGTTTTTTATGCAGTTTGAAAGAAGTGAAGTAAACGCGATTTTACTGTCACTAGGGGCTAGAAAATTGAATTTCTTGACTTGTTGAAAACTCAATATTCCTGGTATATGTAGGCTTATAATGAAGTGAAACATCCATTTATATGATTTTTAAGCAGTTTGAAAGAAGTGAAGTAAACGCCATTTTACACTCACTAGGGGCTAGAAAATCGAAAATCTTGACTTTTTGAAAACTTAGTATTCTTGGTATATAGAGGCTTATTATGAGGTGATACATCCATTTATATGATTTTTAAGCAGTTTGAAAGAAGTGAAGTAAATGCGATTTTACACTTACTAGGCGCTGAAAATCGAATTTCTTGACTTGTTAAAAACTTAGTATTCTTGGTATATATAGGCTTTATATGACGTGAAATATCCATTTATATGATTTTTATGCAGTTTGAAAGAAGTGAAGTAAACGCGATTTTACTCTCACTAGGGGCTAGAAAATTGAATTTCTTGACTTATTGAAAACTCAGTATTCTTGGTATATAGAGGCTTATTATGAGGTGATACATCCATTTATATAATTTTTAAGCAGTTTGAAAGAAGTGAAGTAAACGCGATTTTACATTCACTAGGGGATAGAAAATCGAATTTCTTGACTTTTTGAAAACCCAGTATTCTTGGTATATAGAGGCTTTTTATGAGGTGATACATTCATTTATATGATTTTTATGCAGTTTGAAAGAAGTGAAGCAAACGCGATTTTACTGTCACTAGGGGCTAGAAAATTGAATTTCTTGACTTGTTGAAAACTCAATATTCCTGGTATATGTAGGCTTATAATGAAGTGAAACATCCATTTATATGACTTTTAAGCAGTTTGAAAGAAGTGAAGTAAACGCCATTTTACACTCACTAGGGGCTAGAAAATCGAAATTCTTGACTTTTTGAAAACTTAGTATTCTTGGTATATAGAGGCTTATTATGAGGTGATACATCCATTTATATGATTTTTAAGCAGTTTGAAAGAAGTGAAGTAAATGCGATTTTACACTTACTAGGCGCTAGAAAATCGAATTTCTTGACTTGTTAAAAACTTAGTATTCTTGGTATATATAGGCTTATTATGACGTGAAATATCCATTTATATGATTTTTATGCAGTTTGAAAGAAGTGAAGTAACCGCGATTTTACTCTCACTAGGGGCTAGAAAATTGAATTTCTTGACTTGTTAAAAACTCACTATTCTTGGTATGTATAGGCTTATTATGAGGTGATACATCCATTTATATGATTTTTAAGCAGTTTGAAAGAAGTGAAGTAAACGCGATTTTACACTCACTAGGGGATAGAAAATCGAATTTCTTGACTTCTTGAAAACTCAGTATTCTTGGTATATATAGGCTTATAATGACGTGATACATCCAATTATATGATTTTTAAGCAGTTTGAAAGAAGTGAAGAAAACGCGATTTTACACTCACTAGGGGCTAGAAAATCGAATTTCTTGACTTGTTGAAAACTGAGTTTTCTTGGTATATAGATGCTTATGTATGAGGTAATACACTCATTTATATGATTTTTAAGCAGTTGAAAGAAGTGAAGTAAACGTGATTTTACACTCACTAGTGGCTAGAAAATCGAATTTCTTGACTTGTTAAAAACTTAGTATTCTTGGTATATATAGGCTTATTATGACGTGAAATATCCATTTATATGATATTTAAGGAGTTTGAAAGAAGTGAAGTAAACGCGATTTTACACTCACTAGGGGCTAGAAAATCGAAGTTCTTGATTTTTTAAAACTTAGTATTCTTGGTATATATAGTCTTATTATGAGGTGATACATCCATGTATATGATTTTTAAGCAGTTTGAAAGAAGTGAAGTAAACGCAATTTTACACTCACTAGGGGCTAGAAAATCGAATTTCTTGACTTTTTGAAAACTCAGTATTCTTGGTATATAGATTCTTATTATGAGGTGTTACATACATTTATATGATATTTATGCAGTTTGAAAGAAGTGAAGTAAACGTGATTTTACACTCACTAGGGGATAGAAAATCAAATTTCTTGACTTCTTGAAAACTCAGTATTCTTGTTATATAGAGGCTTTTTATGAGGTGATACATCCCTTTATGTGATTTTTATGCAGTTTGAAAGAAGTAATTTATAAGCGATTTTATGCTCACTAGGGGCTAAAATATCGAATTTCTTGCCTTGTTGAAAACTGAGTTTTCTTGGTATATAGATGCTTATTATGAGGTGATACATCCATTTATATGATTTTTAAGCAGTTTGAAAGAAGTGAAGTAAACGCGATTTTACACTCACTAGGGGATAGAAAATCGAATTTCTTGACTTCTTGAAAACTCAGTATTCTTGTTATATAGAGGCTTTTTATGAGGTGATACATCCCTTTATGTGATTTTTATGCAGTTTGAAAGAAGTAAAGTATACGCGATTTTACGCTCACTAGGGGCTAAAATATCGAATTTCTTGACTTGTTGAAAACTGAGTTTTCTTGGTATATAGATTCTTATTATGAGGTGATACATACATTTATATGATTTTTAAGCAGTTTGAAAGAAGTGAAGTAAACGTGATTTTACACTCACTAGGGGCTAGTAAATCGAATTTCTTGACTTTATGAAAACTCAGTATTCTTGGTATATATCGGTTTATAATGACGTGAAACATCTATTTATATGATTTTTAAGGAGTTTGAAAGAAGTGAAGTAAACGCGATTTTACACTCACTAGGGTCTAGAAAATCGAATTTCTAGACTTGTTGAAAACTTAGTATTCTTGGTATATATAGGCTTATTATGAGGTGATACATCCATGTATATGAATTTTAAGCAGTTTGAAAGAAGTGAAGTAAACGCGATTTTACACTCACTAGGGGCTAGAAAATCGAATTTCTTGACTTTTTGAAAACTTAGTATTCTTGGTATATATAGGCTTATTATGAGGTGATACATCCAATTATATGATTTTTAAGCAGTTTGAAAAAGTGAAGAAAACGCGATTTTACACTCACTAGGGGCTAGAAAATCGAATTTCTTGTCTTTTTTAGACCTCAGTATTCTTGGATTATATAGGCTTATTATGACGTGAAACATCCATTTATATGATTTTTATGCAGTTTGAAAGAAGTAAAGTATACGCGATTTTACGCTCACTAGGGGCTAAAATATCGAATTTCTTGACTTGTTGAAAACTAAATTATCTTGGTATATAGATGCTTATGTATGAGGTGATACATCCATTTATATGATTTTTAAGCAGTTTGAAAGAAGTGAAGTAAGCGTGATTTTACACTCACTAGGGGCTAGAAAATCGAATTTCTTGTCTTTTTTAGACCTCAGTATTCTTGGAATATATAGGCTTATTATGACGTGAAACATCCATTTATATGATTTTTAAGCAGTTTGAAAGAAGTGAAGTAAACGCCATTTTACACTCACTAGGGGCTAGAAAATCGAAATTCTTGAGTTGTTAAAAACTTAGTATTCTTGGTATATATAGGCTTATTATGACGTGAAATATCCATTTATATGATTTTTATGCAGTTTGAAAGAAGTGAAGTAAATGCGATTTTACAATTACTAGGGGCTAGAAAATCGAATTTCTTGACTTGTTAAAAACTTAGTATTCTTGGTATATATAGGCTTATTATGACGTGAAATATCCATTTATATGATATTTAAGCAGTTTGAAAGAAGTGTAGTAAACGCGATTTTACTCTCACTAGGGGATAGAAAATCGAATTTCTTGACTTGTTAAAAACTTAGTATTCTTGGTATATATAGGCTTATTATGACGTGAAATATCCATTTATATGATATTTAAGGAGTTTGAAAGAAGTGTGGAAAGCGTGATTTTACGCTCTCTAGGGGCTAGAAAATCGAATTTCTTGACTTATTGAAAACTCAGTATTCTTGGTAATTAGAGGCTTATTATGAGGTGATACATCCATTTATATGATTTTTAAGCAGTTTGAAAGAAGTGAAGTAAACGCGATTTTACACTCACTAGGGGCTAGAAAATCGAATTTCTTGACTTTTTGAAAACTCAGTATTCTTGGTATATAGAGGCTTATTATGAGGTGATACATCCATTTATATGATTTTTAAGCAGTTTGAAAGAAGTGAAGTAAACGCGATTTTACACTCACTAGGGGATAGAAAATCGAATTTCTTGACTTCTTGAAAACTCAGTATTCTTGTTATATAGAGGCTTTTTATGAGGTGATACATCCCTTTATGTGATTTTTATGCAGTTTGAAAGAAGTAAAGTATACGCGATTTTACGCTCACTAGGGGCTAAAATATCGAATTTCTTGACTTGTTGAAAACTGAGTTTTCTTGGTATATAGATGCTTATTATGAGGTGATACATACATTTATATGATTTTTAAGCAGTTTGAAAGAAGTGAAGTAAACGTGATTTTACACTCACTAGGGGCTAGTAAATCGAATTTCTTGACTTTATGAAATTTCAGTATTCTTGGTATATATCGGTTTATAATGACGTGAAACATCTATTTATATGGTTTTTAAGGAGTTTAAAAGAAGTGAAGTAAACGCGATTTTACACTCACTAGGGGCTAGAAAATCGATATTCTTGACTTTTTGAGAACTCAGTATTCTTGTTATATAGAGGCTTTTTATGAGGTGATACATCCCTTTATTTGATTTTTAAGCAGTTTGAAAGAAGTGAAGTAAACGTGATTTTACACTCACTAGGGTCTAGAAAATCGAATTTCTTGACTTGTTGAAAACTTAGTATTCTTGGTATATATAGGCTTATTATGAGGTGATACATCCATTTATATGATTTTTAAGCAGTTTAAAAGAAGTGATGTAAACGCGATTTTACTCTCACTAGGGGCTAGAAAATTGAATTTCTTGACTTGTTAAAAACTCAATATTCTTGGTATATTTAGGCTTATTATGAGGTGATACATCCATGTATATGATTTTTAAGCAGTTTGAAAGAAGTGAAGTAAACGCGATTTTACACTCACTAGGGGCCTGAAATTCGAATTTCTTGACTTTTTGAAAACTTAGTATTCTTGGTATATATAGGCTTATTATGAGGTGATACATCCATGTATATGATTTATAAGCAGTTTGAAAGAAGTGAAGTAAACGCGATTTTACGCTCACTAGGGGATAGAAAATCGAATTTCTTGACTTCTTGAAAACTCAGTATTCTTGGTATATATAGGCTTATAATGACGTGATACATCCAATTATATGATTTTTAAGCAGTTTGAAAGAAGTGAAGAAAACGCGATTTTACACTCACTAGGGGCTAGAAAATCGAATTTCTTGTCTTTTTTAGACCTCAGTATTCTTGGATTATATAGGCTTATTATGACGTGAAACATCCATTTATATGATTTTTATGCAGTTTGAAAGAAGTAAAGTATACGCGATATTTCGCTCACTAGGGGCTAAAATATCGAATTTCTTGACTTGTTGAAAACTAAATTTTCTTGGTATATATAGGCTTATTATGAGGTGATACATACATTTATATGATTTTTAAGCAGTTTGAAAGAAGTGAAGTAAGCGTGATTTTCACTCACTAGGGGCTAGAAAATCGAATTTCTTGACTTTTTGAAAACTTAGTATTCTTGGTATATAGAGGCTTATTATGAGGTGATACATCCATTTATATGATTTTTAAGCAGTTTGGAAGAAGTGAAGTAAATGCGATTTTACACTTACTAGGGGCCAGAAAATCGAATTTCTTGACTCGTTAAAAACTTAGTATTCTTGGTATATATAGGCTTATTATGACGTGAAATATCCATTTATATGATTTTTATGTAGTTTGAAAGAACTGAAGTAAACGCGATTTTACTCTCACTAGGGGCTAGAAAATCGAATTTCTTGACGTGTTAAAAACTTAGTATTCTTGGTATATATAGGCTTATTATGACGTGAAATATCCATTTATATGATATTTAAGGAGTTTGAAAGAAGTGAAGTAAACGCGATTTTACACTCACTAGGGGCTAGAAAATCGAAATTCTTGACTTTTTGAAAACTTAGTATTCTTGGTATATATAGGCTTATTATGAGGTGATACATCCATGTATATGATTTTTAAGCAGTTTGAAAGAAGTGAAGTAAACGCAATTTTACACTCACTAGGGGCTAGAAAATCGAATTTCTTGACTTTTTGAAAACTCAGTATTCTTGGTATATAGAGGCTTATTATGAGGTGATACATCCATTTATATGATTTTTAAGCAGTTTGAAAGAAGTGAAGTAAACGCGATTTTACACTCACAAGGGGATAGAAAATCGAAATTCTTGACTTTTTGAAAACTCAGTATTCTTGTTATATAGAGGCTTATTATGAGGTGATACATCCATTTATATGATTTTTAAGCAGTTTGAAAGAAGTGAAGTAAACGCGATTTTACACTCACTGGAGTTAGAAAATCGAAATTCTTGACTTTTTGAAAACTGAATATTCTTGGTATATAGATGCTTATTATGAGGTGATACATACATTTATATGATTTTTAAGCAGTTTGAAACAAGTGAAGTAAACGTGATTTTACACTCACTAGGGGCTAGAAAATCGAAATTCTTGACTTTTTGAAAACTCAGTATTCTTGGTATATAGAGGCTTTTTATGAGGTGATACATTCATTTATAGGATTTTTATGCAGTTTGAAAGAAGTGAAGTAAACGCGATTTTACTGTCACTAGGGGCTAGAAAATTGAATTTCTTGACTTGTTGAAAACTTAGTATTCTTGGTATATAGAGGCTTATTATGAGGTGATACATCCATTTATATGATTTTTAAGCAGTTTGAAAGAAGTGAAGTAAATGCGATTTTACACTTACTAGGGGCCAGAAAATCGAATTTCTTGACTCGTTAAAAACTTAGTATTCTTGGTATATATAGGCTTATTATGACGTGAAATATCCATTTATATGATTTTTATGTAGTTTGAAAGAACTGAAGTAAACGCGATTTTACTCTCACTAGGGGCTAGAAAATCGAATTTCTTGACGTGTTAAAAACTTAGTATTCTTGGTATATATAGGCTTATTATGACGTGAAATATCCATTTATATGATATTTAAGGAGTTTGAAAGAAGTGAAGTAAACGCGATTTAACACTCACTAGGGGCTAGAAAATCGAAATTCTTGACTTTTTGAAAACTTAGTATTCTTGGTATATATAGGCTTATTATGAGGTGATACATCCATGTATATGATTTTTAAGCAGTTTGAAAGAAGTGAAGTAAACGCAATTTTACACTCACTAGGGGCTAGAAAATCGAATTTCTTGACTTTTTGAAAACTCAGTATTCTTGGTATATAGAGGCTTATTATGAGGTGATACATCCATTTATATGATTTTTAAGCAGTTTGAAAGAAGTGAAGTAAACGCGATTTTACACTCACTAGGGGATAGAAAATCGAATTTCTTGACTTCTTGAAAACTCAGTATTCTTGTTATATAGAGGCTCTTTATGAGGTGATACATCCCTTTATGTGATTTTTATGCAGTTTGAAAGAAGTAAAGTATACGCGATTTTACGCTCACTAGGGGCTAAAATATCGAATTTCTTGACTTGTTGAAAACTGAGTTTTCTTGGTATATAGATGCTTATTATGAGGTGATACATACATTTATATGATTTTTAAGCAGTTTGAAAGAAGTGAAGTAAACGTGATTTTACACTCACTAGGGGCTAGAAAATCGAATTTCTTGACTTTATGAAAACTCAGTATTCTTGGTATATATCGGTTTATAATGACGTGAAACATCTATTTATATGATTTTTAAGGAGTTTGAAAGAAATGAAGTAAACGCGATTTTACACTCACTAGGGGCTAGAAAATCGAAATTCTTGACTTTTTGAGAACTCAGTATTCTTGGTATATATAGGCTTATTATGACGTGAAACATCCATTTATATGGTTTTTCGAAGTTTGTAAGAAGTGTGGAAAGCGTGATTTTACGCTCTCTAGGGGCTAGAAAATCGAAATTCTTGACTTTTTGAAAACTCAGTATTCTTGTTATATAGAGGCTTATTATGAGGTGATACATCCATTTATATGATTTTTAAGCAGTTTGAAAGAAGTGAAGTAAACGCGATTTTACACTCACTAGGGGCTAGAAAATCGAAATTCTTGACTTTTTGAAAACTCAGTATTCTTGGTATATAGAGGCTTTTTATGAGGTGATACATTCATTTATAGGATTTTTATGCAGTTTGAAAGAAGTGAAGTAAACGCGATTTTACTGTCACTAGGGGCTAGAAAATTGAATTTCTTGACTTGTTGAAAACTCAATATTCTTGGTATATGTAGGCTTATAATGAAGTGAAACATCCATTTATATGATTTTTAAGCAGTTTGATAGAAGTGAAGTAAACGCGATTTTACTCTCACTAGGGGCTAGAAAATCGAATTTCTTGACTTGTTAAAAACTTAGTATTCTTGGTATATATAGGCTTATTATTACGTGAAATATCCATTTATATAATATTTAAGGAGTTTGAAAGAAGTGAAGTAAACGCGATTTTACACACACTAGGGGCTAGAAAATCGAAATTCTTGACTTTTTGAAAACTTAGTATTCTTGGTATATAAAGGCTTATTATGAGGTGATACATCCATGTATATGATTCTTAAGCAGTTTGAAAGAAGTGAAGTAAACGCAATTTTACACTCACTAGGGTCTAGAAAATCGAATTTCTTGACTTTTTGAAAACTCAGTATTCTTGGTATATAGAGGCTTATTATGAGGTGATACATCCATTTATATGATTTTTAAGCAGTTTGAAAGAAGTGAAGTAAACGCGATTTTACACTCACTAGGGGATAGAAAATCGAATTTCTTGACTTCTTGAAAACTCAGTATTCTTGTTATATAGAGGCTTTTTATGAGGTGATACATCCCTTTATGTGATTTTTATGCAGTTTGAAAGAAGTAAAGTATACGCGATTTTACGCTCACTAGGGGGTAAAATATCGAATTTCTTGACTTGTTGAAAACTGATTTTTCTTGGTATATAGATGCTTATTATGAGGTGATACATACATTTATATGATTTTTAAGCAGTTTGAAAGAAGTGAAGTAAACGTGATTTTACACTCACTAGGGGCTAGAAAATCGAATTTCTTGACTTTATGAAAACTCAGTATTCTTGGTATATATCGGTTTATAATGACGTGAAACATCCATTTATATGATTTTTAAGCAGTTTGAAAGAAGTGAAGTAAACGCGATTTTACACTCACTAGGGGCTAGAAAATCGAAATTCTTGACTTTTTGAAAACTTAGTATTCTTGGTATATATAGGCTTATTATGATGTGATACATCCACTTATATGATTTTTATGCAGTGTGAAAGAAGTGAAGTAAACGCGATTTTACACTCACTAGGGGCTAGAAAATCGAATTTCTTGTCTTTTTTAGACCTCAGTATTCTTGGAATATATAGGCTTATTATGACGTGAAACATCCATTTATATGATTTATAAGCAGCTTGAAAGAAGTGAAGTAAGCGTGATTTTACACTCACTAGGGGCTATAAAATCGAATTTCTTGACTTTATGAAAACTCAGTATTCTTGGTATATATAGGCTTATAATGACGTAAAACATCTATTTATATGCTTTTTAAGCAGTTTGAAAGAAGTGAAGTAAACGCGATTTTACACTCACTAGGGGCTAGAAAATCGAAATTCTTGACTTTTTGAAAATTCAGTATTCTTGTTATATAGAGGCTTTTTATGAGGTAATACACTCATTTATATGATTTTTAAGCAGTTTGAAAGAAGTGAAGTAAACGTGATTTTACCCTCACTAGGGGCTAGAAAATCGAATTTCTTGACTTGTTGAAAACTTAGTATTCTTGGTATATATAGGCTTATTATAACGTGAAACATCCATTTCTATGGTTTTTCGAAGTTTGTTAGAAGTGTGGAAAGCGTGATTTTACGCTCACTAGGGGCTAGAAAATCGAATTTCTTGACTTATTGAAACCTCAGTATTCTTGGTATATAGAGGCTTATTATGACGTGATACATCCATTTATATGATTTTTAAACAGTTTGAAAGAAGTGAAGTAAACGCGATTTTACACTCACTAGGGGCTAGAAAATCGAATTTCTTGACTTTTTGAAAACTTAGTATTCTTGGTATAAAGAGGCTTATTATGAGGTGATACATCCATTTATATGATTTTTAAGCAGTTTGAAAGAAGTGAAGTAAATGCGATTTTACACTTACTAGGGGCTAGAAAATCGAATTTCTTGACTTGTTTAAAACTTAGTATTCTTGGTATATATAGGCTTATTATGACGTGAAATATCCCTTTATATGATATTTAAGCAGTTTGAAAGAAGTGAAGTAAACGCGATTTTACTCTCACTAGGGGATAGAAAATCGAATTTCTTGACTTGTTAAAAACTTAGTATTCTTGGTATATATAGGCTTATTATGACGTGAAATATCCATTTATATGATATTTAAGGAGTTTGAAAGAAGTGAAGTAAACGCGATTTTACACTCACTAGGGGCTAGAAAATCGAATTTCTTGACTTTTTGAAAACTCAGTATTCTTGGTATATAGAGGCTTATTATGAGGTGATACATCCATTTATATGATTTTTAAGCAGTTTGAAAGAAGTGAAGTAAACGCGATTTTACACTCACTAGGGGATAGAAAATCGAATTTCTTGACTTCTTGAAAACTCAGTATTCTTGTTATATAGAGGCTTATTATGAGGTGATACATCCCTTTATGTGATTTTTATGCAGTTTGAAAGAAGTAAAGTATACGCGATTTTACGCTCACTAGGGGCTAAAATATCGAATTTCTTGACTTGTTGAAAACTGAGTTTTCTTGGTATATAGATGCTTATTATGAGGTGATACATACATTCCTCTCGACGGCAAAAGATGAAGCGCTGTTTTAGTTAACAATCCTCTCGCACGACAAGAGATACAGCGCTCTTTTAGTACACAAACCTCTCGGAGGCAAGAGATTGAGCACTGTTTTATTTCACAAACCTCTCGCTCGACATTGAGATGGAGCGCTGTTTTAGTTCCCAATTCTCTCGACGGCAAGGGATGAAGCGTTATTTTAGTTCAAAAACCTCTGTTTTGACAGCGAAATGGAGCGCTGTTTTAGTTCACAATCCTCTCGCACGACAAGAGATACAGCGCTCTTTTAGAACACAAACCTTTCGGAGGCAAGAGATTGAGCACTGTTTTATTTCACAAACCTCTCGCTCGACATTGAGATGGAGCGCTGTTTTAGTTCCCAATCCTCTCGACGGCAAGGGATGGAGCGTTATTTTAGTTCAAAAACCTCTGTTTTGACAGCGAAATGGAGCGCTGCTTTAGTTCACAATCCTCTCGACGGCAAGAGATGAAGCACTGTTTTACTTCACAATCGTCTCGACGGCAAGGGATGAAGCCCTGTTTTAGTTCATCTCCTCTCGGCGGCAAGAAATGAAGTGCTATTTTAGTTCACACACCTCTGGACGGCAAGAGATTATGCGCTGTTTTAGTCACATTCCTCTAGGCTTAAATAGATGGATCACGGTTTTAGTTCTCAATCGCCTCGACGGCAAGAGATGAAGCGCTGTTTTAGTTCACAATCCTATCGATCGACAGAGAGATGGAGCGCTGTTTTAGTTTCCAATCCTCTCGACGGCAAGGGATGAAGCGTTATTTTAGTTCACAAACCTCTGTTTTGACAGCGAAATGAAGCGCTGCTTTAGTTCACAATCCTCTCGACGGCAAGAGATGAAGCACTGATTTACTTCACAATCCTCTCGACGGCAAGAGATGGAGCGTCGTTTTTGTTCACAATCCTCTCGACGACAAGAGATGGAGCGCTGTTGTAGTTCACAATCCTGTCGACGACAAGAGATGGAGCGCTGTTTTAGTTCACAATCCTCTCGACGGCAGGAGATGTATCGCTGTTTTAGTTCACAATCCTCTCGACGACAAGAGATGGAGCGCTGTTTTAGTTCACAATCCTCTCGACATCAAGAGATGAAGCGCTGTTTAATTCATAATCCTCTCGATCGACAGAGAGATAAAGCGCATTTTTAGTTTACAATCCTCTCGACGGCAAGTGATACCGCGCTCTTTTAGTTCACAATCCCTTCGGCGGCAAGAGATGAATCGCTGTTTTAGTTCACAATCCTCACGACGGCAAGAGGTGAAGCGCTCTTTTATTTCACAATCATCTCGACGGCAAGAGATTAAGCGCTGCTCTAGTTCACAATCCTCTCGATCGACAGGGAGTTGAAGCGCTGTTTTAGTTCACATTCTTCTCGCTCGACAGAGAGATGAGGCGCTGTTTTAGTTCACAATCGTCTCGACGGCAAAAATTAAGCGCTGTTTTAGTTCACAATTCTCTCGATCGAACAAGAGATGGAGTGCTGCTTCAGTTCACAATCTTCTCGTTTGAAAGAAAATTGGAACGTTGTTTTAGTTCACAATCCTTTCGACGGCAAGATATGAAGCGCTGTTTTAGTTCACAAAGTTCTCGCTCTACAGAGAGATGCAGCGCTGTTTTAGTTCAGAAACACCTCGATTGACAGAGATTTGGATCGCTGTTTTAGTTCACAATCGTCTCGTTTGACAGAGAGTAGGAGCGCTTTTTTAGTTCCCAATTGCCTCGCTCGACAGAGAAATGGATGGCTGTATTAGTTCACAATTCTCTCGATCGACAGAGAGATAAAGCGCATTTTTAGTTTACAATTCTCTCGACGGCAAGAGATGAATCGCTGTTTTGGTTCACAATCCTCTCGAGGGCAAGAGGTGAAGCGCTCTTCTATTTCACAATCCTCTCGACGGCAAGAGATTAGGCGCTGCTTTAGTTCACAATCCTCTCGATCGACAGAGAGTTGAACGCTGTTTTAGTTCACAATCCTCTCGATCGACAGAATGTTGGAGCGCCGTTTTAGTTCACATTCTTCTCGCTCGACAGAGAGATGGGGCGCGTTTTTAGTTCACAATCGTCTCGACGGCAGGAGATGAAGCGCTGTTTTAGTTCATCTCCTCTCGGCGGCAAGAGGTGAAGCGCTCTTTTAAGTTCACAATACTCTTAACGGCAAGAGATGAAGCGCTCTTTTAGTTCACAATCCTCTCGATCGACAGAAAGTCGAAGCGCTGTTTTAATTCACAATCCTCTCGACGACAAGAGATGGATCACGGTTTTAGTTCTCACTCGTCTCGAAGGCAAGAGATGAATCGCTGTTTTGGTTCACAATCCTCTCGACGGTAAGAGGTGAAGCGCTCTTCTATTTCACAATCCTCTCGATCGACAGAGAGTCGAAGCGCTGTTTTAATTCACAATCCTCTCGACGACAAGAGATGGATCGCTGTTTTAGTTCACAATCCTCTCAACGGCAAGAGATAAAGCGCTGTTTTAGTTCAAAATCCTCTCGATCGACAGAGAGCTGAAGCGCTGTTTTAGTTCACAATTCTCTCGATCGACAGAAAGTTGGAGTGCTGTTTTAGTTCAGAAATCCCCCGCTCGACAGAGAGTTGGAGCGCTGTTTTAGTTCACAATCCTGTCGACGGCAAGAGATACAGCGCGGTTTTAATTCACAATCCTCTCAGCGGCAAGAGATGGATCACGGTTTTAGTTCTCAATCGTCTCGACGGCAAGAGATTATGCGCTGTTTTTGTTCACAATCCTCTCGATCGAAAGAGAGTTGAAGCGCTGTTTTAGTTCACAATCCTCTCGATCGACAGAAAGTTGGAGCGCTGTTTTAGTTCACATTCTTCTCGCTCGACAGAGATGGAGCGCTGTTTTAGTTCACAATCATCTCGACGGCAAAAGATGAAGCGCTGTTTTAGTTCACAATCCTCTAGCTCAAAAGAGAGATCGAGCGCTGTTTTAGATCACAATCCTCTCGACGACAAGAGATGGAGCGCTGTTTTAGTTCACAATCCTCTCGCTCGACAGAGAGTTGGAAGGCTGTTTTAGTTCACAATCCTCTCGACGGCAAGATACAGCGCTGCTTTAGTTCACAAACCTCTCGGAGTCCAGAGATTGAGCACTGTTTTGGTTCATAAACCTCTCGCTCGACAGAGAGATGGAGCGCTGTTTTAGTTCCCAATCCTCTCGACGGCAAGGGATGGAGCGTTATTTTAGTTCACAAACCTCTGTTTTGACAGCGAGATGGAGCGCTGCTTTAGTTCACAATCCTCTCGACGGCAAGAGATGAAGCACTGTTTTACTTCACAATCCTCTTGACGGCAAGAGATGGAGCGTCGTTTTAGTTCACAATCCTCTCGAAGACAAGAGATGGAACGCTGTTGTAGTTCACAATCCTGTCGACGGCAGTAGATGTATCGCTGTTTTAGTTCACAATCCTCTCGACGACAGGAGATGAATCGCTGTTTTAAGTCACATACCTCTCGACGACAAGAGATGGACCGCTGTTTTAGTTCACAATCCTCTCGATCGACAGAGAGATAAATCGCAATTTTAGTTTACAATCCTCTCGACGGCAAGAGATGAAACGCTGTTTTAGTTCACCATTCTCTCGACGGCAAGTGATACCGCGCTGTTTTAGTTCACAATCCTCTCGGCGGCAAGAGATGGATCACGGTCTTAGTTCTCAATCGTCTCGACGGCAAGAAATGAATCGCTGTTTTATTTCACAATCCTCTCGACGGCAAGAGGTGAAGCGCTCTTCTATTTCACAACCCTCTCGACGGCAAGAGATTAGGCGCTGCTTTAGTTCACAATCCTCTCGATCGACAGAGAGTTGAAGCGCTGTTTTGGTTCACAAACCTCTCGATCGAAAGAAAGTTGGAGCGCCGTTTTAGTTCACAATCGTCTCGACGGCAGGAGATGAAGCGCTGTTTTAGTTCATCTCCTCTCGGCGGCAAGAGGTGAAGCGCTCTTTTAGTTCATAATCCTCTCAACGGCAAGAGATGAAACGCTGTTTTAGTTCACAATCCTCTCGATCGACAGAGAGTTGAAGCGCCGTTTTAATTCACAATCCTCTCGATGACAAGAGATGGATCACGGTTTTAGTTCACAATCGTCTCGACGGCAGGAGATGAAGCGCTGTTTTAGTTCATCTCCTCTCGGCGGCAAGAGGTGAAGCGCTCTTTTAGTTCATAATCCTCTCAACGGCAAGAGATGAAGCGCTGTTTTAGTTCACAATCCACTCGATCGACAGAGATTTGAAGCGCTGTTTTAGTTCACAATTCTCTCGATCGACAGAAAGTTGGAGTGCTGTTTTAGTTCAGAATCCTCTCGCTCGACAGAGAGTTGGAGCGCTGTTTTAGTTCACAATCCTGTCGACGGCAAGAGATGGATCACGGTTTTAGTTCTCAATCGTCTCGACGGCAAGAGATTATGCGCTTTTTTTGTTCACAATCCTCTCGATCGAAAGAGAGTTGGAGCGCTGCTTTAGTTCACAATCCTCTCGATCGACAGAAAGTTGGAGCGCTGTTTTAGTTCACATTCTTCTCGCTCGACAGAGAGATGGAGCGCTGTCTTAGTTCACAATCATCTCGACGGCAAAAGATGAAGCGCTGTTTTAGTTCACAATCGTCTAGCTCAAAAGAGAGATGGAGCGCTGTTTTAGATTACAATCCTCTCGACGACAAGAGATGGAGCGCTGTTTTAGTTCAGAATCCTCTCGACGGCAAAAGATGAAGCGCTGTTTTAGTTCACAATCCTCTCGCACGACAGAGAGTTGGAAGGCTGTTTTAGTTCACAATCCTCTTGACGGCAAGAGATACAGCGCTGTTTTAGTACACAAACCTTTCGGAGGTAAGAGATTGAGCACTGTTTTATTTCACAAACCTCTCGCTCGACATTGAGATGGAGCGCTGTTTTAGTTCCCAATCCTCTCGACGGCAAGGGATGAAGCGTTATTTTAGTTCAAAAACCTCTGTTTTGACAGCGAAATGGAGCGCTGCTTTAGTTCACAATCCTCTCGACGGCAAGAGATGAAGCACTGTTTTACTTCACAATCGTCTCGACGGCAATGGATGAAGCCCTGTTTTAGTTCATCTCCTCTCGGCGGCAAGAAATGAAGTGCTATTTTAGTTCACACACCTCTGGACGGCAAGAGATTATGCGCTGTTTTAGTCACATTCCTCTAGGCTTAAATAGATGGATCACGGTTTTAGTTCTCAATCGCCTCGACGGCAAGAGATGAATCGCTGTTTTAGTTCACAATCCTTTCGACGGCTAGAGGTGAAGCGCTATTTTAGTTCACAATCCTCTCAACTGTAAGAAATGAAGCGCTGTTTTAGTTCACAATCCTATCGATCGACAGAGAGATGGAGCGCTGTTTTAGTTCCCAATCCTCTCGACGGCAAGGGATGAAGCGTTATTTTAGTTCACAAACCTCTGTTTTGACAGAGAAATGAAGCGCTGCTTTAGTTCACAATCCTCTCGACGGCAAGAGATGAAGCACTGATTTACTTCACAATCCTCTCGACGGCAAGAGATGGAGCGTCGTTTTTGTTCACAATCCTCTCGACGACAAGAGATGGAGCGCTGTTGTAGTTCACAATCCTGTCGACGACAAGAGATGGAGCGCTGTTTTAGTTCACAATCCTCTCGACGGCAGGAGATGTATCGCTGTTTTAGTTCACAATCCTCTCGACGACAAGAGATGGAGCGCTGTTTTAGTTCACAATCCTCTCGACATCAAGAGATGAAGCGCTGTTTAATTCATAATCCTCTCGATCGACAGAGAGATAAAGCGCATTTTTAGTTTACAATCCTCTCGACGGCAAGTGATACCGCGCTCTTTTAGTTCACAATCCCTTCGGCGGCAAGAGATGGATCACGGTTTTAGTTCTCAATCGTCTCGACGGCAAGAGATGAATCGCTGTTTTAGTTCACAATCCTCACGACGGCAAGAGGTGAAGCGCTCTTTTATTTCACAATCATCTCGACGGCAAGAGATTAAGCGCTGCTTTAGTTCACAATCCTCTCGATCGACAGGGAGTTGAAGCGCTGTTTTAGTTCACATTCTTCTCGCTCGACAGAGAGATGAGGCGCTGTTTTAGTTCACAATCGTCTCGACGGCAAGAGATGAAGCGCTGTTTTAGTTCAACTCCTCTCGGCGG
Source organism: Deroplatys truncata (assembly GCA_030765065.1). Taxonomy (NCBI): domain Eukaryota; kingdom Metazoa; phylum Arthropoda; class Insecta; order Mantodea; family Mantidae; genus Deroplatys; species Deroplatys truncata. The sequence goes on from CM060976.1 coordinate 82,031, forward strand.
CAAAAATTAAGCGCTGTTTTAGTTCACAATTCTCTCGATCGAACAAGAGATGGAGTGCTGCTTCAGTTCACAATCCTCTCGTTTGAAAGAAAATTGGAGCGTTGTTTTAGTTCACAATCCTTTCGACGGCAAGATATGAAGCGCTGTTTTAGTTCACAAAGTTCTCGCTCTACAGAGAGATGCAGCGCTGTTTTAGTTCAGAAACACCTCGTTTGACAGAGATTTGGATCGCTGTTTTAGTTCACAATCGTCTCGTTTGACAGAGAGTAGGAGCGCTTTTTTAGTTCCCAATTGCCTCGCTCGACAGAGAAATGGATGGCTGTATTAGTTCACAATTCTCTCGATCGACAGAGAGATAAAGCGCATTTTTAGTTTACAATTCTCTCGACGGCAAGAGATGAATCGCTGTTTTGGTTCACAATCCTCTCGAGGGCAAGAGGTGAAGCGCTCTTCTATTTCACAATCCTCTCGACGGCAAGAGATTAGGCGCTGCTTTAGTTCACAATCCTCTCGATCGACAGAGAGTTGAACGCTGTTTTAGTTCACAATCCTCTCGATCGACAGAATGTTGGAGCGCCGTTTTAGTTCACATTCTTCTCGCTCGACAGAGAGATGGGGCGCGTTTTTAGTTCACAATCGTCTCGACGGCAGGAGATGAAGCGCTGTTTTAGTTCATCTCCTCTCGGCGGCAAGAGGTGAAGCGCTCTTTTAAGTTCACAATACTCTTAACGGCAAGAGATGAAGCGCTCTTTTAGTTCACAATCCTCTCGATCGACAGAAAGTCGAAGCGCTGTTTTAATTCACAATCCTCTCGACGACAAGAGATGGATCACGGTTTTAGTTCTCACTCGTCTCGAAGGCAAGAGATGAATCGCTGTTTTGGTTCACAATCCTCTCGACGGTAAGAGGTGAAGCGCTCTTCTATTTCACAATCCTCTCGATCGACAGAGAGTCGAAGCGCTGTTTTAATTCACAATCCTCTCGACGACAAGAGATGGATCGCTGTTTTAGTTCACAATCCTCTCAACGGCAAGATATAAAGCGCTGTTTTAGTTCAAAATCCTCTCGATCGACAGAGAGTTGAAGCGCTGTTTTAGTTCACAATTCTCTCGATCGACAGAAAGTTGGAGTGCTGTTTTAGTTCAGAAATCCCCCGCTCGACAGAGAGTTGGAGCGCTGTTTTAGTTCACAATCCTGTCGACGGCAAGAGATACAGCGCGGTTTTAATTCACAATCCACTCAGCGGCAAGAGATGGATCACGGTTTTAGTTCTCAATCGTCTCGACGGCAAGAGATTATGCGCTGTTTTTGTTCACAATCCTCTCGATCGAAAGAGAGTTGAAGCGCTGTTTTAGTTCACAATCCTCTCGATCGACAGAAAGTTGGAGCGCTGTTTTGGTTCACATTCTTCTCGCTCGACAGAGATGGAGCGCTGTTTTAGTTCACAATCATCTCGACGGCAAAAGATGAAGCGCTGTTTTAGTTCACAATTCTCTAGCTCAAAAGAGAGATCGAGCGCTGTTTTAGATCACAATCCTCTCGACGACAAGAGATGGAGCGCTGTTTTTGTTCACAATCCTCTCGCTCGACAGAGAGTTGGAAGGCTGTTTTAGTTCACAATCCTCTCGACGGCAAGATACAGCGCTGCTTTAGTTCACAAACCTCTCGGAGTCCAGAGATTGAGCACTGTTTTGGTTCATAAACCTCTCGCTCGACAGAGAGATGGAGCGCTGTTTTAGTTCCCAATCCTCTCGACGGCAAGGGATGGAGCGTTATTTTAGTTCACAAACCTCTGTTTTGACAGCGAGATGGAGCGCTGCTTTAGTTCACAATCCTCTCGACGGCAAGAGATGAAGCACTGTTTTACTTCACAATCCTCTTGACGGCAACAGATGGAGCGTCGTTTTAGTTCACAATCCTCTCGAAGACAAGAGATGGAGCGCTGTTGTAGTTCACAATCCTGTCGACGGCAGTAGATGTATCGCTATTTTAGTTCACAATCCTCTCGACGACAGGAGATGATTTGCTGTTTTAAGTCACATACCTCTCGACGACAAGAGATGGACCGCTGTTTTAGTTCACAATCCTCTCGATCGACAGAGAGATAAATCGCAATTTTAGTTTACAATCCTCTCGACGGCAAGAGATGAAACGCTGTTTTAGTTCACCATTCTCTCGACGGCAAGTGATACCGCGCTGTTTTAGTTCACAATCCTCTCGGCGGCAAGAGATGGATCACGGTCTTAGTTCTCAATCGTCTCGACGGCAAGAAATGAATCGCTGTTTTATTTCACAATCCTCTCGACGGCAAGAGGTGAAGCGCTCTTCTATTTCACAACCCTCTCGACGGCAAGAGATTAGGCGCTGCTTTAGTTCACAATCCTCTCGATCGACAGAGAGTTGAAGCGCTGTTTTGGTTCACAAACCTCTCGATCGAAAGAAAGTTGGAGCGCCGTTTTAGTTCACATTCTTCTCGCTCGACAGAGAGATGGGGCGCTGTTTTAGTTCACAATCGTCTCGACGGCAGGAGATGAAGCGCTGTTTTAGTTCATCTCCTCTCGGCGGCAAGAGGTGAAGCGCTCTTTTAGTTCATAATCCTCTCAACGGCAAGAGATGAAACGCTGTTTTAGTTCACAATCCTCTCGATCGACAGAGAGTTGAAGCGCCGTTTTAATTCACAATCCTCTCGACGACAAGAGATGGATCACGGTTTTAGTTCACAATCGTCTCGACGGCAGGAGATGAAGCGCTGTTTTAGTTCATCTCCTCTCGGCGGCAAGAGGTGAAGCGCTCTTTTAGTTCATAATCCTCTCAACGGCAAGAGATGAAACGCTGTTTTAGTTCACAATCCTCTCGATCGACAGAGAGTTGAAGCGCCGTTTTAATTCACAATCCTCTCGACGACAAGAGATGGATCACGGTTTTAGTTCACAATCGTCTCGACGGCAGGAGATGAAGCGCTGTTTTAGTTCATCTCCTCTCAACGGCAAGAGATGAAGCGCTCTTTTAGTTCATAATCCTCTCAACGGCAAGAGATGAAGCGCTGTTTTAGTTCACAATCCACTCGATCGACAGAGATTTGAAGCGCTGTTTTAGTTCACAATTCTCTCGATCGACAGAAAGTTGGAGTGCTGTTTTAGTTCAGAATCCTCTCGCTCGACAGAGAGTTGGAGCGCTGTTTTAGTTCACAATCCTGTCGACGGCAAGAGATGGATCACGGTTTTAGTTCTCAATCGTCTCGACGGCAAGAGATTATGCGCTTTTTTTGTTCACAATCCTCTCGATCGAAAGAGAGTTGGAGCGCTGCTTTAGTTCACAATCCTCTCGATCGACAGAAAGTTGGAGCGCTGTTTTAGTTCACATTCTTCTCGCTCGACAGAGAGATGGAGCGCTGTCTTAGTTCACAATCATCTCGACGGCAAAAGATGAAGCGCTGTTTTAGTTCACAATCGTCTAGCTCAAAAGAGAGATGGAGCGCTGTTTTAGATTACAATCCTCTCGACGACAAGAGATGGAGCGCTGTTTTAGTTCAGAATCCTCTCGACGGCAAAAGATGAAGCGCTGTTTTAGTTCACAATCCTCTCGCACGACAGAGAGTTGGAAGGCTGTTTTAGTTCACAATCCTCTTGACGGCAAGAGATACAGCGCTCTTTTAGTACACAAACCTCTCGGAGGCAAGAGATTGAGCACTGTTTTATTTCACAAACCTCTCGCTCGACATTGAGATGGAGCGCTGTTTTAGTTCCCAATCCTCTCGACGCCAAGGGATGAAGCGTTATTTTAGTTCAAAAACCTCTGTTTTGACAGCGAAATGGAGCGCTGCTTTAGTTCACAATCCTCTCAACGGCAAGAGATGAAGCACTGTTTTACTTCACAATCGTCTCGACGGCAAGGGATGAAGCCCTGTTTTAGTTCATCTCCTCTCGGCGGCAAGAAATGAAGTGCTATTTTAGTTCACACACCTCTGGACGGCAAGAGATTATGCGCTGTTTTAGTCACATTCCTCTAGGCTTAAATAGATGGATCACGGTTTTAGTTCTCAATCGCCTCGACGGCAAGAGATGAATCGCTGTTTTAGTTCACAATCCTTTCGACGGCTAGAGGTGAAGCGCTATTTTAGTTCACAATCCTCTCAACGGTAAGAAATGAAGCGCTGTTTTAGTTCACAATCCTATCGATCGACAGAGAGATGGAGCGCTGTTTTAGTTCCCAATCCTCTCGACGGCAAGGGATGAAGCGTTATTTTAGTTCACAAACCTCTGTTTTGACAGAGAAATGAAGCGCTGCTTTAGTTCACAATCCTCTCGACGGCAAGAGATGAAGCACTGATTTACTTCACAATCCTCTCGACGGCAAGAGATGGAGCGTCGTTTTTGTTCACAATCCTCTCGACGACAAGAGATGGAGCGCTGTTGTAGTTCACAATCCTGTCGACGACAAGAGATGGAGCGCTGTTTTAGTTCACAATCCTCTCGACGGCAGGAGATGTATCGCTGTTTTAGTTCACAATCCTCTCGACGACAAGAGATGGAGCGCTGTTTTAGTTCACAATCCTCTCGACATCAAGAGATGAAGCGCTGTTTAATTCATAATCCTCTCGATCGACAGAGAGATAAAGCGCATTTTTAGTTTACAATCCTCTCGACGGCAAGTGATACCGCGCTCTTTTAGTTCACAATCCCTTCGGCGGCAAGAGATGGATCACGGTTTTAGTTCTCAATCGTCTCGACGGCAAGAGATGAATCGCTGTTTTAGTTCACAATCCTCACGACGGCAAGAGGTGAAGCGCTCTTTTATTTCACAATCATCTCGACGGCAAGAGATTAAGCGCTGCTCTAGTTCACAATCCTCTCGATCGACAGGGAGTTGAAGCGCTGTTTTAGTTCACATTCTTCTCGCTCGACAGAGAGATGAGGCGCTGTTTTAGTTCACAATCGTCTCGACGGCAAGAGATGAAGCGCTGTTTTAGTTCAACTCCTCTCGGCGGCAAAAATTAAGCGCTGTTTTAGTTCACAATTCTCTCGATCGAACAAGAGATGGAGTGCTGCTTCAGTTCACAATCCTCTCGTTTGAAAGAAAATTGGAGCGTTGTTTTAGTTCACAATCCTTTCGACGGCAAGATATGAAGCGCTGTTTTAGTTCACAAAGTTCTCGCTCTACAGAGAGATGCAGCGCTGTTTTAGTTCAGAAACACCTCGTTTGACAGAGATTTGGATCGCTGTTTTAGTTCACAATCGTCTCGTTTGACAGAGAGTAGGAGCGCTTTTTTAGTTCCCAATTGCCTCGCTCGACAGAGAAATGGATGGCTGTATTAGTTCACAATTCTCTCGATCGACAGAGAGATAAAGCGCATTTTTAGTTTACAATTCTCTCGACGGCAAGAGATGAATCGCTGTTTTGGTTCACAATCCTCTCGAGGGCAAGAGGTGAAGCGCTCTTCTATTTCACAATCCTCTCGACGGCAAGAGATTAGGCGCTGCTTTAGTTCACAATCCTCTCGATCGACAGAGAGTTGAACGCTGTTTTAGTTCACAATCCTCTCGGTCGACAGAATGTTGGAGCGCCGTTTTAGTTCACATTCTTCTCGCTCGACAGAGAGATGGGGCGCGTTTTTAGTTCACAATCGTCTCGACGGCAGGAGATGAAGCGCTGTTTTAGTTCATCTCCTCTCGGCGGCAAGAGGTGAAGCGCTCTTTTAAGTTCACAATACTCTTAACGGCAAGAGATGAAGCGCTCTTTTAATTCACAATCCTCTCGACGACAAGAGATGGATCACGGTTTTAGTTCTCACTCGTCTCGAAGGCAAGAGATGAATCGCTGTTTTGGTTCACAATCCTCTCGACGGTAAGAGGTGAAGCGCTCTTCTATTTCACAATCCTCTCGATCGACAGAGAGTCGAAGCGCTGTTTTAATTCACAATCCTCTCGACGACAAGAGATGGATCGCTGTTTTAGTTCACAATCCTCTCAACGGCAAGAGATAAAGCGCTGTTTTAGTTCAAAATCCCCTCGATGGACAGAGAGTTGAAGCGCTGTTTTAGTTCACAATTCTCTCGATCGACAGAAAGTTGGAGTGCTGTTTTAGTTCAGAAATCCCCCGCTCGACAGAGAGTTGGAGCGCTGTTTTAGTTCACAATCCTGTCGACGGCAAGAGATACAGCGCGGTTTTAATTCACAATCCTCTCAGCGGCAAGAGATGGATCACGGTTTTAGTTCTCAATCGTCTCGACGGCAAGAGATTATGCGCTGTATTTGTTCACAATCCTCTCGATCGAAAGAGAGTTGAAGCGCTGTTTTAGTTCACAATCCTCTCGATCGACAGAAAGTTGGAGCGCTGTTTTAGTTCACATTCTTCTCGCTCGACAGAGATGGAGCGCTGTTTTAGTTCACAATCATCTCGACGGCAAAAGATGAAGCGCTGTTTTAGTTCACAATCCTCTAGCTCAAAAGAGAGATCGAGCGCTGTTTTAGATCACAATCCTCTCGACGACAAGAGATGGAGCGCTGTTTTAGTTCACAATCCTCTCGCTCGACAGAGAGTTGGAAGGCTGTTTTAGTTCACAATCCTCTCGACGGCAAGATACAGCGCTGCTTTAGTTCACAAACCTCTCGGAGTCCAGAGATTGAGCACTGTTTTGGTTCATAAACCTCTCGCTCGACAGAGAGATGGAGCGCTGTTTTAGTTCCCAATCCTCTCGACGGCAAGGGATGGAGCGTTATTTTAGTTCACAAACCTCTGTTTTGACAGCGAGATGGAGCGCTGCTTTAGTTCACAATCCTCTCGACGGCAAGAGATGAAGCACTGTTTTACTTCACAATCCTCTTGACGGCAAGAGATGGAGCGTCGTTTTAGTTCACAATCCTCTCGAAGACAAGAGATGGAGCGCTGTTGTAGTTCACAATCCTGTCGACGGCAGTAGATGTATCGCTGTTTTAGTTCACAATCCTCTCGACGACAGGAGATGATTTGCTGTTTTAAGTCACATACCTCTCGACGACAAGAGATGGACCGCTGTTTTAGTTCACAATCCTCTCGATCGACAGAGAGATAAATCGCAATTTTAGTTTACAATCCTCTCGACGGCAAGAGATGAAACGCTGTTTTAGTTCACCATTCTCTCGACGGCAAGTGATACCGCGCTGTTTTAGTTCACAATCCTCTCGGCGGCAAGAGATGGATCACGGTCTTAGTTCTCAATCGTCTCGACGGCAAGAAATGAATCGCTGTTTTATTTCACAATCCTCTCGACGGCAAGAGGTGAAGCGCTCTTATATTTCACAACCCTCTCGACGGCAAGAGATTAGGCGCTGCTTTAGTTCACAATCCTCTCGATCGACAGAGAGTTGAAGCGCTGTTTTGGTTCACAAACCTCTCGATCGAAAGAAAGTTGGAGCGCCGTTTTAGTTCACATTCTTCTCGCTCGACAGAGAGATGGGGCGCTGTTTTAGTTCACAATCGTCTCGACGGCAGGAGATGAAGCGCTGTTTTAGTTCATCTCCTCTCGGCGGCAAGAGGTGAAGCGCTCTTTTAGTTCATAATCCTCTCAACGGCAAGAGATGAAGCGCTGTTTTAGTTCACAATCCACTCGATCGACAGAGATTTGAAGCGCTGTTTTAGTTCACAATTCTCTCGATCGACAGAAAGTTGGAGTGCTGTTTTAGTTCATAATCCTCTCAACGGCAAGAGATGAAACGCTGTTTTAGTTCACAATCCTCTCGATCGACAGAGAGTTGAAGCGCCGTTTTAATTCACAATCCTCTCGACGACAAGAGATGGATCACGGTTTTAGTTCACAATCGTCTCGACGGCAGGAGATGAAGCGCTGTTTTAGTTCATCTCCTCTCGGCGGCAAGAGGTGAAGCGCTCTTTTAGTTCATAATCCTCTCAACGGCAAGAGATGAAGCGCTGTTTTAGTTCACAATCCACTCGATCGACAGAGATTTGAAGCGCTGTTTTAGTTCACAATTCTCTCGATCGACAGAAAGTTGGAGTGCTGTTTTAGTTCAGAATCCTCTCGCTCGACAGAGAGTTGGAGCGCTGTTTTAGTTCACAATCCTGTCGACGGCAAGAGATGGATCACGGTTTTAGTTCTCAATCGTCTCGACGGCAAGAGATTATGCGCTTTTTTTGTTCACAATCCTCTCGATCGAAAGAGAGTTGGAGCGCTGCTTTAGTTCACAATCCTCTCGATCGACAGAAAGTTGGAGCGCTGTTTTAGTTCACATTCTTCTCGCTCGACAGAGAGATGGAGCGCTGTCTTAGTTCACAATCATCTCGACGGCAAAAGATGAAGCGCTGTTTTAGTTCACAATCGTCTAGCTCAAAAGAGAGATGGAGCGCTGTTTTAGATTACAATCCTCTCGACGACAAGAGATGGAGCGCTGTTTTAGTTCAGAATCCTCTCGACGGCAAAAGATGAAGCGCTGTTTTAGTTCACAATCCTCTCGCACGACAGAGAGTTGGAAGGCTGTTTTAGTTCACAATCCTCTTGACGGCAAGAGATACAGCGCTGTTTTAGTACACAAACCTTTCGGAGGCAAGAGATTGAGCACTGTTTTATTTCACAAACCTCTCGCTCGACATTGAGATGGAGCGCTGTTTTAGTTCCCAATCCTCTCGACGGCAAGGGATGAAGCGTTATTTTAGTTCAAAAACCTCTGTTTTGACAGCGAAATGGAGCGCTGCTTTAGTTCACAATCCTCTCAACGGCAAGAGATGAAGCACTGTTTTACTTCACAATCGTCTCGACGGCAAGGGATGAAGCCCTGTTTTAGTTCATCTCCTCTCGGCGGCAAGAAATGAAGTGCTATTTTAGTTCACACACCTCTGGACGGCAAGAGATTATGCGCTGTTTTAGTCACATTCCTCTAGGCTTAAATAGATGGATCACGGTTTTAGTTCTCAATCGCCTCCACGGCAAGAGATGAATCGCTGTTTTAGTTCACAATCCTTTCGACGGCTAGAGGTGAAGCGCTATTTTAGTTCACAATCCTCTCAACGGTAAGAAATGAAGCGCTGTTTTAGTTCACAATCCTATCGATCGACAGAGAGATGGAGCGCTGTTTTAGTTCCCAATCCTCTCGACGGCAAGGGATGAAGCGTTATTTTAGTTCACAAACCTCTGTTTTGACAGAGAAATGAAGCGCTGCTTTAGTCCACAATCCTCTCGACGGCAAGAGATGAAGCACTGATTTACTTCACAATCCTCTCGACGGCAAGAGATGGAGCGTCGTTTTTGTTCACAATCCTCTCGACGACAAGAGATGGAGCGCTGTTGTAGTTCACAATCCTGTCGACGACAAGAGATGGAGCGCTGTTTTAGTTCACAATCCTCTCGACGGCAGGAGATGTATCGCTGTTTTAGTTCACAATCCTCTCGACGACAAGAGATGGAGCGCTGTTTTAGTTCACAATCCTCTCGACATCAAGAGATGAAGCGCTGTTTAATTCATAATCCTTTAGATCGACAGAGAGATAAAGCGCATTTTTAGTTTACAATCCTCTCGACGGCAAGTGATACCGCGCTCTTTTAGTTCACAATCCCTTCGGCGGCAAGAGATCGATCAGGGTTTTAGTTCTCAATCGTCTCGACGGCAAGAGATGAATCGCTGTTTTAGTTCACAATCCTCACGACGGCAAGAGGTGAAGCGCTCTTTTATTTCACAATCATCTCGACGGCAAGAGATTAAGCGCTGTTCTAGTTCACAATCCTCTCGATCGACAGGGAGTTGAAGCGCTGTTTTAGTTCACATTCTTCTCGCTCGACAGAGAGATGAGGCGCTGTTTTAGTTCACAATCGTCTCGACGGCAAGAGATGAAGCGCTGTTTTAGTTCAACTCCTCTCGGCGGCAAAAATTAAGCGCTGTTTTAGTTCACAATTCTCTCGATCGAACAAGAGATGGAGTGCTGCTTCAGTTCACAATCCTCTCGTTTGAGAGAAAATTGGAGCGTTGTTTTAGTTCACAATCCTTTCGACGGCAAGATATGAAGCGCTGTTTTAGTTCACAAAGTTCTCGCTCTACAGAGAGATGCAGCGCTGTTTTAGTTCAGAAACACCTCGTTTGACAGAGATTTGGATCGCTGTTTTAGTTCACAATCGTCTCGTTTGACAGAGAGTAGGAGCGCTTTTTTAGTTCCCAATTGCCTCGCTCGACAGAGAAATGGATGGCTGTATTAGTTCACAATTCTCTCGATCGACAGAGAGATAAAGCGCATTTTTAGTTTACAATTCTCTCGACGGCAAGAGATGAATCGCTGTTTTGGTTCACAATCCTCTCGAGGGCAAGAGGTGAAGCGCTCTTCTATTTCACAATCCTCTCGACGGCAAGAGATTAGGCGCTGCTTTAGTTCACAATCCTCTCGATCGACAGAGAGTTGAACGCTGTTTTAGTTCACAATCCTCTCGGTCGACAGAATGTTGGAGCGCCGTTTTAGTTCACATTCTTCTCGCTCGACAGAGAGATGGGGCGCGTTTTTAGTTCACAATCGTCTCGACGGCAGGAGATGAAGCGCTGTTTTAGTTCATCTCCTCTCGGCGGCAAGAGGTGAAGCGCTCTTTTAAGTTCACAATACTCTTAACGGCAAGAGATGAAGCGCTCTTTTAGTTCACAATCCTCTCGATCGACAGAGAGTCGAAGCGCTGTTTTAATTCACAATCCTCTCGACGACAAGAGATGGATCACGGTTTTAGTTCTCACTCGTCTCGAAGGCAAGAGATGAATCGCTGTTTTGGTTCACAATCCTCTCGACGGTAAGAGGTGAAGCGCTCTTCTATTTCACAATCCTCTCGATCGACAGAGAGTCGAAGCGCTGTTTTAATTCACAATCCTCTCGACGACAAGAGATGGATCGCTGTTTTAGTTCACAATCCTCTCAACGGCAAGAGATAAAGCGCTGTTTTAGTTCAAAATCCCCTCGATGGACAGAGAGTTGAAGCGCTGTTTTAGTTCACAATTCTCTCGATCGACAGAAAGTTGGAGTGCTGTTTTAGTTCAGAAATCCCCCGCTCGACAGAGAGTTGGAGCGCTGTTTTAGTTCACAATCCTGTCGACGGCAAGAGATACAGCGCGGTTTTAATTCACAATCCTCTCAGCGGCAAGAGATGGATCACGGTTTTAGTTCTCAATCGTCTCGACGGCAAGAGATTATGCGCTGTATTTGTTCACAATCCTCTCGATCGAAAGAGAGTTGAAGCGCTGTTTTAGTTCACAATCCTCTCGATCGACAGAAAGTTGGAGCGCTGTTTTAGTTCACATTCTTCTCGCTCGACAGAGATGGAGCGCTGTTTTAGTTCACAATCATCTCGACGGCAAAAGATGAAGCGCTGTTTTAGTTCACAATCCTCTAGCTCAAAAGAGAGATCGAGCGCTGTTTTAGATCACAATCCTCTCGACGACAAGAGATGGAGCACTGTTTTAGTTCACAATCCTCTCGCTCGACAGAGAGTTGGAAGGCTGTTTTAGTTCACAATCCTCTCGACGGCAAGATACAGCGCTGCTTTAGTTCACAAACCTCTCGGAGTCCAGAGATTGAGCACTGTTTTGGTTCATAAACCTCTCGCTCGACAGAGAGATGGAGCGCTGTTTTAGTTCCCAATCCTCTCGACGGCAAGGGATGGAGCGTTATTTTAGTTCACAAACCTCTGTTTTGACAGCGAGATGGAGCGCTGCTTTAGTTCACAATCCTCTCGACGGCAAGAGATGAAGCACTGTTTTACTTCACAATCCTCTTGACGGCAAGAGATGGAGCGTCGTTTTAGTTCACAATCCTCTCGAAGACAAGAGATGGAGCGCTGTTGTAGTTCACAATCCTGTCGACGGCAGTAGATGTATCGCTGTTTTAGTTCACAATCCTCTCGACGACAGGAGATGATTTGCTGTTTTAAGTCACATACCTCTCGACGACAAGAGATGGACCGCTGTTTTAGTTCACAATCCTCTCGATCGACAGAGAGATAAATCGCAATTTTAGTTTACAATCCTCTCGACGGCAAGAGATGAAACGCTGTTTTAGTTCACCATTCTCTCGACGGCAAGTGATACCGCGCTGTTTTAGTTCACAATCCTCTCGGCGGCAAGAGATGGATCACGGTCTTAGTTCTCAATCGTCTCGACGGCAAGAAATGAATCGCTGTTTTATTTCACAATCCTCTCGACGGCAAGAGGTGAAGCGCTCTTCTATTTCACAACCCTCTCGACGGCAAGAGATTAGGCGCTGCTTTAGTTCACAATCCTCTCGATCGACAGAGAGTTGAAGCGCTGTTTTGGTTCACAAACCTCTCGATCGAAAGAAAGTTGGAGCGCCGTTTTAGTTCACATTCTTCTCGCTCGACAGAGAGATGGGGCGCTGTTTTAGTTCACAATCGTCTCGACGGCAGGAGATGAAGCGCTGTTTTAGTTCATCTCCTCTCGGCGGCAAGAGGTGAAGCGCTCTTTTAGTTCATAATCCTCTCAACGGCAAGAGATGAAACGCTGTTTTAGTTCACAATCCTCTCGATCGACAGAGAGTTGAAGCGCCGTTTTAATTCACAATCCTCTCGACGACAAGAGATGGATCACGGTTTTAGTTCACAATCGTCTCGACGGCAGGAGATGAAGCGCTGTTTTAGTTCATCTCCTCTCGGCGGCAAGAGGTGAAGCGCTCTTTTAGTTCATAATCCTCTCAACGGCAAGAGATGAAACGCTGTTTTAGTTCACAATCCTCTCGATCGACAGAGAGTTGAAGCGCCGTTTTAATTCACAATCCTCTCGACGACAAGAGATGGATCACGGTTTTAGTTCACAATCGTCTCGACGGCAGGAGATGAAGCGCTGTTTTAGTTCATCTCCTCTCAACGGCAAGAGATGAAGCGCTCTTTTAGTTCATAATCCTCTCAACGGCAAGAGATGAAGCGCTGTTTTAGTTCACAATCCACTCGATCGACAGAGATTTGAAGCGCTGTTTTAGTTCACAATTCTCTCGATCGACAGAAAGTTGGAGTGCTGTTTTAGTTCAGAATCCTCTCGCTCGACAGAGAGTTGGAGCGCTGTTTTAGTTCACAATCCTGTCGACGGCAAGAGATGGATCACGGTTTTAGTTCTCAATCGTCTCGACGGCAAGAGATTATGCGCTTTTTTTGTTCACAATCCTCTCGATCGAAAGAGAGTTGGAGCGCTGCTTTAGTTCACAATCCTCTCGATCGACAGAAAGTTGGAGCGCTGTTTTAGTTCACATTCTTCTCGCTCGACAGAGAGATGGAGCGCTGTCTTAGTTCACAATCATCTCGACGGCAAAAGATGAAGCGCTGTTTTAGTTCACAATCGTCTAGCTCAAAAGAGAGATGGAGCGCTGTTTTAGATTACAATCCTCTCGACGACAAGAGATGGAGCGCTGTTTTAGTTCAGAATCCTCTCGACGGCAAAAGATGAAGCGCTGTTTTAGTTCACAATCCTCTCGCACGACAGAGAGTTGGAAGGCTGTTTTAGTTCACAATCCTCTTGACGGCAAGAGATACAGCGCTCTTTTAGTACACAAACCTCTCGGAGGCAAGAGATTGAGCACTGTTTTATTTCACAAACCTCTCGCTCGACATTGAGATGGAGCGCTGTTTTAGTTCCCAATCCTCTCGACGCCAAGGGATGAAGCGTTATTTTAGTTCAAAAACCTCTGTTTTGACAGCGAAATGGAGCGCTGCTTTAGTTCACAATCCTCTCAACGGCAAGAGATGAAGCACTGTTTTACTTCACAATCGTCTCGACGGCAAGGGATGAAGCCCTGTTTTAGTTCATCTCCTCTCGGCGGCAAGAAATGAAGTGCTATTTTAGTTCACACACCTCTGGACGGCAAGAGATTATGCGCTGTTTTAGTCACATTCCTCTAGGCTTAAATAGATGGATCACGGTTTTAGTTCTCAATCGCCTCGACGGCAAGAGATGAATCGCTGTTTTAGTTCACAATCCTTTCGACGGCTAGAGGTGAAGCGCTATTTTAGTTCACAATCCTCTCAACGGTAAGAAATGAAGCGCTGTTTTAGTTCACAATCCTATCGATCGACAGAGAGATGGAGCGCTGTTTTAGTTCCCAATCCTCTCGACGGCAAGGGATGAAGCGTTATTTTAGTTCACAAACCTCTGTTTTGACAGAGAAATGAAGCGCTGCTTTAGTTCACAATCCTCTCGACGGCAAGAGATGAAGCACTGATTTACTTCACAATCCTCTCGACGGCAAGAGATGGAGCGTCGTTTTTGTTCACAATCCTCTCGACGACAAGAGATGGAGCGCTGTTGTAGTTCACAATCCTGTCGACGACAAGAGATGGAGCGCTGTTTTAGTTCACAATCCTCTCGACGGCAGGAGATGTATCGCTGTTTTAGTTCACAATCCTCTCGACGACAAGAGATGGAGCGCTGTTTTAGTTCACAATCCTCTCGACATCAAGAGATGAAGCGCTGTTTAATTCATAATCCTCTCGATCGACAGAGAGATAAAGCGCATTTTTAGTTTACAATCCTCTCGACGGCAAGTGATACCGCGCTCTTTTAGTTCACAATCCCTTCGGCGGCAAGAGATGGATCACGGTTTTAGTTCTCAATCGTCTCGACGGCAAGAGATGAATCGCTGTTTTAGTTCACAATCCTCACGACGGCAAGAGGTGAAGCGCTCTTTTATTTCACAATCATCTCGACGGCAAGAGATTAAGCGCTGCTCTAGTTCACAATCCTCTCGATCGACAGGGAGTTGAAGCGCTGTTTTAGTTCACATTCTTCTCGCTCGACAGAGAGATGAGGCGCTGTTTTAGTTCACAATCGTCTCGACGGCAAGAGATGAAGCGCTGTTTTAGTTCAACTCCTCTCGGCGGCAAAAATTAAGCGCTGTTTTAGTTCACAATTCTCTCGATCGAACAAGAGATGGAGTGCTGCTTCAGTTCACAATCCTCTCGTTTGAAAGAAAATTGGAGCGTTGTTTTAGTTCACAATCCTTTCGACGGCAAGATATGAAGCGCTGTTTTAGTTCACAAAGTTCTCGCTCTACAGAGAGATGCAGCGCTGTTTTAGTTCAGAAACACCTCGTTTGACAGAGATTTGGATCGCTGTTTTAGTTCACAATCGTCTCGTTTGACAGAGAGTAGGAGCGCTTTTTTAGTTCCCAATTGCCTCGCTCGACAGAGAAATGGATGGCTGTATTAGTTCACAATTCTCTCGATCGACAGAGAGATAAAGCGCATTTTTAGTTTACAATTCTCTCGACGGCAAGAGATGAATCGCTGTTTTGGTTCACAATCCTCTCGAGGGCAAGAGGTGAAGCGCTCTTCTATTTCACAATCCTCTCGACGGCAAGAGATTAGGCGCTGCTTTAGTTCACAATCCTCTCGATCGACAGAGAGTTGAACGCTGTTTTAGTTCACAATCCTCTCGGTCGACAGAATGTTGGAGCGCCGTTTTAGTTCACATTCTTCTCGCTCGACAGAGAGATGGGGCGCGTTTTTAGTTCACAATCGTCTCGACGGCAGGAGATGAAGCGCTGTTTTAGTTCATCTCCTCTCGGCGGCAAGAGGTGAAGCGCTCTTTTAAGTTCACAATACTCTTAACGGCAAGAGATGAAGCGCTCTTTTAATTCACAATCCTCTCGACGACAAGAGATGGATCACGGTTTTAGTTCTCACTCGTCTCGAAGGCAAGAGATGAATCGCTGTTTTGGTTCACAATCCTCTCGACGGTAAGAGGTGAAGCGCTCTTCTATTTCACAATCCTCTCGATCGACAGAGAGTCGAAGCGCTGTTTTAATTCACAATCCTCTCGACGACAAGAGATGGATCGCTGTTTTAGTTCACAATCCTCTCAACGGCAAGAGATAAAGCGCTGTTTTAGTTCAAAATCCCCTCGATGGACAGAGAGTTGAAGCGCTGTTTTAGTTCACAATTCTCTCGATCGACAGAAAGTTGGAGTGCTGTTTTAGTTCAGAAATCCCCCGCTCGACAGAGAGTTGGAGCGCTGTTTTAGTTCACAATCCTGTCGACGGCAAGAGATACAGCGCGGTTTTAATTCACAATCCTCTCAGCGGCAAGAGATGGATCACGGTTTTAGTTCTCAATCGTCTCGACGGCAAGAGATTATGCGCTGTATTTGTTCACAATCCTCTCGATCGAAAGAGAGTTGAAGCGCTGTTTTAGTTCACAATCCTCTCGATCGACAGAAAGTTGGAGCGCTGTTTTAGTTCACATTCTTCTCGCTCGACAGAGATGGAGCGCTGTTTTAGTTCACAATCATCTCGACGGCAAAAGATGAAGCGCTGTTTTAGTTCACAATCCTCTAGCTCAAAAGAGAGATCGAGCGCTGTTTTAGATCACAATCCTCTCGACGACAAGAGATGGAGCGCTGTTTTAGTTCACAATCCTCTCGCTCGACAGAGAGTTGGAAGGCTGTTTTAGTTCACAATCCTCTCGACGGCAAGATACAGCGCTGCTTTAGTTCACAAACCTCTCGGAGTCCAGAGATTGAGCACTGTTTTGGTTCATAAACCTCTCGCTCGACAGAGAGATGGAGCGCTGTTTTAGTTCCCAATCCTCTCGACGGCAAGGGATGGAGCGTTATTTTAGTTCACAAACCTCTGTTTTGACAGCGAGATGGAGCGCTGCTTTAGTTCACAATCCTCTCGACGGCAAGAGATGAAGCACTGTTTTACTTCACAATCCTCTTGACGGCAAGAGATGGAGCGTCGTTTTAGTTCACAATCCTCTCGAAGACAAGAGATGGAGCGCTGTTGTAGTTCACAATCCTGTCGACGGCAGTAGATGTATCGCTGTTTTAGTTCACAATCCTCTCGACGACAGGAGATGATTTGCTGTTTTAAGTCACATACCTCTCGACGACAAGAGATGGACCGCTGTTTTAGTTCACAATCCTCTCGATCGACAGAGAGATAAATCGCAATTTTAGTTTACAATCCTCTCGACGGCAAGAGATGAAACGCTGTTTTAGTTCACCATTCTCTCGACGGCAAGTGATACCGCGCTGTTTTAGTTCACAATCCTCTCGGCGGCAAGAGATGGATCACGGTCTTAGTTCTCAATCGTCTCGACGGCAAGAAATGAATCGCTGTTTTATTTCACAATCCTCTCGACGGCAAGAGGTGAAGCGCTCTTATATTTCACAACCCTCTCGACGGCAAGAGATTAGGCGCTGCTTTAGTTCACAATCCTCTCGATCGACAGAGAGTTGAAGCGCTGTTTTGGTTCACAAACCTCTCGATCGAAAGAAAGTTGGAGCGCCGTTTTAGTTCACATTCTTCTCGCTCGACAGAGAGATGGGGCGCTGTTTTAGTTCACAATCGTCTCGACGGCAGGAGATGAAGCGCTGTTTTAGTTCATCTCCTCTCGGCGGCAAGAGGTGAAGCGCTCTTTTAGTTCATAATCCTCTCAACGGCAAGAGATGAAGCGCTGTTTTAGTTCACAATCCACTCGATCGACAGAGATTTGAAGCGCTGTTTTAGTTCACAATTCTCTCGATCGACAGAAAGTTGGAGTGCTGTTTTAGTTCATAATCCTCTCAACGGCAAGAGATGAAACGCTGTTTTAGTTCACAATCCTCTCGATCGACAGAGAGTTGAAGCGCCGTTTTAATTCACAATCCTCTCGACGACAAGAGATGGATCACGGTTTTAGTTCACAATCGTCTCGACGGCAGGAGATGAAGCGCTGTTTTAGTTCATCTCCTCTCGGCGGCAAGAGGTGAAGCGCTCTTTTAGTTCATAATCCTCTCAACGGCAAGAGATGAAGCGCTGTTTTAGTTCACAATCCACTCGATCGACAGAGATTTGAAGCGCTGTTTTAGTTCACAATTCTCTCGATCGACAGAAAGTTGGAGTGCTGTTTTAGTTCAGAATCCTCTCGCTCGACAGAGAGTTGGAGCGCTGTTTTAGTTCACAATCCTGTCGACGGCAAGAGATGGATCACGGTTTTAGTTCTCAATCGTCTCGACGGCAAGAGATTATGCGCTTTTTTTGTTCACAATCCTCTCGATCGAAAGAGAGTTGGAGCGCTGCTTTAGTTCACAATCCTCTCGATCGACAGAAAGTTGGAGCGCTGTTTTAGTTCACATTCTTCTCGCTCGACAGAGAGATGGAGCGCTGTCTTAGTTCACAATCATCTCGACGGCAAAAGATGAAGCGCTGTTTTAGTTCACAATCGTCTAGCTCAAAAGAGAGATGGAGCGCTGTTTTAGATTACAATCCTCTCGACGACAAGAGATGGAGCGCTGTTTTAGTTCAGAATCCTCTCGACGGCAAAAGATGAAGCGCTGTTTTAGTTCACAATCCTCTCGCACGACAGAGAGTTGGAAGGCTGTTTTAGTTCACAATCCTCTTGACGGCAAGAGATACAGCGCTGTTTTAGTACACAAACCTTTCGGAGGCAAGAGATTGAGCACTGTTTTATTTCACAAACCTCTCGCTCGACATTGAGATGGAGCGCTGTTTTAGTTCCCAATCCTCTCGACGGCAAGGGATGAAGCGTTATTTTAGTTCAAAAACCTCTGTTTTGACAGCGAAATGGAGCGCTGCTTTAGTTCACAATCCTCTCGACGGCAAGAGATGAAGCACTGTTTTACTTCACAATCGTCTCGACGGCAAGGGATGAAGCCCTGTTTTAGTTCATCTCCTCTCGGCGGCAAGAAATGAAGTGCTATTTTAGTTCACACACCTCTGGACGGCAAGAGATTATGCGCTGTTTTAGTCACATTCCTCTAGGCTTAAATAGATGGATCACGGTTTTAGTTCTCAATCGCCTCCACGGCAAGAGATGAATCGCTGTTTTAGTTCACAATCCTTTCGACGGCTAGAGGTGAAGCGCTATTTTAGTTCACAATCCTCTCAACGGTAAGAAATGAAGCGCTGTTTTAGTTCACAATCCTATCGATCGACAGAGAGATGGAGCGCTGTTTTAGTTCCCAATCCTCTCGACGGCAAGGGATGAAGCGTTATTTTAGTTCACAAACCTCTGTTTTGACAGAGAAATGAAGCGCTGCTTTAGTCCACAATCCTCTCGACGGCAAGAGATGAAGCACTGATTTACTTCACAATCCTCTCGACGGCAAGAGATGGAGCGTCGTTTTTGTTCACAATCCTCTCGACGACAAGAGATGGAGCGCTGTTGTAGTTCACAATCCTGTCGACGACAAGAGATGGAGCGCTGTTTTAGTTCACAATCCTCTCGACGGCAGGAGATGTATCGCTGTTTTAGTTCACAATCCTCTCGACGACAAGAGATGGAGCGCTGTTTTAGTTCACAATCCTCTCGACATCAAGAGATGAAGCGCTGTTTAATTCATAATCCTTTAGATCGACAGAGAGATAAAGCGCATTTTTAGTTTACAATCCTCTCGACGGCAAGTGATACCGCGCTCTTTTAGTTCACAATCCCTTCGGCGGCAAGAGATCGATCACGGTTTTAGTTCTCAATCGTCTCGACGGCAAGAGATGAATCGCTGTTTTAGTTCACAATCCTCACGACGGCAAGAGGTGAAGCGCTCTTTTATTTCACAATCATCTCGACGGCAAGAGATTAAGCGCTGTTCTAGTTCACAATCCTCTCGATCGACAGGGAGTTGAAGCGCTGTTTTAGTTCACATTCTTCTCGCTCGACAGAGAGATGAGGCGCTGTTTTAGTTCACAATCGTCTCGACGGCAAGAGATGAAGCGCTGTTTTAGTTCAACTCCTCTCGGCGGCAAAAATTAAGCGCTGTTTTAGTTCACAATTCTCTCGATCGAACAAGAGATGGAGTGCTGCTTCAGTTCACAATCCTCTCGTTTGAGAGAAAATTGGAGCGTTGTTTTAGTTCACAATCCTTTCGACGGCAAGATATGAAGCGCTGTTTTAGTTCACAAAGTTCTCGCTCTACAGAGAGATGCAGCGCTGTTTTAGTTCAGAAACACCTCGTTTGACAGAGTTTTGGATCGCTGTTTTAGTTCACAATCGTCTCGTTTGACAGAGAGTAGGAGCGCTTTTTTAGTTCCCAATTGCCTCGCTCGACAGAGAAATGGATGGCTGTATTAGTTCACAATTCTCTCGATCGACAGAGAGATAAAGCGCATTTTTAGTTTACAATTCTCTCGACGGCAAGAGATGAATCGCTGTTTTGGTTCACAATCCTCTCGAGGGCAAGAGGTGAAGCGCTCTTCTATTTCACAATCCTCTCGACGGCAAGAGATTAGGCGCTGCTTTAGTTCACAATCCTCTCGATCGACAGAGAGTTGAACGCTGTTTTAGTTCACAATCCTCTCGGTCGACAGAATGTTGGAGCGCCGTTTTAGTTCACATTCTTCTCGCTCGACAGAGAGATGGGGCGCGTTTTTAGTTCACAATCGTCTCGACGGCAGGAGATGAAGCGCTGTTTTAGTTCATCTCCTCTCGGCGGCAAGAGGTGAAGCGCTCTTTTAAGTTCACAATACTCTTAACGGCAAGAGATGAAGCGCTCTTTTAGTTCACAATCCTCTCGATCGACAGAGAGTCGAAGCGCTGTTTTAATTCACAATCCTCTCGACGACAAGAGATGGATCACGGTTTTAGTTCTCACTCGTCTCGAAGGCAAGAGATGAATCGCTGTTTTGGTTCACAATCCTCTCGACGGTAAGAGGTGAAGCGCTCTTCTATTTCACAATCCTCTCGATCGACAGAGAGTCGAAGCGCTGTTTTAATTCACAATCCTCTCGACGACAAGAGATGGATCGCTGTTTTAGTTCACAATCCTCTCAACGGCAAGAGATAAAGCGCTGTTTTAGTTCAAAATCCCCTCGATGGACAGAGAGTTGAAGCGCTGTTTTAGTTCACAATTCTCTCGATCGACAGAAAGTTGGAGTGCTGTTTTAGTTCAGAAATCCCCCGCTCGACAGAGAGTTGGAGCGCTGTTTTAGTTCACAATCCTGTCGACGGCAAGAGATACAGCGCGGTTTTAATTCACAATCCTCTCAGCGGCAAGAGATGGATCACGGTTTTAGTTCTCAATCGTCTCGACGGCAAGAGATTATGCGCTGTATTTGTTCACAATCCTCTCGATCGAAAGAGAGTTGAAGCGCTGTTTTAGTTCACAATCCTCTCGATCGACAGAAAGTTGGAGCGCTGTTTTAGTTCACATTCTTCTCGCTCGACAGAGATGGAGCGCTGTTTTAGTTCACAATCATCTCGACGGCAAAAGATGAAGCGCTGTTTTAGTTCACAATCCTCTAGCTCAAAAGAGAGATCGAGCGCTGTTTTAGATCACAATCCTCTCGACGACAAGAGATGGAGCACTGTTTTAGTTCACAATCCTCTCGCTCGACAGAGAGTTGGAAGGCTGTTTTAGTTCACAATCCTCTCGACGGCAAGATACAGCGCTGCTTTAGTTCACAAACCTCTCGGAGTCCAGAGATTGAGCACTGTTTTGGTTCATAAACCTCTCGCTCGACAGAGAGATGGAGCGCTGTTTTAGTTCCCAATCCTCTCGACGGCAAGGGATGCAGCGTTATTTTAGTTCACAAACCTCTGTTTTGACAGCGAGATGGAGCGCTGCTTTAGTTCACAATCCTCTCGACGGCAAGAGATGAAGCACTGTTTTACTTCACAATCCTCTTGACGGCAAGAGATGGAGCGTCGTTTTAGTTCACAATCCTCTCGAAGACAAGAGATGGAGCGCTGTTGTAGTTCACAATCCTGTCGACGGCAGTAGATGTATCGCTGTTTTAGTTCACAATCCTCTCGACGACAGGAGATGATTTGCTGTTTTAAGTCACATACCTCTCGACGACAAGAGATGGACCGCTGTTTTAGTTCACAATCCTCTCGATCGACAGAGAGATAAATCGCAATTTTAGTTTACAATCCTCTCGACGGCAAGAGATGAAACGCTGTTTTAGTTCACCATTCTCTCGACGGCAAGTGATACCGCGCTGTTTTAGTTCACAATCCTCTCGGCGGCAAGAGATGGATCACGGTCTTAGTTCTCAATCGTCTCGACGGCAAGAAATGAATCGCTGTTTTATTTCACAATCCTCTCGACGGCAAGAGGTGAAGCGCTCTTATATTTCACAACCCTCTCGACGGCAAGAGATTAGGCGCTGCTTTAGTTCACAATCCTCTCGATCGACAGAGAGTTGAAGCGCTGTTTTGGTTCACAAACCTCTCGATCGAAAGAAAGTTGGAGCGCCGTTTTAGTTCACATTCTTCTCGCTCGACAGAGAGATGGGGCGCTGTTTTAGTTCACAATCGTCTCGACGGCAGGAGATGAAGCGCTGTTTTAGTTCATCTCCTCTCGGCGGCAAGAGGTGAAGCGCTCTTTTAGTTCATAATCCTCTCAACGGCAAGAGATGAAGCGCTGTTTTAGTTCACAATCCACTCGATCGACAGAGATTTGAAGCGCTGTTTTAGTTCACAATTCTCTCGATCGACAGAAAGTTGGAGTGCTGTTTTAGTTCATAATCCTCTCAACGGCAAGAGATGAAACGCTGTTTTAGTTCACAATCCTCTCGATCGACAGAGAGTTGAAGCGCCGTTTTAATTCACAATCCTCTCGACGACAAGAGATGGATCACGGTTTTAGTTCACAATCGTCTCGACGGCAGGAGATGAAGCGCTGTTTTAGTTCATCTCCTCTCGGCGGCAAGAGGTGAAGCGCTCTTTTAGTTCATAATCCTCTCAACGGCAAGAGATGAAGCGCTGTTTTAGTTCACAATCCACTCGATCGACAGAGATTTGAAGCGCTGTTTTAGTTCACAATTCTCTCGATCGACAGAAAGTTGGAGTGCTGTTTTAGTTCAGAATCCTCTCGCTCGACAGAGAGTTGGAGCGCTGTTTTAGTTCACAATCCTGTCGACGGCAAGAGATGGATCACGGTTTTAGTTCTCAATCGTCTCGACGGCAAGAGATTATGCGCTTTTTTTGTTCACAATCCTCTCGATCGAAAGAGAGTTGGAGCGCTGCTTTAGTTCACAATCCTCTCGATCGACAGAAAGTTGGAGCGCTGTTTTAGTTCACATTCTTCTCGCTCGACAGAGAGATGGAGCGCTGTCTTAGTTCACAATCATCTCGACGGCAAAAGATGAAGCGCTGTTTTAGTTCACAATCGTCTAGCTCAAAAGAGAGATGGAGCGCTGTTTTAGATTACAATCCTCTCGACGACAAGAGATGGAGCGCTGTTTTAGTTCAGAATCCTCTCGACGGCAAAAGATGAAGCGCTGTTTTAGTTCACAATCCTCTCGCACGACAGAGAGTTGGAAGGCTGTTTTAGTTCACAATCCTCTTGACGGCAAGAGATACAGCGCTGTTTTAGTACACAAACCTTTCGGAGGCAAGAGATTGAGCACTGTTTTATTTCACAAACCTCTCGCTCGACATTGAGATGGAGCGCTGTTTTAGTTCCCAATCCTCTCGACGGCAAGGGATGAAGCGTTATTTTAGTTCAAAAACCTCTGTTTTGACAGCGAAATGGAGCGCTGCTTTAGTTCACAATCCTCTCGACGGCAAGAGATGAAGCACTGTTTTACTTCACAATCGTCTCGACGGCAAGGGATGAAGCCCTGTTTTAGTTCATCTCCTCTCGGCGGCAAGAAATGAAGTGCTATTTTAGTTCACACACCTCTGGACGGCAAGAGATTATGCGCTGTTTTAGTCACATTCCTCTAGGCTTAAATAGATGGATCACGGTTTTAGTTCTCAATCGCCTCCACGGCAAGAGATGAATCGCTGTTTTAGTTCACAATCCTTTCGACAGCTAGAGGTGAAGCGCTATTTTAGTTCACAATCCTCTCAACGGTAAGAAATGAAGCGCTGTTTTAGTTCACAATCCTATCGATCGACAGAGAGATGGAGCGCTGTTTTAGTTCCCAATCCTCTCGACGGCAAGGGATGAAGCGTTATTTTAGTTCACAAACCTCTGTTTTGACAGAGAAATGAAGCGCTGCTTTAGTCCACAATCCTCTCGACGGCAAGAGATGAAGCACTGATTTACTTCACAATCCTCTCGACGGCAAGAGATGGAGCGTCGTTTTTGTTCACAATCCTCTCGACGACAAGAGATGGAGCGCTGTTGTAGTTCACAATCCTGTCGACGACAAGAGATGGAGCGCTGTTTTAGTTCACAATCCTCTCGACGGCAGGAGATGTATCGCTGTTTTAGTTCACAATCCTCTCGACGACAAGAGATGGAGCGCTGTTTTAGTTCACAATCCTCTCGACATCAAGAGATGAAGCGCTGTTTAATTCATAATCCTTTAGATCGACAGAGAGATAAAGCGCATTTTTAGTTTACAATCCTCTCGACGGCAAGTGATACCGCGCTCTTTTAGTTCACAATCCCTTCGGCGGCAAGAGATCGATCACGGTTTTAGTTCTCAATCGTCTCGACGGCAAGAGATGAATCGCTGTTTTAGTTCACAATCCTCACGACGGCAAGAGGTGAAGCGCTCTTTTATTTCACAATCATCTCGACGGCAAGAGATTAAGCGCTGTTCTAGTTCACAATCCTCTCGATCGACAGGGAGTTGAAGCGCTGTTTTAGTTCACATTCTTCTCGCTCGACAGAGAGATGAGGCGCTGTTTTAGTTCACAATCGTCTCGACGGCAAGAGATGAAGCGCTGTTTTAGTTCAACTCCTCTCGGCGGCAAAAATTAAGCGCTGTTTTAGTTCACAATTCTCTCGATCGAACAAGAGATGGAGTGCTGCTTCAGTTCACAATCCTCTCGTTTGAGAGAAAATTGGAGCGTTGTTTTAGTTCACAATCCTTTCGACGGCAAGATATGAAGCGCTGTTTTAGTTCACAAAGTTCTCGCTCTACAGAGAGATGCAGCGCTGTTTTAGTTCAGAAACACCTCGTTTGACAGAGTTTTGGATCGCTGTTTTAGTTCACAATCGTCTCGTTTGACAGAGAGTAGGAGCGCTTTTTTAGTTCCCAATTGCCTCGCTCGACAGAGAAATGGATGGCTGTATTAGTTCACAATTCTCTCGATCGACAGAGAGATAAAGCGCATTTTTAGTTTACAATTCTCTCGACGGCAAGAGATGAATCGCTGTTTTGGTTCACAATCCTCTCGAGGGCAAGAGGTGAAG
Source organism: Deroplatys truncata (assembly GCA_030765065.1). Taxonomy (NCBI): domain Eukaryota; kingdom Metazoa; phylum Arthropoda; class Insecta; order Mantodea; family Mantidae; genus Deroplatys; species Deroplatys truncata. The sequence continues at coordinate 107,080 of CM060976.1, forward strand.
CGCTCTTCTATTTCACAATCCTCTCGACGGCAAGAGATTAGGCGCTGCTTTAGTTCACAATCCTCTCGATCGACAGAGAGTTGAACGCTGTTTTAGTTCACAATCCTCTCGGTCGACAGAATGTTGGAGCGCCGTTTTAGTTCACATTCTTCTCGCTCGACAGAGAGATGGGGCGCGTTTTTAGTTCACAATCGTCTCGACGGCAGGAGATGAAGCGCTGTTTTAGTTCATCTCCTCTCGGCGGCAAGAGGTGAAGCGCTCTTTTAAGTTCACAATACTCTTAACGGCAAGAGATGAAGCGCTCTTTTAGTTCACAATCCTCTCGATCGACAGAGAGTCGAAGCGCTGTTTTAATTCACAATCCTCTCGACGACAAGAGATGGATCACGGTTTTAGTTCTCACTCGTCTCGAAGGCAAGAGATGAATCGCTGTTTTGGTTCACAATCCTCTCGACGGTAAGAGGTGAAGCGCTCTTCTATTTCACAATCCTCTCGATCGACAGAGAGTCGAAGCGCTGTTTTAATTCACAATCCTCTCGACGACAAGAGATGGATCGCTGTTTTAGTTCACAATCCTCTCAACGGCAAGAGATAAAGCGCTGTTTTAGTTCAAAATCCCCTCGATGGACAGAGAGTTGAAGCGCTGTTTTAGTTCACAATTCTCTCGATCGACAGAAAGTTGGAGTGCTGTTTTAGTTCAGAAATCCCCCGCTCGACAGAGAGTTGGAGCGCTGTTTTAGTTCACAATCCTGTCGACGGCAAGAGATACAGCGCGGTTTTAATTCACAATCCTCTCAGCGGCAAGAGATGGATCACGGTTTTAGTTCTCAATCGTCTCGACGGCAAGAGATTATGCGCTGTATTTGTTCACAATCCTCTCGATCGAAAGAGAGTTGAAGCGCTGTTTTAGTTCACAATCCTCTCGATCGACAGAAAGTTGGAGCGCTGTTTTAGTTCACATTCTTCTCGCTCGACAGAGATGGAGCGCTGTTTTAGTTCACAATCATCTCGACGGCAAAAGATGAAGCGCTGTTTTAGTTCACAATCCTCTAGCTCAAAAGAGAGATCGAGCGCTGTTTTAGATCACAATCCTCTCGACGACAAGAGATGGAGCACTGTTTTAGTTCACAATCCTCTCGCTCGACAGAGAGTTGGAAGGCTGTTTTAGTTCACAATCCTCTCGACGGCAAGATACAGCGCTGCTTTAGTTCACAAACCTCTCGGAGTCCAGAGATTGAGCACTGTTTTGGTTCATAAACCTCTCGCTCGACAGAGAGATGGAGCGCTGTTTTAGTTCCCAATCCTCTCGACGGCAAGGGATGCAGCGTTATTTTAGTTCACAAACCTCTGTTTTGACAGCGAGATGGAGCGCTGCTTTAGTTCACAATCCTCTCGACGGCAAGAGATGAAGCACTGTTTTACTTCACAATCCTCTTGACGGCAAGAGATGGAGCGTCGTTTTAGTTCACAATCCTCTCGAAGACAAGAGATGGAGCGCTGTTGTAGTTCACAATCCTGTCGACGGCAGTAGATGTATCGCTGTTTTAGTTCACAATCCTCTCGACGACAGGAGATGATTTGCTGTTTTAAGTCACATACCTCTCGACGACAAGAGATGGACCGCTGTTTTAGTTCACAATCCTCTCGATCGACAGAGAGATAAATCGCAATTTTAGTTTACAATCCTCTCGACGGCAAGAGATGAAACGCTGTTTTAGTTCACCATTCTCTCGACGGCAAGTGATACCGCGCTGTTTTAGTTCACAATCCTCTCGGCGGCAAGAGATGGATCACGGTCTTAGTTCTCAATCGTCTCGACGGCAAGAAATGAATCGCTGTTTTATTTCACAATCCTCTCGACGGCAAGAGGTGAAGCGCTCTTCTATTTCACAACCCTCTCGACGGCAAGAGATTAGGCGCTGCTTTAGTTCACAATCCTCTCGATCGACAGAGAGTTGAAGCGCTGTTTTGGTTCACAAACCTCTCGATCGAAAGAAAGTTGGAGCGCCGTTTTAGTTCACATTCTTCTCGCTCGACAGAGAGATGGGGCGCTGTTTTAGTTCACAATCGTCTCGACGGCAGGAGATGAAGCGCTGTTTTAGTTCATCTCCTCTCGGCGGCAAGAGGTGAAGCGCTCTTTTAGTTCATAATCCTCTCAACGGCAAGAGATGAAACGCTGTTTTAGTTCACAATCCTCTCGATCGACAGAGAGTTGAAGCGCCGTTTTAATTCACAATCCTCTCGACGACAAGAGATGGATCACGGTTTTAGTTCACAATCGTCTCGACGGCAGGAGATGAAGCGCTGTTTTAGTTCATCTCCTCTCGGCGGCAAGAGGTGAAGCGCTCTTTTAGTTCATAATCCTCTCAACGGCAAGAGATGAAACGCTGTTTTAGTTCACAATCCTCTCGATCGACAGAGAGTTGAAGCGCCGTTTTAATTCACAATCCTCTCGACGACAAGAGATGGATCACGGTTTTAGTTCACAATCGTCTCGACGGCAGGAGATGAAGCGCTGTTTTAGTTCATCTCCTCTCAACGGCAAGAGATGAAGCGCTCTTTTAGTTCATAATCCTCTCAACGGCAAGAGATGAAGCGCTGTTTTAGTTCACAATCCACTCGATCGACAGAGATTTGAAGCGCTGTTTTAGTTCACAATTCTCTCGATCGACAGAAAGTTGGAGTGCTGTTTTAGTTCAGAATCCTCTCGCTCGACAGAGAGTTGGAGCGCTGTTTTAGTTCACAATCCTGTCGACGGCAAGAGATGGATCACGGTTTTAGTTCTCAATCGTCTCGACGGCAAGAGATTATGCGCTTTTTTTGTTCACAATCCTCTCGATCGAAAGAGAGTTGGAGCGCTGCTTTAGTTCACAATCCTCTCGATCGACAGAAAGTTGGAGCGCTGTTTTAGTTCACATTCTTCTCGCTCGACAGAGAGATGGAGCGCTGTCTTAGTTCACAATCATCTCGACGGCAAAAGATGAAGCGCTGTTTTAGTTCACAATCGTCTAGCTCAAAAGAGAGATGGAGCGCTGTTTTAGATTACAATCCTCTCGACGACAAGAGATGGAGCGCTGTTTTAGTTCAGAATCCTCTCGACGGCAAAAGATGAAGCGCTGTTTTAGTTCACAATCCTCTCGCACGACAGAGAGTTGGAAGGCTGTTTTAGTTCACAATCCTCTTGACGGCAAGAGATACAGCGCTCTTTTAGTACACAAACCTCTCGGAGGCAAGAGATTGAGCACTGTTTTATTTCACAAACCTCTCGCTCGACATTGAGATGGAGCGCTGTTTTAGTTCCCAATCCTCTCGACGCCAAGGGATGAAGCGTTATTTTAGTTCAAAAACCTCTGTTTTGACAGCGAAATGGAGCGCTGCTTTAGTTCACAATCCTCTCAACGGCAAGAGATGAAGCACTGTTTTACTTCACAATCGTCTCGACGGCAAGGGATGAAGCCCTGTTTTAGTTCATCTCCTCTCGGCGGCAAGAAATGAAGTGCTATTTTAGTTCACACACCTCTGGACGGCAAGAGATTATGCGCTGTTTTAGTCACATTCCTCTAGGCTTAAATAGATGGATCACGGTTTTAGTTCTCAATCGCCTCGACGGCAAGAGATGAATCGCTGTTTTAGTTCACAATCCTTTCGACGGCTAGAGGTGAAGCGCTATTTTAGTTCACAATCCTCTCAACGGTAAGAAATGAAGCGCTGTTTTAGTTCACAATCCTATCGATCGACAGAGAGATGGAGCGCTGTTTTAGTTCCCAATCCTCTCGACGGCAAGGGATGAAGCGTTATTTTAGTTCACAAACCTCTGTTTTGACAGAGAAATGAAGCGCTGCTTTAGTTCACAATCCTCTCGACGGCAAGAGATGAAGCACTGATTTACTTCACAATCCTCTCGACGGCAAGAGATGGAGCGTCGTTTTTGTTCACAATCCTCTCGACGACAAGAGATGGAGCGCTGTTGTAGTTCACAATCCTGTCGACGACAAGAGATGGAGCGCTGTTTTAGTTCACAATCCTCTCGACGGCAGGAGATGTATCGCTGTTTTAGTTCACAATCCTCTCGACGACAAGAGATGGAGCGCTGTTTTAGTTCACAATCCTCTCGACATCAAGAGATGAAGCGCTGTTTAATTCATAATCCTCTCGATCGACAGAGAGATAAAGCGCATTTTTAGTTTACAATCCTCTCGACGGCAAGTGATACCGCGCTCTTTTAGTTCACAATCCCTTCGGCGGCAAGAGATGGATCACGGTTTTAGTTCTCAATCGTCTCGACGGCAAGAGATGAATCGCTGTTTTAGTTCACAATCCTCACGACGGCAAGAGGTGAAGCGCTCTTTTATTTCACAATCATCTCGACGGCAAGAGATTAAGCGCTGCTCTAGTTCACAATCCTCTCGATCGACAGGGAGTTGAAGCGCTGTTTTAGTTCACATTCTTCTCGCTCGACAGAGAGATGAGGCGCTGTTTTAGTTCACAATCGTCTCGACGGCAAGAGATGAAGCGCTGTTTTAGTTCAACTCCTCTCGGCGGCAAAAATTAAGCGCTGTTTTAGTTCACAATTCTCTCGATCGAACAAGAGATGGAGTGCTGCTTCAGTTCACAATCCTCTCGTTTGAAAGAAAATTGGAGCGTTGTTTTAGTTCACAATCCTTTCGACGGCAAGATATGAAGCGCTGTTTTAGTTCACAAAGTTCTCGCTCTACAGAGAGATGCAGCGCTGTTTTAGTTCAGAAACACCTCGTTTGACAGAGATTTGGATCGCTGTTTTAGTTCACAATCGTCTCGTTTGACAGAGAGTAGGAGCGCTTTTTTAGTTCCCAATTGCCTCGCTCGACAGAGAAATGGATGGCTGTATTAGTTCACAATTCTCTCGATCGACAGAGAGATAAAGCGCATTTTTAGTTTACAATTCTCTCGACGGCAAGAGATGAATCGCTGTTTTGGTTCACAATCCTCTCGAGGGCAAGAGGTGAAGCGCTCTTCTATTTCACAATCCTCTCGACGGCAAGAGATTAGGCGCTGCTTTAGTTCACAATCCTCTCGATCGACAGAGAGTTGAACGCTGTTTTAGTTCACAATCCTCTCGGTCGACAGAATGTTGGAGCGCCGTTTTAGTTCACATTCTTCTCGCTCGACAGAGAGATGGGGCGCGTTTTTAGTTCACAATCGTCTCGACGGCAGGAGATGAAGCGCTGTTTTAGTTCATCTCCTCTCGGCGGCAAGAGGTGAAGCGCTCTTTTAAGTTCACAATACTCTTAACGGCAAGAGATGAAGCGCTCTTTTAATTCACAATCCTCTCGACGACAAGAGATGGATCACGGTTTTAGTTCTCACTCGTCTCGAAGGCAAGAGATGAATCGCTGTTTTGGTTCACAATCCTCTCGACGGTAAGAGGTGAAGCGCTCTTCTATTTCACAATCCTCTCGATCGACAGAGAGTCGAAGCGCTGTTTTAATTCACAATCCTCTCGACGACAAGAGATGGATCGCTGTTTTAGTTCACAATCCTCTCAACGGCAAGAGATAAAGCGCTGTTTTAGTTCAAAATCCCCTCGATGGACAGAGAGTTGAAGCGCTGTTTTAGTTCACAATTCTCTCGATCGACAGAAAGTTGGAGTGCTGTTTTAGTTCAGAAATCCCCCGCTCGACAGAGAGTTGGAGCGCTGTTTTAGTTCACAATCCTGTCGACGGCAAGAGATACAGCGCGGTTTTAATTCACAATCCTCTCAGCGGCAAGAGATGGATCACGGTTTTAGTTCTCAATCGTCTCGACGGCAAGAGATTATGCGCTGTATTTGTTCACAATCCTCTCGATCGAAAGAGAGTTGAAGCGCTGTTTTAGTTCACAATCCTCTCGATCGACAGAAAGTTGGAGCGCTGTTTTAGTTCACATTCTTCTCGCTCGACAGAGATGGAGCGCTGTTTTAGTTCACAATCATCTCGACGGCAAAAGATGAAGCGCTGTTTTAGTTCACAATCCTCTAGCTCAAAAGAGAGATCGAGCGCTGTTTTAGATCACAATCCTCTCGACGACAAGAGATGGAGCGCTGTTTTAGTTCACAATCCTCTCGCTCGACAGAGAGTTGGAAGGCTGTTTTAGTTCACAATCCTCTCGACGGCAAGATACAGCGCTGCTTTAGTTCACAAACCTCTCGGAGTCCAGAGATTGAGCACTGTTTTGGTTCATAAACCTCTCGCTCGACAGAGAGATGGAGCGCTGTTTTAGTTCCCAATCCTCTCGACGGCAAGGGATGGAGCGTTATTTTAGTTCACAAACCTCTGTTTTGACAGCGAGATGGAGCGCTGCTTTAGTTCACAATCCTCTCGACGGCAAGAGATGAAGCACTGTTTTACTTCACAATCCTCTTGACGGCAAGAGATGGAGCGTCGTTTTAGTTCACAATCCTCTCGAAGACAAGAGATGGAGCGCTGTTGTAGTTCACAATCCTGTCGACGGCAGTAGATGTATCGCTGTTTTAGTTCACAATCCTCTCGACGACAGGAGATGATTTGCTGTTTTAAGTCACATACCTCTCGACGACAAGAGATGGACCGCTGTTTTAGTTCACAATCCTCTCGATCGACAGAGAGATAAATCGCAATTTTAGTTTACAATCCTCTCGACGGCAAGAGATGAAACGCTGTTTTAGTTCACCATTCTCTCGACGGCAAGTGATACCGCGCTGTTTTAGTTCACAATCCTCTCGGCGGCAAGAGATGGATCACGGTCTTAGTTCTCAATCGTCTCGACGGCAAGAAATGAATCGCTGTTTTATTTCACAATCCTCTCGACGGCAAGAGGTGAAGCGCTCTTATATTTCACAACCCTCTCGACGGCAAGAGATTAGGCGCTGCTTTAGTTCACAATCCTCTCGATCGACAGAGAGTTGAAGCGCTGTTTTGGTTCACAAACCTCTCGATCGAAAGAAAGTTGGAGCGCCGTTTTAGTTCACATTCTTCTCGCTCGACAGAGAGATGGGGCGCTGTTTTAGTTCACAATCGTCTCGACGGCAGGAGATGAAGCGCTGTTTTAGTTCATCTCCTCTCGGCGGCAAGAGGTGAAGCGCTCTTTTAGTTCATAATCCTCTCAACGGCAAGAGATGAAGCGCTGTTTTAGTTCACAATCCACTCGATCGACAGAGATTTGAAGCGCTGTTTTAGTTCACAATTCTCTCGATCGACAGAAAGTTGGAGTGCTGTTTTAGTTCATAATCCTCTCAACGGCAAGAGATGAAACGCTGTTTTAGTTCACAATCCTCTCGATCGACAGAGAGTTGAAGCGCCGTTTTAATTCACAATCCTCTCGACGACAAGAGATGGATCACGGTTTTAGTTCACAATCGTCTCGACGGCAGGAGATGAAGCGCTGTTTTAGTTCATCTCCTCTCGGCGGCAAGAGGTGAAGCGCTCTTTTAGTTCATAATCCTCTCAACGGCAAGAGATGAAGCGCTGTTTTAGTTCACAATCCACTCGATCGACAGAGATTTGAAGCGCTGTTTTAGTTCACAATTCTCTCGATCGACAGAAAGTTGGAGTGCTGTTTTAGTTCAGAATCCTCTCGCTCGACAGAGAGTTGGAGCGCTGTTTTAGTTCACAATCCTGTCGACGGCAAGAGATGGATCACGGTTTTAGTTCTCAATCGTCTCGACGGCAAGAGATTATGCGCTTTTTTTGTTCACAATCCTCTCGATCGAAAGAGAGTTGGAGCGCTGCTTTAGTTCACAATCCTCTCGATCGACAGAAAGTTGGAGCGCTGTTTTAGTTCACATTCTTCTCGCTCGACAGAGAGATGGAGCGCTGTCTTAGTTCACAATCATCTCGACGGCAAAAGATGAAGCGCTGTTTTAGTTCACAATCGTCTAGCTCAAAAGAGAGATGGAGCGCTGTTTTAGATTACAATCCTCTCGACGACAAGAGATGGAGCGCTGTTTTAGTTCAGAATCCTCTCGACGGCAAAAGATGAAGCGCTGTTTTAGTTCACAATCCTCTCGCACGACAGAGAGTTGGAAGGCTGTTTTAGTTCACAATCCTCTTGACGGCAAGAGATACAGCGCTGTTTTAGTACACAAACCTTTCGGAGGCAAGAGATTGAGCACTGTTTTATTTCACAAACCTCTCGCTCGACATTGAGATGGAGCGCTGTTTTAGTTCCCAATCCTCTCGACGGCAAGGGATGAAGCGTTATTTTAGTTCAAAAACCTCTGTTTTGACAGCGAAATGGAGCGCTGCTTTAGTTCACAATCCTCTCGACGGCAAGAGATGAAGCACTGTTTTACTTCACAATCGTCTCGACGGCAAGGGATGAAGCCCTGTTTTAGTTCATCTCCTCTCGGCGGCAAGAAATGAAGTGCTATTTTAGTTCACACACCTCTGGACGGCAAGAGATTATGCGCTGTTTTAGTCACATTCCTCTAGGCTTAAATAGATGGATCACGGTTTTAGTTCTCAATCGCCTCCACGGCAAGAGATGAATCGCTGTTTTAGTTCACAATCCTTTCGACGGCTAGAGGTGAAGCGCTATTTTAGTTCACAATCCTCTCAACGGTAAGAAATGAAGCGCTGTTTTAGTTCACAATCCTATCGATCGACAGAGAGATGGAGCGCTGTTTTAGTTCCCAATCCTCTCGACGGCAAGGGATGAAGCGTTATTTTAGTTCACAAACCTCTGTTTTGACAGAGAAATGAAGCGCTGCTTTAGTCCACAATCCTCTCGACGGCAAGAGATGAAGCACTGATTTACTTCACAATCCTCTCGACGGCAAGAGATGGAGCGTCGTTTTTGTTCACAATCCTCTCGACGACAAGAGATGGAGCGCTGTTGTAGTTCACAATCCTGTCGACGACAAGAGATGGAGCGCTGTTTTAGTTCACAATCCTCTCGACGGCAGGAGATGTATCGCTGTTTTAGTTCACAATCCTCTCGACGACAAGAGATGGAGCGCTGTTTTAGTTCACAATCCTCTCGACATCAAGAGATGAAGCGCTGTTTAATTCATAATCCTTTAGATCGACAGAGAGATAAAGCGCATTTTTAGTTTACAATCCTCTCGACGGCAAGTGATACCGCGCTCTTTTAGTTCACAATCCCTTCGGCGGCAAGAGATCGATCACGGTTTTAGTTCTCAATCGTCTCGACGGCAAGAGATGAATCGCTGTTTTAGTTCACAATCCTCACGACGGCAAGAGGTGAAGCGCTCTTTTATTTCACAATCATCTCGACGGCAAGAGATTAAGCGCTGTTCTAGTTCACAATCCTCTCGATCGACAGGGAGTTGAAGCGCTGTTTTAGTTCACATTCTTCTCGCTCGACAGAGAGATGAGGCGCTGTTTTAGTTCACAATCGTCTCGACGGCAAGAGATGAAGCGCTGTTTTAGTTCAACTCCTCTCGGCGGCAAAAATTAAGCGCTGTTTTAGTTCACAATTCTCTCGATCGAACAAGAGATGGAGTGCTGCTTCAGTTCACAATCCTCTCGTTTGAGAGAAAATTGGAGCGTTGTTTTAGTTCACAATCCTTTCGACGGCAAGATATGAAGCGCTGTTTTAGTTCACAAAGTTCTCGCTCTACAGAGAGATGCAGCGCTGTTTTAGTTCAGAAACACCTCGTTTGACAGAGTTTTGGATCGCTGTTTTAGTTCACAATCGTCTCGTTTGACAGAGAGTAGGAGCGCTTTTTTAGTTCCCAATTGCCTCGCTCGACAGAGAAATGGATGGCTGTATTAGTTCACAATTCTCTCGATCGACAGAGAGATAAAGCGCATTTTTAGTTTACAATTCTCTCGACGGCAAGAGATGAATCGCTGTTTTGGTTCACAATCCTCTCGAGGGCAAGAGGTGAAGCGCTCTTCTATTTCACAATCCTCTCGACGGCAAGAGATTAGGCGCTGCTTTAGTTCACAATCCTCTCGATCGACAGAGAGTTGAACGCTGTTTTAGTTCACAATCCTCTCGGTCGACAGAATGTTGGAGCGCCGTTTTAGTTCACATTCTTCTCGCTCGACAGAGAGATGGGGCGCGTTTTTAGTTCACAATCGTCTCGACGGCAGGAGATGAAGCGCTGTTTTAGTTCATCTCCTCTCGGCGGCAAGAGGTGAAGCGCTCTTTTAAGTTCACAATACTCTTAACGGCAAGAGATGAAGCGCTCTTTTAGTTCACAATCCTCTCGATCGACAGAGAGTCGAAGCGCTGTTTTAATTCACAATCCTCTCGACGACAAGAGATGGATCACGGTTTTAGTTCTCACTCGTCTCGAAGGCAAGAGATGAATCGCTGTTTTGGTTCACAATCCTCTCGACGGTAAGAGGTGAAGCGCTCTTCTATTTCACAATCCTCTCGATCGACAGAGAGTCGAAGCGCTGTTTTAATTCACAATCCTCTCGACGACAAGAGATGGATCACGGTTTTATTTCTCAATCGTCTCGACGGCAAGAGATTATGCGCTGTTTTTGTTCACAATCCTCTCGATCGACAGAGAGTTGAAGCTTGGTTTTAGTTCACAATCCTCTCGATCGACAGAAAGTTGTAGCGCTGTTTTAGTTCACAATCCTCTCGACGACAAGAGATGGAGCGCTGTTTTAGTTCACAATCCTCTCGACTGCAAAAGATGAAGCGCTGTTTTAGTTCACAATCCTCTTGCTCGACAGAGAGTTGGAAGGCTGTTTTAGTTCACAATCCTCTCGACGGTAGGAGATGTATCGCTGTTTTAGTTCACAATCCTCTCAACGGCAGGAGATGAAGCGCTGTTTTAATTCACATACCTCTCCACGACAGGAGATGGAGCGCTGTTTTAGTTCACAATCCTCTCAACGGCAAGAGATGAAGCGCTGTTTAATTCATAATCCTCTCGATCGACAGAGAGATAAAGCGCATTTCTAGTTTACAATCCTCTCGACGGCAAGTGATACCGCTCTGTTTTACTTCACAATCCTCCCGACGGCAAGAGATGGAGCGTCGTTTTAGTTCACAATCCTCTCGACGACAAGAGATGAAGCGCTGTTGTAGTTCACAATCCTGTCGACGACATGAGATGGATCACGGTTTTAGTTCTCAATCTTCTCGACGGCAAGAGATGAATCGCTGTTTTAGTTCACAATCCTCACGACGGCAAGAGGTGAACCGCTCTTTTATTTCACAATTCTCTCGACGGCAAGAGATTAAGCGCTGCTTTAGTTCACAATCCTCTCGATCGACAGGGAGTTGAAGCGCCGTTTTAGTTCACATTCTTCTCGCTCGACAGAGAGATGAGGCACTGTTTGAGTTCACAATCGTCTCGACGGCAAGGGATGAAGCGCTGTTTTAGTTCATCTCCTCTCGGCGGCAAGAAATGAAGCGCTATTTTAGTTCACACACCTCTGGACGGCAAGAGATTATGCGCTGTTTTAGTCACAATCCTCTAGGCTTAAAGAGATGGATCACGGTTTTAGTTCACAATCCTCTCAACGGCAAGAGATGAAGCGCTGTTTTAGTTCACAATCCTCTCGATCGACAGAGAGTTGAAGCGCCGATTTAATTCACAATCCTCTCGACGACAAGAGATGGATCACGGTTTTAGTTTTCAATCGTCTCGACGGCAAGAGATGAATCGCTGTTTTAGTTCACAATTCTCTCAACGGCAAGAGATGAAGCGCTGTTTTAGTTCACAATCCACTCGATCGACAGAGATTTGAAGCGCTGTTTTAGTTCACAATTCTCTCGATCGACAGAATGTTGGAGTGCTGTTTTAGTTCAGAATCCTCTCGCTCGACAGAGAGTTGGAGCGCTGTTTTAGTTCACAATCCTGTCGACTGCAAGAGATGGATCACGGTTTTAGTTCTCAATCGTCTCGACGGCAAGAGATTATGCGCTGTTTTTGTTCACAATCCTCTCGATCGAAAGAGAGTTGGAGCGCTGTTTTAGTTCACAATCGTCTCGATCGACAGAAAGTTGGTGCGCTGTTTTAGTTCACATTCTTCTCGCTCGACAGAGAGATGGAGCGCTGTCTTAGTTCACAATCATCTCGACGGCAAAAGATGAGGCGCTGTTTTAGTTCACAATCCTCTAGCTAAAAAAGAGAGATGGAGCGCTGTTTTAGTTCACAATCCTCTCGACGGCAAAAGATGAAGCGCTGTTTTAGTTCACAATCCTCTCGCTCGACAGAGAGTTGGAAGGCTGTTTTAGTTCACAATCCTTTCGACCGCAAGAGATACAGCGCTGTTTTAGTACACAAACCTCTCGGAGGCAAGAGATTGAGCACTGTTTTATTTCACAAACCTCTCGCTCGACAGAGAGATGGAGCGCTGTTTTAGTTCCCAATCCTCTCGACGGCAAGGGATGAAGCGTTATTTTAGTTCACAAACCTCTGTTTTGACAGCTAAATGGAGCGCTGCTTTAGTTCACAATCCTCTCAACGGCAAGAGATGAAGCACTGTTTTACTTCACAATTCTCTCGACGGAAGAGATGGAGCGTCGTTTTTGTTCACAATCCTCTCGACGACAAGAGATGGAGCGCTGTTGTAGTTCACAATCCTGTCGACGACAAGAGATGGAGCGCTGTTTTAGTTCACAATCCTTTCGACGGCAGGAGATGTATCGCTGTTTTAGTTCACAATCCTCTCGACGACAAGAGATGGAGCGCTGTTTTAGTTCACAATCCTCTCGACGGCAAGAGATGAAGCGCTGTTTAATTCATAATCCTCTCGATCGACAGAGAGATAAAGCGCATTTTTAGTTTACAATCCTCTCGACGGCAAGTGATACCGCGCTGTTTTAGTTCACAATCCCTTCGGCGGCAAGAGATGGATCGCTGTTTTAGTTCACAATCCTCACGACGGCAAGAGGTGAAGCGCTCTTTTATTTCACAATCCTCTCGCCGGCAAGAGATGAATCGCTGTTTTAGTTCACAATCCTCACGACGGCAAGAGGTTAAGTGCTGCTTTAGTTCACAATCCTCTCGATCGACAGGGAGTTGAGGCGCTGTTTTATTTCACATTCTTCTCGCTCGACAGAGAGATGAGGCACTGTTTTAGTTCGCAATCGTCTCGACGGCAAGGGATGAAGCGCTGTTTTAGTTCATCTCTTCTCGGCGAAAAGAAATGAAGCGCTATTTTAGTTCACACACCTCTGGACGGCAAGAGATTATGCGCTGTTTTAGTCACAATCCTCTAGGCTTAAAAAGATGGATCACGGTTTTAGTTCTCAATCGCCTCGACGGCAAGTGATGAATCGCTGTTTTAGTTCACAATCCTTTCGACGACAAGAGGTGAAGCGCTATTTTAGTTCACAATCCTCTCAACGGTAAGAGATGAAGCGCTGTTTTAGTTCACAATTCTCTCGATCGACAGAGAGTTGAAGCGCTGTTTTAATTCATATTCTTCTCGCTCTACAGAGAGATGTTCACAATCCTCTATACCGCAAAAGATGAAGCCCTGTTTATTTCACAAACCACTCGCTCGACAGAGAGTTGGAGCGCTGTTTTAGTTCACAATCCTTTCGACGGCAAGAGGTACAGCGCGGTTTTAGTTCACAATCCTCTTGGCGGCAAGAGATGGATCACGGTTTTAGTTCTCAATCGTCTCGACGGCAAGAGGTGAAGCGTTCTTTTATTTCACAATCCTCTCGACGGCAAGAGATTAAGCGCTGTTTTAGTTCACAATCCTCTCGAACGACATAGAGATGAAGCGCTGTTTTAGTTCACAATCCTCTCGATCCACAGAAAGTTGGAGCGCTTTATTACTTCACATTCTTCTCGCTCGACAGAGGGATGGAGGATTGTTTTAGTTCACAATACTCTGGACGGCAAAAGATGAAGCGCTGCTCTAGTTCACAATCATCTAACTCAAAGCAGAGATGGAGCGCTGTTTTAGTTTACAAACCTCTCGACGACAAGAGATGAAGCGCTGTTTTAGTTCACAATCCTCTCGCTCGACAGAGAGTTGGAGTGCTGTTTTAGTTCACAATCCTGTCGACGGCAAGAGATGAAGCGCTATTTTAGTTCAGCAGCCTCTCGACGGCAAGAGATACAGCGCTGTTTTAGATCACAAACCCGTCGGAGGCAAGAGATTGAGCACGGTTTAAGTTAACAAACCTCTCGCTCGACAGAGAGATGGCGCGCATATTTAGTCCCCAATCCTCTAGACGGTAAGAGATGGAGCGTTATTTTAGTTCACAATCCCCTGGACGACAAGAGATGAAGCGCTGTTTTAGTTCACAATCCTCTCGAAGACAAGAGATGGAGCGCTGTTTTAGTTCACAATCCTCTCGACAGCAAGAGATGAAGCGCTGTTTTAATTCACAATCCTCTGGACGACAAGAGATGAAGCGCTGTTTTAGGTCACAATCCTCTCGACAGCAAAAGATACAGCGCTGCTTTAGTTCACAATCCTCTCGATCGACAGAGAGTTGGAGCGCTGTTTTGGTTCACAATCCTCTCGACGGTAAGAGATGAAGCGCTGTTTTAGTTCAGAATCCTCTCGACGGCAAGAGATGGAGCGCTGTTGTATTTCACAATCCGCGCGATATACAGAGAGTTGGCTCTGTTTTAGTTCACAATCCTTTCGGAGGCAAGAGATGAAGCGCTGTTTTAGTTCGTCTCCTCTCGGCGGCAAGAGATGAGGCACTGTTTTAGTTCAGAATCCTCTCGACGGCAAAAGATGAAGCGCTGTTTTAGTTCACATTCCTCTCGATCGACAGAAAGCTGGAGCGCTGTTTTAGTTCACAATCCTCTCCACTGCAAGAGATGAAGCGGTGTTTTAGTTCACAATCCTCTCGACGGCAAGAGATACAGCGCTGTTTTAGTTCACAATCCTTTCGGCTTCAAGAGATGGATCGCTGTTTTAGTTCACAATCCTCTCGATCGACAGACAGTTGAAGCGCTGTTTTAGTTCACAATTCTCTCGATCGACAGAAAGTTGGAGCGCTGTTTTAGTTCACATTCTTGTCGCTCGACAGACAGATCTACCGCTAATTTAGTTCACAATCCTCTCGACCGCAAAAATGAACCGCTGTTTTATTGACAATCCTCTCGCTCGAATAAGAGTTGGAGCGCTGTTTAGTTCACAATCCTGTCGACGGCAAGAGATACAGCACGGTTTTAATTCACAATCCTCTCGGCGGCAAGAGATGGATCACGGTTTTAGTTCTCAATCGTCTCGCCGGCAAGAAATTAAGCGATGTTTTAGTTCACAATCCTCTCAATCGACAGAAAGCTGGAGCGCTGTTTTAGTTCACATTCTTCACGCTCGACAGAGAGATGTACCGCTATTTTAGTTCACAATCCTCTCGACCGCAAAAGATGAGGCGCTGTTATATTTCACAATCCTCTCGATCGACAGAAAGTTTCAGCGCTCTTTTGGTTCACAATCCTCTACCTCAAAAGAGAGATGGAGCGCTGTTTTAGATCACAATCCTCTCGATGACAAGAGATGGAGCGCTGTTTTAGTTCACAATCCTGTCGACGGCAAAAGATAAAGCGCTGTTTTAGTTCACAATCTTCTCCCTCCACAGAGATTTGGAGCGCTGTTTTAGTTCACAATCCTCTCGACGGCAAGAGATACAGCGCTGTTTTAGTTCGCAAACCTCTCGGAGGCAAGAGACTGAGCACTGTTTTAGTTCACAAACCTCTCGCTAGACAGAGAGATGGAGCGCTCTTTTACTTCACAATCCTCTCGATAGCAAGAGATGGAGCGTTATTTTATTTCACAAACCTCTCGCTCTACAGAGAGATGGAGCGCTGTTTTAGTTCCCAATTGCCTCGCTCGACAGAGAAATGGATGGCTGTATTAGTTCACAATTCTCTCGATCGACAGAGAGATAAAGCGCATTTTTAGTTTACAATTCTCTCGACGGCAAGAGATAAATCGCTGTTTTAGTTCACAATCCTCTCGACGGCAACAGATACAGCGAGGTTTTAGTTCTCAATCGTCTCGACGGCAAGAGGTGCAGCGTTCTTTTATTTCACAATCCTCTCGACGGCAAGAGATTAAGCGCTGTTTTAGTTCACAATCCTCTCGAACGACATAGAGATGAAGCGCTGTTTTAGTTCACAATCCTCTCGATCCACAGAAAGTTGGAGCGCTTAATTACTTCACATTCTTCTCGCTCGACAGAGGGATGGAGGATTGTTTTAGTTGACAATACTCTGGACGGCAAAAGATGAAGCGCTGCTCTAGTTCACAATCATCTAACTCAAAGCAGAGATGGAGCGCTGTTTTAGTTTACAAACCTCTCGACGACAAGAGATGTATCGCTGTTTTAGTTCACAATCCTCTCGACGGCAAGAGATTAGGCGCTGCTTTAGTTCACAATCCTCTCGATCGACAGAGAGTTGAAGCGCTGTTTTAGTTCACAATCCTCTCGATCGACAGAAAGCTGGAGCGCCGATTTAGTTCAGATTCTTCTCGCTCGACAGAGAGATGGGGGGCTTTTTTAGTTCACAATCGTCTCGACGGCAGGAGATGAAGCGCTGTTTTAGTTCACAATCCTCTCGACGGCAGGAGATGAAGCGCTGGTTTAGTTCACAATCCTCTCGACGGCAGGAGATGTATCGCTGTTTTAGTTCACAATCCTCTCGACGGCAGGAGATGAAGCGCTGTTTTAATTCACATACCTCTCGACGACAAGAGATGGAGCGCTGTTTTAGTTCACAATCCTCTCGATCGACAGAGAGATAGCGCGCAATTTTAGTTTACAATTCTCTCGACGGCAAGAGATGAAACGCTGCTTTAGTTCACCATCCCCTCGACGGCAAGTGATACCGCGCTGTTTTAGTTCACAATCCTCTTGGCGGCAAGAGATGGATCACGGTTTTAGTTCTCAATCGTCTCGACGGCAAGAGATGATCGCTGTTTTAGTTTATAATCCTCACGACGGCAAGAGGTGAAGCGCTCTTTTATTTCACAATCCTCTCGACGACAAGAGATTAAGCGCTGCTCTAGTTCACAATCCTCTCGATCGACAGGGAGTTGAAGCGCTGTTTTAGTTCACATTCTTCTCGCTCGACAGAGAGATGAGGCGCTCTTTTAGTTCACAATCGTCTCGACGGCAAGAGATGAAGCGCTGTTTTAGTTCACACACCTCTGGACGGCAAGAGATTATGCGCTGTTTTAGTTCACAATCCTCTCGATCGAACAAGAGATGGAGTGCTGCTTCAGTTCACAATCCTCTCGTTTGAAAGAAAATTGGAGCGTTGTTTTAGTTCACAATCCTTTCGACGGCAAGATATGAAGCGCTGTCTTAGTTCACAATCCTCTCGACGGCAAGAGATGGAGCGCTGTTTTAGTTCACAATCCTCTCTACGGCAAGAGATGTAGCGCTGTTTTAGTTCACAATCCTCTCGACGGCAAGAGATGAAGCGCTGTTTTAGTTCACAAAGTTCTCGCTCTACAGAGAGATGCAGTGCTGTTTTAGTTCACAATCGTCTCGTTTGACAGAGAGTAGGAGCGCTTTTTTAGTTCCCAATTGCCTCGCTCGACAGAGAAATGGATGGCTGTATTAGTTCACAATTCTCTCGATCGACAGAGAGATAAAGCGCATTTTTAGTTTACAATTCTCTCGACGGCAAGAGATAAATCGCTGTTTTAGTTCACAATCCTCTCGACGGCAACAGATACAGCGAGGTTTTAGTTCACAATCCTTTCGGCGGTAAGAGATGGATCTTGGTCTTAGTTCTCAATCGTCTCGACGGCAAGAGATGAATCGTTGTTTTGGTTCACAATCCTCTCGACGGCAAGAGGTGAAGCGCTCTTCTATTTCACAATCCTCTCGACGGCAAGAGATTAGGCGCTGCTTTAGTTCACAATCCTCTCGATCGACAGAGAGTTGAAGCGCTGTTTTAGTTCACAATCTCCTCGATCGACAGAAAGTTGGAGCGCCGTTTCAGTTCACATTCTTCTCGCTCGACAGAGAGATGGGGCGCTTTTTTAGTTCATCTCCTCTCGGCGGCAAGAGGTGAAGCGCTTTTTTAGTTCACAATCCTCTCGATCGACAGAAAGTTGGAGCGCTGTTTTACTTCAAATTCTTCTCGCTCGACAGAGATGGAGCGCTGTTTTAGTTCACAATCATCTCGACGGCAAAAGATGAAGCGCTGTTTTAGTTCACAATCCTCTAGCTCAAAAGAGAGATCGAGCGCTGTTTTAGTTCCCAATCCTCTCGACGGCAAGGGATGGAGCGTTATTTTAGTTCACAAACCTCTGTTTTGACAGCGAGATGGAGCGCTGCTTTAGTTCACAATCCTCTCGACGGCAAGAGATGAAGCACTGTTTAACTTCACAATCCTCTTGACGGCAAGAGATGGAGCGTCGTTTTAGTTCACAATCCTCTCGAAGACAAGAGATGGAGCGCTGTTGTAGTTCACAATCCTGTCGACGACAAGAGATGGAGCGCTGGTTTAGTTCACAATCCTCTCGACGGCAGGAGATGTATCGCTGTTTTAGTTCACAATCCTCTCGACGTCAGGAGATGAATCGCTGTTTTAATTCACATACCTCTCGACGACAAGAGATGGACCGCTGTTTTAGTTCACAATCCTCTCGATCGACGGAGAGATAAATCGCAATTTTAGTTTACAATCCTCTCGACGGCAAGAGATGAAACGCTGTTTTAGTTCACCATCCTCTCGACGGCAAGTGATACCGCGCCCTTTTAGTTCACAATCCTCTCGATCGACAGAGAGTCGAAGCGCTGGTTTAATTCACAATCCTCTCGACGACAAGAGATGGACCACGGTTTTAGTTCTCAATCGTCTCGACGGCAAGAGATGAATCGCTGTTTTAGTTCACAATCATCTCATTTGGCAGAGAGTAGGAGCGCTTTTATAGTTCCCAATTGCCTCGCTCGACAGAGAAATGGATGGCTGTATTAGTTCACAATTCTCTCGATCGACAGAGAGATAAAGCGCATTTTTAGTTTACAATTCTATCGACGGCAAGAGATCAATCGCTGTTTTAGTTCACAAACCTCTCGAAGGCAACAGATACAGCGAGGTTTTAGTTCACAATCGTCACGGCGGTGAGAGATGGATCTTGGTCTTAGTTCTCAATCGTCTCGACGGCAAGAGATGAATCGCTGTTTTGGTTCACAATCCTCTCGACGGCAAGAGGTGAAGCGCTCTTATATTTCACAATCCTCTCGACGGCAAGAGATTAGGCGCTGCTTTAGTTCACAATCCTCTCGATCGACAGAGAGTTGAAGCGCTGTTTTAGTTCACAATGCTCTCCATCGACAGAAAGTTGGAGCGCAGCTCTAGTTCACATTCTTCTCGCTCGACAGAGAGATGGGGCGCTTTTTCAGTTCACAATCGTCTCGACAGCAAGAGATGAAGCGCTGTTTTAATTCACAAACCTCTGGACGACAAGAGATGAAGCGCTGTTTTAGTTCAGAATCCTCTCGACGGCAAGAGATGGAGCGCTGTTTTATTTCACTTTCCTCTCGATCGACAGAGAGTTGGAGCTCTGTTTTAGTTCACAATCCTCTCGGCTGCAAGAGATGAAGCGCTATTTTAGTTCGTCTTCTCTCGGGGGCAAGAGTTTAGGCACTGAGTTAGTTCAGAATCCTCTCGACGGCAAGAGATGGAGCGCTGTTTTAGTTCACAATTCTCTCGATCGACAGAAAGTTGGAGCGCTGCTTTAGTTCACAATCCTCTCTACTGCAAGAGATGAAGCGGTGTTTTAGTTCACAATGCTCTCGACGGCAAGAGATACAGCGCTGTTTTAGTTCACAATTCTCTCGTCTTCAAGAGATGGATCGCCGTTTTAGTTCACAATCCTCTCGATCGGCAGACAGTTGAAGCGCTGTTTTAGTTCATAATTCTCTCGTTGGACAGAAAGTTGGAGCGCTGGTTTAGTTCACATTCTTCTCGCTCGACAGAGAGATCTACCGCTAATTTAGTTCACAATCCTGTCGACCGCAAAAATGAACCTCTGTTTTAGTTCACAATCCTCTCGATCGACAGAGAGTTGAAGCGCCGTTTTAATTCACAATCCTCTCGACGACAAGAGATGGATCACGGTTTTAGTTCTCAATCGTCTCGACGGCAAGAGATGAATCGCTGTTTTAGTTCACAATCCTCTCAACGGCAAGAGATGAAGCGCTGTTTTAGTTCACAATCCACTCGATCGACAGAGATTTGAAGCGCTGTTTTAGTTCACAATTCTCTCGATCGACAGAATGTTGGAGTGCTGTTTTAGTTCAGAATCCTCTCGCTCGACAGAGAGTTGGAGCGCTGTTTTAGTTCACAATCCTCTCGAAGACAAGAGATGGAGCGCTGTTTTAGTTCACAATCCTCTCGACAGCAAGAGATGAAGCGCTGTTTTAATTCACAAACCTCTGGACGACAAGAGATGAAGCGCTGTTTTAGGTCACAATCCTCTCGACAGCAAAAGATACAGCGCTGCTTTAGTTCACAATCCTCTCGATCGACAGAGAGTTGGAGCGCAATTTTGGTTCACAATCCTCTCGACGGTAAGAGATGAAGCGCTGTTTTAGTTCAGAATCCTCTCGACGGCAAGAGATGGAGCGCTGTTTTATTTCACAATCCTCTCGATCGACAGAGAGTTGGAGCTCTGTTTTAGTTCACAATCCTTTCGGAGGCAAGAGATGAAGCGCTGTTTTAGTTCGTCTCCTCTCGGCGGCAAGAGATGAGGCACTGTTTTAGTTCAGAATCCTCTCGACGGCAAGAGATGAAGTGGTGTTTTAGTTCACATTCCTCTCGATCGACAGAAAGCTGGAGCGCTGTTTTAGTTCACAATCCTGTCTACTGCAAGAGATGAAGCGGTGTTTTAGTTCACAATCCTCTCGACGGCAAGAGATACAGCGCTGTTTTAGTTCACAATCCTTTCGGCTTCAAGAGATGGATCGCTGTTTTAGTTCACAATCTCCTCGATCGACAGACAGTTGAAGCGCTGTTTTAATTCACAATTCTCTCGATCGACAGAAAGTTGGAGCGCTGTTTTAGTTCACATTCTTCTCGCTCGACAGACAGATCTACCGCTAATTTAGTTAACAATTCTCTCGACCGCAAAAATGAACCGCTGTTTTATTGACAATCGTCTCGCTCGAATAAGAGTTGGAGCGCTGTTTAGTTCACAATCCTGTCGACGGCAAGAGATACAGCGCGGTTTTAATTCACAATCCTCTCGGCGGCAAGAGATGGATCACGGTTTTAGTTCTCAATCGTCTCGACGGCAAGAGATTAAGCGCTGTTTTGGTTCACAATCCTCTCAATCGACAGAAAGCTGGAGCGCTGTTTTAGTTCACATTCTTCACGCTCGACAGAGAGATGTACCGCTATTTTAGTTCACAATCCTCTCGACCGCAAAAGATGAGGCGCTGTTATATTTCACAATCCTCTCGATCGACAGAAAGTTGCAGCGCTCTTTTAGTTCACAATCCTCTACCTCAAAAGAGAGATGGAGCGCTGTTTTAGATCACAATCCTCTCGACGACAAGAGATGGAGCGCTGTTTTAGTTCACAATCCTGTCGACGGCAAAAGATAAAGCGCTGTTTTAGTTCACAATCTTCTCCCTCCACAGAGATTTGGAACGCTGTTTTAGTTCACAATCCTCTCGACGGCAAGAGATACAGCGCTGTTTTAGTTCGCAAACCTCTCGGAGGCAAGAGACTGAGCACTGTTTTAGTTCACAAACCTCTCGCTAGACAGAGAGATGGAGCGCTCTTTTACTTCACAATCCTCTCGACAGCAAGGGATGGAGCGTTATTTTAGTTCACAAACCTCTCGCTCTACAGAGAGATGGAGCGCTGTTTTAGTTCACAATCCTCTCGACGGCAAGAGATGAAGCACTGTTTTACTTCACAATCCTCTCGACGGCAAGAGATGGAACGTTGTTTTAGTTCACAATCCTCTCGACGACAAGGGATGGAGCGCTGTTGTAGTTCACAATCATGTCGACGACAAGAGATGGAACGCTGTTTTAGTTCACAATCCTCTCGTCGGCAGGAGATGTATCGCTGTTTTAGTTCACAATCCTCTCGACGGCAGGAGATGAAGCGCTGTTTTTATTCACAATCCTCTCGACGACAAGAGATGGAGCGCTGTTTTAGTTTACAATCCTCTTAAAGACAAGAGATGGAGCGCTATTCTAGTTTACAATCCTCTCGACGGCAAGAGATGAAGCGCTGTTTAATTCATAATCCTCTCGATCGACAGAGATAAAGCGCATTTTTAGTTTACAATCCTCTCTACGGCAAGAGATGAAGCGCTGTTTTAGTTCACAATCCTCACGGCGGCAAGAGGTGTATCACGGTTTTAGTTCTTAACCGTCTCGGCAGCAAGAGATGAATCGCTGTTTTATTTCACAATCCTCTCGACGGCAAGAGGTGAAGCGCTCTTTTAGTTCACAATCCTCTCGACGACAAGAGATTATGCGCTGTTTTAGTTCACAATCCTCTCGCCGGCAAGAGATACAGCGCTGTTTTAGTTCACAATCCTCTCGACGGCAAGAGATGAAGCGCAGTTTCAGTTCACAATTCTCTTGCTCGACAGGGAGTGGGACCGCTGCTTTAGTTCACAATCCTCACGACGGCAAGAGATGGAGCACTGTTTTAGTTCACAATCCTCTCGATCAAACAAGAGATGGAGTGCTGTTTCAGTTCACAATCCTCTCGTTTGAAAGAAAATTGGAGCGTTGTTTTAGTTCACAATCCTTTCGACGGCAAGATATGAAGCGCTGTCTTAGTTCAGAATCCTCTCGACGGCAAGAGATGGAGCGCTGTTTTAGTTCACAATCCTCTCTACGGAAAGAGATGTAGCGCTGTTTTAGTTCACAATCCTCTCGACGGCAAGAGGTGAAGCGCTGTTTTAGTTCACAAAGTTCTCGCTCTACAGAGAGATGCAGCGCTGTTTTAGTTCAGAAACCCCTCCTTTGACAGAGATTTGGATCGCTGTTTTAGTTCACAATCGTCTCGTTTGACAGAGAGTAGGAGCGCTTTTTTAGTGCCCAATTGCCTCGCTCGACAGAGAAATGGATGGCTGTATTAGTTCACATTTCTCTCGATCGACAGAGAGATAAAGCGCATTTTTAGTTTACAATTCTCTCGACGGCAAGAGATCAAACGCTGTTTTAGTTCACAATCCTCTCGACGGCAACAGATACAGCGAGGTTTTAGTTCACAATCCTCTCGGCGGTAAGAGATGGATCTTGGTCTTAGTTCTCAATCGTCTCGACGGCAAGAGATGAGTCGCTGTTTTGGTTCACTATCCTCTCGACGGCAAGAGTTGAAGCGCTGTATTAGTTCACAATTCTCTCGATCGACATAAGAGTTGAAGCGCTGTTTTAGTTCACAATCCTCTCGATCCACAGAAAGTTGCAGCGCTTTATTAGTTCACATTCTTCTCGCTCGACAGAGAGATGGAGGACTGTTTTAGTTCACAATCCTCTCGACGGCAGAAGATGAAGCGCTGTTCTGGTTCACAATCCTCTAGCTCAAAGCAGAGATGGAGTGCTGTTTTAGTTCACAATCCTCGCGACAACAAGAGATGGAGCGCTGTTTTTGTTCACTATCCTCTCGCTCGACAGAGAGATGGAGCACTGTTTTAGTTCACAATCCTGTCGACGGCAAGGGATGAAGCGCTATTTTAGTTCAGAATCCTCTCGACGGAAAGAGATACAGCGCTGTTTTAGTTCACAAACCCGTCGGAGGCAAGAGATTGAGCACGGTTTAAGTTCACAAACCTCTCGCTCGACAGAGAGATGGAGCGCATATTTAGTTCACAATCCTATCGGCGGTAAGAGATGGAGCGTTATTTTAGTTCACAATCCCCTGGACGACAAGAGATGAAGCGCTGTTTTAGTTCACAATCCTCACGAAGACAGGAGATGGAGTGCTGTTTTAGTTCACAATCCTCTCGACAGCAAGAGATGAAGCGCTGTTTTAATTCCCAAACCTCTGGACGACAAGAGATGAAGCGCTGTTTTAGTTCAGAATCCTCTCGACGGCAAGAGATGAAGCGCTGTTTTAGTTCGTCTCCTCTCGGCGGCAAGAGATGAGGCACTGTTTAATTTCAGAATCCTCTCGACGGCAAGAGATGGAGCGCAGTTTTAGTTCACAATCCTCTCTATAGACAGAAAGTTGGAGCGCTGTTTTAGTTCACAATCCTCTCTACTGCAAGTGATGAAGCGGTGTTTTAGTTCACAATCCTCTCGACGGCAATAGATACAGCGCTGTTTTAGTTCACAATCCTCTCGGCTTCAAGTGATGGATCGCTGTTTTAGTTCACAATCCTCTCGATCGACAGACAGTTGAAGCGCTCTTTTAGTTCACAATTCTCTCGATCGACAGAAAGTTGGAGCGCTGTTTTAGTTCACATTCTTCTCGCTCGACAGAGAGATCTACCGCTAATTTAGTTCACAATCCTCTCGACGGCTAGAGATGGAGCGTTATTTTAGTTCACAAACCTCTCGCTCGACAGAGAGATGGAGCGCTGTTTTAGTTCACAATCCTCTCGACGGCAAGAAATGAAGCACTGTTTTACTTCACAATCCTCTCGACGGCAAGAGATGGAGCGTTGTTTTAGTTCACAGTCCTTTCGACGAAAAGAGATGCAGCGCTGTTGTAGTTCACAATCCTGTCGACGACAAGAGATGGAACGCTGTTTTAGTTCACAATCCTCTCGCTCGACAGAGAGATGGAGCGCTGTTTTAGTTCACAATCCTCTCGACGGCAAGAGATGAAGCACTGTTTTACTTCACAATCCTCTCGACGGCAAGAGATGGAGCGTTGTTTTAGTTCACAGTCCTCTCGACGAAAAGAGATGGAGCGCTGTTGTAGTTCACAATCCTGTCGAGACAAGAGATGGAACGCTGTTTTAGTTCACAATCCTCTCGTCGGCAGGAGATGTATCGCTGTTTTAGTTCACAATCGTCTCGACGGCAGGAGATGAATCGCTGTTTTAGTTCACAATCCTCTCAACGGCAAGAGATAAAGCGCTGTTTTAGTTCACAATACTCTCGATCGACAAGAGTTGAAGCGCTGTATTAGTTCACAATTCTCTCGATCGACAGAAAGTTGGAGTGTTGTTTTAGTTCAGAATCCTCTCGCTCGACAGAGAGTTGGAGCGCTGTTTTAGTTCACAATCCTGTCGACGGCAAGAGATACAGCGCGGTTTTAATTCACAATCCTCTCGGCGGCAAGAGATGGATCACGGTTTTAGTTCTCAATCGTCCTGACGGCAAGAGATTATGCGCTGTTTTTGTTCGCAATCCTCTCGATCGAAAGAGGGTTTAAGCGCTGTTTTAGTTCACAATCCTCTCGATCGAAAGAGAGTTGAAGCGCTGTTTTAGTTCACAATCCTGTGGATCGACAGAAAGTTGGAGCGCTGTTTTAGTTCACATTTTTCTTGCTCGACAGAGAGATTGAGCGCTGTTTTAGTTCACAATCATCTCGACGGCAAAAGATGAAGCGCTGTTTTAGTTCACAATCCTCTAGCTCAAAAGAGAGATGGAGCGCTGTTTTAGATCACAATCCTCTCGACGACAAGAGATGGAGCGCTGTTTTAGTTCACAATCCTCTCGACGTCAAAAGATGAAGCGCTGTTTTAGTTCACAATCCTCTCGTTCGACAGAGAGTTGGAAGGTTGTTATAGTTCACAATCCTCTCGACGGCAAGAGATACAGCGCTGTTTTAGTTCACAAACCTCTCGGAGGCAAGAGATTGAGCACTGTTTTAGTTCAAAAACCTCTCGCTCGACAGAAAGATGGAGCGCTGTTTTAGTTCACAATCCTCTAGACGGCAAGGGATGAAGCACTGTTTTACTTCACAATCCTCTTGACGGCAAGAGATGCAGCGTCGTTTTAGTTCAAAATCCTCTCGAAGACAAGAGATGGAGCGCTGTTGTAGTTCACAATCCTGTCGACGACAAGAGATGTATCGCTGTTTTAGTTCACAATCCTCTCGACGGCAGGAGATGAAGCGCTGTTTTAATTCACATACCTCTCGACGACAAGAGATGGAGCGCCGTTTTAGTTCACAATCCTCTCGATCGACAGAGAGATAAAGCGCATTTTTAGTTTACAATCATCTCGACGGCAAGAGATGAAACGCTGGTTTAGTTCACCATCCTCTCGATCGACAGAAAGTTGGAGCGCTGTTTTAGTTCACATTCTTCTCGCTCTACAGAGAGATGTACCGCTATTTTAGTTCACAATCCTCTCGACCGTAAAAGATGAAGCGCTGTTTTAGTTCACAAACCTCTCGCTCGACAGAGATTTGGAGCGCTGTTTTAGTTCACAATCCTGTCGACGGCAAGAGATTAAGCGCTGTTTTAGTTCACAATCCTCTCGATCGACATAGAGTTGAAGCGCTGTTTTAGTTCCCAATCTTGTCGATCCACAGAAAGTTGGAGCGCCTTATTAGTTCACATTCCTCTCGCTCGACAGAGAGATGGAGGACTGTTTTAGTCCACAATCCTCTCGACGGCAAAAGATGAAGCGCTGTTCTAGTTCACAATCCTCTAGCTCAAAGCAGAGATGGAGGACTGTTTTAGTTCACAATCCTCTCAACAGCAAAAGATGAAGCGCTGTTTTAGTTCACAATCCTCTCGCTCGTCAGAGAGCTGGAGCGCTGTTTTAGCTTACAATCCTGTCGACGGCAAGAGATGAAGCGCTATTTTAGTTCATAATCCTCTCGCAGGCAAAAGATACAGCGCTGTTTTAGTTCACAAACCCGTCGGAGGCAAGATATTGAGCACGGTTTAAGTTCACAAACCTCTCGCTCGAAACAGAGATGGAGCGCATATTTAGTTCACAATCCTCTCGACGGTAAGAGATGGAGCGTTATTTTAGTTCACAATCCCCTGGACTACAAGAGATAAAGCGCTGTTTTAGTTCACAATCCTCTCGAAGACAAGAGATGGAGCAATGTTTTAGTTCACAATCCTCTCGACGGCAAGAGATGAAGCACTGTTTTACTTCACAATCCTCTCGACGGCAAGAGATGGAACGTTGTTTTAGTTCACAATCCTCTCGACGACAAGGGATGGAGCGCTGTTGTAGTTCACAATCATGTCGACGACAAGAGATGGAACGCTGTTTTAGTTCACAATCCTCTCGTCGGCAGGAGATGTATCGCTGTTTTAGTTCACAATCCTCTCGACGGCAGGAGATGAAGCGCTGTTTTTCTTCACAATCCTCTCGACGACAAGAGATGGAGCGCTGTTTTAGTTCACAATCCTCTCAAAGAAAAGAGATGGAGCGCTATTCTAGTTTACAATCCTCTCGACGGCAAGAGATGAAGCGCTGTTTAATTCATAATCCTCTCGATCGACAGAGATAAAGCGCATTTTTAGTTTACAATCCTCTCTACGGCAAGAGATGAAGCGCTGTTTTAGTTCACAATCCTCACGGCGGCAAGAGGTGTATCACGGTTTTAGTTCTTAACCGTCTCGGCAGCAAGAGATGAATCGCTGTTTTATTTCACAATCCTCTCGACGGCAAGAGGTGAAGCGCTCTTTTAGTTCACAATCCTCTCGACGACAAGAGATTAAGCGCTGTTTTAGTTCACAATCCTCTCGACGGCAAGAGATACAGCGCTGTTTTAGTTCACAATCCTCTCGACGGCAAGAGATGAAGCGCAGTTTCAGTTCACAATTCTCTTGCTCGACAGGGAGTGGGACCGCTGCTTTAGTTCACAATCCTCACGACGGCAAGAGATGGAGCACTGTTTTAGTTCACAATCCTCTCGATCAAAAAAGAGATGGAGTGCTGTTTCAGTTCACAATCCTCTCGTTTGAAAGAAAATTGGAGCGTTGTTTTAGTTCACAATCCTTTCGACGGCAAGATATGAAGCACTGTCTTAGTTTAAAATCCTCTCGACGGCAAGAGATGGAGCGCTGTTTTAGTTCACAATCCTCTCTACGGAAAGAGATGTAGCGCTGTTTTAGTTCACAATCCTCTCGACGGCAAGAGATGAAGCGCTGTTTTAGTTCACAAAGTTCTCGCTCTACAGAGAGATGCAGCGCTGTTTTAGTTCAGAAACCCCTCCTTTGACAGAGATTTGGATCGCTGTTTTAGTTCACAATCGTCTCGTTTGACAGAGAGTAGGAGCGCTTTTTTAGTTCCCAATTGCCTCGCTCGACAGAGAAATGGATGGCTGTATTAGTTCACATTTCTCTCGATCGACAGAGAGATAAAGCGCATTTTTAGTTTACAATTCTCTCGACGGCAAGAGATCAAACGCTGTTTTAGTTCACAATCCTCTCGACGGCAACAGATACAGCGAGGTTTTAGTTCACAATCCTCTCGGCGGTAAGAGATGGATCTTGGTCTTAGTTCTCACACGTGTCGACGGCAAGAGATGAATCGCTGTTTTGGTTCACTATCCTCTCGACGGCAAGAGGTGAAGCGCCCTTCTATTTCACAATCCTCTCGACGGCAAGAGATTAGGCGCTGCTTTAGTTCACAATCCTCTCGATCGACAGAGAGTTGAAGCGCCGTTTTAGTTCACATTCTTCTCTCTCGACAGAGAGATGGGGGGCTTTTTTAGTTCACAATCGTCTCGACGGCAGGAGATGAAGCGCTGTTTTAGTTCACAATCCTCTCGACGGCAGGAGATGAAGCGCTGGTTTAGTTCACAATCCTCTCGACGGCAGGAGATGTATCGCTGTTTTAGTTCACAATCCTCTCGACGGCAGGAGATGAAGCGCTGTTTTAATTCACATACCTCTCGACGACAAGAGATGGAGCGCTGTTTTAGTTCACAATCCTCTCGATCGACAGAGAGATAGCGCGCAATTTTAGTTTACAATCCTCTCGACGGCAAGAGATGAAACGCTGTTTTAGTTCACCATCCTCTCGACGGCAAGTGATACCGCGCTGTTTTAGTTCACAATCCTCTCGGCGGGAAGAGATGGATCACGGTTTTAGTTCTCAATCGTCTCGACGGCAAAAGATGAATCGCTGTTTTAGTTCATAATCCTCACGACGGCAAGAGGTGAAGCGCTCTTTTATTTCACAATCCTCTCGACGACAAGAGATTAAGCGCTGCTCTAGTTCACAATCCTCTCGATGGACATGGAGTTGAAGCGCTGTTTTAGTTCACATTCTTCTCGCTCGACAGAGAGATGAGGCGCTGTTTTAGTGCACAATCGTCTCGACGGCAAGAGATGAAGCACTGTTTTAGTTCAACTCCTCTCGGCGGCAGAAATTAAGCGCTATTTTAGTTCACACACCTCTGGACGGCAAGAGATTATGCGCTGTTTTAGTTCACAATCCTCTCGATCGAACAAGAGATGGAGTGCTGCTTCAGTTCACAATCCTCTCGTTTGAAAGAAAATTGGAGCGTTGTTTTAGTTCACAATCCTTTCGACGGCAAGGTATGAAGCGCTGTCTTAGTTCACAATCCTCTCGACGGCAAGAGATGGAGCGCTGTTTTAGTTCACAATCCTCTCTACGGCAAGAGATGTAGCGCTGTTTTAGTTCACAATCCTCTCGACGGCAAGAGATGAAGCGCTGTTTTAGTTCACAAAGTTCTCGCTCTACAGAGAGATACAGCGCTGTTTTAGTTCACAATCGTCTCGTTTGACAGAGAGTAGGAGCGCTTTTTTAGTTCCCAATTGCCTCGCTCGACAGAGAAATGGATGGCTGTATTAGTTCACAATTCTCTCGATCGACAGAGAGATAAAGCGCATTTTTAGCTTACAATTCTCTCGACGGCAAGAGATAAATCGCTGTTTTAGTTCACAATCCTCTCGACGGCAACAGATACAGCGAGGTTTTAGTTCACAATCCTCTCGGCGGTAACAGATGGATCTTGGTCTTAGTTCTCAATCGTATCGACGGCAAGAGATGAATCGCTGTTTTGGTTCACAATCCTCTCGACGGCAAGAGGTGAAGCGCTCTTCTATTTCACAATCCTCTCGACGGCAAGAGATTAGGCGCTGCTTTAGATCACAATCCTCTCGATCGACAGAGAGTTGAAGCGCTGTTTTAGTTCACAATCCTCTCGATCGACATAAGAGTTGAAGCGCTGTTTTAGTTCACAATCCTCTCGATCCACAGAAAGTTGGAGCGCTTTATTAGTTCACATTCTTCTCGCTCGACAGAGAGATGGAGGACTGTTTTAGTTCACAATCCTCTCGACGGCAGAAGATGAAGCGCTGTTCTGGTTCACAATCCTCTAGCTCAAAGCAGAGATGGAGTGCTGTTTTAGTTCACAATCCTCGCGACAACAAGAGATGGAGCGCTGTTTTTGTTCACAACCTCTCAACGGCAAAAGATGAAGCGCTGTTTTAGTTCACTATCCTCTCGCTCGACAGAGAGATGGAGCACTGTTTTAGTTCACAATCCTGTCGACGGCAAGGGATGAAGCGCTATTTTAGTTCAGAATCCTCTCGACGGAAAGAGATACAGCGCTGTTTTAGTTCACAAACCCGTCGGAGGCAAGAGATTGAGCACGGTTTAAGTTCACAAACCTCTCGCTCGACAGAGAGATGGAGCGCATATTTAGTTCACAATCCTCTCGGCGGTAAGAGATGGAGCGTTATTTTAGTTCACAATCCCCTGGACGACAAGAGATGAAGCGCTGTTTTAGTTCACAATCATCTCGAAGACAGGAGATGGAGTGCTGTTTTAGTTCACAATCCTCTCGACAGCAAGAGATGAAGCGCTGTTTTAATTCACAAACCTCTGGGCGACAAGAGATGAAGCGCTGTTTTAGCTCAGAATCCTCTCGACGGCAAGAGATGAAGCGCTGTTTTAGTTCGTCTCCTCTCGGCGGCAAGAGATGAGGCACTGTTTAATTTCAGAATCCTCTCGACGGCAAGAGATGGAGCGCTGTTTTAGTTCACAATCCTCTCTATAGACAGAAAGTTGGAGCGCTGTTTTAGTTCACAATCCTCTCTACTGCAAGTGATGAAGCGGTGTTTTAGTTCACAATCTTCTCGACGGCAATAGATACAGCGCTGTTTTAGTTCACAATCCTCTCGGCTTCAAGAGATGGATCGCTGTTTTAGTTCAACTTCCTCTCGATCGACAGACAGTTGAAGCGCTCTTTTAGTTCACAATTCTCTCGATCGACAGAAAGTTGGAGCGCTGTTTTAGTTCACATTCTTCTCGCTCGACAGAGAGATCTACCGCTAATTTAGTTCACAATCCTCTCGACGGCTAGAGATGGAGCGTTATTTTAGTTCACAAACCTCTCGCTCGACAGAGAGATGGAGCGCTGTTTTAGTTCACAATCCTCTCGACGGCAAGAAATGAAGCACTGTTTTACTTCACAATCCTCTCGACGGCAAGAGATGGAGCGATGTTTTAGTTCACAGTCCTCTCGACGAAAAGAGATGGAGCGCTGTTGTAGTTCACAATCCTGTCGACGACAAGAGATGGAACGCTGTTTTAGTTCACAATCCTCTCGCTCGACAGAGAGATGGAGCGCTGTTTTAGTTCACAATCCTCTCGACGGCAAGAGATGAAGCACCGTTTTACTTCACAATCCTCTCGACGGCAAGAGATGGAGCGTTGTTTTAGTTCACAGTCCTCTCGACAAAAAGAGATGGAGCGCTGTTGTAGTTCACAATCCTGTCGAGACAAGAGATGGAACGCTGTTTTAGTTCACAATCCTCTCGTCGGCAGGAGATGTATCGCTGTTTTAGTTCACAATCGTCTCGACGGCAGGAGATGAATCGCTGTTTTAGTTCACAATCCTCACAACGGCAAGAGATAAAGCGCTGTTTTAGTTCACAATCCTCTCGATCGACAAGAGTTGAAGCGCTGTATTAGTTCACAATTCTCTCGATCGACAGAAAGTTGGAGTGCTGTTTTAGTTCAGAATCCTCTCGCTCGACAGAGAGTTGGAGCGCTGTTTTAGTTCACAATCCTGTCGACGGCAAGAGATACAGCGCGGTTTTAATTCACAATCCTCTCGGCGGCAAGAGATGGATCACGGTTTTAGTTCTCAATCGTCCTGACGGCAAGAGATTATGCGCTGTTTTTGTTCACAATCCTCTCGATCGAAAGAGAGTTGAAGCGCTGTTTTAGTTCACAATCCTCTGGATCGACAGAAACTTGGAGCGCTGTTTTAGTTCACATTTTTCTTGCTCGACAGAGAGATTGAGCGCTGTTTTAGTTCACAATCATCTCGACGGCAAAAGATGAAGCGCTGTTTTAGTTCACAATCCTCTAGCTCAAAAGAGAGATGGAGCGCTGTTTTAGATCACAATCCTCTCGACGACAAGAGATGGAGCGCTGTTTTAGTTCACAATCCTCTCGACGTGAAAAGATGAAGCGCTGTTTTAGTTCACAATCCTCTCGCTCGACAGAGAGTTGGAAGGCTGTTTTAGTTCACAATCCTCTCGACGGCAAGAGATACAGTGCTGTTTTAGTTCACAAACCTCTCGGAGGCAAGAGATTGTGCACTGTTTTAGTTCAAAAACCTCTCGCTCGACAGAGAGATGGAGCGCTGTTTTAGTTCCCAATCCTCTCGACGGCAAGGGATGGAGCGTTATTTTAGTTCACAAACCTCTGTTTTGTCACAGAGATGGAGCGCTGCTTTAGTTGACAATCCTCTAGACGGCAAGGGGTGAAGCACTGTTTTACTTCACAATCCTCTTGACGGCAAGAGATGCAGCGTCGTTTTAGTTCAAAATCCTCTCGAAGACAAGAGATGGAGCGCTGTTGTAGTTCACAATCCTGTCGACGACAAGAGATGTATCGCTGGTTTAGTTCACAATCCTCTCGACGGCAGGAGATGTATCGCTGTTTTAGTTCACAATCCTCTCGACGACAAGAGATGGGGCGCCGTTTTAGTTCACAATCCTCTCGATCGACAGAGAGATAAAGCGCATTTTTAGTTTACAATCCTCTCGACGGCAAGAGATGAAACGCTGGTTTAGTTCACCATCCTCTCGATCGACAGAAAGTTGGAGCGCTGTTTTAGTTCACATTCTTCTCGCTCTACAGAGAGATGTACCGCTATTTTAGTTCACAATCCTCTCGACCGTAAAAGATGAAGCGCTGTTTTAGTTCACAAACCTCTCGCTCGACAGAGAGTTGGAGCGCTGTTTTAGTTCACAATCCTGTCGACGGCAAGAGATTAAGCGCTGTTTTAGTTCACAATCCTCTCGATCGACATAGAGTTGAAGCGCTGTTTTAGTTCCCAATCTTCTCGATCCACAGAAAGTTGGAGCGCCTTATTAGTTCACATTCCTCTCGCTCGACAGAGAGATGGAGGACTGTTTTAGTTCACAATCCTCTCGACGGCAAAAGATGAAGCGCTGTTCTAGTTCACAATCCTCTAGCTCAAAGCAGAGATGGAGGACTGTTTTAGTTCACAATCCTCTCAACAGCAAAAGATGAAGCGCTGTTTTAGTTCACAATCCTCTCGCTCGACAGAGAGCTGGAGCGCTGTTTTAGCTCACAATCCTGTCGACGGCAAGAGATGAAGCGCTATTTTAGTTCAGAATCCTCTCGCAGGCAAAAGATACAGCGCTGTTTTAGTTCACAAACCCGTCGGCGGCAAGATATTGAGCACGGTTTAAGTTCACAAACCTCTCGCTCGAAACAGAGATGGAGCGCATATTTAGTTCACAATCCTCTCGACGGTAAGAGATGGAACGTTATTTTAGTTCACAATCCCCTGGACTACAAGAGATAAAGCGCTGTTTTAGTTCACAATCCTCTCGAAGACAAGAGATGGAGCAATGTTTTAGTTCACAATCCTCTCGACAGCAAGAGATGAAGCGCTGTTTTAATTCACAAACCTCTGGACGACAAGAGATGAAGCGCTGTTTTAGTTCAGAATCCTCTCGACGGCAAGAGATGGAGCGTTGTTTTATTTCACAATCCTCTCGATCGACAGAAAGTTGGAGCTCTATTTTAGTTCACAATCCTCTCGGAGGCAAGAGATGAAGCGCTGTTTTAGCTCGTCTCCTCTCGGCGGCAAGAGATGAGGCACTGTTTTAGTTCAGAATCCTCTCGATCGACAGAAAGTTGGAGCGCTGTTTTAGTTCACATTCTTCTCGCTCGACAGAGAGGTCTACCGCTAATTTAGTTCGCAATCCTCTCGACAGCAAAAATGAACCGCTGTTTAGTTCACAATCCTCTCGCTCGACAGAAAGTTGCAGCACTCTTTTAGGTCACATTCTTCTCGCTCGACAGAGAGATGGAGCGCTGTTTAAGTTCACAATCCTCTACCTCAAAATAGAGATGGAGCGCTGTTTTAGATCACAATACTCTCGACAAGAGATGGAGCACTGTTTTAGTTCACAATCCTCTCGACGGCAAAAGAAGAAGCGCTGTTTTAGTTCACAATCCTCTCGCTCGACAGAGAGTTGGAGCGCTGTTTTAGTTCACAATCCTCTCGACGGCAAGAGATACAGCGTTGTTTTAGTTCACAAACCTTTCGGAGGCAAGAGATTGAGCACTGTTTTAGTTCACAAACCTCTCGCTCGACAGAGAGATGGAGCGCTCTTTTAGTTCACAATCCTCTCGACGGCAAGAGATACAGCGCTGTTTTAGTTCACAAACCTCTCCGAGGCAGGAGATTGAGCACTGTTTTAGTTCACAAACCTCTCTTTGACAGAGATTTGGAGCGCTGTTTTAGTTCACAATCCTCTCGACGTCAAGAGATGAAGCACTGTTTTACTTCACAATCCTCTCGACGGCAAGAGATGGAGCGTTGTTTTAGTTCACAATCCTCTCGAAGACAAGAGATGGAGCGCTGTTTTAGTTCACAATCCTCTCGAAAGCAAGAGATGAACCGCTGTTTTAATTCGCAAACCTCTGGACGACAAGAGATGAAGCGCTGTTTTAGTTCAGAATCCTCTCGACGGCAAGAGATGGAGCGCTGTTTTATTTCACAATCCTCTCGATCGACAGAGAGTTGGAGCTCTGTTTTAGTTCACAATCCTCTCTACTGCAAGTGATGAAGCGGTGGTTTAGTTCACAATCCTCTCGACGGCAATAGATACAGCGCTGTTTTAGTTCACAATCCCCTCTGCTTCAAGAGATGGATCGCTGTTTTAGTTCACAATCCTCTCGATCGACAGACAGTTGAAGCGCTCTTTTAGTTCACAATTCTCTCGATCGACAGAAAGTTGGAGCGCTGTTTTAGTTCACATTCTTCTCGCTCGACAGAGAGATCTACCGCTAATTTAGTTCACAATCCTCTCGACGGCTAGAGATGGAGCGTTATTTTAGTTCACAAACCTCTCGCTCGACAGAGAGATGGAGCGCTGTTTTAGTTCACAATCCTCTCGACGGCAAGAGATGAAGCACTGTTTTACTTCACAATCCTCTTGACGGCAAGAGATGGAGCGTTGTTTTACTTCACAGTCCTCTCGACGAAAAGAGATGGAGCGCTGTTGTAGTTCACAATCCTGTCGACGACAAGAGATGGAACCCTGTTTTAGTTCACAATCCTCTCGTCGGCAGGAGATGTATCGCTGTTTTAGTTCACAATCGTCTCGACGGCAGGAGATGAAGCGCTGTTTTAGTTCATCTCCTCTCGGCGGCAAGAGGTGAAGCGCTCTTTTAGTTCACAATGCTCTTAACGGCAAGAGATGAAGCGCTGTTTTAGTTCACAATCCTCTCGATCGACAGAGAGTTGAAGCGCTGTTTTAATTCACAATCCTCTCGACGACAAGAGATGGAACACGGTTTTAGTTCTCAATCGTCTCGACGGCAAGAGATGAATCGCTGTTTTAGTTCACAATCCTCTCAACGGCAAGAGATAAAGCGCTGTTTTAGTTCACAATCCTCTCGATCGACAGAGAGTTGAAGCGCTGTTTTAGTTCACAATTCTCTCGATCGAAAGAGAGTTGAAGCGCTGTTTTAGTTCACAATCCTCTCGATCGACTGAAAGTTGGAGCGCTGTTTTAGTTCACATTTTTCTTGCTCGACAGAGAGATTGAGCGCTGTTTTAGTTCACAATCATCTCGACGGCAAAAGATGAAGCGCTGTTTTAGTTCACAATCCTCTAGCTCAAAAGAGAGATGGAACGCTGTTTTAGATCACAATCCTCTCGACGACAAGAGATGGAGCGCTGTTTTAGTTCACAATCCTCTCGACGTCAAAAGATGAAGCGCTGTTTTAGTTCACAATCCTCTCGCTCGACAGAGAGTTGGAAGGCTGTTTTAGTTCACAATCCTCTCGACGGCAAGAGATACAGCGCTGTTTTAGTTCACAAACCTCTCGGAGGCAAGAGATTGAGCACTGTTTTAGTTCAAAAACCTTTCGCTCGACAGAGAGATGGAGCGCTGTTTTAGTTCCCAATCCTCTCGATGGCAAGGGATGGAGCGTTATTTTAGTTCACAAACCTCTGTTTTGACAGAGAGATGGAGCGCTGCTTTAGTTCACAATCCTCTTGACGGCAAGAGATGCAGCGTCGCTTTAGTTCACAATCCTCTCGAAGACAAGAGATGGAGCGCTGTTGTAGTTCACAATCCTGTCGACGACAAGAGATGTATCGCTATTTTAGTTCACAATCCTCTCGACGACAGGAGATGAAGCGCTGTTTTTGATTCATATACCTCTCGACGACAAGAGATGGAGCGCTGTTTTAGTTCACAATCCTCTCGATCGACAGAGAGATAAAGCGCATTTTTAGTTTACAATCCTCTCGACGGCAAGAGATGAAACGCTTGTTTAGTTCACCATCCTCTCGATCGACAGAAAGTTGGAGCGCTGTTTTAGTTCACATTCTTCTCGCTCTACAGAGAGATGTACCGCTATTTTAGTTCACAATCCTTTCGACCGTAAAAGATGAAGCGCTGTTTTAGTTCACAAACCTCTCGCTCGGCAGAGAGTTGGAGCGCTGTTTTAGTTCACAATCCTGTCGACGGAAAGAGATTAAGCGCTGTTTTAGTTCACAATACTCTCGATCGACATAGAGTTGAAGCGCTGTTTTAGTTCCCAATCCTCTCGATCCACAGAAAGTTGGAGCGCCTTATTAGTTCACATTCTTCTCGCTCGACAGAGAGATGGAGGACTGTTTTAGTTCACAATCCTCTCGACGGCAAAAGATGAAGCGCTGTTCTAGTTCACAATCCTCTAGCTCAAAGCAGAGATGGAGTGCTGTTTTAGTTCACAATCCTCTCAACAACAAGAGATGGAGCGCTGTTTTAGTTCACAATCCTCTCAACAGCAAAGGATGAAGCGCTGTTTTAGTTCACAATCCTCTCGCTCGACAGAGAGCTGGAGCGCTGTTTTAGCTCACAATCCTGTCGACGGCAAGAGATGAAGCGCTATTTTAGTTCAGAATCCTCTCGCAGGCAAAAGATACAGCGCTGTTTTAGTTCCCAAAACCGTCGGAGGCAAGAGATTGAGCACGGTTTAAGTTCACAAACCTCTCGCTCGAAACAGAGATGGAGCGCATATTTAGTTCACAATCCTCTCGACGGTAAGAGATGGAGCGTTATTTTAGTTCACAATCCCCTGGACTACAAGAGATAAAGCGCTGTTTTAGTTCACAATCCTCTCGAAGACAAGAGATGGAGCAATGTTTTAGTTCACAATCCTCTCGACAGCAAGAGATGAAGCGCTGTTTTAATTCACAAACCTCTGGACGACAAGAGATGAAGCGCTGTTTTAGTTTAGAATCCTCTCGACGGCAAGGGATGGAGCGCTGTTTTATTTCACAATCCTCTCGATCGACAGAGAGTTGGAGCTCTGTTTTAGTTCACAATCCTCTCTACTGCAAGTGATGAAGCGGTGTTTTAGTTCACAATCCTCTCGACGGCAATAGATACAGCGCTGTTTTAGTTCACAATCCTCTCTGCTTCAAGAGATGGATCGCTGTTTTAGTTCACAATCCTCTCGATCGACAGACAGTTGAAGCGCTCTTTTAGTTCACAATTCTCTCGATCGACAGAAAGTTGGAGCGCTGTTTTAGTTCACATTCTTCTCGCTCGACAGAGAGATCTACCGCTAATTTAGTTCACAATCCTCTCGACGGCTAGAGATGGAGCGTTATTTTAGTTCACAAACCTCTCGCTCGACAGAGAGATGGAGCGCTGTTTTAGTTCACAATCCTCTCGACGGCAAGAGATGAAGCACTGTTTTACTTCACAATCCTCTCGACAGCAAGAGATGGAGCGTTGTTTTACTTCACAGTCCTCTCGACGCAAAGAGATGGAGCGCTGTTTTAGTTCACAATCCTCTCGATCGACATAGAGTTGAAGCGCTGTTTGAGTTCCCAATCCTCTCGATCCACAGAAAGTTGGAGCGCCTTATTAGTTCACATTCTTCTCGCTCGACAGAGAGTTGGAGGACTGTTTTAGTTCACAATCCTCTCGACGGCAAAAGATGAAGCGCTGTTCTAGTTGACAATCCTCTAGCTCAAAGCAGAGATGGAGTGCTGTTTTAGTTCACAATCCTCTCAACAACAAGAGATGGAGCGCTGTTTTAGTTCACAATCCTCACAACAGCAAAAGATGAAGCGCTGTTTTAGTTCACAATCCTCTCGCTCGACAGAGAGCTGGAGCGCTGTTTTAGCTCACAATCCTGTCGACGGCAAGAGATGAAGCGCTATTTTAGTTCAGAATCCTCTCGCAGGCAAAAGATACAGCGCTGTTTTAATTCACAAACCCGTCGGAGGCAAGAGATTGAGCACGGTTTAAGTTCACAAACCTCTAGCTCGAAACAGAGATGGAGCGCATATTTAGTTCACAATCCTCTCGACGGTTAGAGATGGAGCGTTAATTTAGTCCACAATCCCCTGGACTACAAGAAATAAAGCGCTGTTTTAGTTCACAATCCTCTCGAAGACAAGAGATGGAGCAATGTTTTAGTTCACAATCCTCTCGACAGCAAGAGATGAAGCGCTGTTTTAATTCACAAACCTCTGGACGACAAGAGATGAAGCGCTGTTTTAGTTCAGAATCCTCTCGACGGCAAGAGATGGAGCGCTGTTTTATTTCACAATCCTCTCGATCGACAGAGAGTTGGAGCTCTATTTTAGTTCACAATCCTCTCGGAGGCAAGAGATGAAGCGCCGTTTTAGTTCACAATCCTCTCGCTCGACAGAAAGTTGGAGCACTCTTTTAGTTCACATTCTTCTCGCTCGACAGAGAGATGGAGCGCTGTTTAAGTTCACAATCCTCTACCTCAAAATAGAGATGGAGCGCTGTTTTAGATCACAATACTCTCGACGACAAGAGATGGAGCACTGTTTTAGTTCACAATCCTCTCGACGGCAAAAGAAGAAGCGTTGTTTTATTTCACAATCCTCTCGCTCGACAGAGAGTTGGAGCGCCGTTTTAGTTCACAATCTTCTCGACGGCAAGAGATACAGCGTTGTTTTAGTTCACAAACCTCTCGGAGGCAAGAGATTGAGCACTGTTTTAGTTCACAAACCTCTCGCTCGACAGAGAGATGGAGCGCTCTTTTAGTTCACAATCCTCTCGACGGCAAGAGATACAGCGCTGTTTTAGTTCACAAACCTCTCCGAGGCAAGAGATTAAGCACTGTTTTAGTTCACAAACCTCTCTTTGACAGAGATTTGGAGCGCTGTTTTAGTTCACAATCCTCTCGACGTCAAGAGATGAAGCACTGTTTTACTTCACAATCCTCTCGACGGCAAGAGATGCAGCGTTGTTTTAGTTCACAATCCTCTCGAAGACAAGAGATGGAGCGCTGTTTTAGTTCACAATCCTCTCGAAAGCAAGAGATGAACCGCTGTTTTAATTCGCAAACCTCTGGACGACAAGAGATGAAGCGCTGTTTTAGTTCAGAATCCTCTCGACGGCAAGAGATGGAGCGCTGTTTTATTTCACAATCCTCTCGATCGACAGAGAGTTGGAGCTCTGTTTTAGTTCACAATCCTCTCTACTGCAAGTGATGAAGCGGTGTTTTAGTTCACAATCCTCTCGACGGCAGAAGATACAGCGCTGTGTTAGTTCACAATCCTCTCTGCTTCAAGAGATGGATCGCTGTTTTAGTTCACAATCCTCTCGATCGACAGACAGTTGAAGCGCTCTTTTAGTTCACAATTCTCTCGATCGACAGAACGTTGGAGCGCTGTTTTAGTTCACATTCTTCTCGCTCGACAGAGAGATCTACCGCTAATTTAGTTCACAATCCTCTCGACGGCTAGAGATGGAGCGTTATTTTAGTTCACAAACCTCTCGCTCGACAGAGAGATGGAGCGCTGTTTTAGTTCACAATCCTCTCGACGGCAAGAGATGAAGCACTGTTTTACTTCACAATCCTCTCGACGGCAAGAGATGGAGCGTTGTTTTACTTCACAGTCCTCTCGACGCAAAGAGATGGAGCGCTGTTGTAGTTCACAATCCTGTCGACGACAAGAGATGGAACGCTGTTTTAGTTCACAATCCTCTCGTCGGCAGGAGATGTATCGCTGTTTTAGTTCACAATCGTCTCGACGGCAGGAGATGAAGCGCTGTTTTAGTTCATCTCCTCTCGGCGGCAAGAGGTGAAGCGCTCTTTTAGTTCACAATGCTCTTAACGGCAAGAGATGAAGCGCTGTTTTAGTTCACAATCCTCTCGATCGACAGAGAGTTGAAGCGCTGTTTTAATTCACAATCCTCTCGACGACAAGAGATGGAACACGGTTTTAGTTCTGAATCGTCTCGACGGCAAGAGATGAATCGCTGTTTTAGTTCACAATCCTCTCAACGGCAAGAGATAAAGCGCTGTTTTAGTTCACAATCCTCTCGATCGATAGAGAGTTGAAGCGCTGTTTTAGTTCACAATTCTCTCGATCGACAGAAAGTTGGAGTGCTGTTTTAGTTCAGAATCCTCTCGCTCGACAGAGAGTTGGAGCGCTGTTTTAGTTCACAATCCTGTCGACGGCAAGAGATACAGCGCGGTTTTGATTCACAATCCCCTCGGCGGCAAGAGATGTATCACGGTTTTAGTTCTCAATCGTCTTGACGGCAAGAGATTATGCGCTGTTTTTGTTCACAATCCTCTCGATCGAAAGAGGGTTTAAGCGCTGTTTTAGTTCACAATCCTCTCGATCGAAAGAGAGTTGAAGCGCTGTTTTAGTTCACAATCCTCTCGATCGACTGAAAGTTGGAGCGCTGTTTTAGTTCACATTTTTCTTGCTCGACAGAGAGATTGAGCGCTGTTTTAGTTCACAATCATCTCGACGGCAAAAGATGAAGCGCTGTTTTAGTTCACAATCCTCTAGCTCAAAAGAGAGATGGAGCGCTGTTTTAGTTCACAATCCTCTCGCTCGACAGAGAGTTGGAAGGCTGTTTTAGTTCACAATCCTCTCGACGGCAAGAGATACAGCGCTGTTTTAGTTCACAAACCTCCCGGAGGCAAGAGATTGAGCACTGTTTTAGTTCAAAAACCTCTCGCTCGACAGAGAGATGGAGCGCTGTTTTAGTTCCCAATCCTCTCGATGGCAAGGGATGGAGCGTTATTTTAGTTCACAAACCTCTGTTTTGACAGAGAGATGGAGCGCTGCTTTAGTTCACAATCCTCTAGACGGCAAGGGATGAAGCACTGTTTTACTTCAC
The DNA here is from genome assembly GCA_030765065.1 of Deroplatys truncata. Lineage (NCBI taxonomy): Eukaryota > Metazoa > Arthropoda > Insecta > Mantodea > Mantidae > Deroplatys > Deroplatys truncata. Next base: position 148,497 of record CM060976.1, read on the forward strand.
AATCCTCTTGACGGCAAGAGATGCAGCGTCGCTTTAGTTCACAATCCTCTCGAAGACAAGAGATGGAGCGCTGTTGTAGTTCACAATCCTGTCGACGACAAGAGATGTATCGCTGTTTTAGTTCACAATCCTCTCGACGGCAGGAGATTAAGCGCTGTTTTAATTCACATACCTCTCGACGACAAGAGATGGAGTGCTGTCTTAGTTCACAACCCTCTCGATCGTCAGAGAGATAAAGCGCATTTTTAGTTTACAATCCTCTCGACGGCAAGAGATGAAACGCTGGTTTAGTTCACCATCCTCCCGATCGACAGAAAGTTGGAGCGATGTTTTAGTTCACATTCTTCTCGCTCTACAGAGAGATGTACCGCTATTTTAGTTCACAATCCTCTCGACCGCAAAAGATGAAGCGCTGTTTTAGTTCACAAACCTCTCGCTCGACAGAGAGTTGGAGCGCTGTTTTAGTTCACAATCCTGTCGACGGAAAGAGATTAAGCGCTGTTTTAGTTCACAATCCTCTCGATCGACATAGAGTTGAAGCGCTGTTTTAGTTCCCAATCCTCTCGATCCACAGAAAGTTGGAGCGCCTTATTAGTTCACATTCTTCTCGCTCGACAGAGAGATGGAGGACTGTTTTAGTTCACAATCCTCTCAACAACAAGAGATGGAGCGCTGTTTTAGTTCACAATCCTCTCAACAGCAAAAGATGAAGCGCTGCTTTAGTTCACAATCCTCTCGCTCGACAGAGAGCTGGAGCGCTGTTTTAGCTCACAATCCTGTCGACGGCAAGAGATGAAGCGCTATTTTAGTTCAGAATCCTCTCGCAGGCAAAAGATACAGCGCTGTTTTAGTTCACAAACCCGTCGGAGGCAAGAGATTGAGCACGGTTTAAGTTCACAAACCTCTCGCTCGAAACAGAGATGGAGCGCATATTTAGTTCACAACCCTCTGGACGGTAAGAGATGGAGCGTTATTTTAGTTCACACTCCCCTGGACTACAAGAGATAAAGCGCTGTTTTAGTTCACAATCCTCTCGAAGACAAGAGATGGAGCAATGTTTTAGTTCACAATCCTCTCGAAAGCAAGAGATGAAGCGCTGTTTTAATTCACAAACCTCTGGACGACAAGAGATGAAGCGCTGTTTTAGTTCAGAATCCTCTCGACGGCAAGAGATGGAGCGCTGTTTTATTTCACAATCCTCTCGATCGACAGAGAGTTGGAGCTCTATTTTAGTTCACAATCCCCTCGGAGGCAAGAGATGAAGCGCTGTTTTAGTTCGTCTCCTCTCGGCGGCAAGAGATGAGGCACTGTTTTAATTCAGAATCCTCTCGATCGACAGAAAGTTGGAGCGCTGTTTTAGTTCACAATCCTCTCTACTGCAAGAGATGAAGCGGTGTTTAAGTTCACAATCCTCTCGGCTTCAAGAGATGGATCGCTGTTTTAGTTCACAATCCTCTCGATCGACAGACAGTTGAAGCGCTGTTTTAGTTCACAATTCTCTCGATCGACAGAAAGTTGGAGCGCTGTTTTAGTTCACATTCTTCTCGCTCGACAGAGAGATCTACCGCTAATTTAGTTCGCAATCCTCTCGACCGCAAAAATGAACCGCTGTTTTAGTTCACAATCCCCTCGCTCGACAGAAAGTTGGAGCACTCTTTTAGTTCACATTCTTCTCGCTCGACAGAGAGATGGAGCGCTGTTTAAGTTCACAATCCTCTACCTCAAAATAGAGATGGAGCGCTGTTTTAGATCACAATCCTCTCGACGGCAAGAGATACAGCGCTGTTTTAGTTCACAAACCTCTCGGAGGCAAGAGATTGAGCACTGTTTTAGTTCACAAACCTCTCGCTCGACAGAGAGATGGAGCGCTCTTTTAGTTCACAATCCTCTCGACGGCAAGAGATACAGCGCTGTTTTAGTTCACAAACCTCTCAGAGGCAAGAGATTGAGCACTGTTTTAGTTCACAAACCTCTCTTTGACAGAGATTTGGAGGGCTGTTTTAGTTCACAATCCTCTCGACGTCAAGAGATGAAGCACTGTTTTACTTCACAATCCTCTCGACGGCAAGAGATGGAGCGTTGTTTTAGTTCACAATCCTCTCGAAGACAAGAGATGGAGCGCTGTTTTAGTTCACAATCCTCTCGAAAGCAAGAGATGAACCGCTGTTTTAATTCGCAAACCTCTGGACGACAAGAGATGAAGCGCTGTTTTAGTTCAGAATCCTCTCGACGGCAAGAGATGGACCGCTGTTTTATTTCACAATCCTCTCGATCGACAGAGAGTTGGAGCTCTGTTTTAGTTCACAATCCTCTCGGATGCAAGAGATGAAGCGCTGTTTTAGTTCGTCTCCTCTCGGCGGCAGGAGATGAGGCACTGTTTTAGTTCAGAATCCTCTCGACGGCAAGAGATGGAGCGCTGTTTTAGTTCACAATCCTCTCGATCGACAGAAAGTTGGAGCGCTGTTTTAGTTCACAATCGTTTCTACTGCAAGAGATGAAGCGGTGTTTTAGTTCACAATCCTCCTGACTGCAATAGATACAGCGCTGTTTTAGTTCACAATCCTCTCGGCTTCAAGAGATGGATCGCTGTTTTAGTTCACAATCCTCTCGATCGACAGACAGTTGAAGCGCTGTTTTAGTTCACAATTCTCTCGATCGACAGAAAGTCGGAGCGCTGTTTTAGTTCACATTCTTCTCGCTCGACAGAGAGATCTACCGCTAATTTAGTTCACAATCCTCTCGACGGCTAGAGATAGAGCGTTATTTTAGTTCACAAACCTCTCGCTCGACAGAGAGATGGAGCGCTGTTTTACTTCACAATCCTCTCGACGGCAAGAGATGAAGCACTGTTTTACTTCACAATCCTCTCGACGGCAAGAGATGGAGCGTTGTTTTAGTTCACAGTCCTCTCGACGAAAAGAGATACAGCGCTGTTGTAGTTCACAATCCTGTCGAAGACAAGAAATGGAACGCTGTTTTAGTTCACAATCCTCTCGTCGGCAGGAGATGTATCGCTGTTTTAGTTCACAATCCTCTCGACGGCATGAGATGAAGCGCTGTTTTAATTCACAATCCTCTCGACGACAAGAGATGGAGCGCTGTTTTAGTTCACAATCCTCTCAAAGACAAGAGATGGAGCGCTATTCTAGTTTACAGTCCTCTCGAAGGCAAGAGATGAAGCGCTGTTTAATTCATAATCCTCTCGATCGACAGAGATAAAGCGCATTTTTAGTTTACAATCCTCTCTACGGCAAGAGATGAAGCGCTGTTTTAGTTCACAATCCTCTCGGCGGCAAGAGGTGTATCACGGTTTTAGTTCTTAATCGTCTCGGCAGCAAGAGATGAATCGCTGTTTTATTTCACAATCCTCTCGACGGCAAGAGGTGAAGCGCTCTTTTAGTTCACAATCCTCTCGACGACAAGAGATTAAGCGCTGTTTTAGTTCACAATCCTCCCAACGGCAAGAGATGAAGGGCTGTTTTAGTTCACAAACCTCTCGACATCAAGAGATGAAGCGCTGTTTTAGATCACCATCCTCTCGACGGCAAGAGATAAAGCGCTGTTTTAGTTCACAATCCTCTCGGCGGCAAGAGGTGGATCACGGTTTTAGTTCTTAATCGTCTCGGCAGCAAGAGATGAATCGCTGTTTTATTTCACAATCCTCTCGACGACAAGAGGTGAAGCGCTCTTTTAGTTCACAATCCTCTCGACGACAAGAGATAAAGCGCTGTTTTAGTTCACAATCCGCTCAACGGCTAGAGATGAAGGGCTGTTTTAGTTCACAATACTCTCGAACGCAAGAGAGATGCAGCGCAGTTTTAGTTCACAAACCCCTCGACGGCAAGAGATGAAGCGCTGTTTTAATTCACAATCCTCACGACGGCAAGAGATGGAGCACTGTTTTAGTCACAATCCTCTCGATCGAACAAGAGATGGAGTGCTGTTTCAGTTCACAATCCTCTCGTTTGAAAGAAAATTGGAGCGTTGTTTTAGTTCACAATCCTTTCGACGGCAAGATATGTAGCGCTGTCTTAGTTCACAATCCTCTCGACGGCAAGAGATGGAGCGCTGTTTAAGTTCACAAACCTGTCTACGGCAAGAGATGTAGCGCTGGTTTAGTTCACAATCCTCTCGACGGCAAGAGATGAAGCGCTGTTTTAGTTCACAAAGTTCTCGCTCTACAGAGAGATGCAGCGCTGTTTTAGTTCAGAAACCCTTCGTTTGACAGAGATTTGGATCGCTGTTTTTGTTCACAATCGTCTCGTTTGACAGAGAGTAGGAGCGCTTTTTTAGTTCCCAATTGCCACGCTCGACAGAGAATTGGATGGTTGTATTAGTTCACAATTCTCTCGATCGACAGAGAGATAAAGCGCATTTTTAGTTTACAATTCTCTTAACGGCAAGAGATCAATCGCTGTTTTAGTTCACAATCCTCTCAACGGCAACAGCTACAGCGAGGTTTTAGTTCACAGTCCTCACGGCGGTAAGAGATGGATCTTGGTCTTAGTTCTTAATCGTCTGGACGGCAAGAGATGAATCGCTGTTTTAGTTCACAATCCTCTCGACGGCAAGAGATTAGGCGCTGCTTTAGTTCACAATCCTCTCGATCGACAGAGAGTTGAAGCGCTGTTTTAGTTCACAATCCTCTCGATCGACAGAAAGTTGGAGCGCCGTTTTAGTTCACATTCTTCTCGCTCGACAGAGAGATAGGGCGCTTTTTTAGTTCACAATCGTCTCGACGGCAGGAGATGAAGCGCCTGTTTTAGTTCATCTCCTCTCGGCGGCAAGAGGTGAAGCGCTCTTTTAGTTCACAATCCTCTTAACGGCAATAGATGAAGCGCTGTTTTAGTTCACAATCCTCTCGATCGACAGAGAGTTGAAGCGCTGTTTTAATTTACAATCCTCTCGACGACATGAGATGGAACACGTTTTAGTTCTCAATCGTCTCGACGGGAAGAGATAAATCGCTGTTTTAGTTCACAACCCTCTCAACGGCAAGAGATAAAGCGCTGTTTTAGTTCACAATCCTCTCGATCGACAGAGAGTTGAAGCGCTGTTTTAGTTCACAATTCTCTCGATCGACAGAAAGTTGGAGTGCTGTTTTAGTTCAGAATCCTCTCGCTCGACAGAGAGTTGGAGCGCTGTTTTAGTTCACAATCCTGTCGACGGCAAGAGATACAGCGCGGTTTTAATTCACAATCCTCTCGGCGGCAAGAGATGGATCACGGTTTTAGTTCTCAATCATCTCGACGGCATGAGATTATGCGCTGTTTTTGTTCACAATCCTCACGATCGACAGAAAGTTGGAGCGCTGTTTTAGTTCACATTCTTCTCGCTCGACAGAGAGATGGAGCGCTGTTTTAGTTCACAATCATCTCGACGGCAAAAGATGAAGCGCTGTTTTAGTTCACAATCCTCTAGCTCAAAAGAGAGATGGAGCGCTGTTTTAGATCACAATCCTCTCGACGACAAGAGATGGAGCGCTGTTTTAGTTCAAAATCCTCTCGACGTCAAAAGATGAAGCGCTGTTTTAGTTCACAATCCTCTCGCTCGACAGAGAGTTGGAAGGCTGTTTTAGTTCACAATCCTCTCGACGGCAAGAGATACAGTGCTGTTTTAGTTCACAAACCTCTCGGAGGCAAGAGATTGTGCACTGTTTTAGTTCAAAAACCTCTCGCTCGACAGAGAGATGGAGCGCTGTTTTAGTTCCCAATCCTCTCGACGGCAAGGGATGGAGCGTTATTTTAGTTCACAAACCTCTGTTTTGTCAGAGAGATGGAGCGCTGCTTTAGTTGACAATCCTCTAGACGGCAAGGGATGAAGCACTGTTTTACTTCACAATCCTCTTGACGGCAAGAGATGCAGCGTCGTTTTAGTTCACAATCCTCTCGAAGACAAGAGATGGAGCGCTGTTGTAGTTCACAATCCTGTCGACGACAAGAGATGGAGCGCTGGTTTAGTTCACAATCCTCTCGACGGCAGGAGATGTATCGCTGTTTTAGTTCACAATCCTCTCGACGGCAGGAGATGAACCGCTGTTTTAATTCACATACCTCTCGACGACAAGAGATGGAGCGCTGTTTTAGTTCACAATCCTCTCGATCGACAGAGAGATAAAGCGCATTTTTAGTTTGCAATCCTCTCGACGGCAAGAGATGAAACGCTGGTTTAGTTCACCATCCTCTCGATCGAAAGAAAGTTGGAGCGCTGTTTTAGTTCACATTCTTCTCGCTCTACAGAGAGATGTACCGCTATTTTAGTTCACAATCCTCTCGACCGCAAAAGATGAAGCGCTGTTTTAGTTCACAAACCTCTCGCTCGACAGAGAGTTGGAGCGCTGTTTTAGTTCACAATCCTGTCGACGGCAAGAGATACACCGCGGTTTTAGTTCACAATCCTCTTGGCGGCAAGAGATGGATCACGGTTTAAGTTCTCAATCGTCTCGACGGCAAGAGGTGAAGCGCTCTTTTATTTCACAATCCTCTCGACGACAAGAAATTAAGCGCTGTTTTGGTTCACAATCCTCTCGATCGACATAGAGTTGAAGCGCTGTTTTAGTTCCCAATCCTCTCGATCCACAGAAAGTTGGAGCGCTTTATTAGTTCACATTCTTCTCGCTCGACAGAGAGATGAAGCGCTGTTCTAGTTCACAATCCTCTACCTTAAGCAGAGATGGAGTGCTGTCTTAGTTCACAATCCTCTCAACAACAAGAGATGGAGCGCTGTTTTAGTTCACAATCCTCTCAACGGCAAAAGATGAAGCGCTGTTTTAGTTCACAATCCTCTCGCTCGACAGAGAGTTGGAGCGCTGTTTTAGTTCACAATCCTGTCGACGGCAAGAGATGAAGCGCTATTTTAGTTCAGAATCCTCTCGACGGCAAGAGATACAGCGCTGTTTTAGTTCACAAACCCGTCGGAGGCAAGAGATTGAGCACGGTTTAAGTTCACAAACCTCTCGCTCGACACAGAGATGGAGCGCATATTTAGTTCACAATCCTCTCGACGGTAAGAGATGGAGCGTTATTTCAGTTCACAATCCCCTGGACGACAAGAGATAAAGCGCTGTTTTAGTTCACAATCCTCTCGAAGACAAGAGATGGAGCAATGTTTTAGTTCACAGTCCTCTCGACAGCAAGAGATGAGCGCTGTTTTAGTTCACAATCCTCTCAACGGCAAGAGATAAAGCGCTGTTTTAGTTCACAATCCTCTCGATCGATAGAGAGTTGAAGCGCTGTTTTAGTTCACAATTCTCTCGATCGACAGAAAGTTGGAGTGCTGTTTTAGTTCAGAATCCTCTCGCTCGACAGAGAGTTGGAGCGCTGTTTTAGTTCACAATCCTCTCGACGGCAAGAGATGAAGCACTGTTTTGCTTCACAATCCTGTCGACGGCAAGAGATGGAGCGTTGTTTTAGTTCACAATCCTCTCGACGACAAGAGATAGAGCGCTGTTGTAGTTCACAATCCTTTCGACGACAAGAGATGGAACGCTGTTTTAGTTCACAATCCTCTCAACGGCAGGAGATGAAGCGCTGTTTTAATTCACAATCCTCTCGACGACAAGAGATGGAGCGCTGTTTTAGTTCACAATCCTCTTAAAGACAAGAGATGGAGCGCTATTCTAGTTCACAATCCTCTCGACGGCAAGAGATGAAGCGTTGTTTAATTCATAATCCTCTCGAACGACAGAGAGATAAAGCGCAATTTTAGTTTACAATCCTCTCGACGGCAAGAGATGGAGCGTTGTTTCAGTTCACAATCCTCCTGACGGCAGGAGATGTAACGCTTTTTTAGTTTACAATCCTTTTAACGACAAGAGATGGAGCGCTATTCTTGTTCACAATCCCCTCGACGGCAAGAGATGAAGCGCTGTTTAAGTCATAATCCTCTCGAACGACAGAGAGATAAAGCGCATTTTTAGTTTACAATCCTCTCGACGGCAAGAGATGAAGCGCAGTTTTAATTCACAATCCTCTCGACGACAAGAGATGGAGCGGTGTTGTAGTTCACAATCCTCTGGACGACAAGAGATGGAGCGCTGTTTTAGTTCACAATCCTCTCGACGACAAGAAATGGAGCGCTGTTTTAGTTCACAATCCTCTCAACGGCACGAGATGGAGCGTTATTTTAGTTCACAAACCTCTCAATTGACAGAGGGATGGAGCGCAGTTTTAGTTCACAATCCTCTCGACGGCAAGAGATGGAGCGTTATTTTAGTTCACAAACCTCTCAATTGACAGAGGGATGGAGCGCTGTTTTAGTTCACAATCCTCTCGACGGCAAGAAATGAAGCACTGTTTCACTTCACAATCCTCTCGATAACAAGAGATGGAGCGTTGATTTAGTTCACAATCCTCTGGACGGCAAGAGATTGAGCACTGTTTTAGTTCACAAACCTCTCTCTAGACAGAGTGATGGAGCGCTGTTTCAGTTCACAATCCTCTCGACGGCAAGAAATGAAGCACTGTTTCACTTCACAATCCTCTCGATAACAAGAGATGGAGCGTTGATTTAGTTCACAATCCTCTGGACGGCAAGAGATTGAGCACTGTTTTAGTTCACAAACCTCTCTCTAGACAGAGTGATGGAAAGTTGTTTTAGTTCACAATCCTCTCGACGACAAGAGATGGAGCGCTGTTGTAGTTCACAATCCTTTCGACGACAAGAGATGGAACGCTGTTTTAGTTCACAATCCTCTCAACGGCAGGAGATGAAGCGCTGTTTTAATTCACAATCCTCTCGACGACAAGAGATGGAGCGCTGTTTTAGTTCACAATCCTCTTAAAGACAAGAGATGGAGCGCTATTCTAGTTCACAATCCTCTCGACGGCAAGAGATGAAGCGTTGTTTAATTCATAATCCTCTCGATCGACAGAGAGAAAGCGCAATTTTAGTTTACAATCCTCTCGACGGCAAGAGATGGAGCGTTGATTTAGTTCACAATCCTCTCGACGACAAGAGATGGAGCGCTGTTGTAGTTCACAATCCTTTCGACGACAAGAGATGGAACGCTGTTTTAGTTCACAATCCTCTCAATGGCAGGAGATGAAGCGCTGTTTTAATTCACAATCCTCTCGACGACAAGAGATGGAGCGCTGTTTTAGTTCACAATCCTCTTAAAGACAAGAGATGGAGCGCTATTCTAGTTCACAATCCTCTCGACGGCAAGAGATGAAGCGTTGTTTAATTCATAATCCTCTCGATCGACAGAGAGAAAGCGGAATTTTAGTTTACAATCCTCTCGAAGGCAAGAGATGTAGCGTTGTTTTAGTTCACAATCCTCTCGACGACAAGAAATGGAGCGCTGCTTTAGTTCACAATCCTCTCGACGGCAAGAGATGAAGCACTGTTTAACTTCACAATCCACTTGACGGCAAGAGATGGAGCGTCGTTTTAGTTCACAATCCTCTCGAAGACAAGAGATGAAGTGCTGTTGTAGTTCACAATCCTCTCTAACGGCAAGAGATGAACGCAGTTTTAGTTCACAATCCTCTCGACGGCAAGTGATGAAGCGCTGCTTTAATTCACAATCCTCTCGAAGACAAGAAATGGAGCGCTCTTTTAGTTCACAATCCTCTCGTCGGAAGAGATTAAGCGCTTTTTTAGTTCACAATCCTCTCGTTTGACACAGAATTGGAGCACTGTTTTAATTCACAATCCTCTCGACGACAAGAGCTGGAGCGCTCTTTTAGTTTACAATCTTCTCGTCGGCAAGAGATGAAGCGCTGTTTTAGTTTACAATTCTCTCGACAGCAAGAGATGGAGCGCCGTTTTAGTTCACAAATCCTCTCGACGGCAAGAGATGAAGCGCTGTTTTAGTTCACAATCCTCTCTACGGCAAGAGATGGAGCGCAGTTTTAGTTCGCAATCCTCTCGACGGCAAGAGGTTAAGCGCTGTTATAGTTCACAAACCTCTCGGAGGCAAGAGATTGAGCACTATTTTAGTTCACAAACCTCTCGCTCGACACAGAGATGGAGCGGTGTTTTAGTTCACAATCCTCTCGACGGCAAGAGATGGAGGGTGTTTTAGTTCACAATCCTCTCGACGACAAGAGTTGGCGCGCTGTTGTAGTTCACAATCCTCTCGACGACAAGAGATGGAGCGCTGTTTTAGTTCACAATCCTCTCGAAGGCAAGAGATGAAGCGCTGTTTTAATTCACAATCCTCTCGACGACAAGAGATGGAGCGCTCTTTTAGTTCATAATCCTCTCGACGGCAAGAGATTAAGCGCTATTTAGTTCACAAACCTCTCGAAGGCAAGAGATTGAGCACTGTTTTAGTTCACAAACCTCTCGCTCGACAGAGAGGTGGAGCGCTGTTTTTGTTCATAATCCTCTCGACGGCAAGAGATAGAGCGCTGTTTTAGTTCACAATCCTCTCGACGACAAGAGATGGAGCGCTCTTTTAGTTCATAATCCTCTCGACGGCAAGAGATTAAGCGCTATTTAAGTTCACAAACCTCTCGAAGGCAAGAGATTGAGCACTGTCTTAGTTCACAAACCTCTCGCTCGACAGAGATGTGAAGCGCTGTTTTTGTTCACAATCCTCTCGACGGCAAGAGATGGAGCGCTGTTTTAGTTCACAATCCTCTCGACGACAAGAGATGAAGCGCTGTTTTAGGTCACAATGCTCTCGGCTGCAAGAGATGGAGCACGGTTTTAATTCTCAATCGTCTCGACGGCAGGAAATGAATTGCTGTTTTAGTTCACAATCCTTTCGTCGGCAAGAGGTGAAGCGCTCTTTTAGTTCACAATCCTCACGACGGCAAGAGATGAAGCGCTGTTTTAGTTCACAATCTTCTCGCTCGACAGAGAGATGTAGCGCAGTTTTAGTTCACAATCCTCTCGACGGCAAGAGATGAAGCGCAGCTTTAGTTCACAATCTTCTCGCTCGACAGAGAGTGGGAGCGCTAGTTTAGATCACAATCCTCTCGACGGCAAGACATGCAGCAGCGTTTTAGTTCACAATCCTCTCCATCGAACAAGAGATGGAGTGCTGTTTTAGTTCACGATCCTCTCGTTTGTCAGAGAATTGGAGCTCTGTTTTAGATCACAATTCTTCGACGGCAAGAGATGAAGCGTTGTTTTAGTTCACAATCCTTGGATGGCAAGAGATGAATCGCTGTTATAGTTCAAAATCTTCTCGACAGCAAGAGATGGAGCGCTGTTTTAGTTCACAAATCCTCTCGACGGCAAGAGATGGAGCGCTGTTTTAGTTCACAATTTTCTCGTTCGACAGAGAGTGAGAGCGCTGTTTTAGATCGCAATCCTCTCGACGGCAAGATATGCAGCACTGTTTTAGTTCACAATCCTCTCTATCGAACAAGAGATGAAGTAATGTTTTAGTTCACAATCCTCTCGTTTGACAGAGAATTGGAGCGCTGCTTTAGTTCACAATTCTTTCGACGGCAAGGGATGAAGCGGCGTTTTAGTTCACAATCCTTGGATGGCAAGAGATGAAGCGCTGTTCTAGTTCACAATCCTCTCGACAGCAAGAGATGGAGCGCTGGTTTAGTTCACAAATCCTCTCGACGGCAAGAGATGGAGAGCTGTTTTAGTTCACAAACCTCTCGGAGGCGAGAGATTGAGCACTGTTTTAATTCACAATCCTCTCGCTCGACAGAGAGATGGAGCGCTGTTTTGGTTCACAATCCTCTCGAAGGCAAGGGATGAAGCACTGTTTTACTTCAAAATTCTCTCGACGGCAAGAGATGGAGCGTTGTTTTAGTTAACAGTCCTCTCGACGACAAGAGATGGAGCGCTGTTGTAGTTCAGAATCCTCTTGCCGACAAGAGATGGAGCGCTGTTTTAGTTAACAATCCTCTCGACGGCAAGAGATGAAGCGCTGTTATAATTCACAATCCTCTCGACGACAAGAGATGGAGCGCTCTTTTAGTTCACAACCCTCTCGTCGGCAAGAGATGGAGCGGTGTTTTAGTTCACAATCCTTCGATGGCAAGAAATGAAGCGCTGTTTTAGTTCACAATCCTCTCGACAGCAAGAGTTGGAGCGCTGTTTTAGTTCACAAATCCTCTCGACGGCAAGCGATGAAGCGCTGTTTTTGTTCACAATCCTCTCGACGACAAGAGATGAGCGCTGTTTTAGTTCACAATCCTCTCGACGGCAAGAGATGAAGCGCTGATTTAATTCACAATCCTCTCGAAGACAAGAGATGGAGCGCTATTTTAGTTCACAATCCTCTCGACGGAAGAGATTAAGCGCTGTTTTAGTTCACAATCCTCTCGTTTGACAGAAAATTGGAGCGCTGTTTTAATTCACAATCCTCTCGACGACAAGAGATGGAGCGCTCTTTTAGTTCACAATCCTCTCGTCGCAAGAGATGGAGCGGTGTTTTAGTTCACAATCCTTGGATGGCAAGAGATGAAGCGCTGTTTTGTTCACAATCCTCTCGACAGCAAGAGATGGAGCGCTGTTTTAGTTCACAAATCCTCTCGACGACAAGAGATGGAGCGCTGTTTTAGTTCACAATCCTCTCTAAGGCAAGAGATGGAGCGCTGCTTTAGCTTACAATTCTCTCGACGGCAAGAGATTAAGCGCTGTTATGGTTCACGAACCTCTCGGATGCAAACGATTGAGCACTGTTTTAGTTCACAAACCTCTCGCTGGACACAGAGATGGAGCGCTGTTTTAGTTCACAATCCTCTCGACGGCAAGAGATGAAGCACTGTTTTACTTCACAATCCTCTCGACGGCAAGAGATGGAGCGCTGTTGTAGTTCACAATCCTCTCGACGACAAGAGATGGAGCGCTGTTTTAGTTCACAATCCTCTAGACGGCAAGAGATGAAGCGCTGTTTTAATTCACAATCCTCTAGACGACAAGAGATGGAGCGCTCTTTTAGTTCATAATCCTCTCGACCGCAAGAGATTAAGCGCTATTATAGTTCACAAACCTCTCGAAGGCAAGAGATTGAGCACTGTTTTAGTTCACAAACCTGTCGCTCGACAGAGATGTGGAGCGCTTTTTTTGAACACAATCCTCTCGACGGCAAGAGATGAAGCGCTGTTTTAGGTCACAATCCTCTCGACGGCAAGAGATACAGCGCTGTTTTAGTTCACAATGCTCTCGGCTGCAAGAGATGGATCACGGTTTTAATTCTCAATCGTCTCGACGGCAAGAAATGAATCGCTGTTTTAGTTCACAATCCTTTCGACGGCAAGAGGTGAAGCGCTCTTTTAGTTCACAATCCTCACGACGGCAAGAAATGAAGCGCTGTTTTAGTTCACATTCCTCTCGATCGCCAGAGAGATGCAGCGCAGTTTTAGTTCACAATTCTCTCGACGGCAAGAGATGAAGCGCAGTTTTAGTTCAGAATCTTCTCGCTCGACAGAGAGTGGGAATGCTAGTTTAGATCACAATCCTCTCGACGGCAAGATATGCAGCACTGTTTTAGTTCACAATCCTCTCCATCGAACAAGAGATGGACTGCTGTTTTATTTCACAATCCTCTCGTATGTCAGAGAGTTGGAGCGCTGTTTTAGTTCACAATCCTGTCGACGGCAAGAGATGAAGCGCTATTTTAGTTGAGAATCCTCTCGACGGTAAGAGGTACAGCGCTGTTTTAGTTAACAATCCTCTCGGTGGCAAGAGATGGAGCGCCGTTCTAGTTCCCAATCCTGTCGCTCGACAGAGAGATGAATGCGCTGTTATAGTTTACAAACCTCACGGAGGCAACAGATCTAGCACTGTTTTAGTTCACAAACGTCTCGCTCGAAAGAGAGATGGAACGCTTTCTTACTTCCCAATCCTATCGCTCGACAGAGAGATGGAGCGCTATTTTTGTTCACAATCTTCTCGACGGCAGGTTATGCGGCATTGTTTTAGTTCACAATCCTCTCCATCGAAAAAGAGATGGAGTGCTGTTTTAGTTCACAATCCTCTCGTTTGACAGAGAAATGGAGCGCTGTTTTAGTCTACATTTTTCTCGACGACAAGAGATGAAGCGGTGTTTTAGTTCACAATCCTCTCAATCGCGCGAGAGAGGCAGCGTAGTTTTAGTTCACAATCCTCTCGACGGCAAGGGATGAAGCGCAGTTTTAGTTCAAAATTCTCTCGTTCGACAGAGAGTGGGAGCGCTGTTTTAGATCACAATCTTCTCGACGGCAAGATATGCAGCACTGTTTTAGTTCACAATCCTCTCTATCGAACAAGAGATGGAGTAATGTTTTAGTTCACAATCCTCTCGCTCGACAGAGAGATGGAGCGCTGTTTTGGTTCACAATCCTCTCGACGGCAAGAGGTGAAGCACAGTTTTACTACACAATCCTCTCGACGGCAAGAGATGGAGCGTTCTTTTAGTACACAATCCCCTCAACGACAAGAGATGGAGCGCTGTTGTAGTTCACAATCCTCTCTAAGGCAAGAGATGGACCTCTGTTTTAGTTTACAATCCCCTCGGCGTCAAGAGATGGAGCATCGTTTTAGTTCACAATTCTCTCGCTCGACAGAGAATTTGAGCGCTGTTTTAGTTCACAATCCTCTCGACAGAGATTTGGAGCGCTTTTTTGTTTCCAATCCTCTCGCTCGACAGATAGTTGGAGCGCCATTTTAGTTCACAATCCTCTCGCTCGACAGAGAGTTGGAGCGCTGTATTAGTTCACAATACTCTCGATCGACAGAGAGTTCTAGCGCTGTTTTAGTTCACAATCCTCTCGCAAGACAGAGTGTTGGGGCGCTGTTTTGGTTCACAATCCTCTCGCTCGACTGAGAGTTGGAGCGCACTTTTAGTTCACAATCCTCTCGCTCGAAAGAGTTCCATCGCTGTTTTAGTTCACAATCCTCTCGCACGACAGAGAGTTGAGGCGCACTTTTAGTTCACAATCCTCTCGCTCGACAGAGAGTTGGTGCGCTATTTTAGTTCACAATCCTCTCGACGGCAAAAGATGAAGCGCTGTTTTAGTTCACAATCCTCTCGCTCGACAGAGAGTTGAAGCGCTGTTTTAGTTCACAATCCTCTCAATGGACAGAAAGTTAGAGCGCTGTTTTAGTTCACATTTCTCTCGCTCGACAGAGAGATGTAGCGCTGTTTTAGTTCACAATCCTCTCGACGGCAAAAGATGAAGCGCTGTTTTGGTTCACAATCCTCTCGCTGAAAAGAGAGATGGAGCGCTGTTTTAGTTCACAATCCTCTCCAAGACAAGAGATGAAGCGCTGTTTAAGTTCACAAGCCTCTCGACGGCAAGAGATGCAGACCTGTTTTAGTTCACAAAACTCTCGCTCGACAGAGAAACGAATGACTGTTTTAGTTCACAATCATCTCGACGGCAAGAGATGAAGCGCTGTTTTAGTTCATCTCCTCTCGGCGGCAAGAGATGAAGCGCCATTTAATTCACAATCCTGTCGACGGCAAGAGATGAAGCGCTGTTTTAGTTCACAAACCTCTCGTTTGACAGAGAAATGGAGGGCTGTTTTAGTCCATATTTCTCTCGAGGGCAAGAGATGTAGCGCTGTTTTAGCTCACAATCCTCTCGCTCGACAGAGAGTTGAAGCGCTGTTTTAGTTCACAATCCTGTCGACGGCAAGAGATGAAGCGCTATTTTAGTTGAGAATCCTCTCGACGGCTAGAGATACAGCGCTGTTTTAGTTAACAATCCTCTCGGCGGCAAGAAATGAATCGCTGTTTTAGATCACAATCTTTTCGACGGCAAGAGGTGAAGCGCTCTTTTAGTTCACAATCCTCACGAATGCAAGAGATGAAGCGCTGTTTTAGTTCACAATCCTCTCGATCACCAGAGAGATGCAGCGCAGTTTTAGTTCACAATCCTCTCGACGGCAAGAGATGAAGCGCAGTTTTAGTTCACAATCTTCTCGCTCGACAGAGGGTGGGAGTGCTAGTTTAGTTCACAATCCTCTCGACTGCAAGATATGCAGCACTGTTTTAGTTCACAATCCTCTCCATCGAACAAGAGATGGAGTGCTGGTTTATTTCACAATCCTCTCGTTTGTCAGAGAATTGGAGCGCTGTTCTAGATCACAATTCTTTCGACGGCAAGAGATGAAGGGGTGTTTTAGTTCACAATCCTTGGATGGCAAGAGATGAAGCGCTGTTTTAGTTCACAATCCTCTCAACGGCAAGAGATGGAGCGCTGTTTTAGTTCACAAATCCTCTCGACGGCAAGAGATGGAGCGCTGTTTTAGTTCACAATCCTCTCTACGGCAAGAGATGGAGCGCTGTTTTAGTTCACAATCCTCTCGACGGCAAGAGATGAAGCGCTGTTTTAGTTCACAATCCTCTCGACGGCAAGAGATGAAGCGCTGTTTTAGTTCACAACGTGCTCGCTTGACAGAGAGATGCAGCGCTGATTTAGTTCACAATCCCCTCGTTTGACAGAGATTTGGAGCGGTGTTTTAGTTCACAATCCTCTCGTTTGACAGAGAGTTGGAGCGCTGTTTTAGTTCCCAATTGCCTCGCTCG
This sequence comes from Deroplatys truncata, assembly GCA_030765065.1. NCBI lineage: Eukaryota > Metazoa > Arthropoda > Insecta > Mantodea > Mantidae > Deroplatys > Deroplatys truncata. The sequence goes on from CM060976.1 coordinate 164,929, forward strand.
ACAGAGAGATGGACGGCTGTATTAGTTAACAATCCTCTCGGCGGCAAGAGATGGTGCACGGTTTTAGTTCACAATTCTCTCGCTCGACAGAGTGTTGGAGCGCTGTTTTATTTTACAATCCTCTCGAGAGAGATTTGGAGTGCTTTTTTGTTCCCAATCCTCTCGCTCGACAGATAGTTGGAGCGTTATTTTAGTTCACAATCCTCTCGATCGACAGAGACTTCTAGCGCTGTTTTAGTTCACAATCCTCTCGCTCGACAGAGAGTTGCATCGCTGTTCTAGTTCACAATCCTCTCGCAAGACAGAGTGTTGGAGCACTGTTTTGGTTCACAATCCTCTCGCTCGACAGAGAGTTGGAGCGCACTTTTAGTTCACAATCCTCTCGCTCGACAGAGAGTTCCATCGCTGTTTTAGTTCACAATCCTCTCGCAGGACAGAGTGTTGGAGCGCTGTTTTGGTTCACAGTCCTCTCGCTCGACAGAGATTTGGAGCGCACCTTTAGTTCACAATCCTCTCGCACGACAGAGAGTTGGCGCGCTATTTTAATTCACAATCCTCTCGACGGCAAAAGATGAAGCGCTGTTCTAGTTCACAATCCTCTCACTCGACAGAGAGTTGAAGCGCTGTTTTGGTTCACAATCCTCTCGATCGACAGAAAGTTGAGCGCTGTTTTAGTTCACATTCTTCTCGCTCGACAGAGAGATGTAGCGCTGTTTTAGTTCACAATCCTCCCGACGGCAAAAGATGAAGCGCTGTTTTAGTTCACAATCCTCTCGCTGAAAAGAGAGATGGAGCGCTGTTTTAGTTCACAATTCACTCGACGACAACAGATGGAGCGCTGTTTTGTTTCACTATCCTCTCGACGGCTAGAGATGAAGCGCTGTTTTAATTCACAATCCTCTCGTTTGACAGAGAATTGGAGTGCTGTTTTAGTTCACAGTCCTCTCGAAAGAGATTCGGAACGCTTTTTTAATTCCCAAACCACTAGCTAGACAAAGAGTTGGTGCGCTATTTTAGTTCACAATCCTCTCGCTCCACAGAGAGTTAAAGCGCTGTTTTAGTTCACAATCCTCTCGATACACAGAAAGTTGGAGCGCTGTTTAGTTCACATTCTTATCGCTCGACAGAGAACTTGAGCGCTGTTTTAGTTCACAATCCTCTCGACGGGCAACGATGAAGCGCTATTTTAGTTCACAATCCTCTAGCTCGAAAGAGGGATGGAGCGCTGTTTTAGTTCACAATCGTCTCGTTCGACAGAGAGATGGAGCGCTGTTCTAGATCACAATGCTGTCGACGGCAAGAAATGAAGCGGTATTTTACTTCAGAATCCTCTCAACGGCAAGAGATACAGCGCTGTTTAGTTCACAATCCTCTCCGCGGCAAGAGATGGAGCGGTGTTTTAGTTCCCAATCCTGTCGCTCGACAGAGAGATGGATGCGCTGTTATAGTTCACAAACCCATCGGAGTCAAGAGATTGAGCACTGTTTTAGTTCACAAACCTCTCGCACGACAGAGAGCGGGAGGGCTGTTTTAGTTCACAATCCTCTCGACGGCAAGAGATGAAGCACTGTTTTACTTCACAATCCTCTCGGCGGCAAGAGATGGAGCGTTGTTTTAGTTCACAATCCTCTCGACGACAAGAGATGGAGCGCTGCTGTAGTTCACAATCCTGTCGACGACAAGAGATGGAGCGCTGTTTTAATTCACAATCCTTTCGACGGCAAGAGATGAAGCCGTGTTTTAGTTCACAATCCTCCCGACGGAAAGAGATAAAGGGCTATTTTAGTTCACAACCTTCTCGATCGACAGAGAGTTGGAGCGCTGTTTTAGTTTACAATCCTCTCGACGGCAAGAGATGAAGCGCTGTTTTAGTTCACAATCCTCTCGACGGCAAGAGATACAGCGCTGTTTTAGTTGACAATCCCCTCGGCGGCAAGAGATGGATCACGGTTTTAGTTCACAATCCTCTCGACGTCAAGAGATTAAGCGCTGTTATAGTTCACAAACCTCTCGGAGGCAAGAGATTGACACTGTTTTAGTTCACAAACCTCTCGCAAGACAGAGAGATGGAGCGCTGTTTTAGTTCACAATCCTCTCGAAGGCAAGGGATGAAGCACAGTTTTACTTCAAAATCCTCTCGACGGCAAGAGATGGAGCGTTGTTTTAGTTCACAGTCCTCTCGACGACAAGAGTCGGAGCGCTGTTGTAGTTCACAATCCTCTCGACGAGAAGAGATGGAGCGCTGTTTTAGTTCACAATCCTCTCGACGGCAAGAGATGAAGCGCTGTTATAATTCACAATCCTCTCGACGACAAGAGATGGAGCGCTCTTTTAGTTCACAATCCTCTCGACGACAAGAGATGGAGCGCTGTTGTAGTTCACAATGCTCTCGACGACAAGAGATGGAGCGCTTTTATAGTTCACAAACCCTTTTGAAGGCAAGAGATTGAGCACTGTTTTAGTTCACAATCCTCTCGACAGCAAGAGATACAGCGCTGTTTTAGTTCACAATGCTCTCAGCTGCAAGAAGTGAATCACGGTTTTAATTCTCAATCGTCTCGACGGCATGAAATGAATCGCTGTTTTAGTTCACAATCCTTTCGACCGCAAGAGGTAAAGCGCTCTTTTAGTTCACAATCCTCACGACGGCAAGAGATGAAGCGCTGTTTTAGTTCACAATCCTCTCGACGGCAAGAGATGAAGCGCAGTTTTAGTTCACAATCTTCTCGCTCGACAGAGAGTGGGAGTGCTAGTTTAGATCACAATCCTCTCGACGGCAAGATATGCAGCACTGTTTTAGTTCACAATCCTCTCCTTTGAACAAGAGATGGAGTGCTGTTTTATTTCACAATCCTCTCGTTTGTCAGAGAATTGCAGCTCTGTTCTGGATCACAATTCTTTCGGCGGCAAGAGATGAAGCGGTGCTTTAAATCACAATCCTTGGATGGCAAGAGATGGAGCGCAGTTTTAGTTCACAATCCTCTCTACGGCAAGAGATGGAGCGCTGTATTAGTTCACAATCCTCTCGACGGCAAGAGATGAAGCGCTGTTTAATTCACAGCGTGCTCGCTCGACAGAGAGATGCAGCGCTGTTTTAGTTCACAATCCCCTCGTTTGACAGAGATTTGAAGCGGTGTTTTAGTTCACAATCCTCTCGTTTGACAGAGAGTTGGAGCGCTGTTTTAGTTCCCAATTGCCTCCCTCGACAGATAGATGGACGGCTGTATTACTTCACAATCCTCTCGGCTTCAAGAGATGGAGCACTGTTTTAGTTCACAATTATCTCGCTCGACAGAGAGTTGGAGCGCTGTATTAGTTCAAAATACTCTCTATCGACAGAGAGTTCTAGCGCTGTTTTAGTTCACAATCCTCTCGCTCGACAGGGAGTTGCATCGCTGTTTTAGTTCACAATCCTCTCGCAAGACAGAGTGTTGGAGCGCTGTTTTGGTTCACAATCCTCTCGCTCGACAGAGGGTTGGAGCGTACTTTTAGTTCACAATCCTCTCGCTCGACAGGGAGTTCCATCGCTGTTTTAGTTCACAATCCTCTCGCACGACAGAGTGTTGGAGCGCTTCTTTGGTTCACAATCCTCTCGCTCGACAGAGAGTTGGTGCGCTATTTTAGTTCACAATCCTCTCGACGGCAAAAGATGAAGCGCTGTTTTAGTTCACAATCCTCTCGCTCGACAGAGAGTTGAAGCGCTGTTTTAGTTCACAATCCTCTCGATGGACAGAAAGTTGGAGCGCTGTTTTAGTTCACATTCTTCTCGCTCGACAGAGAGATGTAGCGCTGTTTTAGTTCACAATCCTCTCGACGGCAAAAGATGAAGCGCTGTTTTAGTTCACAATCCTCTTGCTGAAAAGAGAGATGGAGCGCTGTTTTAGTTCACAATTCTCTTGACGACAACAGATGGAGCGCTGTTTTCTTTCACTACCCTCTCGACGGCAAGAGATGAACCGCTGTTTTAATTCACATTCCTCTCGACGACAAGAGATGGAGCGCTGTTTTAGTTCACAATCCTCTCCACGACAAGAGATGGAGCGCTATTTTAGTTCACAATCCTATCGACGGCAAGAGATGAAGAGCTGTTTTAGTTCACAATCCTCTCGACGGCAAGAGATGCAGCGCTGTTTTAGTTCACAGAACTCTCGCTCGACAGAGAAACGAATGACTGATTTAGTTCACAATCATCTCGACGGCAAAAGATGAAGCGCTGTTTTAGTTCATCTCCTCTCGGCGGCAAGAGATGAAGCGCCATTTAATTCACAATCCTGTCGACGGCAAGAGATGAGGAGCTGTTTTAGTTCACAAACCTCTCGTTTGACACAGAAATGGAGCGCTGTTTTAGTCCACGTTTCGCTCGAGGGCAAGAGATGAAGCGGTGTTTTAGTTCACAATCCGTGGATGGCAAGAGATGAAGCGCTGTATTAGTTCACAATTCTCTCGACGACAAGAGGTGAAGCGCTCTTTTGGTTCACAATCCTCTCAACGGCAAGAGATGAAGCGCTGTTTTAGTTCACAATCCTCTCGATCGACAGAGAGTTGAAGCGCTGTTTCAGTTCACAATCCTCTCGATCGACAGAAAGTTGGAACGCTGTTTTAGTTGACATTCTTCTCGCTCGACAGAGAGATGTACCGCTGTTTTAGTTCACAATCCTCTCGACGGCAAAAGATGTAGCGCTGTTTTGTCTCACAATCCTCTCGCTCGACAGAGAGTTGAAGCGCTGTTTTAGTTCACAATCCTGTCGACGGCAAGAGATGAAGCGCTATTTTAGTTGAGAATCCTCTCGACGGCAAGAGATACAGCGCTGTTTTAGTTAACAATCCTCTCGGCGGCAAGAAATGAATCGCTGTTTTAGTTCACAATCTTTTCGACGGCAAGAGGTGAAGCGCTCTTTTAGTTCACAATCCTCACGACGGCAAGAGATGAAGCGCTGTTTTAGTTCACAATCCTGTCGATCGCCTGAGAGATGAGCGCAGTTTTAGTTCACAATCCTCTCGACGGCAAGACATGAAGCGCAGTTTTAGTTCACAATCTTCTCGCTCGACAGAGGGTGGGATTGCTAGTTTAGATCACAATCCTCTCGACGGCAAGATCTGCAGCACTGTTTTAGTTCTCAATCCTCTCCATCGAACAAGAGATGGAGTGCTGTTTTATTTCACAATCCTCTCGTTTGTCAGAGAATTGGAGCGCTGTTCTAGATCACAATTCTTTCGACGGCAAGAGATGAAGGGGTGTTTTAGTTCACAATCCTTGGATGGCAAGAGATGAAGCGCTGTTTTAGTTCACAATCCTCTCAACAGCAAGAGATGGAGCGCTGTTTTAGTTCACAATCCTCTCTACGGCAAGAGATGGAGCGCAGTTTTAGTTCACAATTCTCTCGACGGCAAGAGATGAAGCGCTGTTTTAGTTCATAATCCTCTCGACGGCAAGAGCTGAAGCGCTGTTTTAGTTCACAACGTGCTCGCTTGACAGAGAGATGCAGCGCTGTTTTAGTTCACAATCCCCTCGTTTTACAGAGATTTGGAGCGGTGTTTTAGTTCGCAATCCTCTCGTTTGACAGAGAGTTGGAGCGCTGTTTTAATTCCCAATTGCCTCGCACGACAGAGAGATGGACGGCTGTAAGGGTTCAAAATCCTCTCGGCGGCAAGAGATGGTGCACTGTTTTAGTTCACAATTCTCTCGCTCGACAGAGAGTTGGAGAGCTGTTTTAGTTCCCAATTGCCTCCCTCGACAGAGAGATGGACGGATGTATTAGTTCACAATCCTCTCGGCGTCAAGAGATGGAGCACTGTTGTAGTTCACAACTCTCTCGCTCGACAGAGAGTTTGAGCGCTGTTTTAGTTTACAATCCCCTCGACAGAGATTTGGAGCGCTTTTTTGTTCCCAATCCTCTCGCTCGACAGATAGTTGGAGCGCTATTTTAGTTCACAATCCTCTCGCTCGACAGAGAGTTGGAGCGCTGTATTAGTTCACAATACTCTCCATCGACAGAGAGTTCCATCGCTGTTTTAGTTCACAATCCTCTCGCTCGACAGGGAGTTGCATCGCTGTTTTAGTTCACAATCCTCTCGCAAGACAGAGTGTTGGAGCGCTGTTTTGGTTCACAATCCTCTCGCTCGACAGAGAGTTGGAGCGCACTTTTAGTTCAAATTCCTCTCGCTCGACAGAGAGTTCCATCGCTGTTTTAGTTCAAAATCCTCTCGCACGACAGAGTATTGGAGCGCTGTTTTGGTTCACAATCCTCTCGCTCGACAGAGAGTTGGAGTGCACTTTTAGTTCACAATCCTCTCGCTCGACAGAGAGTTGGTGCGCTATTTTAGTTCACAATCCTCTCGACGGCAAAAGATGAAGCGCAGTTTTAGTTCACAATCCTCTCGCTCGACAGAGAGTTGAAGCGCTGTTTTAGTTCACAATCCTCTCGATGGACAGAAAGTTGGAGCGCTGTTTTAGTTCACATTCTTCTCGCTCGACAGAGAGATGTAGCGCTGTTTTAGTTCACAATCCTCTCGACGGCAAAAGATGAAGCGCTGTTTTAGTTCACAATCCTCTCGCTGAAAAGAGAGATGGAGCGCTGTTTTAGTTCACAATTCTCTTGACGACAACAGATGGAGCGCTGTTTTCTTTCACTACCCTCTCGACGGCAAGAGATGAACCGCTGTTTTAATTCACATTCCATTCGACGACAAGAGATGGAGCGCTGTTTTAGTTCACAATCCTCTCCACGACAAGAGATGGAGCGCTATTTTAGTTCACAATCCTATCGACGGCAAGAGATGAAGCGCTGTTTTATTTCACAGTCCTCTCGACGGCAAGAGATGAAGCGCTGTTTTAGTTCACAATCCACTCGATCGCCAGAGAGATCAGCACAGTTTTAGTTCACAATTCTCTCGACGGCAAGTGATGAAGCGCAGTTTTAGTTCACAATCTTCTCGCTCGACAGAGGGTGGGAGTGCTAGTTTAGATCACAATCCTCTCGACGGCAAGATCTGCAGCACTGTTTTAGTTCTCAATCCTCTCCATCGAACAAGAGATGGAGTGCTGTTTTATTTCACAATCCTCTCGTTTGTCAGAGAATTGGAGCGCTGTTCTAGATCACAATTCTTTCGACGGCAAGAGATGAAGGGGTGTTTTAGTTCACAATCCTTGGATGGCAAGAGATGAAGCGCTGTTCTAGTTCACAATCCTCTCGACAGCAAGAGATGGAGCGCTGGTTTAGTTCACAAATCCTCTCGACGGCAAGAGATGGAGAGCTGTTTTAGTTCACAAACCTCTCGGAGGCGAGAGATTGAGCACTGTTTTAATTCACAATCCTCTCGCTCGACAGAGAGATGGAGCGCTGTTTTGGTTCACAATCCTCTCGACGGCAAGAGATGAACCGCTGTTTTAATTCACATTCCATTCGACGACAAGAGATGGAGCGCTGTTTTAGTTCACAATCCTCTCCACGACAAGAGATGGAGCGCTATTTTAGTTCACAATCCTATCGACGGCAAGAGATGAAGCGCTGTTTTATTTCACAGTCCTCTCGACGGCAAGAGATGAAGCGCTGTTTTAGTTCACAATCCACTCGATCGCCAGAGAGATCAGCACAGTTTTAGTTCACAATTCTCTCGACGGCAAGTGATGAAGCGCAGTTTTAGTTCACAATCTTCTCGTTCGACAGAGAGTGAGAGCGCTGTTTTAGATCGCAATCCTCTCGACGGCAAGATATGCAGCACTGTTTTAGTTCACAATCCTCTCTATCGAACAAGAGATGAAGTAATGTTTTAGTTCACAATCCTCTCGTTTGACAGAGAATTGGAGCGCTGCTTTAGTTCACAATTCTTTCGACGGCAAGGGATGAAGCGGCGTTTTAGTTCACAATCCTTGGATGGCAAGAGATGAAGCGCTGTTCTAGTTCACAATCCTCTCGACAGCAAGAGATGGAGCGCTGGTTTAGTTCACAAATCCTCTCGACGGCAAGAGATGGAGAGCTGTTTTAGTTCACAAACCTCTCGGAGGCGAGAGATTGAGCACTGTTTTAATTCACAATCCTCTCGCTCGACAGAGAGATGGAGCGCTGTTTTGGTTCACAATCCTCTCGAAGGCAAGGGATGAAGCACTGTTTTACTTCAAAATTCTCTCGACGGCAAGAGATGGAGCGTTGTTTTAGTTAACAGTCCTCTCGACGACAAGAGATGGAGCGCTGTTGTAGTTCAGAATCCTCTTGCCGACAAGAGATGGAGCGCTGTTTTAGTTAACAATCCTCTCGACGGCAAGAGATGAAGCGCTGTTATAATTCACAATCCTCTCGACGACAAGAGATGGAGCGCTCTTTTAGTTCACAACCCTCTCGTCGGCAAGAGATGGAGCGGTGTTTTAGTTCACAATCCTTCGATGGCAAGAAATGAAGCGCTGTTTTAGTTCACAATCCTCTCGACAGCAAGAGTTGGAGCGCTGTTTTAGTTCACAAATCCTCTCGACGGCAAGCGATGAAGCGCTGTTTTTGTTCACAATCCTCTCGACGACAAGAGATGAGCGCTGTTTTAGTTCACAATCCTCTCGACGGCAAGAGATGAAGCGCTGATTTAATTCACAATCCTCTCGAAGACAAGAGATGGAGCGCTATTTTAGTTCACAATCCTCTCGACGGAAGAGATTAAGCGCTGTTTTAGTTCACAATCCTCTCGTTTGACAGAAAATTGGAGCGCTGTTTTAATTCACAATCCTCTCGACGACAAGAGATGGAGCGCTCTTTTAGTTCACAATCCTCTCGTCGCAAGAGATGGAGCGGTGTTTTAGTTCACAATCCTTGGATGGCAAGAGATGAAGCGCTGTTTTGTTCACAATCCTCTCGACAGCAAGAGATGGAGCGCTGTTTTAGTTCACAAATCCTCTCGACGACAAGAGATGGAGCGCTGTTTTAGTTCACAATCCTCTCTAAGGCAAGAGATGGAGCGCTGCTTTAGCTTACAATTCTCTCGACGGCAAGAGATTAAGCGCTGTTATGGTTCACGAACCTCTCGGATGCAAACGATTGAGCACTGTTTTAGTTCACAAACCTCTCGCTGGACACAGAGATGGAGCGCTGTTTTAGTTCACAATCCTCTCGACGGCAAGAGATGAAGCACTGTTTTACTTCACAATCCTCTCGACGGCAAGAGATGGAGCGCTGTTGTAGTTCACAATCCTCTCGACGACAAGAGATGGAGCGCTGTTTTAGTTCACAATCCTCTAGACGGCAAGAGATGAAGCGCTGTTTTAATTCACAATCCTCTAGACGACAAGAGATGGAGCGCTCTTTTAGTTCATAATCCTCTCGACCGCAAGAGATTAAGCGCTATTATAGTTCACAAACCTCTCGAAGGCAAGAGATTGAGCACTGTTTTAGTTCACAAACCTGTCGCTCGACAGAGATGTGGAGCGCTTTTTTTGAACACAATCCTCTCGACGGCAAGAGATGAAGCGCTGTTTTAGGTCACAATCCTCTCGACGGCAAGAGATACAGCGCTGTTTTAGTTCACAATGCTCTCGGCTGCAAGAGATGGATCACGGTTTTAATTCTCAATCGTCTCGACGGCAAGAAATGAATCGCTGTTTTAGTTCACAATCCTTTCGACGGCAAGAGGTGAAGCGCTCTTTTAGTTCACAATCCTCACGACGGCAAGAAATGAAGCGCTGTTTTAGTTCACATTCCTCTCGATCGCCAGAGAGATGCAGCGCAGTTTTAGTTCACAATTCTCTCGACGGCAAGAGATGAAGCGCAGTTTTAGTTCAGAATCTTCTCGCTCGACAGAGAGTGGGAATGCTAGTTTAGATCACAATCCTCTCGACGGCAAGATATGCAGCACTGTTTTAGTTCACAATCCTCTCCATCGAACAAGAGATGGACTGCTGTTTTATTTCACAATCCTCTCGTATGTCAGAGAGTTGGAGCGCTGTTTTAGTTCACAATCCTGTCGACGGCAAGAGATGAAGCGCTATTTTAGTTGAGAATCCTCTCGACGGTAAGAGGTACAGCGCTGTTTTAGTTAACAATCCTCTCGGTGGCAAGAGATGGAGCGCCGTTCTAGTTCCCAATCCTGTCGCTCGACAGAGAGATGAATGCGCTGTTATAGTTTACAAACCTCACGGAGGCAACAGATCTAGCACTGTTTTAGTTCACAAACGTCTCGCTCGAAAGAGAGATGGAACGCTTTCTTACTTCCCAATCCTATCGCTCGACAGAGAGATGGAGCGCTATTTTTGTTCACAATCTTCTCGACGGCAGGTTATGCGGCATTGTTTTAGTTCACAATCCTCTCCATCGAAAAAGAGATGGAGTGCTGTTTTAGTTCACAATCCTCTCGTTTGACAGAGAAATGGAGCGCTGTTTTAGTCTACATTTTTCTCGACGACAAGAGATGAAGCGGTGTTTTAGTTCACAATCCTCTCAATCGCGCGAGAGAGGCAGCGTAGTTTTAGTTCACAATCCTCTCGACGGCAAGGGATGAAGCGCAGTTTTAGTTCAAAATTCTCTCGTTCGACAGAGAGTGGGAGCGCTGTTTTAGATCACAATCTTCTCGACGGCAAGATATGCAGCACTGTTTTAGTTCACAATCCTCTCTATCGAACAAGAGATGGAGTAATGTTTTAGTTCACAATCCTCTCGCTCGACAGAGAGATGGAGCGCTGTTTTGGTTCACAATCCTCTCGACGGCAAGAGGTGAAGCACAGTTTTACTACACAATCCTCTCGACGGCAAGAGATGGAGCGTTCTTTTAGTACACAATCCCCTCAACGACAAGAGATGGAGCGCTGTTGTAGTTCACAATCCTCTCTAAGGCAAGAGATGGACCTCTGTTTTAGTTTACAATCCCCTCGGCGTCAAGAGATGGAGCATCGTTTTAGTTCACAATTCTCTCGCTCGACAGAGAATTTGAGCGCTGTTTTAGTTCACAATCCTCTCGACAGAGATTTGGAGCGCTTTTTTGTTTCCAATCCTCTCGCTCGACAGATAGTTGGAGCGCCATTTTAGTTCACAATCCTCTCGCTCGACAGAGAGTTGGAGCGCTGTATTAGTTCACAATACTCTCGATCGACAGAGAGTTCTAGCGCTGTTTTAGTTCACAATCCTCTCGCAAGACAGAGTGTTGGGGCGCTGTTTTGGTTCACAATCCTCTCGCTCGACTGAGAGTTGGAGCGCACTTTTAGTTCACAATCCTCTCGCTCGAAAGAGTTCCATCGCTGTTTTAGTTCACAATCCTCTCGCACGACAGAGAGTTGAGGCGCACTTTTAGTTCACAATCCTCTCGCTCGACAGAGAGTTGGTGCGCTATTTTAGTTCACAATCCTCTCGACGGCAAAAGATGAAGCGCTGTTTTAGTTCACAATCCTCTCGCTCGACAGAGAGTTGAAGCGCTGTTTTAGTTCACAATCCTCTCAATGGACAGAAAGTTAGAGCGCTGTTTTAGTTCACATTTCTCTCGCTCGACAGAGAGATGTAGCGCTGTTTTAGTTCACAATCCTCTCGACGGCAAAAGATGAAGCGCTGTTTTGGTTCACAATCCTCTCGCTGAAAAGAGAGATGGAGCGCTGTTTTAGTTCACAATCCTCTCCAAGACAAGAGATGAAGCGCTGTTTAAGTTCACAAGCCTCTCGACGGCAAGAGATGCAGACCTGTTTTAGTTCACAAAACTCTCGCTCGACAGAGAAACGAATGACTGTTTTAGTTCACAATCATCTCGACGGCAAGAGATGAAGCGCTGTTTTAGTTCATCTCCTCTCGGCGGCAAGAGATGAAGCGCCATTTAATTCACAATCCTGTCGACGGCAAGAGATGAAGCGCTGTTTTAGTTCACAAACCTCTCGTTTGACAGAGAAATGGAGGGCTGTTTTAGTCCATATTTCTCTCGAGGGCAAGAGATGTAGCGCTGTTTTAGCTCACAATCCTCTCGCTCGACAGAGAGTTGAAGCGCTGTTTTAGTTCACAATCCTGTCGACGGCAAGAGATGAAGCGCTATTTTAGTTGAGAATCCTCTCGACGGCTAGAGATACAGCGCTGTTTTAGTTAACAATCCTCTCGGCGGCAAGAAATGAATCGCTGTTTTAGATCACAATCTTTTCGACGGCAAGAGGTGAAGCGCTCTTTTAGTTCACAATCCTCACGAATGCAAGAGATGAAGCGCTGTTTTAGTTCACAATCCTCTCGATCACCAGAGAGATGCAGCGCAGTTTTAGTTCACAATCCTCTCGACGGCAAGAGATGAAGCGCAGTTTTAGTTCACAATCTTCTCGCTCGACAGAGGGTGGGAGTGCTAGTTTAGTTCACAATCCTCTCGACTGCAAGATATGCAGCACTGTTTTAGTTCACAATCCTCTCCATCGAACAAGAGATGGAGTGCTGGTTTATTTCACAATCCTCTCGTTTGTCAGAGAATTGGAGCGCTGTTCTAGATCACAATTCTTTCGACGGCAAGAGATGAAGGGGTGTTTTAGTTCACAATCCTTGGATGGCAAGAGATGAAGCGCTGTTTTAGTTCACAATCCTCTCAACGGCAAGAGATGGAGCGCTGTTTTAGTTCACAAATCCTCTCGACGGCAAGAGATGGAGCGCTGTTTTAGTTCACAATCCTCTCTACGGCAAGAGATGGAGCGCTGTTTTAGTTCACAATCCTCTCGACGGCAAGAGATGAAGCGCTGTTTTAGTTCACAATCCTCTCGACGGCAAGAGATGAAGCGCTGTTTTAGTTCACAACGTGCTCGCTTGACAGAGAGATGCAGCGCTGATTTAGTTCACAATCCCCTCGTTTGACAGAGATTTGGAGCGGTGTTTTAGTTCACAATCCTCTCGTTTGACAGAGAGTTGGAGCGCTGTTTTAGTTCCCAATTGCCTCGCTCGACAGAGAGATGGACGGCTGTATTAGTTAACAATCCTCTCGGCGGCAAGAGATGGTGCACGGTTTTAGTTCACAATTCTCTCGCTCGACAGAGTGTTGGAGCGCTGTTTTATTTTACAATCCTCTCGAGAGAGATTTGGAGTGCTTTTTTGTTCCCAATCCTCTCGCTCGACAGATAGTTGGAGCGTTATTTTAGTTCACAATCCTCTCGATCGACAGAGACTTCTAGCGCTGTTTTAGTTCACAATCCTCTCGCTCGACAGAGAGTTGCATCGCTGTTCTAGTTCACAATCCTCTCGCAAGACAGAGTGTTGGAGCACTGTTTTGGTTCACAATCCTCTCGCTCGACAGAGAGTTGGAGCGCACTTTTAGTTCACAATCCTCTCGCTCGACAGAGAGTTCCATCGCTGTTTTAGTTCACAATCCTCTCGCAGGACAGAGTGTTGGAGCGCTGTTTTGGTTCACAGTCCTCTCGCTCGACAGAGATTTGGAGCGCACCTTTAGTTCACAATCCTCTCGCACGACAGAGAGTTGGCGCGCTATTTTAATTCACAATCCTCTCGACGGCAAAAGATGAAGCGCTGTTCTAGTTCACAATCCTCTCACTCGACAGAGAGTTGAAGCGCTGTTTTGGTTCACAATCCTCTCGATCGACAGAAAGTTGAGCGCTGTTTTAGTTCACATTCTTCTCGCTCGACAGAGAGATGTAGCGCTGTTTTAGTTCACAATCCTCCCGACGGCAAAAGATGAAGCGCTGTTTTAGTTCACAATCCTCTCGCTGAAAAGAGAGATGGAGCGCTGTTTTAGTTCACAATTCACTCGACGACAACAGATGGAGCGCTGTTTTGTTTCACTATCCTCTCGACGGCTAGAGATGAAGCGCTGTTTTAATTCACAATCCTCTCGTTTGACAGAGAATTGGAGTGCTGTTTTAGTTCACAGTCCTCTCGAAAGAGATTCGGAACGCTTTTTTAATTCCCAAACCACTAGCTAGACAAAGAGTTGGTGCGCTATTTTAGTTCACAATCCTCTCGCTCCACAGAGAGTTAAAGCGCTGTTTTAGTTCACAATCCTCTCGATACACAGAAAGTTGGAGCGCTGTTTAGTTCACATTCTTATCGCTCGACAGAGAACTTGAGCGCTGTTTTAGTTCACAATCCTCTCGACGGGCAACGATGAAGCGCTATTTTAGTTCACAATCCTCTAGCTCGAAAGAGGGATGGAGCGCTGTTTTAGTTCACAATCGTCTCGTTCGACAGAGAGATGGAGCGCTGTTCTAGATCACAATGCTGTCGACGGCAAGAAATGAAGCGGTATTTTACTTCAGAATCCTCTCAACGGCAAGAGATACAGCGCTGTTTAGTTCACAATCCTCTCCGCGGCAAGAGATGGAGCGGTGTTTTAGTTCCCAATCCTGTCGCTCGACAGAGAGATGGATGCGCTGTTATAGTTCACAAACCCATCGGAGTCAAGAGATTGAGCACTGTTTTAGTTCACAAACCTCTCGCACGACAGAGAGCGGGAGGGCTGTTTTAGTTCACAATCCTCTCGACGGCAAGAGATGAAGCACTGTTTTACTTCACAATCCTCTCGGCGGCAAGAGATGGAGCGTTGTTTTAGTTCACAATCCTCTCGACGACAAGAGATGGAGCGCTGCTGTAGTTCACAATCCTGTCGACGACAAGAGATGGAGCGCTGTTTTAATTCACAATCCTTTCGACGGCAAGAGATGAAGCCGTGTTTTAGTTCACAATCCTCCCGACGGAAAGAGATAAAGGGCTATTTTAGTTCACAACCTTCTCGATCGACAGAGAGTTGGAGCGCTGTTTTAGTTTACAATCCTCTCGACGGCAAGAGATGAAGCGCTGTTTTAGTTCACAATCCTCTCGACGGCAAGAGATACAGCGCTGTTTTAGTTGACAATCCCCTCGGCGGCAAGAGATGGATCACGGTTTTAGTTCACAATCCTCTCGACGTCAAGAGATTAAGCGCTGTTATAGTTCACAAACCTCTCGGAGGCAAGAGATTGACACTGTTTTAGTTCACAAACCTCTCGCAAGACAGAGAGATGGAGCGCTGTTTTAGTTCACAATCCTCTCGAAGGCAAGGGATGAAGCACAGTTTTACTTCAAAATCCTCTCGACGGCAAGAGATGGAGCGTTGTTTTAGTTCACAGTCCTCTCGACGACAAGAGTCGGAGCGCTGTTGTAGTTCACAATCCTCTCGACGAGAAGAGATGGAGCGCTGTTTTAGTTCACAATCCTCTCGACGGCAAGAGATGAAGCGCTGTTATAATTCACAATCCTCTCGACGACAAGAGATGGAGCGCTCTTTTAGTTCACAATCCTCTCGACGACAAGAGATGGAGCGCTGTTGTAGTTCACAATGCTCTCGACGACAAGAGATGGAGCGCTTTTATAGTTCACAAACCCTTTTGAAGGCAAGAGATTGAGCACTGTTTTAGTTCACAATCCTCTCGACAGCAAGAGATACAGCGCTGTTTTAGTTCACAATGCTCTCAGCTGCAAGAAGTGAATCACGGTTTTAATTCTCAATCGTCTCGACGGCATGAAATGAATCGCTGTTTTAGTTCACAATCCTTTCGACCGCAAGAGGTAAAGCGCTCTTTTAGTTCACAATCCTCACGACGGCAAGAGATGAAGCGCTGTTTTAGTTCACAATCCTCTCGACGGCAAGAGATGAAGCGCAGTTTTAGTTCACAATCTTCTCGCTCGACAGAGAGTGGGAGTGCTAGTTTAGATCACAATCCTCTCGACGGCAAGATATGCAGCACTGTTTTAGTTCACAATCCTCTCCTTTGAACAAGAGATGGAGTGCTGTTTTATTTCACAATCCTCTCGTTTGTCAGAGAATTGCAGCTCTGTTCTGGATCACAATTCTTTCGGCGGCAAGAGATGAAGCGGTGCTTTAAATCACAATCCTTGGATGGCAAGAGATGGAGCGCAGTTTTAGTTCACAATCCTCTCTACGGCAAGAGATGGAGCGCTGTATTAGTTCACAATCCTCTCGACGGCAAGAGATGAAGCGCTGTTTAATTCACAGCGTGCTCGCTCGACAGAGAGATGCAGCGCTGTTTTAGTTCACAATCCCCTCGTTTGACAGAGATTTGAAGCGGTGTTTTAGTTCACAATCCTCTCGTTTGACAGAGAGTTGGAGCGCTGTTTTAGTTCCCAATTGCCTCCCTCGACAGATAGATGGACGGCTGTATTACTTCACAATCCTCTCGGCTTCAAGAGATGGAGCACTGTTTTAGTTCACAATTATCTCGCTCGACAGAGAGTTGGAGCGCTGTATTAGTTCAAAATACTCTCTATCGACAGAGAGTTCTAGCGCTGTTTTAGTTCACAATCCTCTCGCTCGACAGGGAGTTGCATCGCTGTTTTAGTTCACAATCCTCTCGCAAGACAGAGTGTTGGAGCGCTGTTTTGGTTCACAATCCTCTCGCTCGACAGAGGGTTGGAGCGTACTTTTAGTTCACAATCCTCTCGCTCGACAGGGAGTTCCATCGCTGTTTTAGTTCACAATCCTCTCGCACGACAGAGTGTTGGAGCGCTTCTTTGGTTCACAATCCTCTCGCTCGACAGAGAGTTGGTGCGCTATTTTAGTTCACAATCCTCTCGACGGCAAAAGATGAAGCGCTGTTTTAGTTCACAATCCTCTCGCTCGACAGAGAGTTGAAGCGCTGTTTTAGTTCACAATCCTCTCGATGGACAGAAAGTTGGAGCGCTGTTTTAGTTCACATTCTTCTCGCTCGACAGAGAGATGTAGCGCTGTTTTAGTTCACAATCCTCTCGACGGCAAAAGATGAAGCGCTGTTTTAGTTCACAATCCTCTTGCTGAAAAGAGAGATGGAGCGCTGTTTTAGTTCACAATTCTCTTGACGACAACAGATGGAGCGCTGTTTTCTTTCACTACCCTCTCGACGGCAAGAGATGAACCGCTGTTTTAATTCACATTCCTCTCGACGACAAGAGATGGAGCGCTGTTTTAGTTCACAATCCTCTCCACGACAAGAGATGGAGCGCTATTTTAGTTCACAATCCTATCGACGGCAAGAGATGAAGAGCTGTTTTAGTTCACAATCCTCTCGACGGCAAGAGATGCAGCGCTGTTTTAGTTCGCAGAACTCTCGCTCGACAGAGAAACGAATGACTGATTTAGTTCACAATCATCTCGACGGCAAAAGATGAAGCGCTGTTTTAGTTCATCTCCTCTCGGCGGCAAGAGATGAAGCGCCATTTAATTCACAATCCTGTCGACGGCAAGAGATGAGGAGCTGTTTTAGTTCACAAACCTCTCGTTTGACACAGAAATGGAGCGCTGTTTTAGTCCACGTTTCGCTCGAGGGCAAGAGATGAAGCGGTGTTTTAGTTCACAATCCGTGGATGGCAAGAGATGAAGCGCTGTATTAGTTCACAATTCTCTCGACGACAAGAGGTGAAGCGCTCTTTTGGTTCACAATCCTCTCAACGGCAAGAGATGAAGCGCTGTTTTAGTTCACAATCCTCTCGATCGACAGAGAGTTGAAGCGCTGTTTCAGTTCACAATCCTCTCGATCGACAGAAAGTTGGAACGCTGTTTTAGTTGACATTCTTCTCGCTCGACAGAGAGATGTACCGCTGTTTTAGTTCACAATCCTCTCGACGGCAAAAGATGTAGCGCTGTTTTGTCTCACAATCCTCTCGCTCGACAGAGAGTTGAAGCGCTGTTTTAGTTCACAATCCTGTCGACGGCAAGAGATGAAGCGCTATTTTAGTTGAGAATCCTCTCGACGGCAAGAGATACAGCGCTGTTTTAGTTAACAATCCTCTCGGCGGCAAGAAATGAATCGCTGTTTTAGTTCACAATCTTTTCGACGGCAAGAGGTGAAGCGCTCTTTTAGTTCACAATCCTCACGACGGCAAGAGATGAAGCGCTGTTTTAGTTCACAATCCTGTCGATCGCCTGAGAGATGAGCGCAGTTTTAGTTCACAATCCTCTCGACGGCAAGACATGAAGCGCAGTTTTAGTTCACAATCTTCTCGCTCGACAGAGGGTGGGATTGCTAGTTTAGATCACAATCCTCTCGACGGCAAGATCTGCAGCACTGTTTTAGTTCTCAATCCTCTCCATCGAACAAGAGATGGAGTGCTGTTTTATTTCACAATCCTCTCGTTTGTCAGAGAATTGGAGCGCTGTTCTAGATCACAATTCTTTCGACGGCAAGAGATGAAGGGGTGTTTTAGTTCACAATCCTTGGATGGCAAGAGATGAAGCGCTGTTTTAGTTCACAATCCTCTCAACAGCAAGAGATGGAGCGCTGTTTTAGTTCACAATCCTCTCTACGGCAAGAGATGGAGCGCAGTTTTAGTTCACAATTCTCTCGACGGCAAGAGATGAAGCGCTGTTTTAGTTCATAATCCTCTCGACGGCAAGAGCTGAAGCGCTGTTTTAGTTCACAACGTGCTCGCTTGACAGAGAGATGCAGCGCTGTTTTAGTTCACAATCCCCTCGTTTTACAGAGATTTGGAGCGGTGTTTTAGTTCGCAATCCTCTCGTTTGACAGAGAGTTGGAGCGCTGTTTTAATTCCCAATTGCCTCGCACGACAGAGAGATGGACGGCTGTAAGGGTTCAAAATCCTCTCGGCGGCAAGAGATGGTGCACTGTTTTAGTTCACAATTCTCTCGCTCGACAGAGAGTTGGAGAGCTGTTTTAGTTCCCAATTGCCTCCCTCGACAGAGAGATGGACGGATGTATTAGTTCACAATCCTCTCGGCGTCAAGAGATGGAGCACTGTTGTAGTTCACAACTCTCTCGCTCGACAGAGAGTTTGAGCGCTGTTTTAGTTTACAATCCCCTCGACAGAGATTTGGAGCGCTTTTTTGTTCCCAATCCTCTCGCTCGACAGATAGTTGGAGCGCTATTTTAGTTCACAATCCTCTCGCTCGACAGAGAGTTGGAGCGCTGTATTAGTTCACAATACTCTCCATCGACAGAGAGTTCCATCGCTGTTTTAGTTCACAATCCTCTCGCTCGACAGGGAGTTGCATCGCTGTTTTAGTTCACAATCCTCTCGCAAGACAGAGTGTTGGAGCGCTGTTTTGGTTCACAATCCTCTCGCTCGACAGAGAGTTGGAGCGCACTTTTAGTTCAAATTCCTCTCGCTCGACAGAGAGTTCCATCGCTGTTTTAGTTCAAAATCCTCTCGCACGACAGAGTATTGGAGCGCTGTTTTGGTTCACAATCCTCTCGCTCGACAGAGAGTTGGAGTGCACTTTTAGTTCACAATCCTCTCGCTCGACAGAGAGTTGGTGCGCTATTTTAGTTCACAATCCTCTCGACGGCAAAAGATGAAGCGCTGTTTTAGTTCACAATCCTCTCGCTCGACAGAGAGTTGAAGCGCTGTTTTAGTTCACAATCCTCTCGATGGACAGAAAGTTGGAGCGCTGTTTTAGTTCACATTCTTCTCGCTCGACAGAGAGATGTAGCGCTGTTTTAGTTCACAATCCTCTCGACGGCAAAAGATGAAGCGCTGTTTTAGTTCACAATCCTCTCGCTGAAAAGAGAGATGGAGCGCTGTTTTAGTTCACAATTCTCTTGACGACAACAGATGGAGCGCTGTTTTCTTTCACTACCCTCTCGACGGCAAGAGATGAACCGCTGTTTTAATTCACATTCCATTCGACGACAAGAGATGGAGCGCTGTTTTAGTTCACAATCCTCTCCACGACAAGAGATGGAGCGCTATTTTAGTTCACAATCCTATCGACGGCAAGAGATGAAGCGCTGTTTTATTTCACAGTCCTCTCGACGGCAAGAGATGAAGCGCTGTTTTAGTTCACAATCCACTCGATCGCCAGAGAGATCAGCACAGTTTTAGTTCACAATTCTCTCGACGGCAAGTGATGAAGCGCAGTTTTAGTTCACAATCTTCTCGCTCGACAGAGGGTGGGAGTGCTAGTTTAGATCACAATCCTCTCGACGGCAAGATCTGCAGCACTGTTTTAGTTCTCAATCCTCTCCATCGAACAAGAGATGGAGTGCTGTTTTATTTCACAATCCTCTCGTTTGTCAGAGAATTGGAGCGCTGTTCTAGATCACAATTCTTTCGACGGCAAGAGATGAAGGGGTGTTTTAGTTCACAATCCTTGGATGGCAAGAGATGAAGCGCTGTTTTAGTTCACAGTCCTCTCAACAGCAAGAGATGGAGCGCTGTTTTAGTTCACAAATCCTCTCGACGGCAAGAGATGGAGCGCTGTTTTAGTTCACAATCCTCTCTACGGCAAGAGATGGAGCGCTGTTTTAGTTCACAATCCTCTCGACGGCAAGAGATGAAGCGCTGTTTTAGTTCATAATCCTCTCGACGGCAAGAGCTGAAGCGCTGTTTTACTTCACAACGTGCTCGCTTTACAGAGAGATGCAGCGCTGTTTTAGTTCACAATCCCCTCGTTTGACAGAGATTTGGAGCGGTGTTTTAGTTCGCAATCCTCTCGTTTGACAGAGAGTTGGAGCGCTGTTTTAGTTCCCAATTGCCTCGCTCGACAGAGAGATGGACGGCTGTAAGGGTTCACATTCCCCTCGGCGGCAAGAGATGGTGCACTGTTTTAGTTCACAATTCTTTCGCTCGACAGAGTGTTGGAGCGCTGTTTTATTTTACAATCCTCTCGACATAGTTTGGAGCGCTTTTTTGTTCCCAATCCTCTCGCTCGACAGATAGTTGGAGCGCTATTTTAGTTCACAATCCTCTCGCAAGACAGAGTGTTGGAGCGCTGTTTTGGTTCACAATCCTCTCGCTTGACAGAGATTTGGAGCGCACTTTTAGTTCACAATCCTCTCGCTCGACAGAGAGTTCCATCGCTGTTTTAGTTCACAATCCTCTCGCACGACAGAGTGTTGGAGCGCTGTTTTGGTTCACAATCCTCTCGCTCGACAGAGATTTGGAGCGCACATTTAGTTCACAATCCTCTCGCTCGACAGAGAGTTGGTGCGCTAGTTTAGTTCACAATCCTCTCGACGGCAAAAGATGAAGCGCTGTTTTAGTTTACAATCCTCTCACTCGACAGAGAGTTGAAGCGCTGCTTTGGTTCACAATCCTCTCGATCGACAGAAAGTTGGTGCGCTGTTTTAGTTCACATTCTTCTCGCTCAACAGAGAGATGTAGCGCTGTTTTAGTTCACAATCCTCTCGACGGCAAAAGATGTAGCGCTGTTTTAGTTCACAATCCTCTCGCTGAAAAGAGAGATGGAGCGCTGTTTTTGTTCACAATTCACTCGACGACAACAGATGGAGCGCTGTTTTGTTTCACTATCCTCTCGACCGCAAGAGATGAAGCGCTGTTTTAATTCACAATCCTCTCGACGACAAGAGAAGGAGCGCTCTTTTAGTGCACAATCCTCTCGACGGCAAGAGACTGAGCGCTGTTTTAGTTCACAATCCTCTCGTTTGACAGAGAATTGGAGCGCTGTTTTAGTTCACAGTCCTCTCGAAAGAGATTCGGAACGCTTTTTTAATTCCCAATCCTCTCGATAGACAAAGAGTTGGTGCGCCATTTTAGTTCACAATCCTCTCGCTCGACAGAGAGTTGAAGCGCTGTTTTAGTTCACAATCTTCTCGATCCACAGAAAGTTGGAGCGCTGTTTTCGTTCACATTCTTCTCGCTCGACAGAGAACTTGAGCGCTGTTTTAGTTCACAATCCTCTCGACGGGCAAAGTTGAGGCGCTGTTTTAGTTCATAATCCTCTAGCTCGAAAGACGGATGGAGCGCTGTTTTAGTTCACAATCCTCTCGCTCGACAGAGAGTTGGAGCGCTTTTCTAGATCACAATGCTGTCGACGGCAAGAAATGAAGCGGTATTTTAGTTCAGAATCCTCTCGACGGCAAGAAATACAGCGCTGTTTAGTTCACAATCCTCTCCGCGGCAAGGGATGGAGCGCTGTTTTAGTTCCCAATCCTGTCGCTCGACAGAGAGACGGATGCGCTGTTATAGTTCAGAAACCCATCGGAGTCAAGAGATTGAGCACTGCTTTAGTTCACAAACCTCTCGCACGACAGAGAGCGGGAGCGCAGTTTTAGTTCACAATCCTCTCGGCGGCAAGAGATGGTGCGTTGTTTTAGTTCACAATCCTCTCGACGACAAGAGATGGAGCGCTGTTGTAGTTCACAATCCTGTCGACGACAAGAGATGGAGCACTGTTTTCATTCACAATCCTCTCGACGGCAAGGATGAAGCGCTGTTTTAATTCACAATCCTCTCGACGGCAAGAGATGAAGCGCTGTTTTGGTTCACAATACTCTCGACGGAAAGAGATAAAGGGCTGTTTTAGTACACAACCCTCTCGATCGACAGAGAGTTGGAGCGCTGTTTTAGTTTACAATCCTTTTGACGGCAAGAGATGAAGCGCTGTTTTAGTTCACAATCCTCCCGACGGCAAGAGATACAGCGCCGTTTTAGTTGATAATCAACTCGGCGGCAAGAGATGGATCACGGTTTTAGTTCACAATCCTCTCGACGGCAAGAGATTAAGCGCTGTTATAGTTCACAAACCTCTCGGAGGCAAGAGATTGACACTGTTTAATTCACAAACCTCTCGCAATACAGAGAGATGGAGCGCTGTTTTAGTTCAAATTCCTCTCGAAGGCAAGGGATGAAGCGTTGTTTTAGCTCACAGTCCTCTCGACGACAAGAGTTGGAGCGCTGTTGTAGTTCACAATCCTCTCGACGACAAGAGATGGTGCGCTCATTTAGTTCACAATCCTCTCGACGGCAAGAGATGAAGCGCTGTTATAATTCACAATCCTCTCGACGACAAGAGATGGAGCGCTCTTTTTGTTCACAATCCTCTCGTCGGCAAGAGATGGAACGGTGTTTTAGTTCACAATCCTTGGATGGCAAGAGATGAAGCGCTGTTTTAGTTCACAATCCTCTCGACAGCAAGAGTTGGAACGCTGTTTTAGTTCACAAATACTCTCGACGGCAAGAGATGAAGCGCTTTTTTAGTTCACAATCCTCTCTACGGCAAGAGAAGAAGCGCTGTTTTAGTTCACAATCCTCTCGGAGGCAAAAGATTGAGCACTGTTTTAGTTCACAAACCTCTCGCTCGACACAGAGATGGAGCGCTGTTTTAGTTCACAATCCTCTCGACGGCAAGAGATGAAGCACTGTTGTACTTCACAATCCTCTCGACGGCAAAAGATGGAGGGTGTATTAGTTCACAATCCTCTTCGCCGACAAGAGATGGAGCGCCGTTGTAGTTCACAATGCTCTCGACGACAAGAGATGGAGCGCTATTATAGTTCACAAACCTCTCGAAGGCAAGAGATTGAGCAGTGTTTTAGTTCACAAACCTCTCGCTCGACAGAGAGGTGGAGCGCGGTTTTTGTTCACAATCCTCTCGACGACAAGAGATGAAGCGCTGTTTTAGGTCACAATCCTCTCGACGGCAAGAGACACAGCGCCGTTTTAGTTTACAATGCTCTCAGCTGCAAGAGGTGGATGACGGTTTTAATTCTCAATCGTCTCGACGGCATGAAATGAATCGTTGTTTTAGTTCACAATCCTTTCGACGGCAAGAGGTGAAGCGCTCTTTTAGTTCACAATCCTCACGACGGCAAGAGATGAAGCGCTGTTTTAGTTCACAATCCTCTCGACGGCAAGAGATGAAGCGCAGTCTTAGTTCACAATCCTCTCGTTTGTCAGAGAATTGCAGCGCTGTTCTAGATCACAATTCTTTCGGCGGCAAGAGATGAAGCGGTGTTTTAGTTCACAATCCTCTCAACAGCAAGAGATGGAGCGCTGTTTTAGTTCACAAATCCTCTCGTCGGCAAGAAACGGAGCGCAGTTTTAGTTCACAATCCTCTCTACGGCAAGAGATGGAGCGCTGTTTTAGTTCACAATCCTCTCGACGGCAAGAGATAAAGCGCTGTTTTAGTTCACAACGTGCTCGCTCGACAGAGAGATGCAGCGCTGTTATAGTTCACAATCCCCTCGTTTGACAGAGATTTAGAGCGGTGTTTTAGTTCACAATCCTCGTTTGACAGAGAGTTGGAGCGCTGTGTTAGTTCCCAATTGCCTCCCTCGAAAGAGAGATGGACGGCTGTATTAGCTCACAATCCTCTCGGCGACAAGAGATGGAGCACTGTTTTAGTTCACAACTCTCTCGCTCGACAGAGTGTTTGAGCGCTGTTTTAGTTTACAATCCTCTCGACACAGATTTGGAGCGCTTTTTTGTTCCCAATCCTCTCGCTCGACAGATAGTTGGAGCGCTATTTTAGTTCACAATCCTCTCGCTCGACAGAGAGTTGGAGCGCTGTATTAGTTCACAATACTCTCGATCGACGGAGAGTTCTAGCGCTGTTTTAGTTCACAATCCTCTCTCTCGACAGAGAGCTGCATCGCTGTTTTAGTTCACAATCCTCTCGCAAGACAGAGTGTTGGAGCGCTGTTTTGGTTCACAATCCTCTCGCTCGACAGAGAGTTGGTGCGCTATTTTAGTTCACAATCCTCTCGACGGCAAAAGATGAAGCGCTGTTTTAGTTCACAATCCTCTCGCTCGACAGAGAGTTGAAGCGCTGTTTTAGTTCACAATCCTCTCGATCGACAGAAAGTTGGAACGCTGTTTTAGTTCACATTCTTCTCGCTCGACAGAGAGATGTAGCGCTGTTTTAGTTCACAATCCTCTCGACGGCAAAAGATGAAGCGCTGTTTTAGTTCACAATCCTCTCGCTGAAAAGAGAGATGGAGCGCTGTTTTAGTTCACAATTCTCTTGACGACAACAGATGGAGTGCTGTTTTCTTTCACTAACCTCTCGACGGCTTGAGATGGAGCGCTGTTTTAGTTCACAATCCTCTCCACGTCAAGAGATGGAGCGCTATTTTAGTTCACAATCCTATCGACGGCAAGAGATGATGCGCTGTTTTAGTTCATAATCCTCTCGACGGCAAGAGATGCAGCGCTGTTTTAGTTCACAAAACTCTCGCTCGACAGAGAAACGAATGACTGTTTTAGTTCACAATCATCTCGACGGCAAGAGATGAAGCGCTGTTTTAGTTCATCTCCTCTCGGCGACAAGAGATGAAGCGCCTTTTAATTCACAATGCTGTCGACGGCAAGAGATGAAGCGCTGTTTTAGTTCACAAATTTCTCGTTTGACAGAGAAATGGAGGGCTGTTTTAGTCCACATTTCTCTCGAGGGCAAGAGATGCAGCGGCGTTTAGTTCACAATCCGTGGATGGCAAGAGATGAAGCGCTGTATTAGTTCACAATTCTCTCGACGACAAGAGGTGAAGCGCTCTTTTAGTTCACAATCCTCTCAACGGCAAGAGATGAGGCGCTGTTTTAGTTCACAATCCTTTTGATCGACAGAGAGTTGAAGCGCTGTTTTAGTTCACAATCCTCTCGAACGACAGAGAGTTGAAGCGCTGTTTTAGTTCACAATCCTGTCGACGGCAAGAGATGAAGCGCTATTTTAGTTGAGAATCCTCTCGACGGCAAGAGATACAGCGCTGTTTTAGTTAACAATCCTCTCGGCGGCAAGAAATGAATCGCTGTTTTAGTTCACAATCTTTTCGACGGCAAGAGGTGAAGCGCTCTTTTAGTTCACAATCCTCATGACGGCAAGAGATCGAGGCGCCGTTTCAGTTCACAATCCTCTCGATCGCCAGAGAGATAAAGCGCAGTTTTAGTTCACAATCCTCTCGACGGCAAGAGATGAAGCGCAGTTTTAGTTCACAATCTTCTCGCTCGACAGAGGGTGGGAGTGCTAGTTTAGATCACAATCCTCTCGACGGCAAGATATGCAGCACTGTTTTAGTTCACAATCCTCTCCATCGAACAAGAGATGGAGTGCTGTTTTATTTTACAATCCTCTCGATTTTCAGAGAATTGGAGCGCTGTTCTAGATCACAATTCTTTCGACGGCAAGAGATGAAGGGGTGTTTTAGTTCACAATCCTTGGATGGCAAGAGATGAAGCGCTGTTTTAGTTCACAATCCTATCAACAGCAGGAGATGGAGCGCTGTTATAGTTCACAAATCCTCTCGACGGCAAGAGATGGAGCGCTGTTTTAGTTCACAATCCTCTCTACGGCAAGAGATGGAGCGCTGTTTTAGTTCACAATCCTCTCGACGGCAAGAGATGAAGCGCTGTTTTAGTTCACAACGTGCTCGCTCGACAGAGAGATGCAGCGCTGTTTTAGTTCACAATCCGCTCGTTTGACAGAGATTTAGAGCGGTGTTTTAGTTCACAATCCTCGTTTGACAGAGAGTTGGAGCGCTGTGTTAATTCCCAATTGCCTCCCTCGAAAGAGAGATGGACGGCTGTATTAGCTCACAATCCTCTCGGCGACAATAGATGGAGCACTGTTTTAGTTCACAATTCTCTCGCTCGACAGAGTGTTTGAGCGCTGTTTTAGTTTACAATCCTCTCGACACAGATTTGGAGCGCTTTTTTGTTCCCAATCCTCTCGCTCGACAGATAGTTGGAGCGCTATTTTAGTTCACAATCCTCTCGCTCGACAGAGAGTTGGAGCGCTGTATTAGTTCACAATACTCTCGATCGACGGAGAGTTCTAGCGCTGTTTTAGTTCACAATCCTCTCTCGAGAGAGAGAGTTGCATCGCTGTTTTAGTTCACAATCCTCTCGCAAGACAGAGTGTTGGTGCGCTGTTTTGGTTCACAATCCTCTCGCTCGACAGAGAGTTGGAGCGCACTTTTAGTTCACAATCCTCTCGCTCGACAGAGAGTTGGTGCGCTATTTTAGGTCACAATCCTCTCGCTCGACAGAGAGTTCCATCGCTGTTTTAGTTCACAATCCTCTCGCACGACAGAGTGTTGGAGCGCTGTTTTGGTTCACAATCCTCTCGCTCGACAGAGTGTTGGAGCGCACTTTTAGTTCACAATCCTCTCGCTCGACAGAGAGTTTGTGCGCTATTTTAGTTCTCAGTCCTCTCGACGGCAAAAGTTGAAGCGCTGTTTTAGTTCACAGTCCTCTCGCTCGACAGATAGTTGAAGCGCTGTTTTAGTTCAGAAACCTCTCGCTCGACACAGAGATGGAGCGCTGTTTTAGTTCACAATCCTCTCCACGGCAAGAGATGAAGCACTGTTGTACTTCACAATCCTCTCGGCAGCAAGAGATGGAGGGTGTTTTAGTTCACAATCCTCTCGACGACAAGAGATGGAGCGCTGTTGTAGTAGACAATGCTCTCGACGACAAGAGATGGAGCGCTATTATAGTTCACAAACCTCTCGAAGGCAAGATATTGAGCACTGTTTTAGTTCACAAACCTCTCGCTCGACAGATGGTGGAGCGCTGTTTTTGTTCACAATCCTCTCGACGACAAGAGATGAAGCGCTGTTTTAGGTCACAATCCTCTCGACGGCAAGTGATACAGCGCTGTTTTAGTTCACAATGCTCTCAGCTGCAAGAGGTGGATCACGGTTTTAATTCTCAATCGTCTCGACGGCATGAAATGAATCGCTGTTTTAGTTCACAATCCTTTCGACGGCAAGAGGTGAAGCGCTCTTTTAGTTCACAATCCTCACGACGGCAAGAGATGAAGCGCAGTTTTTGTTCACAATCTTCTCGCTCGACAGAGAGTGGGAGTGCTAGTTTAGATCACAATCCTCTCGACGGCAAGATATGCAGCACTGTTTTAGTTCACAATCCTCTCCATTGAACAAGAGATGGAGTGCTGTTTTATTTCGAAATCCTCTCGTTTGTCAGAGAATTGCAGCGGTGTTGTAGATCACAATTCTTTCGGCGGCTAGAGATGAAGCGGTGTTTTAAATCACAATCCTTGGATGGCAAGAAATGAAGCGCTGTTTTAGTTCACAATCCTCTCAAGAGCAAGAGATGGAGCGCAGTTTTTGTTCACAATCCTCTCTACGGCAAGAGATGGAGCGCTGTTTTAGTTCACAATCCTCTCGACGGCAAGAGATGAAGCGCTGTTTTAGTTCACAACGTGCTCGCTCGACAGAGAGATGCAGCGCTGTTTTAGTTCACAATCCCCTCGTTTGACAGAGATTTAGAGCGGTGTTTTAGTTCAAAATCCTCTTTTTGACAGAGAGTTGGAGCGCTGTTTTATTTCCCAATTGCCTCCCTCGACAGAGAGATGGACGGATGTATTAGTTCACAATCCTCTCGCGTCAAGAGATGGAGCACTGTTGTAGTTCACAATTCTCTCGCTCGACAGAGAGTTTGAGCGCTGTTTTAATTTACAATCCCCTCGACAGAGAGTTGGAGCGCTGTATTAGTTCACAATACTCTCGCTCGACAGGGAGTTGCATCGCTGTTTTAGTTCACAATCCTCTCGCAAGACAGAGTGTTGGAGCGCTGTTTTGGTTCACAATCCTCTCGCTCGACAGAGAGTTGGAGCGCACTTTTAGTTCAAATTCCTCTCGCTCGACAGAGAGTTCCATCGCTGTTTTAGATCACAATCCTCTCGCACGACAGAGTATTGGAGCGCTGTTTTGGTTCACAATCCTCTCGCTCGACAGAGAGTTGGAGCGCACTTTTAGTTCACAATCCTCTCGCTCGACAGAGAGTTGTTGCGGTATTTTAGTTCACAATCCTCTCGACGGCAAAAGATGAAGCGTTGTTTTAGTTCACAATCCTCTCGCTCGACAGAGAGTTGAGGCGCTGTTTTAGTACACAATCCTCTCGATGGACAGAAAGTTGGAGCGCTGTTTTAGTTCACATTCTTCTCGCTCGCCAGAGAGATGTAGCGCTGTTTTAGTTCACAATCCTCTCGACGGCAAAAGATGAAGCGCTGTTTTAGTTCACAATCCTCTCGCTGAAAAGAGAGATGGAGCGCTGTTTTAGTTCACAAATCTCTTGACGACAACAGATGGAGCGCTGTTTTCTTCCACTACCCTCTCGACGGCAAGAGATGAACCGCTGTTTTAATTCACATTCCTCTCGACGACAAGAGATGGAGCGCTGTTTTAGTTCACAATCCTCTCCACGACAAGAGATGGAGCGCTATTTTAGTTCACAATCCTATCGACGGCAAGAGATGAAGCGCTGTTTTAGTTCGCAATCCTCTCGCTCGACAGAGAGTTGAAGCGCTGTTTTAGTTCACAATCCTCTCGATCGACAGAAAGTTGGAACGCTGTTTTAGTTCACATTCTTCTCGCTCAACAGGGAGATGTAGCGCTGTTTTAGTTCACAATCCTCTCGACGGCAAAAGATGAAGCGCTGTTTTATTTCACAATCCTCTCGCTGAAAAGAGAGATGGAGCGCTGTTTTAGTTCACAATTCTCTTGACGACAACAGATGATACGCCGTTTTCTTTCACTAACCTCTCGACGGCAAGAGATGGAGCGCTGTTTTAGTTCACAATCCTCTCCACGACAAGAGATGGAGCGCTATATTAGTTCACAATCCTATCGACGACAAGAGATGAAGCGCTGTTTTAGTTCACAATCCTCTCGACGGCAAGAGATGCAGCGCTGTTTTAGTTCACAAAACTCTCGCTCGACAGAGAAACGAATGACTTTTTTAGTTCACAATCATCTCGACGGCAAGAGATGAAGCGCTGTTTTACTTCATCTCCTCTCGGCGGCAAGAGATGAAGCGCCATTTAATTCACAATCCCGTCGACGGTAAGAGATGAAGCGCTGTTTTAGTTCACAAACCTCTCGTTTGACAGAGAAATGGAGCGCTGTTTTGGTCCACATTTCTCTCGAGGGCAAGAGATGAAGTGGTGTTTTAGTTCACAATCCGTGGATGGCAAGAGATGAAGCGCTGTATTAGTTCACAATCCTCTCAACGGCAAGAGATGAAGCGCTCTTTTAGTTCACAATCCTCTCGATCGACAGAGAGTTGAAGCGCTGTTTTAGTTCACAATCCTCTCGATCGACAGAAAGTTGGAGAGCTGTTTAAGTTGACATTCTTCTCGCTCGACAGAGAGATGTAGCGCTGTTTAAGTTCACAATCCTCTCGACGGCAAAAGATGTAGCGCTGTTTTAGCTCACAATCCCCTCGCTCGACAGAGAGTTGAAACGCTGTTTTAGTTCACAATCCTGTCGGCGGCAAGAGATGAAGCGCTACTTTAGTTGAGAATCCTCTCTACGGCCAGAGATGGAGCGCTGTTTTAGTTCACAATCCTCTCTACGGCAAGAGATGAAGCGCTGTTTTAGTTCACAATCCTCTCGCTCGACAGAGAGTTGCATCGCTGTTTTAGTTCACAATCCTCTCGCAAGACAGAGTGTTGGAGCGCTGTTTTGGTTCACAATCCTCTCGCTCGACAGAGAGTTGGAGCGCACTTTTAGTTCACAATCCTCTCGCTCGACAGAGAGTTCCATCGCTGTTTTAGTTCACAATCCTCTCGCACGACAGAGTGTTGGAGCGCTGTTTTCGTTCACAATCCTCTCGCTCGACAGAGATTTGGAGCGCACTTTTAGTTCACAATCCTCCCGCTTGACAGAGAGTTGGTGCGCTATTTTAGTTCACAATGCTCTCGACGGCAAAAGATGAAGCGCTGTTTTAGTTCACAATCCTCTCACTCGACAGAGAGTTGAAGCGCTGTTTTGGTTCTCAATCCTCTCGATCGACAGTAAGTTGGAGCGCTGTTTTAGTTCACATTTTTCTCGCTCGACAGAGAGATGTAGCGCTGTTTTAGTTCACATTTCTCTCGACGGCAAAAGATGTAGCGCTGTTTTGGCTCACAATCCTCTCGCTCGACAGAGAGTTGAAGCGCTGTTTTAGTTCACAATCCTGTCGACGGCAAGAAATGAAGCGCTATTGTAGTTGAGAATCCTCTAGACGGCAAGAGATACAGCGCTGTTTTAGTTAACAATCCTCTCGGCGGCAAGAAATGAATCGCTGTTTTAGTTCACAATCTTTTCGACGGCAAGAGGTGAAGCGCTCTTTTAGTTCACAATCCTCACGACGGCAAGAGATGAAGCGCTGTTTTAGTTCACAATCCTCTCGATCGCCAGCGAGATGCAGCGCAGTTTTAGTTCACAATCCTCTGGCTCGACAGAGGTTGAGAGTGCTAAATTAGATCACAATCCTCTCGACGGCAAGATATGCAGCACTGTTTTAGTTCACAATCCTCTCCATCGAAAAGAAGATGGAGAGCTGTTTTATTTCACAATCCTCTCGTTTGTAAGAGAATTGGAGCGCTGTTCTAGATCACAATTCTTTCGACGGCAAGAGATGAAGGGGTGTTTTAGCTCACAATCCTTGGATGGCAAGAGATGAAGCGCTGTTTTAGCTCACAATCCTCTCGCTCGACAGAGAGTTGAAGCGCTGTTTTAGTTCACAATCCTGTCGGCGGCAAGAGATGAAGCGCTATTTTAGTTGAGAATCCTCTCTACATCAAGAGATGGAGCGTTGTTTTAGTTCACAATCCTCTCGACGGCAAGAGATGAAGCGCTGTTTTAGTTCACAATCCTCTCGACGGCAAGAGATGAAGCGCTGTTTTAGTTCACAACGTGCTCGCTTGACAGAGAGATGCAGCGCTGTTTTAGTTCACAATCCCCTCGTTTAACAGAGATTTGGAGCGGTGTTTTAGTTCACAATCCTCTCGTTTGACAGAGAGTTGGAGCGCTGTTTTAGTTCCCAATTGCCTCGCTCGACAGAGAGATGGACGGCTGTATTAGTTCACAATCCTCTCGGCGGCAAGAGTTGGTGCACTGTTTTAGTTCACAATTCTCTCGCTCGACAGAGTGTTGGTGCGCTGTTTTATTTTACAATCCTCTCGAGAGGGATTTGGAGCGCTTATTGGTTCCCAATCCTCTCGCTCGACAGATAGTTGGAGCGCTATTTTAGTTCACAATCCTCTCGATCGACAGAGAGTCCTAGCGCTGTTTTAGTTCATAATCCTCTCGCTCGACAGAGAGTTGCGTCGCTGTTTTAGTTCACAATCCTCTCGCAAGACAGAGTGGTGGAGCGCTGTTTTGGTTCACAATCCTCTCGCTCGACAGAGAGTTGGAGCGCACTTTTAGTTCACAATCCTCTCGCTCGACAGAGAGTTCCATCGCTGTTTTAGTTCACAGTGCTCTCGCACGACATAGTGTTGGAGCGCTGTTTTGGTTCACAATCCTCTCGCTCGACAGAGATTTGGAGCGCTATTTTAGTTCACAATCTTCTCGACGGCAAAAGATGAAGCGCTGTTTTAGTTCACAATCCTCTCACTCGACAGAGAGTTGAAGCGCTGTTTTGGTTCACAATCCCCTCGATCGACAGAAAGTTGGAGCGCTGTTTTAGTTCACATTTTTCTCGCTCGACAGAGAGATGTAGCGCTGTTTTAGTTCACAATCCTCTCGACGGCAAAAGATGTAGCGCTGTTTTGGCTCACAATCATCTCGCTCGACAGAGAGTTGAAGCGCTGTTTTAGTTCACAATCCTGTCGACGGCAAGAAATGAAGCGCTATTATAGTTGAGAATCCTCTAGACGGCAAGAGATACAGCGCTGTTTTAGTTAACAATCCTCTCGGCGGCAAGAAATGAATCGCTGTTTTAGTTCACAATCTTTTCGACGGCAAGGGGTGAAGCGCTCTTTTAGTTCACAATCCTCACGACGGCAAGAGATGAAGCGCTGTTTTAGTTCACAATCCTCTCGATCGCCAGAGAGATGCAGCGCAGTTTTAGTTCACAATCCTCTTGACGGCAAGAGATGAAGCGCAATGATAGTTCACAATCTTCTCGCTCGACAGAGGGTGGGAGTGCTAGTTTATATCACAATCCTCTCGACGGCAAGATATGCAGCACTGTTTTAGTTCACATTCCTCTCCATCGAACAAGAGATGGAGTGCTGTTTTGTTTCACAATCCTCTCGTTTGTCAGAGAATTGGAGCGCTGTTCTAGATCACAATTCTTGCGACGGCAAGAGATGAAGGGGTGTTTTAGTTCACAATCCTTGGATGGCAAGAGATGAAGCACTGTTTTAGTTCACAACCCTCTCAACAGCAAGGGATGGAGCGCTGTTTTAGTTCACAATCCTCTCTACGGCAAGAGATGGAGCGCTGTTTTAGTTCACAATCCTCTCGACGGCAAGAGATGAAGCGCTGTTTTAGTTCACAATCCTCTCGACGGCAAGAGATGAAGCGCTCTTTTAGTTCACAACGTGCTCGCTTGACAGAGAGATGCAGCGCTGTTTTAGTTCACAATCCCCTCGTTTGACAGAGATTTGGAGCGGTGTTTTAGTTCACAATCCTCTCGTTTGACAGAGAGTTGGAGCGCTGTTTTAGTTCCCAATTGCCTCGCTCGACAGAGAGATGGACGGCTGTATTAGTTCACAATCCTCTCGGTGGCAAGAGATGGAGCACTGTTTTAGTTCACAATTCTCTCGCTCGACAGAGTGTTGGAGCGCTGTTTTATTTTACAGTCCTCTCGAGAGATTTGGAGCGCGTTTTTGTTCACAATCCTCTCGCTCGACAGATAGTTGGAGCGCTATTTTAGTTCGCAATCCTCTCGATCGACAGACAGTTCTAGCGCTGTTTTAGTTCACAATCCTCTAGCTCGACAGAGAGTTGCATCGCTGTTTTAGTTCACAATCCTCTCGCAAGACAGAGTGTTGGAGCGCTGTTTTGGTTCACAATCCTCTCGCTCGACAGAGAGTTGGAGCGCACTTTTAGTTCACAATCCCTTCGCTCGACAGAGAGTTCCATCGCTGTTTTAGTTCACAATCCTCTCGCACGACAGAGTGTTGGAGCGCTGTTTTGGTTCACAATCCTCTCGCTCGACAGAGATTTGGAGCGCACTTTTGGTTCACAATTCTCCCGCTCGACAGAGAGTTGGTGCGCTATTTTAGTTCACAATCCTCTCGACGGCAAAAGATGAAGCGCTGTTTTATTTCACAATCCTCTCACTCGACAGAGAGTTGAAGCGCTGTTTTGGTTCACATTCCTCTCGATCGACTGAAAGTTGGAGCGCTGTTTCAGTTCACATTCTTCTCGCTCGACAGAGAGATGTAGCGCTGTTTTAGTTCACAATCCTCTCGACGGCAAAAGATGAAGCGCTGTTTTAGTTCACAATCCTCTCGCTGAAAAGAGAGATGGAGCGCTGTTTGAGTTCACAATTCACTCGACGACAACAGGTGGAGCGCTGTTTTGTTTCACTCTTCTCTCGACGGCAAGAGATGAAGCGCTGTTTTAATTCACAATCCTCTCGACGGCAAGAGACTAAGCGCTGTTTTAGTTCACAATCCTCTCCTTTGACAGAGAATTGGAGCGCTGTTTTAGTTCACAGTCCTCTCGAAAGAGATTCGGAACGCTTTTTTAATTCCCAATCCTCTCGTTAGACAAAGAGTTGGTGCGCTATTTTAGTTCACAATCCTCTCGCTCGACAGAGAGTTGAAGCGCTGTTTTAGTTCACAATCCTCTCGATCCACAGAAAAGTGGAGCGCTGTTTTAGTTCACATTCTTCTCGCTCGACAGAGAACTTGAGCGCTGTTTTGGTTCACAATCCTCTCGACGGGCAAAGATGAAGCGGTGTTTTAGTTCACAATCCTCTAGCTCGACAGAGAGTTGGAGCGCTGTTCTAGATCACAATGCTGTCGACGGCAAGAAATGAAGCGGTATTTTAGTTCAGAATCCTCTCGACGGCAAGAGATACAGCGCTGTTTAGTTCACAATCCTCTCCGCGGCAAAAGATGGAGCGCTGTTTTAATTCCCAATCCTGTCGCTCGACAGAGAGATGGATGCGCTGTTATAGTTCACAAACCCATCGGAGTCAAGAGATTGAGCACTGTTTTAGTTCACAAACCTCTCGCACGACAGAGAGCGGGAGCGCTGTTTTAGTTCACAATCCTCTCGACGGCAAGAGATGAAGCACTGTTTTACTTCACAATCCTCTCGGCAACAAGAGATGGAGCGTTGTTTTAGTTCACAAACCTCTCGACGACAAGAGATGGAGCGCTGTCGTAGTTCACAATCCTGTCGACGACAAGAGATGGAGCGCTGTTTTAATTCACAATCCCCTCGACGGCAAGAGATACAGCGGGATTTTAGTTGACAATCCCCTCGGCGGCAAGAGATGGATCACGGTTTTAGTTCACAATCCTCTCGACGGCAAGAGATTAAGCGCTGTTATAGTTCACAAACCTCTCGGAGGCAAGAGATTGACACTGTTTTAGTCACAAACCTCTCGAAGGCAAGGGATGAAGCACTGTTTTACTTCAGAATCCTCTCGACGGCAAGAGATGGAGCGTTGTTTTAGTTCACAGTCCTCTCGACGACAAGAGTCGGAGCGCTGTTGTAGTTCACAATCCTCTCGACGACAAGAGATGGAGCGCTGTTTTAGTTCACAATCCTCTCGACGGCAAGAGATAAAGCGCCGTTATAATTCACAATCCTCTCGACGACAAGAGATGGAGCGCTCTTTTAGTCACAATCCTCTCGTCGGCAAGAGATGGAACGGTGTTTTAGTTCACAATCCTTGGATGGCAAGAGATGAAGCGCTGTTTTAGTTCACAATCCTCTCGACAGCAAGAGTTGGAACGCTGTTTTAGTTCACAAATACTCTCGACGGCAAGAGATGAAGCACTGTTTTAGTTCACAATCCTCTCTACGGTAAGAAATGAGCGCTGTTTTAGTTCACAATCCTCTCGACGGCAAGAGATGAAGCGCTGCTTTAATTCAAAATCCTCTCGAAGACAAGAGATGGAGAGCTATTTTAGTTCACAATCCCCTCGACGGAAGAGATTAAGCGCTGTTTTAGTTCAAAATCCTCTCGTTTGACAGAGAATTGGAGCGCTGTTTTAATTCACAATCCTCTCGTCGGCAAGAGATGGAGCGGTGTTTTAGTTCACAATCCTTGGATGGCAAGATATGAAGCGCTGTTTTAGTTCACAATCCTCTCGACAGCAAGGGATGGAGGGCTGTTTTAGTTCACAAATCCTCTCGACGGCAAGAGATGGAGCGCTGTTTTAGTTCACAATCCTCTCGACGGCAAGAGATTAAGCGCTGTTATAGTTCACAAACCTCTCGGAGGCAAAAGATTGAGCACTGCTTTAGTTCAGAAACCTCTCGCTCAACACAGAGATGGAGCGCTGTTTTAGTTCACAATCCTCTCCACGGCAAGAGATGAAGCACTGTTGTACTTCACAATCCTCTCGACAGCAAGAGATGGAGGGTGTTTTAGTTCACAATCCTCTCGACGACAAGAGATGGAGCGCTGTTGTAGTAGACAATGCTCTCGACGACAAGAGATGGAGCGCTATTATAGTTCACAAACCTCTCGAAGGCAAGAGATTGAGCACTGTTTAAGTTCACAAACCTCTCGCTCGACAGATGGTGGAGCGCTGTTTTTGTTCACAATCCTCTCGACGACAAGAGATGAAGCGCTGTTTTAGGTCACAATCCTCTCGACGGCAAGTGATACAGCGCTGTTTTAGTTCACAATGCTCTCAGCTGCAAGAGGTGGATCACGGTTTTAATTCTCAATCGTCTCGACGGCATGAAATGAATCGCTGTTTTAGTTCACAATCCTTTCGACGGCAAGAGGTGAAGCGCTCTTTTAGTTCACAATCCTCACGACGGCAAAAGATGTAGCGCTGTTTTGGCTCACAATCCTCTCGCTCGACAGAGAGTTGAAGCGCTGTTTTAGTTCACAATCCTGTCGACGGCAAGAAATGAAGCGCTATTGTAGTTGAGAATCCTCTAGACGGCAAGAGATACAGCGCTGTTTTAGTTAACAATCCTCTCGGCGGCAAGAAATGAATCGCTGTTTTAGTTCACAATCTTTTCGACGGCAAGAGGTGAAGCGCTCTTTTAGTTCACAATCCTCACGACGGCAAGAGATGAAGCGCTGTTTTAGTTCACAAGCCTCTCGATCGCCAGCGAGATGCAGCGCAGTTTTAGTTCACAATCCTCTGGCTCGACAGAGGTTGAGAGTGCTAAATTAGATCACAATCCTCTCGACGGCAAGATATGCAGCACTGTTTTAGTTCACAATCCTCTCCATCGAAAAGAAGATGGAGAGCTGTTTTATTTCACAATCCTCTCGTTTGTAAGAGAATTGGAGCGCTGTTCTAGATCACAATTCTTTCGACGGCAAGAGATGAAGGGGTGTTTTAGCTCACAATCCTTGGATGGCAAGAGATGAAGCGCTGTTTTAGCTCACAATCCTCTCGCTCGACAGAGAGTTGAAGCGCTGTTTTAGTTCACAATCCTGTCGGCGGCAAGAGATGAAGCGCTATTTTAGTTGAGAATCCTCTCTACATCAAGAGATGGAGCGTTGTTTTAGTTCACAATCCTCTCGACGGCAAGAGATGAAGCGCTGTTTTAGTTCACAATCCTCTCGACGGCAAGAGATGAAGCGCTGTTTTAGTTCACAACGTGCTCGCTTGACAGAGAGATGCAGCGCTGTTTTAGTTCACAATCCCCTCGTTTAACAGAGATTTGGAGCGGTGTTTTATTTCACAATCCTCTCGTTTGACAGAGAGTTGGAGCGCTGTTTTAGTTCCCAATTGCCTCGCTCGACAGAGAGATGGACGGCTGTATTAGTTCACAATCCTCTCGGCGGCAAGAGATGGTGCACTGTTTTAGTTCACAATTCTCTCGCTCGACAGAGTGTTGGTGCGCTGTTTTATTTTACAAT
The DNA here is from genome assembly GCA_030765065.1 of Deroplatys truncata. Lineage (NCBI taxonomy): Eukaryota > Metazoa > Arthropoda > Insecta > Mantodea > Mantidae > Deroplatys > Deroplatys truncata. Next base: position 202,336 of record CM060976.1, read on the forward strand.
CCTCTGGAGAGAGATTTGGAGCGCTTATTGGTTCCCAATCCTCTCGCTCGACAGATAGTTGGAGCGCTATTTTAGTTCACAATCCTCTCGATCGACAGAGAGTCCTAGCGCGGTTTTAGTTCACAATCCTCTCGCTCGAGAGAGAGTTGCGTCGCTGTTTTAGTTCACAATCCTCTCGCAAGACAGAGTGTTGGAGCGCTGTTTTGGTTCACAATCCTCTCGCTCGACAGAGAGTTGGAGCGCACTTTTAGTTCACAATCCTCTCGCTCGACAGAGAGTTCCATCGCTGTTTTAGTTCACAGTCCTCTCGCACGACATAGTGTTGGAGCGCTGTTTTGGTTCACAATCCTCTCGCTCGACAAAGATTTGGAGCGCTATTTTAGTTCACAATCTTCTCGACGGCAAAAGATGAAGCGCTGTTTAGTTCACAATCCTCTCACTCGACAGAGAGTTGAAGCGCTGTTTTGGTTCACAATCCCCTCGATCGACAGAAAGTTGGAGCGCTGTTTTAGTTCACATTTTTCTCGCTCGACAGAGAGATGTAGCGCTGTTTTAGTTCACAATCCTCTCGACGGCAAAAGATGTAGCGCTGTTTTGGCTCACAATCATCTCGCTCGACAGAGAGTTGAAGCGCTGTTTTAGTTCACAATCCTGTCGACGGCAAGAAATGAAGCGCTATTATAGTTGAGAATCCTCTAGACGGCAAGAGATACAGCGCTGTTTTAGTTAACAATCCTCTCGGCGGCAAGAAATGAATCGCTGTTTTAGTTCACAATCTTTTCGACGGCAAGAGGTGAAGCGCTCTTTTAGTTCACAATCCTCACGACGGCAAGAGATGAAGCGCTGTTTTAGTTCACAATCCTCTCGATCGCCAGAGAGATGCAGCGCAGTTTTAGTTCACAATCCTCTTGACGGCAAGAGATGAAGCGCAATAATAGTTCACAATCTTCTCGCTCGACAGAGGGTGGGAGTGCTAGTTTATATCACAATCCTCTCGACGGCAAGATATGCAGCACTGTTTTAGTTCACATTCCTCTCCATCGAACAAGAGATGGAGTGCTGTTTTGTTTCACAATCCTCTCGTTTGTCAGAGAATTGGAGCGCTGTTCTAGATCACAATTCTTGCGACGGCAAGAGATGAAGGGGTGTTTTAGTTCACAATCCTTGGATGGCAAGAGATGAAGCACTGTTTTAGTTCACAATCCTCTCAACAGCAAGGGATGGAGCGCTGTTTTAGTTCACAATCCTCTCTACGGCAAGAGATGGAGCGCTGTTTTAGTTCACAATCCTCTCGACGGCAAGAGATGAAGCGCTGTTTTAGTTCACAATCCTCTCGACGGCAAGAGATGAAGCGCTGTTTTAGTTCACAACGTGCTCGCTTGACAGAGAGATGCAGCGCTGTTTTAGTTCACAATCCCCTCGTTTGACAGAGATTTGGAGCGGTGTTTTAGTTCACAATCCTCTCGTTTGACAGAGAGTTGGAGCGCTGTTTTAGTTCCCAATTGCCTCGCTCGACAGAGAGATGGACGGCTGTATTAGTTCACAATCCTCTCGGCGGCAAGAGATGGAGCACTGTTTTAGTTCACAATTCTCTCGCTCGACAGAGTGTTGGAGCGCTGTTTTATTTTACAGTCCTCTCGAGAGATTTGGAGCGCTTTTTTGTTCACAATCCTCTCGCTCGACAGATAGTTGGAGCGCTATTTTAGTTCGCAATCCTCTCGATCGACAGAGAGTTCTAGCGCTGTTTTAGTTCACAATCCTCTAGCTCGACAGAGAGTTGCATCGCTGTTTTAGTTCACAATCCTCTCGCAAGACAGAGTGTTGGAGCGCTGTTTTGGTTCACAATCCTCTCGCTCGACAGAGAGTTGGAGCGCATTTTTAGTTCACAATCCCTTCGCTCGACAGAGAGTTCCATCGCTGTTTTAGTTCACAATCCTCTCGCACGACAGAGTGTTGGAGCGCTGTTTTGGTTCACAATCCTCTCGCTCGACAGAGATTTGGAGCGCACTTTTGGTTCACAATTCTCCCGCTCGACAGAGAGTTGGTGCGCTATTTTAGTTCACAATCCTCTCGACGGCAAAAGATGAAGCGCTGTTTTATTTCACAATCCTCTCACTCGACAGAGAGTTGAAGCGCTGTTTTGGTTCACATTCCTCAGGATCGACTGAAAGTTGGAGCGCTGTTTTAGTTCACATTCTTCTCGCTCGACAGAGAGATGTAGCGCTGTTTTAGTTCACAATCCTCTCGACGGCAAAAGATGAAGCGCTGTTTTAGTTCACAATCCTCTCGCTGAAAAGAGAGATGGAGCGCTGTTTGAGTTCACAATTCACTCGACGACAACAGATGGAGCGCTGTTTTGTTTCACTCTTCTCTCGACGGCAAGAGATGAAGCGCTGTTTTAATTCACAATCCTCTCGACGGCAAGAGACTAAGCGCTGTTTTAGTTCACAATCCTCTCCTTTGACAGAGAATTGGAGCGCTGTTTTAGTTCACAGTCCTCTCGAAAGAGATTCGGAACGCTTTTTTAATTCCCAATCCTCTCGTTAGACAAAGAGTTGGTGCGCTATTTTAGTTCACAATCCTCTCGCTCGACAGAGAGTTGAAGCGCTGTTTTAGTTCACAATCCTCTCGATCCACAGAAAAGTGGAGCGCTGTTTTAGTTCACATTCTTCTCGCTCGACAGAGAACTTGAGCGCTGTTTTGGTTCACAATCCTCTCGACGGGCAAAGATGAAGCGGTGTTTTAGTTCACAATCCTCTAGCTCGACAGAGAGTTGGAGCGCTGTTCTAGATCACAATGCTGTCGACGGCAAGAAATGAAGCGGTATTTTAGTTCAGAATCGTCTCGACGGCAAGAGATACAGCGCTGTTTAGTTCACAATCCTCTCCGCGGCAAAAGATGGAGCGCTGTTTTAATTCCCAATCCTGTCGCTCGACAGAGAGATGGATGCGCTGTTATAGTTCACAAACCCATCGGAGTCAAGAGATTGAGCACTGTTTTAGTTCACAAACCTCTCGCACGACAGAGAGCGGGAGCGCTGTTTTAGTTCACAATCCTCTCGACGGCAAGAGATGAAGCACTGTTTTACTTCACAATCCTCTCGGCAACAAGAGATGGAGCGTTGTTTTAGTTCACAAACCTCTCGACGACAAGAGATGGAGCGCTGTCGTAGTTCACAATCCTGTCGACGACAAGAGATGGAGCGCTGTTTTAATTCACAATCCTCTCGACGGGAAGGATGAAGCGCTGTTTTAATTCACAATCCTCTCGACGGCAGGAGATGAAGCGCTGTTTTAGTTCACAATCCTCTCGACGGAAAAAGATAGAGAGCTGTTTTAGTTCACAACCATCTCGATCGACAGAGAGTTGGAGCGCTGTTTTGGTTTACAATCCTCTCGACGGCAAGAGATGAAGCGCTGTTTTAGTTCACAATCCCCTCGACGGCAAGAGATACAGCGCTGTTTTAGTTGACAATTCCCTCGGCGGCAAGAGATGGATCACGGTTTTAGTTCACAATCCTCTCGACGGCAAGAGATTAAGCGCTGTTATAGTTCACAAACCTCTCGGAGGCAAGAGATTGACACTGTTTTAGTCACAAACCTCTCGAAGGCAAGGGATGAAGCACTGTTTTACTTCAGAATCCTCTCGACGGCAAGAGATAGAGCGTTGTTTTAGTTCACAGTCCTCTCGACGACAAGAGTCGGAGCGCTGTTGTAGTTCACAATCCTCTCGACGACAAGAGATGGAGCGCTGTTTTAGTTCACAATCCTCTCGACGGCAAGAGATAAAGCGCCGTTATAATTCACAATCCTCTCGACGACAAGAGATGGAGCGCTCTTTTAGTCACAATCCTCTCGTCGGCAAGAGATGGAACGGTGTTTTAGTTCACAATCCTTGGATGGCAAGAGATGAAGCGCTGTTTTAGTTCACAATCCTCTCGACAGCAAGAGTTGGAACGCATTTTTAGTTCACAAATACTCTCGACGGCAAGAGATGAAGCACTGTTTTAGTTCACAATCCTCTCTACGGTAAGAAATGAGCGGTTTTAGTTCACAATCCTCTCGACGGCAAGAGATGAAGCGCTGCTTTAATTCAAAATCCTCTCGAAGACAAGAGATGGAGAGCTATTTTAGTTCACAATCCCCTCGACGGAAGAGATTAAGCGCTGTTTTAGTTCAAAATCCTCTCGTTTGACAGAGAATTGGAGCGCTGTTTTAATTCACAATCCTCTCGTCGGCAAGAGATGGAGCGGTGTTTTAGTTCACAATCCTTGGATGGCAAGATATGAAGCGCTGTTTTAGTTCACAATCCTCTCGACAGCAAGGGATGGAGCGCTGTTTTAGTTCACAAATCCTCTCGACGGCAAGAGATGGAGCGCTGTTTTAGTTCACAATCCTCTCGACGGCAAGAGATTAAGCGCTGTTATAGTTCACAAACCTCTCGGCGGCAAAAGATTGAGCACTGCTTTAGTTCAGAAACCTCTCGCTCAACACAGAGATGGAGCGCTGTTTTAGTTCACAATCCTCTCCACGGCAAGAGATGAAGCACTGTTGTACTTCACAATCCTCTCGACAGCAAGAGATGGAGGGTGTTTTAGTTCACAATCCTCTCGACGACAAGAGATGGAGCGCTGTTGTAGTAGACAATGCTCTCGACGACAAGAGATGGAGCGCTATTATAGTTCACAAACCTCTCGAAGGCAAGAGATTGAGCACTGTTTAAGTTCACAAACCTCTCGCTCGACAGATGGTGGAGCGCTGTTTTTGTTCACAATCCTCTCGACGACAAGAGATGAAGCGCTGTTTTAGGTCACAATCCTCTCGACGGCAAGTGATACAGCGCTGTTTTAGTTCACAATGCTCTCAGCTGCAAGAGGTGGATCAGGGTTTTAATTCTCAATCGTCTCGACGGCATGAAATGAATCGCTGTTTTAGTTCACAATCCTTTCGACGGCAAGAGGTGAAGCGCTCTTTTAGTTCACAATCCTCACGACGGCAAGAGATGAAGCGCAGTATTTGTTCACAATCTTCTCGCTCGACAGAGAGTGGGAGTGCTAGTTTAGATCACAATCCTCTCGACGGCAAGATATGCAGCACTGTTTTAGTTCACAATCCTCTCCATCGAACAAGAGATGGAGTGCTGTTTTATTTCACAATCCTCTAGTTTGTCAGAGAATTGCAGCGCTGTTGTAGATCACAATTCTTTCGGCGGCTAGAGATGAAGCGGTGTTTTAAATCACAATCCTTGGATGGCAAGAAATGAAGCGCTGTTTTAGTTCACAATCCTCTCAAGAGCAAGAGATGGAGCGCAGTTTTTGTTCACAATCCTCTCTACGGCAAGAGATGGAGCGCTGTTTTAGTTCACAATCCTCTCGACGGCAAGAGATGAAGCGCTGTTTTAGTTCACAACGTGCTCGCTCGACAGAGAGATGCAGCGCTGTTTTAGTTCACAATCCCCTCGTTTGACAGAGATTTGGAGCGGTGTTTTAGTTCACAATTCTCCCGCTCGACAGAGAGTTGGTGCGCTATTTTAGTTCACAATCCTCTCGACGGCAAAAGATGAAGCGCTGTTTTATTTCACAATCCTCTCACTCGACAGAGAGTTGAAGCGCTGTTTTGGTTCACATTCCTCTCGATCGACTGAAAGTTGGAGCGCTGTTTTAGTTCACATTCTTCTCGCTCGACAGAGAGATGTAGCGCTGTTTTAATTCACAATCCTCTCGTCGGCAAGAGATGGAGCGGTGTTTTAGTTCACAATCCTTGGATGGCAAGATATGAAGCGCTGTTTTAGTTCACAATCCTCTCGACAGCAAGGGATGGAGCGCTGTTTTAGTTCACAAATCCTCTCGACGGCAAGAGATGGAGCGCTGTTTTAGTTCACAATCCTCTCGACGGCAAGAGATTAAGCGCTGTTATAGTTCACAAACCTCTCGGAGGCAAAAGATTGAGCACTGCTTTAGTTCAGAAACCTCTCGCTCAACACAGAGATGGAGCGCTGTTTTAGTTCACAATCCTCTCCACGGCAAGAGATGAAGCACTGTTGTACTTCACAATCCTTTCGACAGCAAGAGATGGAGGGTGTTTTAGTTCACAATCCTCTCGACGACAAGAGATGGAGCGCTGTTGTAGTAGACAATGCTCTCGACGACAAGAGATGGAGCGCTATTATAGTTCACAAACCTCTCGAAGGCAAGAGATTGAGCACTGTTTAAGTTCACAAACCTCTCGCTCGACAGATGGTGGAGCGCTGTTTTTGTTCACAATCCTCTCGACGACAAGAGATGAAGCGCTGTTTTAGGTCACAATCCTCTCGACGGCAAGTGATACAGCGCTGTTTTAGTTCACAATGCTCTCAGCTGCAAGAGGTGGATCACGGTTTTAATTCTCAATCGTCTCGACGGCATGAAATGAATCGCTGTTTTAGTTCACAATCCTTTCGACGGCAAGAGGTGAAGCGCTCTTTTAGTTCACAATCCTCACGACGGCAAAAGATGTAGCGCTGTTTTGGCTCACAATCCTCTCGCTCGACAGAGAGTTGAAGCGCTGTTTTAGTTCACAATCCTGTCGACGGCAAGAAATGAAGCGCTATTGTAGTTGAGAATCCTCTAGACGGCAAGAGATACAGCGCTGTTTTAGTTAACAATCCTCTCGGCGGCAAGAAATGAATCGCTGTTTTAGTTCACAATCTTTTCGACGGCAAGAGGTGAAGCGCTCTTTTAGTTCACAATCCTCACGACGGCAAGAGATGAAGCGCTGTTTTAGTTCACAATCCTCTCGATCGCCAGCGAGATGCAGCGCAGTTTTAGTTCACAATCCTCTGGCTCGACAGAGGTTGAGAGTGCTAAATTAGATCACAATCCTCTCGACGGCAAGATATGCAGCACTGTTTTAGTTCACAATCCTCTCCATCGAAAAGAAGATGGAGAGCTGTTTTATTTCACAATCCTCTCGTTTGTAAGAGAATTGGAGCGCTGTTCTAGATCACAATTCTTTCGACGGCAAGAGATGAAGGGGTGTTTTAGCTCACAATCCTTGGATGGCAAGAGATGAAGCGCTGTTTTAGCTCACAATCCTCTCGCTCGACAGAGAGTTGAAGCGCTGTTTTAGTTCACAATCCTGTCGGCGGCAAGAGATGAAGCGCTATTTTAGTTGAGAATCCTCTCTACATCAAGAGATGGAGCGTTGTTTTAGTTCACAATCCACTCGACGGCAAGAGATGAAGCGCTGTTTTAGTTCACAATCCTCTCGACGGCAAGAGATGAAGCGCTGTTTTAGTTCACAACGTGCTCGCTTGACAGAGAGATGCAGCGCTGTTTTAATTCACAATCCCCTCGTTTAACAGAGATTTGGAGCGGTGTTTTAGTTCACAATCCTCTCGTTTGACAGAGAGTTGGAGCGCTGTTTTAGTTCCCAATTGCCTCGCTCGACAGAGAGATGGACGGCTGTATTAGTTCACAATCCTCTCGGCGGCAAGAGATGGTGCACTGTTTTAGTTCACAATTCTCTCGCTCGACAGAGTGTTGGTGCGCTGTTTTATTTTACAATCCTCTCGAGAGAGATTTGGAGCGCTTATTGGTTCCCAATCCTCTCGCTCGACAGATAGTTGGAGCGCTATTTTAGTTCACAATCCTCTCGATCGACAGAGAGTCCTAGCGCTGTTTTAGTTCACAATCCTCTCGCTCGACAGAGAGTTGCGTCGCTGTTTTAGTTCACAATCCTCTCGCAAGACAGAGTGTTGGAGCGCTGTTTTGGTTCACAATCCTCTCGCTCGACAGAGAGTTGGAGCGCACTTTTAGTTCACAATCCTCTCGCTCGACAGAGAGTTCCATCGCTGTTTTAGTTCACAGTCCTCTCGCACGACATAGTGTTGGAGCGCTGTTTTGGTTCACAATCCTCTCGCTCGACAGAGATTTGGAGCGCTATTTTAGTTCACAATCTTCTCGACGGCAAAAGATGAAGCGCTGTTTTAGTTCACAATCCTCTCACTCGACAGAGAGTTGAAGCGCTGTTTTGGTTCACAATCCCCTCGATCGACAGAAAGTTGGAGCGCTGTTTTAGTTCACATTTTTCTCGCTCGACAGAGAGATGTAGCGCTGTTTTAGTTTACAATCCTCTCGACGGCAAAAGATGTAGCGCTGTTTTGGCTCACAATCATCTCGCTCGACAGAGAGTTGAAGCGCTGTTTTAGTTCACAATCCTGTCGACGGCAAGAAATGAAGCGCTATTATAGTTGAGAATCCTCTAGACGGCAAGAGATACAGCGCTGTTTTAGTTAACAATCCTCTCGGCGGCAAGAAATGAATCGCTGTTTTAGTTCACAATCTTTTCGACGGCAAGAGGTGAAGCGCTCTTTTAATTCACAATCCTCACGACGGCAAGAGATGAAGCGCTGTTTTAGTTCACAATCCTCTCGATCGCCAGAGAGATGCAGCGCAGTTTTAGTTCACAATCCTCTTGACGGCAAGAGATGAAGCGCAATGATAGTTCACAATCTTCTCGCTCGACAGAGGGTGGGAGTGCTAGTTTATATCACAATCCTCTCGACGGCAAGATATGCAGCACTGTTTTAGTTCACATTCCTCTCCATCGAACAAGAGATGGAGTGCTGTTTTGTTTCACAATCCTCTCGTTTGTCAGAGAATTGGAGCGCTGTTCTAGATCACAATTCTTGCGACGGCAAGAGATGAAGGGGTGTTTTAGTTCACAATCCTTGGATGGCAAGAGATGAAGCACTGTTTTAGTTCACAATCCTCTCAACAGCTAGGGATGGAGCGCTGTTTTAGTTCACAATCCTCTCTACGGCAAGAGATGGAGCGCTGTTTTAGTTCACAATCCTCTCGACGGCAAGAGATGAAGCGCTGTTTTAGTTCACAATCCTCTCGACGGCAAGAGATGAAGCGCTGTTTTAGTTCACAACGTGCTCGCTTGACAGAGAGATGCAGCGCTGTTTTAGTTCACAATCCCCTCGTTTGACAGAGATTTGGAGCGGTGTTTTAGTTCACAATCCTCTCGTTTGACAGAGAGTTGGAGCGCTGTTTTAGTTCCCAATTGCCTCGCTCGACAGAGAGATGGACGGCTGTATTAGTTCACAATCCTCTCGGCGGCAAGAGATGGAGCACTGTTTTAGTTCACAATTCTCTCGCTCGACAGAGTGTTGGAGCGCTGTTTTATTTTACAGTCCTCTCGAGAGATTTGGAGCGCTTTTTTGTTCACAATCCTCTCGCTCGACAGATAGTTGGAGCGCTATTTTAGTTCGCAATCCTCTCGATCGACAGAGAGTTCTAGCGCTGTTTTAGTTCACAATCCTCTAGCTCGACAGAGAGTTGCATCGCTGTTTTAGTTCACAATCCTCTCGCAAGACAGAGTGTTGGAGCGCTGTTTTGGTTCACAATCCTCTCGCTCGACAGAGAGTTGGAGCGCACTTTTAGTTCACAATCCCTTCGCTCGACAGAGAGTTCCATCGCTGTTTTAGTTCACAATCCTCTCGCACGACAGAGTGTTGGAGCGCTGTTTTGGTTCACAATCCTCTCGCTCGACAGAGATTTGGAGCGCACTTTTGGTTCACAATTCTCCCGCTCGACAGAGAGTTGGTGCGCTATTTTAGTTCACAATCCTCTCGACGGCAAAAAATGAAGCGCTGTTTTATTTCACAATCCTCTCACTCGACAGAGAGTTGAAGCGCTGTTTTGGTTCACATTCCTCTCGATCGACTGAAAGTTGGAGCGCTGTTTTAGTTCACATTCTTCTCGCTCGACAGAGAGATGTAGCGCTGTTTTAGTTCACAATCCTCTCGACGGCAAAAGATGAAGCGCTGTTTTAGTTCACAATCCTCTCGCTGAAAAGAGAGATGGAGCGCTGTTTGAGTTCACAATTCACTCGACGACAACAGATGGAGCGCTGTTTTGTTTCACTCTTCTCTCGACGGCAAGAGATGAAGCGCTGTTTTAATTCACAATCCTCTCGACGGCAAGAGACTAAGCGCTGTTTTAGTTCACAATCCTCTCCTTTGACAGAGAATTGGAGCGCTGTTTTAGTTCACAGTCCTCTCGAAAGAGATTCGGAACGCTTTTTTAATTCCCAATCCTCTCGTTAGACAAAGAGTTGGTGCGCTATTTTAGTTCACAATCCTCTCGCTCGACAGAGAGTTGAAGCGCTGTTTTAGTTCACAATCCTCTCGATCCACAGAAAAGTGGAGCGCTGTTTTAGTTCACATTCTTCTCGCTCGACAGAGACCTTGAGCGCTGTTTTGGTTCACAATCCTCTCGACGGGCAAAGATGAAGCGGTGTTTTAGTTCACAATCCTCTAGCTCGACAGAGAGTTGGAGCGCTGTTCTAGATCACAATGCTGTCGACGGCAAGAAATGAAGCGGTATTATAGTTCAGAATCCTCTCGACGGCAAGAGATACAGCGCTGTTTAGTTCACAATCCTCTCCGCGGCAAAAGATGGAGCGCTGTTTTAATTCCCAATCCTGTCGCTCGACAGAGAGATGGATGCGCTGTTATAGTTCACAAACCCATCGGAGTCAAGAGATTGAGCACTGTTTTAGTTCACAAACCTCTCGCACGACAGAGAGCGGGAGCGCTGTTTTAGTTCACAATCCTCTCGACGGCAAGAGATGAAGCACTGTTTTACTTCACAATCCTCTCGGCAACAAGAGATGGAGCGTTGTTTTAGTTCACAAACCTCTCGACGACAAGAGATGGAGCGCTGTCGTAGTTCACAATCCTGTCGACGACAAGAGATGGAGCGCTGTTTTAATTCACAATCCTCTCGACGGGAAGGATGAAGCGCTGTTTTAATTCACAATCCTCTCGACGGCAGGAGATGAAGCGCTGTTTTAGTTCACAATCCTCTCGACGGAAAGAGATAGAGAGCTGTTTTAGTTCACAACCATCTCGATCGACAGAGAGTTGGAGCGCTGTTTTGGTTTACAATCCTCTCGACGGCAAGAGATGAAGCGCTGTTTTAGTTCACAATCCCCTCGACGGCAAGAGATACAGCGCTGTTTTAGTTGACAATCCCCTCGGCGGCAAGAGATGGATCACGGTTTTAGTTCACAATCCTCTCGACGGCAAGAGATTAAGCGCTGTTATAGTTCACAAACCTCTCGGAGGCAAGAGATTGACACTGTTTTAGTCACAAACCTCTCGAAGGCAAGGGATGAAGCACTGTTTTACTTCAGAATCCTCTCGACGGCAAGAGATGGAGCGTTGTTTTAGTTCACAGTCCTCTCGACGACAAGAGTCGGAGCGCTGTTGTAGTTCACAATCCTCTCGACGACAAGAGATGGAGCGCTGTTTTAGTTCACAATCCTCTCGACGGCAAGAGATAAAGCGCCGTTATAATTCACAATCCTCTCGACGACAAGAGATGGAGCGCTCTTTTAGTCACAATCCTCTCGTCGGCAAGAGATGGAACGGTGTTTTAGTTCACAATCCTTGGATGGCAAGAGATGAAGCGCTGTTTTAGTTCACAATCCTCTCGACAGCAAGAGTTGGAACGCTGTTTTAGTTCACATATGCTCTCGACGGCAAGAGATGAAGCACTGTTTTAGTTCACAATCCTCTCTACGGTAAGAAATGAGCGCTGTTTTAGTTCACAATCCTCTCGACGGCAAGAGATGAAGCGCTGCTTTAATTCAAAATTCTCTCGAAGGCAAGAGATGGAGAGCTATTTTAGTTCACAATCCCCTCGACGGAAGAGATTAAGCGCTGTTTTAGTTCAAAATCCTCTCGTTTGACAGAGAATTGGAGCGCTGTTTTAATTCACAATCCTCTCGTCGGCAAGAGATGGAGCGGTGTTTTAGTTCACAATCCTTTGATGGCAAGATATGAAGCGCTGTTTTAGTTCACAATCCTCTCGACAGCAAGGGATGGAGCGCTGTTTTAGTTCACAAATGCTCTCGACGGCAAGAGATGGAGCGCTGTTTTAGTTCACAATCCTCTCGACGGCAAGAGATTAAGCGCTGTTATAGTTCACAAACCTCTCGGAGGCAAAAGATTGAGCACTGCTTTAGTTCAGAAACCTCTCGCTCAACACAGAGATGGAGCGCTGTTTTAGTTCACAATCCTCTCCACGGCAAGAGATGAAGCACCGTTGTACTTCACAATCCTCTCGACAGCAAGAGATGGAGGGTGTTTTAGTTCACAATCCTCTCGACGACAAGAGATGGAGCGCTGTTGTAGTAGACAATGCTCTCGACGACAAGAGATGGAGCGCTATTATAGTTCACAAACCTCTCGAAGGCAAGAGATTGAGCACTGTTTAAGTTCACAAACCTCTCGCTCGACAGATGGTGGAGCGCTGTTTTTGTTCACAATCCTCTCGACGACAAGAGATGAAGCGCTGTTTTAGGTCACAATCCTCTCGACGGCAAGTGATACAGCGCTGTTTTAGTTCACAATGCTCTCAGCTGCAAGAGGTGGATCACGGTTTTAATTCTCAATCGTCTCGACGGCATGAAATGAATCGCTGTTTTAGTTCACAATCCTTTCGACGGCAAGAGGTGAAGCGCTCTTTTAGTTCACAATCCTCACGACGGCAAAAGATGTAGCGCTGTTTTGGCTCACAATCCTCTCGCTCGACAGAGAGTTGAAGCGCTGTTTTAGTTCACAATCCTGTCGACGGCAAGAAATGAAGCGCTATTGTAGTTGAGAATCCTCTAGACGGCAAGAGATACAGCGCTGTTTTAGTTAACAATCCTCTCGGCGGCAAGAAATGAATCGCTGTTTTAGTTCACAATCTTTTCGACGGCAAGAGGTGAAGCGCTCTTTTAGTTCACAATCCTCACGACGGCAAGAGATGAAGCGCTGTTTTAGTTCACAATCCTCTCGATCGCCAGCGAGATGCAGCGCAGTTTTAGTTCACAATCCTCTGGCTCGACAGAGGTTGAGAGTGCTAAATTAGATCACAATCCTCTCGACGGCAAGATATGCAGCACTGTTTTAGTTCACAATCCTCTCCATCGAAAAGAAGATGGAGAGCTGTTTTATTTCACAATCCTCTCGTTTGTAAGAGAATTGGAGCGCTGTTCTAGATCACAATTCTTTCGACGGCAAGAGATGAAGGAGTGTTTTAGCTCACAATCCTTGGATGGCAAGAGATGAAGCGCTGTTTTAGCTCACAATCCTCTCGCTCGACAGAGAGTTGAAGCGCTGTTTTAGTTCACAATCCTGTCGGCGGCAAGAGATGAAGCGCTATTTTAGTTGAGAATCCTCTCTACATCAAGAGATGGAGCGTTGTTTTAGTTCACAATCCTCTCGACGGCAAGAGATGAAGCGCTGTTTTAGTTCACAATCCTCTCGACGGCAAGAGATGAAGCGCTGTTTTAGTTCACAATGCTCTCAGCTGCAAGAGGTGGATCACGGTTTTAATTCTCAATCGTCTCGACGGCATGAAATGAATCGCTGTTTTAGTTCACAATCCTTTCGACGGCAAGAGGTGAAGCGCTCTTTTAGTTCACAATCCTCACGACGGCAAGAGATGAAGCGCAGTATTTGTTCACAATCTTCTCGCTCGACAGAGAGTGGGAGTGCTAGTTTAGATCACAATCCTCTCGACGGCAAGATATGCAGCACTGTTTTAGTTCACAATCCTCTCCATCGAACAAGAGATGGAGTGCTGTTTTAGTTCACAATCCTCTCAAGAGCAAGAGATGGAGCGCAGTTTTTGTTCACAATCCTCTCTACGGCAAGAGATGGAGCGCTGTTTTAGTTCACAATCCTCTCGACGGCAAGAGATGAAGCGCTGTTTTAGTTCACAACGTGCTCGCTCGACAGAGAGATGCAGCGCTGTTTTAGTTCACAATCCCCTCGTTTGACAGAGATTTGGAGCGGTGTTTTAGTTCACAATTCTCCCGCTCGACAGAGAGTTGGTGCGCTATTTTAGTTCACAATCCTCTCGACGGCAAAAGATGAAGCGCTGTTTTATTTCACAATCCTCTCACTCTACAGAGAGTTGAAGCGCTGTTTTGGTTCACATTCCTCTCGATCGACTGAAAGTTGGAGCGCTGTTTTAGTTCACATTCTTCTCGCTCGACAGAGAGATGTAGCGCTGTTTTAGTTCACAATCCTCTCGACGGCAAAAGATGAAGCGCTGTTTTAGTTCACAATCCTCTCGCTGAAAAGAGAGATGGAGCGCTGTTTGAGTTCACAATTCACTCGACGACAACAGATGGAGCGCTGTTTTGTTTCACTCTTCTCTCGACGGCAAGAGATGAAGCGCTGTTTTAATTCACAATCCTCTCGACGGCAAGAGACTAAGCGCTGTTTTAGTTCACAATCCTCTCGTTTGACAGAGAATTGGAGCGCTGTTTTAGTTCACAGTCCTCTCGAAAGAGATTCGGAACGCTTTTTTAATTCCCAATCCTCTCGTTAGACAAAGAGTTGGTGCGCTATTTTAGTTCACAATCCTCTCGCTCGACAGAGAGTTGAAGCGCTGTTTTAGTTCACAATCCTCTCGATCCACAGAAAGTTGGAGCGCTGTTTTAGTTCACATTCTTCTCGCTCGACAGAGAACTTGAGCGCTGTTTTGGTTCACAATCCTCTCGACGGGCAAAGATAAAGCGGTGTTTTAGTTCACAATCCTCTAGCTCGACAGAGAGTTGGAGCGCTGTTCTAGATCACAATGCTGTCGACGGCAAGAAATGAAGCGGTATTTTAGTTCAGAATCCTCTCGACGGCAAGAGATACAGCGCTGTTTAGTTCACAATCCTCTCCGCGGCAAGAGATGGAGCGCTGTTTTAATTCCCAATCCTGTCGCTCGACAGAGAGATGGATGCGCTGTTATAGTTCACAAACCAATCGGAGTCAAGAGATTGAGCACTGTTTTAGTTCACAATCCTCTCGCACGACAGAGAGCGGGAGCGCTGTTATAGTTCACAATCCTCTCGACGGCAAGAGATGAAGCACTGTTTTACTTCACAATCCTCTCGGCAACAAGAGATGGAGCGTTGTTTTAGTTCACAATCCTCTCGACGACAAGAGATGGAGCGCTGTTGTAGTTCACAATCCTGTCGACGACAAGAGATGGAGCGCTGTTTTAATTCACAATCCTCTCGACGGGAAGGATGAAGCGCTGTTTTAATTCACAATCCTCTCGACGGCAGGAGATGAAGCGCTGTTTTAGTTCACAATCCTCTCGACGGAAAGAGATAGAGAGCTGTTTTAGTTCACAACCATCTCGATCGACAGAGAGTTGGAGCGCTGTTTTGGTTTACAATCCTCTCGACGGCAAGAGATGAAGCGCTGTTTTAGTTCACAATCCCCACGACGGCAAGAGATACAGCGCTGTTTTAGTTGACAATCCCCTCGGCGGCAAGAGATGGATCACGGTTTTAGTTCACAATCCTCTCGACGGCAAGAGATTAAGCGCTGTTATAGTTCACAAACCTCTCGGAGGCAAGAGATTGACACTGTTTTAGTCACAAACCTCTCGAAGGCAAGGGATGAAGCACTGTTTTACTTCAGAATCCTCTCGACGGCAAGAGATGGAGCGTTGTTTTAGTTCACAGTCCTCTCGACGACAAGAGTCGGAGCGCTGTTGTAGTTCACAATCCTCTCGACGACAAGAGATGGAGCGCTGTTTTAGTTCACAATCCTCTCGACGGCAAGAGATAAAGCGCCGTTATAATTCACAATCCTCTCGACGACAAGAGATGGAGCGCTCTTTTAGTCACAATCCTCTCGTCGGCAAGAGATGGAACGGTGTTTTAGTTCACAATCCTTGGATGGCAAGAGATGAAGCGCTGTTTTAGTTCACAAGCCTCTCTACGGCAAGAAATGAACGCTGTTTTAGTTCACAATCCTCTCGACGGCAAGAGATGAAGCGCTGCTTTAAATCAAAATCCTCTCGAAGACAAGAGATGGAGAGCTATTTTAGTTCACAATCCCCTCGACGGAAGAGATTAAGCGCTGTTTTAGTTCAAAATCCTCTCGTTTGACAGAGAATTGGAGCGCTGTTTTAATTCACAATCCTCTCGTCGGCAAGAGATGGAGCGGTGTTTTAGTTCACAATCCTTGGATGGCAAGATATGAAGCGCTGTTTTAGTTCACAATCCTCTCGACAGCAAGGGATGGAGTGCTGTTTTAGTTCACAAATCCTCTCGACGGCAAGAGATGGAGCGCTGTTTTAGTTCACAATCCTCTCTACGGCAAGAGATGGAGCGCTGTTTTAGTTCACAATCCTCTCGACGGCAAGAGATTAAGCGCTGTTATAGTTCACAAACCTCTCGGAGGCAAAAGATTGAGCACTGCTTTAGTTCAGAAACCTCTCGCTCGACACAGAGATGGAGCGCTGTTTTAGTTCACAATCCTCTCCACGGCAAGAGATGAAGCACTGTTGTACTTCACAATCCTCTCGACAGCAAGAGATGGAGGGTGTTTTAGTTCACAATCCTCTCGACGACAAGAGATGGAGCGCTGTTGTAGTAGACAATGCTCTCGACGACAAGAGATGGAGCGCTATTATAGTTCACAAACCTCTCAAAGGCAAGAGATTGAGCACTGTTTTAGTTCACAAACCTCTCGCTCGACAGATGGTGGAGCGCTGTTTTTGTTCACAATCCTCTCGACGACAAGAGATGAAGCGCTGTTTTAGGTCACAATCCTCTCGACGGCAAGTGATACAGCGCTGTTTTAGTTCACAATGCTCTCAGCTGCAAGAGGTGGATCACGGTTTTAATTCTCAATCGTCTCGACGGCATGAAATGAATCGCTGTTTTAGTTCACAATCCTTTCGACGGCAAGAGGTGAAGCGCTCTTTTAGTTCACAATCCTCACGACGGCAAGAGATGAAGCGCAGTTTTTGTTCACAATCTTCTCGCTCGACAGAGAGTGGGAGTGCTAGTTTAGATCACAATCCTCTCGACGGCAAGATATGCAGCACTGTTTTAGTTCACAATCCTCTCCATCGAACAAGAGATGGAGTGCTGTTTTATTTCACAATCCTCTCGTTTGTCAGAGAATTGCAGCGCTGTTGTAGATCACAATTCTTTCGGCGGCTAGAGATGAAGCGGTGTTTTAAATCACAATCCTTGGATGGCAAGAAATGAAGCGCTGTTTTAGTTCACAATCCTCTCAAGAGCAAGAGATGGAGCGCAGTTTTTGTTCACAATCCTCTCTACGGCAAGAGATGGAGCGCTGTTTTAGTTCACAATCCTCTCGTCGGCAAGAGATGAAGCGCTGCTTTAGTTCACAACGTGCTCGCTCGACAGAGAGATGCAGCGCTGTTTTAGTTCACAATCCCCTCGTTTGACAGAGATTTGGAGCGGTGTTTTAGTTCAAGATCCTCTTGTTTGACAGAGAGTTGGAGCGCTCTTTTAGTTCCCAATTGCCTCCCTCGACAGAGAGATGGACGGATGTATTAGTTCACAATCCTCTCGGCGTCAAGAGATGGAGCACTGTTGTAGTTCACAATTCTCTCGCTCGACAGAGAGTTTGAGCGCTGTTTTAGTTTACAATCCCCTCGACAGAGAGTTGGAGCGCTGTATTAGTTCACAATACTCTCGATCGACAGAGAGTTCTAGCGCTGTTTTAGTTCACAAACCTCTCGCTCGACAGGGAGTTGCATCGCTGTTTTAGTTCACAGTCCTCTCGCAAGACAGAGTGTTGGAGAGCTGTTTTGGTTCACAATCCTCTCGCTCGACAGAGAGTTGGAGGGCACTTTTAGTTCAAATTCCTCTCGCTCGACAGAGAGTTCCATCGCTGTTTTAGATCACAATCCTCTCGCACGACAGAGTATTGGAGCGCTGTTTTGGTTCACAATCCTCTCGCTCGACAGAGAGTTGGAGCGCACTTTTAGTTCACAATCCTCTCGCTCGACAGAGAGTTGGTGCGCTATTTTAGTTCACAATCCTCTCGACGGCAAAAGATGAAGCGCTGTTTTAGTTCACAATCCTCTCGCTCGAAAGGGAGTTGAGGCGCTGTTTTAGTACACAATCCTCTCGATGGACAGAAAGTTGGAGCGCTGTTTTAGTTCACATTCTTCTCGCTCGACAGAGAGATGTAGCGCTGTTTTAGTTCACAATCCTCTCGACGGCAAAAGATGAAGCGCTGTTTTAGTTCACAATCCTCTCGCTGAAAAGAGAGATGGAGCGCTGTTTTAGTTCACAATTCTCTTGACGACAACAGATGGAGCGCTGTTTTCTTTCACTACCCTCTCGACGGCAAGAGATGAACCGCTGTTTTAATTCACATTCCTCTCGACGACAAGAGATGGAGCGCTGTTTTAGTTCACAATCCTCTCCACGACAAGAGATGGAGCGCTATTTTAGTTCACAATCCTATCGACGGCAAGAGATGAAGCGCTGTTTTAGTTCGCAATCCTCTCGCTCGACAGAGAGTTGAAGCGCTGTGTTAGTTCACAATCCTCTCGATCGACAGAAAGTTGGAACGCTGTTTTAGTTCACATTCTTCTCGCTCGACAGAGAGATGTAGCGCTGTTTTAGTTCACAATCCTCTCGACGGCAAAAGATGAAGCGCTGTTTTAGTTCACAATCCTCTCGCTGAAAAGAGAGATGGAGCGCTGTTTTAGTTCACAATTCTCTTGACGACAACAGATGGAACGCCGTTTTCTTTCACTAACCTCTCGACGGCAAGAGATGGAGCGCTGTTTTAGTTCACAATCCTCTCCACGACAAGAGATGGAGCGCTATTTTAGTTCACAATCCTATCGACGACAAGAGATGAAGCGCTGTTTTAGTTCACAATCCTCTCGACGGCAAAAGATGCAGCGCTGTTTTAGTTCACAAAACTCTCGCTCGACAGAGAAACGAATGACTTTTTTAGTTCACAATCATCTCGACGGCAAGAGATGAAGCGCTGTTTTAGTTCATCTCCTCTCGGCGGCAAGAGATGAAGCGCCATTTAAGTCACAATCCTGTCGACGGTAAGAGATGAAGCGCTGTTTTAGTTCACAAACCTCTCGTTTGACAGAGAAATGGAGCGCTGTTTTGGTCCACATTTCTCTCGAGGGCAAGAGATGAAGCGGTGTTTTAGTTCACAATCCGTGATTGGCAAGAGATGAAGCGCTGTATTAGTTCACAATCCTCTCAATGGCAAGATATGAAGCGCTCTTTTAGTTCACAATCGTCTCGATCGACAGAGAGTTGAAGCGCTGATTTAGTTCACAATCCTCTCGATCGACAGAAAGTTGGAGCGCTGTTTTAGTTGACATTCTTCTCGCTCGACAGAGAGATGTAGCGCTGTTTTAGTTCACAATCCTCTCGACGGCAAAAGATGTAGCGCTGTTTTAGCTCACAATCCTCTCGCTCGACAGAGAGTTGAAACGCTGTTTTAGTTCACAATCCTGTCGGCGGCAAGAGATGAAGCGCTATTTTAGTTGAGAATCCTCTCTACGGCCAGAGATGGAGCGCTGTTTCAGTTCACAATCCTCTCGACGGCAAGAGATGAAGCGCTGTTTTAGTTCACAATCCTCTCTACGGCAAGAGATGAAGCGCTGTTTTAACTCACAACGTGCTCGCTTGACAGAGAGATGCAGCGCTGTTTTAGTTCACAATCCCCTCGTTTAACAGAGATTTGGAGCGGTGTTTTAGTTCACAATCCTATCGTTTGACAGAGAGTTGGAGCGCTGTTTTAATTCCCAATTGCCTCGCTCGACAGAGAGATGGACGGCTGTATTAGTTCACAATCCTCTCGGCGGCAAGAGATGGTGCACTGTTTTAGTTCACAATTCCCTCGCTCGACAGAGTGTTGGAGCGCTGTTTTATTTTACAATCCTCTCGAGAGAGACTTGGAGCGCTTTTTTGTTCCCAATCCTCTCGCTCTACAGATAGTTGGAGCGCTATTCACAATCCTCTCGATCGACAGAGAGTTCTAGCGCTGTTTTAGTTCACAATCCTCTCGCTCGACAGAGAGTTGCATCGCTGTTTTAGTTCACAATCCTCTCGCAAGACAGAGTGTTGGAGCGCTGTTTTGGTTCACAATCCTCTCGCTCGACAGAGAGTTGGAGCGCACTTTTAGTTCACAATCCTCTCGCTCGACAGAGAGTTCCATCGCTGTTTTAGTTCACAATCCTCTCGCACGACAGAGTGTTGGAGCGCTGTTTTCGTTCACAATTCTCTCGCTCGACAGAGATTTGGAAAGCACTTTAGTTCACAATCCTCCCGCTTGACAGAGAGTTGGTGCGCTATTTTAGTTCACAATCCTCTCGACGGCAAAAAATGAAGCGCTGTTTTAGTTCACAATCCTCTCACTCGACAGAGAGTTGAAGCGCTGTTTTGGTTCACAATCCTCTCGATCGACAGTAAGTTGGAGCGCTGTTTTAGTTCACATTTTTCTCGCTCGACAGAGAGATGTAGCGCTGCTTTAGTTCACATTCCTCTCGACGGTAAAAGATGTAGCGCTGTTTTGGCTCACAATCCTCTCGCTCGACAGAGAGTTGAAGCGCTGTTTTAGTTCACAATCCTGTCGACGGCAAGAAATGAAGCGCTATTTAAGTTGAGAATCCTCTAGACGGCAAGAGATACAGCGCTGTTTGAGTTAACAATCCTCTCGGCGGCAAGAAATGAATCGCTGTTTTAGTTCACAATCTTTTCGACGGCAAGAGGTGAAGCGCTCTTTTAGTTCACAATCCTCACGACGGCAAGAGATGAAGCGCTGTTTTAGTTCACAATCCTCTCGATCGCCAGCGAGATGCAGCGCAGTTTTAGTTCACAATCCTCTCGCTCGACAGAGGTTGAGAGTGCTAGTTTAGATCACAATCCTCTCGACGGCAAGATATGCAGCACTGTTTTAGTTCACAATCCTCTCCATCGAAAAGAAGATGGAGAGCTGTTTTATTTCACAATCCTCTCGTTTGTCAGAGAATTGGAGCGCTGTTCTAGATCACAATTCTTTCGACGGCAAGAGATGAAGGGGTGTTTTAGCTCACAATCCTTGGATGGCAAGAGATGAAGCGCTGTTTTAGTTCACAATCCTCTCGACGGCAAGAGATTAAGCGCTGTTATAGTTCACAAACCTCTCGGAGGCAAAAGATTGAGCACTGCTTTAGTTCAGAAACCTCTCGCTCGACACAGAGATTGAGCGCTGTTTTAGTTCACAATCCTCTCCACGGCAAGAGATGAAGCACTGTTGTACTTCACAATCCTCTCGACAGCAAGAGATGGAGGGTGATTTAGTTCACAATCCTCTCGACGACAAGAGATGGAGCGCTGTTGTAGTAGACAATGCTCTCGACGACAAGAGATGGAGCGCTATTATAGT
Source organism: Deroplatys truncata (assembly GCA_030765065.1). Classification (NCBI taxonomy): domain Eukaryota; kingdom Metazoa; phylum Arthropoda; class Insecta; order Mantodea; family Mantidae; genus Deroplatys; species Deroplatys truncata. The sequence continues at coordinate 223,558 of CM060976.1, forward strand.
TCACAAACCTCTCGAAGGCAAGAGATTGAGCACTGTTTTAGTTCACAAACCTCTCGCTCGACAGATGGTGGAGCGCTGTTTTTGTTCACAATCCTCTCGACGACAAGAGATGAAGCGCTGTTTTAGGTCACAATCCTCTCGACGGCAAGTGATACAGCGCTGTTTTAGTTCACAATGCTCTCAGCTGCAAGAGGTGGATCACGGTTTTAATTCTCAATCGTCTCGACGGCATGAAATGAATCGCTGTTTTAGTTCACAATCCTTTCGACGGCAAGAGGTGAAGCGCTCTTTTAGTTCACAATCCTCACGACGGCAAGAGATGAAGCGCAGTTTTTGTTCACAATCTTCTCGCTCGACAGAGAGTGGGAGTGCTAGTTTAGATCACAATCCTCTCGACGGCAAGATATGCAGCACTGTTTTAGTTCACAATCCTCTCCATCGAACAAGAGATGGAGTGCTGTTTTATTTCACAATCCTCTCGTTTGTCAGAGAATTGCAGAGCTGTTGTAGATCACAATTCTTTCGGCGGCTAGAGATGAAGCGGTGTTTTAAATCACAATCCTTGGATGGCAAGAAATGAAGCGCTGTTTTAGTTCACAATCCTCTCAAGAGCAAGAGATGGAGCGCAGTTTTTGTTCACAATCCTCTCTACGGCAAGAGATGGAGCGCTGTTTTAGTTCACAATCCTCTCGACGGCAAGAGATGAAGCGCTGCTTTAGTTCACAAAGTGCTCGCTCGACAGAGAGATGCAGCGCTGTTTTAGTTCACAATCCCCTCGTTTGACAGAGATTTGGAGCGGTGTTTTAGTTCAAAATCCTCTTGTTTGACAGAGAGTTGGAGCGCTCTTTTAGTTCCCAATTGCCTCCCTCGACAGAGAGATGGACGGATGTATTAGTTCACAATCCTCTCGGCGTCAAGAGATGGAGCACTGTTGTAGTTCACAATTCTCTCGCTCGACAGAGAGTTTGAGCGGTGTTTTAGTTTACAATCCCCTCGACAGAGAGTTGGAGCGCTGTATTAGTTCACAATACTCTCGATCGACAGAGAGTTCTAGCGCTGTTTTAGTTCACAATCCTCTCGCTCGACAGGGAGTTGCATCGCTGTTTTAGTTCACAGTCCTCTCGCAAGACAGAGTGTTGGAGAGCTGTTTTGGTTCACAATCCTCTCGCTCGACAGAGAGTTGGAGCGCACTTTTAGTTCAAATTCCTCTCGCTCGACAGAGAGTTCCATCGCTGTTTTAGATCACAATCCTCTCGCACGAAAGAGTATTGGAGCGCTGTTTTGGTTCACAATCCTCTCGCTCGACAGAGAGTTGGAGCGCACTTTTAGTTCACAATCCTCTCGCTCGACAGAGAGTTGGTGCGCTATTTTAGTTCACAATCCTCTCGACGGCAAAAGATGAAGCGCTGTTTTAGTTCACAATCCTCTCGCTCGACAGAGAGTTGAGGCGCTGTTTTAGTACACAATCCTCTCGATGGACAGAAAGTTGGAGCGCTGTTTTAGTTCACATTCTTCTCGCTCGACAGAGAGATGTAGCGCTGTTTTAGTTCACAATCCTCTCGACGGCAAAAGATGAAGCGCTGTTTTAGTTCACAATTCTCTCGCTGAAAAGAGAGATGGAGCGCTGTTTTAGTTCACAATTCTCTTGACGACAACAGATGGAGCGCTGTTTTCTTTCACTACCCTCTCGACGGCAAGAGATGAACCGCTGTTTTAATTCACATTCCTCTCGACGACAAGAGATGGAGCGCTGTTTTAGTTCACAATCCTCTCCACGACAAGAGATGGAGCGCTATTTTAGTTCACAATCCTATCGACGGCAAGAGATGAAGCGCTGTTTTAGTTCGCAATCCTCTCGCTCGACAGAGAGTTGAAGCGCTGTGTTAGTTCACAATCCTCTCGATCGACAGAAAGTTGGAACGCTGTTTTAGTTCACATTCTTCTCGCTCGACAGAGAGATGTAGCGCTGTTTTAGTTCACAATCCTCTCGACGGCAAAAGATGAAGCGCTGTTTTAGTTCACAATCCTCTCGCTGAAAAGAGAGATGGAGCGCTGTTTTAGTTCACAATTCTCTTGACGACAACAGATGGAACGCCGTTTTCTTTCACTAACCTCTCGACGGCAAGAGATGGAGCGCTGTTTTAGTTCACAATCCTCTCCACGACAAGAGATGGAGCGCTATTTTAGTTCACAATCCTATCGACGACAAGAGATGAAGCGCTGTTTTAGTTCACAATCCTCTCGACGGCAAGAGATGCAGCGCTGTTTTAGTTCACAAAACTCTCGCTCGACAGAGAAACGAATGACTTTTTTAGTTCACAATCATCTCGACGGCAAGAGATGAAGCGCTGTTATAGTTCATCTCCTCTCGGCGGCAAGAGATGAAGCGCCATTTAATTCACAATCCTGTCGACGGTAAGAGATGAAGCGCTGTTTTAGTTCACAAACCTCTCGTTTGACAGAGAAATGGAGCGCTGTTTTGGTCCACATTTCTCTCGAGGGCAAGAGATGAAGCGGTGTTTTAGTTCACAATCCGTGATTGGCAAGAGATGAAGCGCTGTATTAGTTCACAATCCTCTCAACGGCAAGAGATGAAGCGCTCTTTTAGTTCACAATCGTCTCGATCGACAGAGAGTTGAAGCGCTGTTTTAGTTCACAATCCTCTCGATCGACAGAAAGTTGGAGCGCTGTTTTAGTTGACATTCTTCTCGCTCGACAGAGAGATGTAGCGCTGTTTTAGTTCACAATCCTCTCGACGGCAAAAGATGTAGCGCTGTTTTAGCTCACAATCCTCTCGCTCGACAGAGAGTTGAAACGCTGTTTTAGTTCACAATCCTGTCGGCAGCAAGAGATGAAGCGCTATTTTAGTTGAGAATCCTCTCTACGGCCAGAGATGGAGCGCTGTTTCAGTTCACAATCCTCTCGACGGCAAGAGATGAAGCGCTGTTTTAGTTCACAATCCTCTCTACGGCAAGAGATGAAGCGCTGTTTTAGTTCACAACGTGCTCGCTTGACAGAGAGATGCAGCGCTGTTTTAGTTCACAATCCCCTCGTTTAACAGAGATTTGGAGCGGTGTTTTAGTTCACAATCCTATCGTTTGACAGAGAGTTGGAGCGCTGTTTTAATTCCCAATTGCCTCGCTCGACAGAGAGATGGACGGCTGTATTAGTTCACAATCCTCTCGGCGGCAAGAGATGGTGCACTGTTTTAGTTCACAATTCCCTCGCTCGACAGAGTGTTGGAGCGCTGTTTTATTTTACAATCCTCTCGAGAGAGACTTGGAGCGCTTTTTTGTTCCCAATCCTCTCGCTCTACAGATAGTTGGAGCGCTATTCACAATCCTCCCGATCGACAGAGAGTTCTAGCGCTGTTTTAGTTCACAATCCTCTCGCTCGACAGAGAGTTGCATCGCTGTTTTAGTTCACAATCCTCTCGCAAGACAGAGTGTTGGAGCGCTGTTTTGGTTCACAATCCTCTCGCTCGACAGAGAGTTGGAGCGCACTTTTAGTTCACAATCCTCTCGCTCGACAGAGAGTTCCATCGCTGTTTTAGTTCACAATCCTCTCGCACGACAGAGTGTTGGAGCGCTGTTTTCGTTCACAATCCTCTCGACGGCAAAAATGAAGCGCTGTTTTAGTTCACAATCCTCTCACTCGACAGAGAGTTGAAGCGCTGTTTTGGTTCACAATCCTCTCGATCGACAGTAAGTTGGAGCGCTGTTTTAGTTCACATTTTTCTCGCTCGACAGAGAGATGTATCGCTGCTTTAGTTCACATTCCTCTCGACGGTAAAAGATGTAGCGCTGTTTTGGCTCACAATCCTCTCGCTCGACAGAGAGTTGAAGCGCTGTTTTAGTTCACAATCCTGTCGACGGCAAGAAATGAAGCGCTATTTAAGTTGAGAATCCTCTAGACGGCAAGAGATACAGCGCTGTTTTAGTTAACAATCCTCTCGGCGGCAAGAAATGAATCGCTGTTTTAGTTCACAATCTTTTCGACGGCAAGAGGTGAAGCGCTCTTTTAGTTCACAATCCTCACGACGGCAAGAGATGAAGCGCTGTTTTAGTTCACAATCCTCTCGATCGCCAGCGAGATGCAGCGCAGTTTTAGATCACAATCCTCTCGCTCGACAGAGGTTGAGAGTGCTAGTTTAGATCACAATCCTCTCGACGGCAAGATATGCAGCACTGTTTTAGTTCACAATCCTCTCCATCGAAAAGAAGATGGAGAGCTGTTTTATTTCACAATCCTCTCGTTTGTCAGAGAATTGGAGCGCTGTTCTAGATCACAATTCTTTCGACGGCAAGAGATGAAGGGGTGTTTTAGCTCACAATCCTTGGATGGCAAGAGATGAAGCGCTGTTTTAGTTCACAATCCTCTCAACAGCAAGAGATGGAGCGCTGTTATAGTACACAAATCCTCTCGACGGCATGAGATGGAGCGCTGTTTTAGTTCACAATCCTCTCTACGGCAAGAGATGGAGCGCTGTTTTAGTTCACAATCCTCTCGCTGAAAAGAGAGATGGAGCGCTGTTTTGTTTCACTATCCTCTCGACGGCAAGACATGAAGCGCTGTTTTAATTCACAATCCTCTCGACGACAAGAGATGGAGCGCTCTTTTAGTGCACAATCCTCTCGACGGCAAGAGACTAAGCGCTGTTTTAGTTCACAATCCTCTCGTTTGACAGAGAATTGGAGCGCTGTTTTAGTTCACAGTCCTCTCGAAAGAGATTCGGAACGCTTTCTTAATTCCCAAACCTCTCGCTAGACAAAGAGCTGGTGCGCTATTTTAGTTCACAATCCTCTCGCTCGACAGAGAGTTGAAGCGCTGTTTTAGTTAACAATCCTCTCGATCCACAGAAAGTTGGAGCGCTGTTTAGTTCACATTCTTCTCGCTCGACAGAGATTTTGAGCGCTGTTTTATTCACAATCCTCTCGACGGGCAAAGATGAAGCGGTGTTTTAGTTCACAATCCTCTAGCTCGACAGAGAGTTGGAGCGCTGTTCTAGATCACAATGCTGTCGACGGCAAGAAATGAAGCGGTATTTTAGTTCAGAATCCTCTCGACGGCAAGAGATACAGCGCTGTTTAGTTCACAATCCTCTCCGCGGCAAGAGATGGAGCGCTGTTTTAATTCCCAATCCTGTCGCTCGACAGAGAGATGGATGCGCTGTTATAGTTCACAAACCCATCGGAGTCAAGAGATTGAGCACTGTTTTAGTTCACAAACCTCTCGCACGACAGAGAGCGGGAGCGCTGTTTTAGTTCACAATCCTCTCGACAGCAAGAGATGAAGCACTGTTTTACTTCACAATCCTCTCGGCGACAAGAGATGGAGCGTTGTTTTAGTTCACAATCCTCTCGACGACAAGAGATGGAGCGCTGTTTTAGTTCACAATCCTCTCGACGGGAAGGATGAAGCGCTGTTTTAATTCACAATCCTCTCGACGGCAGGAGATGAAGCGCTGTTTTGGTTCACAATCCTCTCGAAGGAAAGAGATAAAGAGCTGTTTTAGCTCACAACCATCTCGATCGACAGAGAGTTAGAGCGCTGTTTTAGTTTACAATCCTCTCGACGGCAAGAGATGAAGCGCTGTTTTAGTTCAGAATCCTCTCAACGGCAAGAGTTACAGCGCTGTTTTAGTTGACAATCCCCTCGGCGGCAAGAGATGGATCACGGTTTTAGTTCACAATCCTCTCGACGGCAAGAGATTAAGCGCTGTTATAGTTCACAAACCTCTCGGAGGCAAGAGATTGACACTGTTTTAGTTCACAAACCTCTCGCAAGACAGAGAGATGGAGCGCTGTTTTAGTTCACAATCCTCTCGAAGGCAAGGGATGAAGCACTGTTTTACTTCAAAATCCTCTCGACGGCAAGAGATGGAGCGTTGTTTTAGTTCACAGTCCTCTCGACGACAAGAGTCGGAGCGCAGTTGTAGTTCACAATCCTCTCGACGACAAGAGATGGAGCGCTGTTTTAGTTCACAATCCTCTCGACGGCAAGAGATAAAGCGCCGTTATAATTCACACTCCTCTCGACGACAAGAGATGGAGCGCTCTTTTAGTTCACAATCCTCTCGTCGGCAAGAGATGGAACGGTGTTTTAGTTCACAATCCTTGGATGGCAAGAGATGAAGCGCTGTTTTAGTTCACAATCCTCTCGACAGCAAGAGTTGGAACGCTGTTTTAGTTCACAAATACTCTCGAAGACAAGAGATGAAGCGCTGTTTTAGGTCACAATCCTCTCGACGGCAAGTGATACAGCGCTGTTTTAGTTCACAATGCTCTCAGCTGCAAGAGGTGGATCACGGATTTAATTCTCAATCGTCTCGACGGCATGAAATGAATCGCTGTTTTAGTTCACAATCCTTTCGACGGCAAGAGATGAAGCGCTGTTTTAGGTCACAATCCTCTCGACGGCAAGAGATAAAGCGCCGTTATAATTCACACTCCTCTCGACGACAAGAGATGGAGCGCTCTTTTAGTTCACAATCCTCTCGTCGGCAAGAGATGGAACGGTGTTTTAGTTCACAATCCTTGGATGGCAAGAGATGAAGCGCTGTTTTATTTCACAATCCTCTCACTCGACAGAGAGTTGAAGCGCTGTTTTGGTTCACATTCCTCTCGATCGACTGAAAGTTGGAGCGCTGTTTTAGTTCACATTCTTCTCGCTCGACAGAGAGATGTAGCGCTGTTTTAGTTCACAATCCTCTCGACGGCAAAAGATGAAGCGCTGTTTTAGTTCACAATCCTCTCGCTGAAAAGAGAGATGGAGCGCTGTTTGAGTTCACAATTCACTCGACGACAACAGATGGAGCACTGTTTTGTTTCACTCTTCTCTCGACGGCAAGAGATGAAGCGCTGTTTTAATTCACAATCCTCTCGACGGCAAGAGACTAAGCGCTGTTTTAGTTCACAATCCTCTCCTTTGACAGAGAATTGGAGCGCTGTTTTAGTTCACAGTCCTCTCGAAAGAGATTCGGAACGCTTTTTTAATTCCCAATCCTCTCGTTAGACAAAGAGTTGGTGCGCTATTTTAGTTCACAATCCTCTCGCTCGACAGAGAGTTGAAGCGCTGTTTTAGTTCACAATCCTCTCGATCCACAGAAAGTTGGAGCGCTGTTTTAGTTCACATTCTTCTCGCTCGACAGAGAACTTGAGCGCTGTTTTGGTTCACAATCCTCTCGACGGGCAAAGATGAAGCGGTGTTTTAGTTCACAATCCTCTAGCTCGACAGAGAGTTGGAGCGCTGTTCTAGATCACAATGCTGTCGTCGGCAAGAAATGAAGCGGTATTTTAGTTCAGAATCCTCTCGACGGCAAGAGATACAGCGCTGTTTAGTTCACAATCCTCTCCGCGGCAAGAGATGGAGCGCTGTTTTAATTCCCAATCCTGTCGCTCGACAGAGAGATGGATGCGCTGTTATAGTTCACAAACCCATCGGAGTCAAGAGATTGAGCACTGTTTTAGTTCACAAACCTCTCGCACGACAGAGAGCGGGAGCGCTGTTATAGTTCACAATCCTCTCGACGGCAAGAGATGAAGCACTGTTTTACTTCACAATCCTCTCGGCAACAAGAGATGGAGCGTTGTTTTAGTTCACAATCCTCTCGACGACAAGAGATGGAGCGCTGTTGTAGTTCACAATCCTGTCGACGACAAGAGATGGAGCGCTGTTTTAATTCACAATCCTCTCGACGGGAAGGATGAAGCGCTGTTTTAATTCACAATCCTCTCGACGGCAGGAGATGAAGCGCTGTTTTAGTTCACAATCCTCTCGACGGAAAGAGATAGAGAGCTGTTTTAGTTCACAACCATCTCGATCGACAGAGAGTTGGAGCGCTGTTTTGGTTTACAATCCTCTCGACGGCAAGAGATGAAGCGCTGTTTTAGTTCACAATCCCCTCGACGGCAAGAGATACAGCGCTGTTTTAGTTGACAATCCCCTCGGCGGCAAGAGATGGATCACGGTTTTAGTTCACAATCCTCTCGACGGCAAGCGATTAAGCGCTGTTATAGTTCACAAACCTCTCGGAGGCAAGAGATTGACACTGTTTTAGTCACAAACCTCTCGAAGGCAAGGGATGAAGCACTGTTTTACTTCAGAATCCTCTCGACGGCAAGAGATGGAGCGTTGTTTTAGTTCACAGTCCTCTCGACGACAAGAGTCGGAGCGCTGTTGTAGTTCACAATCCTCTCGACGACAAGAGATGGAGCGCTGTTTTAGTTCACAATCCTCTCGACGGCAAGAGATAAAGCGCCGTTATAATTCACAATCCTCTCGACGACAAGAGATGGAGCGCTCTTTTAGTCACAATCCTCTCGTCGGCAAGAGATGGAACGGTGTTTTAGTTCACAATCCTTGGATGGCAAGAGATGAAGCGCTGTTTTAGTTCACAATCCTCTCTACGGCAAGAAATGAACGCTGTTTTAGTTCACAATCCTCTCGACGGCAAGAGATGAAGCGCTGCTTTAATTCAAAATCCTCTCGAAGACAAGAGATGGAGAGCTATTTTAGTTCACAATCCCCTCGACGGAAGAGATTAAGCGCTGTTTTAGTTCAAAATCCTCTCGTTTGACAGAGAATTGGAGCGCTGTTTTAATTCACAATCCTCTCGTCGGCAAGAGATGGAGCGGTGTTTTAGTTCACAATCCTCTCGACGGCAAGAGATTAAGCGCTGTTATAGTTCACAAACCTCTCGGAGGCAAAAGATTGAGCACTGCTTTAGTTCAGAAACCTGTCGCTCGACACAGAGATGGAGCGCTGTTTTAGTTCACAATCCTCTCCACGGCAAGAGATGAAGCACTGTTGTACTTCACAATCCTCTCGACAGCAAGAGATGGAGGGTGTTTTAGTTCACAATCCTCTCGACGACAAGAGATGGAGCGCTGTTGTAGTAGACAATGCTCTCGACGACAAGAGATGGAGCGCTATTATAGTTCACAAACCTCTCGAAGGCAAGAGATTGAGCACTGTTTTAGTTCACAAACCTCTCGCTCGACAGATGGTGGAGCGCTGTTTTTGTTCACAATCCTCTCGACGACAAGAGATGAAGCGCTGTTTTAGGTCACAATCCTCCCGACGGCAAGTGATACAGCGCTGTTTTAGTTCACAATGCTCTCAGCTGCAAGAGGTGGATCACGGTTTTAATTCTCAATCGTCTCGACGGCATGAAATGAATCGCTGTTTTAGTTCACAATCCTTTCGACGGCAAGAGGTGAAGCGCTCTTTTAGTTCACAATCCTCACGACGGCAAGAGATGAAGCGCAGTTTTTGTTCACAATCTTCTCGCTCGACAGAGAGTGGGAGTGCTAGTTTAGATCACAATCCTCTCGACGGCAAGATATGCAGCACTGTTTTAGTTCACAATCCTCTCCATCGAACAAGAGATGGAGTGCTGTTTTATTTCACAATCCTCTCGTTTGTCAGAGAATTGCAGCGCTGTTGTAGATCACAATTCTTTCGGCGGCTAGAGATGAAGCGGGGTTTTAAATCACAATCCTTGGATGGCAAGAAATGAAGCGCTGTTTTAGTTCACAATCCTCTCAAGAGCAAGAGATGGAGCGCAGTTTTTGTTCACAATCCTCTCTACGGCAAGAGATGGAGCGCTGTTTTAGTTCACAATCCTCTCGACGGCAAGAGATGAAGCGCTGCTTTAGTTCACAACGTGCTCGCTCGACAGAGAGATGCAGCGCTGTTTTAGTTCACAATCCCCTCGTTTGACAGAGATTTGGAGCGGTGTTTTAGTTCAAAATCCTCTTGTTTGACAGAGAGTTGGAGCGCTCTTTTAGTTCCCAATTGCCTCCCTCGACAGAGAGATGGACGGATGTATTAGTTCACAATCCTCTCGGCGTCAAGAGATGGAGCACTGTTGTAGTTCACAATTCTCTCGCTCGACAGAGAGTTTGAGCGCTGTTTTAGTTTACAATCCCCTCGACAGAGAGTTGGAGCGCTGTATTAGTTCACAATACTCTCGATCGACAGAGAGTTCTAGCGCTGTTTTAGTTCACAATCCTCTCGCTCGACAGGGAGTTGCATCGCTGTTTTAGTTCACAGTCCTCTCCAAAGACAGAGTGTTGGAGAGCTGTTTTGGTTCACAATCCTCTCGCTCGACAGAGAGTTGGAGCGCACTTTTAGTTCAAATTCCTCTCGCTCGACAGAGAGTTCCATCGCTGTTTTAGATCACAATCCTCTCGCACGACAGAGTATTGGAGCCCTGTTTTGGTTCACAATCCTCTCGCTCGACAGAGAGTTGGAGCGCACTTTTAGTTCAAAATCCTCTCGCTCGACAGAGAGTTGGTGCGCTATTTTAGTTCACAATCCTCTCGACGGCAAAAGATGAAGCGCTGTTTTAGTTCACAATCCTCTCGCTCGACAGAGAGTTGAGGCGCTGTTTTAGTACACAATCCTCTCGATGGACAGAAAGTTGGAGCGCTGTTTTAGTTCACATTCTTCTCGCTCGACAGAGAGATGTAGCGCTGTTTTAGTTCACAATCCTCTCGACGGCAAAAGATGAAGCGCTGTTTTAGTTCACAATCCTCTCGCTGAAAAGAGGGATGGAGCGCTGTTTTAGTTCACAATTCTCTTGACGACAACAGATGGAGCGCTGTTTTCTTTCACTACCCTCTCGACGGCAAGAGATGAACCGCTGTTTTAATTCACATTCCTCTCGACGACAAGAGATGGAGCGCTGTTTTAGTTCACAATTCTCTCGCTCGACAGAGTGTTGGAGCGCTGTTTTATTTTACAATCCTCTCGAGAGACATTTGGAGCGCTTTTTTGTTCCCAATCCTCTCGCTCGACAGATAGTTGGAGCGCTATTTTAGTTAACAATCCTCTCCACGACAAGAGATGGAGCGCTATTTTAGTTCACAATCCTATCGACGGCAAAAGATGGAGCGCTGTTTTAGTTCACAGTCCTGTCACTCGACAGAGAGTTGAAGCGCTGTTTTGGTTCACATTCCTCTCGATCGACAGAAAGTTGGAGCGCTGTTTTAGTTCACATTCTTCTCGCTCGTCAGAGAGATGTAGCGCTGTTTTAGTTCACAATCCTCTCGACGGCAAAAGATGAAGCGCTGTTTTAGTTCACAATCCTCTCGCTGAAAAGAGAGATGGAGCGCTGTTTGAGTTCACAATTCACTCGACGACAACAGATGGAGCGCTGTTTTGTTTCACTATCCTCTCGACGGCAAGACATAGAGCGCTGTTTTAATTCACAATCCTCTCGACGACAAGAGATGGAGCGCTCTTTTAGTGCATAATCCTCTCGACGGCAAGAGACTAAGCGCTGTTTTAGTTCACAATCCTCTCGTTTGACAGAGAATTGGAGCGCTGTTTTAGTTCACAGTCCTCTCGAAAGAGATTCGGAACGCTTTCTTAATTCCCAAACCTCTCGCTAGACAAAGAGCTGGTGCGCTATTTTAGTTCACAATCCTCTCGCTCGACAGAGAGTTGAAGCGCTGTTTTAGTTAACAATCCTCTCGATCCACAGAAAGTTGGAGCGCTGTTTTAGTTCACATTCTTCTCGCTCGACAGAGATTTTGAGCGCTGTTTTAGTTCACAATCCTCTCGACGGGCAAAGATGAAGCGGTGTTTTAGTTCACAATCCACTAGCTCGACAGAGAGTTGGAGCGCTGTTCTAGATCACAATGCTGTCGACGGCAAGAAATGAAGCGGTATTTTAGTTCAGAATCCTCTCGATGGCAAGAGATACAGCGCTGTTTAGTTCACAATCCTCTCCGCGGCAAGAGATGGAGCGCTGTTTTAATTCCCAATCCTGTCGCTCGACAGAGAGATGGATGCGCTGTTATAGTTCACAAACCCATCGGAGTCAAGAGATTGAGCACTGTTTTAGTTCACAAACCTCTCGCACGACAGAGAGCGGGAGCGCTGTTTTAGTTCACAATCCTCTCGACAGCAAGAGATGAAGCACTGTTTTACTTCACAATCCTCTCGGCGACAAGAGATGGAGCGTTGTTTTAGTTCACAATCCTCTCGACGACAAGAGATGGAGCGCTGTTTTAGTTCACAATCCTCTCGACGGGAAGGATGAAGCGCTGTTTTAATTCACAATCCTCTCGACGGCAGGAGATGAAGCGCTGTTTTGGTTCACAATCCTCACGACGGAAAGAGATAAAGAGCTGTTTTAGTTCACAACCATCTCGATCGACAGAGAGTTAGAGCGCTGTTTTAGTTTACAATCCTCTCGACGGCAAGAGATGAAGCGCTGTTTTAGTTCACAATCCTCTCAACGGCAAAAGTTACAGCGCTGTTTTAGTTGACAATCCCCTCGGCGGCAAGAGATGGATCACGGTTTTAGTTCACAATCCTCTCGACGGCAAGTGATACAGCGCTGTTTTAGTTCACAATGCTCTCAGCTGCAAGAGGTGGATCACGGTTTTAATTCTCAATCGTCTCGACGGCATGAAATGAATCGCTGTTTTAGTTCACAATCCTTTCGACGGCAAGAGGTGAAGCGCTCTTTTAGTTCACAATCCTCACGACGGCAAGAGATGAAGCGCAGTTTTTGTTCACAATCTTCTCGCTCGACAGAGAGTGGGAGTGCTAGTTTAGATCACAATCCTCTCGACGGCAAGATATGCAGCACTGTTTTAGTTCACAATCCTCTCCATCGAACAAGAGATGGAGTGCTGTTTTATTTCACAATCCTCTCGTTTGTCAGAGAATTGCAGCGCTGTTGTAGATCACAATTCTTTCGGCGGCTAGAGATGAAGCGGGGTTTTAAATCACAATCCTTGGATGGCAAGAAATGAAGCGCTGTTTTAGTTCACAATCCTCTCAAGAGCAAGAGATGGAGCGCAGTTTTTGTTCACAATCCTCTCTACGGCAAGAGATGGAGCGCTGTTTTAGTTCACAATCCTCTCGACGGCAAGAGATGAAGCGCTGCTTTAGTTCACAACGTGCTCGCTCGACAGAGAGATGCAGCGCTGTTTTAGTTCACAATCCCCTAGTTTGACAGAGATTTGGAGCGGTGTTTTAGTTCAAAATCCTCTTGTTTGACAGAGAGTTGGAGCGCTCTTTTAGTTCCCAATTGCCTCCCTCGACAGAGAGATGGACGGATGTATTAGTTCACAATCCTCTCGGCGTCAAGAGATGGAGCACTGTTGTAGTTCACAATTCTCTCGCTCGACAGAGAGTTTGAGCGCTGTTTTAGTTTACAATCCCCTCGACAGAGAGTTGGAGCGCTGTATTAGTTCACAATACTCTCGATCGACAGAGAGTTCTAGCGCTGTTTTAGTTCACAATCCTCTCGCCCGACAGGGAGTTGCATCGCTGTTTTAGTTCACAGTCCTCTCGCAAGACAGAGTGTTGGAGAGCTGTTTTGGTTCACAATCCTCTCGCTCGACAGAGAGTTGGAGCGCACTTTTAGTTCAAATTCCTCTCGCTCGACAGAGAGTTCCATCGCTGTTTTAGATCACAATCCTCTCGCACGACAGAGTATTGGAGCCCTGTTTTGGTTCACAATCCTCTCGCTCGACAGAGAGTTGGAGCGCACTTTTAGTTCAAAATCCTCTCGCTCGACAGAGAGTTGGTGCGCTATTTTAGTTCACAATCCTCTCGACGGCAAAAGATGAAGCGATGTTTTAGTTCACAATCCTCTCGCTCGACAGAGAGTTGAGGCGCTGTTTTAGTACACAATCCTCTCGATGGACAGAAAGTTGGAGCGCTGTTTTAGTTCACATTCTTCTCGCTCGACAGAGAGATGTAGCGCTGTTTTAGTTCACAATCCTCTCGACGGCAAAAGATGAAGCGCTGTTTTAGTTCACAATCCTCTCGCTGAAAAGAGAGATGGAGCGCTGTTTTAGTTCACAATTCTCTTGACGACAACAGATGGAGCGCTGTTTTCTTTCACTACCCTCTCGACGGCAAGAGATGAACCGCTGTTTTAATTCAGATTCCTCTCGACGACAAGAGATGGAGCGCTGTTTTAGTTCACAATCCTCTCCACGACAAGAGATGGAGCGCTATTTTAGTTCACAATCCTATCGACGGCAAGAGATGAAGCGCTGTTTTAGTTCGCAATCCTCTCGCTCGACAGAGAGTTGAAGCGCTGTGTTAGTTCACAATCCTCTCGATCGACAGAAAGTTGGAACGCTGTTTTAGTTCACATTCTTCTCGCTCGACAGAGAGATGTAGCGCTGTTTTAGTTCACAATCCTCTCGACGGCAAAAGATGAAGCGCTGTTTTAGTTCACAATCCTCTCGCTGAAAAGAGAGATGGAGCGCTGTTTTAGTTCACAATTCTCTTGACGACAACAGATGGAACGCCGTTTTCTTTCACTAACCTCTCGACGGCAAGAGATGGAGCGCTGTTTTAGTTCACAATCCTCTCCACGACAAGAGATGGAGCGCTATTTTAGTTCACAATCCTATCGACGACAAGAGATGAAGCGCTGTTTTAGTTCACAATCCTCTCGACGGCAAGAGATGCAGCGCTGTTTTAGTTCACAAAACTCTCGCTCGACAGAGAAACGAATGACTTTTTTAGTTCACAATCATCTCGACGGCAAGAGATGAAGCGCTGTTTTAGTTCATCTCCTCTCGGCGGCAAGAGATGAAGCGCCATTTAATTCACAATCCTGTCTACGGTAAGAGATGAAGCGCTGTTTTAGTTCACAAACCTCTCGTTTGACAGAGAAATGGAGCGCTGTTTTGGTCCACATTTCTCTCGAGGGCAAGAGATGAAGCGGTGTTTTAGTTCACAATCCGTGATTGGCAAGAGATGAAGCGCTGTATTAGTTCACAATCCTCTCAACGGCAAGAGATGAAGCGCTCTTTTAGCTCACAATCGTCTCGATCGACAGAGAGTTGAAGCGCTGTTTTAGTTCACAATCCTCTCGATCGACAGAAAGTTGGAGCGCTGTTTTAGTTGACATTCTTCTCGCTCGACAGAGAGATGTAGCGCTGTTTTAGTTCACAATCCTCTCGACGGCAAAAGATGTAGCGCTGTTTTAGCTCACAATCCTCTCGCTCGACAGAGAGTTGAAACGCTGTTTTAGTTCACAATCCTGTCGGCGGCAAGAGATGAAGCGCTATTTTAGTTGAGAATCCTCTCTACGGCCAGAGATGGAGCGCTGTTTCAGTTCACAATCCTCTCGACGGCAAGAGATGAAGCGCAGTTTTAGTTCACAATCCTCTCTACGGCAAGAGATGAAGCGCTGTTTTAGTTCACAACGTGCTCGCTTGACAGAGAGATGCAGCGCTGTTTTAGTTCACAATCCCCTCGTTTAACAGAGATTTGGAGCGGTGTTTTAGTTCACAATCCTATCGTTTGACAGAGAGTTGGAGCGCTGTTTTAATTCCCAATTGCCTCGCTCGACAGAGAGATGGACGGCTGTATTAGTTCACAATCCTCTCGGCGGCAAGAGATGGTGCACTGTTTTAGTTCACAATTCCCTCGCTCGACAGAGTGTTGGAGCGCTGTTTTATTTTACAATCCTCTCGAGAGAGACTTGGAGCGCTTTTTTGTTCCCAATCCTCTCGCTCTACAGATAGTTGGAGCGCTATTCACAGTCCTCTCGATCGACAGAGAGTTCTAGCGCGGTTTTAGTTCACAATCCTCTCGCTCGACAGAGAGTTGCATCGCTGTTTTAGTTCACAATCCTCTCGCAAGACAGAGTGTTGGAGCGCTGTTTTGGTTCACAATCCTCTCGCTCGACAGAGAGTTGGAGCGCACTTTTAGTTCACAATCCTCTCGCTCGACAGAGAGTTCCATCGCTGTTTTAGTTCACAATCCTCTCGCACGACAGAGTGTTGGAGCGCTGTTTTCGTTCACAATCCTCTCGCTGGACAGAGATTTGGAAAGCACTTTAGTTCACAATCCTCCCGCTTGACAGAGAGTTGGTGCGCTATTTTAGTTCACAATCCTCTCGACGGCAAAAAATGAAGCGCTGTTTTAGTTCACAATCCTCTCACTCGACAGAGAGTTGAAGCGCTGTTTTGGTTCACAATCCTCTCGATCGACAGTAAGTTGGAGCGCTGTTTTAGTTCACATTTTTCTCGCTCGACAGAGAGATGTAGCGCTGCTTTAGTTCACATTCCTCTCGACGGTAAAAGATGTAGTGCTGTTTTGGCTCACAATCCTCTCGCTCGACAGAGAGTTGAAGCGCTGTTTTAGTTCACAATCCTGTCGACGGCAAGAAATGAAGCGCTATTTAAGTTGAGAATCCTCTAGACGGAAAGAGATACAGCGCTGTTTTAGTTAACAATCCTCTCGGCGGCAAGAAATGAATCGCTGTTTTAGTTCACAATCTTTTCGACGGCAAGAGGTGAAGCGCTCTTTTAGTTCACAATCCTCACGACGGCAAGAGATGAAGCGCTGTTTTAGTTCACAATCCTCTCGATCGCCAGCGAGATGCAGCGCAGTTTTAGTTCACAATCCTCTCGCTCGACAGAGGTTGAGAGTGCTAGTTTAGATCACAATCCTCTCGACGGCAAGATATGCAGCACTGTTTTAGTACACAATCCTCTCCATCGTAAAGAAGATGGAGAGCTGTTTTATTTCACAATCCTCTCGTTTGTCAGAGAATTGGAGCGCTGTTCTAGATCACAATTCTTTCGACGGCAAGAGATGAAGGGGTGTTTTAGCTCACAATCCTTGAATGGCAAGAGATGAAGCGCTGTTTTAGTTCACAATCCTCTCAACAGCAAGAGATGGAGCGCTGTTATAGTTCACAAATCCTCTCGACGGCATGAGATGGAGCGCTGTTTTAGTTCACAATCCTCTCTACGGCAAGAGATGGAGCGCTGTTTTAGTTCACAATCCTCTCGACGACAAGAGATGAAGCGCTGTTTTAGTTCACAATCCTCTCGACGGCAAGAGATGAAGCGCTGTTTTAGTTCACAACGTGCTGGCTTGACAGAGAGATGCAGCGCTGTTTTAGTTCACAATCCCCTCGTTTGACAGAGATTTGGAGCGGTGTTTTAGTTCACAATCCTCTCGTTTGACAGAGAGTTGGAGCGCTGTTTTAGTTCCCAATTGCCTCGCTCGACAGAGAGATGGACGGCTGTATTAGTTCACAATCCTCTCGGCGGCAAGAGATGGTGCACTGTTTTAGTTCACAATTCTCTCGCTCGACAGAGTGTTGGAGCGCTGTTTTATTTTACAATCCTCTCGAGAGAGATTTGGAGCGCTTTTTTGTTCCCAATCCTCTCGCTCGACAGATAGTTGGAGCGCTATTTTAGTTAACAATCCTCTCCACGACAAGAGATGGAGCGCTATTT
Source organism: Deroplatys truncata (assembly GCA_030765065.1). NCBI lineage: Eukaryota > Metazoa > Arthropoda > Insecta > Mantodea > Mantidae > Deroplatys > Deroplatys truncata. The sequence continues at coordinate 240,801 of CM060976.1, forward strand.
TAGTTCACAATCCTATCGACGGCAAAAGATGGAGCGCTGTTTTGGTTCACATTCCTCTCGATCGACAGAAAGTTGGAGCGCTGTTTTAGTTCACATTCTTCTCGCTCGTCAGAGAGATGTAGCGCTGTTTTAGTTCACAATCCTCTCGACGGCAAAAGATGAAGCGCTGTTTTAGTTCACAATCCTCTCGCTGAAAAGAGAGATGGAGCGCTGTTTGAGTTCACAATTCACTCGACGACAACAGATGGAGCGCTGTTTTGTTTCACTATCCTCTCGACGGCAAGACATGAAGCGCTGTTTTAATTTACAATCCTCTCGACGACAAGAGATGGAGCGCTCTTTTAGTGCACAATCCTCTCGACGGCAAGAGACTAAGCGCTGTTTTAGTTCACAATCCTCTCGTTTGACAGAGAATTGGAGCGCTGTTTTAGTTCACAGTCCTCTCGAAAGAGATTCGGAACGCTTTCTTAATTCCCAAACCTCTCGCTAGACAAAGAGCTGGTGCGCTATTTTAGTTCACAATCCTCTCTCTCGACAGAGAGTTGAAGCGCTGTTTTAGTTAACAATCCTCTCGATCCACAGAAAGTTGGAGCGCTGTTTTAGTTCACATTCTTCTCGCTCGACAGAGATTTTGAGCGCTGTTTTAGTTCACAATCCTCTCGACGGGCAAAGATGAAGCGGTGTTTTAGTTCACAATCCACTAGCTCGACAGAGAGTTGGAGCGCTGTTCTAGATCACAATGCTGTCGACGGCAAGAAATGAAGCGGTATTTTAGTTCAGAATCCTCTCGACGTCAAGAGATACAGCGCTGTTTAGTTCACAATCCTCTCCTCGGCAAGAGATGGAGCGCTGTTTCAATTCCCAATCCTGTCGCTCGACAGAGAGATGGATGCGCTGTTATAGTTCACAAACCCATCGGAGTCAAGAGATTGAGCACTGTTTTAGTTCACAAACCTCTCGCACGACAGAGAGCGGGAGCGCTGTTTTAGTTCACAATCCTCTCGACAGCAAGAGATGAAGCACTGTTTTACTTCACAATCCTCTCGGCGACAAGAGATGGAGCGTTGTTTTAGTTCACAATCCTCTCGACGACAAGAGATGGAGCGCTGTTTTAGTTCACAATCCTCTCGACGGGAAGGATGAAGCGCTGTTTTAATTCACAATCCTCTCGACGGCAGGAGATGAAGCGCTGTTTTGGTTCACAATCCTCACGACGGAAAGAGATAAAGAGCTGTTTTAGTTCACAACCATCTCGATCGACAGAGAGTTAGAGCGCTGTTTTAGTTTACAATCCTCTCGACGGCAAGAGATGAAGCGCTGTTTTAGTTCACAATCCTCTCAACGGCAAGAGTTACAGCGCTGTTTTAGTTGACAATCCCCTCGGCGGCAAGAGATGGATCACGGTTTTAGTTCACAATCCTCTCGACGGCAAGAGATTAAGCGCTGTTATAGTTCACAAAACTCTCGGAGGCAAGAGATTGACACTGTTTTAGTTCACAAACCTCTCGCAAGACAGAGAGATGGAGCGCTGTTTTAGTTCACAATCCTCTCGAAGGCAAGGGATGAAGCACTGTTTTACTTCAAAATCCTCTCGACGGCAAGAGATGGAGCGTTGTTTTAGTTCACAGTCCTCTCGACGACAAGAGTCGGAGCGCAGTTGTAGTTCACAATCCTCTCGACGACAAGAGATGGAGCGCTGTTTTAGTTCACAATCCTCTCGACGGCAAGAGATAAAGCGCCGTTATAATTCACACTCCTCTCGACGACAAGAGATGGAGCGCTCTTTTAGTTCACAATCCTCTCGTCGGCAAGAGATGGAACGGTGTTTTAGTTCACAATCCTTGGATGGCAAGAGATGAAGCGCTGTTTTAGTTCACAATCCTCTCGACAGCAAGAGTTGGAACGCTGTTTTAGTTCACAAATACTCTCGACGGCAAGAGATGAAGCGCTGTTTTAGTTCACAATCCTCTCTACGGCAAGAAATGAGCGCTGTTTTAGTTCACAATCCTCTCGACGGCAAGAGATGAAGCGCTGCTTTAATTCAAAATCCTCTCGGAGACAAGAGATGGAGAGCTATTTTAGTTCACAATCCCCTCGACGGAAGAGATTAAGCGCTGTTTTAGTTCAAAATCCTCTCGTTTGACAGAGAATTGGAGCGCTGTTTTAACTCACAATCCTCTCGACGACAAGAGATGGAGCGCTCCTTTAGTTCACAATCCTCTCGTCGGCAAGAGATGGAGCGGTGTTTTAGTTCACAATCCTTGGATGGCAAGATATGAAGCGCTGTTTTAGTTCACAATCCTCTCGACAGCAAGGGATGGAGCGCTGTTTTAGTTCACAAATCCTCTCGACGGCAAGAGATGGAGCGCTGTTTTAGTTCACAATCCTCTCTACGGCAAGAGATGGAGCGGTGTTTTAGTTCACAATCCTCTCGACGCCAAGAGATTAAGCGCTGTTATAGTTCACAAACCTCTCGGAGGCAAAAGATTGAGCACTGCTTTAGTTCAGAAACCTGTCGCTCGACACAGAGATGGAGCGCTGTTTTAGTTCACAATCCTCTCCACGGCAAGCGATGAAGCACTGTTGTACTTCACAATCCTCTCGACAGCAAGAGATGGAGGGTGTTTTAGTTCACAATCCTCTCGACGACAAGAGATGGAGCGCTGTTGTAGTAGACAATGCTCTCGACGACAAGAGATGGAGCGCTATTATAGTTCACAAACCTCTCGAAGGCAAGAGATTGAGCACTGTTTTAGTTCACAAACCTCTCGCTCGACAGATGGTGGAGCGCTGTTTTTGTTCACAATCCTCTCGACGACAAGAGATGAAGCGCTGTTTTAGGTCACAATCCTCTCGACGGCAAGTGATACAGCGCTGTTTTAGTTCACAATGCTCTCAGCTGCAAGAGGTGGATCACGGTTTTAATTCTCAATCGTCTCGACGGCATGAAATGAATCGCTGTTTTAGTTCACAATCCTTTCGACGGCAAGAGGTGAAGCGCTCTTTTAGTTCACAATCCTCACGACGGCAAGAGATGAAGCGCAGTTTTTGTTCACAATCTTCTCGCTCGACAGAGAGTGGGAGTGCTAGTTTAGATCACAATCCTCTCGACGGCAAGATATGCAGCACTGTTTTAGTTCACAATCCTCTCCATCGAACAAGAGATGGAGTGCTGTTTTATTTCACAATCCTCTCGTTTGTCAGAGAATTGCAGCGCTGTTGTAGATCACAATTCTTTCGGCGGCTAGAGATGAAGCGGGGTTTTAAATCACAATCCTTGGATGGCAAGAAATGAAGCGCTGTTTTAGTTCACAATCCTCTCAAGAGCAAGAGATGGAGCGCAGTTTTTGTTCACAATCCTCTCTACGGCAAGAGATGGAGCGCTGCTTTAGTTCACAATCCTCTCGACGGCAAGAGATGAAGCGCTGCTTTAGTTCACAACGTGCTCGCTCGACAGAGAGATGCAGCGCTGTTTTAGTTCACAATCCCCTCGTTTGACAGAGATTTGGAGCGGTGTTTTAGTTCAAAATCCTCTTGTTTGACAGAGAGTTGGAGCGCTCTTTTAGTTCCCAATTGCCTCCCTCGACAGAGAGATGGACGGATGTATTAGTTCACAATCCTCTCGGCGTCAAGAGATGGAGCACTGTTGTAGTTCACAATTCTCTCGCTCGACAGAGAGTTTGAGCGCTGTTTTAGTTTACAATCCCCTCGACAGAGAGTTGGAGCGCTGTATTAGTTCACAATACTCTCGATCGACAGAGAGTTCTAGCGCTGTTTTAGTTCACAATCCTCTCGCTCGACAGGGAGTTGCATCGCTGTTTTAGTTCACAGTCCTCTCGCAAGACAGAGTGTTGGAGAGCTGTTTTGGTTCACAATCCTCTCGCTCGACAGAGAGTTGGAGCGCACTTTTAGTTCAAATTCCTCTCGCTCGACAGAGAGTTCCATCGCTGTTTTAGATCACAATCCTCTCGCACGACAGAGTATTGGAGCCCTGTTTTGGTTCACAATCCTCTCGCTAGACAGAGAGTTGGAGCGCACTTTTAGTTCAAAATCCTCTCGCTCGACAGAGAGTTGGTGCGCTATTTTAGTTCACAATCCTCTCGACGGCAAAAGATGAAGCGCTGTTTTAGTTCACAATCCTCTCGCTCGACAGAGAGTTGAGGCGCTGTTTTAGTACACAATCCTCTCGATGGACAGAAAGTTGGAGCGCTGTTTTAGTTCACATTCTTCTCGCTCGACAGAGAGATGTAGCGCTGTTTTAGTTCACAATCCTCTCGACGGCAAAAGATGAAGCGCTGTTTTAGTTCACAATCCTCTCGCTGAAAAGAGAGATGGAGCGCTGTTTTAGTTCACAATTCTCTTGACGACAACAGATGGAGCGCTGTTTTCTTTCACTACCCTCTCGACGGCAAGAGATGAACCGCTGTTTTAATTCACATTCCTCTCGACGACAAGAGATGGAGCGCTGTTTTAGTTCACAATCCTCTCCACGACAAGAGATGGAGCGCTATTTTAGTTCACAATCCTATCGACGGCAAGAGATGAAGCGCTGTTTTAGTTCGCAATCCTCTCGCTCGACAGAGAGTTGAAGCGCTGTGTTAGTTTACAATCCTCTCGATCGACAGAAAGTTGGAACGCTGTTTTAGTTCACATTCTTCTCGCTCGACAGAGAGATGTAGCGCTGTTTTAGTTCACAATCCTCTCGACGGCAAAAGATGAAGCGCTGTTTTAGTTCACAATCCTCTCGCTGAAAAGAGAGATGGAGCGCTGTTTTAGTTCACAATTCTCTTGACGACAACAGATGGAACGCCGTTTTCTTTCACTAACCTCTCGACGGCAAGAGATGGAGCGCTGTTTTAGTTCACAATCCTCTCCACGACAAGAGATGGAGCGCTATTTTAGTTCACAATCCTATCGACGACAAGAGATGAAGCGCTGTTTTAGTTCACAATCCTCTCGACGGCAAGAGATGCAGCGCTGTTTTAGTTCACAAAACTCTCGCTCGACAGAGAAACGAATGACTTTTTTAGTTCACAATCATCTCGACGGCAAGAGATGAAGCGCTGTTTTAGTTCATCTCCTCTCGGCGGCAAGAGATGAAGCGCCATTTAATTCACAATCCTGTCGACGGTAAGAGATGAAGCGCTGTTTTAGTTCACAAACCTCTCGTTTGACAGAGAAATGGAGCGCTGTTTTGGTCCACATTTCTCTCGAGGGCAAGAGATGAAGCGGTGTTTTAGTTCACAATCCGTGATTGGCAAGAGATGAAGCGCTGTATTAGTTCACAATCCTCTCAACGGCAAGAGATGAAGCGCTCTTTTAGTTCACAATCGTCTCGATCGACAGAGAGTTGAAGCGCTGTTTTAGTTCACAATCCTCTCGATCGACAGAAAGTTGGAGCGCTGTTTTAGTTGACATTCTTCTCGCTCGACAGAGAGATGTAGCGCTGTTTTAGTTCACAATCCTCTCGACGGCAAAAGATGTAGCGCTGTTTTAGCTCACAATCCTCTCACTCGACAGAGAGTTGAAACGCTGTTTTAGTTCACAATCCTGTCGGCGGCAAGAGATGAAGCGCTATTTTAGTTGAGAATCCTCTCTACGGCCAGAGATGGAGCGCTGTTTCAGTTCACAATCCTCTCGACGGCAAGAGATGAAGCGCTGTTTTAGTTCACAATCCTCTCTACGGCAAGAGATGAAGCGCTGTTTTAGTTCACAACGTGCTCGCTTGACAGAGAGATGCAGCGCTGTTTTAGTTCACAATCCCCTCGTTTAACAGAGATTTGGAGCGGTGTTTTAGTTCACAATCCTATCGTTTGACAGAGAGTTGGAGCGCTGTTTTAATTCCCAATTGCCTCGCTCGACAGAGAGATGGACGGCTGTATTAGTTCACAATCCTCTCGGCGGCAAGAGATGGTGCACTGTTTTAGTTCACAATTCCCTCGCTCGACAGAGTGTTGGAGCGCTGTTTTATTTTACAATCCTCTCGAGAGAGACTTGGAGCGCTTTTTTGTTCCCAATCCTCTCGCTCTACAGATAGTTGGAGCGCTATTCACAATCCTCTCGATCGACAGAGAGTTCTAGCGCGGTTTTAGTTCACAATCCTCTCGCTCGACAGAGAGTTGCATCGCTGTTTTAGTTCACAATCCTCTCGCAAGACAGAGTGTTGGAGCGCTGTTTTGGTTCACAATCCTCTCGCTCGACAGAGAGTTGGAGCGCACTTTTAGTTCACAATCCTCTCGCTCGACAGAGAGTTCCATCGCTGTTTTAGTTCACAATCCTCTCGCACGACAGAGTGTTGGAGCGCTGTTTTCGTTCACAATCCTCTCGCTCGACAGAGATTTGGAAAGCACTTTAGTTCACAATCCTCCCGCTTGACAGAGAGTTGGTGCGCTATTTTAGTTCACAATCCTCTCGACGGCAAAAAATGAAGCGCTGTTTTAGTTCACAATCCTCTCACTCGACAGAGAGTTGAAGCGCTGTTTTGGTTCACAATCCTCTCGATCGACAGTAAGTTGGAGCGCTGTTTTAGTTCACATTTTTCTCGCTCGACAGAGAGATGTAGCGCTGCTTTAGTTCACATTCCTCTCGACGGTAAAAGATGTAGCGCTGTTTTGGCTCACAATCCTCTCGCTCGACAGAGAGTTGAAGCGCTGTTTTAGTTCACAATCCTGTCGACGGCAAGAAATGAAGCGCTATTTAAGTTGAGAATCCTCTAGACGACAAGAGATACAGCGCTGTTTTAGTTAACAATCCTCTCGGCGGCAAGAAATGAATCGCTGTTTTAGTTCACAATCTTTTCGACGGCAAGAGGTGAAGCGCTCTTTTAGTTCACAATCCTCACGACGGCAAGAGATGAAGCGCTGTTTTAGTTCACAATCCTCTCGATCGCCAGCGAGATGCAGCGCAGTTTTAGTTCACAATCCTCTCGCTCGACAGAGGTTGAGAGTGCTAGTTTAGATCACAATCCCTCTCGACGGCAACATATGCAGCACTGTTTTAGTTCACAATCCTCTCCATCGAAAAGAAGATGGAGAGCTGTTTTATTTCACAATCCTCTCGTTTGTCAGAGAATTGGAGCGCTGTTCTAGATCACAATTCTTTCCACGGCAAGAGATGAAGGGGTGTTTTAGCTCACAATCCTTGAATGGCAAGAGATGAAGCGCTGTTTTAGTTCACAATCCTCTAACAGCAAGAGATGGAGCGCTGTTATAGTTCACAAATCCTCTCGACGGCATGAGATGGAGCGCTGTTTTAGTTCACAATCCTCTCTACGGCAAGAGATGGAGCGCTGTTTTAGTTCACAATCATCTCGACGACAAGAGATGAAGCGCTGTTTTAGTTCACAATCCTCTCGACGGCAAGAGATGAAGCGCTGTTCTAGTTCACAACGTGCTGGCTTGACAGAGAGATGCAGCGCTGTTTTAGTTCACAATCCCCTCGTTTGACAGAGATTTGGAGCGGTGTTTTAGTTCACAATCCTCTCGTTTGACAGAGAGTTGGAGCGCTGTTTTAGTTCCCAATTGCCTCGCTCGGCAGAGAGATGGACGGCTGTATTAGTTCACAATCCTCTCGGCGGCAAGAGATGGTGCACTGTTTTAGTTCACAATTCTCTCGCTCGACAGAGTGTTGGAGCGCTGTTTTATTTTACAATCCTCTCGAGAGAGATTTGGAGCGCTTTTTTGTTCCCAATCCTCTCGCTCGACAGATAGTTGGAGCGCTATTTTAGTTAACAATCCTCTCCACGACAAGAGATGAGCGCTATTTAGTTCACAATCCTATCGACGGCAAAAGATGGAGCGCTGTTTTAGTTCACAGTCCTCTCACTCGACAGAGAGTTGAAGCGCTGTTTTGGTTCACATTCCTCTCGATCGACAGAAAGTTGGAGCGCTGTTTTAGTTCACATTCTTCTCGCTCGTCAGAGAGATGTAGCGCTGTTTTAGTTCACAATCCTCTCTACGGCAAGAGATGGAGCGGTGTTTTAGTTCACAATCCTCTCGACGGCAAGAGATTAAGCGCTGTTATAGTTCACAAACCTCTCGGAGGCAAAAGATTGAGCACTGCTTTAGTTCAGAAACCTGTCGCTCGACACAGAGATGGAGCGCTGTTTTAGTTCACAATCCTCTCCACGGCAAGAGATGAAGCACTGTTGTACTTCACAATCCTCTCGACAGCAAGAGATGGAGGGTGTTTTAGTTCACAATCCTCTCGACGACAAGAGATGGAGCGCTGTTGTAGTAGACAATGCTCTCGACGACAGAGATGGAGCGCTATTATAGTTCACAAACCTCTCGAAGGCAAGAGATTGAGCACTGTTTTAGTTCACAAACCTCTCGCTCGACAGATGGTGGAGCGCTGTTTTTGTTCACAATCCTCTCGACGACCAGAGATGAAGCGCTGTTTTAGGTCACAATCCTCTCGACGGCAAGTGATACAGCGCTGTTTTAGTTCACAATGCTCTCAGCTGCAAGAGGTGGATCACGGTTTTAATTCTCAATCGTCTCGACGGCATGAAATGAATCGCTGTTTTAGTTCACAATCCTTTCGACGGCAAGAGGTGAAGCGCTCTTTTAGTTCACAATCCTCACGACGGCAAGAGATGGAAGCGCAGTTTTTGTTCACAATCTTCTCGCTCGACAGAGAGTGGGAGTGCTAGTTTAGATCACAATCCTCTCGACGGCAAGATATGCAGCACTGTTTTAGTTCACAATCCTCTCCATCGAACAAGAGATGGAGTGCTGTTTTATTTCACAATCCTCTCGTTTGTCAGAGAATTGCAGCGCTGTTGTAGATCACAATTCTTTCGGCGGCTAGAGATGAAGCGGGGTTTTAAATCACAATCCTTGGATGGCAAGAAATGAAGCGCTGTTTTAGTTCACAATCCTCTCAAGAGCAAGAGATGGAGCGCAGTTTTTGTTCACAATCCTCTCTACGGCAAGAGATGGAGCGCTGTTTTAGTTCACAATCCTCTCGACGGCAAGAGATGAAGCGCTGCTTTAATTCACAACGTGCTCGCTCGACAGAGAGATGCAGCGCTGTTTTAGTTCACAATCCCCTCGTTTGACAGAGATTTGGAGCGGTGTTTTAGTTCAAAATCCTCTTGTTTGACAGAGAGTTGGAGCGCTCTTTTAGTTCCCAATTGCCTCCCTCGACAGAGAGATGGACGGATGTATTAGTTCACAATCCTCTCGGCGTCAAGAGATGGAGCACTGTTGTAGTTCACAATTCTCTCGCTCGACAGAGAGTTTGAGCGCTGTTTTAGTTTACAATCCCCTCGACAGAGAGTTGGAGCGCTGTATTAGTTCACAATACTCTCGATCGACAGAGAGTTCTAGCGCTGTTTTAGTTCACAATCCTCTCGCTCGACAGGGAGTTGCATCGCTGTTTTAGTTCACAGTCCTCTCGCAAGACAGAGTGTTGGAGAGCTGTTTTGGTTCACAATCCTCTCGCTCGACAGAGAGTTGGAGCGCACTTTTAGTTCAAATTCCTCTCGCTCGACAGAGAGTTCCATCGCTGTTTTAGATCACAATCCTCTCGCACGACAGAGTATTGGAGCCCTGTTTTGGTTCACAATCCTCTCGCTCGACAGAGAGTTGGAGCGCACTTTTAGTTCAAAATCCTCTCGCTCGACAGAGAGATGTAGCGCTGTTTTAGTTCAGAATCCTCTCGACGGCAAAAGATAAAGCGCTGTTTTAGTTCACAATCCTCTCGCTGAAAAGAGAGATGGAGCGCTGTTTTAGTTCACAATTCTCTTGACGACAACAGATGGAGCGCTGTTTTCTTTCACTACCCTCTCGACGGCAAGAGATGAACCGCTGTTTTAATTCACATTCCTCTCGACGACAAGAGATGGAGCGCTGTTTTAGTTCACAATCCTCTCCACGACAAGAGATGGAGCGCTATTTTAGTTCACAATCCTATCGACGGCAAGAGATGAAGCGCTGTTTTAGTTCGCAATCCTCTCGCTCGACAGAGAGTTGAAGCGCTGTGTTAGTTTACAATCCTCTCGATCGACAGAAAGTTGGAACGCTGTTTTAGTTCACATTCTTCTCGCTCGACAGAGAGATGTAGCACTGTTTTAGTTCACAATCCTCTCGACGGCAAAAGATGAAGCGCTGTTTTAGTTCACAATCCTCTCGCTGAAAAGAGAGATGGAGCGCTGTTTTAGTTCACAATTCTCTTGACGACAACAGATGGAACGCCGTTTTCTTTCACTAACCTCTCGACGGCAAGAGATGGAGCGCTGTTTTAGTTCACAATCCTCTCCACGACAAGAGATGGAGCGCTATTTTAGTTCACAATCCTATCGACGACAAGAGATGAAGCGCTGTTTTAGTTCACAATCCTCTCGACGGCAAGAGATGCAGCGCTGTTTTAGTTCACAAAACTCTCGCTCGACAGAGAAACGAATGACTTTTTTAGTTCACAATCATCTCGACGGCAAGAGATGAAGCGCTGTTTTAGTTCATCTCCTCTCGGCGGCAAGAGATGAAGCGCCATTTAATTCACAATCCTGTCTACGGTAAGAGATGAAGCGCTGTTTTAGTTCACAAACCTCTCGTTTGACAGAGAAATGGAGCGCTGTTTTGGTCCACATTTCTCTCGAGGGCAAGAGATGAAGCGGTGTTTTAGTTCACAATCCGTGATTGGCAAGAGATGAAGCGCTGTATTAGTTCACAATCCTCTCAACGGCAAGAGATGAAGCGCTCTTTTAGTTCACAATCGTCTCGATCGACAGAGAGTTGAAACGCTGTTTTAGTTCACAATCCTGTCGGCGGCAAGAGATGAAGCGCTATTTTAGTTGAGAATCCTCTCTACGGCCAGAGATGGAGCGCTGTTTCAGTTCACAATCCTCTCAACGGCAAGAGATGAAGCGCTGTTTTAGTTCACAATCCTCTCTACGGCAAGAGATGAAGCGCTGTTTTAGTTCACAACGTGCTCGCTTGACAGAGAGATGCAGCGCTGTTTTAGTTCACAATCCCCTCGTTTAACAGAGATTTGGAGCGGTGTTTTAGTTCACAATCCTATCGTTTGACAGAGAGTTGGAGCGCTGTTTTAATTCCCAATTGCCTCGCTCGACAGAGAGATGGACGGCTGTATTAGTTCACAATCCTCTCGGCGGCAAGAGATGGTGCACTGTTTTAGTTCACAATTCCCTCGCTCGACAGAGTGTTGGAGCGCTGTTTTATTTTACAATCCTCTCGAGAGAGACTTGGAGCGCTTTTTTGTTCCCAATCCTCTCGCTCTACAGATAGTTGGAGCGCTATTCACAATCCTCTGGATCGACAGAGAGTTCTAGCGCGGTTTTAGTTCACAATCCTCTCGCTCGACAGAGAGTTGCGTCGCTGTTTTAGTTCACAATCCTCTCGCAAGACAGAGTGTTGGAGCGCTGTTTTGGTTCACAATCCACTCGCTCGACAGAGAGTTGGAGCGCACTTTTAGTTCACAATCCTCTCGCTCGACAGAGAGTTCCATCGCTGTTTTAGTTCACAATCCTCTCGCACGACAGAGTGTTGGAGCGCTGTTTTCGTTCACAATCCTCTCGCTCGACAGAGATTTGGAAAGCACTTTAGTTCACAATCCTCCCGCTTGACAGAGAGTTGGTGCGCTATTTTAGTTCACAATCCTCTCGACGGCAAAAAATGAAGCGCTGTTTTAGTTCACAATCCTCTCACTCGACAGAGAGTTGAAGCGCTGTTTTGGTTCACAATCCTCTCGATCGACAGTAAGTTGGAGCGCTGTTTTAGTTCACATTTTTCTCGCTCGACAGAGAGATGTAGCGCTGCTTTAGTTCACATTCCTCTCGACGGTAAAAGATGTAGCGCTGTTTTGGCTCACAATCCTCTCGCTCGACAGAGAGTTGAAGCGCTGTTTTAGTTCACAATCCTGTCGACGGCAAGAAATGAAGCGCTATTTAAGTTGAGAATCCTCTAGACGGCAAGAGATACAGCGCTGTTTTAGTTAACAATCCTCTCGGCGGCAAGAAATGAATCGCTGTTTTAGTTCACAATCTTTTCGACGGCAAGAGGTGAAGCGCTCTTTTAGTTCACAATCCTCACGACGGCAAGAGATGAAGCGCTGTTTTAGTTCACAATCCTCTCGATCGCCAGCGAGATGCAGCGCAGTTTTAGTTCACAATCCTCTCGCTCGACAGAGGTTGAGAGTGCTAGTTTAGATCACAATCCTCTCGACGGCAACATATGCAGCACTGTTTTAGTTCACAATCCTCTCCATCGAAAAGAAGATGGAGAGCTGTTTTATTTCACAATCCTCTCGTTTGTCAGAGAATTGGAGCGCTGTTCTAGATCACAATTCTTTCGACGGCAAGAGATGAAGGGGTGTTTTAGCTCACAATCCTTGAATGGCAAGAGATGAAGCGCTGTTTTAGTTCACAATCCTCTCAACAGCAAGAGATGGAGCGCTGTTATAGTTCACAAATCCTCTCGACGGCATGAGATGGAGCGCTGTTTTAGTTCACAATCCTCTCTACGGCAGGAGATGGAGCGCTGTTTTAGTTCACAATCCTCTCGACGACAAGAGATGAAGCGCTGTTTTAGTTCACAATCCTCTCGACGGCAAGAGATGAAGCGCTGTTTTAGTTCACAACGTGCTGGCTTGACAGAGAGATGCAGCGCTGTTTTAGTTCACAATCCCCTCGTTTGACAGAGATTTGGAGCGGTGTTTTAGTTCACAATCCTCTCGTTTGACAGAGAGTTGGAGCGCTGTTTTAGTTCCCAATTGCCTCGCTCGGCAGAGAGATGGACGGCTGTATTAGTTCACAATCCTCTCGGCGGCAAGAGATGGTGCACTGTTTTAGTTCACAATTCTCTCGCTCGACAGAGTGTTGGAGCGCTGTTTTATTTTACAATCCTCTCGAGAGAGATTTGGAGCGCTTTTTTGTTCCCAATCCTCTCGCTCGACAGATAGTTGGAGCGCTATTTTAGTTAACAATCCTCTCCACGACAAGAGATGGAGCGCTATTTTAGTTCACAATCCTATCGACGGCAAAAGATGGAGCGCTGTTTTAGTTCACAGTCCTCTCACTCGACAGAGAGTTGAAGCGCTGTTTTGGTTCACATTCCTCTCGATCGACAGAAAGTTGGAGCGCTGTTTTAGTTCACATTCTTCTCGCTCGTCAGAGAGATGTAGCGCTGTTTTAGTTCACAATCCTCTCGACGGCAAAAGATGAAGCGCTGTTTTAGTTCACAATCCTCTCGCTGAAAAGAGAGATGGAGCGCTGTTTGAGTTCACAATTCACTCGACGACAACAGATGGAGCGCTGTTTTGTTTCACTATCCTCTCGACGGCAAGACATGAAGCGCTGTTTTAATTCACAATCCACTCGACGACAAGAGATGGAGCGCTCTTTTAGTGCACAATCCTCTCGACGGCAAGAGACTAAGCGCTGTTTTAGTTCACAATCCTCTCGTTTGACAGAGAATTGGAGCGCTGTTTTAGTTCACAGTCCTCTCGAAAGAGATTCGGAACGCTTTCTTAATTCCCAAACCTCTCGCTAGACAAAGAGCTGGTACGCTATTTTAGTTCACAATCCTCTCGCTCGACAGAGAGTTGAAGCGCTGTTTTAGTTAACAATCCTCTCGATCCACAGAAAGTTGGAGCGCTGTTTTAGTTCACATTCTTCTCGCTCGACAGAGATTTTGAGCGCTGTTTTAGTTCACAATCCTCTCGACGGGCAAAGATGAAGCGGTGTTTTAGTTCACAATCCACTAGCTCGACAGAGAGTTGGAGCGCTGTTCTAGATCACAATGCTGTCGACGGCAAGAGATACAGCGCTGTTTAGTTCACAATCCTCTCCGCGGCAAGAGATGGAGCGCTGTTTTAATTCCCAATCCTGTCGCTCGACAGAGAGATGGATGCGCTGTTATAGTTCACAAACCCATCGGAGTCAAGAGATTGAGCACTGTTTTAGTTCACAAACCTCTCGCACGACAGAGAGCGGGAGCGCTGTTTTAGTTCACAATCCTCTCGACAGCAAGAGATGAAGCACTGTTTTACTTCACAATCCTCTCGCTCGACAGAGAGTTGCATCGCTGTTTTAGTTCACAATCCTCTCGCAAGACAGAGTGTTGGAGCGCTGTTTTGGTTCACAATCCTCTCGCTCGACAGAGAGTTGGAGCGCACTTTTAGTTCACAATCCTCTCGCTCGACAGAGAGTTCCATCGCTGTTTTAGTTCACAATCCTCTCGCACGACAGAGTGTTGGAGCGCTGTTTTCGTTCACAATCCTCTCGCTCGACAGAGATTTGGAAAGCACTTTAGTTCACAATCCTCCCGCTTGACAGAGAGTTGGTGCGCTATTTTAGTTCACAATCCTCTCGACGGCAAAAAATGAAGCGCTGTTTTAGTTCACAATCCTCTCACTCGACAGAGAGTTGAAGCGCTGTTTTGGTTCACAATCCTCTCGATCGACAGTAAGTTGGAGCGCTGTTTTAGTTCACATTTTTCTCGCTCGACAGAGAGATGTAGCGCTGCTTTAGTTCACATTCCTCTCGACGGTAAAAGATGTAGCGCTGTTTTGGCTCACAATCCTCTCGCTCGACAGAGAGTTGAAGCGCTGTTTTAGTTCACAATCCTGTCGACGGCAAGAAATGAAGCGCTATTTAAGTTGAGAATCCTCTAGACGGCAAGAGATACAGCGCTGTTTTAGTTAACAATCCTCTCGGCGGCAAGAAATGAATCGCTGTTTTAGTTCACAATCTTTTCGACGGCAAGAGGTGAAGCGCTCTTTTAGTTCACAATCCTCACGACGGCAAGAGATGAAGCGCTGTTTTAGTTCACAATCCTCTCGATCGCCAGCGAGATGCAGCGCAGTTTTAGTTCACAATCCTCTCGCTCGACAGAGGTTGAGAGTGCTAGTTTAGATCACAATCCTCTCGACGGCAACATATGCAGCACTGTTTTAGTTCACAATCCTCTCCATCGAAAAGAAGATGGAGAGCTGTTTTATTTCACAATCCTCTCGTTTGTCAGAGAATTGGAGCGCTGTTCTAGATCACAATTCTTTCGACGGCAAGAGATGAAGGGGTGTTTTAGCTCACAATCCTTGAATGGCAAGAGATGAAGCGCTGTTTTAGTTCACAATCCTCTCAACAGCAAGAGATGGAGCGCTGTTATAGTTCACAAATCCTCTCGACGGCATGAGATGGAGCGCTGTTTTAGTTCACAATCCTCTCTACGGCAAGAGATGAAGCGCTGTTTTAGTTCACAATCCTCTCGACGGCAAGAGATGAAGCGCTGTTTTAGTTCACAACGTGCTGGCTTGACAGAGAGATGCAGCGCTGTTTTAGTTCACAATCCCCTCGTTTGACAGAGATTTGGAGCGGTGTTTTAGTTCACAATCCTCTCGTTTGACAGAGAGTTGGAGCGCTGTTTTAGTTCCCAATTGCCTCGCTCGGCAGAGAGATGGACGGCTGTATTAGTTCACAATCCTCTCGGCGGCAAGAGATGGTGCACTGTTTTAGTTCACAATTCTCTCGCTCGACAGAGTGTTGGAGCGCTGTTTTATTTTACAATCCTCTCGAGAGAGATTTGGAGCGCTTTTTTGTTCCCAATCCTCTCGCTCGACAGATAGTTGGAGCGCTATTTTAGTTAACCATCCTCTCCACGACAAGAGATGGAGCGCTATTTTAGTTCACAATCCTATCGACGGCAAAAGATGGAGCGCTGTTTTAGTTCACAGTCCTCTCACTCGACAGAGAGTTGAAGCGCTGTTTTGGATCACATTCCTCTCGATCGACAGAAAGTTGGAGCGCTGTTTTAGTTCACATTCTTCTCGCTCGTCAGAGAGATGTAGCGCTGTTTTAGTTCACAATCCTCTCGACGGCAAAAGATGAAGCGCTGTTTTAGTTCACAATCCTCTCGCTGAAAAGAGAGATGGAGCGCTGTTTGAGTTCACAATTCACTCGACGACAACAGATGGAGCGCTGTTTTGTTTCACTATCCTCTCGACGGCAAGATATGAAGCGCTGTTTTAATTCACAATCCACTCGACGACAAGAGATGGAGCGCTCTTTTAGTGCACAATCCTCTCGACGGCAAGAGACTAAGCGCTGTTTTAGTTCACAATCCTCTCGTTTGACAGAGAATTGGAGCGCTGTTTTAGTTCACAGTCCTCTCGAAAGAGATTCGGAACGCTTTCTTAATTCCCAAACCTCTCGCTAGACAAAGAGCTGGTGCGCTATTTTAGTTCACAATCCTCTCGCTCGACAGAGAGTTGAAGCGCTGTTTTAGTTAACAATCCTCTCGATCCACAGAAAGTTGGAGCGCTGTTTTAGTTCACATTCTTCTCGCTCGACAGAGATTTTGAGCGCTGTTTTAGTTCACAATCCTCTCGACGGGCAAAGATGAAGCGGTGTTTTAGTTCACAATCCACTAGCTCGACAGAGAGTTGGAGCGCTGTTCTAGATCACAATGCTGTCGACGGCAAGAAATGAAGCGGTATTTTAGTTCAGAATCCTCTCGACGGCAAGAGATACAGCGCTGTTTAGTTCACAATCCTCTCCGCGGCAAGAGATGGAGCGCTGTTTTAATTCCCAATCCTGTCGCTCGACAGAGAGATGGATGCGCTGTTATAGTTCACAAACCCATCGGAGTCAAGAGATTGAGCACTGTTTTAGTTCACAAACCTCTCGCACGACAGAGAGCGGGAGCGCTGTTTTAGTTCACAATCCTCTCGACAGCAAGAGATGAAGCGCTGTTTTAGTTCACAATCCTCTCGACGGGAAGGATGAAGCGCTGTTTTAATTCACAATCCTCTCGACGGCAGGAGATGAAGCGCTGTTTTGGTTCACAATCCTCACGACGGAAAGAGATAAAGAGCTGTTTTAGTTCACAACCATCTCGATCGACAGAGAGTTAGAGCGCTGTTTTAGTTTACAATCCTCTCGACGGCAAGAGATGAAGCGCTGTTTTAGTTCACAATCCTCTCGATCGCCAGCGAGATGCAGCGCAGTTTTAGTTCACAATCCTCTCGCTCGACAGAGGTTGAGAGTGCTAGTTTAGATCACAATCCTCTCGACGGCAACATATGCAGCACTGTTTTAGTTCACAATCCTCTCCATCGAAAAGAAGATGGAGAGCTGTTTTATTTCACAATCCTCTCGTTTGTCAGAGAATTGGAGCGCTGTTCTAGATCACAATTCTTTCGACGGCAAGAGATGAAGGGGTGTTTTAGCTCACAATCCTTGAATGGCAAGAGATGAAGCGCTGTTTTAGTTCACAATCCTCTCAACAGCAAGAGATGGAGCGCTGTTATAGTTCACAAATCCTCTCGACGGCATGAGATGGAGCGCTGTTTTAGTTCACAATCCTCTCTACGGCAAGAGATGGAGCGCTGTTTTAGTTCACAATCCTCTCGACGACAAGAGATGAAGCGCTGTTTTAGTTCACAATCCTCTCGACGGCAAGAGATGAAGCGCTGTTTTAGTTCACAACGTGCTGGCTTGACAGAGAGATGCAGCGCTGTTTTAGTTCACAATCCCCTCGTTTGACAGAGATTTGGAGCGGTGTTTTAGTTCACAATCCTCTCGTTTGACAGAGAGTTGGAGCGCTGTTTTAGTTCCCAATTGCCTCGCTCGGCAGAGAGATGGACGGCTGTATTAGTTCACAATCCTCTCGGCGGCAAGAGATGGTGCACTGTTTTAGTTCACAATTCTCTCGCTCGACAGAGTGTTGGAGCGCTGTTTTATTTTACAATCCTCTCGAGAGATATTTGGAGCGCTTTTTTGTTCCCAATCCTCTCGCTCGACAGATAGTTGGAGCGCTATTTTAGTTAACAATCCTCTCCACGACAAGAGATGGAGCGCTATTTTAGTTCACAATCCTATCGACGGCAAAAGATGGAGCGCTGTTTTAGTTCACAGTCCTCTCACTCGACAGAGAGTTGAAGCGCTGTTTTGGTTCACATTCCTCTCGATCGACAGAAAGTTGGAGCGCTGTTTTAGTTCACATTCTTCTCGCTCGTCAGAGAGATGTAGCGCTGTTTTAGTTCACAATCCTCTCGACGGCAAAAGATGAAGCGCTGTTTTAGTTCACAATCCTCTCGCTGAAAAGAGAGATGGAGCGCTGTTTGAGTTCACAATTCACTCGACGACAACAGATGGAGCGCTGTTTTGTTTCACTATCCTCTCGACGGCAAGACATGAAGCGCTGTTTTAATTCACAATCCACTCGACGACAAGAGATGGAGCGCTCTTTTAGTGCACAATCCTCTCGACGGCAAGAGACTAAGCGCTGTTTTAGTTCACAATCCTCTCGTTTGACAGAGAATTGGAGCGCTGTTTTAGTTCACAGTCCTCTCGAAAGAGATTCGGAACGCTTTCTTAATTCCCAAACCTCTCGCTAGACAAAGAGCTGGTACGCTATTTTAGTTCACAATCCTCTCGCTCGACAGAGAGTTGAAGCGCTGTTTTAGTTAACAATCCTCTCGATCCACAGAAAGTTGGAGCGCTGTTTTAGTTCACATTCTTCTCGCTCGACAGAGATTTTGAGCGCTGTTTTAGTTCACAATCCTCTCGACGGGCAAAGATGAAGCGGTGTTTTAGTTCACAATCCACTAGCTCGACAGAGAGTTGGAGCGCTGTTCTAGATCACAATGCTGTCGACGGCAAGAAATGAAGCGGTATTTTAGTTCAGAATCCTCTCGACGGCAAGAGATACAGCGCTGTTTAGTTCACAATCCTCTCCGCGGCAAGAGATGGAGCGCTGTTTTAATTCCCAATCCTGTCGCTCGACAGAGAGATGGATGCGCTGTTATAGTTCACAAACCCATCGGAGTCAAGAGATTGAGCACTGTTTTAGTTCACAAACCTCTCGCACGACAGAGAGCGGGAGCGCTGTTTTAGTTCACAATCCTCTCGACAGCAAGAGATGAAGCACTGTTTTACTTCACAATCCTCTCGCTCGACAGAGAGTTGCATCGCTGTTTTAGTTCACAATCCTCTCGCAAGACAGAGTGTTGGAGCGCTGTTTTGGTTCACAATCCTCTCGCTCGACAGAGAGTTGGAGCGCACTTTTAGTTCACAATCCTCTCGCTCGACAGAGAGTTCCATCGCTGTTTTAGTTCACAATCCTCTCGCACGACAGAGTGTTGGAGCGCTGTTTTCGTTCACAATCCTCTCGCTCGACAGAGATTTGGAAAGCACTTTAGTTCACAATCCTCCCGCTTGACAGAGAGTTGGTGCGCTATTTTAGTTCACAATCCTCTCGACGGCAAAAAATGAAGCGCTGTTTTAGTTCACAATCCTCTCACTCGACAGAGAGTTGAAGCGCTGTTTTGGTTCACAATCCTCTCGATCGACAGTAAGTTGGAGCGCTGTTTTAGTTCACATTTTTCTCGCTCGACAGAGAGATGTAGCGCTGCTTTAGTTCACATTCCTCTCGACGGTAAAAGATGTAGCGCTGTTTTGGCTCACAATCCTCTCGCTCGACAGAGAGTTGAAGCGCTGTTTTAGTTCACAATCCTGTCGACGGCAAGAAATGAAGCGCTATTTAAGTTGAGAATCCTCTAGACGGCAAGAGATACAGCGCTGTTTTAGTTAACAATCCTCTCGGCGGCAAGAAATGAATCGCTGTTTTAGTTCACAATCTTTTCGACGGCAAGAGGTGAAGCGCTCTTTTAGTTCACAATCCTCACGACGGCAAGAGATGAAGCGCTGTTTTAGTTCACAATCCTCTCGATCGCCAGCGAGATGCAGCGCAGTTTTAGTTCACAATCCTCTCGCTCGACAGAGGTTGAGAGTGCTAGTTTAGATCACAATCCTCTCGACGGCAACATATGCAGCACTGTTTTAGTTCACAATCCTCTCCATCGAAAAGAAGATGGAGAGCTGTTTTATTTCACAATCCTCTCGTTTGTCAGAGAATTGGAGCGCTGTTCTAGATCACAATTCTTTCGACGGCAAGAGATGAAGGGGTGTTTTAGCTCACAATCCTTGAATGGCAAGAGATGAAGCGCTGTTTTAGTTCACAATCCTCTCAACAGCAAGAGATGGAGCGCTGTTATAGTTCACAAATCCTCTCGACGGCATGAGATGGAGCGCTGTTTTAGTTCACAATCCTCTCTACGGCAAGAGATGAAGCGCTGTTTTAGTTCACAATCCTCTCGACGGCAAGAGATGAAGCGCTGTTTTAGTTCACAACGTGCTGGCTTGACAGAGAGATGCAGCGCTGTTTTAGTTCACAATCCCCTCGTTTGACAGAGATTTGGAGCGGTGTTTTAGTTCACAATCCTCTCGTTTGACAGAGAGTTGGAGCGCTGTTTTAGTTCCCAATTGCCTCGCTCGGCAGAGAGATGGACGGCTGTATTAGTTCACAATCCTCTCGGCGGCAAGAGATGGTGCACTGTTTTAGTTCACAATTCTCTCGCTCGACAGAGTGTTGGAGCGCTGTTTTATTTTACAATCCTCTCGAGAGAGATTTGGAGCGCTTTTTTGTTCCCAATCCTCTCGCTCGACAGATAGTTGGAGCGCTATTTTAGTTAACCATCCTCTCCACGACAAGAGATGGAGCGCTATTTTAGTTCACAATCCTATCGACGGCAAAAGATGGAGCGCTGTTTTAGTTCACAGTCCTCTCACTCGACAGAGAGTTGAAGCGCTGTTTTGGATCACATTCCTCTCGATCGACAGAAAGTTGGAGCGCTGTTTTAGTTCACATTCTTCTCGCTCGTCAGAGAGATGTAGCGCTGTTTTAGTTCACAATCCTCTCGACGGCAAAAGATGAAGCGCTGTTTTAGTTCACAATCCTCTCGCTGAAAAGAGAGATGGAGCGCTGTTTGAGTTCACAATTCACTCGACGACAACAGATGGAGCGCTGTTTTGTTTCACTATCCTCTCGACGGCAAGATATGAAGCGCTGTTTTAATTCACAATCCACTCGACGACAAGAGATGGAGCGCTCTTTTAGTGCACAATCCTCTCGACGGCAAGAGACTAAGCGCTGTTTTAGTTCACAATCCTCTCGTTTGACAGAGAATTGGAGCGCTGTTTTAGTTCACAGTCCTCTCGAAAGAGATTCGGAACGCTTTCTTAATTCCCAAACCTCTCGCTAGACAAAGAGCTGGTGCGCTATTTTAGTTCACAATCCTCTCGCTCGACAGAGAGTTGAAGCGCTGTTTTAGTTAACAATCCTCTCGATCCACAGAAAGTTGGAGCGCTGTTTTAGTTCACATTCTTCTCGCTCGACAGAGATTTTGAGCGCTGTTTTAGTTCACAATCCTCTCGACGGGCAAAGATGAAGCGGTGTTTTAGTTCACAATCCACTAGCTCGACAGAGAGTTGGAGCGCTGTTCTAGATCACAATGCTGTCGACGGCAAGAAATGAAGCGGTATTTTAGTTCAGAATCCTCTCGACGGCAAGAGATACAGCGCTGTTTAGTTCACAATCCTCTCCGCGGCAAGAGATGGAGCGCTGTTTTAATTCCCAATCCTGTCGCTCGACAGAGAGATGGATGCGCTGTTATAGTTCACAAACCCATCGGAGTCAAGAGATTGAGCACTGTTTTAGTTCACAAACCTCTCGCACGACAGAGAGCGGGAGCGCTGTTTTAGTTCACAATCCTCTCGACAGCAAGAGATGAAGCGCTGTTTTAGTTCACAATCCTCTCGACGGGAAGGATGAAGCGCTGTTTTAATTCACAATCCTCTCGACGGCAGGAGATGAAGCGCTGTTTTGGTTCACAATCCTCACGACGGAAAGAGATAAAGAGCTGTTTTAGTTCACAACCATCTCGATCGACAGAGAGTTAGAGCGCTGTTTTAGTTTACAATCCTCTCGACGGCAAGAGATGAAGCGCTGTTTTAGTTCACAATCCTCTCGATCGCCAGCGAGATGCAGCGCAGTTTTAGTTCACAATCCTCTCGCTCGACAGAGGTTGAGAGTGCTAGTTTAGATCACAATCCTCTCGACGGCAACATATGCAGCACTGTTTTAGTTCACAATCCTCTCCATCGAAAAGAAGATGGAGAGCTGTTTTATTTCACAATCCTCTCGTTTGTCAGAGAATTGGAGCGCTGTTCTAGATCACAATTCTTTCGACGGCAAGAGATGAAGGGGTGTTTTAGCTCACAATCCTTGAATGGCAAGAGATGAAGCGCTGTTTTAGTTCACAATCCTCTCAACAGCAAGAGATGGAGCGCTGTTATAGTTCACAAATCCTCTCGACGGCATGAGATGGAGCGCTGTTTTAGTTCACAATCCTCTCTACGGCAAGAGATGGAGCGCTGTTTTAGTTCACAATCCTCTCGACGACAAGAGATGAAGCGCTGTTTTAGTTCACAATCCTCTCGACGGCAAGAGATGAAGCGCTGTTTTAGTTCACAACGTGCTGGCTTGACAGAGAGATGCAGCGCTGTTTTAGTTCACAATCCCCTCGTTTGACAGAGATTTGGAGCGGTGTTTTAGTTCACAATCCTCTCGTTTGACAGAGAGTTGGAGCGCTGTTTTAGTTCCCAATTGCCTCGCTCGGCAGAGAGATGGACGGCTGTATTAGTTCACAATCCTCTCGGCGGCAAGAGATGGTGCACTGTTTTAGTTCACAATTCTCTCGCTCGACAGAGTGTTGGAGCGCTGTTTTATTTTACAATCCTCTCGAGAGATATTTGGAGCGCTTTTTTGTTCCCAATCCTCTCGCTCGACAGATAGTTGGAGCGCTATTTTAGTTAACAATCCTCTCCACGACAAGAGATGGAGCGCTATTTTAGTTCACAATCCTATCGACGGCAAAAGATGGAGCGCTGTTTTAGTTCACAGTCCTCTCACTCGACAGAGAGTTGAAGCGCTGTTTTGGTTCACATTCCTCTCGATCGACAGAAAGTTGGAGCGCTGTTTTAGTTCACATTCTTCTCGCTCGTCAGAGAGATGTAGCGCTGTTTTAGTTCACAATCCTCTCGACGGCAAAAGATGAAGCGCTGTTTTAGTTCACAATCCTCTCGCTGAAAAGAGAGATGGAGCGCTGTTTGAGTTCACAATTCACTCGACGACAACAGATGGAGCGCTGTTTTGTTTCACTATCCTCTCGACGGCAAGACATGAAGCGCTGTTTTAATTCACAATCCACTCGACGACAAGAGATGGAGCGCTCTTTTAGTGCACAATCCTCTCGACGGCAAGAGACTAAGCGCTGTTTTAGTTCACAATCCTCTCGTTTGACAGAGAATTGGAGCGCTGTTTTAGTTCAAAGTCCTCTCGAAAGAGATTCGGAACGCTTTCTTAATTCCCAAACCTCTCGCTAGACAAAGAGCTGGTACGCTATTTTAGTTCACAATCCTCTCGCTCGACAGAGAGTTGAAGCGCTGTTTTAGTTAACAATCCTCTCGATCCACAGAAAGTTGGAGCGCTGTTTTAGTTCACATTCTTCTCGCTCGACAGAGATTTTGAGCGCTGTTTTAGTTCACAATCCTCTCGACGGGCAAAGATGAAGCGGTGTTTTAGTTCACAATCCACTAGCTCGACAGAGAGTTGGAGCGCTGTTCTAGATCACAATGCTGTCGACGGCAAGAAATGAAGCGGTATTTTAGTTCAGAATCCTCTCGACGGCAAGAGATACAGCGCTGTTTAGTTCACAATCCTCTCCGCGGCAAGAGATGGAGCGCTGTTTTAATTCCCAATCCTGTCGCTCGACAGAGAGATGGATGCGCTGTTATAGTTCACAAACCCATCGGAGTCAAGAGATTGAGCACTGTTTTAGTTCACAAACCTCTCGCACGACAGAGAGCGGGAGCGCTGTTTTAGTTCACAATCCTCTCGACAGCAAGAGATGAAGCACTGTTTTACTTCACAATCCTCTCGCTCGACAGAGAGTTGCATCGCTGTTTTAGTTCACAATCCTCTCGCAAGACAGAGTGTTGGAGCGCTGTTTTGGTTCACAATCCTCTCGCTCGACAGAGAGTTGGAGCGCACTTTTAGTTCACAATCCTCTCGCTCGACAGAGAGTTCCATCGCTGTTTTAGTTCACAATCCTCTCGCACGACAGAGTGTTGGAGCGCTGTTTTCGTTCACAATCCTCTCGCTCGACAGAGATTTGGAAAGCACTTTAGTTCACAATCCTCCCGCTTGACAGAGAGTTGGTGCGCTATTTTAGTTCACAATCCTCTCGACGGCAAAAAATGAAGCGCTGTTTTAGTTCACAATCCTCTCACTCGACAGAGAGTTGAAGCGCTGTTTTGGTTCACAATCCTCTCGATCGACAGTAAGTTGGAGCGCTGTTTTAGTTCACATTTTTCTCGCTCGACAGAGAGATGTAGCGCTGCTTTAGTTCACATTCCTCTCGACGGTAAAAGATGTAGCGCTGTTTTGGCTCACAATCCTCTCGCTCGACAGAGAGTTGAAGCGCTGTTTTAGTTCACAATCCTGTCGACGGCAAGAAATGAAGCGCTATTTAAGTTGAGAATCCTCTAGACGGCAAGAGATACAGCGCTGTTTTAGTTAACAATCCTCTCGGCGGCAAGAAATGAATCGCTGTTTTAGTTCACAATCTTTTCGACGGCAAGAGGTGAAGCGCTCTTTTAGTTCACAATCCTCACGACGGCAAGAGATGAAGCGCTGTTTTAGTTCACAATCCTCTCGATCGCCAGCGAGATGCAGCGCAGTTTTAGTTCACAATCCTCTCGCTCGACAGAGGTTGAGAGTGCTAGTTTAGATCACAATCCTCTCGACGGCAACATATGCAGCACTGTTTTAGTTCACAATCCTCTCCATCGAAAAGAAGATGGAGAGCTGTTTTATTTCACAATCCTCTCGTTTGTCAGAGAATTGGAGCGCTGTTCTAGATCACAATTCTTTCGACGGCAAGAGATGAAGGGGTGTTTTAGCTCACAATCCTTGAATGGCAAGAGATGAAGCGCTGTTTTAGTTCACAATCCTCTCAACAGCAAGAGATGGAGCGCTGTTATAGTTCACAAATCCTCTCGACGGCATGAGATGGAGCGCTGTTTTAGTTCACAATCCTCTCTACGGCAAGAGATGAAGCGCTGTTTTAGTTCACAATCCTCTCGACGGCAAGAGATGAAGCGCTGTTTTAGTTCACAACGTGCTGGCTTGACAGAGAGATGCAGCGCTGTTTTAGTTCACAATCCCCTCGTTTGACAGAGATTTGGAGCGGTGTTTTAGTTCACAATCCTCTCGTTTGACAGAGAGTTGGAGCGCTGTTTTAGTTCCCAATTGCCTCGCTCGGCAGAGAGATGGACGGCTGTATTAGTTCACAATCCTCTCGGCGGCAAGAGATGGTGCACTGTTTTAGTTCACAATTCTCTCGCTCGACAGAGTGTTGGAGCGCTGTTTTATTTTACAATCCTCTCGAGAGAGATTTGGAGCGCTTTTTTGTTCCCAATCCTCTCGCTCGACAGATAGTTGGAGCGCTATTTTAGTTAACAATCCTCTCCACGACAAGAGATGGAGCGCTATTTTAGTTCACAATCCTATCGACGGCAAAAGATGGAGCGCTGTTTTAGTTCACAGTCCTCTCACTCGACAGAGAGTTGAAGCGCTGTTTTGGTTCACATTCCTCTCGATCGACAGAAAGTTGGAGCGCTGTTTTAGTTCACATTCTTCTCGCTCGTCAGAGAGATGTAGCGCTGTTTTAGTTCACAATCCTCTCGACGGCAAAAGATGAAGCGCTGTTTTAGTTCACAATCCTCTCGCTGAAAAGAGAGATGGAGCGCTGTTTGAGTTCACAATTCACTCGACGACAACAGATGGAGCGCTGTTTTGTTTCACTATCCTCTCGACGGCAAGATATGAAGCGCTGTTTTAATTCACAATCCACTCGACGACAAGAGATGGAGCGCTCTTTTAGTGCACAATCCTCTCGACGGCAAGAGACTAAGCGCTGTTTTAGTTCACAATCCTCTCGTTTGACAGAGAATTGGAGCGCTGTTTTAGTTCACAGTCCTCTCGAAAGAGATTCGGAACGCTTTCTTAATTCCCAAACCTCTCGCTAGACAAAGAGCTGGTGCGCTATTTTAGTTCACAATCCTCTCGCTCGACAGAGAGTTGAAGCGCTGTTTTAGTTAACAATCCTCTCGATCCACAGAAAGTTGGAGCGCTGTTTTAGTTCACATTCTTCTCGCTCGACAGAGATTTTGAGCGCTGTTTTAGTTCACAATCCTCTCGACGGGCAAAGATGAAGCGGTGTTTTAGTTCACAATCCACTAGCTCGACAGAGAGTTGGAGCGCTGTTCTAGATCACAATGCTGTCGACGGCAAGAAATGAAGCGGTATTTTAGTTCAGAATCCTCTCGACGGCAAGAGATACAGCGCTGTTTAGTTCACAATCCTCTCCGCGGCAAGAGATGGAGCGCTGTTTTAATTCCCAATCCTGTCGCTCGACAGAGAGATGGATGCGCTGTTATAGTTCACAAACCCATCGGAGTCAAGAGATTGAGCACTGTTTTAGTTCACAAACCTCTCGCACGACAGAGAGCGGGAGCGCTGTTTTAGTTCACAATCCTCTCGACAGCAAGAGATGAAGCACTGTTTTACTTCACAATCCTCTCGGCGACAAGAGATGGAGCGTTGTTTTAGTTCACAATCCTCTCGACGACAAGAGATGGAGCGCTGTTTTAGTTCACAATCCTCTCGACGGGAAGGATGAAGCGCTGTTTTAATTCACAATCCTCTCGACGGCAGGAGATGAAGCGCTGTTTTGGTTCACAATCCTCACGACGGAAAGAGATAAAGAGCTGTTTTAGTTCACAACCATCTCGATCGACAGAGAGTTAGAGCGCTGTTTTAGTTTACAATCCTCTCGACGGCAAGAGATGAAGCGCTGTTTTAGTTCACAATCCTCTCAACGGCAAGAGTTACAGCGCTGTTTTAGTTGACAATCCCCTCGGCGGCAAGAGATGGATCACGGTTTTAGTTCACAATCCTCTCGACGGCAAGAGATTAAGCGCTGTTATAGTTCACAAAACTCTCGGAGGCAAGAGATTGACACTGTTTTAGTTCACAAACCTCTCGCAAGACAGAGAGATGGAGCGCTGTTTTAGTTCACAATCCTCTCGAAGGCAAGGGATGAAGCACTGTTTTACTTCAAAATCCTCTCGACGGCAAGAGATGGAGCGTTGTTTTAGTTCACAGTCCTCTCGACGACAAGAGTCGGAGCGCAGTTGTAGTTCACAATCCTCTCGACGACAAGAGATGGAGCGCTGTTTTAGTTCACAATCCTCTCGACGGCAAGAGATAAAGCGCCGTTATAATTCACACTCCTCTCGACGACAAGAGATGGAGCGCTCTTTTAGTTCACAATCCTCTCGTCGGCAAGAGATGGAACGGTGTTTTAGTTCACAATCCTTGGATGGCAAGAGATGAAGCGCTGTTTTAGTTCACAATCCTCTCGACAGCAAAAGTTGGAACGCTGTTTTAGTTCACAAATACTCTCGACGGCAAGAGATGAAGCGCTGTTTTAGTTCACAATCCTCTCTACGGCAAGAAATGAGCGCTGTTTTAGTTCACAATCCTCTCGACGGCAAGAGATGAAGCGCTGCTTTAATTCAAAATCCTCTCGGAGACAAGAGATGGAGAGCTATTTTAGTTCACAATCCCCTCGACGGAAGAGATTAAGCGCTGTTTTAGTTCAAAATCCTCTCGTTTGACAGAGAATTGGAGCGCTGTTTTAACTCACAATCCTCTCGACGACAAGAGATGGAGCGCTCCTTTAGTTCACAATCCTCTCGTCGGCAAGAGATGGAGCGGTGTTTTAGTTCACAATCCTTGGATGGCAAGATATGAAGCGCTGTTTTAGTTCACAATCCTCTCGACAGCAAGGGATGGAGCGCTGTTTTAGTTCACAAATCCTCTCGACGGCAAGAGATGGAGCGCTGTTTTAGTTCACAATCCTCTCTACGGCAAGAGATGGAGCGCTGTTTTAGTTCACAATCCTCTCGACGGCAAGAGATTAGGCGCTGTTATAGTTCACAAACCTCTCGGAGGCAAAAGATTGAGCACTGTTTTAGTTCACAAACCTCTCGCTCGACACAGAGATGGAGCGGTGTTTTAGTTCACAATCCTCTCGACGGCAAGAGATGAAGCACTGTTGTACTTCACAATCCTCTCGACAGCAAGAGATGGAGGGTGTTTTAGTTCACAATCCTCTCGCCGACAAGAGATGGAGCGCTGTTGTAGTTCACAATGCTTTCGGCGACAAGAGATGGAGCGCTATTATAGTTCACAAACCTCTCGAAGGCAAGAGATTGAGCACAGTTTTAGTTCACAAACCTCACGCTCGACAGATGGTGAAGCGCTGTTTTTGTTCACAATCCTCTCGACGACAAGAGATGAAGCGCTGTTTTAGGTCACAATCCTCTCGACGGCAAGTGATACAGCGCTGTTTTAGTTCACAATGCTCTCAGCTGCAAGAGGTGGATCACGGTTTTAATTCTCAATCGTCTCGACGGCATGAAATGAATCGCTGTTTTAGTTCACAATCCTTTCGACGGCAAGAGGTGAAGCACTCTTTTAGTTCACAATCCTCACGACGGCAAGAGATGAAGCGCTGTTTTAGTTCACAATCCTCTCGGCGTCAAGAGATGGAGCACTGTTGTAGTTCACAATTCTCTCGCTAGACAGAGAGTTTGAGCGCTGTGTTAGTTTACAATCCCCTCGACAGAGAGTTGGAGCGCTGTATTAGTTCACAATACTCTCGATCGACAGAGAGTTCTAGCGCTGTTTTAATTCACAATCCTCTCGCTCGACAGGGAGTTGCACCGCTGTTTTAGTTCACAATCCTCTCGCAAGACAGAGTGTTGGAGCGCTGTTTTGGTTCACAATCCTCTCGCTCGACAGAGAGTTGGAGCGCACTTTTAGTTCAAATTCCTCTCGCTCGACAGAGAGTTCCATTGCTGTTTTAGTTCACAATCCTCTCGCACGACAGAGTATTGGAGCGCTGTTTTGGTTCACAATCCTCTCGCTCGACAGAGAGTTGGAGCGCACTTTTAGTTCACAATCCTCTCGCTCGACAGAGAGTTGGTGCGCTATTTTAGTTCACAATCCTCTCGACGGCAAAAGATGAAGCGCTGTTTTAGTTCACAATCCTCTCGCTCGACAGAGAGTTGAAGCGCTGTTTTAGTACACAATCCTCTCGATGGACAGAAAGTTGGAGCGCTGTTTTAGTTCACATTCTTCTCGCTCGACAGAGAGATGTAGCGCTGTTTTAGTTCACAATCCTCTCGACGGCAAAAGATGAAGCGCTGTTTTAGTTCACAATCCTCTCGCTGAAAAGAGAGATGGAGCGCTGTTTTAGTTCACAATTCTCTTGACGACAACAGATGGAGCGCTGTTTTCTTTCACTACCCTCTCGACGGCAAGAGATGAACCGCTGTTTTAATTCACATTCCTCTCGACGACAAGAGATGGAGCGCTGTTTTAGTTCACAATCCTCTCCACGACAAGAGATGGAGCGCTATTTTAGTTCACAATCCTATCGACAGCAAGAGATGAAGCGCTGTTTTAGTTCACAATCCTCTCGACGGCAAGAGATGCAGCGCTGTTTTGGTTCACAAAACTCTCGCTCGACAGAGAAACGAATGACTGTTTTAGTTCACAATCATCTCGACGGCAAGAGATGCAGCGCTGTTTTAGTTCACAAAACTCTCGCTCGACAGAGAAACGAATGACTGTTTTAGTTCACAATCCTCTCGGCGGCAAGAGATGAAGCGCCATTTAATTCACAATCCTGTCGACGGCAAGAGATGAAGCGCTGTTTTAGTTCACAAATTTCTCGTTTGACAGAGAAATGGAGGGCTGTTTTAGTCCACATTTCTCTCGAGGGCAAGAGATGAAGCGGCGTTTAGTTCACAATCCGTGGATGGCAAGAGATGAAGCGCTGTATTAGTTCACAATTCTCTCGACGACAAGAGGTGAAGCGCTCTTTTAGTTCCCAATCCTCTCAACGGCAAGAGATGAGGCGCTGTTTTAGTTCACAACCCTCTCGATCGACAGAGAGATAAAGCGCAGTTTTAGTTCACAATCCTCTCGACGGCAAGATATGCAGCACTGTTTTATTTCACAATCTTCTCCATCTAACAAGAGATGGAGTGCTGTTTTATTTCACAATCCTCTCGTTTGTCAGAGAATTGGAGCGCTGTTCTAGATCACAATTCTTTCGACGGCACGAGATGAAGGGGTGTTTTACTTCACAATCCTTGGATGGCAAGAGATGAAGCGCTGTTTTAGCTCACAATCTTCTCGACGGCAAGAGATGAAGCGCTGTTTTAGTTCACAATCCTCTCGACGGCAGGAGATGAAGCGCTATTTTAGTTCACAACGTGCTCGCTTGACAGAGAGATGCAGCGCTGTTTTAGTTCACAATCCCCTCGTTTGACAGAGATTTGGAGCGGTGTTTTAGTTCACAATCCTCTCGTTTGACAGAGAGTTGGAGCGCTGTTTTAGTTCCCAATTGCCTCGCTCGTCAGAGAGATGGACGGCTGTATTAGTTCACAATCCTCTCGGCGGCAAGAGATGGTGCACTGTTTTAGTTCACAATTCTCTCGCTCGACAGAGTGTTGGAGCGCTGTTTTATTTTACAATCCTCTCGAGAGAGATTTGGAGCGCTTTTTTGTTCCCAATCCTCTCGCTCGACAGATAGTTGGAGCGCTATTCAAAATCCTCTCGATCGACAGAGAGTTCTACCGCTGTTTTAGTTCACAATCCTCCCGCTCGACAGAGAGTTGCATCGCTGTTTTAGTTCACAATCCTCTCGCAAGACAGAGTGTTGGAGCGCTGTTTTGGTTCACAATCTTCTCGCTCGACAGAGAGTTGGAACGCACTTTTAGTTCACAATCCTCTCGCTCGACAGAGAGTTCCATCGCTGTTTTAGTTCACAATCCTCTCGCACGACAGAGTGTTGGAGCGCTGTTTTGGTTCACAACCCTCTCGCTCGACAGAGAGTTGGAGCGCACTTTTAGTTCACAATCCTCTCGCTCGACAGAGAGTTGGTGCGCTATTTTATTTCACAATCCTCTCGACGGCAAAAGATGAAGCGCTGTTTTTGTTCACAATCCTCTCACTCGACAGAGAGTTGAAGCGCTGTTTTAGTTCACAATCCTCTCGATCGCCAGAGAGATAAAGCGCAGTTTTAGTTCACAATCCTCTCGACGGCAAGAGATGAAGCGCAGTTTTAGTTCACAATCTTCTCGCTCGACAGAGGGTGGGAGTGCTAGTTTAGATCACAATCCTCTCGACGGCAAGATATGCAGCACTGTTTTAGTTCACAATCCTCTCCATCGAACAAGAGATGGAGTGCTGTTTTATTTCACAACCCTCTCGTTTGTCAGAGAATTGGAGCGCTGTTCTAGATCACAATTCTTTCGACGGCAAGAGATGAAGCGCTGTTTTAGTTCAAAATCCTTGGATGGAAAGAGATGAACCGCTGTTTTAGTTAACAATCCTCTCAACAGCAAGAGATGGAGCGCTGTTTTAGTTCACAAATCCTCTCGACGGCAAGAGATGGAGCGCTGTTTTTGTTCACAATCCTCTCTACGGCAAGAGATGGAGCGCTGTTTTAGCTCACAATCCTCTCGACGGCAAGAGATGAAGCGCTGTTTTAGTTCACAATCCTCTAGACGGCAAGAGATGAAGCGCTGTTTTAGTTCACAACGTGCTCGCTTGACAGAGAGATGCAGCGCTGCTTTAGTTCACAATCCCCTCGTTTGAAAGATATTTGGAGCGGTGTTTTAGTTCACAATCCTCTCGTTTGACAGAAAGTTGGAGCGCTGTTTTAGTTCCCAATTGCCTCGCTCGACAGAGAGATGGACAGCTGTATTAGTTCACAATCCTCTCGGCGGCAAGAGATGGTGCACTGTTTTAGTTCACAATTCTCTCGCTCGACAGAGTGTTGGAGCGCTGTTTTGTTTATAATCCTCTCGAGAGGGATTTGAAGCGCTTTTTTGTTCCCAATCCTCTCGCTCGACGGATAGTTGGAGCGCTATTTTAGTTCACAATCTTCTCGATCGACAGAGAGTTCTAGCGCTGTTTTAGTTCACAATCCTCTCGCTCGACAGAGAGTTGCATCGCTGTTTTAGTTCACAATCCTCTCGCAAGACAGAGTGTTGGAGCGCTGTTTTGGTTCACAATCCTCTCGCTCGCCATTGAGTTGGAGCGCACTGTTAGTTCACAATCCTCTCGCTCGACAGAGAGTTCCATCGCTGTTTTAGTTCACAATCCTCTCGCACGACAGAGTATTGGAGCGCTGTTTTGGTTCACAATCCTCTCGCTCGACAGAGAGTTGGAGCGCACTTTTAGTTCACAATCCTCTCGCTCGACAGAGAGTTGGTGCGCTATTTTAGTTCACAATCCTCTCGACGGCAAAAGATGAAGGGCTGTTTTAGTTCACAATCCTCTCACTCGACAGAAAGTTGAAGCGCTGTTTTGGTTCACAATCCTCTCGATCGACAGAAAGTTGGTGCGCTGTTTTAGTTCACATTCTTCTCGCTCGACAGAGAGATGTAGCGCTGTTTTAGTTCACAATCCTCTCGACGGCAAAAGATGAAGCGCTGTTTTAGTTCACAATCCTCTCGCTGAAAAGAGAGATGGAGCGCTGTTTTTGTTCACAATTCACTCGACGACAACAGATGGAGCGCTGTTTTGTTTCACTATCCTCTCGACGGCAAGAAATGAAGCGCTGTTTTAATTCACAATCCTCTCGACGACAAGAGATGGAGCGCTCTTTTAGTGCACAATCCTCTCGACGGCAAGAGACTAAGCGCTGTTTTAGTTCACAATCCTCTCGTTTGACAGAGAATTGGAGCGCTGTTTTAGTTCACAGTCCTCTCGAAAGAGATTCGGAACGCTTTTTTAATTCCCAATCCTCTCGCTAGACAAAGAGTTGGTGAGCTATTTTAGTTCGCAATCCTCTCGCTCGACAGAGAGTTGAAGCGCTGTTTTAGTTCACAATCCTCTCGATCCACAGAAATTTGGAGCGCTGTTTTCGTTCACATTCTTCTCGCTCGACAGAGAACTTGAGCGCTGTTTTAGTTCACAATCCTCTCGACGGGCAAAGTTGAAGCGCTGTTTTAGTTCATAATCCTCTAGCTCGAAAGAGGGATGGAGCGCTGTTTTAGTTCACAATCCTCTCTACGGCAAGAGATGGAGCGCTGTTTTAGTTCACAATCCTCTCGACGGCAAGAGATTAAGCGCTGTTATAGTTCACAAACCTCTCGGAGGCAAAAGATTGAGCACTGTTTTAGTTCACAAACCTCTCGCTCGACACAGAGATGGAGCGCTGTTTTGGTTCACAATCCTCTCGACGGCAAGAGATGAAGCACTGTTGTTCTTCACAATCCTCTCGACAGCAAGAGATGGAGGGTGTTTTAGTTCACAATCCTCTCGACGACAAGAGATGGAGCGCTGTTGTAGTTCACAATGCTCTCGACGACAAGAGATGGAGCGCTATTATAGTTCACAAACCTCTCGAAGGCAGGAGATTGAGCACTGTATTGGTTCACAAACCTCTCGCTCGACAGATGGTGAAGCGCTGTTTTTGTTCACAATCCTCTCGACGACAAGAGATGAAGCGCTGTTTTAGGTCACAATCCTCTCGACGGCAACTGATACAGCGCTGTTTTAGTTCACAATGCTCTCAGCTGCAAGAGGTGGATCACGGTTTTAATTCTCAATTGTCTCGACGGCATGAAATGAATCGCTGTTTTAGTTCACAATCCTTTCGACGGCAAGAGGTGAAGCGCTCTTTTAGTTCACAATCCTCACGACGGCAAGAGATGGTGCGCAGTTTTAGTTCACAATCCTCTCTACGGCAAGAGATGGAGCGCTGTTTTAGTTCACAATCCTCTCGACGGCAAGAGATGAAGCGCTGTCTTAGTTCACAACGTGCTCGCTCGACAGAGAGATGCAGCGCTGTTTTAGTTCACAATCCCCTCGTTTGACAGAGATTTGGAGCGGTGTTTTAGTTCAAAATCCTCTCGTTTGACAGAGAGTTGGAGGGCTGTTTTAGTTCCCAATTGCCTCCCTCGACAGAGAGATGGACGGATGTATTAGTTCACAATCTTCTCGGCGTCAAGAGATGGAGCACTGTTGTAGTTCACAATTCTCTCGCTCGACAGAGTGTTTGAGCGCTGTTTTAGTTTACAATCCCCTCGACAGGGAGTTGCATCGCTGTTTTAGTTCACATTCCTCTCGCAAGACAGAGTGTTGGAGCGCTGTTTTGGTTTACAATCCTCTCGCTCGACAGAGAGTTGGAGAGCACTTTTAGTTCAAATTCCTCTCGCTCGACAGAGAGTTCCATCGCTGTTTTAGTTCACAATCCTCTCGCACGACAGAGTATTGGAGCGCTGTTTTGGTTCACAATCCTCTCGCTCGACAGAGAGTTGGAGCGCACTTTTAGTTCACAATCCTCACGACGGCAAGAGATGAAACGCTGTTTTAGTTCACAATCCTCTCGATCGCCAGAGAGATAAAGCGCAGTTTTAGTTCACAATCCTCTCGACGGCAAGAGATGAAGCGCAGTTTTAGTTCACAATCTTCTCGCTCGACAGAGGGTGGGAGTGCTAGTTTAGATCACAATCCTCTCGACGGCAAGATATGCAGCACTGTTTTAGTTCACAATCCTCTCCATCGAACAAGAGATGGAGTGCTGTTTTATTTCACAATCCTCTCGCTCGACAGAGAGTTGGTGCGCTATTTTAGATCACAATCCTCTCGACGGCAAAAGATGAAGCGCTGTTTTAGTTCACAATCCTCTCGCTCGACAGAGAGTTGAAGCGCTGTTTTAGTACACAATCCTCTCGATGGACAGAAAGTTGGAGCGCTGTTTTAGTTCACATTCTTCTCGTTCGACAGAGAGATGTAGCGCTGTTTTAGTTCACAATCCTCTCGACGGCAAAAGATGAAGCGCTGTTTTAGTTCACAATCCTCTCGCTGAAAAGAGAGATGGAGCGCTGTTTTAGTTCACAATTCTCTTGACGACAACAGATGGAGCGCTGTTTTCTTTCACTACCCTCACGACGGCAAGAGATGAACCGCTGTTTTATTTCACATTCCTCTCGACGACAAGAGATGGAGCGCTGTTTTAGTTCACAATCCTCTCCACGACAAGAGATGGAGCGCTATTTTAGTTCACAATCCTATCGACGGCAAGAGATGAAGCCGTGTTTTAGTTCACAATCCTCTCGACGGCAAGAGATGCAGCGCTGTTTTAGTTCACAAAACTCTGGCTCGACAGAGCAACGAATGACTGTTTTAGTTCACAATCATCTCGACGGCAAGAGATGAAGCGCT
The DNA here is from genome assembly GCA_030765065.1 of Deroplatys truncata. Classification (NCBI taxonomy): domain Eukaryota; kingdom Metazoa; phylum Arthropoda; class Insecta; order Mantodea; family Mantidae; genus Deroplatys; species Deroplatys truncata. The sequence continues at coordinate 276,044 of CM060976.1, forward strand.
GCTTTAGTTCATCTCCTCTCGGCTGCAAGAGATGAAGCGCCATTTAATTCACAATCCTGTCGACGGCAAGAGATGAAGCGCTGTTTTAGTTCACAAATTTCTCGTTTGACAGAGAAATGGAGGGCTTTTTTAGTCCACATTTCTCTCGAGGGCAAGAGATAAAGCGGCGTTTAGTTCACAATCCGTGGATGGCAAGAGATGAAGCGCTGTATTAGTTCACAGTTCTCTCGACGACAAGAGGTGAAGCGCTCTTTTAGTTCACAATCCTCTCAACGGCAAGAGATTAGGCGCTGTTTTAGTTCACAATCCTCTCGATCGACAGAGAGTTGAAGCGCTGTTTTAGTTCACAATCCTCTCGATCGACAGAGAGTTGGTGCGCTATTTTAGTTCACAATCCTCTCGACGGGCAAAGTTGAAGCGCTGATTTAGTTCATAATCCTCTAGCTCGAAAGAGGGATGGAGCGCTGCTTTAGTGACACAAAACCTCTCGACGGCAAGAGATGGAGCGCTGTTTTAGTTCACAATCCTCTCTACGGCAAGAGATGGAGCGATGTTTCAGTTCACAATCCTCTCGACGGCAAGAGATTAAGCGCTGTTATAGTTCACAAACCTCTCGGAGGCAAAAGATTGAGCACTGTTTTAGTTCACAAACCTCTCGCTCGACACAGAGATGGAGCGCTGTTTTGGTTCACAATCCTCTCGACGGCAAGAGATGAAGCACTGTTGTACTTCACAATCCTCTCGACAGCAAGAGATGGAGGGTGTTTTAGTTCACAATCCTCTCGACGACAAGAGATGGAGCGCTGTTGTAGTTCACAATGCTCTCGACGACAAGAGATGGAGCGCTATTATAGTTCGCAAACCTCTCGAAGGCAGGAGATTGAGCACTGTTTTGGTTCACAAACCTCTCGCTCGACAGATGGTGGAGCGATGTTTTTGTTCACAATCCTCTCGACGACAAGAGATGAAGCGCTGTTTTAGGTCACAATCCTCTCGACGGTAAGTGATACAGCGCTGTTTTAGTTCACAATGCTCTCAGCTGCAAGAGGTGGATCACGGTTTTAATTCTCAATCGTCTCGACGGCATGAAATGAATCGCTGTTTTAGTTCACAATCCTTTCGACGGCAAGAGGTGAAGCGCTCTTTTAGTTCACAATCCTCACGACGGCAAGAGATGAAGCGCTGTTTTAGTTCACAATCCTCTCCATCGAACAAGAGATGGAGTGCTGTTTTATTTCACAATCCTCTCGTTTGTCAGAGAATTGCAGCGCTGTTCTAGCTAACAATTCTTTCGGCGGCTAGAGATGAAGCGGTGTTTTAAATCACAATCCTTGGATGGCAAGAAATGAAGCGCTGTTTTAGTTCACAATCCTCTCAACAGCAAGAGATGGTGCGCAGTTTTAGTTCACAATCCTCTCTACGGCAAGAGATGGAGCGCTGTTTTAGTTCACAATCCTCTCGACGGCAAGAGATGAAGCGCTGTTTTAGTTCACAACGTGCTCGCTCGACAGAGAGATGCAGCGCTGTTTTAGTTCACAATCCCCTCGTTTGACAGAGATTTGGAGCGGTGTTTTAGTTCAAAATCCTCTCGTTTGACAGAGAGTTGGAGCGCTGTTTTAGTTCCCAATTGCCTCCCTCGACAGAGAGATGGATGGAAGTATTAGTTCACAATCTTCTCGGCGTCAAGAGATGGAGCACTGTTGTAGTTCACAATTCTCTCGCTCGACAGAGAGTTTGAGCGCTGTTTTAGTTTACAATCCCCTCGACAGAGAGTTGGAGCGCTGTATTAGTTCACAATACTTTCGATCGACAGAGAGTTCTAGCGCTGTTTTAGTTCACAATCCTCTCGCTCGACAGGGAGTTGCATCGCTGTTTTAGTTCACAATCCTCTCGCAAGACAGAGTGTTGGAGCGCTGTTTTGGTTTACAATCCTCTCGCTCGACAGAGAGTTGGAGAGCAATTTTAGTTCAAATTCCTCTCGCTCGACAGAGAGTTCCATCGCTGTTTTAGTTCACAATCCTCTCGCACGACAGAGTATTGGAGCGCTGTTTTGGTTCACAATCCTCTCGCTCGACAGAGAGTTGGAGCGCACTTTTAGTTCACAATCCTCTCGCTCGACAGAGAGTTGGTGCGCTATTTTAGTTCACAATCCTCTCGACGGCAAAAGATGAAGCGCTGTTTTAGTTCACAATCCTCTCGCTCGACAGAGAGTAGAAGCGCTGTTTTAGCACAATCCTCTCGATGGACAGAAAGTTGGAGCGCCGTTTTAGTTCACATTCTTCTCGCTCGACAGAGAGATGTAGCGCTGTTTTAGTTCACAATCCTCTCGACGGCAAAAGATGAAACGCTGTTTTAGTTCACAATCCTCTCGCTGAAAAGAGAGATGGAGCGCTGTTTTAGTTCACAATTCTCTTGACGACAACAGATGGAGCGCTGTTTTCTTTCACTACCCTCTCGACGATAGAGATGAACCGCTGTTTTAATTCACATTCCTCTCGACGACAAGAGATGGTGCGCTGTTTTAGTTCACAATCCTCTCCACGACAAGAGATGGAGCGCTATTTTAGTTCACAATCCTATCGAAGGCAAGAGTTGAAGCGCTGTTTTAGTTCACAATCCTCTCGACGGCAAGAGATGCAGCGCTGTTTTAGTTCACAAAACTCTCGCTCGACAGAGAAACGAATGACTGTTTTAGTTCACAATCATCTCGACGGCAAGAGATGAAGCGCTGTTTTAGTTCATCTCCTCTCGGCGGCAAGAGATGAAGCGCCATTTAATTCACAATCCTGTCGACGGCAAGAGATGAAGCGCTGTTTTAGTTCACAAATTTCTCGTTTGACAGAGAAATGGAGGGCTGTTTTAGTCCACATTTCTCTCGAGAGCAAGAGATGCAGCGGCGTTTAGTTCACAATCCGTGGATGGCAAGAGATGAAGCGCTGTATTAGTTCACAATTCTCTCGACGACAAGAAGTGAGCGCTCTTTTAGTTCAAAATCCTCTCAACGGCAAGAGATGAGGCGCTGTTTTAGTTCACAATCCTCTCGATCGACAGAGAGTTGAAGCGCTGTTTTAGTTCACAATCCTCTCGATCGACAGAGAGTTGAAGCGCTGTTTTAGTTCACAATCCTGTCGACGGCAAGAGATGAAGCGCTATTTTAGTTGAGAATCCTCTCGACGGCAAGAGATACAGCGCTGTTTTAGTTAACAATACTCTCGGCGGCAAGAAATGAATCGCTGTTTTAGTTCACAATCTTTTCGACGGCAAGAGGTGAAGCGCTCTTTTAGTTCACAATCCTCACGACGGCAAGAGATGAAGCGCTGTTTTAGTTCACAATCCTCTCGATCGCCAGAGAGATAAAGCGCAGTTTTAGTTCACAATCCTCTCGACGGCAAGAGATGAAGCGCAGTTTTAGTTCACAATCTTCTCGCTCGACAGAGGGTGGGAGTGCTAGTATAGATCACAATCCTCTCGACGGCAAGATATGCAGCACTGTTTTAGTTCACAATCCTCTCCATCGAACAAGAGATGGAGTGCTGTTTTATTTCACAATCCTCTCGTTTGTCAGAGAATTGGAGCGCTGTTCTAGATCACAATTCTTTCGACGGCAAGAGATGAAGGGGTGTTTTAGTTCACAATCCTTGGATGGAAAGAGATGAAGCGCTGTTTTAGTTCACAATCCTCTCAACAGCAAGAGATGGAGCGCTGTTTTAGTTCACAAATCCTCTCGACGGCAAGAGATGGAGCGCTGTTTTAGTTCACAATCCTCTCTACGGCAAGAGATGGAGCGCTGTTTTAGCTCACAATCCTCTCGACGGCAAGAGATGAAGCGCTGTTTTAGTTCACAACGTGCTCGCTTGACAGAGAGATGCAGCGCTGCTTTAGTTCACAATCCCCTCGTTTGAAAGATATTTGGAGCGGTGTTTTAGTTCACAATCCTCTCGTTTGACAGAAAGTTGGAGCGCTGTTTTAGTTCCCAATTGCCTCGCTCGACAGAGAATGGACAGCTGTATTAGTTCACAATCCTCTCGGCGGCAAGAGATGGTGCACTGTTTTAGTTCACAATTCTCTCGCTCGACAGAGTGTTGGAGCGCTGTTTTGTTTATAATCCTCTCGAGAGAGATTTGGAGCGCTTTTTTGTTCCCAATCCTCTCGCTCGACTGATAGTTGGAGCGCTATTTTAGTTCACAATCTTCTCGATCGACAGAGAGTTCTAGCGCTGTTTTAGTTCACAATCCTCTCGCTCGACAGAGAGTTGCATCGCTGTTTTAGTTCACAATCCTCTCGCAAGACAGAGTGTTGGAGCGCTGTTTTGGTTCACAATCCTCTCGCTCGACAGAGAGTTGGAGCGCACTTTTAGTTCACAATCCTCTCGCTCGACAGAGAGTTCCATCGCTGTTTTAGTTCACAATGCTCTCGCACGACAGAGTATTGGAGCGCTGTTTTGGTTCAAAATCCTCTCGCTCGACAGAGAGTTGGAGCGCACTTTTAGTTCACAATCCTCTCGCTCGACAGAGAGTTGGTGCGCTATTTTAGTTCACAATCCTCTCGACGGCAAAAGATGAAGCGCTGTTTTAGTTCACAATCCTCTCACTCGACAGAAAGTTGAAGCGCTGTTTTGGTTCACAATCCTCTCGATCGACAGAAAGTTGGAGCGCTGTTTTAGTTCACATTCTTCTCGCTCGACAGAGAGATGTAGCGCTGTTTTAGTTCACAATCCTCTCGACGGCAAAAGATGAAGCGCTGTTTTAGTTCACAATCCTCTCGCTGAAAAGAGAGATGGAGCGCTGTTTTTGTTCACAATTCACTCGACGACAACAGATGGAGCGCTGTTTTGTATCACTATCCTCTCCACGGCAAGAAATGAAGCGCTGTTTTAATTCACAATCCTCTCGACGACAAGAGATGGAGCGCTCTTTTAGTGCAGAATCCTCTCGACGGCAAGAGACTAAGCGCTGTTTTAGTTCACAATCCTCTCGTTTGACAGAGAATTGGAGCGCTGTTTTAGTTCACAGTCCTCTCGAAAGAGATTCGGAACGCTTTTTTAATTCCCAATCCTCTCGCTAGACAAAGAGTTGGTGAGCTATTTTAGTTCGCAATCCTCTCGCTCGACAGAGAGTTGAAGCGCTGTTTTAGTTCACAATCCTCTCGATCCACAGAAATTTGGAGCGCTGTTTTCGTTCACATTCTTCTCGCTCGACAGAGAACTTGAGCGCTGTTTTAGTTCACAATCCTCTCGACGGGCAAAGTTGAAGCGCTGTTTTAGTTCATAATCCTCTAGCTCGAAAGAGGGATGGAGCGCTGTTTTAGTGACACAAAACCTCTCGACGGCAAGAGATGGAGCGCTGTTTTAGTTCACAATCCTCTCTACGGCAAGAGATGGAGCGCTGTTTTAGTTCACAATCCTCTCGACGGCAAGAGATTAAGCGCTGTTATAGTTCACAAACCTCTCGGAGGCAAAAGATTGAGCACTGTTTTAGTTCACAAACCTCTCGCTCGACACAGAGATGGAGCGCTGTTTTGGTTCACAATCCTCTCGACGGCAAGAGATGAAGCACTGTTGTACTTCACAATCCTCTCGACAGCAAGAGATGGAGGGTGTTTTAGTTCACAATCCTCTCGACGACAAGAGATGGAGCGCTGTTGTAGTTCACAATGCTCTCGACGACAAGAGATGGAGCGCTATTATAGTTCACAAACCTCTCGAAGGCAGGAGATTGAGCACTGTTTTGTTTCACAAACCTCTCGCTCGACAGATGGTGGAGCGCTGTTTTTGTTCACAATCCTCTCGACGGCAAGAGATGGAGCGCTGTTTTAGTTCACAATCCTCTCGACGGCAAGAGATGAAGCGCTGTTTTAGTTCACAACGTGCTCGCTTGACAGAGAGATGCAGCGCTGTTTTAGTTCACAATCCCCTCGTTTGACAGAGATTTGGAGCGGTGTTTTAGTTCAAAATCCTCTCGTTTGACAGAGAGTTGGAGCGCTGTTTTAGTTCCCAATTGCCTCCCTCGACAGAGAGATGGACGGATGTATTAGTTCACAATCTTCTCGGCGTCAAGAGATGGAGCACTGTTGTAGTTCACAATTCTCTCGCTCGACAGAGAGTTTGAGCGCTGTTTTAGTTTACAATCCCCTCGACAGAGAGTTGGAGCGCTGTATTAGTTCACAATACTTTCGATCGACAGAGAGTTCTAGCGCTGTTTTAGTTCACAATCCTCTCGCTCGACAGGGAGTTGCATCGCTGTTTTAGTTCACAATCCTCTCGCAAGACAGAGTGTTGGAGCGCTGTTTTGGTTTACAATCCTCTCGCTCGACAGAGAGTTGGAGAGCAATTTTAGTTCAAATTCCTCTCGCTCGACAGAGAGTTCCATCGCTGTTTTAGTTCACAATCCTCTCGCACGACAGAGTATTGGAGCGCTGTTTTGGTTCACAATCCTCTCGCTCGACAGAGAGTTGGAGCGCACTTTTAGTTCACAATCCTCTCGCTCGACAGAGAGTTGGTGCGCTATTTTAGTTCACAATCCTCTCGACGGCAAAAGATGAAGCGCTGTTTTAGTTCACAATCCTCTCGCTCGACAGAGAGTAGAAGCGCTGTTTTAGCACAATCCTCTCGATGGACAGAAAGTTCGAGCGCCGTTTTAGTTCACATTCTTCTCGCTCGACAGAGAGATGTAGCGCTGTTTTAGTTCACAATCCTCTCGACGGCAAAAGATGAAACGCTGTTTTAGTTCACAATCCTCTCGCTGAAAAGAGAGATGGAGCGCTGTTTTAGTTCACAATTCTCTTGACGACAACAGATGGAGCGCTGTTTTCTTTCACTACCCTCTCGACGATAGAGATGAACCGCTGTTTTAATTCACATTCCTCTCGACGACAAGAGATGGTGCGCTGTTTTAGTTCACAATCCTCTCCACGACAAGAGATGGAGCGCTATTTTAGTTCACAATCCTATCGAAGGCAAGAGTTGAAGCGCTGTTTTAGTTCAGAATCCTCTCGACGGCAAGAGATGCAGCGCTGTTTTAGTTCACAAAACTCTCGCTCGACAGAGAAACGAATGACTGTTTTAGTTCACAATCATCTCGACGGCAAGAGATGAAGCGCTGTTTTAGTTCATCTCCTCTCGGCGGCAAGAGATGAAGCGCCATTTAATTCACAATCCTGTCGACGGCAAGAGATGAAGCGCTGTTTTAGTTCACAAATTTCTCGTTTGACAGAGAAATGGAGGGCTGTTTTAGTCCACATTTCTCTCGAGAGCAAGAGATGCAGCGGCGTTTAGTTCACAATCCGTGGATGGCAAGAGATGAAGCGCTGTATTAGTTCACAATTCTCTCGACGACAAGAGGTGAGCGCTCTTTTAGTTCAAAATCCTCTCAACGGCAAGAGATGAGGCGCTGTTTTAGTTCACAATCCTCTCGATCGACAGAGAGTTGAAGCGCTGTTTTAGTTCACAATCCTCTCGATCGACAGAGAGTTGAAGCGCTGTTTTAGTTCACAATCCTGTCGACGGCAAGAGATGAAGCGCTATTTTAGTTGAGAATCCTCTCGACGGCAAGAGATACAGCGCTGTTTTAGTTAACAATACTCTCGGCGGCAAGAAATGAATCGCTGTTTTAGTTCACAAACTTTTCGACGGCAAGAGGTGAAGCGCTCTTTTAGTTCACAATCCTCTCGATCGCCAGAGAGATAAAGCGCAGTTTTAGTTCACAATCCTCTCGACGGCAAGAGATGAAGCGCAGTTTTAGTTCACAATCTTCTCGCTCGACAGAGGGTGGGAGTGCTAGTTTAGATCACAATCCTCTCGACGGCAAGATATGCAGCACTGTTTTAGTTCACAATCCTCTCCATCGAACAAGAGATGGAGTGCTGTTTTATTTCACAATCCTCTCGTTTGTCGGAGAATTGGAGCGCTGTTCTAGATCACAATTCTTTCGACGGCAAGAGATGAAGGGGTGTTTTAGTTCACAATCCTTGGATGGAAAGAGATGAAGCGCTGTTTTAGTTCACAATCCTCTCAACAGCAAGAGATGGAGCGCTGTTTTAGTTCACAAATCCTCTCGACGGCAAGAGATGGAGCGCTGTTTTAGTTCACAATCCTCTCTACGGCAAGAGATGAAGCGCTGTTTTAGCTCACAATCCTCTCGACGGCAAGAGATGAAGCGCTGTTTTAGTTCACAACGTGCTCGCTTGACAGAGAGATGCAGCGCTGCTTTAGTTCACAATCCCCTCGTTTGAAAGATATTTGGAGCGGTGTTTTAGTTCACAATCCTCTCGTTTGACAGAAAGTTGGAGCGCTGTTTTAGTTCCCAATTGCCTCGCTCGACAGAGAATGGACAGCTGTATTAGTTCACAATCCTCTCGGCGGCAAGAGATGGTGCACTGTTTTAGTTCACAATTCTCTCGCTCGAAAGAGTGTTGGAGCGCTGTTTTGTTTAAAATCCTCTCGAGAGAGATTTGGAGCGCTTTTTTGTTCCCAATCCTCTCGCTCGACTGATAGTTGGAGCGCTATTTTAGTTCACAATCTTCTCGATCGACAGAGAGTTCTAGCGCTGTTTTAGTTCACAATCCTCTCGCTCGACAGAGAGTTGCATCGCTGTTTTAGTTCACAATCCTCTCGCAAGACAGAGTGTTGGAGCGCTGTTTTGGTTCACAATCCTCTCGCTCGACAGAGAGTTGGAGCGCACTTTTAGTTCACAATCCTCTCGCTCGACAGAGAGTTCCATCGCTGTTTTAGTTCACAATGCTCTCGCACGACAGAGTATTGGAGCGCTGTTTTGGTTCAAAATCCTCTCGCTCGACAGAGAGTTGGAGCGCACTTTTAGTTCACAATCCTCTCGCTCGACAGAGAGTTGGTGCGCTATTTTAGTTCACAATCCTCTCGACGGCAAAAGATGAAGCGCTGTTTTAGTTCACAATCCTCTCACTCGACAGAAAGTTGAAGCGCTGTTTTGGTTCACAATCCTCTCGATCGACAGAAAGTTGGAGCGCTGTTTTAGTTCACATTCCTCTCGCTCGACAGAGAGATGTAGCGCTGTTTTAGTTCACAATCCTCTCGACGGCAAAAGATGAAGCGCTGTTTTAGTTCGCAATCCTCTCGCTCGACAGAGAGTTGAAGCGCTGTTTTAGTTCACAATCCTCTCGAACCACAGAAATTTGGAGCGCTGTTTTCGTTCACATTCTTCTCGCTCGACAGAGAACTTGAGCGCTGTTTTAGTTCACAATCCTCTCGACGGGCAAAGTTGAAGCGCTGTTTTAGTTCATAATCCTCTAGCTCGAAAGAGGGATGGAGCGCTGTTTTAGTGACACAAAACCTCTCGACGGCAAGAGATGGAGCGCTGTTTTAGTTCACAATCCTCTCTACGGCAAGAGATGGAGCGCTGTTTTAGTTCACAATCCTCTCGACGGCAAGAGATTAAGCGCTGTTATAGTTCACAAACCTCTCGGAGGCAAAAGATTGAGCACTGTTTTAGTTCACAAACCTCTCGCTCGACACAGAGATGGAGCGCTGTTTTGGTTCACAATCCTCTCGACGGCAAGAGATGAAGCACTGTTGTACTTCACAATCCTCTCGACAGCAAGAGATGGAGGGTGTTTTAGTTCACAATCCTCTCGACGACAAGAGATGGAGCGCTGTTGTAGTTCACAATGCTCTCGACGACAAGAGATGGAGCGCTATTATAGTTCACAAACCTCTCGAAGGCAGGAGATTGAGCACTGTTTTGGTTCACAAACCTCTCGCTCGACAGATGGTGGAGCGCTGTTTTTGTTCACAATCCTCTCGACGGCAAGAGATGAAGCACTGTTGTACTTCACAATCCTCTCGACAGCAAGAGATGGAGGGTGTTTTAGTTCACATTCCTCTCGACGACAAGAGATGGAGCGCTGTTGTAGTTCACAATGCTCTCGACGACAAGAGATGGAGCGCTATTATAGTTCACAAACCTCTCGAAGGCAGGAGATTGAGCACTGTTTTGGTTCACAAACCTCTCGCTCGACAGATGGTGGAGCGCTGTTTTTGTTCACAATCCTCTCGACGGCAAGAGATGGAGCGCTGTTTTAGTTCACAATCCTCTCGACGGCAAGAGATGAAGCGCTGGTTTAGTTCACAACGTGCTCGCTCGACAGAGAGATGCAGCGCTGTTTTAGTTCACAATCCCCTCGTTTGACAGAGATTTGGAGCGGTGTTTTAGTTCAAAATCCTCTCGTTTGACAGAGAGTTGGAGCGCTGTTTTAGTTCCCAATTGCCTCCCTCGACAGAGAGATGGACGGATGTATTAGTTCACAATCTTCTCGGCGTCAAGAGATGGAGCACTGTTGTAGTTCACAATTCTCTCGCTCGACAGAGAGTTTGAGCGCTGTTTTAGTTTACAATCCCCTCGACAGAGAGATGGAGCGCTGTTGTAGTTCACAATGCTCTCGACGACAAGAGATGGAGCGCTATTATAGTTCACAAACCTCTCGAAGGCAGGAGATTGAGCACTGTTTTGGTTCACAAACCTCTCGCTCGACAGATGGTGGAGCGCTGTTTTTGTTCACAATCCTCTCGACGACAAGAGATGAAGCGCTGTTTTAGGTCACAATTCTCTCGACGGCAAGTGATACAGCGCTGTTTTAGTTCACAATGCTCTCAGATGCAAGAGGTGGATCACGGTTTTAATTCTCAATCGTCTCGACGGCATGAAATGAATGGCTGTTTTAGTTCACAATCCTTTCGACGGCAAGAGGTGAAGCGCTCTTTTAGTTCACAATCCTCACGACGGCAAGAGATGAAGCGCTGTTTTAGTTCACAATCCTCCCGACGGCAAGAGATGAAGCGCAGTTTTAGTTCACAATATTCTCGCTCGACAGAGAGTGGGAGTGCTAGTTTAGATCACAATCCTCTCGACGGCAAGATATGCAGCACTGTTTTAGTTCACAATCCTCTCCATCGAACAAGAGATGGAGTGCTGTTTTATTTCACAATCCTCTCGTTTGTCAGAGAATTGCAGCGCTGTGCTAGATAACAATTCTTTCGGCGGCTAGAGATGAAGCGGTGTTTTAAATCACAATCCTTGGATGGCAAGAAATGAAGCGCTGTTTTAGTTCACAATCCTCTCAACAGCAAGAGATGGTGCGCAGTTTTAGTTCACAATCCTCTCTACGGCAAGAGATGGAGCGCTGTTTTAGTTCACAATCCTCTCGACGGCAAGAGATGAAGGGCTGTTTTAGTTCACAACGTGCTCGCTCGACAGAGAGATGCAGCGCTGTTTTAGTTCACAATCCCCTCGTTTGACAGAGATTTGGAGCGGTGTTTTAGTTCAAAATCCTCTCGTTTGACAGAGAGTTGGAGCGCTGTTTTAGTTCCCAATTGCCTCCCTCGACAGAGAGATGGACGGATGTATTAGTTCACAATCTTCTCGGCGTCAAGAGATAGAGCACTGTTGTAGTTCACAATTCTCTCGCTCGACAGAGAGTTTGAGCGCTGTTTTAGTTTACAATCCCCTCGACAGAGAGTTGGAGCGCTGTATTAGTTCACAATACTTTCGATCGACAGAGAGTTCTAGCGCTGTTTTAGTTCACAATCCTCTCGCTCGACAGGGAGTTGCATCGCTGTTTTAGTTCACAATCCTCTCGCAAGACAGAGTGTTGGAGCGCTGTTTTGGTTTACAATCCTCTCGCTCGACAGAGAGTTGGAGAGCACTTTTAGTTCAAATTCCTCTCGCTCGACAGAGAGTTCCATCGCTGTTTTAGTTCACAATCCTCTCGCACGACAGAGTATTGGAGCGCTGTTTTGGTTCACAATCCTCTCGCTCGACAGAGAGTTGGAGCGCACTTTTAGTTCACAATCCTCTCGCTCGACAGAGAGTTGGTGCGCTATTTTAGTTCACAATCCTCTCGACGGCAAAAGATGAAGCGCTGTTTTAGTTCACAATCCTCTCGCTCGACAGAGAGTTGAAGCGCTGTTTTAGCACAATCCTCTCAATGGACAGAAAGTTGGAGCGCTGTTTTAGTTCACATTCTTCTCGCTCGACAGAGAGATGTAGCGCTGTTTTAGTTCACAATCCTCTCGACGGCAAAAGATGAAACGCTGTTTTAGTTCACAATCCTCTCGCTGAAAAGAGAGATGGAGCGCTGTTTTAGTTCACAATTCTCTTGACGACAACAGATGGAGCGCTGTTTTCTTTCACTACCCTCTCGACGATAGAGATGAACCGCTGTTTTAATTCACATTCCTCTCGACGACAAGAGATGGAGCGCTGTTTTAGTTCACAATCCTCTCCACGACAAGAGATGGAGCGCTATTTTAGTTCACAATCCTATCGACGGCAAGAGTTGAAGCGCTGTTTTAGTTCACAATCCTCTCGACGGCAAGAGATGCAGCGCTGTTTTAGTTCACAAAACTCTCGCTCGACAGAGAAACGAATGACTGTTTTAGTTCACAATCATCTCGACGGCAAGAGATGAAGCGCTGTTTTAGTTCATCTCCTCTCGGCGGCAAGAGATGAAGCGCCATTTAATTCACAATCCTGTCGACGGCAAGAGATGAAGCGCTGTTTTAGTTCACAAATTTCTCGTTTGACAGAGAAATGGAGGGCTGTTTTAGTCCACATTTCTCTCGAGAGCAAGAGATGCAGCGGCGTTTAGTTCACAATCCGTGGATGGCAAGAGATGAAGCGCTGTATTAGTTCACAATTCTCTCGACGACAAGAGGTGAGCGCTCTTTTAGTTCAAAATCCACTCAACGGCAAGAGATGAGGCGCTGTTTTAGTTCACAATCCTCTCGATCGACAGAGAGTTGAAGCGCTGTTTTAGTTCACAATCCTCTCGATCGACAGAGAGTTGAAGCGCTGTTTTAGTTCACAATCCTGTCGACGGCAAGAGATGAAGCGCTATTTTAGTTGAGAATCCTCTCGACGGCAAGAGATACAGCGCTGTTTTAGTTAACAATACTCTCGGCGGCAAGAAATGAATCGCTGTTTTAGTTCACAATCTTTTCGACGGCAAGAGGTGAAGCGCTCTTTTAGTTCACAATCCTCACGACGGCAAGAGATGAAGCGCTGTTTTAGTTCACAATCCTCTCGATCGTTAGAGAGATAAAGCGCAGTTTTAGTTCACAATCCTCTCGACGGCAAGAGATGAAGCGCAGTTTTAGTTCACAATCTTCTCGCTCGACAGAGGGTGGGAGTGCTAGTTTAGATCACAATCCTCTCGACGGCAAGATATGCAGCACTGTTTTAGTTCACAATCCTCTCCATCGAACAAGAGATGGAGTGCTGTTTTATTTCACAATCCTCTCGTTTGTCAGAGAATTGGAGCGCTGTTCTAGATCACAATTCTTTCGACGGCAAGAGATGAAGGGGTGTTTTAGTTCACAATCCTTGGATGGAAAGAGATGAAGCGCTGTTTTAGTTCACAATCCTCTCAACAGCAAGAGATGGAGCGCTGTTTTAGTTCACAAATCCTCTCGACGGCAAGAGATGGAGCGCTGTTTTAGTTCACAATCCTCTCTACGGCAAGAGATGGAGCGCTGTTTTAGCTCACAATCCTCTCGACTGCAAGAGATGAAGCGCTGTTTTAGTTCACAATCCTCTCGACGGCAAGAGATGAAGCGCTGTTTTAGTTCACAACGTGCTCGCTTGACAGAGAGATGCAGCGCTGCTTTAGTTCACAATCCCCTCGTTTGAAAGATATTTGGAGCGGTGTTTTAGTTCACAATCCTCTCGTTTGACAGAAAGTTGGAGCGCTGTTTTAGTTCCCAATTGCCTCGCTCGACAGAGAATAGACAGCTGTATTAGTTCACAATCCTCTCGGCGGCAAGAGATGGTGCACTGTTTTAGTTCACAATTCTCTCGCTCGACAGAGTGTTGGAGCGCTGTTTTGTTTATAATCCTCTCGAGAGAGATTTGGAGCGCTTTTTTGTTCCCAATCCTCTCGCTCGACTGATAGTTGGAGCGCTATTTTAGTTCACAATCTTCTCGATCGACAGAGAGTTCTAGCGCTGTTTTAGTTCACAATCCTCTCGCTCGACAGAGAGTTCCATCGCTGTTTTAGTTCACAATCCTCTCGCACGACAGAGTATTGGAGCGCTGTTTTGGTTCAAAATCCTCTCGCTCGACAGAGAGTTGGAGCGCTGTTTTGGTTCACAATCCTCTCGGCGGCAAGAGATGAAGCACTGTTGTACTTCACAATCCTCTCGACAGCAAGAGATGGAGGGTGTTTTAGTTCACAATCCTCTCGACGACAAGAGATGGAGCGCTGTTGTAGTTCACAATGCTCTCGACGACAAGAGATGGAGCGCTATTATAGTTCACAAACCTCTCGAAGGCAGGAGATTGAGCACTGTTTTGGTTCACAAACCTCTCGCTCGACAGATGGTGGAGCGCTGTTTTTGTTCACAATCCTCTCGACGACAAGAGATGAAGCGCTGTTTTAGGTCACAATCCTCTCGACGGCAAGTGATACAGCGCTGTTTTAGTTCACAATGCTCTCAGCTGCAAGAGGTGGATCACGGTTTTAATTCTCAATCGTCTCGACGGCATGAAATGAATCGCTGTTTTAGTTCACAATCCTTTCGACGGCAAGAGGTGAAGCGCTCTTTTAGTTCACAATCCTCACGACGGCAAGAGATGAAGCGCTGTTTTAGTTCACAATCCTCTCGACGGCAAGAGATGAAGCGCAGTTTTAGTTCACAATATTCTCGCTCGACAGAGAGTGGGAGTGCTAGTTTAGATCACAATCCTCTCGACGGCAAGATATGCAGCACTGTTTTAGTTCACAATCCTCTCCATCGAACAAGAGATGGAGTGCTGTTTTATTTCACAATCCTCTCGTTTGTCAGAGAATTGCAGCGCTGTGCTAGATAACAATTCTTTCGGCGGCTAGAGATGAAGCGGTGTTTTAAATCACAATCCTTGGATGGCAAGAAATGAAGCGCTGTTTTAGTTCACAATCCTCTCAACAGCAAGAGATGGTGCGCAGTTTTAGTTCACAATCCTCTCTACGGCAAGAGATGGAGCGCTGTTTTAGTTCACAATCCTCTCGACGGCAAGAGATGAAGGGCTGTTTTAGTTCACAACGTGCTCGCTCGACAGAGAGATTCAGCGCTGTTTTAGTTCACAATCCCCTCGTTTGACAGAGATTTGGAGCGGTGTTTTAGTTCAAAATCCTCTCGTTTGACAAAGAGTTGGAGCGCTGTTTTAGTTCCCAATTGCCTCCCTCGACAGAGAGATGGACGGATGTATTAGTTCACAATCTTCTCGGCGTCAAGAGATGGAGCACTGTTGTAGTTCACAATTCTCTCGCTCGACAGAGAGTTTGAGCGCTGTTTTAGTTTACAATCCCCTCGACAGAGAGTTGGAGCGCTGTATTAGTTCACAATACTTTCGATCGACAGACAGAGAGTTCTAGCGCTGTTTTAGTTCACAATCCTCTCGCTCGACAGGGAGTTGCATCGCTGTTTTAGTTCACAATCCTCTCGCAAGACAGAGTGTTGGAGCGCTGTTTTGGTTTACAATCCTCTCGCTCGACAGAGAGTTGGAGAGCACTTTTAGTTCAAATTCCTCTCGCTCGACAGAGAGTTCCATCGCTGTTTTAGTTCACAATCCTCTCGCACGAAAGAGTATTGGAGCGCTGTTTTGGTTCACAATCCTCTCGCTCGACAGAGAGTTGGAGCGCACTTTTAGTTCACAATCCTCTCGCTCGACAGAGAGTTGGTGCGCTATTTTAGTTCACAATCCTCTCGACGGCAAAAGATGAAGCGCTGTTTTAGTTCACAATCCTCTCGCTCGACAGAGAGTTGAAGCGCTGTTTTAGCACAATCCTCTCGATGGACAGAAAGTTGGAGCGCTGTTTTAGTTCACATTCTTCTCGCTCGACAGAGAGATGTAGGGCTGTTTTAGTTCACAATCCTCTCGACGGCAAAAGATGAAACGCTGTTTTAGTTCACAATCCTCTCGCTGAAAAGAGAGATGGAGCGCTGTTTTAGTTCACAATTCTCTTGACGACAACAGATGGAGCGCTGTTTTCTTTCACTACCCTCTCGACGATAGAGATGAACCGCTGTTTTAATTCACATTCCTCTCGACGACAAGAGATGGAGCGCTGTTTTAGTTCACAATCCTCTCCACGACAAGAGATGGAGCGCTATTTTAGTTCACAGTCCTATCGACGGCAAGAGTTGAAGCGCTGTTTTAGTTCACAATCCTCTCGACGGCAAGAGATGCAGCGCTGTTTTAGTTCACAAAACTCTCGCTCGACAGAGAAACGAATGACTGTTTTAGTTCACAATCATCTCGACGGCAAGAGATGAAGCGCTGTTTTAGTTCATCTCCTCTCGGCGGCAAGAGATGAAGCGCCATTTAATTCACAATCCTGTCGACGGCAAGAGATGAAGCGCTGTTTTAGTTCACAAATTTCTCGTTTGACAGAGAAATGGAGGGCTGTTTTAGTCCACATTTCTCTCGAGAACAAGAGATGCAGCGGCGTTTAGTTCACAATCCGTGGATGGCAAGAGATGAAGCGCTGTATTAGTTCACAATTCTCTCGACGACAAGAGGTGAGCGCTCTTTTAGTTCAAAATCGTCTCAACGGCAAGAGATGAGGCGCTGTTTTAGTTCACAATCCTCTCGATCGACAGAGAGTTGAAGCGCTGTTTTAGTTCACAATCCTCTCGATCGACAGAGAGTTGAAGCGCTGTTTTAGTTCACAATCCTGTCGACGGCAAGAGATGAAGCGCTATTTTAGTTGAGAATCCTCTCGACGGCAAGAGATACAGCGCTGTTTTAGTTAACAATACTCTCGGCGGCAAGAAATGAATCGCTGTTTTAGTTCACAATCTTTTCGACGGCAAGAGGTGAAGCGCTCTTTTAGTTCACAATCCTCACGACGGCAAGAGATGAAGCGCTGTTTTAGTTCACAATCCTCTCGATCGCCAGAGAGATAAAGCGCAGTTTTAGTTCACAATCCTCTCGACGGCAAGAGATGAAGCGCAGTTTTAGTTCACAATCTTCTCGCTCGACAGAGGGTGGGAGTGCTAGTTTAGATCACAATCCTCTCGACGGCAAGATATGCAGCACTGTTTTAGTTCACAATCCTCTCCATCGAACAAGAGATGGAGTGCTGTTTTATTTCACAATCCTCTCGTTTGTCAGAGAATTGGAGCGCTGTTCTAGATCACAATTCTTTCGACGGCAAGAGATGAAGGGGTGTTTTAGTTCACAATCCTTGGATGGAAAGAGATGAAGCGCTGTTTTAGTTCACAATCCTCTCAACAGCAAGAGATGGAGCGCTGTTTTAGTTCACAAATCCTCTCGACGGCAAGAGATGGAGCGCTGTTTTAGTTCACAATCCTCTCTACGGCAAGAGATGGAGCGCTGTTTTAGCTCACAATCCTCTCGACGGCAAGAGATGAAGCGCTGTTTTAGATCACAATCCTCTCCACGGCAAGAGATGAAGCGCTGTTTTAGTTCACAACGTGCTCGCTTGACAGAGAGATGCAGCGCTGCTTTAGTTCACAATCCCCTCGTTTGAAAGATATTTGGAGCGGTGTTTTAGTTCACAATCCTCTCGTTTGACAGAAAGTTGGAGCGCTGTTTTAGTTCCCAATTGCCTCGCTCGACAGAGAATGGACAGCTGTATTAGTTCACAATCCTCCCGGCGGCAAGAGATGGTGCACTGTTTTAGTTCACAATTCTCTCGCTCGACAGAGTGTTGGAGCGCTGTTTTGTTTATAATCCTCTCGAGAGAGATTTGGAGCGCTTTTTTGTTCCCAATCCTCTCGCTCGACTGATAGTTGGAGCGCTATTTTAGTTCACAATCTTCTCGATCGACAGAGAGTTCTAGCGCTGTTTTAGTTCACAATCCTCTCGCTCGACAGAGAGTTGCATCGCTGTTTTAGTTCACAATCCTCTCGCAAGACAGAGTGTTGGAGCGCTGTTTTGGTTCACAATCCTCTCGCTCGACAGAGAGTTGGAGCGCACTTTTAGTTCACAATCCTCTCGCTCGACAGAGAGTTCCATCGCTGTTTTAGTTCACAATCCTCTCGCACGACAGAGTATTGGAGCGCTGTTTTGGTTCAAAATCCTCTCGCTCGACAGAGAGTTGGAGCGCACTTTTAGTTCACAATCCTCTCGCTCGACAGAGAGTTGGTGCGCTATTTTAGTTCACAATCCTCTCGACGGCAAAAGATGAAGCGCTGTTTTAGTTCACAATCCTCTCACTCGACAGAAAGTTGAAGCGCTGTTTTGGTTCACAATCCTCTCGATCGACAGAAAGTTGGAGCGCTGTTTTAGTTCACATTCTTCTCGCTCGACAGAGAGATGTAGCGCTGTTTTAGTTCACAATCCTCTCGACGGCAAAAGATGAAGCGCTGTTTTAGTTCACAATCCTCTCGCTGAAAAGAGAGATGGAGCGCTGTTTTTGTTCACAATTCACTCGACGACAACAGATGGAGCGCTGTTTTGTATCACTATCCTCTCGACGGCAAGAAATGAAGCGCTGTTTTAATTCACAATCCTCTCGACGACAAGAGATGGAGCGCTCTTTTAGTGCAGAATCCTCTCGTTTGACAGAGAATTGGAGCGCTGTTTTAGTTCACAGTCCTCTCGAAAGAGATTCGGAACGCTTTTTTAATTCCCAATCCTCTCGCTAGACAAAGAGTTGGTGAGCTATTTTAGTTCGCAATCCTCTCGCTCGACAGAGAGTTGAAGCGCTGTTTTAGTTCACAATCCTCTCGATCCACAGAAATTTGGAGCGCTGTTTTCGTTCACATTCTTCTCGCTCGACAGAGAACTTGAGCGCTGTTTTAGTTCACAATCCTCTCGACGGGCAAAGTTGAAGCGCTGTTTTAGTTCATAATCCTCTAGCTCGAAAGAGGGATGGAGCGCTGTTTTAGTGACACAAAACCTCTCGACGGCAAGAGATGGAGCGCTGTTTTAGTTCACAATCCTCTCTACGGCAAGAGATGGAGCGCTGTATTAGTTCACAATCCTCTCGACGGCAAGAGATTAAGCGCTGTTATAGTTCACAAACCTCTCGGAGGCAAAAGATTGAGCACTGTTTTAGTTCACAAACCTCTCGCTCGACACAGAGATGGAGCGCTGTTTTGGTTCACAATCCTCTCGACGGCAAGAGATGAAGCACTGTTGTACTTCACAATCCTCTCGACAGCAAGAGATGGAGGGTGTTTTAGTTCACAATCCTCTCGACGACAAGAGATGGAGCGCTGTTGTAGTTCACAATGCTCTCGACGACAAGAGATGGAGCGCTATTATAGTTCACAAACCTCTCGAAGGCAGGAGATTGAGCACTGTTTTGGTTCACAAACCTCTCGCTCGACAGATGGTGGAGCGCTGTTTTTGTTCACAATCCTCTCGACGACAAGAGATGAAGCGCTGTTTTAGGTCACAATCCTCTCGACGGCAAGTGATACAGCGCTGTTTTAGTTCACAATGCTCTCAGCTGCAAGAGGTGGATCACGGTTTTAATTCTCAATCGTCTCGACGCCATGAAATGAATCGCTGTTTTAGTTCACAATCCTTTCGACGGCAAGAGGTGAAGCGCTCTTTTAGTTCACAATCCTCACGACGGCAAGAGATGAAGCGCTGTTTTAGTTCACAATCCTCTCGACGGCAAGAGATGAAGCGCAGTTTTAGTTCACAATATTCTCGCTCGACAGAGAGTGGGAGTGCTAGTTTAGATCACAATCCTCTCGACGGCAAGATATGCAGCACTGTTTTAGTTCACAATCCTCTCCATCGAACAAGAGATGGAGTGCTGTTTTATTTCACAATCCTCTCGTTTGTCAGAGAATTGCAGCGCTGTGCTAGATAACAATTCTTTCGGCGGCTAGAGATGAAGCGGTGTTTTAAATCACAATCCTTGGATGGCAAGAAATGAAGCGCTGTTTTAGTTCACAATCCTCTCAACAGCAAGAGATGGTGCGCAGTTTTAGTTCACAATCCTCTCTACGGCAAGAGATGGAGCGCTGTTTTAGTTCACAATCCTCTCGACGGCAAGAGATGAAGGGCTGTTTTAGATCACAACGTGCTCGCTCGACAGAGAGATGCAGCGCTGTTTTAGTTCACAATCCCCTCGTTTGACTGAGATTTGGAGCGGTGTTTTAGTTCAAAATCCTCTCGTTTGACAGAGAGTTGGAGCGCTGTTTTAGTTCCCAATTGCCTCCCTCGACAGAGAGATGGACGGATGTATTAGTTCACAATCTTCTCGGCGTCAAGAGATGGAGCACTGTTGTAGTTCACAATTCTCTCGCTCGACAGAGAGTTTGAGCGCTGTTTTAGTTTACAATCCCCTCGACAGAGAGTTGGAGCGCTGTATTAGTTCACAATACTTTCGATCGACAGACAGAGAGTTCTAGCGCTGTTTTAGTTCACAATCCTCTCGCTCGACAGGGAGTTGCATCGCTGTTTTAGTTCACAATCCTCTCGCAAGACAGAGTGTTGGAGCGCTGTTTTGGTTTACAATCCTCTCGCTCGACAGAGAGTTGGAGAGCACTTTTAGTTCAAATTCCTCTCGCTCGACAGGGAGTTCCATCGCTGTTTTAGTTCACAATCCTCTCGCACGACAGAGTATTGGAGCGCTGTTTTGGTTCACAATCCTCTCGCTCGACAGAGAGTTGGAGCGCACTTTTAGTTCACAATCCTCACGACGGCAAGAGATGAAACGCTGTTTTAGTTCACAATCCTCTCGATCGCCAGAGAGATAAAGCGCAGTTTTAGTTCACAATCCTCTCGACGGCAAGAGATGAAGCGCAGTTTTAGTTCACAATCTTCTCGCTCGACAGAGGGTGGGAGTGCTAGTTTAGATCACAATCCTCTCGACGGCAAGATATGCAGCACTGTTTTAGTTCACAATCCTCTCCATCGAACAAGAGATGGAGTGCTGTTTTATTTCACAATCCTCTCGCTCGACAGAGAGTTGGTGCGCTATTTTAGTTCACAATCCTCTCGACGGCAAAAGATGAAGCGCTGTTTTAGTTCACAATCCTCTCGCTCGACAGAGAGTTGAAGCGCTGTTTTAGTACACAATCCTCTCGATGGACAGAAAGTTGGAGCGCTGTTTTAGTTCACATTCTTCTCGTTCGACAGAGAGATGTAGCGCTGTTTTAGTTCACAATCCTCTCGACGGCAAAAGATGAAGCGCTGTTTTATTTCACAATCCTCTCGCTGAAAAGAGAGATGGAGCGCTGTTTTAGTTCACAATTGTCTTGACGACAACAGATGGAGCGCTGTTTTCTTTCACTACCCTCACGACGGCAAGAGATGAACCGCTGTTTTATTTCACATTCCTCTCGACGACAAGAGAAGGAGCGCTGTTTTAGTTCACAATCCTCTCCACGACAAGAGATGGAGCGCTATTTTAGTTCACAATCCTATCGACGGCAAGAGATGAAGCCGTGTTTTAGTTCACATTCCTCTCGACGACAAGAGATGGAGCGCTGTTTTAGTTCACAATCCTCTCCACGACAAGAGATGGAGCGGTATTTTAGTTCACAATCCTATCGACGGCAAGAGATGAAGCCGTGTTTTAGTTCACAATCATCTCGACGGCAAGAGATGAAGCGCTGCTTTAGTTCATAATCATCTCGACGGCAAGAGATGGAGCGCTATTTTAGTTCACAATCCTATCGACGGCAAGAGATGAAGCCGTGTTTTAGTTCACAATCATCTCGACGGCAAGAGCTGAAGCCGTGTTTTAGTTCACAATCATCTCGACGGCAAGAGATGGAGCGCTATTTTAGTTCACAATCCTATCGACGGCAAGACATGAAGCCGTGTTTTAGTTCACAATCATCTCGGCTGCAAGAGATGAAGCGCCATTTAATTCACAATCCTGTCGACGGCAAGAGATGAAGCGCTGTTTTAGTTCACAAATTTCTCGTTTGACAGAGAAATGGAGGGCTTTTTTAGTCCACATTTCTCTCGAGGGCAAGAGATAAAGCGGCGTTTAGTTCACAATCCGTGGATGGCAAGAGATGAAGCGCTGTATTAGTTCACAGTTCTCTCGACGACAAGAGGTGAAGCGCTCTTTTAGTTCACAATCCTCTCGACGGCAAAAGATGAAGCGCTGTTTTAATTCACAATCCTCTCGATCCACAGAAATTTGGAGCGCTGTTTTCGTTCACATTCTTCTCGCTCGACAGAGAACTTGAGCGCTGTTTTAGTTCACAATCCTCTCGACGGGCAAAGTTGAAGCGCTGTTTTAGTTCATAATCATCTAGCTCGAAAGAGGGATGGAGCGCTGTTTTAGTGACAAAAAAACCTCTCGACGGCAAGAGATGGAGCGCTGTTTTAGTTCACAATCCTCTCTACGGTAAGAGATGGAGCGCTGTTTTAGTTCACAATCCTCTCGACGGCAAGGGATTAAGCGCTGTTATAGTTCACAAACCTCTCGGAGGCAAAAATTGAGCACTGTTTTAGTTCACAAACCTCTCGCACGACACAGAGATGGAGCGCTGTTTTGGTTCACAATCCTCTCGACGGCAAGAGAGGAAGCACTGTTGTACTTCACAATCCTCTCGACAGCAAGAGATGGAGGGTGTTTTAGTTCACAATCTTCTCGGCGTCAAGAGATGGAGCACTGTTGTAGTTCACAATTCTCTCGCTCGACAGAGAGTTTGAGCGCTGTTTTAGTTTACAATCCCCTCGACAGAGAGTTGGAGCGCTGTATTAGTTCACAATACTTTCGATCGACAGAGAGTTCTAGCGCTGTTTTAGTTCACAATCCTCTCGCTCGACAGGGAGTTGCATCGCTGTTTTAGTTCACAATCCTCTCGCACGACAGAGTATTGGAGCGCTGTTTTGGTTCACAATCCTCCTGCTCGACAGAGAGTTGGAGCGCACTTTTAGTTCACAATCCTCTCGCTCGACAGAGAGTTGGTGCGCTATTTTAGTTCACAATCCTCTCGACGGCAAAAGATGAAGCGCTGCTTTAGTTCACAGTCCTCTCGCTCGACAGAGAGTTGAAGCGCTGTTTTAGCACAATCCTCTCGATGGACAGAAAGTTGGAGCGCTGTTTTAGTTCACATTCCTCTCGCTCGACAGAGAGATGTAGCGCTGTTTTAGTTCACAATCCTCTCGACGGCAAAAGATGAAACGCTGTTTTAGTTCACAATCCTCTCGCTGAAAAGAGAGATGGAGCGCTGTTTTAGTTCACAATTCTCTTGACGACAACAGATGGAGCGCTGTTTTCTTTCACTACCCTCTCGACGATAGAGATGAACCGCTGTTTTAATGCACATTCCTCTCGACGACAAGAGATGGAGCGCTGTTTCAGTTCACAATCCTCTCCACGACAAGAGATGGAGCGCTATTTTAGTTCACAATCCTATCGACGGCAACAGTTGAAGCGCTGTTTTAGTTCACAATCCTCTCGACGGCAAGAGATGCAGCGCTGTTTTAGTTCATAAAACTCTCGCTCGACAGAGAAACGAATGACTGTTTTAGTTCACAATCCTCTCGACGGCAAAAGATGAAGCGCTGCTTTAGTTCACAATCCTCTCGCTCGACAGAGAGTTGAAGCGCTGTTTTAGCACAATCCTCTCGATGGACAGAAAGTTGGAGCGCTGTTTTAGTTCACATTCTTCTCGCTCGACAGAGAGATGTAGCGCTGTTTAAGTTCACAATCCTCTCGACGGCAAAAGATGAAACGCTGTTTTAGTTCACAATCCTCTCGCTGAAAAGAGAGATGGAGCGCTGTTTTAGTTCACAATTCTCTTGACGACAACAGATGGAGCGCTGTTTTCTTTCACTACCCTCTCGACGATAGAAATGAACCGCTGTTTTAATTCACATTCCTCTCGACGACAAGAGATGGAGCGCTGTTTTAGTTCACAATCCTCTCCACGACAAGAGATGGAGCGCTATTTTAGTTCACAATCCTATCGACGGCAAGAGTTGAAGCGCTGTTTTAGTTCACAATCCTCTCGACGGCAAGAGATGCAGCGCTGTTTTAGTTCACAAAACTCTCGCTCGACAGAGAAACGAATGACTGTTTTAGTTCACAATCATCTCGACGGCAATAGCGCCTTCAATAGCGCTGTTTTAGTTCATCTCCTCTCGGCGGCAAGAGATGAAGCGCCATTTAATTCACAATCCTGTCGACGGCAAGAGATGAAGCGCTGTTTTAGTTCACAAATTTCTCGTTTGACAGAGAAATGGAGGGCTGTTTTAGTCCACATTTCTCTCGAGAGCAAGAGATGCAGCGGCGTTTAGTTCACAATCCGTGGATGGCAAGAGATGAAGCGCTGTATTAGTTCACAATTCTCTCGACGACAAGAGGTGAGCGCTCTTTTAGTTCAAAATCCTCTCAACGGCAAGAGATGAGGCGCTGTTTTAGTTCACAATCCTCTCGATCGACAGAGAGTTGAAGCGCTGTTTTAGTTCACAATCCTCTCGATCGACAGAGAGTTGAAGCGCTGTTTTAGTTCACAATCCTGTCGACGGCAAGAGATGAAGCGCTATTTTAGTTGAGAATCCTCTCGACGGCAAGAGATACAGCGCTGTTTTAGTTAACAATACTCTCGGCGGCAAGAAATGAATCGCTGTTTTAGTTCACAATCTTTTCGACGGCAAGAGGTGAAGCGCTCTTTTAGTTCACAATCCTCACGACGGCAAGAGATGAAGCGCTGTTTTAGTTCACAATCCTCTCGATCGCCAGAGAGATAAAGCGCAGTTTTAGTTCACAATCCTCTCGACGGCAAGAGATGAAGCGCAGTTTTAGTTCACAATCTTCTCGCTCGACAGAGGGTGGAAGTGCTAGTTTAGATCACAATCCTCTCGACGGCAAGATATGCAGCACTGTTTTAGTTCACAACGTGCTCGCTTGACAGAGAGATGCAGCGCTGCTTTAGTTCACAATCCCCTCGTTTGAAAGATATTTGGAGCGGTGTTTTAGTTCACAATCCTCTCGTTTGACAGAAAGTTGGAGCGCTGTTTTAGTTCCCAATTGCCTCGCTCGACAGAGAATGGACAGCTGTATTAGTTCACAATCCTCTCGGCGGCAAGAGATGGTGCACTGTTTTAGTTCACAATTCTCTCGCTCGACAGAGTGTTGGAGCGCTGTTTTGTTTATAATCCTCTCGAGAGAGATTCGGAGCGCTTTTTTGTTCCCAATCCTCTCGCTCGACTGATAGTTGGAGCGCTATTTTAGTTCACAATCTTCTCGATCGACAGAGAGTTCTAGCGCTGTTTTAGTTCACAATCCTCTCGCTCGACAGAGAGTTGCATCGCTGTTTTAGTTCACAATCCTCTCGCAAGACAGAGTGTTGGAGCGCTGTTTTGGTTCACAATCCTCTCGCTCGACAGAGAGTTGGAGCGCACTTTTAGTTCACAATCCTCTCGCTCGACAGAGAGTTCCATCGCTGTTTTAGTTCACAATCCTCTCGCACGACAGAGTATTGGAGCGCTGTTTTGGTTCAAAATCCTCTCGCTCGACAGAGAGTTGGAGCGCACTTTTAGTTCACAATCCTCTCGCTCGACAGAGAGTTGGTGCGCTATTTTAGTTCACAATCCTCTCGACGGCAAAAGATGAAGCGCTGTTTTAGTTCACAATCCTCTCACTCGACAGAGAGTTGAAGCGCTGTTTTGGTTCACAATCCTCTCGATCGACAGAAAGTTGGAGCGCTGTTTTAGTTCACATTCTTCTCGCTCGACAGAGAGATGTAGCGCTGTTTTAGTTCACAATCCTCTCGACGGCAAAAGATGAAGCGCTGTTTTACATCACAATCCTCTCGCTGAAAAGAGAGATGGAGCGCTGTTTTTGTTCACAATTCACTCGACGACAACAGATGGAGCGCTGTTTTGTTTCACTATCCTCTCGACGGCAAGAGATGAAGCGCTGTTTTAATTCACAATCCTCTCGACGACAAGAGATGGAGCGCTCTTTTAGTGAACAATCCTCTCGACGGCAAGAGACTAAGCGCTGTTTTAGTTCACAATCCTCTCGTTTGACAGAGAATTGGAGCCTTGTTTTAGTTCACAGTCCTCTCGAAAGAGATTCGGAACGCTTTTTTAATTCCCAATCCTCTCGCTAGACAAAGAGTTGGTTCGCTATTTTAGTTCGCAATCCTCTCGCTCGACAGAGAGTTGAAGCGCTGTTTTAGTTCACAATCCTCTCGATCCACAGAAAGTTGGAGTGCTGTTTTCGTTCACATTCTTCTCCCTCGACAGAGAACTTGAGCTCTGTTTTAGTTCACAATCCTCTCGACGGGCAAAGTTGAAGCGCTGTTTTAGTTCATAATCCTCTAGCTCGAAAGAGGGATGGAGCGCTGTTTTAGTTCACAAATCCTCTCGACGGCAAGAGATGGAGCGCTGTTTTAGTTCACAATCCTCTCTACGGCAAGAGATGGAGCGCTGTTTTAGTTCACAATCCTCTCGACGGCAAGAGATTAAGCGCTGTTATAGTTCACAAACCTCTCGGAGGCAAAAGATTGAGCACTGTTTTAGTTCACAAACCTCTCGCTCGACACAGAGATGGAGCGCTGTTTTAGTTCACAATCCTCTCGACGGCAAGAGATGAAGCACTGTTGTACTTCACAATCCTCTCGACAGCAAGAGATGGGGGGTGTTTTAGTTCACAATCCTCTCGACGACAAGAGATGGAGCGCTGTTGTAGTTCACAATGCTCTCGACGACAAGAGATGGAGCGCTATTATAGTTCACTAACCTCTCGAAGGCAAGAGATTGAGCACTGTTTTAGTTCACAAACCTCTCGCTCGACAGATGGTGGAGCGCTGTTTTTGTTCACAATCCTCTCGACGACAAGAGATGAAGCGCTGTTTTAGGTCACAATCCTCTCGACGGCAAGTGATAGAGCGCTGTTTTAGTTCACAATGCTCTCAGCTGCAAGAGGTGGATCACGGTTTTAATTCTCAATCGTCTCGACGGCATGAAATGAATCGCTGTTTTAGTTCACAATCCTTTCGACGGCAAGAGGTGAAGCGCTCTTTTAGTTCACAATCCTCACGACGGCAAGAGATGAAGCGCTGTTTTAGTTCACAATGCTCTCGACGACAAGAGATGGAGCGCTATTATAGTTCACAAACCTCTCGAAGGCAAGAGATTGAGCACTGTTTTAGTTCACAAACCTCTCGCTCGACAGATGGTGGAGCGCTGTTTTTGTTCACAATCCTCTCGACGGCAAGATATGCAGCACTGTTTTAGTTCACAATCCTCTCTATCGAACAAGAGATGGAGTGCTGTTTTATTTCACAATCCTCTCGTTTGTCAGAGAATTGCAGCGCTGTTCTAGATCACAATTCTTTCGGCGGCTAGAGATGAAGCGGTGTTTTAAATCACAATCCTTGGATGGCAAGAAATGAAGCGCTGTTTTAGTTCACAATCCTCTCAACAGCAAGAGATGGAGCGCAGTTTTAGTTCACAATCCTCTCTACGGCAAGAGATGGAGCGCTGTTTTAGTTCACAATCCTCTCGACGGCAGGAGATGAAGCGCTGTTTTAGTTCACAACGTGCTCGCTCGACAGAGAGATGCAGCGCTGTTTTAGTTCACAATCCCCTCGTTTGACAGAGATTTGGAGCGGTGTTTTAGTTCAAACTCCTCTCGTTTGACAGAGAGTTGGAGCGCTGTTTTAGTTCCCAATTGCCTCTCTCGACAGAGAGATGGACGGATGTATTAGTTCACAATCCTCTCGGCGTCAAGAGATGGAGCACTTTTGTAGTTCACAATTCTCTCGCACGACAGAGAGTTTGAGCGCTGTTTTAGTTTACAATCCCCTCGACAGAGAGTTGGAGCGCTGTATTAGTTCACAATACTCTCGATCGACAGAGAGTTCTAGCGCTGTTTTAGTTCACAATCCTCTCGCTCGACAGGGAGTTGCATCGCTGTTTAATTTCACAATCCTCTCGCAAGACAGAGTGTTGGAGCGCTGTTTTGGTTCACAATCCTCTCGCTCGACAGAGAGTTGGAGCGCACTTTTAGTTCAAATTCCTCTCGCTCGACAGAGAGTTCCATCGCTGTTTTAGTTCACAATCCTCTCGCACGACAGAGTATTGGAGCGCTGTTTTGGTTCACAATCCTCTCGCTCGACAGAGAGTTGGAGCGCACTTTTAGTTCAGAATCCTCTCGCTCGACAGAGAGTTGGTGCGCTATTTTAGTTCACAATTCTCTCGACGGCAAAAGATGAAGCGCTGTTTTAGTTCACAATCCTCTCGCTCGACAGAGAGTTGAAGCGCTGTTTTAGTACACAATCCTCTCGATGGACAGAAAGTTGGAGCGCTGTTTTAGTTCACATTCTTCTCGCTCGACAGAGAGATGTAGCGCTGTTTTAGTTCACAATCCTCTCGACGGCAAAAGATGAAACGCTGTTTTAGTTCACAATCCTCTCGCTGAAAAGAGAGATGGAGCGCTGTTTTAGTTCACAATTCTCTTGACGACAACAGATGGAGCGCTGTTTTCTTTCACAACCCTCTAGACGATAGAGATGAACCGCTGTTTTAATTCACATTCCTCTCGACGACAAGAGATGAAGCGCTGTTTTAGTTCACAATCCTCTCCACGACAAGAGATGGAGCGCTATTTTAGTTCACAATCCTATCGACGGCAAGAGATGAAGCGCTGTTTTAGTTCACAATCCTCTCGACGGCAAGAGATGCAGCGCTGTTTCAGTTCACAAAACTCTCGCTCGACAGAGAAACGAATGACTGTTTTAGCTCACAATCCTCTCGACGGCAAGAGATGCTGCGCTGTTTTAGTTCACAAACCTCTCGCTCGACAGAGAAATGGAGGGCTGTTTTAGTCCACATTTCTCTCGAGGGCAAGAGATGCAGCGGCGTTTATTTCACAATCCGTGGATGGCAAGAGATGAAGCGCTGTATTAGTTCACAATTCTCTCGACGACAAGAGGTGAAGCGCTCTTTTAGTTCACAATCCTCTCAACGGCAAGAGAAGAGGCGCTGTTTTAGTTCACAATCCTCTCGATCGACAGAGAGTTGAAGCGCTGTTTTAGTTCACAATCCTCTCGATCGACAGAGAGTTGAAGCGCTGTTTTAGTTCACAATCCTCTCGATCGACAGAGAGTTGAAGCGCTGTTTTAGTTCACAATCCTGTCGACGGCAAGGGATGAAGCGCCATTTTAGTTGAGAATCCTCTGGACGGCAAGAGATACAGCGCTGTTTTAGTTAACAATCCTCTCGGCGGCAAGAAATGAATCGCTGTTTTAGTTCACAATCTTTTCGACGGCAAGAGGTGAAGCGCTCTTTTAGTTCACAATCCTCACGACGGCAAGAGATGAAGCGCTGTTTTAGTTCACAATCCTCTCGATCGCCAGAGAGATAAAGGGCAGTTTTAGTTCACAATCCTCTCGACGGCAAGATATGCAGCACAGTTTTAGTTCACAATCCTCTCCATCGAACAAGAGATGGAGTGCTGTTTTATTTCACAATCCTCTCGTTTGTCAGAGAATTGGAGCGCTGTTCTAGATCACAATTCTTTCGACGGCAAGAGATGAAGGGGTGTTTTAGTTCACAATCCTTGGATGGAAAGAGACGAAGCGCTGTTTTAGTTCACAATCCTCTCAGCAGCAAGAGATGGAGCGCTGTTTTAGTTCACAAATCCTCTCGACGGCAAGAGATGGAGCGCTGTTTTAGTTCACAATCCTCTCTACGGCAAGAGATGGAGCTCTGTTTTAGCTCACAATCCTCTCGACGGCAAGAGATGAAGCGCTGTTTTAGTTCACAACGTGCTCGCTTGACAGAGAGATGCAGCGCTGTTTTAGTTCACAATCCCCTCGTTTGACAGAGATTTGGAGCGGTGTTTTAGTACACAATCCTCTCGTTTGACAGAGAGTTGGAGCGCTGTTTTAGTTCCCAATTGCCTCGCTCGACAGAGAGATGGACAGCTGTATTAGCTCACAATCCTCTCGGCGGCAAGAGATGGTGCACTGCTTTAGTTCACAATTCTCTCGCTCGACAGAGTGTTGGAGCGCTGTTTTGTTTATAATCCTCTCGAGAGAGATTTGGAGCGCTTTTTTGTTCCCAATCCTCTCGCTCGACAGATAGTTGGAGCGCTATTTTAGTTCACAATCTTCTCTATCCACAGAGAGTTCTAGCGCTGTTTTAGTTCACAATCCTCTCGCTCGACAGAGAGTTGCATCGCTGTTTTAGTTCACAATCCTCTCGCAAGACAGAGTGTTGGAGCGCTGTTTTGGTTCACAATCCTCTCGCTCGACAGAGAGTTGGAGCGCACTTTTAGTTCACAATCCTCTCGCTCGACAGAGAGTTCCATCGCTGTTTTAGTTCACAATCCTCTCGCACGACAGAGTGTTGGAGCGCTGTTTTGGTTCACAATCCTCTCGCTCGACAGAGAGTTGGAGCGCATTTTAGTTCACAATCCTCTCGCTCGACAGAGAGTTGGTGCGCTATTTTAGTTCACAATCCCCTCAACGGCAAAAGATGAAGCGCTGTTTTAGTTCACAATCCTCTCACTCGACAGAGAGTTGAAGCGCTGTTTTGGTTCACAATCCTCTCGATCGACAGAAAGTTGGAGCGCTGTTTTAGTTCACATTCTTCTCGCTCGACAGAGAGTGGGAGTGCTAGTTTAGATCACAATCCTCTCGACGGATAAATATGCAGCACTGTTTTAGTTCACAATCCTCCCCATCGAACAAGAGATGGAGTGCTGTTTTATTTCACAATCCTCTCGTTTGTCAGAGAATTGCAGCGCTGTTCTAGATAACAATTCTTTCGGCGGCTAGAGATGAAGCGGTGTTTTAAATCACAATCCTTGGATGGCAAGAAATGAAGCGCTGTTTTAGTTCACAATCCTCTCAACAGCAAGAGATGGTGCGCAGTTTTAGTTCACAATCCTCTCTACGGCAAGAGATGAAGCGCTGTTTTAGTTCACAATCCTCTCGACGGCAAGAGATGAAGCGCTGTTTTAGTTCACAACGTGCTCGCTCGACAGAGAGATGCAGCGCTGTTTTAGTTCACAATCCCGTCGTTTGACAGAGATTTGGAGCGGTGTTTTAGTTCAAAATCCTCTCGTTTGACAGAGAGTTGGAGCGCTGTTTTAGTTCCCAATTGCCTCCCTCGACAGAGAGATGGACCGATGTATTAGCTCACAATCTTCTCGGCGTCAAGAGATGGAGCACTGTTGTAGTTCACAATTCTCTCGCACGACAGAGAGTTTGAGCGCTGTTTTAGTTTACAATCCCCTCGACAGAGAGTTGGAGCGCTGTATTAGTTCACAATACTTTCGATCGACAGAGAGTTCTAGCGCTGTTTTAGTTCACAATCCTCTCGCTCGACAGGGAGTTGCATCGCTGTTTTAGTTCGCAATCCTCTCGCAAGACAGAGTGTTGGAGCGCTGTTTTGGTTCACAATCCTCTCGCTCGACAGAGAGTTGGAGCGCACTTTTAGTTCAAATTCCTCTCGCTCGACAGAGAGTTCCATCGCTGTTTTAGTTCACAATCCTCTCGCACGACAGAGTATTGGAGCGCTGTTTTGGTTCACAATCCTCTCGCTCGACAGAGAGTTGGAGCGCACTTTTAGTTCACAATCCTCTCGCTCGACAGAGAGTTGGTGCGCTATTTTAGTTCACAATCCTCTCGACGGCAAAAGATGAAGCGCTGTTTTAGTTCACAATCCTCTCGCTCGACAGAGAGTTGAAGCGCTGTTTTAGTACACAATCCTCTCGATGGACAGAAAGTTGGAGCGCTGTTTTAGTTCACATTCTTCTCGCTCGACAGAAAGATGTAGCGCTGTTTTAGTTCACAATCCTCTCGACGGCAAAAGATGAAACGCTGTTTTAGTTCACAATCCTCTCGCTGAAAATAGAGATGGAGCGCTGTTTTAGTTCACAATCCTCTCCACGACAAGAGATGGAGCGCTATTTTAGTTCACAATCCTATCGACGGCAAGAGATGAAGCGCTGTTTTAGTTCACAATCCTCTCGACGGCAAGAGATGCAGCGCTGTTTTAGTTCACAAAACTCTCGCTCGACAGAGAAACGAATGACTGTTTTAGTTCACAATCCTCTCGACGGCAAGAGATGCAGCGCTGTTTTAGTTCACAAAACTCTCGCTCGACAGAGAAATGGAGGGCTGTTTTAGTCCACATTCCTCTCGAGGGCAAGAGATGCAGCGGCGTTTATTTCACAATCCGTGGATGGCAAGAGATGAAGCGCTGTATTAGTTCACAAT
Source organism: Deroplatys truncata (assembly GCA_030765065.1). Classification (NCBI taxonomy): domain Eukaryota; kingdom Metazoa; phylum Arthropoda; class Insecta; order Mantodea; family Mantidae; genus Deroplatys; species Deroplatys truncata. The sequence continues at coordinate 308,190 of CM060976.1, forward strand.
TCTCTCGACGACAAGAGGTGAAGCGCTCTTTTAGTTCACAATCCTCTCAACGGCAAGAGAAGAGGCGCTGTTTTAGTTCACAATCCTCTCGATCGACAGAGAGTTGAAGCGCTGTTTTAGTTCACAATCCTCTCGATCGACAGAGAGTTGAAGCGCTGTTTTAGTTCACAATCCTGTCGACGGCAAGAGATGAAGCGCTATTTTAGTTGAGAATCCTCTGGACGGCAAGAGATACAGCGCTGTTTTAGTTAACAATCCTCTCGGCGGCAAGAAATGAATCGCTGTTTTAGTTCACAATCTTTTCGACGGCAAGAGGTGAAGCGCTCTTTTAGTTCACAATCCTCACGACGGCAAGAGATGAAGCGCTGTTTTAGTTCACAATCCTCTCGATCGCCAGAGAGATAAAGCGCAGTTTTAGTTCACAATCCTCTCGACGGCAAGAGATGAAGCGCAGTTTTAGTTCACAATCTTCTCGTTCGACAGAGGGTGGGAGTGCTAGTTTAGATCACAATCCTCTCGACGGCAAGATATGCAACACTGTTTTAGTTCACAATCCTCTCCATCGAACAAGAGATGGAGTGCTGTTTTATTTCACAATCCTCTCGTTTGTCAGAGAATTGGAGCGCTGTTCTAGATCACAATTCTTTCGACGGCAAGAGATGAAGGGGTGTTTTAGTTCACAATCCTTGGATGGAAAGAGATGAAGCGCTGTTTTAGTTCACAATTCTCTCAGCAGCAAGAGATGGAGCGCTGTTTTAGTTCACAAATCCTCTCGACGGCAAGAGATGGAGCGCTGTTTTAGTTCACAATCCTCTCTACGGCAAGAGATGGAGCGCTGTTTTAGCTCACAATCCTCTCGACGGCAAGAGATGAAGGGGTGTTTTAGTTCACAATCCTTGGATGGAAAGAGATGAAGCGCTGTTTTAGTTCACAATCCTCTCAGCAGCAAGAGATGGAGCGCTGTTTTAGTTCACAAATCCTCTCGACGGCAAGAGATGGAGCGCTGTTTTAGTTCACAATCCTCTCTACGGCAAGAGATGGAGCGCTGTTTTAGCTCACAATCCTCTCGACGGCAAGAGATGAAGCGCTGTTTTAGTTCACAATCCTCTCGACGGCAAGAGATGAAGCGCTGTTTTAGTTCACAACGTGCTCGCTTGACAGAGAGATGCAGCGCTGTTTTAGTTCACAATCCCCTCGTTTGACAGAGATTTGGAGCGGTGTTTTAGTACACAATCCTCTCGTTTGACAGAGAGTTGGAGCGCTGTTTTAGTTCCCAATTGCCTCGCTCAACAGAGAGATGGACAGCTGTATTAGTTCACAATCCTCTCGGCGGCAAGAGATGGTGCACTGCTTTAGTTCACAATTCTCTCGCTCGACAGAGTGTTGGAGCGCTGTTTTGTTTATAATCCTCTCGAGAGAGATTTGGAGCGCTTTTTTGTTCCCAATCCTCTCGCTCGACAGATAGTTGGAGCGCTATTTTAGTTCACAATCTTCTCGATCCACAGAGAGTTCTAGCGCTGTTTTAGTTCACAATCCTCTCGCTCGACAGAGAGTTGCATCGCTGTTTTAGTTCACAATCCTCTCGCAAGACAGAGTGTTGGAGCGCTGTTTTGGTTCACAATCCTCTCGCTCGACAGAGAGTTGGAGCGCACTTTTAGTTCACAATCCTCTCGCTCGACAGAGAGTTCCATCGCTGTTTTAGTTCACAATCCTCTCGCACGACAGAGTGTTGGAGCGCTGTTTTGGTTCACAATCCTCTCGCTCGACAGAGAGTTGGAGCGCATTTTAGTTCACAATCCTCTCGCTCGACAGAGAGTTGGTGCGCTATTTTAGTTCACAATCCCCTCAACGGCAAAAGATGAAGCGCTGTTTTAGTTCACAATCCTCTCACTCGACAGAGAGTTGAAGCGCTGTTTTGGTTCACAATCCTCTCGATCGACAGAAAGTTGGAGCGCTGTTTTAGTTCACATTCTTCTCGCTCGACAGAGAGTGGGAGTGCTAGTTTAGATCACAATCCTCTCGACGGATAAATATGCAGCACTGTTTTAGTTCACAATCCTCCCCATCGAACAAGAGATGGAGTGCTGTTTTATTTCACAATCCTCTCGTTTGTCAGAGAATTGCAGCGCTGTTCTAGATAACAATTCTTTCGGCGGCTAGAGATGAAGCGGTGTTTTAAATCACAATCCTTGGATGGCAAGAAATGAAGCGCTGTTTTAGTTCACAATCCTCTCAACAGCAAGAGATGGTGCGCAGTTTTAGTTCACAATCCTCTCTACGGCAAGAGATGGAGCGCTGTTTTAGTTCACAATCCTCTCGACGGCAAGAGATGAAGCGCTGTTTTAGTTCACAACGTGCTCGCTCGACAGAGAGATGCAGCGCTGTTTTAGTTCACAATCCCGTCGTTTGACAGAGATTTGGAGCGGTGTTTTAGTTCAAAATCCTCTCGTTTGACAGAGAGTTGGAGCGCTGTTTTAGTTCCCAATTGCCTCCCTCGACAGAGAGATGGACCGATGTATTAGTTCACAATCTTCTCGGCGTCAAGAGATGGAGCACTGTTGTAGTTCACAATTCTCTCGCTCGACAGAGAGTTTGAGCGCTGTTTTAGTTTACAATCCCCTCGACAGAGAGTTGGAGCGCTGTATTAGTTCACAATACTTTCGATCGACAGAGAGTTCTAGCGCTGTTTTAGTTCACAATCCTCTCGCTCGACAGGGAGTTGCATCGCTGTTTTAGTTCGCAATCCTCTCGCAAGACAGAGTGTTGGAGCGCTGTTTTGGTTCACAATCCTCTCGCTCGACAGAGAGTTGGAGCGCACTTTTAGTTCAAATTCCTCTCGCTCGACAGAGAGTTCCATCGCTGTTTTAGTTCACAATCCTCTCGCACGACAGAGTATTGGAGCGCTGTTTTGGTTCACAATCCTCTCGCTCGACTGAGAGTTGGAGCGCACTTTTAGTTCACAATCCTCTCGCTCGACAGAGAGTTGGTGCGCTATTTTAGTTCACAATCCTCTCGACGGCAAAAGATGAAGCGCTGTTTTAGTTCACAATCCTCTCGCACGACAGAGAGTTGAAGCGCTGTTTTAGTACACAATCCTCTCGATGGACAGAAAGTTGGAGCGCTGTTTTAGTTCACATTCCTCTCGCTCGACAGAGTAATGTAGCGCTGTTTTAGTTCACAATCCTCTCGACGGCAAAAGATGAGGCGCTGTTTTAGTTCACAATCCTCTCGCTGAAAAGAGAGATGGAGCGCTGTTTTAGTTCACAATTCTCTTGACGACAACAGATGGAGCGCTGTTTTCTTTCACTACCCTCTCGACGGCAAGAGATGAAACGCTGTTTTAATTCACATTCCTCTCGACGACAAGAGATGGAGCGCTGTTTTAGTTCACAATCCTCTCCACGACAAGAGATGGAGCGCTATTTTAGTTCACAATCCTATCGACGGCAAGAGATGAAGCGCTGTTTTAGTTCACAATCCTCTCGACGGCAAGAGATGCAGCGCTGTTTTAGTTCACAAAACTCTGGTTCGACAGAGCAACGAATGACTGTTTTAGTTCACAATCATCTCGACGGCAAGAGATGAAGCGCTGTTTTAGTTCATGTCCTCTCGGCTGCAAGAGATAAAGCGGCGTTTAGTTCACAATCCGTGGATGGCAAGAGATGAAGCGCTGTATTAGTTCACAGTTCTCTCGACGACAAGAGGTGAAGCGCTCTTTTAGTTCACAATCCTCTCAAATGCAAGAGATGAGGCGCTGTTTTAGTTCACAATCCTCTCGATCGACAGAGAGTTGAAGCGCAGTTTTAGTTCACAATCCTCTCGATCGACAGAGAGTTGAAGCGCTGTTTTAGTTCACAATCCTGTCGACGGCAAGAGATGAAGCGCTATTTTAGTTGAGAATCCTCTCGACGGCAAGAGATACAGCGCTGTTTTAGTTAACAATCCTCTCGGCGGCAAGAAATGAAGCGCTGGTTTACTTCACAATCCTCTCGATCGCTAGAGAGATAAAGCGCAGTTTCAGTTCACAATCCTCTCGACAGCAAGAGATGAAGCGCTGTTTTAGTTCACAAAACTCTCCATCGAGCAAGAGATGGAGTGCTGTTTTATTTCACAATTCTCTCGTTTGTCAGACAATTGGAGCGCCTCTTCTAGATCACAATTCTTTCGACGGCAAGAGATGAAGGGGTGTTTTAGTTCAAATCCTTGAATGGCAAGAGATGAAGCGCTGTTTTAGTTCACAATCCTCTCAACAGCAAGAGATGGAGCGCTGTTTTAGTTCACAAATCCTCTCGACGGCAAGAGATGGAGTGCTGTTTTAGTTCACAATCCTCTCTACGGCAAGACGTGGAGCGCTGTTTTAGCTCACAATCCTCTCGACGGCAAGAGATGAAGCGCTGTTTTAGTTCACAATCCTCTCGACGGCAAGAGATGAAGCGCTGTTTTAGTTCACAACGTGCTCGCTTGACAGAGAGTTGCAGCGCTGTTTTAGTTCACAATCCCCTCGTTTGACAGAGATTTGGAGCGGTGTTTTAGTTCACAATCCTCTCGACGGCAAGAGATGAAGCACTGTTTTACTTCACAATCCTCTCGACGGCAAGAGATGGAGCGTTGTTTTAGTTCACAATCCTCTCGACGACAAGAGATGGAGCGCTGTTGTAGTTCACAATCCTCTCGACGACAAGAGATGGAGCGCTGTTTTTGTTCACACTCCTCTCGAGGGCAAGAGATGAAGCGCTGTTTTAATTCACAATCCTCTCGACGACAAGAGATGGAGCGCTCTTTTAGTTCACAATCCTCTCGACGGCAAGAGACTAAGCGCTCTTTTAGTTCACAATCCTATCGTTTGACAGAGAATTGGAGCGCTGTTTTAGTTTACAATTCTTTCGACGGCAAGAGATGAAGCGATATTTTAGCTCACAATCCTTGGATGGCAAGAGATGAAGCGCTGTTTTAGTTCACAATCCTCTCGACGACAAGAGATGGAGTGCTGTTTTAGTACACTATCCTCTCGACGGCAAGAGATGAAGCGCTGTTTTAATTCACAATCCTCTCGACGACAAGAGATGGAGCGCTCTTTTATTTCACAATCCTCTCGACGGCAAGAGATTAAGCGCTGCTATAGTTCACAGACCTCTAGAAAGCAAGAGATTGAGCACTGTTTTAGTTCACAAACCTCTCGCTCGACAGAGAGGTGGAGCGCTGTTTTAGTTCAAAATCCTCTCGACAGCAACAGATGGAGCGCTGTTTTAGTTCACAATCCTTTCAACGACCAGAGATGCAGCGCTAATTTAGTTCACAATCCTTTCGACGGCAAGAGATGACGCGCTGTTTTAGGTCACAATCTTCTCGACCGTAAGAGATACAGCGCTGTTTTAGTTCACAATGCTCTCGGCGGCAAGAGATGGATCACGGTTTTAGTTCTCAATCGTCTCGACGGCAAGAGATGAATCGCTGTTTTAGTTCACAATTCTCTCGACGGCAAGAGATGAAGCGCTGTTTTCGTTCGCAATCCTCTCGATCGCCAGAGAGATGCAGCGCAGTTTTACTTCACAATCCTCTCGACGGCAAGAGGTGAAGCGCAGGTTTAGTTCACAATTCTCTCGCTCGACAGAGCGTAGGAGCGCTGTTTTAGATCACAATCCTCTCGACGGCAAGATATGCAGCACTGTTTTAGTTCACAATCCTCCCCATCGAACAAGAGATGTAGTGCTATTTTAGTTCACAATCCTCTCGTTTGACAGAGAATTGGAGCGCTGTTTTATTTCACAATCCTCTCGACGGCAAAAGATGAGGCGCTGTTTTAGTTCACAATCCTCTCGCTGAAAAGAGAGATGGAGCGCTGTTTTAGTTCACAATTCTCTTGACGACAACAGATGTAGCGCTGTTTTCTTTCACTACCTTCTCGACGGCAAGAGATGAAACGCTGTTTTAATTCACATTCCTCTCGACGACAAGAGATGGAGCGCTGTTTTAGTTCACAATCCTCTCCACGACAAGAGATGGAGCGCTATTTTAGTTCACAATCCTATCGACGGCAAGAGATGAAGCGCTGTTTTAGTTCACAATCCTCTCGACGGCAAGAGATGCAGCGCTGTTTTAGTTCACAAAACTCTGGTTCGACAGAGCAACGAATGACTGTTTTAGTTCACAATCATCTCGACGGCAAGAGATGAAGCGCTGTTTTAGTTCATGTCCTCTCGGCTGCAAGAGATGAAGCGCCATTTAATTCACAATCCTGTCGACGGCAAGAGATGAAGCGCTGTTTTAGTTCACAAATTTCTCGTTTGACAGAGAAATGGAGGACTGTTTTAGTCCACATTTCTCTCGAGGGCAAGAGATAAAGCGGCGTTTAGTTCACAATCCGTGGATGGCAAGAGATGAAGCGCTGTATTAGTTCACAGTTCTCTCGACGACAAGAGGTGAAACGCTCTTTTAGTTCACAATCCTCTCAAATGCAAGAGATGAGGCGCTGTTTTAGTTCACAATCCTCTCGATCGACAGAGAGTTGAAGCGCTGTTTTAGTTCACAATCCTGTCGACGGCAAGAGATGAAGCGCTATTTTAGTTGAGAATCCTCTGGACGGCAAGAGATACAGCGCTGTTTTAGTTAACAATCCTCTCGGCGGCAAGAAATGAAGCGCTGGTTTACTTCACAATCCTCTCGATCGCCAGAGAGATAAAGCGCAGTTTCAGTTCACAATCCTCTCGACAGCAAGAGATGAAGCGCAGTTTTAGTTCACAATCTTCTCGCTCGACAGAGGGTGGGAGTGCTAGTTTAGATCACAATCCTCTCGACGGCAAGATATTCAGCACTGTTTTAGTTCACAAACCTCTCCATCGAGCAAGAGATGGAGTGCTGTTTTATTTCACAATTCTCTCGTTTGTCAGACAATTGGAGCGCCTCTTCTAGATCACAATTCTTTCGACGGCAAGAGATGAAGGGGTGTTTTAGTTCACAATCCTTGAATGGCAAGAGATGAAGCGCTGTTTTAGTTCACAATCCTCTCAACAGCAAGAGATGGAGCGCTGTTTTAGTTCACAAATCCTCTCGACGGCAAGAGATGGAGTGCTGTTTTAGTTCACAATCCTCTCTACGGCAAGACCTGGAGCGCTGTTTTAGCTCACAATCCTCTCGACGGAAAGAGATGAAGCGCTGTTTTAGTTCACAATCCTCTCGACGGCAAGAGATGAAGCGCTGTTTTAGTTCACAACGTGCTCGCTTGACAGAGAGATGCAGCGCTGTTTTAGTTCACCATCCCCTCGTTTGACAGAGATTTGGAGCGGTGTTTTAGTTCACAATCCTCTCGACGGCAAGAGATGGAGCGTTGTTTTAGTTCACAATCCTCTCGACGACAAGAGATGGAGCGCTGTTGTAGTTCACAATCGTCTCACGGCAAGAGATGAAGCTCTGTTTTAGTTCACAATCCTCTCGATCGCCAGAGAGATGCAGCGCAGTTTTAGTTCACAATCCTCTCGACGGCAAGAGATGAAGCGCTGTTTTAGTTCACAATCCTCTCGATGACAGGAGATGGAGCGCTCTTTTAGTTCACAATCCTCTCGACGGCAAGAGATTAAGCGCTGTTTTAGTTCACAATTCTCTCGTTTGACAAAGAATTGGAGCGCTGTTTTAGTTTACAATTCTTTCGACGGCAAGAGATGAAGCGGTGTTTTGGTTCACAATCCTTGGATGGCAAGAGATGAAGCGCTGTTTTAGTTCACAATCCTCTCGATCGACAGAAAGTTGGAGCGCTGTTTTAGTTCACATTCTTCTCGCTCGACAGAGAGATGGAGCGCTGATTTAATTCACAATCCTCTCGACGGCGAAAGATGGAGCGCTGTTTTAGTTCACAATCCTCTCGCTGAAAAGAGAGATGGGGCGCTGTTTTAGTTCACAATTCTCTCGACGACAACAGATGGAGCGCAGTTTTGTTTCACTATCCTCTCGACGGCAAGAGATGAAGCCCTGTTTTAGTTCACAATCCTCTCCACGACAAGAGATGGAGCGCTATTTTAGTTAACAATCCTATGGACGGCAAGAGATGGAGCGCTGTTTTAGTTCACAATCCTCTCGCTCGACAGAGAAATGAATGACTGTTTTAGTTCACAAGCCCTTTGGAGGCAACAGATTGAGCACTGTTTTAGTTCACATACCTCTCGTTCGAAACAGAGATGGAACGGTTTCTTACTTCCCAATTCTCTCGCTCGACAGAGAGATGGAGCACTGTTTTTGTTCACAATCTTCTCGACGGCAAGATCTGCGGCATTGTTTTAGTTCACAATGCTCTCCATCGAAATGGAGATGGAGTGCTGTTTTAGTTCACAATCCTCTCGTTTGACAGAGAAGTGGAGCGCTGTTTTAGTCCACATTTCTCTCGACGGCAGGAGATGAAGCGGTGTTTTGGTTCACAATCCGTATATGGAAAGAGATGAAGCGCTGTTTTAGTTCACAATCCTCTCGACGGCAAGAGGTGAAGCGCTCTTTTAGTTCACAGTCTTCTCGACGGCAAGAGATTAAGCGCTGTTTTAGTTCACAATCCTCTCGACGGCAAGAGATGAAGCTCTGTTTTAGTTCACAATCCTCTCGATCGCCAGAGAGATGCAGAGCAGTTTTAGTTCACAATCCTCTCGACGGCAAGAGATGAAGCGCTGTTTTAATTCACAATCCTCTCGATGACAAGAGATGGAGCGCTCTTTTAGTTCACAATCCTCTCGACGGCAAGAGATTAAGCGCTGTTTTAGTTAACATCCTCTCGTTTGACAAAGATTTGGAGCGCTGTTTTAGTTTACAATTCTTTCGACGGCAAGAGATGAACCGGTATTTTAGTTCACAATCCTTGGATGGCAAGAGATGAAGCGCTGTTTTAGTTCACAACCCTCTCGACGACAAGAGATGGAGCGCTGTTTTAGTTCACAATCCTCTCGACGTCAAGAGATGAAGCGCTGTTTTAATTCACAATCCTCTCGACGACAAGAGATGGAGCGCTCTTTTATTTCACAATCCTCTCGCTCCACAGAGAGGTGGAGCGCTGTTTTAGTTCAAAATCCTCTCTACGGCAAGAGATGAGCGCTGTTTTAGTTCACAATCCTCTCGACGGCAAGAGATGTAGCGCTGCTTTAATTCACAACCTACTCGAGGACAAGAGATGGAGCGCTATTTTAGTTCACAATCCCCTCGACGGAAGACATTAAGCGCTGTTTAATTCACAATCCTCTCGTTTGACAGAGAATTGGAGCGCGGTTTTAATTCACAATCCTCTCGACGGCAAGAGATGGAGCCATGTTTTAGTTCACAATCCTCTCGACGACAAGAGATGAAGCGCTGTTTTAGGTCACAATCCTCTCGACGGCAAGAGATACAGCGCTGTTTTAGTTCACAATGCTCTCAGCTGCAAGAGATGGATCACGATTTTAATTATCAATCGTCTCGATGGCAAGAAATGAATCGCTGTTTTAGTTCACAATCCTCTCGCTTGACAGAGAGTTGCATCGCTGTTTTAGTTCACAATCCTCTCGCAAGACAGAGTGTTGGAGCGCTGTTTTGGTTCACAATCCTCTCGCTCTCCAGAGAGTTGGAGCGCACTTTTAGTTCACAATCCTCTCGCTCGACAGAAAGATGAAGCGCTGTTTTAGTTCACAATCCTCTCGCTCGACAGAAAGTTGGAGCGCTGTTTTAGTTCACATTCTTCTCGCTCGACAGAGAGATTTAGCGCTGTTTTAGTTCACAATCCTCTAGACGGCAAAAGATGAAGCGCTGTTTTAGTTCACAATCCTCTCGCTCGACAGAGAGTTGGAGCGCTGTTTTAGTTCACAATCCTCTGGACAGGGATTTGGAGCGCTTTTTAGTACCCAATCCTCTCGCTCGACAAAGAGTTGGTGCGCTAGTTTAGTCCACAATCCTCCCGCTCGACAGAAAGTTGAAGCGCTGTTTTAGTTCACAATCCTCTCGATCGACAGAAAGTTGGAGCGCTGTTTTGGTTCACATTCTTCTCGCTCGATAGAGAGATGGAGCGCTGATTTAGTTCACAATCCTCTCGGCGGCTTAAAGAAGAAGCGCTGTTTTAGTTCACAATCCTCTCTCTGAAAAGAGAGATGGAGCGCTGTTTTAGTTCACAATTCTCTCGACGACAACAGATGGAGCGCCGTTTTGCTTCACTATCCTCTCGACGGCAAGAGATGAAGCCCTGTTATAATTCACATTCCTCTCGACGACAAGAGATGGAGCGCTGTTTTAGTTTACAATCCTCTCCACGACAAGAGATTGTGCGCCATTTTAGTTAACAATCCTATCGACGGCAAGAGATGAAGCGCTGTTTTAGTTCAGAATCCTCTCGACGGCAAGAGATGGAGCGCCGTTTTAGTTAACAATCCTCTCGACGGCAAGAGATGAAGTGCTGTTTTAGTTCATCTCCTCTCGGCGGCAAGAGATGAAGCGCCATTTTAGTTCACAATCCCGTCGACGGCAAGAGATGAAGCGCTGTTTTAGTTCACGATCCTCTCGGCGGCAAGAGATGGATCACGGTTTTAGTTCTCAATCATCTCGACGGCAAGAGATGAATCGCTGTATTAGTTCACAATCCTCTCGACGACAAGAGGTGAAGCGCTCTTTTAGTTCACAATCGTCTCAACGGCAGGAGATGAAACGCTGTTTTAGTTCACAACCCTCTCGACGGCAAAAGATGAAGCGCTGTTTTAGCTCACAATCCTCTTGCTAGACAGAGAGTTGGAGCGCTGTTTTAGTTCACAATCCTGTCGACGGCAAGAGATGAAGCGCTATTTTAGAAGAGAATCCTCTCGACGGCAAGAGATACAGCGCCGTTTTAGTTCCCAATCCTGTCGCTCGACAGAGAGATGAATGCGCTGTTATAGTTCACAAACCTCTCGGAGACAACAGATTGAGCACTGTTTTAGTTCACAAACCTCTCGCTCGAAAGAGAGATGGAACGCTTTCTTACTTCCCAATCCTCTCGCTCGACAGAGGGATGGAGCACTGTTTTTGTTCACAATATTCTCGACAGCAAGATATGCGGCCTTGTTTTAGTTCACAATCCTCTCCGTCGAAAAGAAGATGGAGTGCTGCTTTAGTTCACAATCCTCATGTTTTACAGAGAAATGGTGCGCTGTTTTAGTCCACATTTCTCTCGACGGCAAGAGATGAAGCGGTGTTTTAGTTCACAATCCGTATATGGCAATAGATGAAGCGATGTTTTAGTTCACAATCCTCTCGACGGCAAGAGGTGAAGCGCTCTTTTAGTTCACAATCTTCTCGACGGCAAGAGATTAAGCGCTGATTTAGTTCACAGTCCTCTCGACGGCAAGAGATGAAGCTCTGTTTTAGTTCACAATCCTCTCGATCGCCAGAGAGATGCAGCGCAGTTTTAGTTCACAATCCTCTCGACGGCAAGAGATGAAGCGCTGTTTTAATTCACAATCCTCTCGAAGACAAGAGATGGAGCGCTCTTTTAGTTCACAATTCTCTCGACGGCAAGAGATTTAACGCTGTTTTAGTTCACAATCCTCTCGTTTGACAAAGAATTGGAGCGCTGTTTTAGTTTACAATTCTTTCGACGGCAAGAGATGAAGCGCTGTTTTAGTTCACAATCCTCTCGACGACAAGAGATGGAGCGCTGTTGTAGTTCACAATCCTCTCGACGACAGGAGATGGAGCGCTGTTTTAGTTCACAATCCTCTCGACGGCAAGAGATGAAGCACTGTTTTAATTCACAATCCTCTCGACGACAAGAGATGGAGCGCTCTTTTATTTCACAATCCTCTCGCTCGACAGAGAGGTGGAGCGCTGTTTTAGTTCACAATCCTCTCGACGGCAAGAGATACTGCGCTTTTTTAGTTTACAATGGTCTCGGCGAAGAGACGGATCACGGTTATAGTTCTCAATCGTCTCAACGGAGAGAGATGAATCGCTGTTTTAGTTCACAATCCTCTCGACGGCAAGAGATTAAGCGCTGTTTTAGTTAATATCCTCTCGTTTGACAAAGAACTGGAGCGCTGTTTTAGTTTACAATTCTTTCGACGGCAAGAGATGAAGCGGTATTTTAGTTCACAATCCTTGGATGGCAAGAGATGAAGCGCTGTTTTAGTTCGCAATCCTCTCGACGACAAGAGATTGAGCGCTGTTGTAGTTCACAATCCTCTCGACGACAAGAGATGGAGCGCTGTTTTAGTTCACAATCCTCTCGACGGCAAGAGATGAAGCGCTGTTTTAATTCACAATCCTCTCGACGACAAGAGATGGAGCGCTGTTTTAGTTCACAATCCTCTCGACGGCAAGAGATGAAGCGCTGTTTTAATTCACAATCCTCTCGACGACAAGAGATGGAGCGCTCTTTTATTTCACAATCCTCTCGCTCGACAGAGAGGTGGAGCGCTGTTTCGGTTCAAAATCCTCTCGACGGCAACAGATGGAGCGCTGTTTTAGTTCACAATCCTTTCAACGACAACAGATGGAGCGCTAATTTAGTTCACAATCCTTTCGACGGCAAGAGATGAAGCGCTGTTTTAGGTCACAATCCTATCGACGGCAAGAAATACTGCGCTTTTTTAGTTCACAATGCTCTCGGCGGCAAGAGATGGATCGCTTTTTTAGTTCCCAAGCCTCTCGACGGCAATAGATGAAGCGCAGGTTTAGTTCACATTTCTCTCGACGTCAAGAGATGAAGCGGTGTTTTAGTTCACAATCCGTATATGGCAAGAGATGAAGCGCTGTTTTAGTTCACAATCCTCTCGACGGCAAGAGGTGAAGCGCTCTTTTGGTTCACAATCTTCTCGACGGCAAGTGATTAAGCGCTGTTTTAGTTCACAATCCTCTCGACGGCAAGAGATGAAGCTCTGTTTTAGTTCACAATCCTCTCGATCGCCAGAGAGATGCAGAGCAGTTTTAGTTCACAATCCTCTCGACGGCAAGAGATGAAGCGCTGTTTTAATTCACAATCCTCTCGATGACAAGAGATGGAGCGCTCTTTTAGTTCACAATCCTCTCGACGGCAAGAGATTAAGCGCTGTTTTAGTTAATATCCTCTCGTTTGACAAAGAACTGGAGCGCTGTTTTGGTTTACAATTCTTTCGACGGCAAGAGATGATGCGGTATTTTAGTTCACAATCCTTGGATGGCAAGAGATGAAGCGCTGTTTTAGTTCGGAATCCTCTCGACGACAAGAGATTGAGCGCTGTTGTAGTTCACAATCCTCTCGACGACAAGAGATGGAGCGCTGTTTTAGTTCACAATCCTCTCGACGGCAAGAGATGAAGCGCTGTTTTAATTCACAATCCTCTCGACGACAAGAGATGGAGCGCTCTTTTATTTCACAATCCTCTCGCTCGACAGAGAGGTGGAGCGCTGTTTTGGTTCAAAATCCTCTCGACGGCAACAGATGGAGCGCTGTTTTAGTTCAGAATCCTTTCAACGACAACAGATGGAGCGCTAATTTAGTTCACAATCCTTTCGACGGCAAGAGATGAAGCGCTGTTTTAGGTCACAATCCTATCGACGGCAAGAAATACTGCGCTTTTTTAGTTCACAATGCTCTCGGCGGCAAGAGATGGATCGCTTTTTTAGTTCCCAAGCCTCTCGACGGCAATAGATGAAGCGCAGGTTTAGTTCACAATTCTCTCGTTCGATAGAGCGTGGGAGCGATGTTTTAGATCACAATCCCCTCGACGGCAAGATATGCAGCACTGTTTTAGTTCACAACCCTCTGCATCGAACAAGAGATGTAGTGCTGTTTTAGTTCACAATCCTTGGATGGCAAGAGATGAAGCGCTGTTTTAGTTCACAATCCTCTCGACAGCAAGAGATGCAGCGCTGCTTTAGTTCAAAAATCCTCTCGACGGCAAGAGATGGAGAGCGGTTTTAGTTCACAATCCCCTCTACGGCAAGAGATGGAGTGCTGTTTTAGTTCACAATCCTCTCGACGGCAAGAGATGAAGCGCTGTATTAGTTCACAACGTGCTCGCTCGAAAGAGAGATGCAGCGCTGTTTTAGTTCACAATCCCCTCGTTTGACAGAGATTTAGAGCGGTGTTTTAGTTCACAATCCTCTCGTTTGACAGAGAGTTGTAGCGCTGTTTAAGTTCCGAATTGCCTCGCTCGACAGAGATATGGACGGCTGTGTTAGTTCACAATCCTCTCGGCGGCAAGAGCTGGAGCACTATTTTAGTTCACAATACTCTCGATCGACAGAGAGTTCTAGCGCTGTTATGGTTCACAATCCTCTCGCTCGACAGAGAGTTGAATCGCTATTTTAATTCACAATCCTCTCGCACGACAGAGTGTTGGAGCGCTGTTTAGTTCACAATCCTCTCGCTGAAAAGAGAGATGGAGCGCTGTTTTAGTTCACAATTCTCTCGACGACAACAGATGGAGCGCCGTTTTGTTTCACTATCCTCTCGACGGCAAGAGATGAAGCCCTGTTTTAATTCACATTCCTCTCGACGACAAGAGATGGAGCGCTGTTTTAGTTCACAATCCTCTCCACGACAAGAGATGGAGCGCTATTTTAGTTAACAATCCTATCGACGGCAAGAGATGAAGCGCTGTTTTAGTTCACAATCCTCTCGATGGCAATAGATGAAGCGCTGTTTTAGTTCATCTCCTCTCGGCGGCAAGAGATGAAGTGCCATTTTAGTTCACAATCCTCTCGACGGCAAGAGATGAAGCGCTGTTTTAGTTCACAATCCTCTCGACGACAAGAGGTGAAGCGCTCTTTTAGTTCACAATCCTCTCAACGGCAAGAGATGAAGCGCTGTTTTAGTTCACAATCCTCCCGATCGACAGAGAGTTGAAGCGCTGTTTTAGTTCACAATCCTCTCGATCGACAGAAAGTTAGAGCGTTGTTTTAGTCCACATTCTCCTCGCTCGACAGAGAGATGTAGCGCTGATTTAGTTCACAATGCTCTCTACGGCAAAAGATGAAGCGCTGTTTTAGCTCATAATCCTCTCGCTCGACAGAGAGTTGGAGCGCTGTTTTAGTTCACAATCCTGTCGACGGCAAGAGATGAAGCGCTATTTTAGTTGAGAGTCCTCTCGACGGCAAGAGATACAGCGCTGTTTTAGTTAACAATCCTCTCGGCGGCAAGAGATGGAGCGCTGTTTTAGTTCCCAATCCTGTTGCTCGACAGAGAGATGGATGGGCTGTTATAGTTCACAAACCTCTCGGAGGCAACAGATTGAGCACTGTTTTAGTTCACAAACCACTCGCTCGACAGAGAGATGGAACGCTTCCGTACTTCGCAATCCTCTCGCCCGACAGAGAGATGGAGCGCTATTTTAGTTCACAATCCTCTCGACGGCAAGAGATGAAGCGCTGTTTTAGTTCACAATCCCCTCAACGACAAGAGATGGAGCGCTATTTTAGTTCACAATCCTCTCGACGGCAAGAGATGAAGCGCTGTTTTGGTTCACAATCCTCTCGACGACAAGAGGTGCAGCGCTCATTTAGTTCACAATCCTCTGAACGGCAAGAGATGAAGCGCTGTTTTAGTTCACAATCCTCTCGATCGACAGAGAGTTGAAGCGCTTTTTTAGTTCACATTTTTCTCGCTCGACAGGAAGGTGTAGCGCTGTTTTATTTCACAATCCTTTCGACGGCAAAAATGAAGCGCTGTTTTAGTTCACAATCCTCTTGCTCGACAGAGAGTTAGAGCGCTGTTTTAGTTCACAATCATGTCGACGGCAAGAGATGAAGCGCTATTTTAGTTGAGAATCCTCTCGACTGCAAGAGATGTAGCGCTGTTTTAGTTCCCAATCCTGTCGCTCGACAGAGAGATCGTTGCGCTGTTATAGTTCACAAACCTCTCGGAGGCAAGAGTTTGAGCACTGTTTTAGTTCCCAATCCTCTCGCTCAACAGAGAGATGGAGCGCTGTTTTTGTTCACAATCCTCTCGACGGCAAGACGTGAAGCACTGCTTTACTTCACAATCCTCTTGACAGCAAGAGATGGAGCGTTGTGTTAGTTCACAATCCTCTCGACGACAAGAGATGGAGCGCTGTTTTAGTTCTCAATCCTCTCGACGACAAAAGATGAAGCGCTGTTTTAATTCACAATCCTATCGACAACAAGACATGATGCGCTGTTTTAGTTCACAGTCCTCTTGACGGCAAGAGATGGAGGGCTGTTTTAGTTCACAATCCTGTCGATCGACAGAGAGTTGGAGCGCAGTTTTAGTTCATAATCCTCTCGACGGCAAGAGATTAAGCGCTGTGTTAGTTCACAATCCTCTCGAAGGCAAGAGATGAAGCACAGTTTTACTTCAGAATCCTCTCGAAGGCAAGAGATGGAGCGTTGTTTTAGTCCACAATCCTCTCGACGAAAAGAGATGGAGCGTTGTTGTAGTTCACAATCCTCTCGACGGTAAGAGATGAAGCGCTGTTTTAGTTCATAACCCTTTCGATCGACAGAGAGATAAAGCGCATTTTTAGTTTACAAACCTCTCGAAGGCAAGAGATGAAGCGCTGTTTTAGTTCACAATCCTCTCGCCGGCAAGAGATACAGCGCTGTTTTAGTTCACAATCCTCTCGGCGGCAAGAAATGAATCACGGTTTTAGTTCTCAATCGTCTCGACGGCAAGAGGTGAAGTCGCTTTTTAGTTCACAGTCCTCTCGACGGCAAGAGATTAAACGCTGATATTGTTCACAAACTCTCGGACTCAAGAGATTGACACTGTTTTAGTTCACAAACCTCTCGCTGGACAGAGAGATGGAGCGTTGTTTTAGTCCACAATCGTCTCGACGAAAAGAGATGGAGCGCTGTTGTAGTTCACAATCCTCTCCACGAATAGAGATGGAGCGCTGTTTTAGTTCACAAACCTCTCGAGGGCAAGAGATGAAGCGCTGTTTTAATTCACAATCCTCACAACGACAAGAGATGGAGCGCTCTTTTAGTTCACAATCCTCTCGACGGCAAGAGATGGAGCGGTGTTTTAGTTCACAATCCTTGGATGGCAAGAGATGAAGCGCTGTTTTAGTTCACAATCCTGTCGACAGCAAGAGATGGAGCGCTGTTTTAGTTCACAAATCCACACGACGGCAAGAGATGGAGCACTGTTTTAGTTCAAATTCCTCTCTACGGCAAGAGATGGAGCGCTGTTTTAGTTCACAATCCTCTCACTCGACAGAGAGATGGAGCGCTGTTTTAGTTCACAATCCTCTCGACGGCAAGAAATGAAGCACGGTTTTACTTCATAATCTTCTCGACGGCAAGAAATAGAGCGTTGTTTTAGTTCACCATACTCTCGACGACAAGAAATGGAGCGCTGTTGTAGTTCACAATCCTCTCGACGACAAAAGATGTAGCGCTGTTTTAGTTCACAATCCTCTCGACGGCAAGAGATGAAGCGCTGTTTTAATTCACAATCCTCTCCACGACAAGAGATGGTGCGCTGTTTTAGTTCACAATCCTCTCGATCGATAGAGAGTTGGAGCGCTGTTTTAGTTTACAATCCTTTCGACGGCAAGGGATGCAGCGCTGTTTTAGGTCACAATCCTCCCCACGGCAAGAGATGGATCACGGTTTTAGTTCTCAATCGTCTCGACGGCAAGAGGTGAATCGCTGTTTTAGTTCACAATCCTCTCGACGGTAAGAGGTGAAGCGCTCTTTCAGTTCACAATCCTCGCGACGGCAAGAGACTAAGCGCTGTTTTTGTTCACAATCCTCTCGACGGCAAGAGATGAAGCGTTGTTTTGGTTCACAATCCTCTCGTTTGCAAGAGAGATGCAGCGCAGTTTTAGTTCACAATTCTCTCGCTGGACAGAGAGTGGGAGCGCTGTTTTAGTTCACAAATCCTCTCGACGGCAAGAGATGGCGGGCTGTCTTAGTTCACAATTCTCTCTACGGCAAGAGATGGAGCGCCGTTTGAGTTCACAATTCTCTCGATGGCAAGAGATGAAGCGCTGTTTTAGTTCACTACGTGCTCGCTCGACAGAGAGATGCAGCGCTGTTTCAGTTCACAATCCCCTCGTTTGACAGAGAGTTGCAGCGCTGTTTTAGATCAAAATTGCCGCACTCGACAGAGAGAAGGATGGCTGTATTAGTTCACAATCCTCACGGCGGCAAGAGATGGAGCACTCTATTAGTTCACAGTCCTCTCGCTCGACAGATAGTTGGAGCGCAATTTTAGTTCACAATCCTCTCCCTCGACAGAGAGTTGGAGCGCTGTATTAGTTCACAGTACTCTCGATCGACAGAGAGTGCGAGCGCTGTTTAGGTCACAATCCTCTCGCTCGACAGAGAGTTGGACCGCTGTTTTAGTTCACAATCCTCTCGCACGACAGAGTGTTGGATCGCTTCTTTAGTTCACAATCCTCTCGCTTGACAGAGAGTGGGAGCGCTGTTTTAGTTCACAGTCCTCTCGAAAGAGATTCGGAGCGCTTTTTTAATTCCCAATCCTCTCGCTAGACAAAGAGGTGGTGCGCTATTTTAGTTCACATTCCTCTCGCTCGACACAGAGTTGAAGCAATGTTTTAGTTCACAATCCTCTCGATCGACAGAAAGTTGGAGCGCTGGTTTAGTTCACATTCTTTTCGCTCGACAGAAAATTGGAGCGCTGTTTTAGTTCAAAATCCACTCGACGGCAAAAGATGAAGCGCTGTTTTGGTTCACAATCCTCTAGCTCAAAAGAGGGATGGAGCGCTGTTTTAGTTCACAATCCTCTAGCTCGACAGAGAGTTGGAGCGGTGTTCTAGTTCACAATGCTGTCGACGGCAAGAAATGAAGCGCTATTTTGGTTCAGAATCCTCTGGACGGCAAGAGATACAGCGCATTTAGTTCACAATCCTCTCGGCGGCAAGAGATGGAGCGCGTTTTTTAGTTCCCAAACCTGTCGCTCGACAGAGAGATGGATGCGCTGTTGTAGTTCACAAACCTCTCGGAGTCAAGAGATTGAGCACTGTTTTAGTTCACAAACCTCGCGCACGACAGAGAGCGGGAGCGCTGTTTTAGTTCACACTCCTCTCGACGGCAAGAGATGAAGCCTTGTTATACTTCACAATCCTCTCGGCGGCAAGAGATGGAGCGTATTTGTAGTTCAAAATCTTCTCGACGACAAGAGATGGAGCGCTGTTGTAGTTCACAATCCTGTCGACGACAAGAGATGGAGCGCTGTTTTAGTTCACAATCCTTTCGACGGCAAAGATGAAGCGCTGTTTTAATTCATAATCCTCTCGGCGGCAAGAGATGAAGCGCTGTTTTAGTTCACAATCCTCTCGAAGGAAAGAGCTAAAGGGCTGTTTTAGTTCACAACCCTCTCGATCGACAGAGAGTTGGAGCGCTGTTTTTGTTTACAATCCTCTCGACGACAAGATGTGGAGCGCTGTTTTAGTTCACAAACCTCTCGAGGGCAAGAGATGAAGCGCTGTTTTAATTCACAATCCTCTCGACGACCAGAGATGGAGCGCTCTTTTAGTTCACAATCCTCTCGACGGCAAGAGATAAAGCGGTGTTTTAGTTCACAATCCTTGGATGGCAAGAGATGAAGCGCTGTTTTAGTTCACAATCCTGTCGACAGCAAGAGATGGAGCGCTGTTTTTGGTTCACAAATCCACTCGACGGCAAGAGATGGAGCGCTGTTTTAGTTCACAATCCTCTCGACGGCAAGAGATTAAGCGGTGTTATAGTTCACAAACCTCTCGGAAGCAAGATATTGAGCACTGTTTTAGTTCACAATCCTCTCACTCGACAGAGAGATGGAGCGCTGTTTTAGTTCACAAACCTCTCGACGGCTAGAGATGAAGCACGGTTTTACTTAATAATCCTCTCGACGGCAAGAAATAGAGCGTTGTTTTAGTTCACAATCCTCTCGACGACAAGAGATGAAGCGCTGTTTTAATTCACAATCCTCTCCACGACAAGAGATGGTGCGCTGTTTTAGTTCACAATCCTCTCGATCGACAGAGATTTGGAGCGCTGTTTTAGTTTACAATCACTTCGACGGCAAGGGATGAAGCGCTGTTTTAGGTCACAATCCTCTCGACGGCAAGAGATGGATCACGGTTTTAGTTCTCAATCGTCTCGACGGCAAGAGGTGAATCGCTGTTTTAGTTCAAAATCCTCTCGACGGCAAGAGGTGAAGCGCTCTTTGAGTTCACAATCCTCTCGACGGCAAGAGACTAAGCGCTGTTTTAGTTCACAATCCTCTCGACGGCAAGAGATAATGCGCTGTTTTGGTTCACAATCCTCTCGATCGCAAGAGAGATGCAGCGCAGTTTTAGTTCACAATCCTCTCGACGGCAAGAGTGAAGCACTGTTTTACTTCAAAATCCTCTCGACGGCAAGAGATGGAGCGTTGTTTTAGTTCACAGTCCTCTCGAAGACAAGAGATGGAGCGCTCTTTTAGTTCACAATCCTCTTGTCGGCAAGCGATGGAGCGGTGTTTTAGTTCACAATCCTTGGATGGCAAGAGATGAAGCGCTGTATTAGTTCACAATCCTCTCGACAGCAAGAGTTGGAGCGCTGTTTTAGTTCACAAATCCTCTCGAAGGCAAGAGATGAAGCGCTGTTTTAGTTCACAATCCTCTCTACGGCAAGATATGAGCGTTGTTTTAGTTCACAATTTTCTCGTTTGACAGAGAATTGGAGCGCTGTTTTAATTCACAATCCTCTCGACGACAAGAGATGGAGGGCTCTTTTAGTTCACAATCCTCTCGTCGGCAAGAGATGGAGCGGTGTTTTAGTTCACAATCCTTGGATGGCAAGAGATGAAGCGCTGTTTTATTTTACAATCCTCTCGACAGCAAGAGATGGAGCGCTGTTTAATTCACAAATCCTCTCGACGGCAAGAGATGGAGCGCTGTTTTAGTTCACAATCCCCTCGACGGCAAGAGATTAACCGCTGTATAGTTCACAAACCTCTCGGAGGCAAGAGATTGAGCACTGTTTTAGTTCACAAACCTCTGGCTCGACACAAAGATGGAGCGCTGTTTTAGTTCACAATCCTCTCGACGGCAAGAGATGAAGCACTGTTTTACTTCACAATCCTCTCGACGGCAAGAGATGGAGGGTGTTTTAGTTCACAATCCTCTCGACGACAAGAGATGGAGCGCTGTTGTAATTCACAATCGTCTCGCCGACTAGAGATGGAGCGCTGTTTTAGTTCACAATCCTCTCGACGGCAACAGATGAAGCGCTGTTTTAATTCACAATCCTCTCGACGACAAGAGACGGAGCGCTCTCTTAGTTCATAATCCTCTCGACGGCAAGAGATTAAGCGCTTTTATAGTTCACAAATCTTTTGGAGGCAAGAGATTTAGCACTGTTTTAGTTCACAAACCTCTCGCTCGACAGAGAAGTGGAGCGCTGTTTTTGTTTACAATCCTCTCGACGGCAAGAGATGGAGCGCTGTTTTAGTTCACAATCCCCTCAACGACAAGAGATGGAGCGCTAATTTAGTTCACAATCCTCTCGACGACAAGAGATGAAGCGCTGTTTTAGGTCACAATCCTCTCGACGGCAAGAGATACAATGCTGTTTTAGTTCACAAAGCTCTCGGCTACAAGAGATGGATCACGGTTTTAGTTCTCAATTGTCTCGGCGGCAAGAAATGAATCGCTGTTTTAGTTCACAATCCTTTCGACGGCAAGAGGTGAAGCGCTCTTTTAGTTCACAATCCTCTCGATCGCCAGAGAGATGCAGCGCAGTTTTAGTTCACAATCCTCTCGACAGCAAAAGATGAAGCGCTGTTTTAATTCACAATCCTCTAGCTCAAAATAGGGATGGAGCGCTGTTTTAGTTCACAATCCTCTCGCTCGACAGAGAGTTGGAGCGCTGTTCTAGTTCACAATGCTGTCGACGGCAAGAAACGAAGCGCTATTTTAGTTCAGAATCCTCTCGACGGCAAGAGATACAGCGCGTTTAGTTCACAATCCTCTCGGCGGCAAGAGATGGAGCGCTGTTTTAGTTCCCAATCCTGTCGCTCGACAGAGAGATTGCGCTGTTATAGTTCACAAACCTCTCGGAGTCAAGAGATTGAGCACTGTTTTAGTTCACAAACCTCAAGCATGACAGAGAGCGGGAGCGCTGTTTTAGTTCACAATCCTCTCGATGGCAAGAGATGAAGCACTGTTTTACTTCACAATCCTCTCGGCGGCAAGAGATGGAACGTATTTTTAGTTCAAAATCCTCTCGACGACAAGAGATGGAGCGCTGTTGTAGTTCACAAGCCTGTCGACGACAAGAGATGGAGCGCTGTTTTAGTTCACAATCCTTTCGACGGCAAGGATGAAGCGCTGTTTTAATTCATAATCCTCTCGGCGGCAAGAGATGAAGCGCTGTTATAGTTCACACAACTCTCGGAGGCAAAAGATTGACACTGTTTTAGTTCACAAACCTCTCGCTGGACAGAGAGATGGAGCGCTGGTTTAGTTCACTATCCTCTCGAAGGCAAGAAATGAAGCACTGTTTTACTTCAAAATCCTCTCGACGGCAAGAGATGGAGCGTTGTTTTAGTTCACTGTCCTCTCGAAGACAAGAGATGGAACCTCTCTTTTAGTTCACAATCCTATCGGCAGCAAGAGTTGGAGCGCTGTTTTAGTTCACAAATCCTCTCGACGGCAAGAGATGAAGCCCTGTTTTAGTTCACAATCCTCTCGTTTGACAGAGAATTGGAGCGCTGTTTTAATTCACAATCCTCTCGACGACAAGAGATGAAGCGCTCTTTTAGTTCACAATCCTCTCGTCGGCAAGAGATGGAGCGGTGTTTTAGTTCACAATCCTTGGAAGGCAAGAGAAGGAGCCCTGTTTTAGTTCACAAATCCTCTCGACGGCAAGAGATGGAGCGCTGTTTTAGTTCACAATCCTCTCTACGGCAAGAGATGGAGCGCTGTTTTAGTTCACAATCCTCTCGACGGCAAGAGATGAAGCACTGTTTTACTTCACAATCCTCTCGACGGCAAGAGATGGAGGGTGTTTTAGTTCACAATCCTCTCGACGACAAGAGATGGAGCGCTGTTGTAATTCACAATCGTCTCGCCGACAAGAGATTAGCGCTGTTTTAGTTCACAATCCTCTCGACAGCAACAGATGAAGCGCTGTTTTAATTCACAATCCTCTCGACGACAAGAGAAGGAGCGCTCTTTTAGTTCATAATCCTCTCGACGGCAAGAGATTAAGCGCTATTATAGTTCACAAATCTTTTGGAGGCAAGAGATTGAGCACTGTTTTAGTTTACAAACCTCTCGCTCGACAGAGAGGTGTAGCGCTGTTTTTGTTCACAATCCTCTCGACGGCAAGAGATGGAGCGCTGTTTTAGTTCACAATCCCCTCAACGACAAGAGATGGATCGCTAATTTAGTTCACAATCCTCTCGACGACAAGAGATGAAGCGCTGTTTTAGGTCACAATCCTCTCGACGGCAAGAGATACAATGCTGTTTTAGTTCACAATGCTCTCGGCTTCAAGAGATGGATCACGGTTTTAGTTCTCAATCGTCTCGACGGCAAGAAATGAATTAGCTGTTTTAGTTCACAATCCTTTCGACGGCAAGAGGTGAAGCGCTCTTTTAGTTCACAATCGTCACGACGGCAAGAGATGAAGCGCTGTTGTAGTTCACAATCCTCGCGATCGCCAGAGAGATGCAGCGCAGTTTTAGTTCACAATCCTCTCGACGGCAAGAGATAAAGCGCAGTTTTAATTCACAATCTTCTCGCTCGACAGAGAGTGGGAGTGCTAGTTTAGATCACAATCCTCTCGACGGCAAGATATGCAGCGCTGTTTTAGTTCACAACGTGCTCGCTCGACAGAGAGATGCAGTGCTGTTTTAGTTCACAATCCCCTCGTTTGACAGAGATTTGGAGCGGTGTTTTAGTTCAGAATACTCTCGTTTGACAGAGAGTTGGAGCGCTGTTTTAGTTTCCAATTGCCTCCTTCGACAGAGAGATGGACGGCTGTATTAGTTCAAATCCTCTCGGCGGCAAGAGATGGAACACTGTTTTAGTTCACAATTCTCTCTACGGCAAGGGATGAGCGTTGTTTTAGTTCACAATCCTCTCGACGGCAAGAGATGAAGCGCTGCTTCAATTGACAATCCTCTTGACGGAAGAGATTAAGCGCTGTTTTAGTTCACAATCCTCTCGTTTGACAGAGAATTGGAGCGCTGTTTTAATTCACAATCCGCTAGTCTGCAACATTTGGAGCGCTGTTTTAGTTCACAATCCTCTCGACGGCAAGAGATGAAGCGCTGTTTTAGTTCACAACGTGCTCGCTCGACAGAGAGATGCAGTGCTGTATTAGTTCACAATCCTCTCGGCGGCAAGAGATGGAGCACTGTTTTAGATCACAATTCTCTCGCTCGACAGAGAGTTGTAGCGCTGTTTTAGTTTGCAATCCTCTCGACAGAGATTTGGAGCGCTTTCTTGTTCCCAGTCCTCTCGCTCGACAGATAGTTGTAGCGCTATTTTAGTTCACAATCCTCTCGCTCGACAGAGATTTGGAGCGCTGTATTAGTTCACAATACTCTCGATCGACAGAGAGTTCTAGCGCTGTTTTAGTTCGCAATCCTCTCGCTCGACAGAGAGTTGCATCGCTGTTATAGTTCACAATCCTCTCGCAAGACAGAGTGTTGGAGCGCTGTTTTGGTTCACAATCCTCTCGCTCGGCAGAGAGTTGGAGCGCACTTTTAGTTCACAATCCTCTCGCTCGACAGAGAGTTCCATCGCTGTTTTGGTTCACAATCCTCTTGCACGACAGAGTGTTGGAGCGCTGTTTTGGTTCACAATCCTCTCGCTCGACAGTAAGTTGGAGCGCACTTTTAGTTCACAATCCTCTCGCTCGACAGAGAGTTGCTGCGCTATTTTAGTTCACAATCCTCTCGACGGCAAAAGATGAAGCGCTGTTTTAGTTCCCAATCCTCTCGCTCGACAGAGAGTTGAAGCGCTGTTTAAGTTCACAATCCTCTCGATCGAAAGAATGTTGAGCGCTGTTTTAGTTCACATTCTTCTCGCTCGACAGAGAGATGGAGCGCTGTTTTAGTTCACAATCCTCTCTACGGCAAAAGGTTAAGCGCTGTTTTAGTTCACAATCCTCTCGCTCAAAAGACAGATGGAGAGCTGTTTTAGTTCACAATTCTCTCGACGGCAAGAGATGAAACGCTGTTTTAATACACATTCCTCTAGACGACAAGAGATGGAGCGCCGCATTAGTTCACATTCCTCTCCACGACAAGAGATGGAGCGCTATTTTAGTTCACAATCCTCTCGCTCGACAGAGAAATGAATGACTGTTTTAGTTCACAATCCTCTCGACAGCAAGAGATGAAGCGCTGTTTTAGTTTATCTCCTCTCGGCGGCAAGAGATGAAGCGCCATTTTAGTTCACAATCCTGTCGACGGCAAGAGATGAAGCGCTGTTTTAGTTCACAATCTTCCCGACGGCAAGATATGCACCAATGTTTTAGTTTACAATCCTCTCCATCGAGAAAGAGATGGAGTGCTGTTTGAGTTCAAATTCCTCTCGTTTGACAGAGAAATGGAGCGCTGTTTTAGTCCACATTTCTCTCGACGGCAAGAGATGAAGCGCTGATTTAGTTCACAATCCTCTCGACGGCAAGAGGTGAAGCGCTCTTTTAGTTCACAATCTTCTCGACGGCAAGAGATTAAGCGCTATTTTAGTTCACAATCCTCTCGACGGCAAGAGATGAAGCGCTCTTTTAGTTCACAGTCCTCTCGATCGCCAGAGAGATGCAGCGCAGATTTAGTTCACAATCCTCTCGGCGGCAAGAGATGGATCACGGTTTTAGTTCTCAATCGTCTCGACGGCAAGAGATGAATCGCTGTTTTAGTTCACAATCCTCTCGACGACAAGAGGTGAAGCGCTGTTTTAGTTTACAATCCCCTCGATCGACAGAGAGTTGAAGCGCTGTTTTAGTTCACAATCCTCTCGATCGACGGAAAGTTGGACCGCTGTTTTAGCTGACATTCTTCTCGCTCGACAGAGAGATGTAGCGCTGTTTTAGTTCACAATCCTCTCCACGGCAAAAGATGAAGCGCTGTTTTAGCTCACAATCCTCTCGCTCGACAGAGAGTTGGTGCGCTGTTTTAGCTCACAATCCTGTCGAAGGCAAGAGATGAAGCGCTATTTTAGTTGAGACTCCTCTCGACGGCAAGAGATACAGCGCTGTTTTAGTTAACAATCCTCTCGGCGGCAAGTGATGGAGCGCTGCTTTAGTTCCCAATCCTGTCGCTCGACAGAGAGATTGATGCGCTGTTATAGTTCACAAACCTCTCGGAGGCAACAGATTGAGCACTGCTTTGGTTCACAAACCTTTCGCTCGAAAGAGAGATGGAACGCTTTCTTACTTCCCAATCCTCTCGCTCGACAGAGAGATGGAGCGCTGTTTTGGTTCAAAATTTTCCCGACGGCAAGATATGCGCCAATGTTTTAGTTCACAATCCTCTCCATCGAAAAAGAGATGGAGTGCTGTTTTAGTTCACAATCCTCTCGTTGGCAGAGAAATGGAGCGCTGTTTTAGTCCACATTTCTCTCGACGGCAAGAGATGAAGAGGTGTTTTAGTTCACAATCCGTGGATGGCAAGAGATGAAGCGCTGTCTTAGTTCACAATCCTGTCGACGGCGAGAGGTGAAGCGCTCTTTTAGTTCACAATCTTCTCGACGGCAAGAGATTAAGCGCTGTTTTAGTTCACAATCCTCTCGACGGCAAGAGATGAAGCGCTGTTTTGGTTCACAATCCTCTCGATCGCCAGAGAGATGCAGCGCAGGTTTAGTTCATAATCCTCTCGACGGCAAGAGATGAAGCGCAGTTTTAGTTCACAATTCTCTCGCTCGACAGAGAGTGGCTGCGCTGTTTTAGATCACAATTCTCTCGACGGCAAGAGATACAGCGCTGTTTTAGTTAACAATCCGCTCGGCGGCAAGAGATGTAGCGCTGTTTTAGTTCCCAAATCCTGTCGCTCGAAAGTGAGATGGATGGGCTGTTATAGTTCACAAACCTCTCGGAGGCAAGAGATTGAGCGCTGTTATAGTTCATAAACCTCTCGCTCGACAGAAAGATGGAACGCTTTCTTACTTCCCAATCCTCTCGCTCCACAGAGAGATGGAGCGCTGTTTTAGTTCACAAACCTCTCAACGACAACAGATGGAGCGCTATTTTAGTTCACAATCCTCTCGACGGAAGAGATGAAGCGCTGTTTTAGTTCACAATGCTCTCGACGGCAAGAGATGGAGCGCTGTTTTAGTTCACAATCCTCTCGCTCGACAGAGAGATGAATGACTGTTTTAGTTCACAATCCTGTCGATGGCAATAGATGAAGCGCTGTTTTAGTACATCTCCTCTCGGAGGCAAGAGATGGAGTGCCATTTTAGTTCACAATCCTCTCGAAGGCAAGAGATGAAGCGCTGTTTCAGTTCACAATCCTCTCGACGACAAGAGGTGAAGCGCTCTTTTAGTTCACAATCCTCTCAACGGTAAGAGATGAAGCGCTGTTTTAGTTCACAATCCTCTCGGCGATAAGAGATGGATCACGGTTTTAGTTCTCAATCGTCTCGACGGCAAGAGATGAATCGCTGTTTTAGTTCACAATCCTCTCGACGACAAGAGTTGAAGCGCTTTTTTAGTTTACAATCCTCTCGGCGGCAACAGATGGAGCGCGGTTTTAGTTCCCAATCCTGTCGCTCGACAGAGAGATGGATGGGCTTTTATAGCTCATAAACCTCTCGGAGGCAACAGATTGAGCACTGTTTTAGTTCACAAACCTCTCCCTCGACAGAGAGATGGAACGCTTCCTTACTTCCCAATCCTCTCGCTCAAGAGAGAGATGAAGCGCTGTTTTAGTTCACAATCCTCTCGACGACAAGAGGTGAAGCGCTCTTTTAGTTCACAATCCTCTCAACGGCAAGAGATGAAGCGCTGTTTTAGTTCACAATCCTCTCAATCGACAGAGTGTTGAAGCGCTGTTTTAGTTCACAATCCTCCCGATCGACAGAAAGTTGGAGCGCTTTTTTAGTTTACAATCTTCTCGCTCGACAGGGATATTTAGTGCTGTTTTAGTACACAATCCTCTCGACGGCAAAAGGTGAAGCGCTGTTTTAGTTCACAATCCTCTCGCTCGACAGAGAGTTCCATCGCTGTTTTGGTTCACAATCCTCTTGCACCACAGAGTGTTGGAGCGCTGTTTTAGTTCACAATCTTCCCGACGGCAAGATATGCGCCAATGTTTTAGTTTACAATCCTCTCCATCGAAAAAGAGATGGAGTGCTGTTTTAGTTCAAATTCCTCTCGTTTGACAGAGAAATGGAGCGCTGTTTTAGTCCACATTTCTCTCGACGGCAAGAGATGAAGAGGTGTTTTAATTCACAATCCGTGGATGGCAAGAGATGAAGCGCTGTTTTAGTTCACAATCCTCTCGACGGCAAGAGGTGAAGCGCTCTTTTAGTTCACAATCTTCTCGACGGCAAGAGATTAAGCGCTATTTTAGTTCACAATCCTCTCGACGGCAAGAGATGAAGCGCTCTTTTAGTTCACAGTCCTCTCGATCGCCAGAGAGATGCAGCGCAGATTTAGTTCACAATCCTCTCGGCGGCAAGACATGGATCACGGTTTTAGTTCTCAATCGTCTCGACGGCAAGAGATGAATCGCTGTTTTAGTTCACAATCCTCTCGACGACAAGAGGTGAAGCGCTGTTTTAGTTTACAATCCCCTCGATCGACAGAGAGTTGAAGCGCTGTTTTAGTTCACAATGCTCTCGATCGACAGAAAGTTGGACCGCTGTTTTAGCTGACATTCTTCTCGCTCGACAGAGAGATGTAGCGCTGTTTTAGTTCACAATCCTCTCCACGGCAAAAGATGAAGCGCTGTTTTAGCTCACAATCCTCTCGCTCGACAGAGAGTTGGTGCGCTGTTTTAGTTCACAATCCTGTCGAAGGCAAGAGATGAAGCGCTATTTTAGTTGAGAATCCTCTCGACGGCAAGAGATACTGCGCTGTTTTAGTTAACAATCCTCTCGGCGGCAAGTGATGGAGCGCTGCTTTAGTTCCCAATCCTGTCGCTCGACAGAGAGATTGATGCGCTGTTATAGTTCACAAACCTCTCGGAGGCAACAGATTGAGCACTGCTTTGGTTAACAAACCTTTCGCTCGAAAGAGATGGAACGCTTTCTTACTTCCCAATCCTCTCGCTCGACAGAGAGATGGAGCGCAGTTTTGGTTCAAAATCTTCCCGACGGCAAGATATGCGCCAATGTTTTAGTTCACAATCCTCTCCATCGAAAAAGAGATGGAGTGCTGTTTTAGTTCACAATCCTGTCGTTTGACAGAGAAATGGAGCGGTGTTTTAGTCCACATTTCTCTCGACGGCAAGAGATGAAGAGGTGTTTTAGTTCACAATCCGTGGATGGCAAGAGATGAAGCGCTGTCTTAGTTCACAATCCTGTCGACGGCAAGAGGTGAAGCGCTCTTTTAGTTCACAATCTTCTCGACGGCAAGAGATTAAGCGCTGTTTTAGTTCACAATCCTCTCGACGGCAAGAGATGAAGCGCTGTTTTGGTTCACAATCCTCTCGATCGCCAGAGAGATGCAGCGCAGGTTTAGTTCATAATCCTCTCGCTCGACAGAGAGTTGAAGCAATGTTTTAGTTCACAATCCTCTCGATCGACAGAGAGTTGGAGCGCTGGTTTAGTTCACATTCTTTTCGCTCGACAGAGAATTGGAGCGCTGTTTTAGTTCAAAATCCTCTCGACAGCAAAAGATGAAGCGCTGTTTTAATTCACAATCCTCTAGCTCAAAATAGGGATGGAGCGCTGTTTTAGTTCACAATCCTCTCGCTCGACAGAGAGTTGGAGCGCTGTTCTAGTTCACAATGCTGTCGACGGCAAGAAACGAAGCGCTATTTTAGTTCAGAATCCTCTCGACGGCAAGAGATGCAGCGCGTTTAGTTCACAATCCTCTCGGTGGCAAGAGATGGAGCGCTGTTTTAGTTCCCAATCCTGTCGCTCGACAGAGAGATGGATGCGCTGTTATAGTTCACAAACCTCGCGCACGACAGAGAGCGGGAGCGCTGTTTTAGTTCACAATCCTCTCGATGGCAAGAGATGAAGCACTGTTTTACTTCACAATCCTCTCGGCGGCAAGAGATGGAGCGTATTTTTAGTTCAAAATCCTCTCGACGACAAGAGATGGAGCGCTGTTGTAGTTCACAAGCCTGTCGACGACAAGAGATGGAGCGCTGTTTTAGTTCACAATCCTTTCGACGGCAAGGATGAAGCGCTGTTTTAATTCATAATCCTCTCGGCGGCAAGAGATGAAGCGCTGTTTTAGTTCACAATCCTCTCGACGGAAAGAGATAAAGGGCTGTTTTAGTTCACAACCCTCTCGATCGACAGAGAGTTGGAGCGCTGTTTTAGTTTACAATCCTCTCGACAGCAACAGATGAAGCGCTGTTTTAGTTCACAATCCTCTCGACGGCAAGAGATACAGCGCTCTTTTAGTTCACAATCCCCTCGGCGGCAAGAGATGGATCACGGTTTTAGTTCACAATCCTCTCGACGGCAAGAGATTAAGCGCTGTTATAGTTCACAAACCTCTCGGAGGCAAAAGATTGACACTGTTTTAGTTCACAAACCTCTCGCTGGACAGAGAGACGGAGCGCTGTTTTAGTTCACTATCCTCTCGAAGGCAAGAAATGAAGCACTGTTTTACTTCAAAATCCTCTCGACGGCAAGAGATGGAGCGTTGTTTTAGTTCACAGTCCTCTCGAAGACAAGAGATGGAACCTCTCTTTTAGTTCACAATCCTCTCGACAGCAAGAGTTGGAGCGCTGTTTTAGTTCACAAATCCTCTCGACGGCAAGAGATGAAGCGCTGCTTTAGTTCACAATCCTCTCTACGGCAAGATATGAGCGTTGTTTTAGGTCACAATCCCCTCGACGGCAAGAGATGAAGCGCTGCTTTAATTCACAATCCTCTCGACGGAAGAGATTAAGCGCTGTTTTAGTTCACAATCCTCTCGTTTGACAGAGAATTGGAGCGCTGTTTTAATTCACAATCCTCTCGACCACAAGAGATGAAGCGCTCTTTTAGTTCACAATCCTCTCGTCGGCAAGAGATGGAGCGGTGTTTTAGTTCACAATCCTCTCTACGGCAAGAGATGAAGCACTGTTTTACTTCACAATCCTCTCGACGGCAAGAGATGGAGGGTGTTTTAGTTCACAATCCTCTCGACGACAAGAGATGGAGCGCTGTTGTAATTCACAATCGTCTCGCCGACAAGAGATTAGCGCTGTTTTAGTTCACAATCCTCTCGACAGCAACAGATGAAGCGCTGTTTTAATTCACAATCCTCTCGACGACAAGAGAAGGAGCGCTCTTTTAGTTCATAATCCTCTCGACGGCAAGAGATTAAGCGCTATTATAGTTCACAAATCTTTTGGAGGCAAGAGATTGAGCACTGTTTTAGTTCACAAACCTCTCGCTCGACAGAGAGGGGTAGCGCTGTTTTTGTTCACAATCCTCTCGACGGCAAGAGATGGAGCGCTGTTTTAGTTCACAATCCCCTGAACGACAAGAGATGGATCGCTAATTTAGTTCACAATCCTCTCGACGACAAGAGATGAAGCGCTGTTTTAGGTCACAATCCTCTCGACGGCAAGAGATACAATGCTGTTTTAGTTCACAATGCTCTCGGCTTCAAGAGATGGATCACGGTTTTAGTTCTCAATCGTCTCGACGGCAAGAAATGAATTAGCTGTTTTAGTTCACAATCCTTTCGACGGCAAGAGGTGAAGCGCTCTTTTAGTTCACAATCGTCACGACGGCAAGAGATGAAGCGCTGTTGTAGTTCACAATCCTCGCGATCGCCAGAGAGATGCAGCGCAGTTTTAGTTCACAATCCTCTCGACGGCAAGAGATAAAGCGCAGTTTTAATTCACAATCTTCTCGCTCGACAGAGAGTGGGAGTGCTAGTTTAGATCACAATCCTCTCGACGGCAAGATATGCAGCGCTGTTTTAGTTCACAACGTGCTCGCTCGACAGAGAGATGCAGTGCTGTTTTAGTTCACAATCCCCTCGTTTGACAGAGATTTGGAGCGGTGTTTTAGTTCACAATACTCTCGTTTGACAGAGAGTTGGAGCGCTGTTTTAGTTTCCAATTGCCTCCTTCGACAGAGAGATGGACGGCTGTATTAGTTCAAATCCTCTCGGCGGCAAGAGATGGAGCACTGTTTTAGTTCACATATCTCTCTACGGCAAGAGATGAGCGTTGTTTTAGTTCACAATCCTCTCGACGGCAAGAGATGAAGCGCTGCTTCAATTGACAATCCTCTTGACGGAAGAGATTAAGCGCTGTTTTAGTTCACAATCCTCTCGTTTGACAGAGAATTGGAGCGCTGTTTTAATTCACAATCCTCTAGTCTGCAAGATTTGGAGCGCTGTTTTAGTTCACAATCCTCTCGACGGCAAGAGATGAAGCGCTGTTTTAGTTCACAACGTGCTCGCTCGACAGAGAGATGCAGTGCTGTATTAGTTCACAATCCTCTCGGCGGCAAGAGATGGAGCACTGTTTTAGATCACAATTCTCTCGCTCGACAGAGAGTTGGAGCGCTGTTTTAGTTTGCAATCCTCTCGACAGAGATTTGGAGCGCTTTCTTGTTCCCAGTCCTCTCGCTCGACAGATAGTTGGAGCGCTATTTTAGTTCACAATCCTCTCGCTCGACAGAGATTTGGAGCGCTGTATTAGTTCACAATACTCTCGATCGGCAGAGAGTTCTAGCGCTGTTTTAGTTCACAATCCTCTCGCTCGACAACAGAGAGTTGCATCGCTGTTATAGTTCACAATCCTCTCGCAAGACAGAGTGTTGGAGCGCTGTTTTGGTTCACAATCCTCTCGCTCGGCAGAGAGTTGGAGCGCACTTTTAGTTCACAATCCTCTCGCTCGACAGAGAGTTCCATCGCTGTTTTGGTTCACAATCCTCTTGCACGACAGAGTGTTGGAGCGCTGTTTTGGTTCACAATCCTCTCGCTCGACAGTAAGTTGGAGCGCACTTTTAGTTCACAATCCTCTCGCTCGACAGAGAGTTGGTGCGCTATTTTAGTTCACAATCCTCTCGACGGCAAAAGATGAAGCGCTGTTTTAGTTCCCAATCCTCTCGCTCGACAGAGAGTTGAAGCGCTGTTTAAGTTCACAATCCTCTCGATCGAAAGAATGTTGAGCGCTGGTTTAGTTCACATTCTTCTCGCTCGACAGAGAGATGGAGCGCTCTTTTAGTTCACAATCCTCTCTACGGCAAACGGTGAAGCGCTGTTTTAGTTCACAATCCTCTCGCTCAAAAGACAGATGGAGAGCTGTTTTAGTTCACAATTCTCTCGACGGCAAGAGATGAAACGCTGTTTTAATTCACATTCCTCTAGACGACAAGAGATGGAGCGCTGCTTTAGTTCACAATCCTCTCCACGACAAGAGATGGAGCGTTATTTTAGTTCACAATCCTCTCGCTCGACAGAGAAATGAATGACTGTTTTAGTTCACAATCCTCTCGACGGCAAGAGATGAAGCGCTGTTTTAGTTTATCTCCTCTCGGCGGCAAGAGATGAAACGCCATTTTAGTTCACAATCCTGTCGACGGCAAGAGATGAAGCGCTGTTTTAGTTCACAGTCCTCTCGGCGGCAAAAGATGGATCACGGTTTTAGTTCTCAATCGTCTCGACGGCAAGAGATGAATCGCTGTTTTAGTTCACAATCTTCCCGACGGCAAGATATGCGCCAATGTTTTAGTTTACAATCCTCTCCATCGAGAAAGAGTTGGAGTGCTGTTTTAGTTCAAATTCCTCTCGTTTGACAGAGAAATGGAGCGCTGTTTTAGTCCACATTTCTCTCGACGGCAAGAGATGAAGCGCTGTTTTAGTTCACAATCCTCTCGACGGCAAGAGGTGAAGCGCTCTTTTAGTTCACAATCTTCTCGACGGCAAGAGATTAAGCGCTATTTTAGTTCACAATCCTCTCGACGGCAAGAGATGAAGCGCTCTTTTAGTTCACAGTCCTCTCGATCGCCAGAGAGATGCAGCGCAGGTTTAGTTCACAATCCTCTCGGCGGCAAGAGATGGATAACGGTTTTAGTTCTCAATCGTCTCGACGGCAAGAGATGAATCGCTGTTTTAGTTCACAATCCTCTCGACGACAAGAGGTGAAGCGCTGTTTTAGTTTACAATCCCCTCGATCGACAGAGAGTTGAAGCGCTGTTTTAGTTCACAATCCTCTCGATCGACGGAAAGTTGGACCGCTGTTTTAGCTGACATTCTTCTCGCTCGACAGAGAGATGTAGCGCTGTTTTAGTTCACAATCCTCTCCACGGCAAAAGATGAAGCGCTGTTTTAGCTCACAATCCTCTCGCTCGACAGAGAGTTGGTGCGCTGTTTTAGCTCACAATCCTGTCGAAGGCAAGAGATGAAGCGCTATTTTAGTTGAGACTCCTCTCGACGGCAAGAGATACAGCGCTGTTTTAGTTAACAATCCTCTCGGCGGCAAGTGATGGAGCGCTGCTTTAGTTCCCAATCCTGTCGCTCGACAGAGAGATTGATGCGCTGTTATAGTTCACAAACCTCTCGGAGGCAACAGATTGAGCACTGCTTTGGTTCACAAACCTTTCGCTCGAAAGAGAGATGGAACGCTTTCTTACTTCCCAATCCTCTCGCTCGACAGAGAGATGGAGCGCTGTTTTGGTTCAAAATTTTCCCGACGGCAAGATATGCGCCAATGTTTTAGTTCACAATCCTCTCCATCGAAAAAGAGATGGAGTGCTGTTTTAGTTCACAATCCTCTCGTTTGACAGAGAAATGGAGCGCTGTTTTAGTCCACATTTCTCTCGACGGCAAGAGATGAAGAGGTGTTTTAGTTCACAATCCGTGGATGGCAAGAGATGAAGCGCTCTTTTAGTTCACAATCTTCTCGACGGCAAGAGATTAAGCACTGTTTTAGTTCACAATCCTCTCGACGGCAAGAGATGAAGCGCTGTTTTGGTTCACAATCCTCTCGATCGCCAGGGAGATGCAGCGCAGGTTTAGTTCATATTCCTCTCGCTCGACAGAGAGTTGAAGCAATGTTTTAGTTCACAATCCTCTCGATCGACAGAAAGTTGGAGCGCTGGTTTAGTTCACAATCCTCTAGCTCAAAATAGGGATGGAGCGCTGTTTTAGTTCAAAATCCTCTCGACAGCAAAAGATGAAGCGCTGTTTTAATTCACAATCCTCTAGCTCAAAATAGGGATGGAGCGCTGTTTTAGTTCACAATCCTCTCGCTCGACAGAGAGTTGGAGCGCTGTTCTAGTTCACAATGCTGTCGACGGCAAGAAACGAAGCGCTATTTTAGTTCAGAATCCTCTCGACGGCAAGAGATGCAGCGCGTTTAGTTCACAATCCTCTCGGTGGCAAGAGATGGAGCGCTGATTTAGTTCCCAATCCTGTCGCTCGACAGAGAGATGGATGCGTTGTTATAGTTCACAAACCTCGCGCACGACAGAGAGCGGGAGCGCTGTTTTAGTTCACAATCCTCTCGATGGCAAGAGATGAAGCACTGTTTTACTTCACAATCCTCTCGGCGGCAAGAGATGGAGCGTATTTTTAGTTCAAAATCCTCTCGACGACAAGAGATGGAGCGCTGTTGTAGTTCACAATCCTTTCGACGGCAAGGATGAAGCGCTGTTTTAATTCATAATTCTCTCGGCGGCAAGAGATGAAGCGCTGTTTTAGTTCACAATCCTCTCGACGGAAAGAGATGAAGCGCTGTTTTAGTTCACAATCCTCTCGACGGAAAGAGATAAAGGGCTGTTTTAGTTCACAACCCTCTCGATCGACAGAGAGTTGGAGCGCTGTTTTAGTTTACAATCCTCTCGACAGCAACAGATGAAGCGCTGTTTTAGTTCACAATCCTCTCGACGGCAAGAGATACAGCGCTCTTTTAGTTCACAATCCCCTCGGCGGCAAGAGATGGATCACGGTTTTAGTTCACAATCCTCTCGACGGCAAGAGATTAAGCGCTGTTATAGTTCACAAACCTCTCGGAGGCAAAAGATTGACACTGTTTTAGTTCACAAACCTCTCGCTGGACAGAGAGACGGAGCGCTGTTTTAGTTCACTATCCTCTCGAAGGCAAGAAATGAAGCACTGTTTTACTTCAAAATCCTCTCGACGGCAAGAGGTGGAGCGTTGTTTTAGTTCACAGTCCTCTCGAAGACAAGAGATGGAACCTCTCTTTTAGTTCACAATCCTCTCGACAGCAAGAGTTGGAGCGCTGTTTTAGTTCACAAATCCTCTCGACGGCAAGAGATGAAGCGCTGTTTTAGTTCACAATCCTCTCTACGGCAAGATATGAGCGTTGTTTTAGGTCACAATCCCCTCGACGGCAAGAGATGAAGCGCTGCTTTAATTCACAATCCTCTCGACGGAAGAGATTAAGCGCTGTTTTAGTTCACAATCCTCTCGTTTGACAGAGAATTGGAGCGCTGTTTTAATTCACAATCCTCTCGACCACAAGAGATGAAGCGCTCTTTTAGTTCACAATCCTCTCGTCGGCAAGAGATGGAGCGATGTTTTAGTTCACAATCCTTGGATGGCAAGAGAAGGAGCGCTGTTTTAGTTCACAAATCCTCTCGACGGCAAGAGATGGAGCGCTGTTTTAGTTCACAATCCTCTCTACGGCAAGAGATGGAGCGCTGTTTTAGTTCACAATCCTCTCGACGGCAAGAGATGAAGCACTGTTTTACTTCACAATCCTCTCGACGGCAAGAGATGGAGGGTGTTTTAGTTCACAATCCTCTCGACGACAAGAGATGGAGCGCTGTTGTAATTCACAATCGTCTCGCCGACAAGAGATTAGCGCTGTTTTAGTTCACAATCCTCTCGACAGCAACAGATGAAGCGCTGTTTTAATTCACAATCCTCTCGACGACAAGAGAAGGAGCACTCTTTTAGTTCATAATCCTCTCGACGGCAAGAGATTAAGCGCTATTATAGTTCACAAATCTTTTGGAGGCAAGAGATTGAGCACTCTTTTAGTTCACAAACCTCTCGCTCGACAGAGAGGGGTACCGCTGTTTTTGTTCACAATCCTCTCGACGGCAAGAGATGGAGCGCTGTTTTAGTTCACAATCCCCTCAACGACAAGAGATGGATCGCTAATTTAGTTCACAATCCTCTCGACGACAAGAGATGAAGCGCTGTTTTAGGTCACAATCCTCTAGACGGCAAGAGATACAATGCTGTTTTAGTTCACAATGCTCTCGGCTTCAAGAGATGGATCACGGTTTTAGTTCTCAATCGTCTCGACGGCAAGAAATGAATTAGCTGTTTTAGTTCACAATCCTTTCGACGGCAAGAGGTGAAGCGCTCTTTTAGTTCACAATCGTCACGACGGCAAGAGATGAAGCGCTGTTGTAGTTCACAATCCTCGCGATCGCCAGAGAGATGCAGCGCAGTTTTAGTTCACAATCCTCTCGACGGCAAGAGATAAAGCGCAGTTTTAATTCACAATCTTCTCGCTCGACAGAGAGTGGGAGTGCTAGTTTAGATCACAATCCTCTCGACGGCAAGATATGCAGCGCTGTTTTAGTTCACAACGTGCTCGCTCGACAGAGAGATGCAGTGCTGTTTTAGTTCACAATCCCCTCGTTTGACAGAGATTTGGAGCGGTGTTTTAGTTCACAATACTCTCGTTTGACAGAGAGTTGGAGCGCTGTTTTAGTTTCCAATTGCCTCCTTCGACAGAGAGATGGACGGCTGTATTAGTTCAAATCCTCTCGGCGGCAAGAGATGGAGCACTGTTTTAGTTCACAATTCTCTCTACGGCAAGAGATGAGCGTTGTTTTAGTTCACAATCCTCTCGACGGCAAGAGATGAAGCGCTGCTTCAATTGACAATCCTCTTGACGGAAGAGATTAAGCGCTGTTTTAGTTCACAATCCTCTCGTTTGACAGAGAATTGGAGCGCTGTTTTAATTCACAATCCTCTAGTGTGCAAGATTTGGAGCGCTGTTTTAGTTCACAATCCTCTCGACGGCAAGAGATGAAGCGCTGTTTTAGTTCACAACGTGCTCGCTCGACAGAGAGATGCAGTGCTGTATTAGTTCACAATCCTCTCGGCGGCAAGAGATGGAGCACTGTTTTAGATCACAATTCTCTCGCTCGACAGAGAGTTAGAGCGCTGTTTTAGTTTGCAATCCTCTCGACAGAGATCTGGAGCGCTTTCTTGTTCCCAGTCCTCTCGCTCGACAGATAGTTGGAGCGCTATTTTAGTTCACAATCCTCTCGCTCGACAGAGATTTGGAGCGCTGTATTAGTTCACAATACTCTCGATCGACAGAGAGTTCTAGCGCTGTTTTAGTTCACAATCCTCTCGCTCGACAACAGAGAGTTGCATCGCTGTTATAGTTCACAATCCTCTCGCAAGACAGAGTGTTGGAGCGCTGTTTTGGTTCACAATCCTCTCGCTCGGCAGAGAGTTGGAGCGCACTTTTAGTTCACAATCCTCTCGCTCGACAGAGAGTTCCATCGCTGTTTTGGTTCACAATCCTCTTGCACGACAGAGTGTTGGAGCGCTGTTTTGGTTCACAATCCTCTCGCTCGACAGTAAGTTGGAGCGCACTTTTAGTTCACAATCCTCTCGCTCGACAGAGAGTTGGTGCGCTATTTTAGTTCACAATCCTCTCGACGGCAAAAGATGAAGCGCTGTTTTAGTTCCCAATCCTCTCGCTCGACAGAGAGTTGAAGCGCTGTTTAAGTTCACAATCCTCTCGATCGAAAGAATGTTGAGCGCTGTTTTAGTTCACATTCTTCTCGCTCGACAGAGAGATGGAGCGCTGTTTTAGTTCACAATCCTCTCTACGGCAAAAGGTGAAGCGCTGTTTTAGTTCACAATCCTCTCGCTCAAAAGACAGATGGAGAGCTGTTTTAGTTCACAATTCTCTCTACGGCAAGAGATGAGCGTTGTTTTAGTTCACAATCCTCTCGACGGCAAGAGATGAAGCGCTGCTTCAATTGACAATCCTCTTGACGGAAGAGATTAAGCGCTGTTTTAGTTCACAATCCTCTCGTTTGATAGAGAATTGGAGCGCTGTTTTAATTCACAATCCTCTAGTCTGCAAGATTTGGAGCGCTGTTTTAGTTCACAATCCTCTCGACGGCAAGAGATGAAGCGCTGTTTTAGTTCACAACGTGCTCGCTCGACAGAGAGATGCAGTGCTGTATTAGTTCACAATCCTCTCGGCGGCAAGAGATGGAGCAATGTTTTAGATCACAATTCTCTCGCTCGACAGAGAGTTGGAGCGCTGTTTTAGTTTGCAATCCTCTCGACAGAGATTTGGAGCGCTTTCTTGTTCCCAGTCCTCTCGCTCGACAGATAGTTGGAGCGCTATTTTAGTTCACAATCCTCTCGCTCGACAGAGATTTGGAGCGCTGTATTAGTTCACAATACTCTCGATCGACAGAGAGTTCTAGCGCTGTTTTAGTTCACAATCCTCTCGCTCGACAACAGAGAGTTGCATCGCTGTTATAGTTCACAATCCTCTCGCAAGACAGAGTGTTGGAGCGCTGTTTTGGTTCACAATCCTCTCGCTCGGCAGAGAGTTGGAGCGCACTTTTAGTTCACAATCCTCTCGCTCGAAGGAGAGTTCCATCGCTGTTTTGGTTCACAATCCTCTTGCACGACAGAGTGTTGGAGCGCTGTTTTGGTTCACAATCCTCTCGCTCGACAGTAAGTTGGAGCGCACTTTTAGTTCACAATCCTCTCGCTCGACAGAGAGTTGGTGCGCTATTTTAGTTCACAATCCTCTCGACGGCAAAAGATGAAGCGCTGTTTTAGTTCCCAATCCTCTCGCTCGACAGAGAGTTGAAGCGCTGTTTAAGTTCACAATCCTCTCGATCGAAAGAATGTTGAGCGCTGTTTTAGTTCACATTCTTCTCGCTCGACAGAGAGATGGAGCGCTGTTTTAGTTCACAATCCTCTCTACGGCAAAAGGTGAAGCGCTGTTTTAGTTCACAATCCTCTCGCTCAAAAGACAGATGGAGAGCTGTTTTAGTTCACAATTCTCTCGACGGCAAGAGATGAAACGCTGTTTTAATTCACATTCCTCTAGACGACAAGAGATGGAGCGCTGCTTTAGTTCACAATCCTCTCCACGACAAGAGATGGAGCGCTATTTTAGTTCACAATCCTCTCGCTCGACAGAGAAATGAATGACTGTTTTAGTTCACAATCCTCTCGACGGCAAGAGATGAAGCGCTGTTTTAGTTTATCTCCTCTCGGCGGCAAGAGATGAAGCGCCATTTTAGTTCACAATCCTGTCGACGGCAAGAGATGAAGCGCTGTTTTAGTTCACAGTCCTCTCGGCGGCAAGAGATGGATCACGGTTTTAGTTCTCAATCGTCTCGACGGCAAGAGATGAATCGCTGTTTTAGTTCACAATCTTCCCGACGGCAAGATATGCGCCAATGTTTTAGTTTACAATCCTCTCCATCGAGAAAGAGATGGAGTGCTGTTTTAGTTCAAATTCCTCTCGTTTGACAGAGAAATGGAGCGCTGTTTTAGTCCACATTTCTCTCGACGGCAAGAGATGAAGCGCTGTTTTAGTTCACAATCCTCTCGACGGCAAGAGGTGAAGCGCTCTTTTAGTTCACAATCTTCTCGACGGCAAGAGATTAAGCGCTATTTTAGTTCACAATCCTCTCGACGGCAAGAGATGAAGCGCTCTTTTAGTTCACAGTCCTCTCGATCGCCAGAGAGATGCAGCGCAGATTTAGTTCACAATCCTCTCGGCGGCAAGAGATGGATCACGGTTTTAGTTCTCAATCGTCTCGACGGCAAGAGATGAATCGCTGTTTTAGTTCACAATCCTCTCGACGACAAGAGGTGAAGCGCTGTTTTAGTTTACAATCCCCTCGATCGACAGAGAGTTGAAGCGCTGTTTTAGTTCACAATCCTCTCGATCGACGGAAAGTTGGACCGCTGTTTTAGCTGACATTCTTCTCGCTCGACAGAGAGATGTAGCGCTGTTTTAGTTCACAATCCTCTCCACGGCAAAAGATGAAGCGCTGTTTTAGCTCACAATCCTCTCGCTCGACAGAGAGTTGGTGCGCTGTTTTAGCTCACAATCCTGTCGAAGGCAAGAGATGAAGCGCTATTTTAGTTCAGACTCCTCTCGACGGCAAGAGATACAGCGCTGTTTTAGTTAACAATCCTCTCGGCGGCAAGTGATGGAGCGCTGCTTTAGTTCCCAATCCTGTCGCTCGACAGAGAGATTGATGCGCTGTTATAGTTCACAAACCTCTCGGAGGCAACAGATTGAGCACTGCTTTGGTTCACAAACCTTTCGCTCGAAAGAGAGATGGAACGCTTTCTTACTTCCCAATCCTCTCGCTCGACAGAGAGATGGAGAGCTGTTTTGGTTCAAAATTTTCCCGACGGCAAGATATGCGCCAATGTTTTAGTTCACAATCCTCTCCATCGAAAAAGAGATGGAGTGCTGTTTTAGTTCACAATCCTCTCGTTTGACAGAGAAATGGAGCGCTGTTTTAGTCCACATTTCTCTCGACGGCAAGAGATGAAAAGGTGTTTTAGTTCACAATCCGTGGATGGCAAGAGATGAAGCGCTCTTTTAGTTCACAATCTTCTCGACGGCAAGAGATTAAGCGCTGTTTTAGTTCACAATCCTCTCGACGGCAACAGATGAAGCGCTGTTTTGGTTCACAATCCTCTCGATCGCCAGAGAGATGCAGCGCAGGTTTAGTTCATAATCCTCTCGCTCGACAGAGAGTTGAAGCAATGTTTTAGTTCACAATCCTCTCGATCGACAGAAAGTTGGAGCGCTGGTTTAGTTCACATTCTTTTCGCTCGACAGAGAATTGGAGCGCTGTTTTAGTTCAAAATCCTCTCGACAGCAAAAGATGAAGCGCTGTTTTAATTCACAATCCTCTAGCTCAAAATAGGGATGGAGCGCTGTTTTAGTTCACAATCCTCTCGCTCGACAGAGAGTTGGAGCGCTGTTCTAGTTCACAATGCTGTCGACGGCAAGAAACGAAGCGCTATTTTAGTTCAGAATCCTCTCGACGGCAAGAGATGCAGCGCGTTTAGTTCACAATCCTCTCGGTGGCAAGAGATGGAGCGCTGTTTTAGTTCCCAATCCTGTCGCTCGACAGAGAGATGGATGCGCTGTTATAGTTCACAAACCTCGCGCACGACAGAGAGCGGGAGCGCTGTTTTAGTTCACAATCCTCTCGATGGCAAGAGATGAAGCACTGTTTTACTTCACAATCCTCTCGGCGGCAAGAGATGGAGCGTATTTTTAGTTCAAAATCCTCTCGACGACAAGAGATGGAGCGCTGTTGTAGTTCACAATCCTTTCGACGGCAAGGATGAAGCGCTGTTTTAATTCATAATCCTCTCGGCGGCAAGAGATGAAGCGCTGTTTTAGTTCACAATCCTCTCGGCGGAAAGAGATAAAGGGCTGTTTTAGTTCACAACCCTCTCGATCGACAGAGAGTTGGAGCGCTGTTTTAGTTTACAATCCTCTCGACAGCAACAGATGAAGCGCTGTTTTAGTTCACAATCCTCTCGACGGCAAGAGATACAGCGCTCTTTTAGTTCACAATCCCCTCGGCGGCAAGAGATGGATCACGGTTTTAGTTCACAATCCTCTCGACGGCAAGAGATTAAGCGCTGTTATAGTTCACAAACCTCTCGGAGGCAAAAGATTGACACTGTTTTAGTTCACAAACCTCTCGCTGGACAGAGAGACGGAGCGCTGTTTTAGTTCACTATCCTCTCGAAGGCAAGAAATGAAGCACTGTTTTACTTCAAAATCCTCTCGACGGCAAGAGATGGAGCGTTGTTTTAGTTCACAGTCCTCTCGAAGACAAGAGATGGAACCTCTCTTTTAGTTCACAATCCTCTCGACAGCAAGAGTTGGAGCGCTGTTTTAGTTCACAAATCCTCTCGACGGCAAGAGATGAAGCGCTGTTTTAGTTCACAATCCTCTCTACGGCAAGATATGAGCGTTGTTTTAGGTCACAATCCCCTCGACGGCAAGAGATGAAGCGCTGCTTTAATTCACAATCCTCTCGACGGAAGAGATTAAGCGCTGTTTTAGTTCACAATCCTCTCGTTTGACAGAGAATTGGAGCGCTGTTTTAATTCACAATCCTCTCGACCACAAGAGATGAAGCGCTCTTTTAGTTCACAATCCTCTCGTCGGCAAGAGATGGAGCGGTGTTTTAGTTCACAATCCTTGGATGGCAAGAGAAGGAGCGCTGTTTTAGTTCACAAATGCTCTCGACGGCAAGAGATGGAGCGCTGTTTTAGTTCACAATCCTCTCTACGGCAAGAGATGGAGCGCTGTTTTAGTTCACAATCCTCTCGACGGCAAGAGATGAAGCACTGTTTTACTTCACAATCCTCTCGACGGCAAGAGATGGAGGGTGTTTTAGTTCACAATCCTCTCGACGACAAGAGATGGA
Organism: Deroplatys truncata; assembly: GCA_030765065.1. Taxonomy (NCBI): domain Eukaryota; kingdom Metazoa; phylum Arthropoda; class Insecta; order Mantodea; family Mantidae; genus Deroplatys; species Deroplatys truncata. The sequence goes on from CM060976.1 coordinate 351,632, forward strand.
GCGCTGTTGTAATTCACAATCGTCTCGCCGACAAGAGATTAGCGCTGTTTTAGTTCACAATCCTCTCGACAGCAACAGATGAAGCGCTGTTTTAATTCACAATCCTCTCGACGACAAGAGAAGGAGCGCTCTTTTAGTTCATAATCCTCTCGACGGCAAGAGATTAAGCGCTATTATAGTTCACAAATCTTTTGGAGGCAAGAGATTGAGCACTGTTTTAGTTCACAAACCTCTCGCTCGACAGAGAGGGGTAGCGCTGTTTTTGTTCACAATCCTCTCGACGGCAAGAGATGGAGCGCTGTTTTAGTTCACAATCCCCTGAACGACAAGAGATGGATCGCTAATTTAGTTCACAATCCTCTCGACGACAAGAGATGAAGCGCTGTTTTAGGTCACAATCCTCTCGACGGCAAGAGATACAATGCTGTTTTAGTTCACAATGCTCTCGGCTTCAAGAGATGGATCACGGTTTTAGTTCTCAATCGTCTCGACGGCAAGAAATGAATTAGCTGTTTTAGTTCACAATCCTTTCGACGGCAAGAGGTGAAGCGCTCTTTTAGTTCACAATCGTCACGACGGCAAGAGATGAAGCGCTGTTGTAGTTCACAATCCTCGCGATCGCCAGAGAGATGCAGCGCAGTTTTAGTTCACAATCCTCTCGACGGCAAGAGATAAAGCGCAGTTTTAATTCACAATCCTCTCGCTCGACAGAGAGTGGGAGTGCTAGTTTAGATCACAATCCTCTCGACGGCAAGATATGCAGCGCTGTTTTAGTTCACAACGTGCTCGCTCGACAGAGAGATGCAGTGCTGTTTTAGTTCACAATCCGCTCGTTTGACAGAGATTTGGAGCAGTGTTTTAGTTCACAATACTCTCGTTTGACAGAGAGTTGGAGCGCTGTTTTAGTTTCCAATTGCCTCCTTCGACAGAGAGATGGACGGCTGTATTAGTTCAAATCCTCTCGGCGGCAAGAGATGGAGCACTGTTTTAGTTCACAATTCTCTCTACGGCAAGAGATGAGCGTTGTTTTAGTTCACAATCCTCTCGACGGCAAGAGATGAAGCGCTGCTTCAATTGACAATCCTCTTGACGGAAGAGATTAAGCGCTGTTTTAGTTCACAATCCTCTCGTTTGACAGAGAATTGGAGCGCTGTTTTAATTCACATTCCTCTAGTCTGCAAGATTTGGAGCGCTGTTTTAGTTCACAATCCTCTCGACGGCAAGAGATGAAGCGCTGTTTTAGTTCACAACGTGCTCGCTCGACAGAGAGATGCAGTGCTGTATTAGTTCACAATCCTCTCGGCGGCAAGAGATTGAGCACTGTTTTAGATCACAATTCTCTCGCTCGACAGAGAGTTGGAGCGCTGTTTTAGTTTGCAATCCTCTCGACAGAGATTTGGAGCGCTTTCTTGTTCCCAGTCCTCTCGCTCGACAGATAGTTGGAGCGCTATTTTAGTTCACAATCCTCTCGCTCGACAGAGATTTGGAGCGCTGTATTAGTTCACAATACTCTCGATCGACAGAGGGTTCTAGCGCTGTTTTAGTTCACAATCCTCTCGCTCGACAACAGAGAGTTGCATCGCTGTTATAGTTCACAATCCTCTCGCAAGACAGAGTGTTGGAGCGCTGTTTTGGTTCACAATCCTCTCGCTCGACAGAGAGTTGGTGCGCTATTTTAGTTCACAATCCTCTCGACGGCAAAAGATGAAGCGCTGTTTTAGTTCCCAATCCTCTCGCTCGACAGAGAGTTGAAGCGCTGTTTAAGTTCACAATCCTCTCGATCGAAAGAATGTTGAGCGCTGTTTTAGTTCACATTCTTCTCACTCGACAGAGAGATGGAGCGCTGTTTTAGTTCACAATCCTCTCTACGGCAAACGGTGAAGCGCTGTTTTAGTTCACAATCCTCTCGCTCAAAAGACAGATGGAGAGCTGTTTTAGTTCACAATTCTCTCGACGGCAAGAGATGAAACGCTGTTTTAATTCACATTCCTCTAGACGACAAGAGATGGAGCGCTGCTTTAGTTCACAATCCTCTCCACGACAAGAGATGGAGCGCTATTTTAGTTCACAATCCTCTCGCTCGACAGAGAAATGAATGACTGTTTTAGTTCACAATCCTCTCGACGGCAAGAGATGAAGCGCTGTTTTAGTTTATCTCCTCTCGGCGGCAAGAGATGAAACGCCATTTTAGTTCACAATCCTGTCGACGGCAAGAGATGAAGCGCTGTTTTAGTTCACAGTCCTCTCGGCGGCAAGAGATGGATCACGGTTTTAGTTCTCAATCGTCTCGACGGCAAGAGATGAATCGCTGTTTTAGTTCACAATCTTCCCGACGGCAAGATATGCGCCAATGTTTTAGTTTACAATCCTCTCCATCGAGAAAGAGATGGAGTGCTGTTTTAGTTCAAATTCCTCTCGTTTGACAGAGAAATGGAGCGCTGTTTTAGTCCACATTTCTCTCGACGGCAAGAGATGAAGCGCTGTTTTAGTTTACAGTCCTCTCGGCGGCAAGAGATGGATCACGGTTTTAGTTCTCAATCGTCTCGACGGCAAGAGATGAATCGCTGTTTTAGTTCACAATCTTCCCGACGGCAAGATATGCGCCAATGTTTTAGTTTACAATCCTCTCCATCGAGAAAGAGTTGGAGTGCTGTTTTAGTTCAAATTCCTCTCGTTTGACAGAGAAATGGAGCGCTGTTTTAGTCCACATTTCTCTCGACGGCAAGAGATGAAGCGCTGTTTTAGTTTACAATCCTCTCGACGGCAAGAGGTGAAGCGCTCTTTTAGTTCACAATCTTCTCGACGGCAAGAGATTAAGCGCTATTTTAGTTCACAATCCTCTCGACGGCAAGAGATGAAGCGCTCTTTTAGTTCACAGTCCTCTCGATCGCCATAGAGATGCAGCGCAGATTTAGTTCACAATCCTCTCGGCGGCAAGAGATGGATAACGGTTTTAGTTGTCAATCGTCTCGACGGCAAGAGATGAATCGCTGTTTTAGTTCACAATCCTCTCGACGACAAGAGGTGAAGCGCTGTTTTAGTTTACAATCCCCTCGATCGACAGAGAGTTGAAGCGCTGTTTTAGTTCACAATCCTCTCGATCGACGGAAAGTTGGACCGCTGTTTTAGCTGACATTCTTCTCGCTCGACAGAGAGATGTAGCGCTGTTTTAGTTCACAATCCTCTCCACGGCAAAAGATGAAGCGCTGTTTTAGCTCACAATCCTCTCGCTCGATAGAGAGTTGGTGCGCTGTTTTAGCTCACAATCCTGTCGAAGGCAAGAGATGAAGCGCTATTTTAGTTGAGACTCCTCTCGACGGCAAGAGATACAGCGCTGTTTTAGTTAACAATCCTCTCGGCGGCAAGTGATGGAGCGCTGCTTTAGTTCCCAATCCTGTCGCTCGACAGAGAGATTGATGCGCTGTTATAGTTCACAAACCTCTCGGAGGCAACAGATTGAGCACTGCTTTGGTTCACAAACCTTTCGCTCGAAAGAGAGATGGAACGCTTTCTTACTTCCCAATCCTCTCGCTCGACAGAGAGATGGAGCGCTGTTTTGGTTCAAAATTTTCCCGACGGCAAGATATGCGCCAATGTTTTAGTTCACAATCCTCTCCATCGAAAAAGAGATGGAGTGCTGTTTTAGTTCACAATCCTCTCGTTTGACAGAGAAATGGAGCGCTGTTTTAGTCCACATTTCTCTCGACGGCAAGAGATGAAGAGGTGTTTTAGTTCACAATCCGTGGATGGCAAGAGATGAAGCGCTCTTTTAGTTCACAATCTTCTCGACGGCAAGAGATAAAGGGCTGTTTTAGTTCAGAACCCCCTCGATCGACAGAGAGTTGGAGCGCTGTTTTAGTTTACAATCCTCTCGACAGCAACAGATGAAGCGCTGTTTTAGTTCACAATCCTCTCGACGGCAAGAGATACAGCGCTCTTTTAGTTCACAATCCCCTCGGCGGCAAGAGATGGATCACGGTTTTAGTTCACAATCCTCTCGACGGCAAGAGATTAAGCGCTGTTATAGTTCACAAACCTCTCGGAGGCAAAAGATTGACACTGTTTTAGTTCACAAACCTCTCGCTGGACAGAGAGACGGAGCGCTGTTTTAGTTCACTATCCTCTCGAAGGCAAGAAATGAAGCACTGTTTTACTTCAAAATCCTCTCGACGGCAAGAGATGGAGCGTTGTTTTAGTTCACAGTCCTCTCGAAGACAAGAGATGGAACCTCTCTTTTAGTTCACAATCCTCTCGACAGCAAGAGTTGGAGCGCTGTTTTAGTTCACAAATCCTCTCGACGGCAAGAGATGAAGCGCTGTTTTAGTTCACAATCCTCTCTACGGCAAGATATGAGCGTTGTTTTAGGTCACAATCCCCTCGACGGCAAGAGATGAAGCGCTGCTTTAATTCACAATCCTCTCGACGGAAGAGATTAAGCGCTGTTTTAGTTCACAATCCTCTCGTTTGACAGAGAATTGGAGCGCTGTTTTAATTCACAATCCTCTCGACCACAAGAGATGAAGCGCTCTTTTAGTTCACAATCCTCTCGTCGGCAAGAGATGGAGCGGTGTTTTAGTTCACAATCCTTGGATGGCAAGAGAAGGAGCGCTGTTTTAGTTCACAAATCCTCTCGACGGCAAGAGATGGAGCGCTGTTTTAGTTCACAATCCTCTCTACGGCAAGAGATGGAGCGCTGTTTTAGTTCACAATCCTCTCGACGGCAAGAGATGAAGCACTGTTTTACTTCACAATCCTCTCGACGGCAAGAGATGGAGGGTGTTTTAGTTCACAATCCTCTCGACGACAAGAGATGGAGCGCTGTTGTAATTCACAATCGTCTCGCCGACAAGAGATTAGCGCTGTTTTAGTTCACAATCCTCTCGACAGCAACAGATGAAGCGCTGTTTTAATTCACAATCCTCTCGACGACAAGAGAAGGAGCGCTCTTTTAGTTCATAATCCTCTCGACGGCAAGAGATTAAGCGCTATTATAGTTCACAAATCTTTTGGAGGCAAGAGATTGAGCACTGTTTTAGTTCACAAACCTCTCGCTCGACAGAGAGTTGAAGCAATGTTTTAGTTCACAATCCTCTCGATCGACAGAAAGTTGGAGCGCTGGTTTAGTTCACATTCTTTTCGCTCGACAGAGAATTGGAGCGCTGTTTTAGTTCAAAATCCTCTCGACAGCAAAAGATGAAGCGCTGTTTTAATTCACAATCCTCTAGCTCAAAATAGGGATGGAGCGCTGTTTTAGTTCACAATCCTCTCGCTCGACAGAGAGTTGGAGCGCTGTTCTAGTTCACAATGCTGTCGACGGCAAGAAACGAAGCGCTATTTTAGTTCAGAATCCTCTCGACGGCAAGAGATGCAGCGCGTTTAGTTCACAATCCTCTCGGTGGCAAGAGATGGAGCGCTGTTTTAGTTCCCAATCCTGTCGCTCGACAGAGAGATGGATGCGCTGTTATAGTTCACAAACCTCGCGCACGACAGAGAGCGGGAGCGCTGTTTTAGTTCACAATCCTCTCGATGGCAAGAGATGAAGCACTGTTTTACTTCACAATCCTCTCGGCGGCAAGAGATGGAGCGTATTTTTAGTTCAAAATCCTCTCGACGACAAGAGATGGAGCGCTGTTGTAGTTCACAATCCTTTCGACGGCAAGGATGAAGCGCTGTTTTAATTCATAATCCTCTCGGCGGCAAGAGATGAAGCGCTGTTTCAGTTCACAATCCTCTCGACGGAAAGAGATAAAGGGCTGTTTTAGTTCACAACCCTCTCGATCGACAGAGAGTTGGAGCGCTGTTTTAGTTTACAATCCTCTCGACAGCAACAGATGAAGCGCTGTTTTAGTTCACAATCCTCTCGACGGCAAGAGATACAGCGCTCTTTTAGTTCACAATCCCCTCGGCGGCAAGAGATGGATCACGGTTTTAGTTCACAATCCTCTCGACGGCAAGAGATTAAGCGCTGTTATAGTTCACGAACCTCTCGGAGGCAAAGATTGACACTGTTTTAGTTAACAAACCTCTCGCTGGACAGAGAGACGGAGCGCTGTTTTAGTTCACTATTCTCTCGAAGGCAAGAAATGAAGCACTGTTTTACTTCAAAATCCTCTCGACGGCAAGAGATGGAGCGTTGTTTTAGTTCACAGTCCTCTCGAAGACAAGAGATGGAACCTCTCTTTTAGTTCACAATCCTCTCGACAGCAAGAGTTGGAGCGCTGTTTTAGTTCACAAATCCTCTCGACGGCAAGAGATGAAGCGCTGTTTTAGTTCACAATCCTCTCTACGGCAAGATATGAGCGTTGTTTTAGGTCACAATCCCCTCGACGGCAAGAGATGAAGCGCTGCTTTAATTCACAATCCTCTCGACGGAAGAGATTAAGCGCTGTTTTAGTTCACAATCCTCTCGTTTGACAGAGAATTGGAGCGCTGTTTTAATTCACAATCCTCTCGACCACAAGAGATGAAGCGCTCTTTTAGTTCACAATCCTCTCGTCGGCAAGAGATGGAGCGGTGTTTTAGTTCACAATCCTTGGATGGCAAGAGAAGGAGCGCTGTTTTAGTTCACAAATGCTCTCGACGGCAAGAGATGGAGCGCTGTTTTAGTTCACAATCCTCTCTACGGCAAGAGATGGAGCGCTGTTTTAGTTCACAATCCTCTCGACGGCAAGAGATGAAGCACTGTTTTACTTCACAATCCTCTCGACGGCAAGAGATGGAGGGTGTTTTAGTTCACAATCCTCTCGACGACAAGAGATGGAGCGCTGTTGTAATTCACAATCTTCTCGCCGACAAGAGATTAGCGCTGTTTTAGTTCACAATCCTCTCGACAGCAACAGATGAAGCGCTGTTTTAATTCACAATCCTCTCGACGACAAGAGAAGGAGCGCTCTTTTAGTTCATAATCTTCTCGACGGCAAGAGATTAAGCGCTATTATAGTTCACAAATCTTTTGGAGGCAAGAGATTGAGCACTGTTTTAGTTCACAAACCTCTCGCTCGACAGAGAGGGGTAGCGCTGTTTTTGATCACAATCCTCTCGACGGCAAGAGATGGAGCGCTGTTTTAGTTCACAATCCCCTGAACGACAAGAGATGGATCGCTAATTTAGTTCACAATCCTCTCGACGACAAGAGATGAAGCGCTCTTTTAGTTCACAATCGTCACGAAGGCAAGAGATGAAGCGCTGTTGTAGTTCACAATCCTCGCGATCGCCAGAGAGATGCAGCGCAGTTTTAGTTCACAATCCTCTCGACGGCAAGAGATAAAGCGCAGTTTTAATTCACAATCTTCTCGCTCGACAGAGAGTGGGAGTGCTAGTTTAGATCACAATCCTCTCGACGGCAAGATATGCAGCGCTGTTTTAGTTCACAACGTGCTCGCTCGACAGAGAGATGCAGTGCTGTTTTAGTTCACAATCCCCTCGTTTGACAGAGATTTGGAGCGGTGTTTTAGTTCACAATACTCTCGTTTGACAGAGAGTTGGAGCGCTGTTTTAGTTTCCAATTGCCTCCTTCGACAGAGAGATGGACGGCTGTATTAGTTCAAATCCTCTCGGCGGCAAGAGATGGAGCACTGTTTTAGTTCACAATTCTCTCTACGGCAAGAGATGAGCGTTGTTTTAGTTCACAATCCTCTCGACGGCAAGAGATGAAGCGCTGCTTCAATTGACAATCCTCTTGACGGAAGAGATTAAGCGCTGTTTTAGTTCACAATCCTCTCGTTTGACAGAGAATTGGAGCGCTGTTTTAATTCACAATCCTCTAGTCTGCAAGATTTGGAGCGCTGTTTTAGTTCACAATCCTCTCGACGGCAAGAGATGAAGCGCTGTTTTAGTTCACAACGTGCTCGCTCGACAGAGAGATGCAGTGCTGTATTAGTTCACAATCCTCTCGGCGGCAAGAGATGGAGCACTGTTTTAGATCACAATTCTCTCGCTCGACAGAGAGTTGGAGCGCTGTTTTAGTTTGCAATCCTCTCGACAGAGATTTGGAGCGCTTTCTTGTTCCCAGTCCTCTCGCTCGACAGATAGTTGGAGCGCTATTTTAGTTCACAATCCTCTCGCTCGACAGAGATTTGGAGCGCTGTATTAGTTCACAATACTCTCGATCGACAGAGGGTTCTAGCGCTGTTTTAGTTCACAATCCTCTCGCTCGACAACAGAGAGTTGCATCGCTGTTATAGTTCACAATCCTCTCGCAAGACAGAGTGTTGGAGCGCTGTTTTGGTTCACAATCCTCTCGCTCGGCAGAGAGTTGGAGCGCACTTTTAGTTCACAATCCTCTCGCTCGACAGAGAGTTCCATCGCTGTTTTGGTTCACAATCCTCTTGCACGACAGAGTGTTGGAGCGCTGTTTTGGTTCACAATCCTCTCGCTCGACAGTAAGTTGGAGCGCACTTTTAGTTCACAATCCTCTCGCTCGACAGAGAGTTGGTGCGCTATTTTAGTTCACAATCCTCTCGACGGCAAAAGATGAAGCGCTGTTTTAGTTCCCAATCCTCTCGCTCGACAGAGAGTTGAAGCGCTGTTTAAGTTCACAATCCTCTCGATCGAAAGAATGTTGAGCGCTGTTTTAGTTCACATTCTTCTCGCTCGACAGAGAGATGGAGCGCTGTTTTAGCTCACAATCCTCTCTACGGCAAACGGTGAAGCGCTGTTTTAGTTCACAATCCTCTCGCTCAAAAGACAGATGGAGAGCTGTTTTAGTTCACAATTCTCTCGACGGCAAGAGATGAAACGCTGTTTTAATTCACATTCCTCTAGACGACACGAGATGGAGCGCTGCTTTAGTTCACAATCCTCTCCACGACAAGAGATGGAGCGCTATTTTAGTTCACAATCCTCTCGCTCGACAGAGAAATGAATGACTGTTTTAGTTCACAATCCTCTCGACGGCAAGAGATGAAGCGCTGTTTTAGTTTATCTCCTCTCGGCGGCAAGAGATGAAACGCCATTTTAGTTCACAATCCTGTCGACGGCAAGAGATGAAGCGCTGTTTTAGTTCACAGTCCTCTCGGCGGCAAGAGATGGATCACGGTTTTAGTTCTCAATCGTCTCGACGGCAAGAGATGAATCGCTGTTTTAGTTCACAATCTTCCCGACGGCAAGATATGCGCCAATGTTTTAGTTTACAATCCTCTCCATCGAGAAAGAGATGGAGTGCTGTTTTAGTTCAAATTCCTCTCGTTTGACAGAGAAATGGAGCGCTGTTTTAGTCCACATTTCTCTCGACGGCAAGAGATGAAGCGCTGTTTTAGTTCACAATCCTCTCGACGGCAAGAGGTGAAGCGCTCTTTTAGTTCACAATCCTCTCGACGGCAAGAGATGAAGCGCTCTTTTAGTTCACAGTCCTCTCGATCGCCAGAGAGATGCAGCGCAGATTTAGTTCACAATCCTCTCGGCGGCAAGAGATGGATAACGGTTTTAGTTCTCAATCGTCTCGACGGCAACACATGAATCGCTGTTTTAGTTCACAATCCTCTCGACGACAAGAGGTGAAGCGCTGTTTTAGTTTACAATCCCCTCGATCGACAGAGAGTTGAAGCGCTGTTTTAGTTCACAATCCTCTCGATCGACGGAAAGTTGGACCGCTGTTTTAGCTGACATTCTTCTCGCTCGACAGAGAGATGTAGCGCTGTTTTAGTTCACAATCCTCTCCACGGCAAAAGATGAAGCGCTGTTTTAGCTCACAATCCTCTCGCTCGACAGAGAGTTGGTGCGCTGTTTTAGCTCACAATCCTGTCGAAGGCAAGAGATGAAGCGCTATTTTAGTTGAGACTCCTCTCGACGGCAAGAGATACAGCGCTGTTTTAGTTAACAATCCTCTCGGCGGCAAGTGATGGAGCGCTGCTTTAGTTCCCAATCCTGTCCCTCGACAGAGAGATTGATGCGCTGTTATAGTTCACAAACCTCTCGGAGCAACAGATTGAGCACTGCTTTGGTTCACAAACCTTTCGCTCGAAAGAGAGATGGAACGCTTTCTTACTTCCCAATCCTCTCGCTCGACAGAGAGATGGAGCGCTGTTTTGGTTCAAAATCTTCCCGACGGCAAGATATGCGTCAATGTTTTAGTTCACAATCCTCTCGTTTGACAGAGAAATGCAGCGCTGTTTTAGTCCACATTTCTCTCGACGGCAAGAGATGAAGAGGTGTTTTAGTTCACAATCCGTGGATGGCAAGAGATGAAGCGCTGTCTTAGTTCACAATCCTGTCGACGGCAAGAGGTGAAGCGCTCTTTTAGTTCACAATCTTCTCGACGGCAAGAGATTAAGCGCTGTTTTAGTTCACAATCCTTTCGACGGCAAGAGATGAAGCGCTGTTTTGGTTCACAATCCTCTCGATCGCCAGAGAGATGCAGCGCAGTATTAGTTCATAATCCTCTCGACGGCAAGAGATGAAGCGCAGTTTTAGTTCACAATTCTCTCGCTCGACAGAGAGTGGGTGCGCTGTTTTAGATCACAATCCTCTCGACGGCAAGAGATACAGCGCTGTTGTAGTTAACAATCCGCTCGGCGGCAAGAGATGTAGCGCTGTTTTAGTTCCCAAATCCTGTCGCTCGAAAGTGAGATGGATGGGCTGTTATAGTTCACAAACCTCTCGGAGGCAAGAGATTGAGCGCTGTTATAGTTCACAAACCTCTCGCTCGACAGAAAGATGGAACGCTTTCTTACTTCCCAATCCTCTCGCTCGACAGAGAGATGGAGCGCTGTTTTAGTTCACAATCCTCTCGCTCGACAGAGAGTTGGAGCGCTGTTCTAGTTCACAATGCTGTCGACGGCAAGAAACGAAGCGCTATTTTAGTTCAGAATCCTCTCGACGGCAAGAGATACAGCGCGTTTAGTTCACAATCCTCTCGGTGGCAAGAGATGGAGCGCTGTTTTAGTTCCCAATCCTGTCGCTCGACAGAGAGATGGATGCGCTGTTATAGTTCACAAACCTCGCGCACGACAGAGAGCGGGAGCGCTGTTTTAGTTCACAATCCTCTCGATGGCAAGAGATGAAGCACTGTTTTTCTTCACAGTCCTCTCGGCGGCAAGAGATGGAGCGTATTTTTAGCTCAAAATCCTCTCGACGACAAGAGATGGAGCGCTGTTGTAGTTCACAAGCCTGTCGACGACAAGAGATGGAGCGCTGTTTTAGTTCACAATCCTTTCGACGGCAAGGATGAAGCGCTGTTTTAATTCATAATCCTCTCGGCGGCAAGAGATGAAGCGCTGTTTTAGTTCACATTCCTCTCGACGGAAAGAGATAAAGGGCTGTTTTAGTTCACAACCCTCTCGATCGACAGAGAGTTGGAGCGCTGTTTTAGTTTACAATCCTCTCGACAGCAACAGATGAAGCGCTGTTTTAGTTCACAATCCTCTCGACGGCAAGAGATACAGCGCTCTTTTAGTTCACAATCCCCTCGGCGGCAAGAGATGGATCACGGTTTTAGTTCACAATCCTCTCGACGGCAAGAGATTAAGCGCTGTTATAGTTCACAAACCTCTCGGAGGCAAAAGATTGACACTGTTTTAGTTCACAAACCTCTCGCTGGACAGAGAGACGGAGCGCTGTTTTAGTTCACTATCCTCTCGAAGGCAAGAAATGAAGCACTGTTTTACTTCAAAATCCTCTCGACGGCAAGAGATGGAGCGTTGTTTTAGTTCACAGTCCTCTCGAAGACAAGAGATGGAACCTCTCTTTTAGTTCACAATCCTCTCGACAGCAAGAGTTGGAGCGCTGTTTTAGTTCACAAATCCTCTCGACGGCAAGAGATGAAGCGCTGTTTTAGTTCACAATCCTCTCTACGGCAAGATATGAGCGTTGTTTTAGGTCACAATCCCCTCGACGGCAAGAGATGAAGCGCTGCTTTAATTCACAATCCTCTCGACGGAAGAGATTAAGCGCTGTTTTAGTTCACAATCCTCTCGTTTGACAGAGAATTGGAGCGCTGTTTTAATTCACAATCCTCTCGACCACAAGAGATGAAGCGCTCTTTTAGTTCACAATCCTCTCGTCGGCAAGAGATGGAGCGGTGTTTTAGTTCACAATCCTTGGATGGCAAGAGAAGGAGCGCTGTTTTAGTTCACAAATCCTCTCGACGGCAAGAGATGGAGCGCTGTTTTAGTTCACAATCCTCTCTACGGCAAGAGATGGAGCGCTGTTTTAGTTCACAATCCTCTCGACGGCAAGAGATGAAGCACTGTTTTACTTCACAATTCTCTCGACGGCAAGAGATGGAGGGTGTTTTAGTTCACAATCCTCTCGACGACAAGAGATGGAGCGCTGTTGTAATTCACAATCGTCTCGCCGACAAGAGATTAGCGCTGTTTTAGTTCACAATCCTCTCGACAGCAACAGACGAAGCGCTGTTTTACTTCAAAATCCTCTCGACGGCAAGAGATGGAGCGTTGTTTTAGTTCACAGTCCTCTCGAAGACAAGAGATGGAACCTCTCTTTTAGTTCACAATCCTCTCGACAGCAAGAGAAGGAGCGCTCTTTTAGTTCATAATCCTCTCGACGGCAAGAGATTAAGCGCTATTATAGTTCACAAATCTTTTGGAGGCAAGAGATTGAGCACTGTTTTAGTTCACAAACCTCTCGCTCGACAGAGAGGGGTAGCGCTGTTTTTGTTCACAATCCTCTCGACGGCAAGAGATGGAGCGCTGTTTTAGTTCACAATCCCCTCAACGACAAGAGATGGATCGCTAATTTAGTTCACAATCCTCTCGACGACAAGAGATGAAGCGCTGTTTTAGGTCACAATCCTCTCGACGGCAAGAGATACAATGATGTTTTAGTTCACAATGCTCTCGGCTTCAAGAGATGGATCACGGTTTTAGTTCTCAATCGTCTCGACGGCAAGAAATGAATTAGCTGTTTTAGTTCACAATCCTTTCGACGGCAAGAGGTGAAGCGCTCTTTTAGTTCACAATCGTCACGACGGCAAGAGATGAAGCGCTGTTTTAGTTCACAATCCTCTCGACGGCAAGAGATGAAGCACTGTTTTACTTCACAATCCTCTCGACGGCAAGAGATGGAGGGTGTTTTAGTTCACAATCCTCTCGACGACAAGAGATGGAGCGCTGTTGTAATTCACAATCGTCTCGCCGACAAGAGATTAGCGCTGTTTTAGTTCACAATCCTCTCGACAGCAACAGATGAAGCGCAGTTTTAATTCACAATCCTCTCGACGACAAGAGAAGGAGCGCTCTTTTAGTTCATAATCCTCTCGACGGCAAGAGTTTAAGCGCTATTATAGTTCACAAATCTTTTGGAGGCAAGAGATTGAGCACTGTTTTAGTTCACAAACCTCTCGCTCGACAGAGAGGGGTAGCGCTGTTTTTGTTCACAATCCTCTCGACGGCAAGAGATGGAGCGCTGTTTTAGTTCACAATCCCCTGAACGACAAGAGATGGATCGCTAATTTAGTTCACAATCCTCTTGACGAGAAGAGATGAAGCGCTTTTTTAGGTCACAATCCTCTCGACGGCAAGAGATACAATGCTGTTTTAGTTCACAATGCTCTCGGCTTCAAGAGATGGATCACGGTTTTAGTTCTCAATCGTCTCGACGGAAAGAAATGAATTAGCTGTTTTAGTTCACAATCCTTTCGACGGCAAGAGGTGAAGCGCTCTTTTAGTTCACAATCGTCACGACGGCAAGAGATGAAGCGCTGTTGTAGTTCACAATCCTCGCGATCGCCAGAGAGATGCAGCGCAGTTTTAGTTCACAATCCTCTCGACGGCAAGAGATAAAGCGCAGTTTTAATTCACAATCCTCTCGCTCGACAGAGAGTGGGAGTGCTAGTTTAGATCACAATCCTCTCGACGGCAAGATATGCAGCGCTGTTTTAGTTCACAACGTGCTCGCTCGACAGAGAGATGCAGTGCTGTTTTAGTTCACAATCCCCTCGTTTGACAGAGATTTGGAGCGGTGTTTTAGTTCACAATACTCTCGTTTGACAGACAGTTGGAGCGCTGTTTTAGTTTCCAATTGCCTCCTTCGACAGAGAGATGGACGGCTGTTTTAGTTCACAATTCTCTCTACGGCAAGAGATGAGCGTTGTTTTAGTTCACAATCCTCTCGACGGCAAGAGATGAAGCGCTGCTTCAATTGACAATCCTCTTGACGGAAGAGATTAAGCGCTGTTTTAGTTCACAATCCTCTCGTTTGACACAGAATTGGAGCGCAGTTTTAATTCACAATCCTCTAGTCTGCAAGATTTGGAGCGCTGTTTTAGTTCACAATCCTCTCGACGGCAAGAGATGAAGCGCTGTTTTAGTTCACAACGTGATCGCTCGACAGAGAGATGCAGTGCTGTATTAGTTCACAATCCTCTCGGCGGCAAGAGATGGAGCACTGTTTTAGATCACAATTCTCTCGCTCGACAGAGAGTTGGAGCGCTGTTTTAGTTTGCAATCCTCTCGACAGAGATTTGGAGCGCTTTCTTGTTCCCAGTCCTCTCGCTCGACAGATAGTTGGAGCGCTATTTTAGTTCACAATCCTCTCGCTCGACAACAGAGAGTTGCATCGCTGTTATAGTTCACAATCCTCTCGCAAGACAGAGTGTTGGAGCGCTGTTTTGGTTCACAATCCTCTCGCTCGGCAGAGAGTTGGAGCGCACTTTTAGTTCACAATCCTCTCGCTCGACAGAGAGTTCCATCGCTGTTTTGGTTCACAATCCTCTTGCACGACAGAGTGTTGGAGCGCTGTTTTGGTTCACACTCCTCTCGCTCGACAGTAAGTTGGAGCGCACTTTTAGTTCACAATCCTCTCGCTCGACAGAGAGTTGGTGCGCTATTTTAGTTCACAATCCTCTTGACGGCAAAAGATGAAGCGCTGTTTTAGTTCCCAATCCTCTCGCTCGACAGAGAGTTGAAGCGCTGTTTAAGTTCACAATCCTCTTGATCGAAAGAATGTTGAGCGCTGTTTTAGTTCACATTCTTCTCGCTCGACAGAGAGATGGAGCGCTGTTTTAGTTCACAATCCCCTCTACGGCAAAAGGTGAAGCGCTGTTTTAGTTCACAATCCTCTCGCTCAAAAGACAGATGGAGAGCTGTTTTAGTTCACAATTCTCTCGACGGCAAGAGATGAAACGCTGTTTTAATTCACATTCCTCTAGACGACAAGAGATGGAGCGCTGCTTTAGTTCACAATCCTCTCCACGACAAGAGATGGAGCGCTTTTTTAGTTCACAATCCTCTCGCTCGACAGAGAAATGAATGACTGTTTTAGTTCACAATCCTCTCGACGGCAAGAGATGAAGCGCTGTTTTAGTTTATCTCCTCTCGGCGGCAAGAGATGAAGCGCCATTTTAGTTCACAATCCTGTCGACGGCAAGAGATGAAGCGCTGTTTTAGTTCACAGTCCTCTCGGCGGCAAGAGAAGGATCACGGTTTTAGTTCTCAATCGTCTCGACGGCAAGAGATGAATCGCTGTTTTAGTTCACAATCTTCCCGACGGCAAGATATGCGCCAATGTTTTAGTTTACAATCCTCTCGACGGAAGAGATGAAGCGCTGTTTTAGTTCACAATGCTCTCGACGGCAAGAGATGGAGCGCTGTTTTAGTTCACAATCCTCTCGCTCGACAGAGAGATGAATGACTGTTTTAGTTCACAATCCTGTCGATGGCAATAGATGAAGCGCTGCTTTAGTTCATCTCCTCTCGGCGGCAAGAGATGGAGTGCCATTTTAGTTCACAATTCTCTCGAATGCAAGAGATGAAGCGCTGTTTTAGTTCACAATCCTCTCGACGACAAGAGGTGAAGCGCTCTTTTAGTTCACAATCCTCTCAACGGTAAGAGATGAAGCGCTGTTTTAGTTCACAATCCTCTCGGCGGTAAGAGATGGATCACGGTTTTAGTGCTCAATCGTCTCGACGGCAAGAGATGAATCGCTGTTTTAGTTCACAATCCTCTCGACGACAAGAGTTGAAACGCTTTTTTAGTTCACAATCCTCTCAACGACAAGAGATGGAGCGCTATTTTAGTTCACAATTCTCTCGACGGCAAGAGATGAAACGCTGTTTTAATTCACATTCCTCTAGACGACAAGAGATGGAGCGCTGCTTTAGTTCACAATCCTCTCCACGACAAGAGATGGAGCGCTATTTTAGTTCACAATCCTCTCGCTCGACAGAGAAATGAATGACTGTTTTAGTTCACAATCCTCTCGACGGCAAGAGATGAAGCGCTGTTTTAGTTTATCTCCTCTCGGCGGCAAGAGATGAAACGCCATTTTAGTTCACAATCCTGTCGACGGCAAGAGATGAAGCGCTGTTTTAGTTCACAGTCCTCTCGGCGGCAAGAGATGGATCACGGTTTTAGTTCTCAATCGTCTCGACGGCAAGAGATGAATCGCTGTTTTAGTTCACAATCTTCCCGACGGCAAGATATGCGCCAATGTTTTAGTTTACAATCCTCTCCATCGAGAAAGAGTTGGAGTGCTGTTTTAGTTCAAATTCCTCTCGTTTGACAGAGAAATGGAGCGCTGTTTTAGTCCACATTTCTCTCGACGGCAAGAGATGAAGCGCTGTTTTAGTTCACAATCCTCTCGACGGCAAGAGGTGAAGCGCTCTTTTAGTTCACAATCTTCTCGACGGCAAGAGATTAAGCGCTATTTTAGTTCACAATCCTCTCGACGGCAAGAGATGAAGCGCTCTTTTAGTTCACAGTCCTCTCGATCGCCAGAGAGATGCAGCGCAGATTTAGTTCACAATCCTCTCGGCGGCAAGAGATGGATAACGGTTTTAGTTCTCAATCGTCTCGACGGCAAGAGATGAATCGCTGTTTTAGTTCACAATCCTCTCGACGACAAGAGGTGAAGCGCTGTTTTAGTTTACAATCCCCTCGATCGACAGAGAGTTGAAGCGCTGTTTTAGTTCACAATCCTCTCGATCGACGGAAAGTTGGACCGCTGTTTTAGCTGACATTCTTCTCGCTCGACAGAGAGATGTAGCGCTGTTTTAGTTCACAATCCTCTCCACGGCAAAAGATGAAGCGCTGTTTTAGCTCACAATCCTCTCGCTCGACAGAGAGTTGGTGCGCTGTTTTAGCTCACAATCCTGTCGAAGGCAAGAGATGAAGCGCTATTTTAGTTGAGACTCCTCTCGACGGCAAGAGATACAGCGCTGTTTTAGTTAACAATCCTCTCGGCGGCAAGTGATGGAGCGCTGCTTTAGTTCCCAATCCTGTCGCTCGACAGAGAGATTGATGCGCTGTTATAGTTCACAAACCGCTCGGAGGCAACAGATTGAGCACTGCTTTGGTTCACAAACCTTTCGCTCGAAAGAGAGATGGAACGCTTTCTTACTTCCCAATCCTCTCGCTCGACAGAGAGATGGAGCCCTGTTTTGGTTCAAAATTTTCCCGACGGCAAGATATGCGCCAATGTTTTAGTTCACAATCCTCTCCATCGAAAAAGAGATGGAGTGCTGTTTTAGTTCACAATCCTCTCGTTTGACAGAGAAATGGAGCGCTGTTTTAGTCCACATTTCTCTCGACGGCAAGAGATGAAGAGGTGTTTTAGTTCACAATCCGTGGATGGCAAGAGATGAAGCGCTCTTTTAGTTCACAATCTTCTCGACGGCAAGAGATTAAGCACTGTTTTAGTTCACAATCCTCTCGACGGCAAGAGATGAAGCGCTGTTTTGGTTCACAATCTTCTCGATCGCCAGAGAGATGCAGCGCAGGTTTAGTTCATAATCCTCTCGCTCGACAGAGAGTTGAAGCAATGTTTTAGTTCACAATCCTCTCGATCGACAGAAAGTTGGAGCGCTGGTTTAGTTCACATTCTTTTCGCTCGACAGAGAATTGGAGCGCTGTTTTAGTTCAAAATCCTCTCGACAGCAAAAGATGAAGCGCTGTTTTAATTCACAATCCTCTAGCTCAAAATAGGGATGGAGCGCTGTTTTAGTTCACAATCCTCTCGCTCGACAGAGAGTTGGAGCGCTGTTCTAGTTCACAATGCTGTCGACGGCAAGAAACGAAGCGCTATTTTAGTTCAGAATCCTCTCGACGGCAAGAGATGCAGCGCGTTTAGTTCACAATCCTCTCGGTGGCAAGAGATGGAGCGCTGTTTTAGTTCCCAATCCTGTCGCTCGACAGAGAGATGGATGCGCTGTTATAGTTCACAAACCTCGCGCACGACAGAGAGCGGGAGCGCTGTTTTAGTTCACAATCCTCTCGATGGCAAGAGATGAAGCACTGTTTTACTTCACAATCCTCTCGGCGGCAAGAGATGGAGCGTATTTTTAGTTCAAAATCCTCTCGACGACAAGAGATGGAGCGCTGTTGTAGTTCACAATCCTTTCGACGGCAAGGATGAAGCGCTGTTTTAATTCATAATCCTCTCGGCGGCAAGAGATGAAGCGCTGTTTTAGTTCACAATCCTCTCGGCGGAAAGAGATAAAGGGCTGTTTTAGTTCACAACCCTCTCGATCGACAGAGAGTTGGAGCGCTGTTTTAGTTTACAATCCTCTCGACAGCAACAGATGAAGCGCTGTTTTAGTTCACAATCCTCTCGACGGCAAGAGATACAGCGCTCTTTTAGTTCACAATCCCCTCGGCGGCAAGAGATGGATCACGGTTTTAGTTCACAATCCTCTCGACGGCAAGAGATTAAGCGCTGTTATAGTTCACAAACCTCTCGGAGGCAAAAGATTGACACTGTTTTAGTTCACAAACCTCTCGCTGGACAGAGAGACGGAGCGCTGTTTTAGTTCACTATCCTCTCGAAGGCAAGAAATGAAGCACTGTTTTACTTCAAAATCCTCTCGACGGCAAGAGATGGAGCGTTGTTTTAGTTCACAGTCCTCTCGAAGACAAGAGATGGAACCTCTCTTTTAGTTCACAATCCTCTCGACAGCAAGAGTTGGAGCGCTGTTTTAGTTCACAAATCCTCTCGACGGCAAGAGATGAAGCGCTGTTTTAGTTCACAATCCTCTCTACGGCAAGATATGAGCGTTGTTTTAGGTCACAATCCCCTCGACGGCAAGAGATGAAGCGCTGCTTTAATTCACAATCCTCTCGACGGAAGAGATTAAGCGCTGTTTTAGTTCACAATCCTCTCGTTTGACAGAGAATTGGAGCGCTGTTTTAATTCACAATCCTCTCGACCACAAGAGATGAAGCGCTCTTTTAGTTCACAATCCTCTCGTCGGCAAGAGATGGAGCGGTGTTTTAGTTCACAATCCTTGGATGGCAAGAGAAGGAGCGCTGTTTTAGTTCACAAATGCTCTCGACGGCAAGAGATGGAGCGCTGTTTTAGTTCACAATCCTCTCTACGGCAAGAGATGGAGCGCTGTTTTAGTTCACAATCCTCTCGACGGCAAGAGATGAAGCACTGTTTTACTTCACAATCCTCTCGACGGCAAGAGATGGAGGGTGTTTTAGTTCACAATCCTCTCGACGACAAGAGATGGAGCGCTGTTGTAATTCACAATCGTCTCGCCGACAAGAGATTAGCGCTGTTTTAGTTCACAATCCTCTCGACAGCAACAGATGAAGCGCTGTTTTAATTCACAATCCTCTCGACGACAAGAGAAGGAGCGCTCTTTTAGTTCATAATCCTCTCGACGGCAAGAGATTAAGCGCTATTATAGTTCACAAATCTTTTGGAGGCAAGAGATTGAGCACTGTTTTAGTTCACAAACCTCTCGCTCGACAGAGAGGGGTAGCGCTGTTTTTGTTCACAATCCTCTCGACGGCAAGAGATGGAGCGCTGTTTTAGTTCACAATCCCCTGAACGACAAGAGATGGATCGCTAATTTAGTTCACAATCCTCTCGACGACAAGAGATGAAGCGCTGTTTTAGGTCACAATCCTCTCGACGGCAAGAGATGGATCACGGTTTTAGTTCTCAATCGTCTCGACGGCAAGAAATGAATTAGCTGTTTTAGTTCACAATCCTTTCGACGGCAAGAGGTGAAGCGCTCTTTTAGTTCACAATCGTCACGACGGCAAGAGATGAAGCGCTGTTGTAGTTCACAATCCTCGCGATCGCCAGAGAGATGCAGCGCAGTTTTAGTTCACAATCCTCTCGACGGCAAGAGATAAAGCGCAGTTTTAATTCACAATCCTCTCGCTCGACAGAGAGTGGGAGTGCTAGTTTAGATCACAATCCTCTCGACGGCAAGATATGCAGCGCTGTTTTAGTTCACAACGTGCTCGCTCGACAGAGAGATGCAGTGCTGTTTTAGTTCACAATCCCCTGTTTGACAGAGATTTGGAGCAGTGTTTTAGTTCACAATACTCTCGTTTGACAGAGAGTTGGAGCGCTGTTTTAGTTTCCAATTGCCTCCTTCGACAGAGAGATGGACGGCTGTATTAGTTCAAATCCTCTCGGCGGCAAGAGATGGAGCACTGTTTTAGTTCACAATTCTCTCTACGGCAAGAGATGAGCGTTGTTTTAGTTCACAATCCTCTCGACGGCAAGAGATGAAGCGCTGCTTCAATTGACAATCCTCTTGACGGAAGAGATTAAGCGCTGTTTTAGTTCACAATCCTCTCGTTTGACAGAGAATTGGAGCGCTGTTTTAATTCACATTCCTCTAGTCTGCAAGATTTGGAGCGCTGTTTTAGTTCACAATCCTCTCGACGGCAAGAGATGAAGCGCTGTTTTAGTTCACAACGTGCTCGCTCGACAGAGAGATGCAGTGCTGTATTAGTTCACAATCCTCTCGGCGGCAAGAGATTGAGCACTGTTTTAGATCACAATTCTCTCGCTCGACAGAGAGTTGGAGCGCTGTTTTAGTTTGCAATCCTCTCGACAGAGATTTGGAGCGCTTTCTTGTTCCCAGTCCTCTCGCTCGACAGATAGTTGGAGCGCTATTTTAGTTCACAATCCTCTCGCTCGACAGAGATTTGGAGCGCTGTATTAGTTCACAATACTCTCGATCGAAAGAGGGTTCTAGCGCTGTTTTAGTTCACAATCCTCTCGCTCGACAACAGAGAGTTGCATCGCTGTTATAGTTCACAATCCTCTCGCAAGACAGAGTGTTGGAGCGCTGTTTTGGTTCACAATCCTCTCGCTCGACAGAGAGTTGGTGCGCTATTTTAGTTCACAATCCTCTCGACGGCAAAAGATGAAGCGCTGTTTTAGTTCCCAATCCTCTCGCTCGACAGAGAGTTGAAGCGCTGTTTAAGTTCACAATCCTCTCGATCGAAAGAATGTTGAGCGCTGTTTTAGTTCACATTCTTCTCACTCGACAGAGAGATGGAGCGCTGTTTTAGTTCACAATCCTCTCTACGGCAAACGGTGAAGCGCTGTTTTAGTTCACAATCCTCTCGCTCAAAAGACAGATGGAGAGCTGTTTTAGTTCACAATTCTCTCGACGGCAAGAGATGAAACGCTGTTTTAATTCACATTCCTCTAGACGACAAGAGATGGAGCGCTGCTTTAGTTCACAATCCTCTCCACGACAAGAGATGGAGCGCTATTTTAGTTCACAATCCTCTCGCTCGACAGAGAAATGAATGACTGTTTTAGTTCACAATCCTCTCGACGGCAAGAGATGAAGCGCTGTTTTAGTTTATCTCCTCTCGGCGGCAAGAGATGAAACGCCATTTTAGTTCACAATCCTGTCGACGGCAAGAGATGAAGCGCTGTTTTAGTTCACAGTCCTCTCGGCGGCAAGAGATGGATCACGGTTTTAGTTCTCAATCGTCTCGACGGCAAGAGATGAATCGCTGTTTTAGTTCACAATCTTCCCGACGGCAAGATATGCGCCAATGTTTTAGTTTACAATCCTCTCCATCGAGAAAGAGATGGAGTGCTGTTTTAGTTCAAATTCCTCTCGTTTGACAGAGAAATGGAGCGCTGTTTTAGTCCACATTTCTCTCGACGGCAAGAGATGAAGCGCTGTTTTAGTTTACAGTCCTCTCGGCGGCAAGAGATGGATCACGGTTTTAGTTCTCAATCGTCTCGACGGCAAGAGATGAATCGCTGTTTTAGTTCACAATCTTCCCGACGGCAAGATATGCGCCAATGTTTTAGTTTACAATCCTCTCCATCGAGAAAGAGTTGGAGTGCTGTTTTAGTTCAAATTCCTCTCGTTTGACAGAGAAATGGAGCGCTGTTTTAGTCCACATTTCTCTCGACGGCAAGAGATGAAGCGCTGTTTTAGTTTACAATCCTCTCGACGGCAAGAGGTGAAGCGCTCTTTTAGTTCACAATCTTCTCGACGGCAAGAGATTAAGCGCTATTTTAGTTCACAATCCTCTCGACGGCAAGAGATGAAGCGCTCTTTTAGTTCACAGTCCTCTCGATCGCCATAGAGATGCAGCGCAGATTTAGTTCACAATCCTCTCGGCGGCAAGAGATGGATAACGGTTTTAGTTGTCAATCGTCTCGACGGCAAGAGATGAATCGCTGTTTTAGTTCACAATCCTCTCGACGACAAGAGGTGAAGCGCTGTTTTAGTTTACAATCCCCTCGATCGACAGAGAGTTGAAGCGCTGTTTTAGTTCACAATCCTCTCGATCGACGGAAAGTTGGACCGCTGTTTTAGCTGACATTCTTCTCGCTCGACAGAGAGATGGAGCGCTGTTTTAGCTCACAATCCTGTCGAAGGCAAGAGATGAAGCGCTATTTTAGTTGAGACTCCTCTCGACGGCAAGAGATACAGCGCTGTTTTAGTTAACAATCCTCTCGGCGGCAAGTGATGGAGCGCTGCTTTAGTTCCCAATCCTGTCGCTCGACAGAGAGATTGATGCGCTGTTATAGTTCACAAACCTCTCGGAGGCAACAGATTGAGCACTGCTTTGGTTCACAAACCTTTCGCTCGAAAGAGAGATGGAACGCTTTCTTACTTCCCAATCCTCTCGCTCGACAGAGAGATGGAGCGCTGTTTTGGTTCAAAATTTTCCCGACGGCAAGATATGCGCCAATGTTTTAGTTCACAATCCTCTCCATCGAAAAAGAGATGGAGTGCTGTTTTAGTTCACAATCCTCTCGTTTGACAGAGAAATGGAGCGCTGTTTTAGTCCACATTTCTCTCGACGGCAAGAGATGAAGAGGTGTTTTAGTTCACAATCCGTGGATGGCAAGAGATGAAGCGCTCTTTTAGTTCACAATCTTCTCGACGGCAAGAGATAAAGGGCTGTTTTAGTTCAGAACCCCCTCGATCGACAGAGAGTTGGAGCGCTGTTTTAGTTTACAATCCTCTCGACAGCAACAGATGAAGCGCTGTTTTAGTTCACAATCCTCTCGACGGCAAGAGATACAGCGCTCTTTTAGTTCACAATCCCCTCGGCGGCAAGAGATGGATCACGGTTTTAGTTCACAATCCTCTCGACGGCAAGAGATTAAGCGCTGTTATAGTTCACAAACCTCTCGGAGGCAAAAGATTGACACTGTTTTAATTCACAAACCTCTCGCTGGACAGAGAGACGGAGCGCTGTTTTAGTTCACTATCCTCTCGAAGGCAAGAAATGAAGCACTGTTTTACTTCAAAATCCTCTCGACGGCAAGAGATGGAGCGTTGTTTTAGTTCACAGTCCTCTCGAAGACAAGAGATGGAACCTCTCTTTTAGTTCACAATCCTCTCGACAGCAAGAGTTGGAGCGCTGTTTTAGTTCACAAATCCTCTCGACGGCAAGAGATGAAGCGCTGTTTTAGTTCACAATCCTCTCTACGGCAAGATATGAGCGTTGTTTTAGGTCACAATCCCCTCGACGGCAAGAGATGAAGCGCTGCTTTAATTCACAATCCTCTCGACGGAAGAGATTAAGCGCTGTTTTAGTTCACAATCCTCTCGTTTGACAGAGAATTGGAGCGCTGTTTTAATTCACAATCCTCTCGACCACAAGAGATGAAGCGCTCTTTTAGTTCACAATCCTCTCGTCGGCAAGAGATGGAGCGGTGTTTTAGTTCACAATCCTTGGATGGCAAGAGAAGGAGCGCTGTTTTAGTTCACAAATCCTCTCGACGGCAAGAGATGGAGCGCTGTTTTAGTTCACAATCCTCTCTACGGCAAGAGATGGAGCGCTGTTTTAGTTCACAATCCTCTCGACGGCAAGAGATGAAGCACTGTTTTACTTCACAATCCTCTCGACGGCAAGAGATGGAGGGTGTTTTAGTTCACAATCCTCTCGACGACAAGAGATGGAGCGCTGTTGTAATTCACAATCGTCTCGCCGACAAGAGATTAGCGCTGTTTTAGTTCACAATCCTCTCGACAGCAACAGATGAAGCGCTGTTTTAATTCACAATCCTCTCGACGACAAGAGAAGGAGCGCTCTTTTAGTTCATAATCCTCTCGACGGCAAGAGATTAAGCGCTATTATAGTTCACAAATCTTTTGGAGGCAAGAGATTGAGCACTGTTTTAGTTCACAAACCTCTCGCTCGACAGAGAGTTGAAGCAATGTTTTAGTTCACAATCCTCTCGATCGACAGAAAGTTGGAGCGCTGGTTTAGTTCACATTCTTTTCGCTCGACAGAGAATTGGAGCGCTGTTTTAGTTCAAAATCCTCTCGACAGCAAAAGATGAAGCGCTGTTTTAATTCACAATCCTCTAGCTCAAAATAGGGATGGAGCGCTGTTTTAGTTCACAATCCTCTCGCTCGACAGAGAGTTGGAGCGCTGTTCTAGTTCACAATGCTGTCGACGGCAAGAAACGAAGCGCTATTTTAGTTCAGAATCCTCTCGACGGCAAGAGATGCAGCGCGTTTAGTTCACAATCCTCTCGGTGGCAAGAGATGGAGCGCTGTTTTAGTTCCCAATCCTGTCGCTCGACAGAGAGATGGATGCGCTGTTATAGTTCACAAACCTCGCGCACGACAGAGAGCGGGAGCGCTGTTTTAGTTCACAATCCTCTCGATGGCAAGAGATGAAGCACTGTTTTACTTCACAATCCTCTCGGCGGCAAGAGATGGAGCGTATTTTTAGTTCAAAATCCTCTCGACGACAAGAGATGGAGCGCTGTTGTAGTTCACAATCCTTTCGACGGCAAGGATGAAGCGCTGTTTTAATTCATAATCCTCTCGGCGGCAAGAGATGAAGCGCTGTTTCAGTTCACAATCCTCTCGACGGAAAGAGATAAAGGGCTGTTTTAGTTCACAACCCTCTCGATCGACAGAGAGTTGGAGCGCTGTTTTAGTTTACAATCCTCTCGACAGCAACAGATGAAGCGCTGTTTTAGTTCACAATCCTCTCGACGGCAAGAGATACAGCGCTCTTTTAGTTCACAATCCCCTCGGCGGCAAGAGATGGATCACGGTTTTAGTTCACAATCCTCTCGACGGCAAGAGATTAAGCGCTGTTATAGTTCACGAACCTCTCGGAGGCAAAAGATTGACACTGTTTTAGTTAACAAACCTCTCGCTGGACAGAGAGACGGAGCGCTGTTTTAGTTCACTATCCTCTCGAAGGCAAGAAATGAAGCACTGTTTTACTTCAAAATCCTCTCGACGGCAAGAGATGGAGCGTTGTTTTAGTTCACAGTCCTCTCGAAGACAAGAGATGGAACCTCTCTTTTAGTTCACAATCCTCTCGACAGCAAGAGTTGGAGCGCTGTTTTAGTTCACAAATCCTCTCGACGGCAAGAGATGAAGCGCTGTTTTAGTTCACAATCCTCTCTACGGCAAGATATGAGCGTTGTTTTAGGTCACAATCCCCTCGACGGCAAGAGATGAAGCGCTGCTTTAATTCACAATCCTCTCGACGGAAGAGATTAAGCGCTGTTTTAGTTCACAATCCTCTCGTTTGACAGAGAATTGGAGCGCTGTTTTAATTCACAATCCTCTCGACCACAAGAGATGAAGCGCTCTTTTAGTTCACAATCCTCTCGTCGGCAAGAGATGGAGCGGTGTTTTAGTTCACAATCCTTGGATGGCAAGAGAAGGAGCGCTGTTTTAGTTCACAAATGCTCTCGACGGCAAGAGATGGAGCGCTGTTTTAGTTCACAATCCTCTCTACGGCAAGAGATGGAGCGCTGTTTTAGTTCACAATCCTCTCGACGGCAAGAGATGAAGCACTGTTTTACTTCACAATCCTCTCGACGGCAAGAGATGGAGGGTGTTTTAGTTCACAATCCTCTCGACGACAAGAGATGGAGCGCTGTTGTAATTCACAATCTTCTCGCCGACAAGAGATTAGCGCTGTTTTAGTTCACAATCCTCTCGACAGCAACAGATGAAGCGCTGTTTTAATTCACAATCCTCTCGACGACAAGAGAAGGAGCGCTCTTTTAGTTCATAATCTTCTCGACGGCAAGAGATTAAGCGCTATTATAGTTCACAAATCTTTTGGAGGCAAGAGATTGAGCACTGTTTTAGTTCACAAACCTCTCGCTCGACAGAGAGGGGTAGCGCTGTTTTTGATCACAATCCTCTCGACGGCAAGAGATGGAGCGCTGTTTTAGTTCACAATCCCCTGAACGACAAGAGATGGATCGCTAATTTAGTTCACAATCCTCTCGACGACAAGAGATGAAGCGCTCTTTTAGTTCACAATCGTCACGAAGGCAAGAGATGAAGCGCTGTTGTAGTTCACAATCCTCGCGATCGCCAGAGAGATGCAGCGCAGTTTTAGTTCACAATCCTCTCGACGGCAAGAGATAAAGCGCAGTTTTAATTCACAATCTTCTCGCTCGACAGAGAGTGGGAGTGCTAGTTTAGATCACAATCCTCTCGACGGCAAGATATGCAGCGCTGTTTTAGTTCACAACGTGCTCGCTCGACAGAGAGATGCAGTGCTGTTTTAGTTCACAATCCCCTCGTTTGACAGAGATTTGGAGCGGTGTTTTAGTTCACAATACTCTCGTTTGACAGAGAGTTGGAGCGCTGTTTTAGTTTCCAATTGCCTCCTTCGACAGAGAGATGGACGGCTGTATTAGTTCAAATCCTCTCGGCGGCAAGAGATGGAGCACTGTTTTAGTTCACAATTCTCTCTACGGCAAGAGATGAGCGTTGTTTTAGTTCACAATCCTCTCGACGGCAAGAGATGAAGCGCTGCTTCAATTGACAATCCTCTTGACGGAAGAGATTAAGCGCTGTTTTAGTTCACAATCCTCTCGTTTGACAGAGAATTGGAGCGCTGTTTTAATTCACAATCCTCTAGTCTGCAAGATTTGGAGCGCTGTTTTAGTTCACAATCCTCTCGACGGCAAGAGATGAAGCGCTGTTTTAGTTCACAACGTGCTCGCTCGACAGAGAGATGCAGTGCTGTATTAGTTCACAATCCTCTCGGCGGCAAGAGATGGAGCACTGTTTTAGATCACAATTCTCTCGCTCGACAGAGAGTTGGAGCGCTGTTTTAGTTTGCAATCCTCTCGACAGAGATTTGGAGCGCTTTCTTGTTCCCAGTCCTCTCGCTCGACAGATAGTTGGAGCGCTATTTTAGTTCACAATCCTCTCGCTCGACAGAGATTTGGAGCGCTGTATTAGTTCACAATACTCTCGATCGACAGAGGGTTCTAGCGCTGTTTTAGTTCACAATCCTCTCGCTCGACAACAGAGAGTTGCATCGCTGTTATAGTTCACAATCCTCTCGCAAGACAGAGTGTTGGAGCGCTGTTTTGGTTCACAATCCTCTCGCTCGGCAGAGAGTTGGAGCGCACTTTTAGTTCACAATCCTCTCGCTCGACAGAGAGTTCCATCGCTGTTTTGGTTCACAATCCTCTTGCACGACAGAGTGTTGGAGCGCTGTTTTGGTTCACAATCCTCTCGCTCGACAGTAAGTTGGAGCGCACTTTTAGTTCACAATCCTCTCGCTCGACAGAGAGTTGGTGCGCTATTTTAGTTCACAATCCTCTCGACGGCAAAAGATGAAGCGCTGTTTTAGTTCCCAATCCTCTCGCTCGACAGAGAGTTGAAGCGCTGTTTAAGTTCACAATCCTCTCGATCGAAAGAATGTTGAGCGCTGTTTTAGTTCACATTCTTCTCGCTCGACAGAGAGATGGAGCGCTGTTTTAGCTCACAATCCTCTCTACGGCAAACGGTGAAGCGCTGTTTTAGTTCACAATCCTCTCGCTCAAAAGACAGATGGACAGCTGTTTTAGTTCACAATTCTCTCGACGGCAAGAGATGAAACGCTGTTTTAATTCACATTCCTCTAGACGACAAGAGATGGAGCGCTGCTTTAGTTCACAATCCTCTCCACGACAAGAGATGGAGCGCTATTTTAGTTCACAATCCTCTCGCTCGACAGAGAAATGAATGACTGTTTTAGTTCACAATCCTCTCGACGGCAAGAGATGAAGCGCTGTTTTAGTTTATCTCCTCTCGGCGGCAAGAGATGAAACGCCATTTTAGTTCACAATCCTGTCGACGGCAAGAGATGAAGCGCTGTTTTAGTTCACAGTCCTCTCGGCGGCAAGAGATGGATCACGGTTTTAGTTCTCAATCGTCTCGACGGCAAGAGATGAATCGCTGTTTTAGTTCACAATCTTCCCGACGGCAAGATATGCGCCAATGTTTTAGTTTACAATCCTCTCCATCGAGAAAGAGATGGAGTGCTGTTTTAGTTCAAATTCCTCTCGTTTGACAGAGAAATGGAGCGCTGTTTTAGTCCACATTTCTCTCGACGGCAAGAGATGAAGCGCTGTTTTAGTTCACAATCCTCTCGACGGCAAGAGGTGAAGCGCTCTTTTAGTTCACAATCCTCTCGACGGCAAGAGATGAAGCGCTCTTTTAGTTCACAGTCCTCTCGATCGCCAGAGAGATGCAGCGCAGATTTAGTTCACAATCCTCTCGGCGGCAAGAGATGGATAACGGTTTTAGTTCTCAATCGTCTCGACGGCAACACATGAATCGCTGTTTTAGTTCACAATCCTCTCGACGACAAGAGGTGAAGCGCTGTTTTAGTTTACAATCCCCTCGATCGACAGAGAGTTGAAGCGCTGTTTTAGTTCACAATCCTCTCGATCGACGGAAAGTTGGACCGCTGTTTTAGCTGACATTCTTCTCGCTCGACAGAGAGATGTAGCGCTGTTTTAGTTCACAATCCTCTCCACGGCAAAAGATGAAGCGCTGTTTTAGCTCACAATCCTCTCGCTCGACAGAGAGTTGGTGCGCTGTTTTAGCTCACAATCCTGTCGAAGGCAAGAGATGAAGCGCTATTTTAGTTGAGACTCCTCTCGACGGCAAGAGATACAGCGCTGTTTTAGTTAACAATCCTCTCGGCGGCAAGTGATGGTGCGCTGCTTTAGTTCCCAATCCTGTCCCTCGACAGAGAGATTGATGCGCTGTTATAGTTCACAAACCTCTCGGAGCAACAGATTGAGCACTGCTTTGGTTCACAAACCTTTCGCTCGAAAGAGAGATGGAACGCTTTCTTACTTCCCAATCCTCTCGCTCGACAGAGAGATGGAGCGCTGTTTTGGTTCAAAATCTTCCCGACGGCAAGATATGCGTCAATGTTTTAGTTCACAATCCTCTCGTTTGACAGAGAAATGCAGCGCTGTTTTAGTCCACATTTCTCTCGACGGCAAGAGATGAAGAGGTGTTTTAGTTCACAATCCGTGGATGGCAAGAGATGAAGCGCTGTCTTAGTTCACAATCCTGTCGACGGCAAGAGGTGAAGCGCTCTTTTAGTTCACAATCTTCTCGACGGCAAGAGATTAAGCGCTGTTTTAGTTCACAATCCTTTCGACGGCAAGAGATGAAGCGCTGTTTTGGTTCACAATCCTCTCGATCGCCAGAGAGATGCAGCGCAGTATTAGTTCATAATCCTCTCGACGGCAAGAGATGAAGCGCAGTTTTAGTTCACAATTCTCTCGCTCGACAGAGAGTGGGTGCGCTGTTTTAGATCACAATCCTCTCGACGGCAAGAGATACAGCGCTGTTGTAGTTAACAATCCGCTCGGCGGCAAGAGATGTAGCGCTGTTTTAGTTCCCAAATCCTGTCGCTCGAAAGTGAGATGGATGGGCTGTTATAGTTCACAAACCTCTCGGAGGCAAGAGATTGAGCGCTGTTATAGTTCACAAACCTCTCGCTCGACAGAAAGATGGAACGCTTTCTTACTTCCCAATCCTCTCGCTCGACAGAGAGATGGAGCGCTGTTTTAGTTCACAAACCTCTCAACGACAACAGATGGAGCGCTATTTTAGTTCACAATCCTCTCGACGGAAGAGATGAAGCGCTGTTTTAGTTCACAATGCTCTCGACGGCAAGAGATGGAGCGCTGTTTTAGTTCACAATCCTCTCGCTCGACAGAGAGATGAATGACTGTTTTAGTTCACAATCCTGTCGATGGCAATAGCTGAAGCGCTGTTTTAGTTCATCTCCTCTCGGCGGCAAGAGATGGAGTGCCATTTTAGTTCACAATCCTCTCGAAGGCAAGAGATTTAGCGCTGTTTTAGTTCACAATCCTCTCGACGACAAGAGGTGAAGCGCTCTTTTAGTTCACAATCCTCTCAATGGTAAGAGATGAAGCGCTGTTTTAGTTCACAATCCTCTCGGCGGTAAGAGATGGATCACGGTTTTAGTTCTCAATCGTCTCGACGGCAAGAGATGAATCGCTGTTTTAGTTCACAATCCTCTCGACGACAAGAGTTGAAGCGCTTTTTTAGTTCACAATCCTCTCAACGGCAAGAGATGAAGCGCTGTTTTAGTACACAATCCTCCCGATCGACAGACAGTTGAAGCGCTGTTATTGTTCACAATCCTCTCGATCGACAGAAAGTTGGAGCGTTGTTTTAGTTCACATTCTTCTCGCTCGACAGATAGATGTAGCGCTGTTTTATTTCACAATCCTCTCGACGGCAAAAGATGAAGCGCTCTTTTAGTTAACAATCCTCTCGGCGGCAACAGATGGAGCGCGGTTTTAGTTCCAAATCCTGTCGCTCGACAGAGAGATAGATGGGCTTTTATAGCTCATAAACCTCTCGGAGGCAACAGATTGAGCACTGTTTTAGATCACAAACCTCTCCCTCGACAGAGAGATGGAACGCTTCCTTACTTCCCAATCCTCTCGCTCGACAGAGAGATGGAGCGCTGTTTTAGTTCACAATCCTCTCGATCGACAGAAAGTTGGAGCGCTTTTTTAGTTTACATTCTTCTCGCTCGACAGGGAGATTTAGTGCTGTTTTAGTACACAATCCTCTCGACGGCAAAAGGTGAAGCGCTGTTTTAGTTCACAATCCTCTCGCTCGACAGAGAGTTGAAGCGCTGTTTAAGTTCACAATCCTCTCGATCGAAAGAATGTTGAGCGCTGTTTTAGTTCACATTCTTCTCGCTCGACAGAGAGATGGAGCGCTGTTTTAGTTCACAATCCTCTCTACGGCAAAAGGTGAAGCGCTGTTTTAGTTCACAATCCTCTCGCTCAAAAGAGAGATGGAGAGCTGTTTTAGTTCACAATTCTCTCGACGGCAAGAGATGAAACGCTGTTTTAATTCACATTCCTCTAGACGACAAGAGATGGAGCGCTGCTTTAGCTCACAATACTCTCCACGACAAGAGATGGAGCGCTATTTTAGTTCACAATCCTCTCGTTCGACAGAGAAATGAATGACTGTTTTAGTTCACAATCCTCTCGACGGCAAGAGATGAAGCGCTGTTTTAGTTTATCTCCTCTCGGCGGCAAGAGATGAAGCGCCATTTTAGTTCACAATCCTGTCGACGGCAAGAGATGAAGCGCTGTTTTAGTTCACAATCCTCTCGGCGGCAAGAGATGGATCACGGTTTTAGTTCTCAATCGTCTCGACGGCAAGAGATGAATCGCTGTTTTAGTTCACAATCCTCTCGACGACAAGAGGTGAAGCGCTGTTTTAGTTTACAATCCCCTCGATCGACAGAGAGTTGAAGCGCTGTTTTAGTTCACAATCCTCTCGATCGACAGAACGTTGGACCGCTGTTTTAGCTGACATTCTTCTCGCTCGACAGAGAGATGTAGCGCTGTTTTAGTTCACAATCCTCTCGCTCGACAGAGAGTTGGTGCGCTGTTTTAGTTCACAATCCTGTCGAAGGCAAGAGATGAAGCGCTATTTTAGTTGAGACTCCTCTCGACGGCAAGAGATACAGCGCTGTTTTAGTTAACAATCCTCTCGGCGGCAAGTGATGGAGCGCTGCTTTAGTTCCCAATCCTGTCGCTCGACAGAGAGATTGATGCGCTGTTATAGTTCACAAACCTCTCGGAGGCAACAGATTGAGCACTGCTTTGGTTCACAAACCTTTCGCTCGAAAGAGAGATGAAACGCTTTCTTACTTCCCAATCCTCTCGCTCGACAGAGAGATGGAGCGCTGTTTTGGTTCAAAATCTTCCCGACGGCAAGATATGCGCCAATGTTTTAGTTCACAATCCTCTCCATCGAAAAAGAGATGGAGTGCTGTTTTAGTTCACAATCCTCTCGTTTGACAGAGAAATGGAGCGCTGTTTTAGTCCACATTTCTCTCGACG
The DNA here is from genome assembly GCA_030765065.1 of Deroplatys truncata. Lineage (NCBI taxonomy): Eukaryota > Metazoa > Arthropoda > Insecta > Mantodea > Mantidae > Deroplatys > Deroplatys truncata. The sequence goes on from CM060976.1 coordinate 383,955, forward strand.
GCAAGAGATGAAGAGGTGTTTTAGTTCACAATCCGTGGATGGCAAGAGATGAAGCGCTGTCTTAGTTCACAATCCTGTCGACGGCAAGAGGTGAAGCGCTCTTTTAGTTCACAATCTTCTCGACGGCAAGAGATTAAGCGCTGTTTTAGTTCACAATCCTCTCGACGGCAAGAGATGAAGCGCTGTTTTGGTTCACAATCCTCTCGATCGCCAGATAGATGCAGCGCAGGTTTAGTTCATAATCCTCTCGACGGCAAGAGATGAAGCGCAGTTTTAGTTCACAATTCATCGCTCGACAGAGAGTGGGTGCGCTGTTTTAGATCACAATCCTCTCGACGGCAAGAGATACAGCGCTGTTTTAGTTAACAATCCGCTCGGCGGCAAGAGATCTAGCGCTGTTTTAGTTCCCAAATCATGTCGCTCGAAAGTGAGATGGATGGGCTGTTATAGTTCACAAACCTCTCGGAGGCAACAGATTGAGCGCTGTTATAGTTCACAAACCTCTCGCTCGACAGAAAGATGGAACGCTTTCTTACTTCCCAATCCTCTCGCTCGACAGAGAGATGGAGCGCTGTTTTAGTTCACAAACCTCTCAACGACAACAGATGGAGCGCTATTTTAGTTCACAATCCTCTCGACGGAAGAGATGAAGCGCTGTTTTAGTTCACAATGCTCTCGACGGCAAGAGATGGAGCGCTGTTTTAGTTCACAATCCTCTCGCTCGACAGAGAGATGAATGACTGTTTTAGTTCACAATCCTGTCGATGGCAATAGCTGAAGCGCTGTTTTAGTTCATCTCCTCTCGGCGGCAAGAGATGGAGTGCCATTTTAGTTCACAATCCTCTCGAAGGCAAGAGATGAAGCGCTGTTTTAGTTCACAATCCTCTCGACGACAAGAGGTGAAGCGCTCTTTTAGTTCACAATCCTCTCAACGGTAAGAGATGAAGCACTGTTTTAGTTCACAACCCTCTCGGCGGTAAGAGATGGATCACGGTTTTAGTTCTCAATAGTCTCGACGGCAAGAGATGAATCGCTGTTTTAGTTCACAATCCTCTCGACGACAAGAGTTGAAGCGCTTTTTTAGTTCACAATCCTCTCAACCGCAAGAGATGAAGCGCTGTTTTAGTTCACAATCCTCCCGATCGACAGACGGTTGAAGCGCTGTTATTGTTCACAATCCTCTCGATCGACAGAAAGTTGGAGCGTTGTTTTAGTTCACATTCTTCCCGCTCGACAGATAGATGTAGCGCTGTTTTATTTCACAATCCTCTCGACGGCAAAAGATGAAGCGCTCTTTTAGTTAACAATCCTCTCGGCGGCAACAGATGGAGCGCGGTTTTAGTTCCCAATCCTGTCGCTCGACAGAGAGATGGATGGGCTTTTATAGCTCATGAACCTCTCGGAGGCAACAGATTGAGCACTGTTTTAGTTCACAAACCTCTCCCTCGACAGAGAGATGGAACGCTTCCTTACTTCCCAATCCTCTCGCTCGACAGAGAGATGGAGCGCTGTTTTAGTTCACAATCCTCTCGAGGGAAAGAGATGAAGCGCTGTTTTAGTTCACAATCCTCTCGACGACAAGAGGTGAAGCGCTCTTTTAGTTCACAATCCTCTCAACGGCAAGAGATGAAGCGCTGTTTTAGTTCACAATCCTCTCAATCGACAGAGTGTTGAAGCGCTGTTTTAGTTCACAATCCTCTCGATCGACAGAAAGCTGGAGCGCTTTTTTAGTTTACATTCTTCTCGCTCGACAGGGAGATTTAGTGCTGTTTTAGTACACAATCCTCTCGACGGCAAAAGGTGAAGCGCTGTTTTAGTTCACAATCCGCTCGCTCGACAGATAGTTCCATCGCTGTTTTGGTTCACAATCCTCTTGCACGACAGAGTGTTGGAGCGCTGTTTTGGGTCACAATCCTCTCGCTCGACAGTAAGTTGGAGCGCACTTTTAGTTCACAATCCTCTCGCTCGACAGAGATTTGGTGCTCTCTACGGCAAAAGGTGAAGCGCTGTTTTAGTTCACAATCCTCTCGCTCAAAAGAGAGATGGAGAGCTGTTTTAGTTCACAATTCTCTCGACGGCAAGAGATGAAACGCTGTTTTAATTCACATTCCTCTAGACGACAAGAGTTGAGCGCTGCTTTAGTTCACAATCCTCTCCACGACAAGAGATGGAGCGCTATTTTATTTCACAATCCTCTCGCTCGACAGAGAAATGAATGACTGTTTTAGTTCACAATCCTCTCGACGGCAAGAGATGAAGCGCCATTTTAGTTCACAATCCTGTCGACGGCAAGAGATGAAGCGCTGTTTTAGTTCACAATCCTCTCGGCGGCAAGAGATGGATCACGGTTTTAGTTCTCAATCGTCTCGACGGTAAGAGGTGAATCGCTGTTTTAGTTCACAATCTTCCCGACGGCAAGATATGTGCCAATGTTTTAGTTTACAATCCTCTCCATCGAAAAAGAGATGGAGTGCTGTTTTAGTTCAAATTTCTCTCGTTTGACACAGAAATGGAGCGCTGTTTTAGTCCACATTTCTCTCGATGGCAAGAGATGAAGAGGTGTTTTAATTCACAATCCGTGGATGGCAAGAGATGAAGCGCTGTCTTAGTTCACAATCCTCTCGATCGACAGAAAGTTGGACCGCTGTTTTAACTGACATTCTTCTCGCTCGACAGAGAGATGTAGCGCTGTTTTATTTCACAATCCTCTCGACGACAAGAGGTGAAGCGCTGTTTTAGTTTACAATCCCCTCGATCGACAGAGAGTTGAAGCGCTGTTTTAGCTCACAATCCTCTCGCTCGATAGAGAGTTGGTGCGCTGTTTTAGTTCACAATCCTGTCGAAGGCAAGAGATGAAGCGCTATTTTAGTTGAGAATCCTCTCGACGGCAAGAGATACAGCGCTGTTTTAGTTAACAACTCTCGGCGGCAAGTGATGGAGCGCTGCTTTAGTTCCCAATCCTATCGTTCGACAGAGAGATTGATGCGCTGTTATAGTTCACAAACCTCTCGGAGGCAACAGATTGAGCACTGCTTTGGTTCACAAACCTTTCGCTCGAAAGAGAGATGGAACGCTTTCTTACTTCCCAATCCTCTCGCTCGACAGAGAGATGGAGCGCTGTTTTGGTTCAAAATCTTCCCGACGGGAAGATATGCGCTAATGTTTTAGTTCACAATCCTCTCCATCGAAAAAGAGATGGAGTGCTGTTTTAGTTCACAATCCTCTCGTTTGACAGAGAAATGGAGCGCTGTTTTAGTCCACATTTCTCTCGACGGCAAGAGATGAAGAGGTGTTTTAGTTCACAATTCGTGGATGGCAAGAGATGAAGCGCTGTCTTAGTTCACAATCCTGTCGACGGCAAGAGGTGAAGCGCTCTTTTAGTTCACAATCTTCTCGACGGCAAGAGATTAAGCGCTGTTTTAGTTCACAATCCTCTCGACGGCAAGAGATGAAGAGCTGTTTTGGTTCACAATCCTCTCGATCGCCAGAGAGATGCAGCGCAGGTTTAGTTCATAATCCTCTCGACGGCAAGAGATGAAGCGCAGTTTTAGTTCACAATTCTCTCGCTCGACGGAGAGTGGGTGCGCTGTTTTAGATCACAATCCTCTCGACGGCAAGAGATACAGCGCTGTTTTAGTTAACAATCCGCTCGGCGGCAAGAGATGTAGCGCTGTTTTAGTTCCCAAATCCTGTCGCTCGAAAGTGAGATGGATGGGCTCTTATAGTTCACAAACCTCTCGGAGGCAAGAGATTGAGCGCTGTTATAGTTCACAAACCTCTCGCTCGACAGAAAGATGGAACGCTTTCTTACTTCCCAATCCTCTCGCTCGACAGAGAGATGGAGCGCTGTTTTAGTTCACAAACCTCTCAACGACAACAGATGGAGCGCTATTTTAGTTCACAATCCTCTCGACGGAAGAGATGAAGCGCTGTTTTAGTTCACAATGCTCTCGACGGCAAGAGATGGAGCGCTGTCTTAGTTCACAATCCTCTCGCTCGACAGAGAGATGAATGACTGTTTTAGTTCACAATCCTGTCGATGGCAATAGCTGAAGCGCTGTTTTAGTTCATCTCCTTTCGGCGGCAAGAGATGGAGTGCCATTTCAGTTCACAATCCTCTCGAAGACAAGAGATGAAGCGCTGTTTTAGTTCACAATCCTCTCGACGACAAGAGGTGAAGCGCTCTTTTAGTTCACAATCCTCTCAACGGTAAGAGATGAAGCGCTGTTTTAGTGCACAATCCTCTCGGCGGTAAGAGATGGATCACGGTTTTAGTTCTCAATCGTCTCGACGGCAAGAGATGAATCGCTGTTTTAGTTCACAATCCTCTCGACGACAAGAGTTGAAGCGCTTTTTTAGTTCACAATCCTCTCAACGGCAAGAGATGAAGCGCTGTTTTAGTTCACAATCCTCCCGATCGACAGACAGTTGAAGCGCTGTTATTGTTCACAATCCTCTCGATCGACAGAAAGTTGGAGCGTTGTTTTAGTTCACATTCTTCTCGCTCGACAGATAGATGTAGCGCTGTTTTATTTCACAATCCTCTCGACGGCAAAAGATGAAGCGCTCTTTTAGTTAACAATCCTCTCGGCGGCAACAGATGGAGCGCGGTTTTAGTTCCCAATCCTGTCGCTCGACAGAGAGATGGATGGGCTTTTATAGCTAATAAACCTCTCGGAGGCAACAGATTGAGCACTGTTTTAGTTCACAAACCTCTCCCTCGACAGAGAGATGGAACGCTTCCTTACTTCCCAATCCTCTCGCTCGACAGAGAGATGGAGCGCTGTTTTAGTTCACAATCCTCTCGAGGGAAAGAGATGAAGCGCTGTTTTAGTTCACAATCCTCTCGACGACAAGTGGTGAAGCGCTCTTTTAGTTCACAATCCTCTCAACGGCAAGAGATGAAGCGCTGTTTTAGTTCACAATCCTCTCAATCGACAGAGTGTTGAAGCGCTGTTTTAGTTCACAATCCCCTCGATCGACAGAAAGTTGGAGCGCTTTTTTAGTTTACATTCTTCTCGCTCGACAGGGAGATTTAGTGCTGTTTTAGTACACAATCCTCTCGACGGCAAAAGGTGAAGCGCTGTTTTAGTTCACAATCCTCTCGCTCGACAGAGAGTTGGAGCGCTGTTTTTGTTCACAATCCTGTCGGCGGCAAGAGATGAAGCGCTATTTTAGTTGAGAATCCTCTCGACGGCAAGAGATGGAGCGCTGTTTTAGTTCCCAATCCTGTCGCTCGACAGAGGGATGGATGCGCTGTTTTAGTTCACAAACCTCTCGGAGGCAAGATATTGAGCACTGTTTTAGTTCACAAACCTCTCGGTCCACAGAGAGACGGAACGCTTTCTTACTTCCCAATCCTCTCTCTCAACAGAGAGATGGAGCGCTGTTTTTGCTCACAATCCTCTCGACGGCAAGAGATGAAGCACTGCTTTACTTCACAATCCTCTTGACGGCAAGAGATGGAGCGTTGTGTTTGTTCACAATCCTCTCAATGACAAGAGATGGAGCGCTGTTTTAGTTCACAATCCTGTCAACAGCAAGAGATGGAGCTCTGTTTTAGTTCACAAATCCTCTCGACGGCAAGAGTTGGAGCGCTGTTTTAGTTCACAATCCTTTCGACGGCAAGAGATGAAGCGCTGTTTTAGTTCACAACGTGCTCGCTCGACAGAGAGATGCAGCGCTGTTTAGTTCACAATCCTCTCGTTTGACAGACAGTTGGAGCGCTGTTTTAGTTCCCAATTGCCTCGCTCGACAGAGAGATGGACGTCTGTATTAGTTCACAATCCTCTCGGCGGCAAGAGATGGAGCGCTGTTTTATTTTGCAATCCTCTCGACAGAGATTTGGAGCGCTTTTTTGTTCCCAGTCCTCTCGCTCGACAGATAGTTGGAGCGCTATTTTAGTTCACAATCCTCTCGCTCGAAAGGGCGTTGGAGCGCTGTATTAGTTCACAATACTCTCGATCGACAGGGAGTTCTAGCGCTGTTTTAGTTCACAATTCTCTCGCACGACAGAGAGTTGCATCGCTGTTTTAGTTCACAATCCTCTCGCAAGACAGGGTGTTGGAGCGCTGTTTTGGTTCACAAACATCTCGGAGGCCTGAGATTGAGCACTGTTTTAGTTCACAAACCTCTCGCTCGACAGAGAGGTGGAGCGCTGTTTTAGTTCAGAACCCTCTCGACTGCAACAGATAGAACGCTGCTTTAGTTCACAATCCTTTCAACGACAAGAGATGGAGCGCTAATTTAGTTCACAATCGTTTCGACGGCAAGAGATGAAGCGCTGTTTTAGGTCACAATCCTCTCGACGGCAAGAGATACAGTGCTGTTTTAGTTCACAATGCTCTCGACGGCAAGAGATGGATCACTGTTTTAGTTCTCAATCGTCTCGACGGCAAGAGATGAATCGCTGTTTTAGTTCACAATCCTCTCAACGGCAAGAGATGAAGCGCTGTTTTAGTGCACAATCCTCTCGATCGACAGAGAGTTGAAGCGCTGTTTTAGTTCACAATCCTCTCGATCGACAGAAAGTTGGAGCGCTTTTTAGTTCACATTCTTCTCGCTCGACACGGAAATGTAGCGCTGTTTTCGATCACAATCCTTTCGACGGCAAAAGATGAAGCGCTGTTTTAGTTCACAATCCTCTCGCTCGACAGAGAGTTGGAGCGCTGTTTTAGTTCACAATCCTGTCAACGGCAAGAGATGAAGCGCTATTTTAGTTGAGAATCCTCTCGACGGCAAGAGATGTAGCGCTGTTTTAGTTCCCAATCCTGTCGCTTGACAGAGAGATGCAGCGCAGTTTTAGTTCACAGTCCTCTCGACGGCAAGAGATGAAGTGCAGTTTTAGTTCACAATTTTCTCGCTCGACAGAGAGTGGGAGTGCTAGTTTAGATCACAATCCTCTCGACGGCAAGATATGTTCCTCTCAATCGAACAAAAGACGGAGTGCTGTTTTAGTTCACAATCCTCTCGTTTGTCAGAGAATTGGAGCGCTGTTTTAGTTCACAGTCCTCTCGACGGCAAGAGATGAAGCGCTGATTTAATTCACAATCCTCTCGTCAACAAGAGATGATGCGCTGTTAGTAGTATAAGTCCCGGATGAGCCAATTGGCTTAACGATAATCCTGCCGCTAGGAGCGCTAGTGTCGCTAGTGTCGCTGCGTGCGACGGCGGCGGCGGTAAGTTTGAAAAGCGCCCTGAGCGGGAGGATTATCGTTATTGCAATTGGTTCATCCGGGACGAGTTAAAAGAATTGAGGATTAGGGAAAGGTGAAGAAAAACAGGATCTGTCGTGGAGTGTTTTGATTGGTTCGTTAATTTGGGTGGAAGATGAAGGAAGGAAGATGAAAGAGTATGTAGGTCACGTGATGGAGAGGAGCGGGGTGGCGAGGTGTTGTCTGTGCCGAGGTCGTGACTGAAAGAGGGAAAAGATGGGGAGCGAGGAATAAAAAGTATAACAGAAAGTGACGTGTGAAGTTGTGATTGGTGGGAATAAGAAGTGATGTTATTGGTGGAAAGGAACAAATGAAAGTTTTTGATTGGTAAGAAAAGAGAGATTATGATTGGTGGAAAGAAAAAGGTGTGGGAGTGGGGTATGTTGGAGGTGATGGGAAAGGTAAGTTTTGCTAGCAACAAGATTTGCAAAAGCCTGTCGTGAACTGATCAGCAACTTTTTGAACGTTGGATGGTAGTTTTCTTGAGTGGATAGAGAGATGGGGCGATATGAGATGCGGTGGCGAAAATGGGAACTAAACAAGATGGTTGAGACAAGAGGTTTAAGGACGAGGAAATTTGGAGGTTAGTGGTGAACATTGCGGTCGCAAGAGGTGGGGGCAAGGAGACGCGGTGGTGAGAATGGGAACTAAAAGAAGATGGCGGTAGCAAGAGCTTAGAAGAGCAGATTTTGATGTTAAAATAGTGGGAACTAAAAATGGCGGACGGTCTGCGACAAGGAGATGCGGTGAGAACTAAACAAGATGGCGGACGAAAGAGGAGGGTAAGGAGATTTGAGGTTACAGTACCAAATCACGAAAGGATATATTCCTACGCCAAGCAGGTCCGAAAAATAATTATGCGTGTGGTACTTATCTGTTACTGGTGTGGATGCGTCACCAAAAGCGCGGCAGCTTCACGCGACGCGAAAAAATAAAAGCAAACTGTTTTTGAAAATGCTTAACCAGCTTTAAGATCAACCAACATCACTACGCACTGATATACCTAGGTTTTTTAAAGCGGTACAGACGCCCTTTGCAGAGGCGAAATTTAACTATACCAAAAACCTGGTACTGGACCATCGTGATGGTCGCTAGCGTACGTAGGAGCAGGGTTCTCATAGCCGGTCGAAAGCGGTCAAAAACGTGTACGACGTAGGTGTTCACAGTAGCTGCTGTCGAGTCAACCGTAGAGGTGTGAATGAACGAGATCTGTTCTTGCCGGCAATCTGGTTGGGAGATGAGAGGCGCGGTGGTAAAAATGGGAACTAAATAAGATGGCGGAGGCATGAAGTTGAGGTTAAGGAGCGGTGAGGTGTTGTCTGTGCGGAGGTTGGGGCTGAAAGAGGGGAAGGATGGCGAACGAGGGATAAAAAGTATAACAGAAAGTGACGTGTGAAGTTGTGATTGGTGGGAATAAGAAGTGATGTTATTGATGGAAAGGAACAAATGAAAGTTGTTGATTGGTAAGAATAAGAGAGATTATGATTGGTGGAAAGAAAAAAGGTGTGGGAGTGGGGTATGTTGGAGGTGATGGTAAAGGTAAGTTTTGCTACCAACAACATTTGCAAAAGCCTATCCAGAATTCATCAGCAATTTTAAATAACTAGTGTTTCGGGGTTTTCTCTGGCTGGTAGACGAATGCAAGCTGTTTCTGCTTTTTCATAGGTTTTCCCAAAATTGAAAATGCATATATTGTAACACAAATGTGTGCAGTGCAAAAGAAAATAAAAATTAAATAGGCACACACACACACACACACGCCCGTTGCAGTTGCCATACTTATATTATTCGTCTTTTCCTTTTTTTCTTTTTTTTTTAAAAAATAACTAGTTTTTGGGGGTTTTCTGCGGTTGGTAAACGAATGCAAGCTCTTTCTGCTTTTTCATAGGTTTTCCCTGGTTGGTAGGCGTTTTCTGTAGTGGTTGACGAAGTCGTTTCTAATTTTCGAGGTTTTCTCAGGTTTTTAGTGGTTGTCCCTCCCCGGTAGGCAAATGATGAAGTTTTACCTTGTCGGCGCACGGATACTAGGCACATACTCGCACACACACACACACACCCGTTGCAGTTGCCATACTTATATTATTCGTCTTTTCCTTTTTTTCGTTTTTTTTAAAAAATAACTAGTTTTTTTGGGGTTTTCTGCGGTTGGTAAACGAATGCAAGCTCTTTCTGCTTTTTCATAGGTTTTCCCTGGTTGGTAGGCGTTTTCTGTAGTGGTTGACGAAGCCGTTTCTAATTTTCGAGGTTTTCTCAGGCTTTTAGTGGTTGTCCCTCCCCGGTAGGCAAATGATGAAGTTTTACCTTGTCGGCGCACGTATACTAGGCACATACTCGCACACACACACACACACACACACCCGTTGCAGTTGCCATACTTATATTATTCGTCTTTTCCTTTTTTCGTTTTTTTTTAAAAAATAACTAGTTTTTTGGGGGTTTTCTGCGGTTGGTAAACGAATGCAAGCTCTTTCTGCTTTTTCATAGGTTTTCCCTGGTTGGTAGGCGTTTTCTGTAGTGGTTGACGAAGCCGTTTCTAATTTTCGAGGTTTTCTCAGGTTTTTAGTGGTTGTCCCTGCCCGGTAGGCAAATGATGAAGTTTTATCTTGTCGGCGCACGGATACTAGGCACATACTCGCACACACATACACACACACATTTAATAGTAGCGTGTAGCAAACTGTTTTTGAAAAATGCTTAACCAGCTTTAAGATCAACCAACATCACTACGCACTGATATACCTAGGTTTTTAAAGCGGTACAGACGCCCTTTGCACAGACGTAATTTAACTATACCAAAAACCTGGTCGCTAGCGTACGTAGGAGCAGGCTTCTCATTGCCGGTCGAAAGCGGCAAAAAAGTGTACTATCTTGTTTTCATGGGTTTTCCAGATCGGTAAGCGTTAGAATACTCCTAGAACTTTTTTCAGGTTTTTCGCGGTTGTCCCTGTCCGGTAGGCAAATGATAAAGTTTTTCTATAATGTCGTCGTTTTGGCTTGTGGCGCACGGATACTAGGCACATACTCGCACACACACACACACACAAACACACACACACACACTAAAATAGTAGCGTATAAAAAAATTTAACAAACCGTAGATTTTCAAGAAAATTCCCACACCGCAAACTACCCGTTTAGTGGAAGAAAGTTAGTTATTTTTATTGTCTTAAAAATGGCTCTAACCCTTTTGATTACGGCACGGTATGTTTAAGATATCTGCATGACAAATAAAATGTATAACTTCAATTTTCTGGGAATAGCTGTGAAGTAGTCTCATTGTGAATGTCTTTTGTACAACTGTTAAACCGTAGGAAACGAAGCCTTACTGTACAAGAACTGTACAAGAACGTTAAAGCACACAATTTATGTGTATTATTATTATCATTATTATTATTATTATCATTATTATTATTATTATTATTATTATTATTATTATTATTATTATTATTATTATTATTATAATTATTATTATTATTATTATTACTTTGTGGCGTTGTCTATTTACAAAGTTTCCATGTTGATTTTAATGTTTAAAAGCTTTAGACCTTTCTCACTAAAACTCGTCATTCTTTTATCTTTTCTTTTTTCATTTTCATACAAAGAGAACGGAATTTCACAAGTGAAACAGTACTGTGATAACGATACCAACAAACTAATTATTATTCACCCACTGAAACACATAAAAACAAGAAGTAATAATCACAGACCCAGTTTGTGGGTATTTAAATGAAACATCATGCACAATACAAGCCAATTATGTAATAAGTTGAAATGTGCAAATCTATAGATGTATTTCTGGTGAAATCCCGGTATGGAATTTTTGAGTGCAATGCAATTTCTCCTGTATCTGCTATGTACGTGGTAGAGAAAGTAAAAATAGTTACAGTGACTATACAAATGTAACAATAGAGAAACCCACTTGAAGAAAAAACGGAATAAAAATAACAAGGCGCAGACTCAACTTTCGCGCCATTCTCCGAATATCTGAGAATATTCTTAATATGAGACAAGCATTTTACCTTAAGCAAGTAGTTTTAATCTTACTTTTATGAAAATCAGAGTTTTCTCTACATCCTTTATTTGTGACAACAACGCTAAGTTTCGAGTTAGCTATACTCACTTTTCTTGCAACTATATACGTTTAAACTAATATTAACAAATTTCTCGTAATCCCAGAATTTATTAATCATAGCTGTAATATTTTTCACAACTGCATGTAATAATATTGATTTAGGGCTTTTAGTAATTTGCTATTCGTTCTAAAACCTTTTATATTGTCAAGCTGGACAACTATAAACATTCATAACAACATTAGTATAAACTTCCCTACAGAGTTTTATATACATTTTTACAAGTTGTTTTAAGAAATTGTTAAATTTCGGTACCGAAAAAAATAAAGATACGGTTTTCCAAAGATTTCGAAAGAACTAAGTTGCTGTATCAAAATTTCCTTGTTACAAATTGTGCATTTATTTCTTAAGGAAACCAGGAATACAGATTTTTTATAAATTTTAGCGTGCACCGATCTATATTTTTAACTTTTACGCCTACGTTTCTCGTCAATAAACACCATTGCTGAAGAGGTTGGTATTTCTACTCTCTCTACCACGTAAAATAGTAGGTAGAGGAGGTATGCATTGCATCCAAATATTCAATATTGAGATTTCACTGGAAAACTAAATACTTGTTTTGAGGTCCCCTGAATAAAAAACATTTTTAGAAAATTCTGTGTGTATGTGTCAGAGCAGCATAACTCAAAAATGAAAAGTCGGATAAATACTAAACTTGGTATTTAGGTTGAGTACCTTCCAAAGATACGACACAGAGATTTTCAAGAAAGTCCCTCCACCCCAAACTACCCCTTACATGAACTATTTTCCGAAATGTTTTATCTTCTAAAACTGTCTCTGACGATTTTAATTACAACACCATATATTAAAGACATTTATATGAAAAATAAAATGTATATCTTGAATTTTGTGGAAATAGCCTGTGAAGTCCTCTTGATTCGGAAGAAATTTTCTATGATCTTGTATAACTGCTAAGGTTTGAGAAAAACATACAATACAAAAAATTTAGATCTCTTTAAAAACACACACAATTTATTTGAAATAACTTTTTTGTGACGTCAGCCATTTCCGAGATATCTGTTATAAATGGTTCGAATTGTACAATGCTTAGCCATTCTTTTTTAAAGGCATGTCGCTTTTCAGTTCTTGCTCGCCATGTTGATGGAAAGAATTTAGAATTTTAAGGCCAGTGTATAGCGTCCCTTTGGATGTATAACGGATGTGCAATGCAACCATTTCCCGAAAAGTTTATCTGGATTAAAATTAAGTGGATATGAAAATAAACTTTCGTACTCACCTATAAGAGATAGAGGGTAGAGGTCATACGAACGTAACACTTGAGAATTTTTATTCAGCAGTTGGTGTTACTCCTTAGAAAGGAAGTATCTGCTGATTCTATTTAATTCTTACATTTTACATAACACGTATGCACGGCACAACACAAAAACACTACACACGACACTCATAGTTTTAAATATTGCACTAATGGGGTTGCAAGCGTTACAGCTCTGCTCGCTTCAGTCATTCTCACGTACAGCACTACGCGCAAAGACCGTGTGCTAATGTAAGTGAAAATTGAGCGTGAGAAACGGATGTTCGTAAGCGATAAAATGCAGCTTTATTGTCGATAGTAGGGATTGCGCAGTGGCGGATCGTGACAGGATGACTGCGTTTTTACAACTTGACAATTTTGTGGCGAAATGAGGCATTTAACTCGACGCGCATGTTGAAACTGCGGTTGCGATAAGCGAGCTTATAAAAACCCGGTGCCAAGAGCAACCGGCCGTAGTGAGAAACGGGAGCGATAGTGGGTTTTTCTACAAAATCGTTCTATTTGACGAAAAATAGTTTAAAATAAAAACAAAATAGCAGCAGCACTTTGCAGGGAAAGAGCGATCGGTGCATTCGGACCATAAGATGGAGCCGCAACCCGGGGGAAGTCGCGATGGCACCTTGCAGCCTACGTTCGAAATTATAGGGCACAAGCAGAGAAGGCTGCCAAAGCTTTTTTCCGGATTTACAGAGTCTCAAATTACCGTAAACCCGGTCCCCAGAGATGTTAACCCGGAGCAATGGGTATCGCATATGTTTAACGATATTCTAAACTTTGCGAAAGAGAACCTGTTAGAAAACGAACCCGGATATTTAGGCATATCCATAACAGACGAAAAGGAGACGTCCAAAGCCTTCAACATGAGCGTGAGGCGCGTAGAGCAATTGAATGCGGATGTCATTGTTGGAAGCATCGAAAAAGTAATGCAAAGTAACCAACAATTCTTGCTAAGCCGGCCTCTTCATGCGACGTTTGTGTGGACCAAGGAGGTCTCGGGTTCGTGCCACCAACCTTGCGATGCCTGTAGGGACAATAAAGGCATTGTCGAAATAGCCAACAAAGACAACTTGTGTTTAGCAAGAGCCATTGTTTTAGTTAAAGCCAAAGTGGATCGTGACGTCAACTATAAAACGATGACGCGCTCCGACTATCTGCAAAAATCGAGGGCCGTAGCCTTGTGTGCGAGCATCGGTCAAGGCCACGACAGCTGCACGATAAATGACGTCAGACGCTTTAACGCTGCGTTAAAGGGCTTCGCTGTGACGGTGTTTGGCGATCATACGGGGAAGCACGTGCTGTACGCGTCGGATAAGAAATGCGATAAATATATCGACGTCATGCTCCACGCCGGGCACCTTAATGCTATCGCGAACCTTCACAAGTGCTTTAAATGCAAATGGTATTGCCGCCGGTGTCATCATCCCTCGGCACACAAAAAAGAATTTCATAGGTGCGACGCCAGGTGTGCTAAATGCCATCAGCAGTGCGATGCGCGATTTGACGCCTACATACGCTGCGCCGGGTGCAACAGAGATTTTAAGGGACCGACATGCTTTGCAAACCACGCAAAGAAAGGCGTTTTTTACCCAAAGGCGCTGTCGGTGTGCGATGTAGAAATGGTGTGCACGTCTTGCAATAAGCTCGTGAATGCGAGGCACAGAAAAACCGCGCACGAGTGCGGGGAAAAGTACTGCTATCATTGCAAGACACACGTGAATTCTAGCCACATGTGCTATCTGCAGCCGTATGCCGCAAGGAACAAAAGAAACCGGTACGTGTTTATGTTTATCGACTTTGAATGCACGCAAAACATTCCATATACCGGCAAGAAGGACACATACGAGCATGTACCCAACTTGTGCGTGTTGTACCAAGCCTGCCCGCACTGCATCGACGAACGCCACAAGACGGCATACTGCACCGAATGCGGTTGCAAAGAATGGGTGTTTATGGACGAACCCGTGAAGCAGCTTTTCGAGCACATCGCGCAGGCGAGGTTCGAAGCCTGGGACGTCTACGTCGTGGCGCATAACCTCAGAGCTTACGACGGGCAGTTTTTATTAAAGTACATGGTGGCGCACTTAGACTGGGCGCCGGAGCTCATCATGAACGGAAACAAGATCTACAGGATGAGGTACGGTGACGTCACATTTCTAGACTCGCTCAACTTCATACCCATGCCACTCTCCCGCTTTTCCAAGACCTTCGGATTAAAGGAATGCAAAGGTTATTTCCCGTACCTGTTTAACACGAAGGAAAACGAGCAGTACGTGGGTTCGATTCCCGACAAAAGGCATTACTGTCCGGAGGGCATGTCGGCGGAGGGTCGGAAAGCCTTCGAGCAGTGGCACGAAGAAAAGGCGTCCTCCGGGTACGTCTTCGACATGAGGGCGGAAATGGTGGCGTATTGCAAGATGGACGTATTTCTACTCAGTCAGGGAGTTTCCAAATTCAGAAGGGAATTCTTGGACGAGAACGGAATAGACCCGTTCAGAGAATGCGTCACCATCACGCAGGCGTGCATGTGCGTGTATAGAAAGCGCTTCATGCCGCTTAAAAAAATTGCCCTCTTGCCAGCGGGCGGGTATCGACCAGCGGACCGGCAGTCTCTCGCCGCATGCATATGGCTAACTTGGCTAGAGATGCAAAACGGCATCGTCATCCAGCACGCCATGCGAGAACGCAAAGTTAAAATCGCGGGGCACAAGGTGGACGGGTACAGAGAGGCCGAAAAAACCGCGTACTTTTTCCTCGGTTGCTTTTACCACGGCTGCAGGCGGTGCTTTCACAATCGCCATGCGGTGATATACAACTCGGGACACGAAACCATGACCTCCAGGTTAGAGAGCACCGAGAATGTCACGGCCGAGATCAAGGCCGCCGGCTACGCCGTGGTGGAAATGTGGGAGTGCGAGTTCAACGCCGCGATGGAGGCCAACCAGGACCTCGCGCGCCACGCAAGGGACTTTGCGGTACCGGAACCTCTGAACCCCAGAGACGCCTTCTACGGAGGTCGCACCAACTGCACCAAGACGTACTGCGAGGCGAAGGGGGATAGCAAGATCTACTACTACGACGTATGCAGCCTGTACCCGTACGTGAACAAGACGAAGCCCTAACCCGCGGGCCATCCCAAGATCCACGTGGATCGATTCCCGCGCTTGGAAGACGTGGGGGCGGGTTGGTGAAGTGCGAGGTTCTACCGCCGCAACACCTGTACCACCCGGTGCTACCGGCGCGCATCGGCGGCAAGCTGATCTTCCCGCTATGCCGCGCTTGTGCGGAGGCGGAGAGCCAAGACGAGTGCCACCACGGCGAGCGCGAGAGGGCGTTGTCGGGTACCTGGGTGGTCGACGAGATGAAGGTCGCCCTGGAGGAGGGGTACCGCCTCCTCCGGGTCCACGAGATCTGGGAGTACGACGTGGTGCAGCACGAACCGACCACCGGAGCCAAGGGTCTCTTCGAGGACTACGTGAATCAGTTCCTGAAGATCAAGACCGAAGCCTCCGGCTGGCCCTCGGATTGCGACGACCCTGCCGCAAAG
This sequence comes from Deroplatys truncata, assembly GCA_030765065.1. Taxonomy (NCBI): domain Eukaryota; kingdom Metazoa; phylum Arthropoda; class Insecta; order Mantodea; family Mantidae; genus Deroplatys; species Deroplatys truncata. The sequence goes on from CM060976.1 coordinate 400,116, forward strand.
CAGCAGTACGTGGAGCAATTCTTCGAACACGAAGGCGTAGCCCTGGATCCCCAGGCCGTCGCCACCAACCCCGGCAGACGGGAGCTGGCCAAGCTGATGTTCAACAGCTTCTGGGGCAAACTGGGGCAGAGGGAAAACCTCCCCACGTGCGAGCTGGTGGACCGGTACGACCGCCTACTGGAGCTGCTCAACGACCCTGGCGTGGAAGTGCAGACCTACGTGCCCGTCACCGTCCGGATCATGTACGCGGTGTGGAAGTACTGCGAGCAGCACCGCAAGGTGAACCCCACCGCCAACGCCGTCCTGGCGGCCTACACCACGGCTCACGCGCGCCTGGTGCTCTACTCCTACCTCAAGAGGCTGGGAGAACAGGTCTGCTACTTCGACACCGATTCCGTCGTCGTCGCCGCCGCTCCGGGTGACTGGACGCCGTCCGTTGGACGCCTCCTCGGGGTACATGACGGACGAGCTGGAGAAGTACGGGTGGGGCTCTTACATCGCCCGGTTCGCCTCCGCGGGGCCCAAGAGCTACTGCATGGAGATCGTTTGCCCCGAGACGGGCAAGACCTTCTCGGTGTGCAAGGTGAAGGGGATCACGCTCAATTCGGGCAACCTGGAGCTGGTGAACGCGGAGGTGATTCGCGACGTGGTGCTGAGGGACAACGACCGTGCGGTGAAGCTGGCGGGCACGCAGATTTCGCGGAAACCGTCTTGGACGATCGTCACCGAACCCAGCTCAAAGACGTTTAGGATGGTGGTCAACAAGCGCGTACTCGCCGGCGATCACGATTCCTATCCCTACGGGTTCAAGTGGAACGCATAAATGAGACGTCTACAGCCGCGCCAAAGTCATTTCGAACCGGGCGCCCCTGAGGAGACGATGCCCGGTCCCCGAGACCTGGGGCAATTCGAGTTTCCCAGCACGATGCTCCTGGCGGGGCCGTCGCGCTGCGGCAAGTCGACCTTCGTGAAAAACCTGTACCGCCACGCGCACCGGATGTTCGACGTGCGCCCCAGGAGGGTGCTGTGGTGCCACCCTCCGGAGTATTCGCCGAGACTCGAACCCTCGGCTCTGCGTTGCGAGACCCACGCGGGCATACCCGAACTTGCTTCGGTGGGCGAGAACGACCTGGTCGTTCTCGACGATCTGATGCTGGAGGGTGGCGGGAAGGACGTGTCCAATTTTTTCACCAGAGACTCCCATCACAAGCGCTTCGGCATCGTCTACATCCTGCAGAACGTGTTTCCGCAGGGTCAGAAATATCGCAACATCTCTCTGAATGCAAACTACGTCGTGGTCTTCAAGAACAACCGGGACAAGATGCAGATCGAGAGACTGTGCCAGCAGATCGAACCCAGGAACTCTAGGTTTCTCTTGGAGGCCTTCGAGAAGGCCACCGAACGCTCTCACGGGTATCTCGTGTTGGACTGCACTCAGTACACGCCCGCCCGATACAGGTATCGAACCGGCGTGCTGCCGGGGGAAAACCTCTCTTATTTCGTACCCAACTGAGACCGCCGAGAGGACTCGGGTTCGTTTCGTTCTATATTATCACGGCAGGGTCTTACCCAACTGAGGCCATTGAGTCTAAATAAAAAGTACCGCTTTCGGAGCGAACGTCATTATCGCGCAAGCATGGCTAGAGGTAGGTTAAGGCTTGTGACGCTGACCAGTCCTCGCATAGCGAGACAGCACGGTAATTTGACGGCTCTGGCCAAGGCGAAGGCCCCTCTGCGCAAAAAGTTGTTAAAAAATGCCGATGGCGATCTGATCAAGGCCATTAGCGAATGCATGCTCAACGTGTGCAGAGGTCACGTGCAACTTCCCGCAAAGTGCTTGGGTCGCCTAAAGAAGCACAAGGCTTCTTGGAGGAAGTTGACGGATAAACGGGTTCCTCTGAAGAAGAAGAAGAAGAAGAGCATCTTGATTCAAAAAGGAGGTTTTTTGCCGGCATTTCTCCTACCCGTCTTGGCTTCGCTTGGCGGCGCGCTAGTGTCAAAATTAACAGGATGAAGTACGGCAAGCAGATCCTCGTTGCACCGCAACCAAAGACCGTCGATAAGCTTCACGCTATAGACCGCACCATATCCAGATTGGCTAAAGAAATTCAGAACCTGCAGAGCGCAAAGCTCTCTGCCGACGAAAAGTGGCGGCTCGTAAAACATAAATTGGACAACTACCTCGATCTCGTGGCACAAGTCAGAAAGCCTTCCTCGGCGACGACGACGACGACGACGATTACGAAGATGTGCACGAACGCGTGCCGGTGAAGCAGGAGGTCGAACCCCGAACCATAAAGGTCAACCTCCTCTCGCCTCGCAAAAAGAAGAGGGCTAACCCTGCCACTCCGAAAAAGAAATCGAAATTGCCTTCCGCGTCGTACCATTTTCGCAAACGCGTCTGGCAACCCCTGTACAAGTAAAGCATGAAGGAATGGAAGGCGCTAAGGCGATACTATGCCAAACCGGAACAATATGCCGGTTTGGGTACGGTCAAGCCCCTTCGAAAGGCCACGGGTGCGTCTAAGGCGAACATCGAGTCCTTCCTTCAAACCCAGGACAGTTACACTCTGCACAAACCGGTCAGAAAGCGGTTCCCCACCAGATGTTATCACGTGACGAATATGGACGATCTTTGGGAGGCCGATCTAAACGTCATGAACAGCGTGAGGGAACATAACAAACCTTACGTGTACATTCTGACCGTTATCGACGTATTTTCCAAATATGCTTGGGCCGTACCCCTGAAATCGAAGCTGGGTACCGAGGTTGCGCAAGCGTTTCGCTCCATATTCTCCCAACGCGTCCCCAGGGTCCTCCAAACGGACAAGGGAACCGAGTTTACCAACAAGACTTTTCGCGACATTCTGAAGAAACACGACGTGAAACATTACACAACCAAAGATAACTTTAAAGCCAGCGTCGTGGAGCGCTTCAACCGCACCTTAAAAACCAAGATGTGGAGGTATTTCACGCACAAAAACAGTTACAGATACCTGGAAGTCCTTCCGGCCTTACTCGAGTCGTACAATAGCTCGCATCACAGGTCCATAAAAATGGCTCCGAAGGACGTGAACGAATCTAACATTTTACGAGTGTACCGCAATCTCTACGGAAATAGGACCCTACTTCGCGCAGGGAAACCCACATTTTCCGTCGGCGATCACGTGCGCATCTCTAAAGAAAAAATGAAATTCGACAAGGGCTACGAGCAGAATTGGTCGGACGAAATATTTCGGATAGCCGAGGTGGTGCGTGGTCGGCCGGTGGTATATAAGTTGAAGGATCTGGCCGGAGAAGCCATAGACGGCACATTTTACACCGAGGAGCTACAAAAGGTCGCGCTACCTCGGACGTTTAAGATCGAACGCGTTTTACAGACCAAGGGCCGAGGGCGCCACAAGCAGGTCTTGGTAAAGTGGAAGGGGTATCCGGCAAAGTTAACTCGTGGGTTCTGGCTTCGACCATCGATTCGACATGATTAAGACCAAGCCCTTCTCCATCACTCTCGTGAGCAACGCTTCCATGGAACACTTTACCGACAACACCACGGCCAGATTTTCTAACATCTTGCCCGAGAGAATCGTTCTGCAGGGAGAATGGGAGGTCGCCCTGCAAAAGGTCAGGTATCCGGTGAAATTTTATAACCTTTCGCCAGACGATGCCCGTCTGGCGGGCACCAAGTACACCATGACGCTCCTCCCCACGCATTCCAAATTCAGTTTGCAAATGCCGCAAGGCATCGTGCACAATCCCAAAGACTTGGTGAACCTCGTCAACGCCGTTCTACTCGAACACTTGCACGTGGAAAACTTCTTCCTCTTCGACGAGCGCAAGCAGACGGTGGGCGTGAATGCTGCCGTCGCCCATCCCGAACCACTACCCGACATTCCGTTCGACGGGTTTGTGGAAAATGTCGCGCGCACGGTCGTACCGTACGCGGTCGGCGAATACGAAGCTCTCAACGATGCGCCCCACCAGAGACCCAAGCCGAAACCGAAACCGAAGCCCCGGGCTTCGGGGCAGCAGAAACCCGCGGCGGCTCGTTCCGTCAGACCCAAACGAGACGTTTCAAAATCGGAGGACCCTCCGGGACCTCTACACCGCATCCACAGTTTGCTCTTAACGCCCGCTATGGCAAAAATGTTGGGTTTCGAGCCCTACGTCAACGTCATTCTCGAAAAAGCTGCTAAACACCCCGTAGATCCTTATATGGGGTTTCCTTACGAAATGTTCATCTATTGTAATCTAGTGTCCCCGCAAGTCGTGGGCGACACCTTCGCCCAAGTCATAGAGAGCGCGGCCGTGGAATACGAAAGAAGCAACAACACTTACATGAGCGACGAAAAGACGTTTTTTCCCCTAAATTGGGTACCCTTGATTCAGCAAGACTTCAAGACGGTCAACATAGATTTAAGGAACGGTTACGGCGATCTCTTGCCATTCGCCGACGGATTTTCCTCTACTATAGTTCTCGCTTTTCGTCCGAAACAGGCGTAATGGACGTGCACGCCGTAACGCGGTACTACCTCAATCAGACCGGCGGCGCGTTCCACCATCGCGATTTCACTCTCTACAGGGGCAAGCGCTACCAAAGAGGCAGCGGTCTCTTTTCAGCCCTCGGAGGACTCTTCAGAAGGTTGCTACCGTTTTTAAAGAGCGGAGCAAAAGCAGTCGGAAAGGAGGCCTTAAAGGCGGGCGCTCACGTTCTGTTCGATGTGACTGCGGCGGGAGCAGCGCCAAAGCAAGCGCTCCAACGGAGGCTCAAGGAGTCCGGATACAATTTAAAGCGAAAAGCCGACGAAAAGCTCGATGCCATGCTCGGTTCCGGCGCCAGGCGCCTCAAGAGAATAAAACCGAGCAAATCCAAAAAGAGCAAGCAGTCCAAGCTGAAACGCGGTAGGCGTAAGGTGCAAGACGTATTTTCGTAATGGCAGACGCGGCCGTCCACATGAGTTCCGAACTGGACCTCTTTACAGAGGTACCGGTTCAGATGAGCATCGAGGAGTCACGGTTCCTATACCTAAACCCTCAAAACACTTTAATGAAAAATGCCCCCATCACCTTTCATTATTCCGGAAATGCGGACGATTACCTAGACTTGACCTACGTCGTACTCGAACTCATGGTACGCATTGTAGATGACAAAGGAGAGGCCTTAAACGCTGACGCTAACGCCACTCTGGTCAACAACGCCTTAAATTCCCTGTTTCAACAGATGGAGGTAACCCTCAATAACGTCATCGTCTCCATACCGCAAGCCGGTTACCCCTATAGAACCTACCTCGAGACGCTTCTCAATTACTCCGAAGATGCCATGAACACCAAACTAGAATCTACCCTCTGGAGAAAGGACACGGCAGGCATCATGGACACTTTTATCGCCAATGCGGGTTTTCAGTGGCGTCAGGGTTTACCAAAGGGAGCAACGTCGTACAGCTCATCGGTCCTCTGTTCAACGCTCTTTTTAGACAGGAGAAGCTGCTTTTGAACAACGTTAGCATGACCGTCAAACTCACTCCCGCCTCTCCCCAGTTTTATCTGTTTTCCGACGTAGATACTTTTAAGGGGTACGCCGACATCGTGTCTGCCACGCTGCGCTTAAAATCGGTGCGGCCCTCGCCGACCATAAAGCTCGCGCACCAGGCCGTGCTCGCAAAGGGCAAAGCAAAGTACCATCTCAAAGACGTCAGCTTTCACGCTCTCAGCATCCCCAAGGAGTCCAGGGCAATGACGTTTAGCGACGTGTGCGTAGGGCAAGTTCCAAGGAGAGTGGTAGTAGCCATGGTCACCGACAAGGCCTATTCCGGCCATTTTAACTCAAATCCGTACAACTTGAAACATTTTAAAATGAACTTCTTTCAGCTCTACGTGAACGGGCAACCCGTTCCCTCCCAACCTCTGCAACCCGACTTTACAAAGGGACACTATTTGCAATGCTTTCAAACCCTGCAGGACGGCTTAGGCATTCATTTCAAGGACGAGGGACACTCCATCTCCAGAGAAACCTACCCGCAAGGGTATACGATAATGGTTTTCGATCTCACTGAAGACATGAGCGCTAACGAGTCTCACATCTCGGGTCAGCGCCACGGAACCGTCTCTATAAGCATCGGTTTTGCCGATAAATTGACAGAACCGGTCATACTTCTGCTGCCAGCGGAAATACATCGCACGGTCGAAATCGACGCCAACCGATCCATTTTGGTATCATGAACACCTTTCAAATTCAACGGTTTCTATCGACATGCCCCTCTACGCGCTCTCACTTTTTAGGCGTCTACCCTTGCGATAAACTACCCGTACTTCACGACATTCGAACGCCTCCCTTGGCGCTAGTGGCTAACACCGACCCCAGCACCAAATCCGGGCAACACTGGGTTTGCATCTTTGTGGACAAAAACTCGCATGCAGGATATTTTGACAGTTACGGCATAGGACCGCTTTCGCCCCATTTTCTCCGGTTCTTAAATTCGGTCTGCGGGACGCGTTGGTCCACCAACGCCAGAAGGCTGCAAGGTTTCGACAGCACCACTTGCGGTCATTACGTCATCGCCTACCTCACCCACCGCTACTCCGGCTTACCTAAGCATACATTCTTCTCAAAATTTCACGTCAGCAATCACGCGCATAATGATGTCGTCATTCGCAAAACGTTCAAAGACGCATGCCGCGCAAAGTGCTCTGACGCTCAGCAAACTTGTCAACTCTTGAAGGTGAGTACGTGTGTGTGTGTGTGTGTGTGTGTGTGTGTCACTATTCAGCACATCTAAGCTAATCCATCGTCTTGCACGTGCTTTCAGAAGACGCTCCTGCTCATATAAAAAGCAACGTCACGGTGCCGCTCGCCTCATTCAGAGTGTACCATGCAGCACGCGGATACAGTCATGCTGCCATGCAGCACGCCGACCAGGTAGGTCCGCACCTATGTATTAGCTTGCTTTTTTCTATCCCGTTTATCTCTCTATCCCTCACATTATTATTATTGTTTTGTGTGTTCCAGTATAACCGGATGTCAAACCCCGACCACCTCAAAACCCGGGGAAAAAACGAAACTACCCATCTTCGACCTCCAACAGCATCCCGACAGCCCTGCCCCGCCAGCACAGTTCCAACACAGTGCAGTTGTGGGTCCTCTGGCGGATATCTACTTCCTCAATCCGCAACAAACTAAATTCGTCAGTGTGGGATTCTCCCCCCAGCCGCCGCACCATCTCGTCGTCACCATTGCCAAATGTGGACAGCACAACGCAGTCGTCATGAGTTCCTCGCAGTGGCACAAACTCGTCGAAGCCATCCCCATCATTCACAAACGCTTGAATGACCCACAGGGACGTCTACAGCAATTTCAGTTCAGCGACAGCGTCACCATCGTGTTTAAGTTTGTGTTCGGAAAGCTAAAGCTCGTTTTCAAAGAACCACAAGGCGCATCAGTTACGCTCAACCAAAAAGAATGGCACGTGTTGCATACCCTGCAGACCATCATTACCGACATCATGTATTACAAAAAGAAGGAAGAGACGGACGTGAAAAATCAAATCATGGCATACCACAAGTACATGCTTCACAACCATGCCTCCAACGTTCCCTTACATAACATGAATTTCACGCAGTTCACCAAGTACATACGGTGCGCCAATTTTAGAACATTCCTCGAGGTTCATCATTTCCTCAACACCCATTTCGCACTGCGCATCTCACAAAATAGTCCTTAGTGCGCATGTATTTCTACCAGCGTTCCAACCGCACCTCAACCAAACATCCTGCGCCCTTCGCTCCCGCATCATGGGTTACAGAAGTTACCTGTCGGTTTACTACCATGACAGTAAGATGTTTAAAAACTACGAGGTGGACGGTCACCCCTATAAAAATACACCTTATGCACTTCGCTTCGTCGACAGCACCTACGACTGAAAATCCGTCTCCGCCAGAGTTCACAGCTGCGAAACCAAAATTCATTTTGTGCTATCTAACATGTGCTTCAACGATATCCAGTTCAAAGCAGATAAAGAAGACGTACAACATCAGTGGTTCCAATTTGTGCCCGCAAGAGGTTTATACCTTCAAGAGGTGAAGTCGCTCTTTTAGTTCACAATCCTCTCGACGGCAAGAGATTAAGCGCTGTTATAGTTCACAAACCTCTCGGAGGCAAGAGATTGACACTGTTTTAGTTCACAAACCTCTCGCTCGACAGAGAGATGGAGCGCTGTTTTAGTTCACAATCCTCTCGACGGCAAGAGATGAAGCGCTGTTTTAATTCACAATCCTCTCGACGACAAGAGATGGAGCGCTCTTTTAGTTCACAATCCTCTCGACGGCAGGAGATGGAGCGGTGTTTTAGTTCACAATCCTTGGATGGCGAGAGATGAAGCGCTGTTTTAGTTCACAATCCTATCGACAGCAAGAGATGGAGCGCTGATTTGGTTCACAAATCCTCTCGACGGCAAGAGATGGAGCTCTGTTTTAGTTCACAATCCTCTCTACAGCAAGAGATGGAGCACTGTTTTACTTCACAATCCTTTCGACGGAGAGAAATGGAGCGTTGTTTTAGTTCACAATCCTCTCGACGACAAGAGATGGAGCGCTGTTGTAGTTCACAATCCTCTCGACGACAAAAGATGTAGCGCTGTTTTAGTTCGCAATCCTCTCGACGGCAAGAGATGAAGCGCTGTTTTAATTCACAATCCTCTCCACGACAAGAGATGGTGCGCTGTTTGAGTTCACAATCCTCTCAACGACAAGAGATGGAGCGCTAATTTAGTTCACAGTCCTCTCGTCGGCAAGAGGTGAAGCGCTGTATTAGTTCAAAATCCTCTCGACGGAAGGAGATAAAGGGCTGTTTTAGTTCACAATCCTCTCGATCGACAGAGAGTTGGAGCGCTGTTTTAGTTTACAATCTTTTCGACGGCAAGGGATGGATCACGGTTTTAGTTCTCAATCGTCTCGACGGCAAGAGGTGAATCGCTGTTTTAGTTCACAATCCTCTCGACGGCAAGAGGTGAAGCGCTCTTTCAGTTCACAATCCTCTCGACGGCAAGAGACTAAGCGCTGTTTTAGTTTACAATCCTCTCGACGGCAAGAGATGAAGCGCTCTTTTGGTTCACAATCCTCTCGATCGCAAGAGAGATGCAGCGCAGTTTTAGTTCACAATCCTCTCGACCGCAAGAGTGAAGCGCAGTTTTAGTTCACAATTCTCTCGATCGACAGAGAGTGGGAGCGCTGGTTTAGATCACAATCCTCTCGACGGCAAGATATGCGGCACTGTTTTATTTCATAATCCTCTCCATCGAACAAGAGATGGAGTGCTGTTTTAGTTCACAATCCTCTCGTTTGACAGAGAAATGGAGCGCTGCTTTAGTCCAGAATTGTCTCGACGGCAAGAGATGAAGCGGTATTTTAGTTCACAATCCGTGGATGGCAAGAGATGAAGCGCTGTTTTAGTTCACAATCCTCTCGACAGCAAGAGATGGAGCGCTGTTTTAGTTCACAATCCTCTCTACGGCAAGAGATGGAGCGCTATTTGAGTTCACAATTTTCTTGACGGCAAGAGATGCAGCGCTGTTTCAGTTCACAATCCCCTCGTTTGACAGAGAGTTGGAGCGCTGTTTTAGTTCAAAATGGCCGCGGTCGAAAGAGAGATGGATGGCTGTATTAGTTCACAATCCTCACGGGGGCAAGAGATGGAGCACTGTTTTAGTTCACAGTCCTCTCGCTCGACAGAGAGTTGGAGCGCTGTTTTAGTTCACAATCTTCTCGACAGAGATTTGGAGCGCCTTTTTGTTCCCAATCCTCTCGCTCGACAGATAGTTGGAGCGCTATTTTAGCTCACAATCCTCTCGCTCGACAGAGAGTTGGAGTGCTGTATTAGTTCACAATACTCTTGATCGACAGAGAGTTGGACCGTACTTTAGTTCACAATCCTCTCGCACGACAGAGTGTTGGATCGCACCTTTAGTTCACAGTCCTCTCGAAAGAGATTCGGAGCGCTTTTTTAATTCCCCATCCTCTCGCTAGAGAAAGAGGTGGTGCGCTATTTTAGTTCACAATCCTCCCGATCGACAGGGAGTTGAAGCGCTGTTTTAGTTCACAATCCTCTCGATCGACAGAAAGTTGGAGCGCTGTTTTAGTTCACATTCTTCTCGCTCGACAGAGAATTGGAGCGCCGTTTTAGCTCACAATCCTCTGGAAGGCAAAAGATGAAGCGCTGTTTTAGTTCACAATCCTCTAGCTCAAAAGAGGGATGGAGCGCTGTTTTAGTTCACAATTCTCTCGCTCGACAGAGAGTTGGAGCGCTGTTCTAGTTTACAATGCTGTCGACGGCAAGAAATGAAGGGCTATTTTAGTTCAGAATCCTCTCGACGGCAAGCGATACAGCGCTTTTAGTTCACAATCCTCTCGGCGGCAAGAGATGGAGCGCTGTTTTAGTTCCCAATCCTGTCGCTCGACAGAGAGATGGATGCGCTGTTATAGTTCACAAACCTCTCGGAGTCAAGACATTGAGCACAGTATTAGTTCACAAACCTCTCGCACGACAGAGAGCGGGAGCGCTGTTTTAGTTCACAATCCTCTCGACGGCAAGAGATGAAGCACTGTTTTACTTCACAATCCTCTCGGCGGCAAGAGATGGAGCGTTGTTTTAGTGCAAAATCCTCTCGTCGACAAGAGATGGAGCGCTGTTGTAGTTCACAATCCTGTCGACGACAAGAGATGGAGCGCTGTTTTAGTTCACAATCCTCTTGACGGCAACAGATGAAGCGCTGTTTTAATTCACAATACTCTCGACGACAAGAGATGGAGCGCTCTTTTAGCTCATAATCCTCTCGACGGCAAGAGATTAAGCGCTATTATAGTTCACAAATCTCTCGGAGGCAAGAGATGGAGCGCTGTTTTAGTTCACAATCCTCTCAAAGACAAGAGATGGAGCGCTAATTTAGTTCACAATCCTCTCGACGACAAGAGATGAAGCGCTGTTTTAGAACACAATCCTCTCGACGGCAAGAGATACAGCGCTCTTTTAGTTCACAATGCTCTCGGCTGCAAGAGATGGATCACGGTTTTAGTTCTCAATCGTCTCGACGCCAAGAAATGAATCGCTGTTTTAGTTCAAATTCCTTTCGACGGCAAGAGGTGAAGCGCTCTTTTAGTTCACAATCCTCACGACGGCAAGAGATGGAGCGCTGTTTTAGTTCACAATCCTCTCAACGACAAGGGATGGAGCGCTAATTTAGTTCATCTCCTCTCGGCGGCAAGATATGAAGCGCCATTTTAGTTCACAATCCTGTCGACGGCAAGAGATGAAGCGCATTTTTAGTTCACAATCCTCTCGGCGGCAAGAGATGGATCACGGTTTTAGATCTCAATCGTCTCGACGGTAAGAGATGAATCGCTGTTTTAGTTCACAATCCTCTCGATCGACAGAGAGTTGAAGCGCTGTTTTAGTTCACAATCCTATCGATCGACAGAAAGTTGGAGCGCTGTTTTAATTGACATTCTTCTCGCTCGACAGAGAGATGTAGCGCTGTTTTAGTTCACAATCCTCTCGACGGCAAAAGATGAAGCGCTGTTTTAGCTCACAATCCTCTCGCTCGACAGAGAGTTGGAGCGCTGTCTTAGTTCACAATCCGCTCAACGACAAGAGGTGAAGCGCTCTTTTAGTTTACAATCCTCTCATCGGCAAGAGATGAAGCGCTTTTTTAGTTCAGAAACCTCCCGATCGACACAGAGTTGAAGCGCTGTTTTAGTTCACAATCTTCTTGATCGACAGAAAGTTGGAGCGTTGTTTTAGTTCACATTTTTCTCGCTCGACAGAGATATGTAGCGCTGTTTTAGTTCACAATGCTCTCGACGGCAAGAGCTAGAGCGCTGTTTTAGTTAACAATCCTCTCGGCGGCAAGAGATGGAGCGCTGTTTTAGTTCCCAATCCTGTCGCTCGACAGAGAGATGGATGGGCTGTTATAGTTCTCAAACCTCTCGCAGGCAACAGATTGAGCCTTGTTTTAGTCCACAAACCTCTCGCTCGACAGAGAGATGGAACGCTTCCTTACTTCCCAATCCTCTCGCTCGACAGAGAGATGGTGCGCTGTTTTAGTTCACAATCCTCTCAAAAACAAGAGATGGAGCGCTATTTTAGTTCACAATCCCCTCGACGGCAAGAGATGAAGCGCTGTTTTAGTTCACAATCCTCTCGGCGACAAGAGGTGAAGCGCTCTTTTAGTTCACAATCCTCTCAACGGCAAGAGATGAAGCGCTGTTTTAGTTCACAATCCTCTCGATCGACAGAGAGTTGAAGCGCTGCTTTAGTTCACAATCCTCTCGATCGACAGAAAGTTGGAATGCTTTTTTAGTTCACAATCCTCTCCACGGCAAAAGAAGAAGCGCTGTTTCAGTTCACAATCCTCTCGCTCAAAGGAGAGATGGAGCGCTGTTTTAGTTCACAATCCTCTCGCTCGACAGAGAGTTGGAGCTCTGTTTTAGTTCACAATCCTTTCGACAGCAAGAGATGAAGCGCTATTTTAGTTGAGAATTTTCTCGACGGCAAGAGATACAGCGCTGTTTTAGTTAACAATCCTCTCGGCGGCAAGAGATAGCGCGGTTTTAGTTCCCAATCCTGTCGCTCGACAGAGAGATGGATGGGCTGTTATAGTTCACAAACCTCTCGGAGGCAAAAGATTGAGCACTGTTTTAGTTCACAAACCTCTCGCTCGACAGAGAGATGGAACGCTTTCTTACTTCCCAATCCTCTCGCTCGACAGAGAGATGGAGCGCTGTTTCAGTTCACAATCCTCTCGACGGCAAGAGATGAAGCGCTGTTTTAGTTCACAATACTCTCGACGGCATGAGATGGAGCGCTGTTTTAGTTCACAATCCTCTCGCTCGACAGAGAGATGAATGACTGTTTTAGTTCACAATCCTCTCGATGGCAATAGTTGAAGCGCTGTTTTAGTTCATCTCCTCTCGGCGGCAAGAGATAAAGTGCCATTTTAGTTCACAATCCTCTCGGCAGCAAGAGATGAAGCGCTGTTTTAGTTCACAATCCTCTCGGCGGTAAGAGATAAATCACGGTTTTAGTTCTCAATCGTCTCGACGGCAAGAGATGAATCACTGTTTTAGTTCACAATCCTCTCGACGACAAGAGGTGATGCGCTCTTTTAGTTCATAATCCTCTCAACGGCAAGAGATGAAGCGCTGTTTTAGTTCACAATCCTACCGTTCGACAGAGAGTTGAAGCGCTGTTTTAGTTCACAATCCTCTCGATCGACAGAAAGTTGGAGCCTTCTTTTAGTTCACATTCGTCTCGCTCGATAGAGAGAGGTAGCGCTGTTTTAGTTCACAATGCTCTCGACGGCAAAAAATGAAGCGCTGTTTTAGTTTACAATCCTCTCGCTCGACAGAGAGTTGGAGGGCTGTTTTAGTTCACAATCCTGTCGACGGCAAGAGATGGAGCGCTGTTTTAGTTCCCAATCCTGTCGCTCGACAGAGAGATGAATGGCTGTTATAGTTCACAAACCTCTCGGAGGCAACAGATTGAGCACTGTTTTAGTTCACAAACTTCTCGCTCGACAGAGAGATGGAACGCTTCCTTACTTCCCAATCCTCTCGCTCGACAGAGAGATGGAGCGCTGTTTTAGTTCACAATCCTCTCAACGACAAGAGATGGAGCGCTATTTTAGTTCACAATCCTCTCGACGGCAAGAGATGAAGCGCTGTTTTAGTTCACAATCCTCTCGACGACAAGAGGTAAAGCGCTCTTTTAGTTCACAATCCTCTCAACGGCAAGAGATGAAGCGCTGTTTTAGTTCACAATCCTCTCGATCGACAGGAAGTTGGAGCGCTTTTTTAGTTCACATTCTTCTCGTTCGACAGGGAGATGTAGCGCTGTTTTAGTTCACAATCCATTCGACGGCAAAATATGAAGCGCTGTTTTAGTTCACAATCCTCTCACTCGACAGAGGAGTTGGAGCGCTGTTTTAGTTCACAATCCTGTCGACGGCAAGAGATGAAGCGCTATTTTAGTTGAGAATCCTCTCGACGGCAAGAGATGGAGCGCTGTTTTAGTTCCCAATCCTGTCGCTCGACAGAGAGATGGATGCGCTCTTATAGTTCACAAACCTCTCGGAGGCAAGAGATTGAGCACTGTTTTAGTTCACAAACCTGTCGCTCGACAGAGAGATGGAACGCTTTCTTACTTCCCAATCCTCTCGCTCAACAGAGAGATGGAGCGCTGTTCTTGTTCACAATCCTCTCGACGGCAAGAGATGAAGCACTGCTTTACTTCACGATCCTCTTGACGGCAAGAGATGGAGCGTTGTGTTAATTCACATCCTCTCGATGACAAGAGATGGAGCGCTGTTTTAGTTCTCAATCCTCTCGACGACAAGAGATGGAGAGCTGTTTTAGTTCACAATCCTCTCGCCGGCAAGAGATGAAGCGCTGTCTTAATTCACAATCCTCTCGACAACAAGAGATGATGCGTTGTTTTAGTTCATAATCCCTTTGACGGTAAGAGATGAAGCGCTGTTTTAGTTCATAATCCTTTCGATCGACAGAGAGATAAAGCGCATTTTTAGTTTACAAACCTCTCGACGGCAAGAGATGAAGCTCTGTTTTGGTTCACAATCTTCTCGACGGCAAGAGATACAGCGCTGTTTTAGTTCACAATCCTCTCGGCGGCAACATACGGATCACGGCTTTAGTTCTCAATCGTCTCGACGGCAAGAGGTGAAGTCGCTCTTTTAGTTCACAATCCTTTCGACGGCAAGAGATTAAGCGCTGTTATGCTTCACAAACCTCTCGGAGGCAAGAGATTGACACTGTTTTAGTTCACAAACGTCTCGCTCGACAGAGAGATGGAGCGCTGTTTTGGTTTGTAATCCTCTCCAAGGCAAGAGATGAAGCACCGTTTTACTTCACAATCCTCTCGAAGGCAAGGGATGGAGCGTTTTTTTAGTCCACAATCCTCTCGACGACAAGAGATGGAGCGCTGTTGTAGTTCACAATCCTTTCGACGACAAGAGATGGAGCGCTGTTTTAGTTCACAATCCTCTCGACGGCAACAGATGAAGCGCTGTTTTAATTCACAATCCTCTCGACAAGAGATGATGCGCTGTTTTAGTTCACAATCCTCTCGACGACAAGAGATGGAGCGCTCTTTTAATTTACAATCCTCTCGACGGCAAGAGATGGAGCGGTGTTTTAGTTCACAATTCTTGGATTTCAAGAGATGAACGTCTGTTTTAGTTCACAAATCCTCTCGACGGCAAGAGATGGAGTACTGTTTTAGTTCACAATCCTCTCGACGACAAGAGATGGAGCGCTGTTTTAGTTCACAATCCTCTCGACGGCAAGAGATGAAGCGCTGTTTTAATTCACAATCCTCTCGACGGCAAGAAATGGAGCACTGTTTTAGTTCACAATCCTCTCTACGGCAAGAGATGGAGCGCTGTTTTAGTTCACAAATCCTCTGACGGCAAGTAATGGAGCACTGTTTTAGTTCACAATCCTCTCTACGGCAAGAGATGGAGCGCTGTTTTAGTTCACAATGCTCTCGACGACAAGAGATGGAGCGCTCTTTTAGTTCACAATTTTCTCGACAGCAAGAGATGGAGCGGTGTTTTAGTTTACAATCCTTGGATGGCATGAGATAAAGCGCTGTTTTAGTTCACAATTCTCTCGACAGCAAGAGATGGAGCGCTGTTTTAGTTCACAAATCCTCTCGACGGCAAGAGATGGAGCACTGTTTTAGTTCACAAATCCTCTGACGGCAAGAAATGGAGCACTGTTTTAGTTCACAATCCTCTCTACGGCAAGAGATGGAGCGCTGTTTTAGTTCACAATCCTCTCGACGGCAAGAGATGAAGCGCTGTATTAATTCACAATCCTCTCGACGACAAGAGATGGAGCGCTCTTTTAGTTCACAATTTTCTCGACAGCAAGAGATGGAGCGGTGTTTTAGTTTACAATCCTTGGATGGCATGAGATAAAGCGCCGTTTTAGTTCACAATTCTCTCGACAGCAAGAGATGGAGCGCTGTTTTAGTTCACAAATCCTCTCGACGGCAAGAGATGGAGCACCGTTTTAGTTTACAATCCTCTCTACGGCAAGAGATGGAGCGCTGTTTTAGTTCACAATCCTCTCGACGGCAAGAGATGAAGCGCTGTATTAATTCACAATCCTCTCGACGACAAGAGATGGAGCGCTCTTTTAGTTCACAATTTTCTCGACAGCAAGAGATGGAGCGGTGTTTTAGTTCACAATCCTTGGATGGCATGAGATAAAGCGCTGTTTTAGTTCACAATTCTCTCGACAGCAAGAGATGGAGCGCTGTTTTAGATCACAATCCTCTCGACGGCAAGTGATGAAGCGCTGTTTTAGTTCACAACGTGCTCGCTCGACAGAGAGATGCAGCGCTGTTTTAGTTCACAATCCCCTCGTTTGACATAGATTTGGAGCGGTGTTTTAGTTCACAATCCTCTCGTTTGACAGAGAGTTGGAGCGCTGTTTTAGTTCCCAATTGCCTCGCTCGACAGAGAGAGGGACGGCTGTATTAGTTCACAACCCTCTCGGCGGCAAGAGATGGAGCACTGTTTTAGCTAACAATTCTCTCGCTCTACAGAGAGTTGGAGCGCTGTTTTAGTTTGCAATCCTCTCGACAGAGATTTGGAGCGCTTTTTTGTTCCCAGTCCTCTCGCTCGACAGATAGTTGGAGCGCTATTTTAGTTCACAATCCTCCTGCTCAACAGAGAGTTGGAGCGCTGTATTAGTTCACAATACTCTCGATCGAAAGAGAGTACTAGCGCTGTTTTAGTTCACAACCCTCTCGCTCGACAGAGGGTTGCATCGCTGTTTTAGTTCACAATCCTCTCGCAAGACAGAGTGTTGGAGCGCTGTTTTGGTTCACAATCCTCTCGCTCGACAGAGAGTTGGAGCGCACTTTTAGTTCACAATCCTCTCGCTCGACAGAGAGTTCCATCGCTGTTTTGGTTCGCAATCCTCTAACACGACAGAGTGTTGGAGCGCTGTTCTAGTTTACAATGCTGTCGACGGCAAGAAATGAAGGGCTATTTTAGTTCAGAATCCTCTCGACGGCAGGCGATACAGCGCTTTTAGTTCACAATCCTCTCGGCGGCAAGAGATGGAGCGCTGTTTTAGTTCCCAATCCTGTCGCTCGACAGAGAGATGGATGCGCTGTTATAGTTCACAAACCTCTCGGAGTCAAGACATTGAGCACAGTATTAGTTCACAAACCTCTCGCACGACAGAGAGCGGGAGCGCTGTTTTAGTTCACAATCCTCTCGACGGCAAGAGATGAAGCACTGTTTTACTTCACAATCCTCTCGGCGGCAAGAGATGGAGCGTTGTTTTAGTGCAAAATCCTCTCGTCGACAAGAGATGGAGCGCTGTTGTAGTTCACAATCGTGTCGACGACAAGAGATGGAGCGCTGTTTTAGTTCACAATCCTCTTGACGGCAACAGATGAAGCGCTGTTTTAATTCACAATACTCTCGACGACAAGAGATGGAGCGCTCTTTTAGCTCATAATCCTCTCGACGGCAAGAGATTAAGCGCTATTATAGTTCACAAATCTCTCGGAGGCAAGAGATGGAGCGCTGTTTTAGTTCACAATCCTCTCAAAGACAAGAGATGGAGCGCTAATTTAGTTCACAATCCTCTCGACGACAAGAGATGAAGCGCTGTTTTAGGTCACAATCCTCTCGACGGCAAGAGATACAGCGCTCTTTTAGTTCACAATGCTCTCGGCTGCAAGAGATGGATCACGGTTTTAGTTCTCAATCGTCTCGACGCCAAGAAATGAATCGCTGTTTTAGTTCAAATTCCTTTCGACGGCAAGAGGTGAAGCGCTCTTTTAGTTCACAATCCTCACGACGGCAAGAGATGGAGCGCTGTTTTAGTTCACAATCCTCTCAACGACAAGAGATGGAGCGCTAATTTAGTTCATCTCCTCTCGGCGGCAAGATATGAAGCGCCATTTTAGTTCACAATCCTGTCGACGGCAAGAGATGAAGCGCATTTTTTAGTTCACAATCCTCTCGGCGGCAAGAGATGGATCACGGTTTTAGATCTCAATCGTCTCGACGGTAAGAGATGAATCGCTGTTTTAGTTCACAATCCTCTCGATCGACAGAGAGTTGAAGCGCTGTTTTAGTTCACAATCCTATCGATCGACAGAAAGTTGGAGCGCTGTTTTAATTGACATTCTTCTCGCTCGACAGAGAGATGTAGCGCTGTTTTAGTTCACAATCCTCTCGACGGCAAAAGATGAAGCGCTGTTTTAGCTCACAATCCTCTCGCTCGACAGAGAGTTGGAGCGCTGTCTTAGTTCACAATCCGCTCAACGACAAGAGGTGAAGCGCTCTTTTAGTTTACAATCCTCTCATCGGCAAGAGATGAAGCGCTTTTTTAGTTCAGAAACCTCCCGATCGACACAGAGTTGAAGCGCTGTTTTAGTTCACAATCTTCTTGATCGACAGAAAGTTGGAGCGTTGTTTTAGTTCACATTTTTCTCGCTCGACAGAGATATGTAGCGCTGTTTTAGTTCACAATGCTCTCGACGGCAAGAGCTAGAGCGCTGTTTTAGTTAACAATCCTCTCGGCGGCAAGAGATGGAGCGCTGTTTTAGTTCCCAATCCTGTCGCTCGACAGAGAGATGGATGGGCTGTTATAGTTCTCAAACCTCTCGCAGGCAACAGATTGAGCCTTGTTTTAGTCCACAAACCTCTCGCTCGACAGAGAGATGGAACGCTTCCTTACTTCCCAATCCTCTCGCTCGACAGAGAGATGGTGCGCTGTTTTAGTTCACAATCCTCTCAAAAACAAGAGATGGAGCGCTATTTTAGTTCACAATCCCCTCGACGGCAAGAGATGAAGCGCTGTTTTAGTTCACAATCCTCTCGGCGACAAGAGGTGAAGCGCTCTTTTAGTTCACAATCCTCTCAACGGCAAGAGATGAAGCGCTGTTTTAGTTCACAATCCTCTCGATCGACAGAGAGTTGAAGCGCTGCTTTAGTTCACAATCCTCTCGATCGACAGAAAGTTGGAATGCTTTTTTAGTTCACAATCCTCTCCACGGCAAAAGAAGAAGCGCTGTTTCAGTTCACAATCCTCTCGCTCAAAGGAGAGATGGAGCGCTGTTTTAGTTCACAATCCTCTCGCTCGACAGAGAGTTGGAGCTCTGTTTTAGTTCACAATCCTTTCGACAGCAAGAGATGAAGCGCTATTTTAGTTGAGAATTTTCTCGACGGCAAGAGATACAGCGCTGTTTTAGTTAACAATCCTCTCGGCGGCAAGAGATAGCGCGGTTTTAGTTCCCAATCCTGTCGCTCGACAGAGAGATGGATGGGCTGTTATAGTTCACAAACCTCTCGGAGGCAAAAGATTGAGCACTGTTTTAGTTCACAAACCTCTCGCTCGACAGAGAGATGGAACGCTTTCTTACTTCCCAATCCTCTCGCTCGACAGAGAGATGGAGCGCTGTTTCAGTTCACAATCCTCTCGACGGCAAGAGATGAAGCGCTGTTTTAGTTCACAATACTCTCGACGGCATGAGATGGAGCGCTGTTTTAGTTCACAATCCTCTCGCTCGACAGAGAGATGAATGACTGTTTTAGTTCACAATCCTCTCGATGGCAATAGTTGAAGCGCTGTTTTAGTTCATCTCCTCTCGGCGGCAAGAGATAAAGTGCCATTTTAGTTCACAATCCTCTCGGCAGCAAGAGATGAAGCGCTGTTTTAGTTCACAATCCTCTCGGCGGTAAGAGATAAATCACGGTTTTAGTTCTCAATCGTCTCGACGGCAAGAGATGAATCACTGTTTTAGTTCACAATCCTCTCGACGACAAGAGGTGATGCGCTCTTTTAGTTCATAATCCTCTCAACGGCAAGAGATGAAGCGCTGTTTTAGTTCACAATCCTACCGTTCGACAGAGAGTTGAAGCGCTGTTTTAGTTCACAATCCTCTCGATCGACAGAAAGTTGGAGCCTTCTTTTAGTTCACATTCGTCTCGCTCGATAGAGAGAGGTAGCGCTGTTTTAGTTCACAATGCTCTCGACGGCAAAAAATGAAGCGCTGTTTTAGTTTACAATCCTCTCGCTCGACAGAGAGTTGGAGGGCTGTTTTAGTTCACAATCCTGTCGACGGCAAGAGATGGAGCGCTGTTTTAGTTCCCAATCCTGTCGCTCGACAGAGAGATGAATGGCTGTTATAGTTCACAAACCTCTCGGAGGCAACAGATTGAGCACTGTTTTAGTTCACAAACTTCTCGCTCGACAGAGAGATGGAACGCTTCCTTACTTCCCAATCCTCTCGCTCGACAGAGAGATGGAGCGCTGTTTTAGTTCACAATCCTCTCAACGACAAGAGATGGAGCGCTATTTTAGTTCACAATCCTCTCGACGGCAAGAGATGAAGCGCTGTTTTAGTTCACAATCCTCTCGACGACAAGAGGTAAAGCGCTCTTTTAGTTCACAATCCTCTCAACGGCAAGAGATGAAGCGCTGTTTTAGTTCACAATCCTCTCGATCGACAGGAAGTTGGAGCGCTTTTTTAGTTCACATTCTTCTCGTTCGACAGGGAGATGTAGCGCTGTTTTAGTTCACAATCCATTCGACGGCAAAATATGAAGCGCTGTTTTAGTTCACAATCCTCTCACTCGACAGAGAGTTGGAGCGCTGTTTTAGTTCACAATCCTGTCGACGGCAAGAGATGAAGCGCTATTTTAGTTGAGAATCCTCTCGACGGCAAGAGATGGAGCGCTGTTTTAGTTCCCAATCCTGTCGCTCGACAGAGAGATGGATGCGCTCTTATAGTTCACAAACCTCTCGGAGGCAAGAGATTGAGCACTGTTTTAGTTCACAAACCTGTCGCTCGACAGAGAGATGGAACGCTTTCTTACTTCCCAATCCTCTCGCTCAACAGAGAGATGGAGCGCTGTTCTTGTTCACAATCCTCTCGACGGCAAGAGATGAAGCACTGCTTTACTTCACGATCCTCTTGACGGCAAGAGATGGAGCGTTGTGTTAATTCACATCCTCTCGATGACAAGAGATGGAGCGCTGTTTTAGTTCTCAATCCTCTCGACGACAAGAGATGGAGAGCTGTTTTAGTTCACAATCCTCTCGCCGGCAAGAGATGAAGCGCTGTCTTAATTCACAATCCTCTCGACAACAAGAGATGATGCGCTGTTTTAGTTCACAATCCTCTTGACGGCAAGAGACGGAGGGCTGTTTTAGTTCACAATCCTCTCGATCGACAGAGAGTTGGAGCGTTGTTTTAGTTCATAATCCCTTTGACGGTAAGAGATGAAGCGCTGTTTTAGTTCATAATCCTTTCGATCGACAGAGAGATAAAGCGCATTTTTAGTTTACAAACCTCTCGACGGCAAGAGATGAAGCTCTGTTTTGGTTCACAATCTTCTCGACGGCAAGAGATACAGCGCTGTTTTAGTTCACAATCCTCTCGGCGGCAACATACGGATCACGGCTTTAGTTCTCAATCGTCTCGACGGCAAGAGGTGAAGTCGCTCTTTTAGTTCACAATCCTTTCGACGGCAAGAGATTAAGCGCTGTTATGCTTCACAAACCTCTCGGAGGCAAGAGATTGACACTGTTTTAGTTCACAAACGTCTCGCTCGACAGAGAGATGGAGCGCTGTTTTGGTTTGTAATCCTCTCCAAGGCAAGAGATGAAGCACCGTTTTACTTCACAATCCTCTCGAAGGCAAGGGATGGAGCGTTTTTTTAGTCCACAATCCTCTCGACGACAAGAGATGGAGCGCTGTTGTAGTTCACAATCCTTTCGACGACAAGAGATGGAGCGCTGTTTTAGTTCACAATCCTCTCGACGGCAACAGATGAAGCGCTGTTTTAATTCACAATCCTCTCGACAAGAGATGATGCGCTGTTTTAGTTCACAATCCTCTCGACGACAAGAGATGGAGCGCTCTTTTAATTTACAATCCTCTCGACGGCAAGAGATGGAGCGGTGTTTTAGTTCACAATTCTTGGATTTCAAGAGATGAACGTCTGTTTTAGTTCACAAATCCTCTCGACGGCAAGAGATGGAGTACTGTTTTAGTTCACAATCCTCTCGACGACAAGAGATGGAGCGCTGTTTTAGTTCACAATCCTCTCGACGGCAAGAGATGAAGCGCTGTTTTAATTCACAATCCTCTCGACGGCAAGAAATGGAGCACTGTTTTAGTTCACAATCCTCTCTACGGCAAGAGATGGAGCGCTGTTTTAGTTCACAAATCCTCTGACGGCAAGTAATGGAGCACTGTTTTAGTTCACAATCCTCTCTACGGCAAGAGATGGAGCGCTGTTTTAGTTCACAATGCTCTCGACGACAAGAGATGGAGCGCTCTTTTAGTTCACAATTTTCTCGACAGCAAGAGATGGAGCGGTGTTTTAGTTTACAATCCTTGGATGGCATGAGATAAAGCGCTGTTTTAGTTCACAATTCTCTCGACAGCAAGAGATGGAGCGCTGTTTTAGTTCACAAATCCTCTCGACGGCAAGAGATGGAGCACTGTTTTAGTTCACAAATCCTCTGACGGCAAGAAATGGAGCACTGTTTTAGTTCACAATCCTCTCTACGGCAAGAGATGGAGCGCTGTTTTAGTTCACAATCCTCTCGACGGCAAGAGATGAAGCGCTGTATTAATTCACAATCCTCTCGACGACAAGAGATGGAGCGCTCTTTTAGTTCACAATTTTCTCGACAGCAAGAGATGGAGCGGTGTTTTAGTTTACAATCCTTGGATGGCATGAGATAAAGCGCCGTTTTAGTTCACAATTCTCTCGACAGCAAGAGATGGAGCGCTGTTTTAGTTCACAAATCCTCTCGACGGCAAGAGATGGAGCACCGTTTTAGTTTACAATCCTCTCTACGGCAAGAGATGGAGCGCTGTTTTAGTTCACAATCCTCTCGACGGCAAGAGATGAAGCGCTGTATTAATTCACAATCCTCTCGACGACAAGAGATGGAGCGCTCCTTTAGTTCACAATTTTCTCGACAGCAAGAGATGGAGCGGTGTTTTAGTTCACAATCCTTGGATGGCATGAGATAAAGCGCTGTTTTAGTTCACAATTCTCTCGACAGCAAGAGATGGAGCGCTGTTTTAGATCACAATCCTCTCGACGGCAAGTGATGAAGCGCTGTTTTAGTTCACAACGTGCTCGCTCGACAGAGAGATGCAGCGCTGTTTTAGTTCACAATCCCCTCGTTTGACATAGATTTGGAGCGGTGTTTTAGTTCACAATCCTCTCGTTTGACAGAGAGTTGGAGCGCTGTTTTAGTTCCCAATTGCCTCGCTCGACAGAGAGAGGGACGGCTGTATTAGTTCACAACCCTCTCGGCGGCAAGAGATGGAGCACTGTTTTAGCTAACAATTCTCTCGCTCTACAGAGAGTTGGAGCGCTGTTTTAGTTTGCAATCCTCTCGACAGAGATTTGGAGCGCTTTTTTGTTCCCAGTCCTCTCGCTCGACAGATAGTTGGAGCGCTATTTTAGTTCACAATCCTCCTGCTCAACAGAGAGTTGGAGCGCTGTATTAGTTCACAATACTCTCGATCGAAAGAGAGTACTAGCGCTGTTTTAGTTCACAACCCTCTCGCTCGACAGAGGGTTGCATCGCTGTTTTAGTTCACAATCCTCTCGCAAGACAGAGTGTTGGAGCGCTGTTTTGGTTCACAATCCTCTCGCTCGACAGAGAGTTGGAGCGCACTTTTAGTTCACAATCCTCTCGCTCGACAGAGAGTTCCATCGCTGTTTTGGTTCGCAATCCTCTAACACGACAGAGTGTTGGAGCGCTGTTTTGGTTCACAAACCTCTCGGTCGACAAAGAGTTGGTGCGCTATTTTAGTTCACAATCCTCTCGCTGGACAGAGAGTTGAAGCGCTGTTTTAGTTCACAATCCTCTCGATCGACAGAAAGTTGAGCACTGTTTTAGTTCACATTCTTCTCGCTCGTAAGAGAGATGGAGCGCTGATTTAGTTCACCATACTCTCGACGGCAAAAGATGAAGCGCTGTTTCAGTTCACAATCCTCTCGCTCAAAAGAGAGATGGAGCGCTGTTTTAGATCACAATTCTTTCCACGGCAAGCGATGAAGCGGTGTTTTATTTCGCAATCCTTGGATGGCGAGAGATGAAGCGCTGCTTTAGTTCACAATCCTCTCAACAGCAAGAGATGGAACGCATTTTTAGTTCACAAACCCTCTCGACGGCAAGAGTTTGAGCGCTGTTTTAGTTCACAATCCTCTCGACGGCAAGAGATGAAGCGCTGTTTTAGTTCACAACGTGCTCGCCCGAGAGAGAGATGCAGCGCTGTTTTAGGTCACAATCCCCTCGTTTGACAAAGATTTGTAGCGGTGTTTTAGTTCACAATCCTCTCGTTTGAGAGAGAGTTGGAGCGCTGTTTTAGTTTCCAATTGCCTCGCTCGACAGAGAGATGGACGGCTGTATTAGTTCACAATCCTCTCGGCGGCAAGAGATGGAGCACTGTTTTAGTTCACAATTCTCTCGCTCGACAGAGAGTTGGAGCGCTGTTTTAGTTTGCAATCCCCTCGACAGAGATTTGGAGCGCTTTTCTGTTCCCAGTCCTCTCGCTCGACAGATAGTTGGAGCGCTATTTTAGTTCACAATCCTCTCGCTCGACAGAAAGTTGGAACGGTGTATTAGTTCACAATACTTTCGATCGACAGAGAGTTCTAGCGCTGTTTTAGTTTACAATCCTCTCGCTCGACAGAGAGTTGCATCTCTGTTTTAGTTCACAATCCTCTCGCAAGACAGAGTGTTGGAGCGCTGTTTTGGTTCACAATCCTCTCGCTCGACAGAGAGTTGGAGCGCACTTTTAGTTCAAAATCCTCTCGCTCGACAGAGAGTTCCATCGCTGTTTTGGTTCACAATCCTCTCGCACGACAGAGTTGTGGAGCGCTGTTTTGGTTCACAATCCTCTCGCTCGACAGAGAGTTGGAGCGCAATTTTAGTTCACAATCCTCTCGCTTGACAGAGAGTTGAAGCGCTGTTTTAGTTCACAATCCTCTCGATCGACAGAAAGTTGAGCGCTGTTTTAGTTCACGTTCTTCTCGCTCGACAGAGAGATGGAGCGCTGTTTTAGTTCACAATCCTCTCGACGGCAAAAGATCAGGCACTGTTTTAGTTCAGAATCCTCTCGCTCAATAGAGAGATAGAGCGCTGTTTTAGTTCACAATTCTCTCGCCGGCAAGAGATGAAGCGCTGTTTTAATTCACATTCCTCTCGACGACAAGAGATTGAGCGCTGTTTTACTTCACAATCCTCTCCACGACAGGAGATGGAGCGCTATTTTAGTTCACAATCCTATCGACGGCAAGAAATGGAGCGCCGTTTTAGTTCACAATCCTCTCGCTCGACTGAGAAATGAATGACTGTTTTAGTTCACAATCCTCTCGACGGCAAGAGATGAAACGCTGTTTTAGTTCATCTCCTCTCGGCGGCAAGAGATGAAGCGCCATTTTAGTTCACAATCCTGTCGACGGCAAGAGATGAAGCGCTGTTTTAGTTCACAATCCTCTCGGCGGCAAGAGATGGATCACGGTCTTAGTTCTCAATCGTCTCGACGGCAAGAGATGAATCGCTGTTTTAGTCCACATTTCCCTCGACGGCAAGAGATGAATCGGTGTTTTGGTTCACAATCGGTGGATGGCAAGAGATGAAGCGCTCTTTTAGTTCACAATCCTCTCGACAGCAACAGGTGAAGCGCTCTTTTAGTTCACAATCTTCTCGACGGCAAGAGATTAAGCGCTGTTTTAGTTCAGAATCCTCTCGACGGCAAGAGATGAAGCGCTGTTTTATTTCACAATCCTCTCGATCGCCAGAGAGATGCAGCGCAGTTTTAGTTCACAATTCTCTCGCTCGACAGAGAGTGGTAGCGCTGTTTTAGATCACAATCCTCTCGACGGCAAGATATGCAGCACTGTTTTAGTTTACAATCCTCTCGTTTGACAGAGAATTGGAGCGCTGTTTTAGTCCACAATTCTTTCGACGGCAAGAGATGAAGTGGTGTTTCAGTTCACAATCCTTGGATGGCAAGAGATGAAGCGCAGTTTTAGTTCACAAATACTCTCGACGGCAAAAGATGGAACGCTGTTTTAGTTCACAAACCTCTCGGAGGCGAGAGATTGAGCACTGTTTTAGTTCGCAATCCTCTCGCTCGACAGACAGATGGAGCGCTGTTTTAGTTCACAAACCTCTCGACGGCAAGAGATGAAGCACTGTTTTACTTCACAATCCTCTCCACGGCAAGAGATGGAGCGTTGTTTTAGTTCACAATCCTCTCGACGACAAGAGATGGAGCGCTGTTGTAGCTCACAATCCTCTCGACGACAAGGGATGGAGCGCTTTTTTAGTTCACAATCCTCTCGACGGCAAGAGATGAATCGCTGTTTTAATTCACAATCCTCTCGACGACAAGAGATGGAGCGCTCTTTTAGTTCACAATCCTCTCGACGGCAAGAGTTTAAGCGCTGTTTTAGTTCACAATCCTATCGTTTGACAGAGAATTGGAGCGCTATTTTAGTTTACAATTCTTTCGACCGCAACAGATGTAGCGGTGTTTTAGTTCACAATCCTTGGATGGCAAGAGATGAAGCGCTCTTTTAGTTCACAATCCTCTCGACGCCAAGAGTTTAAGCACTGTTTTAGTTCACAATCCTCTCGTTTGACACAGAATTGGAGCGCTGTTTTAGTT
The DNA here is from genome assembly GCA_030765065.1 of Deroplatys truncata. Classification (NCBI taxonomy): domain Eukaryota; kingdom Metazoa; phylum Arthropoda; class Insecta; order Mantodea; family Mantidae; genus Deroplatys; species Deroplatys truncata. The sequence continues at coordinate 426,859 of CM060976.1, forward strand.
TACAATTCTTTCGACGGCAACAGATGAAGCGGAGTTTTAGTTCACAATCCTTGGATGGCAAGAGATGAAGCGCTGTTTTTTGGTTCACAATCCTCTCGACAGCAAGAGATGGAGCGCTGTTTTAGTTCACAAATCCTCTATACGGCAAGAGATGGAGCGCTGTTTTAGTTCACAATCCTCTCGACGGCAAGAGATGAAGCGCTGTTTTAGTTCACAACGTGCTCGCTCGACAGAGAGTTGGTGCGCAGTTTTAGTTTACAATCCTCTCGACAAAGATTTTGAGCGCATTTTTGTTCCCAATCCTCTCGCTCGACAGATAGTTGAAGCGCTGTGTTAGTTCACAATCCTCTCGCTCGACAGAGAGTTGAATCGTTGTTTTAGTTCACAATCCTCTCTCACGAAGGAGTGTTGGAGCGCTGTTTTAGATCACAATCCTCTCGCTCGACAGAGAGTTGGAGGGCACTTTTAGTTCACAATCATCTCGGTCGACAGAGAGTTGGAGCGCTGTTTTAGTTCACAATCCTCTCGCTCGACAGAGAGTTGAAGCGCTGTTTTAGTTCACAAGCCTCTCGATCAACAGAAAGTTGGAGCGCTGTTTTAGTTCACATTCTTCTCGCTCGACAGAGAGATGGAGCGCTGTTTTAGTTCACAATCCTCTCGACGGCAAAAGATGAAGCGCTGTTTTAGTTCACAATCCTCTCGCTCAAAAGAGAGATGGAGCGCTGTTTTAGTTCACAATCCTCTTGTTCGACAGAGAGTTGGTGCGCTGTTTTAGCTCACAGTCCTTTCGACTGCAATAGATGAAGCGCTATTTTAGTTGAGAATCTTCTCGACGGCAAGAGATACAGCGCTGTTTTAGTTAACAATCCTCTCGGCGGCAAGAGATGTAGCGCTCTTTTAGTTCCCAATCCTGTCGTTCGACAGAGAGATGGATGGGCTGTTATAGTTCACAAACCTCTCGGAGGCAAGAGATTGAGCACTGCTTTAGTTCACAAACCTCTCGCTCGACAGAGAGATGGAACATTTCTTACTTCCCAATCCTCTCGCTCGACAGATAGATGGAGCGCTGTTTTAGTTCACTATCCTCTCAACGACAAGAGATGGAGCGCTATTTTAGTTCACAATCCTCTCGACGGCAAGAGATGAAGCGCTGTTTTAGTTCACAATGCTCTCGACGGCAAGAGATGGAGCGCTGTTTTAGTTCACAATCCTCTCGCTCGACAGAGAGATAAATGACTGTTTTAGTTCACAATCCTCTCGACGGCAAGAGATGGAGCGGTGTTTTAGTTCACAATCCTTGGTGGCAAGAGATGAAGCGCTGTTTTAGTTCACAATCATCTTGACAGCAAGAGATGGAGCGCTGTTTTAGTTCACAAATCCTCTCGACGGCAAGAGATGGAGCACTGTTTTAGTTCACAATCCTCTCTACGGAAAGAGATGGAGCGCTGTCTTAGTTCACATTCCTCTCGGCGGCAAGAGATTAAGCGGTGTTATAGTTCACAAACCTCTCGGAGGCAAGAGATTGAGCACTGTTGTAGTTCACAATCCTATCACTCGACAGAGAGATGGAGCGCTGTTTTAGTTCACAATCCTCTCGACGGCAAGAGATGAAGCACTGTTTTACTTCACAATCCTCTCGACGGCAAGAAATGGAGCGTTGTTTTAGTTCACAATCCTCTCGACGACAAGAGATGGAGCGCTGTTGTAGTTCGCAATCTTCTCGACGACAAAAGATGTAGCGCTGTTTTAGTTCACAATCCTCTAAACGACAAGGGATGGAGCGCTAATTTAGTTCACAATCCTCTCGACGGCAAGAGGTGAAGCGCTGTATTAGTTCAAAATCCTCTCGACGGAAAGAGATAACGGGCTGTTTTAGTTCACAGTCCTCTCGATCGACAGAGAGTTGGAGCGCTGTTTTAGTTTACAATCCTTTCGACGGCAAGGGATGAAGCGCTGTTTTAGGTCACAATCCTCTCGACGGCAAGAGATGGATCACGGTTTTAGTTCTCAACCGTCTCGACGGCAAGAGGTGAATCGCTGTTTTAGTTCACAATCCTCTCGACGGCAAGAGGTGAAGCGCTCTTTCAGTTCACAATCCTCTCGACGGCAAGAGACTAAGCGCTGTTTTAGTTCTCAATCCTCTCGGCGGCAAGAGATGAAGCGCTGTTTTGGTTCACAATCCTCTCGATCGCAAGAGAGATGCAGCGCAGTTTTTGTTCACAATCCTCTCGACGGCAAGAGTGAAGCGCAGTTTTAGTTCACAATTCTCTCGCTCGACAGAGAGTAAGCGCTGTATTAGTTCACAATCCTCTCGACGGCAAGAGTGAAGCGCTGTTTTAGATCACAATCCTCTCGACGGCAAGATATGCGGCACTGTTTTAGTTCACAATCGTCTCCATCGAACAAGAGATGTAGTGCTGTTTTAGTTCACGATCCTCTCGTTTGACAGAAAAATGGAGTGCTGTTTTAGTCCACAATTCTCTCGACGGCAAGAGATGAAGCGGTGTTTTAGTTCAAAATCCGTGGATGGCAAGAGATGGAGCGCTGTTTGAGTTCACAATTTTCTCGACGGCAAGAGAAGAAGCGCAATTTTTTTCACAACGTGCTCGCTCGACAGAGAGATGCAGCGCTGTTTCAGTTCACAATCCCCTCGTTTGACAGAGAGTTGGAGCGCTCTTTTAGTTCAAAATTGCCCCGCTCGACAGAGAGATGGATGGCTGTTTTAGATCACAATCCTCTCGTCAGCAAGAGATGGAGCGCTGTTTTAGTTCACAACTCCTCTCGACAGCAAGAGATGGAGGGCTGTTTTAGTTCACAATCCTCTCTACGGCAAGAGATGGAGCAGTGTTTTAGTTCACAGTCCTCTCGCTCGACAGCGAGTTGGAGCGCTGTTTTAGTTCAGAATCCTCTCGACAGAGATTTGGAGCGCCTTTTTGTTCCCAATCCTCTCGCTCCTCAGATAGTTGGAGCGATATTTTAGTTCACAATCCTCTCGCTCGACAGAGAGTTGGAGCGCTGTATTAGTTCACAATACTCTCGATCGACAGAGAGTTCTAGCGCTGTTTTAGTTCACAATCCTCTCGCTCGACAGAGAGTTGGACCGCTTGTTTTAGTTCACAATGCTCTCGCACGACAGAGTGTTGGATCGCACCTTTAGTTCACAGTCCTCTCGAAAGAGTTTCGGAGCGCTTTTTTAATTCCCAATCCTCTCGCTAGACAAAGAGGTGGTGCGCTATTTTAGTTCACAATCCTCTCGCTCGACAGAGAGTTGAAGCGCTGTTTTAGTTCACAATCCTCTCGATCGACAGAAAGGTGGAGCGCTGTTTTAGTTCACAATCCTCTCGACGGCAAAAGATGAAGCGGTGTTTTAGTTCACAATCCTTTCGCTCGGCAGAGACTTGGAGCGCCCCTCGTTTGACAGAGAGTTGGACCGCTGTTTTAGTTCACAATCCTCTCGACAGAGATTTGGAGCGCTTTTTTAGTTCCCAATCCTCTCGCTCGACAAGTAGTTGGTGCGCTATTTTAGTTCACAATCCTCTCGCTCGACAGAGAGTTGATGCGCTGTTTTCGTTCACAAACCTCTCGATCGACAGAAAGTTGGAGCGCTGTTTTAGTTTACATTCTTCTCGCTCGACAGAGAGATGGAGCGCTGTTTTAGTTCGCAATCCTCACGACGGCAATAGATCAAGCGCTGTTTTAGTTCACAATCCTCTCGCTCGACAGAGAGTTGGAGCGCTGTTTTAGTTCACAATCCTGTCGACGGCAAGAGATGAAGCGCTATTTTAGTTCAGAATCTTCTCTACGGCAAGAAATACAGCGCTGTTTTAGTTCAGAATCCTCTAGGCGTCAAGAGATGGAGCGCTGTTTTAGTTCCCAATCCTGTCGCTCGACAGAGAGATGGATGTGCTGTTATAGTTCACAATCCTCTCGGCGGCAAGAGATGGAGCGCTGTTTTAGTTCCCAATCCTTTCGCTCGACAGAGAGATGAATGCGCTGTTTTAGTTCACAAACCCTCGCTCGACAGAGAGATGGAGCGCTGTTTTAGTTCACAGTCCTCTCGGCGGCAAGAGATGAAGCACTGTTTTATTTCACAATCCTCTCGATGGCAAGAGATGGAGCGTTGTTTTAGTTCACAATACTCTCGACGACAAGAGATGGAGCGCTGTTGTAGTTCACAATCCTGTCGACGACAAGAAATGGAGCGCTGTTTTAGTTCACAATCCTCCCGAGGGCACGAAATGAAGCGCAGTTTTAATTCACAATACTCTCGCCGACAAGAGATGGAGCGCTAATTTAGTTCACAATCCTCTCGACGGCAGGAGATGAAGCGCTGTTTTAGTTCACAATCCTCTCGACAGAAAGAGATAAAGGGCTGTTTTAGTTCACAACCCTCTCGATCGACAGAGAGTTGGAGCATTATTTTAGTTTACAATCCTCTCGACGGCAAGGGATGAAGCGCTGTTTTAGTTCACAATCCTCTCGACGGCAAGAGATACAGCGCTGTGTTAGTTCACAATCCTCTCGACGGCAAGAGATGAAGCACAGTTTTAGTTCACAATCCTCTCGACGGCAAGAGGTGAAGCGCTCATTTAGTTCACAATCCTTTCGACGGCAAGATATTAAGCGCTGTTATAGTTCACAAACCTCTCGGAGGCAAGAGATTGAGCACTGTTTTAGTTCACAAACCTCTTGCTCGACAGAGAGATGCAGCGCTGTTTTATTTCACAATCCTCTCGACAGCAACAGGTGAAGCGCTCTTTTAGTTCACAATCTTCTCGACGGCAAGAGATTAAGCGCTGTTTTAGTTCAGAATCCTCTCGACGGCAAGAGATGAAGCGCTGTTTTATTTCACAATCCTCTCGATCGCCAGAGAGATGCAGCGCAGTTTTAGTTCACAATTCTCTCGCTCGACAGAGAGTGGTAGCGCTGTTTTAGATCACAATCCTCTCGACGGCAAGATATGTAGCACTGTTTTAGTTTACAATCCTCTCGTTTGACAGAGAATTGGAGCGCTGTTTTAGTCCACAATTCTTTCGACGGCAAGAGATGAAGTGGTGTTTCAGTTCACAATCCTTGGATGGCAAGAGATGAAGCGCAGTTTTAGTTCACAAATACTCTCGACGGCAAAAGATGGAACGCTGTTTTAGTTCACAAACCTCTCGGAGGCGAGAGATTGAGCACTGTTTTAGTTCGCAATCCTCTCGCTCGACAGACAGATGGAGCGCTGTTTTAGTTCACAAACCTCTCGACGGCAAGAGATGAAGCACTGTTTTACTTCACAATCCTCTCGACGGCAAGAGATGGAGCGTTGTTTTAGTTCACAATCCTCTCGACGACAAGAGATGGAGCGCTGTTGTAGCTCACAATCCTCTCGACGACAAGGGATGGAGCGCTTTTTTAGTTCACAATCCTCTCGACGGCAAGAGATGAATCGCTGTTTTAATTCACAATCCTCTCGACGACAAGAGATGGAGCGCTCTTTTAGTTCACAATCCTCTCGACGGCAAGAGTTTAAGCGCTGTTTTAGTTCACAATCCTATCGTTTGACAGAGAATTGGAGCGCTGTTTTAGTTTACAATTCTTTCGACCGCAACAGATGTAGCGGTGTTTTAGTTCACAATCCTAGGATGGCAAGAGATGAAGCGCTCTTTTAGTTCACAATCCTCTCGACGCCAAGAGTTTAAGCTCTGTTTTAGTTCACAATCCTCTCGTTTGACACAGAATTGGAGCGCTGTTTTAGTTTACAATTCTTTCGACGGCAACAGATGAAGCGGAGTTTTAGTTCACAATCCTTGGATGGCAAGAGATGAAGCGCTGTTTTTTGGTTCACAATCCTCTCGACAGCAAGAGATGGAGCGCTGTTTTAGTTCACAAATCCTCTATACGGCAAGAGATGGAGCGCTGTTTTAGTTCACAATCCTCTCGACGGCAAGAGATGAAGCGCTGTTTTAGTTCACAACGTGCTCGCTCGACAGAGAGTTGGTGCGCAGTTTTAGTTTACAATCCTCTCGACAAAGATTTTGAGCGCATTTTTGTTCCCAAACCTCTCGCTCGACAGATAGTTGAAGCGCTGTGTTAGTTCACAATCCTCTCGCTCGACAGAGAGTTGAATCGCTGTTTTAGTTCACAATCCTCTCTCACGAAGGAGTGTTGGAGCGCTGTTTTAGATCACAATCCTCTCGCTCGACAGAGAGTTGGAGGGCACTTTTAGTTCACAATCATCTCGGTCGACAGAGAGTTGGAGCGCTGTTTTAGTTCACAATCCTCTCGCTCGACAGAGAGTTGAAGCGCTGTTTTAGTTCACAAGCCTCTCGATCAACAGAAAGTTGGAGCGCTGTTTTAGTTCACATTCTTCTCGCTCGACAGAGAGATGGAGCGCTGTTTTAGTTCACAATCCTCTCGACGGCAAAAGATGAAGCGCTGTTTTAGTTCACAATCCTCTCGCTCAAAAGAGAGATGGAGCGCTGTTTTAGTTCACAATCCTCTTGTTCGACAGAGAGTTGGTGCGCTGTTTTAGCTCACAGTCCTTTCGACTGCAATAGATGAAGCGCTATTTTAGTTGAGAATCTTCTCGACGGCAAGAGATACAGCGCTGTTTTAGTTCAGAATCCTCTAGGCGTCAAGAGATGGAGCGCTGTTTTAGTTCCCAATCCTGTCGCTCGACAGAGAGATGGATGTGCTGTTATAGTTCACAATCCTCTCGGCGGCAAGAGATGGAGCGCTGTTTTAGTTCCCAATCCTTTCGCTCGACAGAGAGATGAATGCGCTGTTTTAGTTCACAAACCTCTCGCTCGACAGAGAGATGGAGCGCTGTTTTAGTTCACAGTCCTCTCGGCGGCAAGAGATGAAGCACTGTTTTATTTCACAATCCTCTCGATGGCAAGAGATGGAGCGTTGTTTTAGTTCACAATACTCTCGACGACAAGAGATGGAGCGCTGTTGTAGTTCACAATCCTGTCGACGACAAGAAATGGAGCGCTGTTTTAGTTCACAATCCTCCCGAGGGCACGAAATGAAGCGCAGTTTTAATTCACAATACTCTCGCCGACAAGAGATGGAGCGCTAATTTAGTTCACAATCCTCTCGACGGCAAGAGATGAAGCGCTGTTTTAGTTCACAACGTGCTCGCTCGACAGAGAGTTGGTGCGCAGTTTTAGTTTACAATCCTCTCGACAAAGATTTTGAGCGCATTTTTGTTCCCAATCCTCTCGCTCGCAGATAGTTGAAGCGCTGTGTTAGTTCACAATCCTCTCGCTCGACAGAGATTTGAATCGCTGTTTTAGTTCACAATCCTCTCTCACGAAGGAGTGTTGGAGCGCTGTTTTAGATCACAATCCTCTCGCTCGACAGAGAGTTGGAGGGCACTTTTAGTTCACAATCATCTCGGTCGACAGAGAGTTGGAGCGCTGTTTTAGTTCACAATCCTCTCGCTCGACAGAGAGTTGAAGCGCTGTTTTAGTTCACAAGCCTCTCGATCAACAGAAAGTTGGAGCGCTGTTTTAGTTCACAATCCTCTCGACGGCAAAAGATGAAGCGCTGTTTTAGTTCACAATCCTCTCGCTCAAAAGAGAGATGGAGCGCTGTTTTAGTTCACAATCCTCTTGTTCGACAGAGAGTTGGTGCGCTGTTTTTGCTCACAGTCCTTTCGACTGCAATAGATGAAGCGCTATTTTAGTTGAGAATCTTCTCGACGGTAAGAGATACAGCGCTGTTTTAGTTAACAATCCTCTCGGCGGCAAGAGATCTAGCGCTCTTTTAGTTCCCAATCCTGTCGCTCGACAGAGAGATGGATGGGCTGTTATAGTTCACAAACCTCTCGGAGGCAAGAGATTGAGCACTGCTTTAGTTCACAAACCTCTCGCTCGACAGAGAGATGGAACATTTCTTACTTCCCAATCCTCTCGCTCGACAGATAGATGGAGCGCTGTTTTAGTTCACTATCCTCTCAACGACAAGAGATGGAGCGCTATTTTAGTTCACAATCCTCTCGACGGCAAGAGATGAAGCGCTGTTTTAGTTCACAATGCTCTCGACGGCAAGAGATGGAGCGCTGTTTTAGTTCACAATCCTCTCGCTCGACAGAGAGATAAATGACTGTTTTAGTTCACAATCCTCTCGACGGCAAGAGATGGAGCGGTGTTTTAGTTCACAATCCTTGGTGGCAAGAGATGAAGCGCTGTTTTAGATCACAATCATCTCGACAGCAAGAGATGGAGCGCTGTTTTAGTTCACAAATCCTCTCGACGGCAAGAGATGGAGCACTGTTTTAGTTCACAATCCTCTCTACGGAAAGAGATGGAGCGCTGTCTTAGTTCACATTCCTCTCGGCGGCAAGAGATTAAGCGGTGTTATAGTTCACAAACCTCTCGGAGGCAAGAGATTGATCACTGTTTTAGTTCACAATCCTATCACTCGACAGAGAGATGGAGCGCTGTTTTAGTTCACAATCCTCTCGACGGCAAGAGATGAAGCACTGTTTTACTTCACAATCCTCTCGACGGCAATAAATGGAGCGTTGTTTTAGTTCACAATCCTCTCGACGACAAGAGATGGAGCGCTGTTGTAGTTCGCAATCCTCTCGACGACAAAAGATGTAGCGCTGTTTTAGTTCACAATCCTCTAAACGACAAGGGATGGAGCGCTAATTTAGTTCACAATCCTCTCGACGGCAAGAGGTGAAGCGCTGTATTAGTTCAAAATCCTCTCGACGGAAAGAGATAACGGGCTGTTTTAGTTCACAGTCCTCTCGATCGACAGAGAGTTGGAGCGCTGTTTTAGTTTACAATCCTTTCGACGGCAAGGGATGAAGCGCTGTTTTAGGTCACAATCCTCTCGACGGCAAGAGATGGATCACGGTTTTAGTTCTCAACCGTCTCGACGGCAAGAGGTGAATCGCTGTTTTAGTTCACAATCCTCTCGACGGCAAGAGGTGAAGCGCTCTTTCAGTTCACAATCCTCTCGACGGCAAGAGACTAAGCGCTGTTTTAGTTCTCAATCCTCTCGACGGCAAGAGATGAAGCGCTGTTTTGGTTCACAATCCTCTCGATCGCAAGAGAGATGCAGCGCAGTTTTTGTTGACAATCCTCTCGACGGCAAGAGTGAAGCGCAGTTTTAGTTCACAATTCTCTCGCTCGACAGAGAGTAAGCGCTGTATTAGTTCACAATCCTCTCGACGGCAAGAGTGAAGCGCTGTTTTAGATCACAATCCTCTCGACGGCAAGATATGCGGCACTGTTTTAGTTCACAATCGTCTCCATCGAACAAGAGATGTAGTGCTGTTTTAGTTCACGATCCTCTCGTTTGACAGAAAAATGGAGTGCTGTTTTAGTCCACAATTCTCTCGACGGCAAGAGATGAAGCGGTGTTTTAGTTCAAAATCCGTGGATGGCAAGAGATGGAGCGCTGTTTGAGTTCACAATTTTCTCGACGGCAAGAGAAGAAGCGCGGTTTTTTTCACAACGTGCTCGCTCGACAGAGAGATGCAGCGCTGTTTCAGTTCACAATCCCCTCGTTTGACAGAGAGTTGGAGCGCTCTTTTAGTTCAAAATTGCCCCGCTCGACAGAGAGATGGATGGCTGTTTTAGATCACAATCCTCTCGACAGCAAGAGATGGAGCGCTGTTTTAGTTCACAACTCCTCTCGACAGCAAGAGATGGAGGGCTGTTTTAGTTCACAATCCTCTCTACGGCAAGAGATGGAGCAGTGTTTTAGTTCACAGTCCTCTCGCTCGACAGCGAGTTGGAGCGCTGTTTTAGTTCAGAATCCTCTCGACAGAGATTTGGAGCGCCTTTTTGTTCCCAATCCTCTCGCTCCTCAGATAGTTGGAGCGATATTTTAGTTCACAATCCTCTCGCTCGACAGAGAGTTGGAGCGCTGTATTAGTTCACAATACTCTCGATCGACAGAGAGTTCTAGCGCTGTTTTAGTTCACAATCCTCTCGCTCGACAGAGAGTTGGACCGCTTGTTTTAGTTCACAATGCTCTCGCACGACAGAGTGTTGGATCGCACCTTTAGTTCACAGTCCTCTCGAAAGAGTTTCGGAGCGCTTTTTTAATTCCCAATCCTCTCGCTAGACAAAGAGGTGGTGCGCTATTTTAGTTCACAATCCTCTCGCTCGACAGAGAGTTGAAGCGCTGTTTTAGTTCACAATCCTCTCGATCGACAGAAAGTTGGAGCGCTGTTTTAGTTCACAATCCTCTCGACGGCAAAAGATGAAGCGGTGTTTTAGTTCACAATCCTTTCGCTCGGCAGAGACTTGGAGCGCCCCTCGTTTGACAGAGAGTTGGACCGCTGTTTTAGTTCACAATCCTCTCGACAGAGATTTGGAGCGCTTTTTTAGTTCCCAATCCTCTCGCTCGACAAGTAGTTGGTGCGCTATTTTAGTTCACAATCCTCTCGCTCGACAGAGAGTTGATGCGCTGTTTTCGTTCACAAACCTCTCGATCGACAGAAAGTTGGAGCGCTGTTTTAGTTTACATTCTTCTCGCTCGACAGAGAGATGGAGCGCTGTTTTAGTTCGCAATCCTCACGACGGCAATAGATCAAGCGCTGTTTTAGTTCACAATCCTCTCGCTCGACAGAGAGTTGGAGCGCTGTTTAAGTTAACAATCCTATCGACGAAAAGAGATGGAGCGCTGTTTTAGTCCACTATCGTCCCGACGGCAAGAGATGAAGCGCTGTTTTAGTTCATCTCCTGTCGACGACACAATCCTCTCGCACGACAGAGAGTTGGAGCGCTGTTTTAGTTCACAATCCTGTCGACGGCAAGAGATACAGATTGTTCTAGTTCAAAATCCTCTCGGCGGCAAGAGATGGATCTCGGGTTTAGTTCTCAATCGTCTCGACGGCAAGAGATGAATCGCTGTTTTAGTTCACAATCCTCTCGATCGACAGAAAGTTGGAACGCTGTTTTAGTTCGCAATCCTCTCGACGGCAATAGATGAAGCGCTGTTTTAGTTCACAATCCTCTAGCTCAAAAGAGAGATGAAGCGCTGTTTTAGATCACAATCCTCTCGTTGACAAGAGATGGGGCGCTGTTTTAGTTCCCGTTCCTGTCGCTCGACAGAGAGATGGAGCGATGTTTTAGTTCACAATCCTCTCGACGGCAACAGATGAAGCGCTGTTTTAATTCACAATCCTCTAGACGACAAGAGATGGAGCGCTGTTGGAGTTCACAATCCTCTTACGACAAGAGATGGAGCGCTAATTTAGTTCACAATCCTCTCGACGGCAAGAGATGTAGCACTGTTTTAGTTCACAATCTTGTCGACGGCAAGAGATGAAGCGCTGTTTTAATTCACAATCCTCTCGACGAATAGAGATGTAGCGCTGTTTTAGTTCACAATCCTCTCAACGACAAGAGATGGAGCGCTATTTTAGTTCACAATCCTCTCGATGGCAAGAGATGAAGCGCTGTGGTAGTTCACAATCCTCTCAACGGCAAGAGATGAAGCGCTGTTTTAGTTCACAATCCTCTCGATCGACAAAGAGTCAGGGCGCTGTTTAATTCATAATTCTCTAAATCGACAGAGAGATAAAGCGCATTTTTAGTTTACAATCCTCTCGACGGCAAGAGATGAAGTCCTGTTTTAGTTCACAATCCTCTGGATGGCAAGAGATGAAGCGCTGTTTTAGTTCACCATCCTCTCGACGGCAAGAGATACAGCGCTGTTTTAGTTCACAATCCTCTCGTCGGCAAGTGATAGATCACGGTTTTAGTTCTCAATCGTCTCGACGGCAAGAGGTGAATCGCTGCTTTATTTCACAACCGTCTCGACGGCAAGAGGTGAAGCGCTGTTTTAGTTCACAATCCTCTCAACGGCAAGAGATGAAGCGCAGTCTTAGTTCACAATTCTGTCTTTCGACAGAGATTGGCAGCGCTGTTTTAGTTCACAATCCTCACGACGGCAAGAGATGGAGCACTGTGTTAGTTCACAATCCTCTCAATCGAACAAGAGATGGAGTGCTGTTTCAGTTCACAATCCTCTCCTTTGACAGAAAATTGGAGGGCTGTTTTAGTTCACAATCCTCTGGATGGCAAGAGATGAGGCGCTGTTTTAGTTGACAATCCTCTCGAAAGCAAGAGATGGAGCGCTCTTTTAGTTCACAAATATTCGCGACGGCAAGACATGGCGGGCTGTTTTAGTACACAATCCTCTCTGCGGTAAGAGATGGAACGCTGTTTTAGTTCACAATCCTCTCGACGGCAAGAGATGAAGCGCTGTGTTATTTCACAATGTTCTCGCTCGACAGAGAGATGCAGCGCTGTTTTAGTTCAGAAACCCCTCGTTTGACAGAAAGTTGGACCGCTGTTTTAGTTCACAATCCTCTCGCACGACAGAGAGTTGGAGCGCAGTTTTAGTTCACAATCCTCTCGACAGAGATTTGGAGCGCTTTTTCAGTTCCCAATCCTCTCGCTCGACAAAGAGTTGGTGCGATATTTTAGTTCACAATCCTCTCGCTCGACAGAGAGTTGAAGCGCTGTTTTCGTTCACAATCCTCCCGATCGACAGAAAGTTGGAGCGCTGTTTTACTTTACATTCTTCTCGCTCAACAGAGAGATGGAGCGCTGTTTTAGTTCACAATCCTCACGACGGCAATAGATCAAGCGCTGCTTTAGTTCACAATCCTCTCGCACGACAGAGAGCTGGAGCGCTGTTTTAGTTCACAATCCTGTCGACGGCAAGAGATGAAGCGCGATTTTAGTTCAGAATCCTCTCGAGGGCAAGAGATAATGCGCTGTTTTAGTTCACAATCCTCTAGGCGGCAAGAGATGGAGCGCTGTTTTAGTTCCCAATCCTTTCGCTCGACAGAGAGATGGATGTGCTGTTATAGTTCACAATCCTCTCGGCGGCAAGAGATGGAGCGCTGTTTTAGTTTCCAATCCTGTCGCTCGACAGAGAGATGAATGCGCTGTTTTAGTTCACAAACCTCTCGCTCGACAGAGAGATGGAGCGCTGTTTTAGTTCACAATGCTTTCAACGGCTGTAGATGAAGCGCTGTTTTAGTTCACAATTCTCTCGATCGGCAGAAAGTTGGAGCGATGTTTTAGTTCACAATCTTCTCGCTCGACAGACATATGGAGCGCTGTTTTGGTTCACAATCCTCTCGACGGCAAGAGATGAAGCGCTGTTTTAGTTCACAATCCTCTCGCTCGACAGAGAGTTGGAGCGGTGTTTTAGTTCACAATCCTCTCGATCGACAGAAAGTTGGAGCGCTGTTTTAGTACAGTATATTCTCGACGGCAAGAGATACAGCGCTGTTATAGTTCACAATCCCCTCGGCGGCAAGAGATGGATCACTGTTTTAGTTCACAATCCTATCGGCGGCAAGAGATAGAGCGCTGTTTTAGTTGCCAATCCTGTCGCTCGAAACAGAGATGGAGCGCTTTTTTACTTCCCAATCCTCTCGCTCGACAGAGAGATGGAGCGCTGTTTTAGTTCACAATCCTCTCGACGCCAAGAGATAAAGCACTGTTTTACTTCACAATCCTCTCCACCGCAAGAGATGGAGCGTTGTTTTAGGTCACAATCCTCTCGTCGACAACAGATGGAGCACTGTTTTAGTTCACCATCCTCTGGACGGCAAGAGATGGAGCGCTGTTTTAATTCACAATCCTCTCGCTCGACAGAGAGATGAAGCGCTGTTTTAGTTCAAAATCCTCTTGATTGACAGAGAGATGAATGACTGTTTTAGTTCACCATCCTCTCGACGGCAAGAGATGAACCGCTGTTTTAGCTCACAATCCTCTCGATTGATAGAGAGCTGGAGCGCTGTTTTTGTTCACAATCCTCTCGACGGCAAGAGTTGGAGCGCGGTTTTAGTTCACAATCCCTTTGCTCGACAGAGAGATGAGGCGCTGTTTTATTTCACAAAACATTCGCTCAACAAAGAGATGGAACGCTGTTTAAGTTAAAAATCCTATCGACGAAAAGAGATGGAGCGCTGTTTTAGTCCACTATCCTCTCGACGGCAAGAGATGAAGCGCTCTTTTAATTTACAATCCTCTCGACGACAAAAGATGGACCGCTATTTTAGTTCAGAATCCTCTCGGCAGCAAGAGATGAAGCGCTATTTTAGTTCACAATCCTCTCGACGGCAAGAGATGAAGTGGTGTTTAGTTCACAATCCTCCTGACGGCAAGAGATACAGCGCTGTTTTAGTTCACAGTCCTCTCGGGTTCAAGAGATGGATCACGGTTTTAGTTCTCAATCGTCACGACGGCAAGAGATGAATCGCTGTTTTAGTTCACAATCCTCTCGACAGCAAGAGGTGAAGCGTTCTTTTAGTTCCCAATCCTCTCAACGGCAAGAGATGAAGCGCTGTTTTAGTTCACAATCCTCTCGATCGACAGAGAGTTGAAGTGCTGTTTTAGTTGACAATCTTCTCGCTCGACAGACAGATGTACCGCTATTTTAGTTCACAATCCTGTCGACGGCAAGAGATAAAGCGCGGTTTTAGTTCACAATCCTCTCGGCGGCAAGAGATGGATCTCGGTTTTAGTTCTCAATCGTCTCGACGGAAAGAGATGAATAGCTGTTTTAGTTCACAACCCTCTAGACGGCAAGAGATTGAGCGCTGTTTTAGTTCACAATCCTCTCGATCGACAGAGAGTTTAAGCGCTGTTTTAGTTCACAATACTCTAGCTCAAAAGAGAGATGGAGCGCTGTTTTAGATCACAATCCTCTCGACGACAAGAGATGGAGCGCTGTTTTAGTTCACAATCCTCTCGACGGCAAAAGATGAAGCGCTATTTTAGTTCAGAATCCTCTCGACGGGAAGAGATAAACGCTGTTTTAGTTCACAAACCTCCCAGAGGCAAGAGATTGATCACTGTTTTAGTTCACAAACCTCTCGCTCGACAGAGAGATGGAGCACTGTTTTAGTTCACAATGCTCTCGACGGTAAGAGATGGAGCGTTATTTTAGTTCACAATCCTCTGGACGACAAGTGATGGAGCGCTGTTTTAGTTCACAGTCCTCTCGACGACAAGAGATGGAGCGCTGTTTTAGTTCACAATCCTCTCGACGGCAAGAGATGAAGCGCTGTTTTAATTCACAATCCTCTAGACGACAAGAAAAGGAGCGCTGTTTGAGTTCACAATCCTCTCAACGACAAGAGATGGAGCGCTAATTAAGTTCACAATCCTCTCGACGGCAAGAGATGAAGCGCTATTTTAGTTTACAATCCTCTCGACGGCAAGAGATGAAGCGCTGTTCAAATTCACAATCCTCTGGACGACAAGAGATGTAGCGCTGTTCTATTTCACAAACCTCTCAACGACAAGAGATGGAGCGCTATTTTAGTTCACAATCATCTCGACGGCAAGAGATGATGCGCTGTGTTAGTTCACAATCCTCTCGATCGCCAGAGAGATGCAGCGCAGTTTTAGTTCTCAATCCTCTCAACGGCAAGAGATGAAGGGCTAATGAAGTTCACAATCCTCTCGACGGCAAGAGATACAGCGCAGTCTTAGTTCACAATTCTCTCTCTCGACAGAGATTGGGAGCGCTGTTTTAGTTCACAATCCTCACGACGGCAAGCGATGGAGCACTGTTTTAGTTCACAATCCTCTCAATCGAACAAGAGATGGAGTGCTGTTTAAGTTCACAATCCTCTCGTTTGACAGAAAATTGGAGCGCTGTTTTAGTTCACAATCCTTTCGACGGCAAGAGATGAAGCGCTTTTTTAGTCACAATCCTCTGGATGGCAAGAGATGAGGCGCTGTTTTAGTTGACAATCCTCTCGACAGCAAGAGATGGAGCTTTTTTTTAGTTCACAAATTTTCTCGACGGCAAGAGATGGAGCAATGTTTTAGTTCAGAATCCTCTCTACGGCAAGAGATGGAGCGCTGTTTTAGTTCACAGTCCTCTCGACGGCAAGAGATGAAGCGCTGTTTTATTTCACAATGTTCTCGCTCGACAGAGAGATGCAGCGTTGTTTTAGTTCAGAAACACCTCGTTTGACAGGGCGTTGGAGCGCTGTTTTAGTTCACAATCCTCTCGACAGAGATTTGGAGCGCTTTTTTAGTTCCCAATCCTCTTGACGCCAAGAGATAAAGCACTGTTTTACTTCACAATCCTCTCCACGGCAAGAGATGGAGCACTGTTTTAGTTCACCATCGTCTCGACGGCAAGAGATGGAGCGCTGTTTTAATTCACAATCCTCTCGCTCGACAGAGAGATGAAGCGCTGTTTTAATTCATATTCCTCTCGATTGACAGAGAGATGAATGACTGTTTTAGTTCACAAT
Organism: Deroplatys truncata; assembly: GCA_030765065.1. NCBI lineage: Eukaryota > Metazoa > Arthropoda > Insecta > Mantodea > Mantidae > Deroplatys > Deroplatys truncata. The sequence continues at coordinate 443,111 of CM060976.1, forward strand.
CCTCTCGACGGCAAGAGATGAAGCGGTGTTTTAGCTCACAATCCTCTTGATTGATAGAGAGCTGGAGCGCTGTTTTAGTTCACAATCCTCTCGACGGCAAGAGTTGGAGCGCGGTTTTAGTTCACAATCCTCTCGATCGACAGATAGTTGGAGCGCTGTTTTAGTTCACAATCCCTTTGCTCGACAGAGAGATGAGGCGCTGTTTTATTTCACAAAACTCTCGCTCAACAAAGAGATGGAGCGCTGTTTAAGTTAACAATCCTATCGACGAAAAGAGATGGAGCGCTGTTTTAGTCCACTATCGTCTCGACGGCAAGAGATGAAGTGCTCTTTTAATTCACAATCCTCTCGACGACAAAAGATGGAGCACTATTTTAGTTCAGAATCCTCCCGACGGCAAGAGATGAAGCGCTGTTTTAGTTCATCTCCTGTCGACGGCACAATCCTCTCGCACGACAGAGAGTTGGAGCGCTGTTTTAGTTCACAATCCTGTCGACGGCAAGAGATACAGATTGTTCTAGTTCAAAATACTCTCGGCGGCAAGAGATGGATCTCGGGTTTAGTTCTCAATCGTCTCGACGGCAAGAGATGAATCGCTGTTTTAGTTCACAATCCTCTCGATCGACAGAAAGTTGGAACGCTGTTTTAGTTCGCAATCTTCTCGACGGCAAGAGATGAAGCGCTGTTTTAATTCACAATCCTCTAGACGACAAGAGATGGAGCGCTGTTGGAGTTCACAATCCTCTTACGACAAGAGATGGAGCGCTAATTTAGTTCACAATCCTCTCGACGGCAAGAGATGTAGCGCTGTTTTAGTTCACAATCTTGTCGACGGCAAGAGTTGAAGCGCTGTTTTAATTCACAATCCTCTCGACGAATAGAGATGTAGCGCTGTTTTAGTTCACAATCCTCTCAACGACAAGAGATGGAGCGCTATTTTAGTTCACAATCCTCTCGATGGCAAGAGATGAAGCGCTGTGGTAGTTCACAATCCTCTCAACGGCAAGAGATGGAGCGCTGTTTTAGTTCACAATCCTCTCGATCGACAAAGAGTCAGGGCGCTGTTTAATTCATAATTCTCTAGATCGACAGAGAGATAAAGCGCATTTTTAGTTTACAATCCTCTCGACGGCAAGAGATGAAGTCCTGTTTTAGTTCACAATCCCCTGGACGGCAAGAGATGAAGCGCTGTTTTAGTTCACCATCCTCTCGACGGCAAGAGATACAGCGCTGTTTTAGTTCACAATCCTCTCGTCGGCAAGTGATAGATCACGGTTTTAGTTCTCAATCGTCTCGACGGCAAGAGGTGAATCGCTGCTTTATTTCACAACCGTCTCGACGGCAAGAGGTGAAGCGCTGTTTTAGTTCACAATCCTCTTAACGGCAAGAGATGAAGCGCAGTCTTAGTTCACAATTCTGTCTTTCGACAGAGATTGGCAGCGCTGTTTTAGTTCACAATCCTCTCAATCGAACAAGAGATGGAGTGCTGTTTCAGTTCACAATCCTCTCGTTTGACAGAAAATTGGAGGGCTGTTTTAGTTCACAATCCTCTGGATGGCAAGAGATGAGGCGCTGTTTTAGTTGACAATCCTCTCGAAAGCAAGAGATGGAGCGCTCTTTTAGTTCACAAATATTCTCGACGGCAAGACATGGAGGGCTGTTTTAGTACACAATCCTCTCTACGGTAAGAGATGGAGCGCTGTTTTAGTTCTCAAGCCTCTCGACGGCTAGAGATGAAGCTCTGTGTTATTTCACAATGTTCTCGCTCGACAGAGAGATGCAGCGCTGTTTTAGTTCAGAAACCCCTCGTTTGACAGAAAGTTGGACCGCTGTTTTAGTTCACAATCCTCTCGCACGACAGAGAGTTGGAGCGCAATTTTAGTTCACAATCCTCTCGACAGAGATTTGGAGCGCTTTTTCAGTTCCCAATCCTCTCGCTCGACAAAGAGTTGGTGCGATATTTTAGTTCACAATCCTCTCGCTCGACAGAGAGTTGAAGCGCTGTTTTCGTTCACAATCCTCCCGATCGACAGAAAGTTGGAGCGCTGTTTTAGTTTACATTCTTCTCGCTCGACAGAGAGATGGAGCGCTGTTTTAGTTCACAATCCTCACGACGGCAATAGATCAAGCGCTGCTTTAGTTCACAATCCTCTCGCACGACAGAGAGCTGGAGCGCTGTCTTAGTTCACAATCCTGTCGACGGCAAGAGATGAAGCGCGATTTTAGTTCAGAATCCTCTCGACGGCAAGAGATAATGCGCTGTTTTAGTTCACAATCCTCTAGGCGGCAAGAGATGGAGCGCTGTTTTAGTTCCCAATCCTGTCGCTCGACAGAGAGATGGATGTGCTGTTATAGTTCACAATCCTCTCGGCGGCAAGAGATGGAGCGCTGTTTTAGTTTCCAATCCTGTCGCTCGACAGAGAGATGAATGCGCTGTTTTAGTTCACAAACCTCTCGCTCGACAGAGAGATGGAGCGCTGTTTTAGTTCACAATCCTCTCGACGGCAAGAGATGAAGCACTGTTTTACTTCACAATCCTATCGACGGCAAGAGATGGAGCGTTGTTTTAGTTCACAATCCTCTCGACGACAAGCGATGGAGCGCTGTTGTAGTACACAATCCTGTCGACGACAAGAGATGGAGCGCTGTTTTAGTTCACAATCCTCTCGAAGGCACGAAATGAAGCGCTGTTTTAATTCACAATCCTCTCGCCGACAAGAGATGGAGCGCAGTTTTAGTTCTCAATCCTCTCAACGACAAGAGATGGAGCGCTAATTTAGTTCGCAATCCTCTCGACGGCAGGAGATGAAGCGCTGTTTTAGTTCACAATCCTCTCGAGGGAAAGAGATAAAGGGCTGTTTTAGTTCACAACCCTCTCGATCGACAGAGAGTTGGAGTATTGTTTTAGTTTACAATCCTCTCGACGGCAAGAGATTCAGTACTCTTTTAGTTCACAATCCTCTCGGCGGCAAGAGATGGATCACGGTTTTAGTTCTCAATCGTCTCGACGGCAAGAGATGAAGCGCAGTTTTAGTTCACAAACCTCTCGACGGCAAGAGGTGAAGCGCTCTTTTAGTTCACAATCCTCTCGACGGCAAGAGATGGATCACGGTTTTAGTTCACAATCCTCTCGACGACAAGAGATACAGCTCTGTTTTAGTTCACAATCCTCTCGCTCGACAGAGAAATGAAGCGCTGTGTTAGTTCACAATCCTCTCGATCGACAGAGAGAAGAATGACTTTTTTAGTTCATAATCCTCTCGACGGCGAGGGTTGGAGCGATGTTTTAGTTCACTATCCTCTCGATCGACAGATAGTTGGAGCGCACCTTTAGTTCACAATACTCCGAATCGACAGAGAGTTGGAGCGCTGCTTTAGTTCACAATCCTCTCGCTCTAAAGAGAGTTGGAGCGCTGTTTTAGTTCACAATCCTCTCGACAGAGATTTGGAGCGCTTTTTTAGTTCCCAATCCTCTCGCTCGACAAGGAGTTGGAGCGCTGTTTTCGTTCACAAGCCTCCCGATCGACAGAAAGTTGGAGCGCTGTTTTAGTTTACATTCTTCTCGCTCGACAGAGAGATGGAGCGCTGTTTTAGTTCACAATCCTCACGACGGCAATAGATCAAGCGCTGCTTTAGTTCACAATCCTCTCGCTCGACAGGGAGTTAAAGCGCACTTTTAGTTCACAATACTCTCGATCGACAGAGAGTTGGAGCGCTGTTTTAGTTCACAATCCTCTTGCTCGACAGAAAGTTGGAGCGCTGTTTTAGTTCACAATCCTCTCGACGGCAAGAGATGGAGGACTGTTTTGGTTCACAATCCTCTCGACGGCAAGAGATGAAGCGCTGTTTTAGTTCACAATCCTCTCGCTCGACAGAGAGTTGGAGCGGTGTTTTAGTTCACAATCCTCTCCATCGACAGAAAGTTGGAGCGCTGTTTTAGTTCAGAATATTCTCGGCGGCAAGAGATACAGCGCTGTTATAGTTCACAATCCCCTCGGCGGCAAGAGATGGATCACTGTTTTAGTTCACAATCTTCTCGACGGCAAGAGATGAGCGCTGCTTTAGTTCACAATCCTATCGGCGGCAAGAGATAGAGCGCTGTTTTAGTTCCCAATCCTGTCGCTCGAAACAGAGATGGAGCGCTTTTTTACTTCCCAATCCTCTCGCTCGACAGAGAGATGGAGCGCTGTTTTAGTTCACAATCCTCTCGACGCCAAGAGATAAAGCACTGTTTTACTTCACAATCCTCTCCACCGCAAGAGATGGAGCGTTGTTTTAGGTCACAATCCTCTCGTCGACAAGAGATGGAGCACTGTTTTAGTTCACCATCCTCTCGACGGCAAGAGATGGAGCGCTGTTTTAATTCACAATCCTCTCGCTCGACAGAGAGATGAAGCGCTGTTTTAGTTCAAAATCCTCTTGATTGACAGAGAGATGAATGACTGTTTTAGTTCACAATTCTCTCGACGGCAAGAGATGAACCGCTGTTTTAGCTTACAATCCTCTCGATTGATAGAGAGCTGGAGCGCTGTTTTTGTTCACAATCCTCTCGACGGCAAGAGTTGGAGCGCGGTTTTAGTTCACAATCCCTTTGCTCGACAGAGAGATGAGGCGCTGTTTTATTTCACAAAACATTCGCTCAACAAAGAGATGGAACGCTGTTTAAGTTAAAAATCCTATCGACGAAAAGAGATGGAGCGCTGTTTTAGTCCACTATCCTCTCGACGGCAAGAGATGAAGCGCTCTTTTAATTTACAATCCTCTCGACGACAAAAGATGGAGCGCTATTTTAGTTCAGGATCCTCTCGGCGGCAAGAGATGAAGCGCTATTTTAGTTCACAATCCTCTCGACGGCAAGAGATGAAGTGGTGTTTAGTTCACAATCCTCCTGACGGCAAGAGATACAGCGCTGTTTTAGTTCACAGTCCTCTCGGGTTCAAGAGATGGATCATGGTTTTAGTTCTCAATCGTCACGACGGCAAGAGATGAATCGCTGTTTTAGTTCACAATCCTCTCGACAGCAAGAGGTGAAGCGTTCTTTTAGTTCACAATCCTCTCAACGGCAAGAGATGAAGCGCTGTTTTAGTTCACAATCCTCTCGATCGACAGAGAGTTGAAGTGCATTTTTAGTTGACAATCTTCTCGCTCGACAGACAGATGTACCGCTATTTTAGTACACAATCCTGTCGACGGCAAGAGATACAGCGCGGTTTTAGTTCACAATCCTCTCGGCGGCAAGAGATGGATCTCGGTTTTAGTTCACAATCCTCTCAACGACAAGAGATGGAGCGCTAATTAAGTTCACAATCCTCTCGACGGCAAGAGATGTAGCGCTGTTTTAGTTTACAATCCTCTCGACGGCAAGAGATGAAGCGCTGTTCAAATTCACAATCCTCTCGACGACAAGAGATGTAGCGCTGTTTTATTTCACGAACCTCTCAACGACAAGAGATGGAGCGCTATTTTAGTTCACAATCATCTCGACGGCAAGAGATGAAGCGCTGTGTTAGTTCACAATCCTCTCGATCGCCAGAGAGATGCAGCGCAGTTTTAGTTCCCAATCCTCTCAACGGCAAGAGATGAAGGGCTAATGAAGTTCACAATCCTCTCGACGGCAAGAGATGCAGCGCAGTCTTAGTTCACAATTCTCTCTCTCGACAGAGATTGGGAGCGCTGTTTTAGTTCACAATCCTCACGACGGCAAGCGATGGAGCACTGTTTTAGTTCACAATCCTCTCAATCGAACAAGAGATGGAGTGCTGTTTAAGTTCACAATCCTCTCCTTTGACAGAAAATTGGAGCGCTGTTTTAGTTCACAATCCTTTCGACGGCAAGAGATGAAGCGCTTTTTTAGTCACAATCCTCTGGATGGCAAGAGATGAGGCGCTGTTTTAGTTGACAATCCTCTCGACAGCAAGAGATGGAGCGCTTTTTTAGTTCACAAATTTTCTCGACGGCAAGAGATGGAGCGGTGTTTTAGTTCACAATCCTCTCTACGGCAAGAGATGGAGCGCTGTTTTAGTTCACAGTCCTCTCGACGGCAAGAGATGAAGCGCTGTTTTATTTCACAATGTTCTCGCTCGACAGAGAGATGCAGCGCTGTTTTAGTTCAGAAACACCTCGTTTGACAGGGAGTTGGAGCGCTGTTTTAGTTCACAATCCTCTCGACAGAGATTTGGAGCGTTTTTTTAGTTCCCAATCCTCCCGCTCGTCAAAGAGTTGGAGCGCTATTTTAGTTCTCAATCCTCTCGTTCGACAGAGAGTTGGACCGCTGTTTTAGTTCGTAATCCTCTCGCTCGATAGAGTGTTGGAGCGCTATTTTAGTTCACAATCCTCTCGCTCGAAAGGGAGTTAAAGCGCACTTTTGGTTCACAATACTCTCGATCGACAGAGAGTTTAAGCGCTGTTTTAGTTCACAATACTCTAGCTCAAAAGAGAGATGGAGCGCTGTTTTAGATCACAATCCTCTCGACGACAAGAGATGGAGCGCTGTTTTAGTTCAGAATCCTCTCGACGGGAAGAGATAAACGCTGTTTTAGTTCACAAACCTCCCAGAGGCAAGAGATTGAGCACTGTTTTGGTTCACAGTCCTCTCGACGACAAGAGATGGAGCGCTGTTTTAGTTCACAATCCTCTCGACGGCAAGAGATGAAGCGCTGTATTAATTCACAATCCTCTAGACGACAAGAGAAGGAGCGCCGTTTGAGTTCACAATCCTCTCAACGACAAGAGATGGAGCGCTATTTAAGTTCACAATCCTCTCGACGACAAGAGATGTAGCGCTGTATTAGTTCACAATCCTCTCGACGGCAAGAGATGAAGCGCTGTTTTAATTCACAATCCTCTCGACGACAAGAGATGTAGCGCTGTTTTAGTTCACAAACCTCTCAACGACAAGAGATGGAGCGCTATTTTAGTTCACAATCCTCTCGACGGCAAGAGATGAAGCGCTGTGTTAGTTCACAATCCTCTCGATCGCCAGAGAGATGCAGCGCAGTTTTAGTTCTCAATCCTCTCAACGGCAAGAGATGAAGGGCTAATGAAGTTCACAATCCTCTCGACGGCAAGAGATGCAGCGCAGTCTTAGTTCACAATTCTCTCTCTCGACAGAGATTGGGAGCGCTGTTTTAGTTCACAATCCTCACGACGGCAAGCGATGGAGCACTGTTTTAGTTCACAATCCTCTCAATCGAACAAGAGATGGAGTGCTGTTTAAGTTCACAATCCTCTCCTTTGACAGAATATTGGAGCGCTGTTTTAGTTCACAATCCTCTCGACGGCAAGAGATGATGCTCTTTTTTAGTCACAATCCTCTGGATGGCAAGAGATGAGGCGCTGTTTTATTTGACAAACCTCTCGACAGCAAGAGATGGAGCGCTTTTTTAGTTCACAAATTTTCTCGACGGCAAGAGATGGAGCGCTGTTTTAGTTCACAATCCTCTCTACGGCAAGAGATGGAGCGCTGTTTTAGTTCACAGTCCTCTCGACGGCAAGAGATGAAGCGCTGTTTTATTTCACAATGTTCTCGCTCGACAGAGAGATGCAGCGCTGTTTTAGTTCAGAAACACCTCGTTTGACAGGGAGTTGGACCGCTGTTTTAGTTCACAATCCTCTCGCACGACAAAGTGTTGGAGCGCACCTTTAGTTCACAATCCTCTCGCTCGACAGAGTTGGAGCGCTGTTTTAGTCACAATCCTCTCGACAGAAATTTGGAGCGCTTTTTTAGTTCCCAATCCTTTCGCTCGACAAAGAGTTGGTGCGCTATTTTAGTTCACAATCCTCTCGCTCGACAGAGAGTTGAAGCGCTGTTTTCGTTCACAATCTTCTCGCTCGACAGAGAGATGGAGCGCTGTTTTAGTTCACAATCCTCACGACGGCAATAGATCAAGGGCTGTTTTAGTTCACAATCCTCTAGCTCAAAAGAGAGATGGAGCGCTGTTTTAGTTCACAATCCTCTCGCTCGAAAGAGAGTTGGAGCGCTGTTTTAGTTCACAATCCTGTCGACGGCAAGAGATACAGCGCTATTTTAGTTCACAATCCTCTCGACGGCGAGAGATACAGCGCTGTTTAGTTCACAATCCTCTCGGCGGCAAGAGATGGAGCGCTGTTTTAGTTCCCAAACCTGTCGCACGACAGAGAGATGGATGTGCTGCTATAGTTCACACATCTCTCGGCGGCAAGAGATGGAGCGCTGTTTTAGTTCCCAATCCTGTCGCTCGACAGAGAGATGAATGCGCTGCTTTAGTTCACAAACGTCTCCTCGACAGAGAGATGGAGCGCTGTTTTAGTTCACAATCCTCTCGACGGCAAGAGATGAAGCACTGTTATACTTCACAATCCTCCCGACGGCAAGAGATGGAGCGTTGTTTTAGTTCACAATCCTCTCGACGACAAGAGATGGAGCGCTGTTGTAGTTCACAATCCTGTCGACGACAAGAGATGGAGCGCTGTTTTAGTTCACAATCCTCTCGACGGCAAGAAATGAAGCGCTAATTTAATTTACAATCCTCTCGACGACAACAGATGGAGCGCTGTTTTAATTCACAACCCTATCGACGACAAGAGATGGAGCGCTCTTTGGTTCACAATCCTCTCGACGGCAAGAGGTTAAGCACTGTTATAGTTCACAAACCTCTCGGAGGCAAGAGATTGAGCACTGTTTTAGTTCACAAACCTCTCACTTGACAGAGAGATGGAGCGCTGTTTTAGTTCACAATCCTCTTGACGGCAAGAGATGGAGCGCTGTTTTAGTTTACAATCCGCACAACGACAAGAAATGGAGCGCTGTTTTAATTCACAATCCTCTCGACGACAAGAGATGGAGCGCTGATTTATTTCAGATTCCTCTCGACGGAAAGAGATAAAGGGCTGTTTTAGTTCACAACCCTCTCGATTGACAGAGAGTTGGAGCATTGTTTTAGTTTACAATCCTCTCGACGGCAAGAGATACACCGCTGTTTTAGTTCACAATCCTCTCGGCGGCAGGAGATACACCGCTGTTTTAGTTCACAATCCTCTCGGCGGCAGGAGATGGATCACGGTTTTAGTTCTCAATCGTCTCGAGGGCAAGAGATGAAGCGCTCTTTTAGTTCACAATCCTATCGACGTCAAGATTATAAGCGCTGTTGTAGTTCACAAACCTTTCGGAGGCAAGAGATTAAGCACTGTTTTAGTTCACAAACCTCTCGCTCGACAGAGAGATGGAGCGCTGTTTTAGTTCACAATCCTCTCGACGGCAAGAGATGAGCGCTGCTTTAGTTCACAATTCTCTCGACGGCAAGATATGAAGCGCTGTTTTAGTTCACAATCCTATCGGCGGCAAGAGATAGAGCGCTGTTTTAGTTCCCAATCCTGTCGCTCGAAACAGAGATGGAGCGCTTTTTTACTTCCCAATCCTCTCGCTCGACAGAGAGATGGAGCGCTGTTTTAGTTCACAATCCTCTCGACGCCAAGAGATAAAGCACTGTTTTACTTCACAATCCTCTCCACCGCAAGAGATGGAGCGTTGTTTTAGGTCACAATCCTCTCGTCGACAAGAGATGGAGCACTGATTTAGTTCACCATCCTCTCGACGGCAAGAGATGGAGCGCTGTTTTAATTCACAATCCTCTCGCTCGACAGAGAGATGAAGCGCTGTTTAGTTCAAAATCCTCTTGATTGACAGAGAGATGAATGACTGTTTTAGTTCACAATTCTCTCGACGGCAAGAGATGAACCGCTGTTTTAGCTTACAATCCTCTCGATTGATAGAGAGCTGGAGCGCTGTTTTTGTTCACAATCCTCTCGACGGCAAGAGTTGGAGCGCGGTTTTAGTTCACAATCCCTTTGCTCGACAGAGAGATGAGGCGCTGTTTTATTTCACAAAACATTCGCTCAACAAAGAGATGGAACGCTGTTTAAGTTAAAAATCCTATCGACGAAAAGAGATGGAGCGCTGTTTTAGTCCACTATCCTCTCGACGGCAAGAGATGAAGCGCTCTTTTAATTTACAATCCTCTCGACGACAAAAGATGGACCGCTATTTTAGTTCAGAATCCTCTCGGCAGCAAGAGATGAAGCGCTATTTTAGTTCACAATCCTCTCGACGGCAAGAGATGAAGTGGTGTTTAGTTCACAATCCTCCTGACGGCAAGAGATACAGCGCTGTTTTAGTTCACAGTCCTCTCGGGTTCAAGAGATGGATCACGGTTTTAGTTCTCAATCGTCACGACGGCAAGAGATGAATCGCTGTTTTAGTTCACAATCCTCTCGACAGCAAGAGGTGAAGCGTTCTTTTAGTTCCCAATCCTCTCAACGGCAAGAGATGAAGCGCTGTTTTAGTTCACAATCCTCTCGATCGACAGAGAGTTGAAGTGCTGTTTTAGTTGACAATCTTCTCGCTCGACAGACAGATGTACCGCTATTTTAGTTCACAATCCTGTCGACGGCAAGAGATAAAGCGCGGTTTTAGTTCACAATCCTCTCGGCGGCAAGAGATGGATCTCGGTTTTAGTTCTCAATCGTCTCGACGGAAAGAGATGAATAGCTGTTTTAGTTCACAACCCTCTAGACGGCAAGAGATTGAGCGCTGTTTTAGTTCACAATCCTCTCGATCGACAGAGAGTTTAAGCGCTGTTTTAGTTCACAATACTCTAGCTCAAAAGAGAGATGGAGCGCTGTTTTAGATCACAATCCTCTCGACGACAAGAGATGGAGCGCTGTTTTAGTTCACAATCCTCTCGACGGCAAAAGATGAAGCGCTATTTTAGTTCAGAATCCTCTCGACGGGAAGAGATAAACGCTGTTTTAGTTCACAAACCTCCCAGAGGCAAGAGATTGATCACTGTTTTAGTTCACAAACCTCTCGCTCGACAGAGAGATGGAGCACTGTTTTAGTTCACAATGCTCTCGACGGTAAGAGATGGAGCGTTATTTTAGTTCACAATCCTCTGGACGACAAGTGATGGAGCGCTGTTTTAGTTCACAGTCCTCTCGACGACAAGAGATGGAGCGCTGTTTTAGTTCACAATCCTCTCGACGGCAAGAGATGAAGCGCTGTTTTAATTCACAATCCTCTAGACGACAAGAAAAGGAGCGCTGTTTGAGTTCACAATCCTCTCAACGACAAGAGATGGAGCGCTAATTAAGTTCACAATCCTCTCGACGGCAAGAGATGAAGCGCTATTTTAGTTTACAATCCTCTCGACGGCAAGAGATGAAGCGCTGTTCAAATTCACAATCCTCTGGACGACAAGAGATGTAGCGCTGTTCTATTTCACAAACCTCTCAACGACAAGAGATGGAGCGCTATTTTAGTTCACAATCATCTCGACGGCAAGAGATGATGCGCTGTGTTAGTTCACAATCCTCTCGATCGCCAGAGAGATGCAGCGCAGTTTTAGTTCTCAATCCTCTCAACGGCAAGAGATGAAGGGCTAATGAAGTTCACAATCCTCTCGACGGCAAGAGATACAGCGCAGTCTTAGTTCACAATTCTCTCTCTCGACAGAGATTGGGAGCGCTGTTTTAGTTCACAATCCTCACGACGGCAAGCGATGGAGCACTGTTTTAGTTCACAATCCTCTCAATCGAACAAGAGATGGAGTGCTGTTTAAGTTCACAATCCTCTCGTTTGACAGAAAATTGGAGCGCTGTTTTAGTTCACAATCCTTTCGACGGCAAGAGATGAAGCGCTTTTTTAGTCACAATCCTCTGGATGGCAAGAGATGAGGCGCTGTTTTAGTTGACAATCCTCTCGACAGCAAGAGATGGAGCTTTTTTTTAGTTCACAAATTTTCTCGACGGCAAGAGATGGAGCAATGTTTTAGTTCAGAATCCTCTCTACGGCAAGAGATGGAGCGCTGTTTTAGTTCACAGTCCTCTCGACGGCAAGAGATGAAGCGCTGTTTTATTTCACAATGTTCTCGCTCGACAGAGAGATGCAGCGTTGTTTTAGTTCAGAAACACCTCGTTTGACAGGGCGTTGGAGCGCTGTTTTAGTTCACAATCCTCTCGACAGAGATTTGGAGCGCTTTTTTAGTTCCCAATCCTCTTGACGCCAAGAGATAAAGCACTGTTTTACTTCACAATCCTCTCCACGGCAAGAGATGGAGCACTGTTTTAGTTCACCATCGTCTCGACGGCAAGAGATGGAGCGCTGTTTTAATTCACAATCCTCTCGCTCGACAGAGAGATGAAGCGCTGTTTTAATTCATATTCCTCTCGATTGACAGAGAGATGAATGACTGTTTTAGTTCACAATCCTCTCGACGGCAAGAGATGAAGCGGTGTTTTAGCTCACAATCCTCTTGATTGATAGAGAGCTGGAGCGCTGTTTTAGTTCACAATCCTCTCGACGGCAAGAGTTGGAGCGCGGTTTTAGTTCACAATCCTCTCGATCGACAGATAGTTGGAGCGCTGTTTTAGTTCACAATCCCTTTGCTCGACAGAGAGATGAGGCGCTGTTTTATTTCACAAAACTCTCGCTCAACAAAGAGATGGAGCGCTGTTTAAGTTAACAATCCTATCGACGAAAAGAGATGGAGCGCTGTTTTAGTCCACTATCGTCTCGACGGCAAGAGATGAAGTGCTCTTTTAATTCACAATCCTCTCGACGACAAAAGATGGAGCACTATTTTAGTTCAGAATCCTCCCGACGGCAAGAGATGAAGCGCTGTTTTAGTTCATCTCCTGTCGACGGCACAATCCTCTCGCACGACAGAGAGTTGGAGCGCTGTTTTAGTTCACAATCCTGTCGACGGCAAGAGATACAGATTGTTCTAGTTCAAAATGCTCTCGGCGGCAAGAGATGGATCTCGGGTTTAGTTCTCAATCGTCTCGACGGCAAGAGATGAATCGCTGTTTTAGTTCACAATCCTCTCGATCGACAGAAAGTTGGAACGCTGTTTTAGTTCGCAATCTTCTCGACGGCAAGAGATGAAGCGCTGTTTTAATTCACAATCCTCTAGACGACAAGAGATGGAGCGCTGTTGGAGTTCACAATCCTCTTACGACAAGAGATGGAGCGCTAATTTAGTTCACAATCCTCTCGACGGCAAGAGATGTAGCGCTGTTTTAGTTCACAATCTTGTCGACGGCAAGAGTTGAAGCGCTGTTTTAATTCACAATCCTCTCGACGAATAGAGATGTAGCGCTGTTTTAGTTCACAATCCTCTCAACGACAAGAGATGGAGCGCTATTTTAGTTCACAATCCTCTCGATGGCAAGAGATGAAGCGCTGTGGTAGTTCACAATCCTCTCAACGGCAAGAGATGGAGCGCTGTTTTAGTTCACAATCCTCTCGATCGACAAAGAGTCAGGGCGCTGTTTAATTCATAATTCTCTAGATCGACAGAGAGATAAAGCGCATTTTTAGTTTACAATCCTCTCGACGGCAAGAGATGAAGTCCTGTTTTAGTTCACAATCCCCTGGACGGCAAGAGATGAAGCGCTGTTTTAGTTCACCATCCTCTCGACGGCAAGAGATACAGCGCTGTTTTAGTTCACAATCCTCTCGTCGGCAAGTGATAGATCACGGTTTTAGTTCTCAATCGTCTCGACGGCAAGAGGTGAATCGCTGCTTTATTTCACAACCGTCTCGACGGCAAGAGGTGAAGCGCTGTTTTAGTTCACAATCCTCTTAACGGCAAGAGATGAAGCGCAGTCTTAGTTCACAATTCTGTCTTTCGACAGAGATTGGCAGCGCTGTTTTAGTTCACAATCCTCTCAATCGAACAAGAGATGGAGTGCTGTTTCAGTTCACAATCCTCTCGTTTGACAGAAAATTGGAGGGCTGTTTTAGTTCACAATCCTCTGGATGGCAAGAGATGAGGCGCTGTTTTAGTTGACAATCCTCTCGAAAGCAAGAGATGGAGCGCTCTTTTAGTTCACAAATATTCTCGACGGCAAGACATGGAGGGCTGTTTTAGTACACAATCCTCTCTACGGTAAGAGATGGAGCGCTGTTTTAGTTCTCAAGCCTCTCGACGGCTAGAGATGAAGCTCTGTGTTATTTCACAATGTTCTCGCTCGACAGAGAGATGCAGCGCTGTTTTAGTTCAGAAACCCCTCGTTTGACAGAAAGTTGGACCGCTGTTTTAGTTCACAATCCTCTCGCACGACAGAGAGTTGGAGCGCAGTTTTAGTTCACAATCCTCTCGACAGAGATTTGGAGCGCTTTTTCAGTTCCCAATCCTCTCGCTCGACAAAGAGTTGGTGCGATATTTTAGTTCACAATCCTCTCGCTCGACAGAGAGTTGAAGCGCTGTTTTCGTTCACAATCCTCCCGATCGACAGAAAGTTGGAGCGCTGTTTTAGTTTACATTCTTCTCGCTCGACAGAGAGATGGAGCGCTGTTTTAGTTCACAATCCTCACGACGGCAATAGATCAAGCGCTGCTTTAGTTCACAATCCTCTCGCACGACAGAGAGCTGGAGCGCTGTCTTAGTTCACAATCCTGTCGACGGCAAGAGATGAAGCGCGATTTTAGTTCAGAATCCTCTCGACGGCAAGAGATAATGCGCTGTTTTAGTTCACAATCCTCTAGGCGGCAAGAGATGGAGCGCTGTTTTAGTTCCCAATCCTGTCGCTCGACAGAGAGATGGATGTGCTGTTATAGTTCACAATCCTCTCGGCGGCAAGAGATGGAGCGCTGTTTTAGTTTCCAATCCTGTCGCTCGACAGAGAGATGAATGCGCTGTTTTAGTTCACAAACCTCTCGCTCGACAGAGAGATGGAGCGCTGTTTTAGTTCACAATCCTCTCGACGGCAAGAGATGAAGCACTGTTTTACTTCACAATCCTATCGACGGCAAGAGATGGAGCGTTGTTTTAGTTCACAATCCTCTCGACGACAAGCGATGGAGCGCTGTTGTAGTACACAATCCTGTCGACGACAAGAGATGGAGCGCTGTTTTAGTTCACAATCCTCTCGAAGGCACGAAATGAAGCGCTGTTTTAATTCACAATCCTCTCGCCGACAAGAGATGGAGCGCAGTTTTAGTTCTCAATCCTCTCAACGACAAGAGATGGAGCGCTAATTTAGTTCGCAATCCTCTCGACGGCAGGAGATGAAGCGCTGTTTTAGTTCACAATCCTCTCGAGGGAAAGAGATAAAGGGCTGTTTTAGTTCACAACCCTCTCGATCGACAGAGAGTTGGAGTATTGTTTTAGTTTACAATCCTCTCGACGGCAAGAGATTCAGTACTCTTTTAGTTCACAATCCTCTCGGCGGCAAGAGATGGATCACGGTTTTAGTTCTCAATCGTCTCGACGGCAAGAGATGAAGCGCAGTTTTAGTTCACAAACCTCTCGACGGCAAGAGGTGAAGCGCTCTTTTAGTTCACAATCCTCTCGACGGCAAGAGATGGATCACGGTTTTAGTTCACAATCCTCTCGACGACAAGAGATACAGCTCTGTTTTAGTTCACAATCCTCTCGCTCGACAGAGAAATGAAGCGCTGTGTTAGTTCACAATCCTCTCGATCGACAGAGAGAAGAATGACTTTTTTAGTTCATAATCCTCTCGACGGCGAGGGTTGGAGCGATGTTTTAGTTCACTATCCTCTCGATCGACAGATAGTTGGAGCGCACCTTTAGTTCACAATACTCCGAATCGACAGAGAGTTGGAGCGCTGCTTTAGTTCACAATCCTCTCGCTCTAAAGAGAGTTGGAGCGCTGTTTTAGTTCACAATCCTCTCGACAGAGATTTGGAGCGCTTTTTTAGTTCCCAATCCTCTCGCTCGACAAGGAGTTGGAGCGCTGTTTTCGTTCACAAGCCTCCCGATCGACAGAAAGTTGGAGCGCTGTTTTAGTTTACATTCTTCTCGCTCGACAGAGAGATGGAGCGCTGTTTTAGTTCACAATCCTCACGACGGCAATAGATCAAGCGCTGCTTTAGTTCACAATCCTCTCGCTCGACAGGGAGTTAAAGCGCACTTTTAGTTCACAATACTCTCGATCGACAGAGAGTTGGAGCGCTGTTTTAGTTCACAATCCTCTTGCTCGACAGAAAGTTGGAGCGCTGTTTTAGTTCACAATCCTCTCGACGGCAAGAGATGGAGGACTGTTTTGGTTCACAATCCTCTCGACGGCAAGAGATGAAGCGCTGTTTTAGTTCACAATCCTCTCGCTCGACAGAGAGTTGGAGCGGTGTTTTAGTTCACAATCCTCTCCATCGACAGAAAGTTGGAGCGCTGTTTTAGTTCAGAATATTCTCGGCGGCAAGAGATACAGCGCTGTTATAGTTCACAATCCCCTCGGCGGCAAGAGATGGATCACTGTTTTAGTTCACAATCTTCTCGACGGCAAGAGATGAGCGCTGCTTTAGTTCACAATCCTATCGGCGGCAAGAGATAGAGCGCTGTTTTAGTTCCCAATCCTGTCGCTCGAAACAGAGATGGAGCGCTTTTTTACTTCCCAATCCTCTCGCTCGACAGAGAGATGGAGCGCTGTTTTAGTTCACAATCCTCTCGACGCCAAGAGATAAAGCACTGTTTTACTTCACAATCCTCTCCACCGCAAGAGATGGAGCGTTGTTTTAGGTCACAATCCTCTCGTCGACAAGAGATGGAGCACTGTTTTAGTTCACCATCCTCTCGACGGCAAGAGATGGAGCGCTGTTTTAATTCACAATCCTCTCGCTCGACAGAGAGATGAAGCGCTGTTTTAGTTCAAAATCCTCTTGATTGACAGAGAGATGAATGACTGTTTTAGTTCACAATTCTCTCGACGGCAAGAGATGAACCGCTGTTTTAGCTTACAATCCTCTCGATTGATAGAGAGCTGGAGCGCTGTTTTTGTTCACAATCCTCTCGACGGCAAGAGTTGGAGCGCGGTTTTAGTTCACAATCCCTTTGCTCGACAGAGAGATGAGGCGCTGTTTTATTTCACAAAACATTCGCTCAACAAAGAGATGGAACGCTGTTTAAGTTAAAAATCCTATCGACGAAAAGAGATGGAGCGCTGTTTTAGTCCACTATCCTCTCGACGGCAAGAGATGAAGCGCTCTTTTAATTTACAATCCTCTCGACGACAAAAGATGGAGCGCTATTTTAGTTCAGGATCCTCTCGGCGGCAAGAGATGAAGCGCTATTTTAGTTCACAATCCTCTCGACGGCAAGAGATGAAGTGGTGTTTAGTTCACAATCCTCCTGACGGCAAGAGATACAGCGCTGTTTTAGTTCACAGTCCTCTCGGGTTCAAGAGATGGATCATGGTTTTAGTTCTCAATCGTCACGACGGCAAGAGATGAATCGCTGTTTTAGTTCACAATCCTCTCGACAGCAAGAGGTGAAGCGTTCTTTTAGTTCACAATCCTCTCAACGGCAAGAGATGAAGCGCTGTTTTAGTTCACAATCCTCTCGATCGACAGAGAGTTGAAGTGCATTTTTAGTTGACAATCTTCTCGCTCGACAGACAGATGTACCGCTATTTTAGTACACAATCCTGTCGACGGCAAGAGATACAGCGCGGTTTTAGTTCACAATCCTCTCGGCGGCAAGAGATGGATCTCGGTTTTAGTTCACAATCCTCTCAACGACAAGAGATGGAGCGCTAATTAAGTTCACAATCCTCTCGACGGCAAGAGATGTAGCGCTGTTTTAGTTTACAATCCTCTCGACGGCAAGAGATGAAGCGCTGTTCAAATTCACAATCCTCTCGACGACAAGAGATGTAGCGCTGTTTTATTTCACAAACCTCTCAACGACAAGAGATGGAGCGCTATTTTAGTTCACAATCATCTCGACGGCAAGAGATGAAGCGCTGTGTTAGTTCACAATCCTCTCGATCGCCAGAGAGATGCAGCGCAGTTTTAGTTCCCAATCCTCTCAACGGCAAGAGATGAAGGGCTAATGAAGTTCACAATCCTCTCGACGGCAAGAGATGCAGCGCAGTCTTAGTTCACAATTCTCTCTCTCGACAGAGATTGGGAGCGCTGTTTTAGTTCACAATCCTCACGACGGCAAGCGATGGAGCACTGTTTTAGTTCACAATCCTCTCAATCGAACAAGAGATGGAGTGCTGTTTAAGTTCACAATCCTCTCCTTTGACAGAAAATTGGAGCGCTGTTTTAGTTCACAATCCTTTCGACGGCAAGAGATGAAGCGCTTTTTTAGTCACAATCCTCTGGATGGCAAGAGATGAGGCGCTGTTTTAGTTGACAATCCTCTCGACAGCAAGAGATGGAGCGCTTTTTTAGTTCACAAATTTTCTCGACGGCAAGAGATGGAGCGGTGTTTTAGTTCACAATCCTCTCTACGGCAAGAGATGGAGCGCTGTTTTAGTTCACAGTCCTCTCGACGGCAAGAGATGAAGCGCTGTTTTATTTCACAATGTTCTCGCTCGACAGAGAGATGCAGCGCTGTTTTAGTTCAGAAACACCTCGTTTGACAGGGAGTTGGAGCGCTGTTTTAGTTCACAATCCTCTCGACAGAGATTTGGAGCGTTTTTTTAGTTCCCAATCCTCCCGCTCGTCAAAGAGTTGGAGCGCTATTTTAGTTCTCAATCCTCTCGTTCGACAGAGAGTTGGACCGCTGTTTTAGTTCGTAATCCTCTCGCTCGATAGAGTGTTGGAGCGCTATTTTAGTTCACAATCCTCTCGCTCGAAAGGGAGTTAAAGCGCACTTTTGGTTCACAATACTCTCGATCGACAGAGAGTTTAAGCGCTGTTTTAGTTCACAATACTCTAGCTCAAAAGAGAGATGGAGCGCTGTTTTAGATCACAATCCTCTCGACGACAAGAGATGGAGCGCTGTTTTAGTTCACAATCCTCTCGACGGCAAAAGATGAAGCGCTATTTTAGTTCAGAATCCTCTCGACGGGAAGAGATAAACGCTGTTTTAGTTCACAAACCTCCCAGAGGCAAGAGATTGAGCACTGTTTTGGTTCACAGTCCTCTCGACGACAAGAGATGGAGCGCTGTTTTAGTTCACAATCCTCTCGACGGCAAGAGATGAAGCGCTGTATTAATTCACAATCCTCTAGACGACAAGAGAAGGAGCGCCGTTTGAGTTCACAATCCTCTCAACGACAAGAGATGGAGCGCTATTTAAGTTCACAATCCTCTCGACGACAAGAGATGTAGCGCTGTATTAGTTCACAATCCTCTCGACGGCAAGAGATGAAGCGCTGTTTTAATTCACAATCCTCTCGACGACAAGAGATGTAGCGCTGTTTTAGTTCACAAACCTCTCAACGACAAGAGATGGAGCGCTATTTTAGTTCACAATCCTCTCGACGGCAAGAGATGAAGCGCTGTGTTAGTTCACAATCCTCTCGATCGCCAGAGAGATGCAGCGCAGTTTTAGTTCTCAATCCTCTCAACGGCAAGAGATGAAGGGCTAATGAAGTTCACAATCCTCTCGACGGCAAGAGATGCAGCGCAGTCTTAGTTCACAATTCTCTCTCTCGACAGAGATTGGGAGCGCTGTTTTAGTTCACAATCCTCACGACGGCAAGCGATGGAGCACTGTTTTAGTTCACAATCCTCTCAATCGAACAAGAGATGGAGTGCTGTTTAAGTTCACAATCCTCTCCTTTGACAGAATATTGGAGCGCTGTTTTAGTTCACAATCCTCTCGACGGCAAGAGATGATGCTCTTTTTTAGTCACAATCCTCTGGATGGCAAGAGATGAGGCGCTGTTTTATTTGACAAACCTCTCGACAGCAAGAGATGGAGCGCTTTTTTAGTTCACAAATTTTCTCGACGGCAAGAGATGGAGCGCTGTTTTAGTTCACAATCCTCTCTACGGCAAGAGATGGAGCGCTGTTTTAGTTCACAGTCCTCTCGACGGCAAGAGATGAAGCGCTGTTTTATTTCACAATGTTCTCGCTCGACAGAGAGATGCAGCGCTGTTTTAGTTCAGAAACACCTCGTTTGACAGGGAGTTGGACCGCTGTTTTAGTTCACAATCCTCTCGCACGACAAAGTGTTGGAGCGCACCTTTAGTTCACAATCCTCTCGCTCGACAGAGTTGGAGCGCTGTTTTAGTCACAATCCTCTCGACAGAAATTTGGAGCGCTTTTTTAGTTCCCAATCCTTTCGCTCGACAAAGAGTTGGTGCGCTATTTTAGTTCACAATCCTCTCGCTCGACAGAGAGTTGAAGCGCTGTTTTCGTTCACAATCTTCTCGCTCGACAGAGAGATGGAGCGCTGTTTTAGTTCACAATCCTCACGACGGCAATAGATCAAGGGCTGTTTTAGTTCACAATCCTCTAGCTCAAAAGAGAGATGGAGCGCTGTTTTAGTTCACAATCCTCTCGCTCGAAAGAGAGTTGGAGCGCTGTTTTAGTTCACAATCCTGTCGACGGCAAGAGATACAGCGCTATTTTAGTTCACAATCCTCTCGACGGCGAGAGATACAGCGCTGTTTAGTTCACAATCCTCTCGGCGGCAAGAGATGGAGCGCTGTTTTAGTTCCCAAACCTGTCGCACGACAGAGAGATGGATGTGCTGCTATAGTTCACACATCTCTCGGCGGCAAGAGATGGAGCGCTGTTTTAGTTCCCAATCCTGTCGCTCGACAGAGAGATGAATGCGCTGCTTTAGTTCACAAACGTCTCCTCGACAGAGAGATGGAGCGCTGTTTTAGTTCACAATCCTCTCGACGGCAAGAGATGAAGCACTGTTATACTTCACAATCCTCCCGACGGCAAGAGATGGAGCGTTGTTTTAGTTCACAATCCTCTCGACGACAAGAGATGGAGCGCTGTTGTAGTTCACAATCCTGTCGACGACAAGAGATGGAGCGCTGTTTTAGTTCACAATCCTCTCGACGGCAAGAAATGAAGCGCTAATTTAATTTACAATCCTCTCGACGACAACAGATGGAGCGCTGTTTTAATTCACAACCCTATCGACGACAAGAGATGGAGCGCTCTTTGGTTCACAATCCTCTCGACGGCAAGAGGTTAAGCACTGTTATAGTTCACAAACCTCTCGGAGGCAAGAGATTGAGCACTGTTTTAGTTCACAAACCTCTCACTTGACAGAGAGATGGAGCGCTGTTTTAGTTCACAATCCTCTTGACGGCAAGAGATGGAGCGCTGTTTTAGTTTACAATCCGCACAACGACAAGAAATGGAGCGCTGTTTTAATTCACAATCCTCTCGACGACAAGAGATGGAGCGCTGATTTATTTCAGATTCCTCTCGACGGAAAGAGATAAAGGGCTGTTTTAGTTCACAACCCTCTCGATTGACAGAGAGTTGGAGCATTGTTTTAGTTTACAATCCTCTCGACGGCAAGAGATACACCGCTGTTTTAGTTCACAATCCTCTCGGCGGCAGGAGATACACCGCTGTTTTAGTTCACAATCCTCTCGGCGGCAGGAGATGGATCACGGTTTTAGTTCTCAATCGTCTCGAGGGCAAGAGATGAAGCGCTCTTTTAGTTCACAATCCTATCGACGTCAAGATTATAAGCGCTGTTGTAGTTCACAAACCTTTCGGAGGCAAGAGATTAAGCACTGTTTTAGTTCACAAACCTCTCGCTCGACAGAGAGATGGAGCGCTGTTTTAGTTCACAATCCTCTCGACGGCAAGAGATGAGCGCTGCTTTAGTTCACAATTCTCTCGACGGCAAGATATGAAGCGCTGTTTTAGTTCACAATCCTATCGGCGGCAAGAGATAGAGCGCTGTTTTAGTTCCCAATCCTGTCGCTCGAAACAGAGATGGAGCGCTTTTTTACTTCCCAATCCTCTCGCTCGACAGAGAGATGGAGCGCTGTTTTAGTTCACAATCCTCTCGACGCCAAGAGATAAAGCACTGTTTTACTTCACAATCCTCTCCACCGCAAGAGATGGAGCGTTGTTTTAGGTCACAATCCTCTCGTCGACAAGAGATGGAGCACTGATTTAGTTCACCATCCTCTCGACGGCAAGAGATGGAGCGCTGTTTTAATTCACAATCCTCTCGCTCGACAGAGAGATGAAGCGCTGTTTAGTTCAAAATCCTCTTGATTGACAGAGAGATGAATGACTGTTTTAGTTCACAATTCTCTCGACGGCAAGAGATGAACCGCTGTTTTAGCTTACAATCCTCTCGATTGATAGAGAGCTGGAGCGCTGTTTTTGTTCACAATCCTCTCGACGGCAAGAGTTGGAGCGCGGTTTTAGTTCACAATCCTTTTGCTCGACAGAGAGATGAGGCGCTGTTTTATTTCACAAAACATTCGCTCAACAAAGAGATGGAACGCTGTTTAAGTTAAAAATCCTATCGACGAAAAGAGATGGAGCGCTGTTTTAGTCCACTAGCCTCTCGACGGCAAGAGATGAAGCGCTCTTTTAATTTACAATCCTCTCGACGACAAAAGATGGAGCGCTATTTTAGTTCAGAATCCTCTCGGCGGCAAGAGATGAAGCGCTATTTTAGTTCACAATCCTCTCGACGGCAAGAGATGAAGTGGTGTTTAGTTCACAATCCTCCTGACGGCAAGAGATACAGCGCTGTTTTAGTTCACAGTCCTCTCGGGTTCAAGAGATGGATCATGGTTTTAGTTCTCAATCGTCACGACGGCAAGAGATGAATCGCTGTTTTAGTTCACAATCCTCTCGACAGCAAGAGGTGAAGCGTTCTTTTAGTTCACAATCCTCTCAACGGCAAGAGATGAAGCGCTGTTTTAGTTCACAATCCTCTCGATCGACAGAGAGTTGAAGTGCATTTTTAGTTGACAATCTTCTCGCTCGACAGACAGATGTACCGCTATTTTAGTACACAATCCTGTCGACGGCAAGAGATACAGCGCGGTTTTAGTTCACAATCCTCTCGGCGGCAAGAGATGGATCTCGGTTTTAGTTCTCAATCGTCTCGACGGAAAGAGATGAATAGCTGTTTTAGTTCACAACCCTCTAGACGGCAAGAGATTGAGCGCTGTTTTAGTTCACAATCCTCTCGATCGACAGAGAGTTTAAGCGCTGTTTTAGTTCACAATACTCTAGCTCAAAAGAGAGATGGAGCGCTGTTTTAGATCACAATCCTCTCGACGACAAGAGATGGAGCGCTGTTTTAGTTCACAATCCTCTCGACGGCAAAAGATGAAGCGCTATTTTAGTTCAGAATCCTCTCGACGGGAAGAGATAAACGCTGTTTTAGTTCACAAACCTCCCAGAGGCAAGAGATTGATCACTGTTTTAGTTCACAAACCTCTCGCTCGACAGAGAGATGGAGCGCTGTTTTAGTTCACAATGATCTCGACGGTAAGAGATGGAGCGTTATTCTAGTTCACAATCCTCTGGACGACAAGTGATGGAGCGCTGTTTTAGTTCACAGTCCTCTCGACGACAAGAGATGGAGCGCTGTTTTAGTTCACAATCCTCTCGACGGCAAGAGATGAAGCGCTGTTTTAATTCACAATCCTCTAGACGACAAGAGAAGGAGCGCTGTTTGAGTTCACAATCCTCTCAACGACAAGAGATGGAGCGCTAATTAAGTTCACAATCCTCTCGACGGCAAGAGATGTAGCGCTGTTTTAGTTTACAATCCTCTCGACGGCAAGAGATGAAGCGCTGTTCAAATTCACAATCCTCTCGACGACAAGAGATGTAGCGCTGTTTTATTTCACAAACCTCTCAACGACAAGAGATGGAGCGCTATTTTAGTTCACAATCATCTCGACGGCAAGAGATGAAGCGCTGTGTTAGTTCACCATCCTCTCGATCGCCAGAGAGATGCAGCGCAGTTTTAGTTCTCAATCCTCTCAACGGCAAGAGATGAAGGGCTAATGAAGTTCACAATCCTCTCGACGGCAAGAGATGCAGCGCAGTCTTAGTTCACAATTCTCTCTCTCGACAGAGATTGGGAGCGCTGTTTTAGTTCACAATCCTCACGACGGCAAGCGATGGAGCACTGTTTTAGTTCACAATCCTCTCAATCGAACAAGAGATGGAGTGCCGTTTAAGTTCACAATCCTCTCCTTTGACAGAAAATTGGAGCGCTGTTTTAGTTCACAATCCTTTCGACGGCAAGAGATGAAGCGCTTTTTTAGTCACAATCCTCTGGATGGCAAGAGATGAGGCGCTGTTTTAGTTGACAATCCTCTCGACAGCAAGAGATGGAGCGCTTTTTTAGTTCACAAATTTTCTCGACGGCAAGAGATGGAGCGATGTTTTAGTTCACAATCCTCTCTACGGCAAGAGATGGAGCGGTGTTTTAGTTCACAATCCTCTCTACGGCAAGAGATGGAGCGCTGTTTTAGTTCACAGTCCTCTCGACGGCAAGAGATGAAGCGCTGTTTTATTTCACAATGTTCTCGCTCGACAGAGAGATGCAGCGCTGTTTTAGTTCAGAAACACCTCGTTTGACAGGGAGTTGGAGCGCTGTTTTAGTTCACAATCCTCTCGACAGAGATTTGGAGCGCTTTTTTAGTTCCCAATCCTCCCGCTCGTCAAAGAGTTGGAGCGCTATTTTAGTTCTCAATCCTCTCGTTCGACAGAGAGTTGGACCGCTGTTTTAGTTCGTAATCCTCTCGCTCGATAGAGTGTTGGAGCGCTATTTTAGTTCACAATCCTCTCGCTCGAAACGGAGTTAAAGCGCACTTTTAGTTCACAATACTCTCGATCGACAGAGAGTTTAAGCGCTGTTTTAGTTCACAATACTCTAGCTCAAAAGAGAGATGGAGCGCTGTTTTAGATCACAATCCTCTCGACGACAAGAGATGGAGCGCTGTTTTAGTTCACAATCCTCTCGACGGCAAAAGATGAAGCGCTGTTTTAGTTCACAGTCCTCTCGACGGCAAGAGATGAAGCGCTGTTGTATTTCACAATGTTATCGCTCGACAGAGAGATGCAGCGCTGTTTTAGTTCAGAAACACCTCGTTTGACAGGGAGTTGGAGCGCTGTTTTAGTTCACAATCCTCTCGACAGAGATTTGGAGCGCTTTTTTTAGTTCCCAATCCTCCCGCTCGTCAAAGAGTTGGAGCGCTATTATAGTTCTCAATCCTCTCGTTCGACAGAGAGTTGGACCGCTGTTTTAGTTCGTAATCCTCTCGCTCGATAGAGTGTTGGAGCGCTATTTTAGTTCACAATCCTCTCGCTCGAAAGGGAGTTAAAGCGCACTTTTAGTTCACAATACTCTCGATCGACAGAGAGTTTAAGCGCTGTTTTAGTTCACAATACTCTAGCTCAAAAGAGAGATGGAGCGCTGTTTTAGATCACAATCCTCTCGACGACAAGAGATGGAGCGCTGTTTTAGTTCACAATCCTCTCGACGGCAAAAGATGAAGCGCTATTTTAGTTCGGAATCCTCTCGACGGGAAGAGATAAACGCTGTTTTAGTTCACAAACCTCCCAGAGGCAAGAGACTGAGCACTGTTTTGGTTCACAGTCCTCTCGACGACAAGAGATGGAGCGCTGTTTTAGTTCACAATCCTCTCGACGGCAAGAGATGAAGCGCTGTTTTAATTCACAATCCTCTAGACGACAAGAGAAGGAGCGCCGTTTGAGTTCACAATCCTCTCAACGACAAGAGATGGAGCGCTATTTAAGTTCACAATCCTCTCGACGGCAAGAGATGTAGCGCTGTATTAGTTCACAATCCTCTCGACGGCAAGAGATGAAGCGCTGTTTTAATTCACAATCCTCTCGACGACAAGAGATGTAGCGCTGTTTTAGTTCACAAACCTCTCAACGACAAGAGATGGAGCGCTATTTTAGTTCACAATCCTCTCGACGGCAAGAGATGAAGCGCTGTGTTAGTTCACAATCCTCTCGATCGCCAGAGAGATGCAGCGCAGTTTTAGTTCTCAATCCTTTCAACGGCAAGAGATGAAGGGCTAATGAAGTTCACAATCCTCTCGACGGCAAGAGATGCAGCGCAGTCTTAGTTCACAATTCTCTCTCTCGACAGAGATTGGGAGCGCTGTTTTAGTTCACAATCCTCACGACGGCAAGCGATGGAGCACTGTTTTAGTTCACAATCCTCTCAATCGAACAAGAGATGGAGTGCTGTTTAAGTTCACAATCCTCTCCTTTGACAGAATATTGGAGCGCTGTTTTAGTTCACAATCCTCTCGACGGCAAGAGATGAAGCTCTTTTTTAGTCACAATCCTCTGGATGGCAAGAGATGAGGCGCTGTTTTATTTGACAATCCTCTCGACAGCAAGAGATGGAGCGCTTTTTTAGTTCACAAATTTTCTCGACGGCAAGAGATGGAGCGCTGTTTTAGTTCACAATCCTCTCTACGGCAAGAGATGGAGCGCTGTTTTAGTTCACAGTCCTCTCGACGGCAAGAGATGAAGCGCTGTTTTATTTCACAATGTTTTCGCTAGACAGAGAGATGCAGCGCTGTTTTAGTTCAGAAACACCTCGTTTGACAGGGAGTTGGACCGCTGTTTTAGTTCACAATCCTCTCGCACGACAAAGTGTTGGAGCGCACTTTTAGTTCACAATCCTCTCGCTCGACAGAGAGTTGGAGCGCTGTTTTAGTCACAATCCTCTCGACAGAAATTTGGAGCGCTTTTTTAGTTCCCAATCCTTTCGCTCGACAAAGAGTTGGTGCGCTATTTTAGTTCACAATCCTCTCGCTCGACAGAGAGTTGAAGCGCTGTTTTCGTTCACAATCTTCTCGCTCGACAGAGAGATGGAGCGCTGTTTTAGTTCACAATCCTCACGACGGCAATAGATCAAGGGCTGTTTTAGTTCACAATCCTCTAGCTCAAAAGAGAGATGGAGCGCTGTTTTAGTTCACAATCCTCTCGCTCGAAAGAGAGTTGGAGCGCTGTTTTAGTTCACAATCCTGTCGACGGCAAGAGATACAGCGCTATTTTAGTTCACAATCCTCTCGACGGCGAGAGATACAGCGCTGTTTAGTTCACAATCCTCTCGGCGGCAAGAGATGGAGCGCTGTTTTAGTTCCCAAACCTGTCGCACGACAGAGAGATGGATGTGCTGCTATAGTTCACAATTCTCTCGGCGGCAAGAGATGGAGCGCTGTTTTAGTTCCCAATCCTGTCGCTCGACAGAGAGATGAATGCGCTGCTTTAGTTCACAAACGTCTCCTCGACAGAGAGATGGAGCGCTGTTTTAGTTCACAATCCTCTCGACGGCAAGAGATGAAGCACTGTTATACTTCACAATCCTCCCGACGGCAAGAGATGGAGCGTTGTTTTAGTTCACAATCCTCTCGACGACAAGAGATGGAGCGCTGTTGTAGTTCACAATCCTGTCGACGACAAGAGATGGAGCGCTGTTTTAGTTCACAATCCTCTCGACGGCAAGAAATGAAGCGCTAATTTAATTTACAATCCTCTCGACGACAACAGATGGAGCGCTGTTTTAATTCACAACCCTATCGACGACAAGAGATGGAGCGCTCTTTGGTTCACAATCCTCTCGACGGCAAGAGGTTAAGCACTGTTATAGTTCACAAACCACTCGGAGGCAAGAGATTGAGCACTGTTTTAGTTCACAAACCTCTCACTTCACAGAGAGATGGAGCGCTGTTTTAGTTCACAATCCTCTTGACGGCAAGAGATGGAGCGCTGTTTTAGTTTACAATCCGCACAACGACAAGAAATGGAGCGCTGTTTTAATTCACAATCCTCTCGACGACAAGAGATGGAGCGCTGATTTATTTCAGATTCCTCTCGACGGAAAGAGATAAAGGGCTGTTTTAGTTCACAACCCTCTCGATCGACAGAGAGTTGGAGCATTGTTTTAGTTTACAATCCTCTCGACGGCAAGAGATACACCGCTGTTTTAGTTCACAATCCTCTCGGCGGCAGAAGATACACCGCTGTTTTAGTTCACAATCCTCTCGGCGGCAGGAGATGGATCACGGTTTTAGTTCTCAATCGTCTCGAGGGCAAGAGATGAAGCGCTCTTTTAGTTCACAATCCTATCGACGTCAAGATATTAAGCGCTGTTGTAGTTCACAAACCTTTCGGAGGCAAGAGATTGAGCACTGTTTTAGTTCACAAACCTCTCGCTCGACAGAGAGATGGAGCGCTGTTTTAGTTCACAATCCTCTCGACGGCAAGAGATAAGCGCTGCTTTAGTTCACAATTCTCTCGACGGCAAGATATGAAGCGCTGTTTTAGTTCACAATCCTATCGGCGGCAAGAGATAGAGCGCTGTTTTAGTTCCCAATCCTGTCGCTCGAAACAGAGATGGAGCGCTTTTTTACTTCCCAATCCTCTCGCTCGACAGAGAGATGGAGCGCTGTTTTAGTTCACAATCCTCTCGACGCCAAGAGATAAAGCACTGTTTTACTTCACAATCCTCTCCACCGCAAGAGATGGAGCGTTGTTTTAGGTCACAATCCTCTCGTCGACAAGAGATGGAGCACTGTTTTAGTTCACCATCCTCTCGACGGCAAGAGATGGAGCGCTGTTTTAATTCACAATCCTCTCGCTCGACAGAGAGATGAAGCGCTGTTTTAGTTCAAAATCCTCTTGATTGACAGAGAGATGAATGACTGTTTTAGTTCACAATTCTCTCGACGGCAAGAGATGAACCGCTGTTTTAGCTTACAATCCTCTCGATTGATAGAGAGCTGGAGCGCTGTTTTTGTTCACAATCCTCTCGACGGCAAGAGTTGGAGCGCGGTTTTAGTTCACAATCCTTTTCCTCGACAGAGAGATGAGGCGCTGTTTTATTTCACAAAACATTCGCTCAACAAAGAGATGGAACGCTGTTTAAGTTAAAAATCCTATCGACGAAAAGAGATGGAGCGCTGTTTTAGTCCACTAGCCTCTCGACGGCAAGAGATGAAGCGCTCTTTTAATTTACAATCCTCTCGACGACAAAAGATGGAGCGCTATTTTAGTTCAGAATCCTCTCGGCGGCAAGAGATGAAGCGCTATTTTAGTTCACAATCCTCTCGACGGCAAGAGATGAAGTGGTGTTTAGTTCACAATCCTCCTGACGGCAAGAGATACAGCGCTGTTTTAGTTCACAGTCCTCTCGGGTTCAAGAGATGGATCATGGTTTTAGTTCTCAATCGTCACGACGGCAAGAGATGAATCGCTGTTTTAGTTCACAATCCTCTCGACAGCAAGAGGTGAAGCGTTCTTTTAGTTCACAATCCTCTCAACGGCAAGAGATGAAGCGCTGTTTTAGTTCACAATCCTCTCGATCGACAGAGAGTTGAAGTGCATTTTTAGTTGACAATCTTCTCGCTCGACAGACAGATGTACCGCTATTTTAGTACACAATCCTGTCGACGGCAAGAGATACAGCGCGGTTTTAGTTCACAATCCTCTCGGCGGCAAGAGATGGATCTCGGTTTTAGTTCTCAATCGTCTCGACGGAAAGAGATGAATAGCTGTTTTAGTTCACAACCCTCTAGACGGCAAGAGATTGAGCGCTGTTTTAGTTCACAATCCTCTCGATCGACAGAGAGTTTAAGCGCTGTTTTAGTTCACAATACTCTAGCTCAAAAGAGAGATGGAGCGCTGTTTTAGACCACAATCCTCTCGACGACAAGAGATGGAGCGCTGTTTTAGTTCACAATCCTCTCGACGGCAAAAGAAGAAGCGCTATTTTAGTTCAGAATCCTCTCGACGGGAAGAGATAAACGCTGTTTTAGTTCACAAACCTCCCAGAGGCAAGAGATTGATCACTGTTTTAGTTCACAAACCTCTCGCTCGACAGAGAGATGGAGCGCTGTTTTAGTTCACAATGATCTCGACGGTAAGAGATGGAGCGTTATTTTAGTTCACAATCCTCTGGACGACAAGTGATGGAGCGCTGTTTTAGTTCACAGTCCTCTCGACGACAAGAGATGGAGCGCTGTTTTAGTTCACAATCCTCTCGACGGCAAGAGATGAAGCGCTGTTTTAATTCACAATCCTCTAGACGACAAGAGAAGGAGCGCTGTTTGAGTTCACAATCCTCTCAACGACAAGAGATGGAGCGCTAATTAAGTTCACAATCCTCTCGACGGCAAGAGATGTAGCGCTGTTTTAGTTTACAATCCTCTCGACGGCAAGAGATGAAGCTGTTTTATTTCACAAACCTCTCAACGACAAGAGATGGAGCGCTATTTTAGTTCACAATCATCTCGACGGCAAGAGATGAAGCGCTGTGTTAGTTCACCATCCTCTCGATCGCCAGAGAGATGCAGCGCAGTTTTAGTTCTCAATCCTCTCAACGGCAAGAGATGAAGGGCTAATGAAGTTCACAATCCTCTCGACGGCAAGAGATGCAGCGCAGTCTTAGTTCACAATTCTCTCTCTCGACAGAGATTGGGAGCGCTGTTTTAGTTCACAATCCTCACGACGGCAAGCGATGGAGCACTATTTTAGTTCACAATCCTCTCAATCGAACAAGAGATGGAGTGCTGTTTAAGTTCACAATCCTCTCCTTTGACAGAAAATTGGAGCGCTGTTTTAGTTCACAATCCTTTCGACGGCAAGAGATGAAGCGCTTTTTTAGTCACAATCCTCTGGATGGCAAGAGATGAGGCGCTGTTTTAGTTGACAATCCTCTCGACAGCAAGAGATGGAGCGCTTTTTTAGTTCACAAATTTTCTCGACGGCAAGAGATGGAGCGGTGTTTTAGTTCACAATCCTCTCTACGGCAAGAGATGGAGCGGTGTTTTAGTTCTCAATCCTCTCTACGGCAAGAGATGGAGCGCTGTTTTAGTTCACAGTCCTCTCGACGGCAAGAGATGAAGCGCTGTTGTAGTTCACAAACCTTTCGGAGGCAAGAGATTGAGCACTGTTTTAGTTCACAAACCTCTCGCTCGACAGAGAGATGGAGCGCTGTTTTAGTTCACAATCCTCTTGACGGCAAGAGATGGAGCGCTGTTTTAGTTTACAATCCGCACAACGACAAGAGATGTAGCGCTAATTTAGTTCACAATCCTCTCGACGGCAAAGGATGAAGCGCTGTTTTAGGTCACAATATTCTGGACGGCAAGAGATGGAGCGATGTTTTAGTTCACAATCCTCTCGACGACATGAGATGGAGCGCTGTTGTAGTTCACAATCCTCCCGACAACAAGAGATGGAGCGCTGTTTTAGTTCACAATCCTCTCGACGGCAAGAGATGAAGCGCTATTTTAATTCACAACCCTATCGACGACAAGAGATGGAGCGCTCTTTGGTTCACAATCCTCTCGACGGCAAGAGGTTAAGCACTGTTATAGTTCACAAACCTCTCGTAGGCAAGAGATGGAGCGCTGTTTTAGTTCACAATCCTCTTGACGGCAAGAGATGGAGCGCTATTTTAGTTTACAATCCGCACAACGACAAGAGATGGAGCGCTAATTTAGTTCACAATCCTCTCGACGGCAAAGGATAAAGCGCTGTTTTAGGTCACAATCCTCTCGACGGCAAGAGATACAGCGCTTTTTTACTTCACAATCCTCTCGGCGGCAAGAGATGGAGGACTGTATTGGTTCACAATCCTCTCGATCGACAGAGAGAGGGAGCGCTGTTTTAGTTCACAATCCTCTCGACTGCAAGAGGTGAAGCGCTCTTTTAGTTCAGAATCCTCTCGACGGCAAGAGATTAAGCGCTGTTTAATTCACAATCCTCTCGAAGGCAAGAGATGAAGCGCTGTTTTAGTTCACAATCCTCTCGACGGCAAGAGATGAAGCGCTGTTTTAGTTCATCTCCTCTCGCAGGCAAGAAATGAAGCGCCGTTTTAGTTCACAATCCTCTCGACGGCAAGAGATGAAGCGCTGTTTTACTTCACAATCCTCTCGGCGGCAAGAGATGGATCACGGTTTTAGTTCTCAATCGTCTCGATGGCAAGAGATGAATCGCTGTTTTAGTTCACAATCCTCTCGACGACAAGAGGTGAAGCGCTCTTTTAGTTTACAATCCTCTCAACGGCAAGAGATAATGCACTGTTTTAGTTCACAATCCTCTCGATCGACGGAAAGTTGGAGCGCTGTTTTAGTTCACAATCCTCTCGACGGGAACAGATGAAGCGATGTTTAAGTTCACAATCCTTGGATGGCAAGAGTTGAAGCGCTATTTTAGTTCTCAATCCTCTCGTTTGACAGAATTTTGGAGCGCTTTTTTAGTTCCAAATCCTCTGGTTCGACAGATAGTTGGAGCGCTATTTTAGTTCACAATCCCCTCGATCGACAGAGATTTGGAGCGCTGAGTTAGTTCGCAATACTCTCGATCGACAGACAGTTCTAGCGCTGTTTTAGTTCATAATTCTCTCTCTCTCGGCAGAGAGTTGGACCGCAGTTTTAGTTCACAATCCTCTCGCACGACAAAGTGTTGGAGCGCTGTTTTGGTTCACAATCCTCTCGCTCGACAGAAAGTTGGAGCGCACCTTTAGTTCGCAATACTTTTGATCGACAGAGTAAGAGCGCTGTTTTAGTTCACAACCCTCTCGCTCGACAGAGAGTTGGAGCGCTGTTTTAGTTCACAATCCTCTCGAAAGAGATTTGGAGCACTTTTTGGTTCCCAATCGTCTCGCTCGACAAAGATTTGGAGCGCTATTTTAGATCACAATCCTCTCGCTCGACAGAGAGTTGGGGCGCTGTATTAGTTCACAATACTCTCGATCGACAGAGAGTTCTAGCGCTGTTTTAGTTCACAATCCTCTCGCTTGCAGAGAGTTGGAGCGCTATTTTAGTTCACAAACCACTTGCTCGACAGAAAGTTGGAGCGCTGTTTTAGTTCACAATCCTCTCGACGTCAAGAGATGGAGGACTGTATTGGTTCACAATCCTCTCGATCGACAGAGAGAGGGAGCGCTGTTTTAGTTCACAATCCTCACAATCAACAGAGAGTTGCAGCGCTGTTTTAGTGTACAATCCTCGCGATGGGCTCAGAGTTTTAGCGTATTTTAAGTTCACAATCCTCTCAACGGCAAGAAATGAAGCGCTGTTTTAGTTCACAATCCTCTCGCTCGACAGAGAGTTGGAGCGGTGTTTAGTTCACAATCCTCTCGACGGCAAGAGATGAAGCGCTGTTTTAGTTCAGAATTTTCTCGACGGCAAGAGATACAGCGCTGTTATAGTTCACTATCCTCTCGGCGGCAAAAGATGGATCACTGTTTTAGTTCACAATCGTCTCGACGGCAAGAGATGAATCGCTATTTTAGTTCACAATCTTCTCGACGGCAAGAGATGAAGCGCTGCTTTAGTTCACAATCCTCTCGACGGTTGAGATGGAGCGTTGTTTTAGTTCACAATACTCTCGACGACAAGAGATGGAGCGCTGTTTTAGTTCACTATCCTCTCGACGGCAAGAAATGGAGCGCTGTTTTAATTCACAATCCTCTCGCTCGACAGAGAGATGGAGCGCTGTTTTAGTTCATAATCCTCTCGACGGCAAGAGATGGAGCGCTGTTTTAGTTCACAATCCTCCCGACGGAAAGAGACGAAGCACTGTTTTAGTTCACTATCCTCTCGACGACAAGAGATGGAGCGCTGTTTTAATTCACAATCCTCTCGCTCGACAGAGAGATGGAGCGCTGTTTTAGTTCATAATCCTCTCGACGGCAAGAGATGGAGCGCTGTTTTAGTTCATAGTCCTCCCGACGGAAAGAGATGAAGCACTGTTTTAGTTCACTATCCTCTCGACGGCAAGAGATGGAGCGCTGTTTTAATTCACAATCCTCTCGCTCGACAGAGAGATGGAGCGCTGTTTTAGTTCATAATCCTCTCGACGGCAAGAGGTGAAGGGCTCTTTTAGTTCATCTCTTCTCGGCGGCAAGAGATGAAGCGCTGTGTTAGTTCACAATCCCCTCGACGGCAAGAGATGAAGCGCTGTTTTAGCTCACAATCGTCTCGATTGATAGAGAGCTGGAGCGCTGTTTTATTTCACAATCTTCTCGACGGCAAGAGTTGGATCGCTGTTTTAGTTCGTATCATCTCGATCGACAGATAGTTGGAGCGCTGTTTTAGTTCACAATCCCTTTGCTCGACAGAGAGATGATGCGCTGCTTTAGTTCACAATGATCTCGACGACAAGAGATGGAGCGCTGTTTTAGTTCACATACCTCTTGTTCGATAGAGAGATGAAGCGCTGTTTTAGTTCAGAATCCTCTCGACGGCAAGAGCTACAGTGCTGTTTTAGTTCACAATCCTCTCGGCGGCAAGAGATGGATCACCGTGTTAGTTCTCAATCGTCTCGACGGCAAGAGATGAATTTTCTATTTTAGTTCACAATCCTCTCGACGGAAATTTATGAAGCGCTGCTTTAGTTCACAAACCTCTCGACGGCAAGAGATGAAGCGCTGTTTTAAATCCCAAACCTGGCGCTCGACAGAGAGATGGAGCGCTGATTTAGTTCACAATCCTCTCGACGGCAAGAAATGAAGCACTGTTTTACTTCACAATCTTCTCGACGGCAAGAGATGGAGCGCTGATTTAGTTCACAATCCTCTCGACGACAAGAGATGGAGCGCTGTTTTAGTTCACTATCCTCTCGACGGCAAGGGATGAAGCGCTGTTTTAATTCACAATCCTCTCGACGACAATAGATGGAGCGCTGTTTTAGTACACAATCCTCTTAACGACAAGAGATGCAGCGCTACTTTAGTTCACAATCCTCTCGGCGGCAAGAAATGGATCACGGTTTTAGTTCTCAATCGTCTCGACGGCAAGAGGTGAATCGCTGTTTTAGTTCACAATCCTCTCGGCGACAAGGGGTGAAGCACTCTTTTATTTCACAATCCTCTCAACGGCAAGAGATGAAGCGCTGTTTTAGTTCACAATCCTCTCGATCAACAGAGAGTTGAAGCGCTGTTTTAGTTCACAATCCTCTCGATGGACAGAAAGTTGGAGCGCTGTTTTAGTTCACATTGTTCTCGCTCGAAAGAGAGATGTAGCGCTGTTTTAGTTCACAATCCTCTCGCTCGACAGAGAGTTGGAGCGCTGTTTTAGTTCACAATCCTGTCGACGGCAAGAGATGAAGCGCTATTTTAGTTGAGAATCCGCTCGACAGCAAGAGATACAGCGCTGTTTTAGTTCACAATCCTCTCGGCGGCAAGAGATGGAGCGCTGTTTTAGTTCCCAATCCTGTCGCTCGACAGAGAGATGGATGCGCTGTTATAGTCCACAAATCTCTCGGAGGCAAGAGATTGAGCACTGTTTTAGTTCACAAACCTCTCGCTCGACAGAGAGATGGAACGCTTTCTTACTTCCCAATCCGCTCGCTCGACAGAGAGATGGAGCGCTGTTTTTGTTCACAATCCTCTCGACGGCAAGAGATGAAGCACTGTTTTGGCTAATATTATCTTATAGTGTGCCCGTAGAAAATGCTTATAAAATCAAAAGGAAAGCGAATAAATTACCTTAAGAGTGAGCTTAGAACACGATGTGGTCTCGTCTATAGCTGGCGCCCACCTGCCCGCCCGTTTAAGGTATTTTAGTTATATAGGAAAATCGTGTCAGGAAGTAAACAAACGTAGCCATTTTGCAAAAAATTACATGCAAATTGGGTACTGCCAACGTAAATAAAAATGTGAAATCGGCTAAAAATGCGATGCGCCGTTGTTACCGCTATTTGTTGTTGTTGTTGTTCTGCGATTTTGTTGAAACGCAACGCGTGCAAATTAACAGTGTGTATTTAATATAAAGCAAAATGGTTTGCACGGGATGTGAGAATACTGTCTTTAGCATTCTAACTCAACACGTGCTATGCTTATATAAAAAAACTAACCTAAACCTAACTTTTCGTGAATTGAGAAACGTAAGCTTATATAAAAAAACTAACCTAAATCTAACCTTTCGTGAATTCAGAAACGTAAGCTTATATAAAAAAAACTAACCTAAACCTAACCTTCCGTGAATCCATAAATGTAAGCTTATATAAAAAAACTAACCTAAACCTAACCTTTCATGAATTCAGAAACGTAAGCTTATATAAAAAAACCAACCTTTAGTGAATTCAAACGTAAGCTTATATAAAAAAACCTAACCTAAACCTAACCTTCCGTGAATCCATAAACGTAAGCTTATATAAAAAAAACCTAACCTTCCGTGAATCCATAAACGTAAGCTTATATAAAAAAACTAAACCTAACCTCCCGTGAATTAGAAACGTAAGCTTAGGAACGCACGCTCGCTTCGCTCGCGTGCTTTGATGTAACCAATGGTAACAAATTAAAACAAGGATATATATAAAGGTAATTCAGAAACCTATGCTTATTTAAAAAACTAACCTAAACCTAACCTTAACCTTTCGTGAATTCAGAAACATAAGCTTATATAAAAAAAACTAACCTAAACCTAACCTTTCGTGAATTCAGAAACGTAAGCTTATATAAAAAAACTAACCTAAACCTAACCTTTCCTGAATTCAGAAACGTAAGTTTATATAAATAAAACTAAACCTAACCTAACCTCCCGTGAATCAGAAACGTAAGTTTAGGAACGCACGCTCGCTTCGCGTGCTTTGATGTAAAAAGTGGTAACAAATTAAAACAAGGATATATATAAAAGTAATTCAGAAACCTATGGTTATATAAAAAAACTAACCTAAACCTAACGTTTCGTGAATTCAGAAACGTAAGCTTATATAAAAAAACTAACCTAAACCTAACCTTTCGTGAATTCAGAAACGTAAGCTTATATAAAAAACTAACCTAAACCTAACCTTTCGTGAATTCAGAAACGTAAGCTTATATAAAAAAAACTAACCTAAACCTAACCTTTCGTGAATTCAGAAACGTAAGCTTATATAAAAAAAACTAACCTAAACCTAACCTTTCGTGAATTCAGAAACGTAAGCTTATATAAAAATAACTAACCTAAACCTAACCTTTCGAAAGCTTACATAAATAAAAAATCTAACGTAAGCGTAACCTTCCGTTAATTCATAAAGCACAGGTTGTCTAAGATCCCTAGGCTACACTCTGTGGTCGTTTCCGCATTCGCGGCATTAATTTTCGTTTTGGCGGCATTAATTTGTTATATGTTGGCAGCATAAACATATGACATACGTGACATGTGTTGAGCTAGTGCATGGCATAGTGTGACATCTGTTGGACAATATAACACATCATATTCATCGCCGTGGGGCACACTGTAAGATGATATTGTCCTTATATTATACTTCAAAATCCTCTCGACGGCAAGAGATGGAGCGTTGTGGTAGTTCAGAATCCTCTCGATGACAAGAGATGGAGCGCTGTTTAAGTTCTTAATCCTCTCGACAAGAGATGGAGCGCTGTTTTAGTTCACAATCCTCTCGACGACAAGAGATGAAGCGCTGTTTTAGTCCACAATCCTCTCTACGGCAAGAGATGGAGGGTTGTTTTAGTTCACAATCCTCTCGAACGACAGAGAGTTGGAGCGCTGTTTTAGTTCACAATCCTCTCGACGGTAAGAGATGAGGCGCTGTTTTAGTCTATAATCCTGACGATCGTCAGAGAGATAAAGCGCATTTTTAGTTCACAATCCTCTCGACGGCAAGAGATACAGCGCTGTTTTAGTTCACAATCCTCTCGGCGGCAAGAGATGGATCACGGTTTTAGTTCTCAATCGTCTCGACGGCAAGAGATAAATCACTGTTTTGGTTCACAATTATCTCGACGGCAAGACATGAAGCGCAGTTTTAGTTCACAATTCTCTCGCTCGACGGAGAGTTGAAGCGCTGTTTTAGATAACAACCCTCTCGAACGAAAGAGACGAAGCACTGTTTTAGTTCACAATCCTCTCGATCGAACAAGAGATGGAGTGCTGTTTTAGTTCACAATCCTCTCGTTTAAAGATAATTGGAGCGCTGTTTTAGTTCACAATCCTCTCGACGGCAACAGATGAAGCGATGTTTTAGTTCACAATCCTTGGATGGCAAGAGATGAAGCGCTGTTTTAGTTCTCAATCCTCTCGACAGCAAGAGATGGAGCGCTGTTTTAGTTAACAAATCCTCTCGGCGGCAAGAGATGGAGCGCTATTTTCGTTCACAATCCTCTCTACGGCAAGAAATGGAGCGCATTTTTAGTTCACAATCCTCTCGACGGCAAGAGATGAAGCGCTGTTTTAGTTCACAACGTGTTCGCTCGACAGGGAGATGCAGCGCTGTTTTAGCTCACAATCCTCTTGTTTGACAGAGATTTGGAGCGCTTTTTTAGTTCCAAATCCTCTCGCTCGACAGAGAGTTCTAGCGCTGTTTTAGTTCACAATCCTCTCGCTCGGCAGAGAGTTGGAGCGCAGTTTTAGTTCACAATCCTCTCGCTCGACAGAAAGTTGGAGCGCACCTTTAGTTCGCAATACTCTCGATCGACAGAGAGTTGGAGCGCTGTTTTAGTTCACAATCGTCTCGCTCGACAGAGAGTTGGAGCGCTGTTTTAGTTCACAATTCTCTTGACAGAGATTTGGAGCGCTTATTTCGTTCCCAATCCTCTCGCTCGACAAAGTGTTGGAGCGCTATTTTATATCACAATCCTCTCGCTCAGCAGAGAGTTGGAGCGCTGTATTAGTTCACAATACTCTCGATCGACAGAGAGTTCTAGCGCTGTTTTAGTTCACAATCCTCTCGCTCGACAGAGAGTTTGACCGCTGTTTTGGTTCATAATCCTCCCGCTCGACAGAGTGTTGGAGCGCTGTTTTAGTTCACAATCCTCTCGCTAGACAGGCAGTTGGAGCGCACTTTTAGTTCACAATCCTCTTGCGCGACAGAAAGTTGGAGCGCTGTTTTAGTTCACAATCCTCTCGATCGACAGACAGAGGGAGCGCAGTTTTAGTTCACAATCCTCACTATCAACAGAGAGTTGCAGCGCTGTTTTAGTTTACAATCCTCGCGATGGGCTGAGAGTTTGAGCGTATTTTTAGTTCACAATCCTCTCAACGGCAAGAAATGAAGCGCTGTTTTAGTTCACAAACCTCTCTATCGGCAGAGAGTTGAGGCGCTGTTTTAGTTCACAATTTTCTCGCTCGAACGAGAGATGGAACGCTGTTTTGGTTCACAATCCTCTCGACGGCAAGAGATACAGCGCTGTTTTAGTTCACAGTCCTCTCGATCGACATACAGTTGGAGCGCTGTTTTAGTTCAAATCCTTCTCGCTCGAAAGAGAGATGAAGCGCTATTTTAGTTGAGAATCCTCTCGACAGCAAGAGATACAGCGCTGTTTTAGTTCACAATCCTCTCGGCGGCAAGAGATGGAGCGCTGTTTTAAATCCCAATTCTGTCGCTCGACAGAGAGATGGATGCGCTGTTACAGTTCACAAATCTCTCGGAGGCAAGTGATTGAGCACTGTTTTAGTTCACAAACCTCTCGTTCGACAGAGATGGAACGCTTTCTTACTTCCCAATCCTCTCGCTCGACAGAGAGATGGAGCGCTGTTTTTGTTCACAATCCTCTCGACGGCAACAGATGAAGCACTGTTTTACTTCAAAATCCTCTCGACGGCAAGAGATGGAGCGTTGTGTTAGTTCACAATCCTCTCGATGACAAGAGATGGAGCGCTGTTTAAGTTCTCAATCCTCTCGACAAGAGATGGAGCGGTGTTTTATTTCACAATCCTCTCGACGGCAAGAGATGAAGCGCTGTTTTAATTCACAATCCTCTCGACGACAAGAGATGAAGCGCTGTTTAAGTTCACAATCCTCTCTACGGCAAGAGATGGAGGGCTGCTTTAGTTCACAATCTTCTCGATTGACAGAGAGTTGGAGCGCTGTTTAAGTTCACAATCCTCTCGACGGCAAGAGATGAAGCGCTGTTTTAGGTCACAATCCTCTCGACGGCAAGAGATACAGCGCTGTCTTAGTTCACAATCCTCTCGGCGGAAAGGGATGGATCACGGTTTTAGATCTCAATCGTCTCGACGGCAAGAGATAAATCACTGTTTTAGTTCACAATTATCTCGACGACAAGAGATGAAGCGCAGTTTTAGTTCACAATTCTCTCGCTCGACGGAGAGTTGGAGCGCTGTTTTAGATAACAACCCTCTCGAACGAAAGAGACGAAGCACTGTTTTAGTTCACAAGCCTCTCGTTTAAAGATAATTGGAGCGCTGTTTTAGTTCACAATTCTCTCGACGGCAACAAATGAAGCGATGTTTTAGTTCACAATCCTTGGATGGCAAGAGATGAAGCTCTGTTTTAGTTCCCAATCCTCTCGACAGCAAGAGATGGAGCGCTGTTTTAGTTCACAAATCCTCTCGACGGCAAGAGATGCAGCGCTATTTTAGTTCACAATCCTCTCTACGGCAAGACATGGAGCGCTGTTTTAGTTCACAATCCTCTCGACGGCAAGAGATGAAGCGCTGTTATAGTTCACAACGTGCTCGCTCGACAGAGAGATGCAGCGCTGTTTTAGTTCACAATCCCCTCGTTTGACAGAGATTTGGAGCGCTGTTTTAGTTCACAATCCTCTCGTTTGACGGAGATTTGGAGCGCTTTTTAGTTCCAAATCCTCTCGCTCGACAGATAGTTGCAGCGCTATCTTAGTTCACAATCCTTTGATCGACAGAGATTTGGAGCGCTGTATTAGTTCACAATACTCTCGATCGACAGAGAGTTCTAGCGCTGTTTTAGTTCACAATCCTCTCGCTCGGCAGAGAGTTGGACCGCTGTTTTAGTTCACAATCCTCTCGCACGACAGAGTGTTGGAGCGCTGTTTTAGTTCACAATCCTCCCGCTCGACAGAAAGTTGGAGCACACCTTTAGTTCACAATACTCTCGATCGACAGAGAGTTGGAGCGCTGTTTTAGTTCATAATCCTCTCCCTCGACAGAGAGTTGGAGCGCCGTTTTAGTTCACAATCCTCTCGACTGAGATTTGGAGCGCTTTTTTCGTTCCCAATCCTCTCACCCGACAAAGTGTTGGAGCGCTATTTTATATCACAATCCTCTCGCTCAACAGAGAGTTGGAGCGTTGTATTAGTTCTCAATACTCTCGATCGACAGAGAGTTCTAGCGCTGTTTTAGTTCACAATCATCTCGCTCGACAGAGAGTTGGACCGCTGTTTTAGTTCATAATCCTCCCGCTTGACAGAGGGTTGGAGCGCTGTTTTAGTTCACAATCCTCTCGCTAGACAGGCAGTTGGAGCGCACTTTTAGTTCACAATCCTCTCAACGGCAAGAGATGGAGGACTGTATTCGTTCACAATCCTCTCGATCGACAGACAGAGGGAGCGCAGTTTTAGTTCACAATCCTCACTATCAACAGAGAGTTGCAGCGCTGTTTTAGTTTACAATCCTCGCGATGGGCTGAGAGTTTGAGCGTATTTTTAGTTCACAATCCTCTCAACGGCAAGAAATGAAGCGCTGTTTTAGTTCACAATCCTCTCGATCGGCAGAGAGTTGAGGCGCTGTTTTAGTTCACAATATTCTCGCTCGACATAGAGATAGAACGCTGTTTTAGTTCACAAACCTCTTGACGGCAAGAGATACAGCGCTGTTTTAGTTCACAGTCCTCTCGATCGACAGACAGTTGGAGCGCTGTTTTAGTTCACAGTCCTCTCGATTGACAGAGAGTTGGAGCGCTGTTATAGTTAACAATTCTCTCGACGGCTTGAGATGAAGCGCTGTTTTAGTTCACAATCCACTCGATCGACAGAATGATGGAGCGCTGTTTTAGTTCACAATCCTCTCGTTTACCAGAGAGATGGAGCGCTGTTTTAGTTCACAATCCTCCCGACGGCAAGGGATGAAGCGCTGTTTTTGTTCACTATCCTGTCGACGGCAAGAGATGAAGCGCTGTTTTAGTTCACAATCCTCTCGACAGAGAGTTGGAGCGCTGTTTTGGTTCACAATCCTCTCGCTCGACAGAGTGTTGTAGCGCTATTTTAGTTCACAATCCTCGCGATCGACAGAGAGTTGAAGCACTGTTTTAGTTCACAATCATCTCGCTCGACAGAGAGTTGGAGCGCTGTTTTAGACCACAATCCTTTCGCTCGACAAGAGATGGTGCGCTGTTTTATTTCACAATCCTCTCGATCGACAAGAGATGCAACGCTGTTTTAGTTCACAATCCTTTCGGTCCACAAGAGTTGTAGCGCTGTTTTAGTTCGCAATCCCCTCAATCGCAAACAGTTGGTGCACTGTATTAGCTCATAATCCTTCGATCGACAAAGATGGAGCACTGTTTTAGTTCGCAATCCTTTCGCTCGACAAGAGTTGGAGCGCTGTTTTAGTTCACAATCCTCTCGATCGCCAAGAGATGGAGCGATGTTTTAGTTCACAATCCTCTCGATCGACAAGAGTTGAAGCGCTGTTTTAGTTTGCAATGCTCTCGATCGACAACAGTTGGAGCACTGTTTTAGTTCCCAAACCTCTCGATCGACAAGAGTTGGAGCGCTGTTTTAGTTCACAATCCTCTCGATCGAGAAGAGTTGGAGGGCTGTTTTAGTTCACAATCCTCTGGATTGACAAGAGTTGGAGCACTGTTTTCGTTCGCAATCCTCTTGATCGACAAGAGTTGGAGCGCTGTTTTAGTTCGCAATCCTTTCGATCGACAAGAGATGGAGCGCTGTTTTAGTTCGCAATCCTTCGCTGGACAAGAATTGGAGCGCTGTTTTAGCTCACACTCCTCTCGATCGATAAGAGATGGAGCGCTGTTTTAGTTCACAATCCTCTTGATCGACAAGATTTGGAGCGCTGTTTTAGTTCGCAATCCTCTCGATCGAGAAGAGTTGGAGCACTGTTTTCGTTCGCAATCCTCTCGATCGACAAGAGTTGGAGCGCTGTTTTAGTTCGCGATCCTCTCGATCGAAAAGAGTTGGAGCACTGTTTTAGTTCACAAGCCTCTCGATCGACAAGGGTTGGAGCGCTATTTTATTTCGCAATCCTTTCGCTCGACAAGAGTTGTAGCGCTGTTTTAGCTCACAATCCTCTCGATCGACAAGAGATGCAGCGCTGTTTAGTTCGCAATCTTATCGCTCGACAAGAGTTGGAGCGCTGTTTTAGCTCACAATCCTCTCGATCGACAAGAGTTGAAGTGCTGTTTTAGTTCGCAATCCTCTCCATCGACAAGATTTGGAGCGATGATTTAGTTGGCATTCCCCTCGATCGACAAGAGTTGGGGCGGTGTTTTAGTTCACAATCCTCTCAATCGACAAGAGATGGAGCGCTCTTTTAGTTTGCAATCCTTTGGCTCGACAAGAGATGAAACGCTGTTTTAGTTTTCAATCCTCTCGATCGACAAGAGATGGAGCGCTGTTTTAGTTCGCAATCCGCTTGCTCGACATAAAGATATGGGGCTGCTTTGGTTCGCAATCCTCTCGCTCGACAGAGAGATGG
The DNA here is from genome assembly GCA_030765065.1 of Deroplatys truncata. NCBI lineage: Eukaryota > Metazoa > Arthropoda > Insecta > Mantodea > Mantidae > Deroplatys > Deroplatys truncata. The sequence continues at coordinate 486,188 of CM060976.1, forward strand.
AGCGCTGTTTTAGTTACCAGTCCTCTCGCTCGACACAGAGACGGAGCGCTGTTTTAGTTCCCAATACTCTTGCTAGACAGAGAGTTGAAGCGTTGTTTAAGTTCCCAATCCTCTGATTCTACAGGGATGGAGTGCTGTTTTTTCGAAATTCTCTCGTTCGACAGGAAGTTGGAATGCTGCTTTGGTTCACAATCCTCTCTTTTGACAGAGATTTGGAGCACTGCTTTAGTTCGCAATCGTGTCGCTCGATATACAGATGTAGGGCTGTTTTAGTTCTTAATCCCCTCTCTCGAGAGAGAGATGTAGCGCAATTTTAGTTATCAATCCTTTACGCGGTAAGAAGATGGACTGCTGTTTTAATTCACAATCCTCACGGTCGACTGAGAGTTAGAGGGCTGATTTGGTTTGCAATCCTCTTTCTGGAAAGAGAGATGGAGCGCTGTTTTAGTTCTCTATCCTCTCGGCGGAAACAGATTTAAGCGCTGTTTTAGTTTTCTATCCTCTCGGCGGCAAGGGGATGGAGCGCTGTTTTAGTTCCCAATCCTCTCTCTCAATAGAGAGATGTAGCGCAATTTTAGTTATCAATCCTCTACGCGGCAAGAAGATGGACTGCTGTTTTAATTCACAATCCTCACGCTCGACTGAGAGTTAGAGGGCTGATTTGGTTTGCAATCCTCCTTCTGGACAGAGAGATGGAGCGCTGTTTCAGTTCTCTATCCTCTCGGTGGCAAGAGATTGAAGCGCTGTTTTAGTTCTCTATCCTCTCGGCGGCAAGAAATTGAAGCGCTGTTTTAATTCTCTATCCTCTTGGCGGCAAGAGATTGAAGCGCTGTTTTAGTTCTCTATCCTCTCGGCGGCAAGAGATTGAAGCGCTGTTTTAATTCTCTGTCCTCTCGGCGGCAAGAGATTGAAGCGCTGTTTTAGTTCTCTATCCTCTCCGCGGCAAAAGATTGAAGCGCTAGTTTAATTCGCAATCCTCTCGCTCGACAGAGAGTTGTAGCGCTGTTTTAGTTCTCTATCCTCTCGGTGGCAAGAGTATGAAGCGCTGTTTTAGTTCAAAATCCTCTCGCTCGACAGAGAGTTGGAGCGCTGTTTTAGTTCACAATCTTCTCGACGGCAAGAGATTGAGCGCCGTTTTTGTTCTCAATCCTCTCTCTTAACAGAGAGTACGAGGGCTGTTTTAGTTCGCAATTCTCTCGCTCGATAGAGAGATGGAGCGCTGTTTTAGGTCTCAATCCTCTCGCTTGACAGAGAGTTGGATTGGTGTTTTTGTTTGCAATCCTCTCGCTTAACAGAGAGTTCGAGTACTGTTTTAATTCGTAATTGTCTCGCTCGATAGAGATGTGGAGCACTGTTTTAGTTCGAAACTTTCTCGCTCGATAGAGAGATGGAGCGTTGTTTTAGTTCTCAATCCTCTCGCTTGACAGAGACTTGGATCGCTGTTTTGGTTCGCAAACCTCTCGCTTAACAGAGAGTTCGAGGGCTGTTTTGGTTCACATTTCTCTCGCTCGATAGAGAGATGAAGCACTGTTGTAGTTCGCAATTCTCTCGCTCGATAGAGACATGGAGCGCTGTTTTAGTTCTCAATCCACTCGCTTGACAGAGAGTTGGAGCGCTGTTTTGGTTCCCAATCCTCTCGCTTAACAGAGAGTTCGAGGGTTGTTTTAGTTCGTAATTCCCTCGCTCGATAGAGAGATGGAGCGCCGTTTAAACTCTCAATGCTGCGTTAGCCAGCAAATGGAGTGCTGTTTTAGTTCTAAATCCTCCTTCGCCCGAACGAGTAATGGAGCGCTATTATAGTTCCCTATTCTCTCGCTCGACCGCGATTTGGAGCGCTGGTTTTGCTCGTTTTTGTCACGCTTTACAAGAAGATGGGGTGCTGTTTTAGTTCGAAATCATGTCGGTGGCAAGTAGATGGAGTGATGTTTTAGTTCTCAATCCTCTGGGTGGCAAGTAGATGGAGTGCTGTTTTAGTTCAAAATCCTCTCGCTCGAAGGAGTAATGGAGCACTATTTTAGTTCCCTATTCTCTCGCTCGACCGAGATTTGAAGCGCTGGTTTAGTTCGTTTTCGTCTCGTTTTACAAGAAGACGGGGTGCAGTTTTAGTTCGAAATCATCTCGATCGATAGAAAGATAGAGCGCTTGTTTGGTTCCCAATCCTCTGGGCGGCAAGAGATGGAGAGCTGATTTGGTTCCCAATCCTCTTCCTCGGGGAGAGATGAAGTGCTGTTTTATCTTAATCCTCTCGCTCGACAGAGAGTTGGAGTGATTTGTCAGTTCGCAATCCTCTCGCTAGACAAGGAGATTTAGCTGTGTTATAGTTCCCAATCCTCTCTCGATAGACAGTTGAAGTGCTGTTTTAGTTTGCAATACTCTCGGTCGACAGTGAGATGGAGTGCTGTTATAGTTCCATATCCCTTCGCTCGACACTAAGAGAGAGCGCAGTTATAGTACTCAATTCTCTCACTCGACAGAGAGTTGGAGGGCTGATTTGGTTCGGAATCCTCTTGCTCGACAGATAGATGGAGCACTGTTTCATTTCGCAATCCTCTCGGTGGCAAAAAATTGGAGCGCTGTCTTAGTTCAAAATCCTCTCGCTACGACAGAGCAATGGAGCGTTGTGTTAGTTCACAATCCTCTCGATGACAAGAGATGGAGCGCTGTTTTAGGTCACAATCCTCTCGAGGGCAAGAGATGGATCACGGTTTTAGTTCTAAACCGTCTCGACGGCAAGAGGTGAATCGCTGTTTTAGTTCACAATCCTCTCGACGACAAGAGGTGAAGCGCTCTATTAGTTTACAGTCCTCTCAACGGCAAGAGATAATGCACTGTTTTAGTTCACAATCCTCTCGATCGACAGAGAGTTGAAGGGCTGTTTTAGTTCACAATCCTCTCGATCGACGGAAAGTTGGAGCGCTGTTTTAGTTCACATTCTTCTCCCTCGACAGAGAGATGAAGCGCTATTTTAGTTAAGAATCCTCTCGACGGCAAGAGATACAGCGCTGTTTTACTTCACAATCCTCTCGACGGAAAAAGATGGAGCGTTGTGTTAGTTCACAATCCTCTCGATGACAAGAGGTGGAGCGCTGTTTTAGTTCTCAATCCTCTCGACGACAAGAGATGGAGCGCTGTTTTAGTTCCTAATCCTCTCGACGGCAAGAGATGAAGCGCTGTTTTAATTCACAATCCTCTCGATCGACAGAGAGTTGGAGCGCTGTTTTAGTTCACAATCCTCTCGACGGTAAGAGATGAAGCGCTGTTTTAGTTCATTATCCTGACGATCGACAGCGAGATAAAGCGCATTTTTAGTTCTCAATCCTCTCGACAGCAAGAGATGAAGCGCTGTTTTACTTCACAATCCTCTCGACGGCAAGAGATACAGCGCTGTTTTAATTCACAATCCTCTCGGCGGCAAGAGATGGATCTCGGTCTTAGTTCTCAATCGTCTCGACGGCATGAGATGAATCGCTGTTTTAGTTCACAATCTTCTCGACGGCAAGAGATGAAGCGCTGTTTTAGTTCACAATTCTCTCGCTCGACAGAGAGTGGGAGCGCTGTTTTAGATCACAACCCTCTCGAAGGAAAGAGACGCAGCACTGTTTTAGTTCACAATCCTCTCGATTACAGAAAATTGGAGCGCTGTTTTAGTTCACAATCCTCTCGACGGGAACAGATGAAGCGATGTTTAAGTTCACAATCCTTGGATGGCAAGAGTTGAAGCGCTATTTTAGTTCTCAATCCTCTCGTTTGACAGAGATTTGGAGCGCTTTTTTAGTTCCCAATCCTCTGGTTCGACAGATAGTTGGAGCGCTATTTTAGTTCACAATCCCCTCGATCGACAGAGATTTGGAGCGCTGTGTTAGTTCGCAATACTCTCGATCGACAGACAGTTCTAGCGCTGTTTTAGTTCACAATTCTCTCTCTCGGCAGAGAGTTGGACCACAGTTTTAGTTGACAATCCTCTCGCACGACAAAGTGTTGGAGCGCTGTTTTGGTTCACAATCCTCTTGCTCGACAGAAAGTTGGAGCGCACCTTTAGTCCGCAATACTCTCGATCGACAGAGTTGGAGCGCTGTTTTAGTTCACAACCCTCTCGCTCGACAGAGAGTTGGAGCGCTGTTTTAGTTCACAATCCTCTCGAAAGAGATTTGGAGCACTTTTTAGTTCCCAATCGTCTCGCTCGACAAAGAGTTGGAGCGCTATTTTAGATCACAATCCTCTCGCTCGACAGAGAGTTGGGGCGCTGTATTACTTCACAATACTCTCGATCGACACAGAGTTCTAGCGCTGTTTTAGTTCACAATCCTCTCGCTCGCAGAGAGTTGGAGCGCTGTTTTAGTTCACAATCCTCTCGCTAGGCAGGGAGTTGGAGCGCACTTTTAGTTCACAAACCTCTTGCTCGACAGAAAGTTGGAGCGCTGTTTTAGTTCACAATCCTCTCGATGTCAAGAGATGGAGGACTGTATTGGTTCACAATCCTCTCGATCGACAGAGAGAGGGAGCGCTGTTTTAGTTCACAATCCTCACAATCAACAGAGAGTTGCAGCGCTGTTTTAGTGTACAATCCTCGCGATGGGCTCAAACTTTTAGCTTATTTTTAGTTCACAATCCTCTCAACGGCAAGAAATGAAGCGCTGTTTTAGTTCACAATCCTCTCGATCGGCAGAGAGTTGAAGCGCTGTTTTAGTTCACAACGTTCTCGCTCGACAGAGAAATGGAACGCTGTTTAGGTTCGCAATCCTCTCGACGGCAAGAGATGAAGCGCTGTTTTAGTTCACAATCCTCTCGCTCGACAGAGAGTTGGAGCGGTGTTTAGTTCACAATCCACTCGACGGCAAGAGATGAAGCGCTGTTTTACTTCAGAATATTCTCGATGGCAAGAGATACAGCTCTGTTATAGTTCACTATCCTCTCGGTGGCAAGAGATGGATCACTGTTTTAGTTCTCAATCGTCTCGACGGCAAGAGATGAATCGCTATTTTAGTTCACAATCTTCTCGACGGCAAGAGATGAAGCGCTGCTTTAGTTCACAATCCTCTCGACGGTTGAGATGGAGCGTTGTTTTAGTTCACTATGCTCTCGACGGCAAGAGATGGAGCGCTGTTTTAATTCACAATCCTCTCGCTCGACAGAGAGATGGAGCGCTGTTTTAGTTCATAATCCTCTCGACGGAAAGAGATGAAGCACTGTTTTACTTCACAATCCTCTCGACGGCAAGAGGTGAAGGGCTCTTTTTGTTCATCTCTTCTCGGCGGCAAGAGATGAAGCGCTGTGTTAGTTCACAATCCCCTCCTCGGCAAGAGATGAAGCGCTGTTTTAGCTCACAATCCTCTCGATTGATAGAGAGCTGGAGGGCTGTTTTATTTCACAATTTTCTCGACGGCAAGAGTTGGATCGCTGTTTTAGTTCGTATCATCTCGATCGACAGATAGTTGGAGCGCTGTTTTAGTTCACAATCCCTTTGCTCGACAGAGAGATGAGGCGCTGCTTTAGTTCACAATGATCTCGACGACAAGAGATGGAGCGCTGTTTTAGTTCACATACCTCTCGTTCGATAGAGAGATAAAGCACTGTTTTAGTTCACAATCCTCTCGACGGCAAGAGATGAAGCGCTGTTTTAGTTCACAACGTGCTCCCTCGACAGAGAGATGCAGCGCTGTTTTAGTTCACAATCCCCTCGTTTGACAGAGATTTGGAGCTCTGTTTTAGTTCACAATCCTCTCGTTTAACAGAGATTTGGAGCGCTTTTTTAGTTCCAAATCCTCACGCTCGACAGATAGTTGGAGCGCTATTTTAGTTCACAATCCTCTCGATCGACAGAGAGTTCTAGCGCTGTTTTAGTTCACAATACTCTCGGCGGCAAGAGATGGAGCGCTGTTTTAGTTCACAATACTCTCGATCGCCAGAGAGTTCTAGCGCTGTTTTAGTTCACAATCCTCTCGGCGGCAAGAGATGGAGCGCTGTTTTAGTTCCCAATCCTGTCGCTCGACAGAGAGATGGATGCGCTGTTATAGTTCACAAATCTCTCAGAGGCAAGTGATTGAGCACTGTTTTAGTTCACAAACCTCTCGCTCGACAGAGATGGAACGCTTTCTTACTTCCCAATCCTCTCGCTCGACAGAGAGATGGAGCGCTGTTTTTGTTCACAATCCTCTCGACGGCAAGAGATGAGGCACTGTTTTACTTCAAAATCCTCTCGACGGCAAGAGATGGAGCGTTGTGTTAGTTCACAATACTCTCGATCGCCAGAGAGTTCTAGCGCTGTTTTAGTTCACAATCCTCTCGGCGGAAACAGATTTAAGCGCTGTTTTAGTTTTCTATCCTCTCGGCGGCAAGGGGATGGAGCGCTGTTTTAGTTCCCAATCCTCTCTCTCAATAGAGAGATGTAGCGCAATTTTAGTTATCAATCCTCTACGCGGCAAGAAGATGGACTGCTGTTTTAATTCACAATCCTCACGCTCGACTGAGAGTTAGAGGGCTGATTTGGTTTGCAATCCTCCTTCTGGACAGAGAGATGGAGCGCTGTTTCAGTTCTCTATCCTCTCGGTGGCAAGAGATTGAAGCGCTGTTTTAGTTCTCTATCCTCTCGGCGGCAAGAAATTGAAGCGCTGTTTTAATTCTCTATCCTCTTGGCGGCAAGAGATTGAAGCGCTGTTTTAGTTCTCTATCCTCTCGGCGGCAAGAGATTGAAGCGCTGTTTTAATTCTCTGTCCTCTCGGCGGCAAGAGATTGAAGCGCTGTTTTAGTTCTCTATCCTCTCCGCGGCAAAAGATTGAAGCGCTAGTTTAATTCGCAATCCTCTCGCTCGACAGAGAGTTGTAGCGCTGTTTTAGTTCTCTATCCTCTCGGTGGCAAGAGTATGAAGCGCTGTTTTAGTTCAAAATCCTCTCGCTGGACAGAGAGTTGGAGCGCTGTTTTAGTTCACAATCTTCTCGACGGCAAGAGATTGAGCGCCGTTTTTGTTCTCAATCCTCTCTCTTAACAGAGAGTACGAGGGCTGTTTTAGTTCGCAATTCTCTCGCTCGATAGAGAGATGGAGCGCTGTTTTAGGTCTCAATCCTCTCGCTTGACAGAGAGTTGGATTGGTGTTTTTGTTTGCAATCCTCTCGCTTAACAGAGAGTTCGAGTGCTGTTTTAATTCGTAATTGTCTCGCTCGATAGAGATGTGGAGCACTGTTTTAGTTCGAAACTTTCTCGCTCGATAGAGAGATGGAGCGTTGTTTTAGTTCTCAATCCTCTCGCTTGACAGAGACTTGGATCGCTGTTTTGGTTCGCAAACCTCTCGCTTAACAGAGAGTTCGAGGGCTGTTTTGGTTCACATTTCTCTCGCTCGATAGAGAGATGAAGCACTGTTGTAGTTCGCAATTCTCTCGCTCGATAGAGACATGGAGCGCTGTTTTAGTTCTCAATCCACTCGCTTGACAGAGAGTTGGAGCGCTGTTTTGGTTCCCAATCCTCTCGCTTAACAGAGAGTTCGAGGGTTGTTTTAGTTCGTAATTCCCTCGCTCGATAGAGAGATGGAGCGCCGTTTAAACTCTCAATGCTGCGTTAGCCAGCAAATGGAGTGCTGTTTTAGTTCTAAATCCTCCTTCGCCCGAACGAGTAATGGAGCGCTATTATAGTTCCCTATTCTCTCGCTCGACCGCGATTTGGAGCGCTGGTTTTGCTCGTTTTTGTCACGCTTTACAAGAAGATGGGGTGCTGTTTTAGTTCGAAATCATGTCGGTGGCAAGTAGATGGAGTGATGTTTTAGTTCTCAATCCTCTGGGTGGCAAGTAGATGGAGTGCTGTTTTAGTTCAAAATCCTCTCGCTCGAAGGAGTAATGGAGCACTATTTTAGTTCCCTATTCTCTCGCTCGACCGAGATTTGAAGCGCTGGTTTAGTTCGTTTTCGTCTCGTTTTACAAGAAGACGGGGTGCAGTTTTAGTTCGAAATCATCTCGATCGATAGAAAGATAGAGCGCTTGTTTGGTTCCCAATCCTCTGGGCGGCAAGAGATGGAGAGCTGATTTGGTTCCCAATCCTCTTCCTCGGGGAGAGATGAAGTGCTGTTTTATCTTAATCCTCTCGCTCGACAGAGAGTTGGAGTGATTTGTCAGTTCGCAATCCTCTCGCTAGACAAGGAGATTTAGCTGTGTTATAGTTCCCAATCCTCTCTCGATAGACAGTTGAAGTGCTGTTTTAGTTTGCAATACTCTCGGTCGACAGTGAGATGGAGTGCTGTTATAGTTCCATATCCCTTCGCTCGACACTAAGAGAGAGCGCAGTTATAGTACTCAATTCTCTCACTCGACAGAGAGTTGGAGGGCTGATTTGGTTCGGAATCCTCTTGCTCGACAGATAGATGGAGCACTGTTTCATTTCGCAATCCTCTCGGTGGCAAAAAATTGGAGCGCTGTCTTAGTTCAAAATCCTCTCGCTACGACAGAGCAATGGAGCGTTGTGTTAGTTCACAATCCTCTCGATGACAAGAGATGGAGCGCTGTTTTAGGTCACAATCCTCTCGAGGGCAAGAGATGGATCACGGTTTTAGTTCTAAACCGTCTCGACGGCAAGAGGTGAATCGCTGTTTTAGTTCACAATCCTCTCGACGACAAGAGGTGAAGCGCTCTATTAGTTTACAGTCCTCTCAACGGCAAGAGATAATGCACTGTTTTAGTTCACAATCCTCTCGATCGACAGAGAGTTGAAGGGCTGTTTTAGTTCACAATCCTCTCGATCGACGGAAAGTTGGAGCGCTGTTTTAGTTCACATTCTTCTCCCTCGACAGAGAGATGAAGCGCTATTTTAGTTAAGAATCCTCTCGACGGCAAGAGATACAGCGCTGTTTTACTTCACAATCCTCTCGACGGAAAAAGATGGAGCGTTGTGTTAGTTCACAATCCTCTCGATGACAAGAGGTGGAGCGCTGTTTTAGTTCTCAATCCTCTCGACGACAAGAGATGGAGCGCTGTTTTAGTTCCTAATCCTCTCGACGGCAAGAGATGAAGCGCTGTTTTAATTCACAATCCTCTCGATCGACAGAGAGTTGGAGCGCTGTTTTAGTTCACAATCCTCTCGACGGTAAGAGATGAAGCGCTGTTTTAGTTCATTATCCTGACGATCGACAGCGAGATAAAGCGCATTTTTAGTTCTCAATCCTCTCGACAGCAAGAGATGAAGCGCTGTTTTACTTCACAATCCTCTCGACGGCAAGAGATACAGCGCTGTTTTAATTCACAATCCTCTCGGCGGCAAGAGATGGATCTCGGTCTTAGTTCTCAATCGTCTCGACGGCATGAGATGAATCGCTGTTTTAGTTCACAATCTTCTCGACGGCAAGAGATGAAGCGCTGTTTTAGTTCACAATTCTCTCGCTCGACAGAGAGTGGGAGCGCTGTTTTAGATCACAACCCTCTCGAAGGAAAGAGACGCAGCACTGTTTTAGTTCACAATCCTCTCGATTACAGAAAATTGGAGCGCTGTTTTAGTTCACAATCCTCTCGACGGGAACAGATGAAGCGATGTTTAAGTTCACAATCCTTGGATGGCAAGAGTTGAAGCGCTATTTTAGTTCTCAATCCTCTCGTTTGACAGAGATTTGGAGCGCTTTTTTAGTTCCCAATCCTCTGGTTCGACAGATAGTTGGAGCGCTATTTTAGTTCACAATCCCCTCGATCGACAGAGATTTGGAGCGCTGTGTTAGTTCGCAATACTCTCGATCGACAGACAGTTCTAGCGCTGTTTTAGTTCACAATTCTCTCTCTCGGCAGAGAGTTGGACCACAGTTTTAGTTGACAATCCTCTCGCACGACAAAGTGTTGGAGCGCTGTTTTGGTTCACAATCCTCTTGCTCGACAGAAAGTTGGAGCGCACCTTTAGTCCGCAATACTCTCGATCGACAGAGTTGGAGCGCTGTTTTAGTTCACAACCCTCTCGCTCGACAGAGAGTTGGAGCGCTGTTTTAGTTCACAATCCTCTCGAAAGAGATTTGGAGCACTTTTTAGTTCCCAATCGTCTCGCTCGACAAAGAGTTGGAGCGCTATTTTAGATCACAATCCTCTCGCTCGACAGAGAGTTGGGGCGCTGTATTACTTCACAATACTCTCGATCGACACAGAGTTCTAGCGCTGTTTTAGTTCACAATCCTCTCGCTCGCAGAGAGTTGGAGCGCTGTTTTAGTTCACAATCCTCTCGCTAGGCAGGGAGTTGGAGCGCACTTTTAGTTCACAAACCTCTTGCTCGACAGAAAGTTGGAGCGCTGTTTTAGTTCACAATCCTCTCGATGTCAAGAGATGGAGGACTGTATTGGTTCACAATCCTCTCGATCGACAGAGAGAGGGAGCGCTGTTTTAGTTCACAATCCTCACAATCAACAGAGAGTTGCAGCGCTGTTTTAGTGTACAATCCTCGCGATGGGCTCAAACTTTTAGCTTATTTTTAGTTCACAATCCTCTCAACGGCAAGAAATGAAGCGCTGTTTTAGTTCACAATCCTCTCGATCGGCAGAGAGTTGAAGCGCTGTTTTAGTTCACAACGTTCTCGCTCGACAGAGAAATGGAACGCTGTTTAGGTTCGCAATCCTCTCGACGGCAAGAGATGAAGCGCTGTTTTAGTTCACAATCCTCTCGCTCGACAGAGAGTTGGAGCGGTGTTTAGTTCACAATCCACTCGACGGCAAGAGATGAAGCGCTGTTTTACTTCAGAATATTCTCGATGGCAAGAGATACAGCTCTGTTATAGTTCACTATCCTCTCGGTGGCAAGAGATGGATCACTGTTTTAGTTCTCAATCGTCTCGACGGCAAGAGATGAATCGCTATTTTAGTTCACAATCTTCTCGACGGCAAGAGATGAAGCGCTGCTTTAGTTCACAATCCTCTCGACGGTTGAGATGGAGCGTTGTTTTAGTTCACTATGCTCTCGACGGCAAGAGATGGAGCGCTGTTTTAATTCACAATCCTCTCGCTCGACAGAGAGATGGAGCGCTGTTTTAGTTCATAATCCTCTCGACGGAAAGAGATGAAGCACTGTTTTACTTCACAATCCTCTCGACGGCAAGAGGTGAAGGGCTCTTTTTGTTCATCTCTTCTCGGCGGCAAGAGATGAAGCGCTGTGTTAGTTCACAATCCCCTCCTCGGCAAGAGATGAAGCGCTGTTTTAGCTCACAATCCTCTCGATTGATAGAGAGCTGGAGGGCTGTTTTATTTCACAATTTTCTCGACGGCAAGAGTTGGATCGCTGTTTTAGTTCGTATCATCTCGATCGACAGATAGTTGGAGCGCTGTTTTAGTTCACAATCCCTTTGCTCGACAGAGAGATGAGGCGCTGCTTTAGTTCACAATGATCTCGACGACAAGAGATGGAGCGCTGTTTTAGTTCACATACCTCTCGTTCGATAGAGAGATAAAGCACTGTTTTAGTTCACAATCCTCTCGACGGCAAGAGATGAAGCGCTGTTTTAGTTCACAACGTGCTCCCTCGACAGAGAGATGCAGCGCTGTTTTAGTTCACAATCCCCTCGTTTGACAGAGATTTGGAGCTCTGTTTTAGTTCACAATCCTCTCGTTTAACAGAGATTTGGAGCGCTTTTTTAGTTCCAAATCCTCACGCTCGACAGATAGTTGGAGCGCTATTTTAGTTCACAATCCTCTCGATCGACAGAGAGTTCTAGCGCTGTTTTAGTTCACAATACTCTCGGCGGCAAGAGATGGAGCGCTGTTTTAGTTCACAATACTCTCGATCGCCAGAGAGTTCTAGCGCTGTTTTAGTTCACAATCCTCTCGGCGGCAAGAGATGGAGCGCTGTTTTAGTTCCCAATCCTGTCGCTCGACAGAGAGATGGATGCGCTGTTATAGTTCACAAATCTCTCAGAGGCAAGTGATTGAGCACTGTTTTAGTTCACAAACCTCTCGCTCGACAGAGATGGAACGCTTTCTTACTTCCCAATCCTCTCGCTCGACAGAGAGATGGAGCGCTGTTTTTGTTCACAATCCTCTCGACGGCAAGAGATGAGGCACTGTTTTACTTCAAAATCCTCTCGACGGCAAGAGATGGAGCGTTGTGTTAGTTCACAATACTCTCGATCGCCAGAGAGTTCTAGCGCTGTTTTAGTTCACAATCCTCTCGGCGGCAAGAGATGGATGCGCTGTCATAGTTCACAAATCTCTCAGAGGCAAGTGATTGAGCACTGTTTTAGTTCACAAACCTCTCGCTCGACAGAGATGGAACGCTTTCTTACTTCCCAATCCTCTCGCTCGACAGAGAGATGGAGCGCTGTTTTTGTTCACAATCCTCTCGACGGCAAGAGATGAGGCACTGTTTTACTTCAAAATCCTCTCGACGGCAAGAGATGGAGCGTTGTGTTAGTTCACAATCCTCTCGATGAAGAGAGATAGAGCACTGTTTTAGTTCGCAATCCTTTCGCTCGACAAGAGTTGAAGCGCTGTTTTAGTTTGCAATGCTCTCGATAGACAACAGTTGGAGCACTGTTTTAGTTCCCAAACCTCTCGATCGACAAGAGTTGGAGCGCTGTTTTAGTTCACAATCCTCTCGATCGAGAAGAGTTGGAGGGCTGTTTTAGTTCACAATCCTCTTGATTGACAAGAGTTGGAACACTGTTTTAGTTCGCAATCTTCTCGATCGACAAGAGTTGGAGCGCTGTTTTAGTTCGCAATCCTTTCGATCGACAAGAGATGGAGCGCTGTTTTAGTTCACATACCTCTCGTTCGATAGAGAGATAAAGCACTGTTTTAGTTCACAATCCTCTCGACGGCAAGAGATGAAGCGCTGTTTTAGTTCACAACGTGCTCCCTCGACAGAGAGATGCAGCGCTGTTTTAGTTCACAATCCCCTCGGTTGACAGAGATTTGGAGCTCTGTTTTAGTTCACAATCCTCTCGTTTAACAGAGATTTGGAGCGCTTTTTTAGTTCCAAATCTACACGCTCGACAGATAGTTGGAGCGCTATTTTAGTTCACAATTCTCTCGATCGACAGAGATTTGGAGCGCGGTATTAGTTCACAATACTCTCGATCGCCAGAGAGTTCTAGCGTTGTTTTAGTTCACAATCCTCTCGCTCGGCAGAGAGTTGGAGCGCTGTTTTAGTTCACAATTCTCTCGACAGAGATTTGGAGCGCTTATTTCGTTCCCAATCCTCTCGCTCGACAAAGTGTTGGAGCGCTATTTTATATCACAATCCTCTCGCTCAACAGAGAGTTGGAGCGCTGTATTAGTTCACAATACTCTCGATCGACAGAGAGTTCTAGCGCTGTTTTAGTTCACAATCCTCTCGCTAGACAGGCAGTTGGAGCGCACTTTTAGTTCACAATCCTCTTGCGCGACAGAAAGTTGGAGCGCTGTTTTAGTTCACAATCCTCTCGACGGCAAGAGATGCAGGACTGTATTGGTTCAAAATCCTCTCGATCGACAGACAGAGGGGGCGCAGTTTTAGTTCACAATCCTCACTATCAACAGAGAGTTGCAGCGCTGTTTTAGTTTACAATCCTCGCGATGGGCTGAGAGTTTGAGCGTATTTTTAGTTCACAATCCTCTCAACGGCAAGAAATGAAGCGCTGTTTTATCTCACAACCCTCTCGATCGGCAGAGAGTTGAAGCGCTGTTTTAGTTCACAATTTTCTCGCTCGACAGAGAGATGGAACGCTGTTTTGGTTCACAATCCTCTCGACGGCAAGAGATACAGCGCTGTTTTAGTTCACAGTCCTCTCGATCGACATACAGTTGGAGCGCTGTTTTAGTTCACATTCTTCTCGCTCGAAAGAGAGATGTAGCGCTGTTTTAGTTCACAATCCTCTCGACGGCAAAAGATGAAGCGCTGTTTTAGTTCACAATCCTCTCGCTCGACAGAGAGTTGGAGCGCTCTTTTAGTTCACAATCCTGTCGACTGCAAGAGATGAAGCGCTATTTTAATTGAGAATCCTCTCGACAGCAAGAGATACAGCGCTGTTTTAGTTCACAAACCTCTCGATCGACAAGGGTTGGAGCGGTATTTTATTTCGCAATCCTTTCGCTCGACAAGAGATGGAGCGGGGTTTTAGTTTACAATCCTCTCGTTTGACAGAGATTTGGAGCATTTTTTGTTCCAAATCCTCTCGCTCGACAGATAGTTGGAGCGCTATTTTAGTTCACAATCCTCTCGATCGACAGAGATTTGGAGCGCTGTATTAGTTCACAATACTCTCGATCGACAGAGAGTTCTAGCGTTGTTTTAGTTCACAATCCTCTCGCTCGGCAGAGAGTTGGAGCGCTGTTTTAGTTCACAATCCTCTCGCTCGACAGAAAGTTGGAGCGCACCTTTAGTTCACAATACTCTCGATCGACAGAGAGTTGGAGCGCTGTTTTAGTTCATAATCCTCTCGCTCGACAGAGAGTTGGAGCGCTGTTTTAGTTCACAATCCTCTCGACTGAGATTTGGAGTGCTTTTTTCGTTCCCAATCCTCTCACCCAACAAAGTGTTGGAGCGCTATTTTATATCACAATCCTCTCGCTCAACAGAGAGTTGGAGCGCTGTATTAGTTCTCAATACTCTCGATCGACAGAGAGTTCTAGCGCTGTTTTAGTTCATAATCCTACCGCTCGACAGAGTGTTGGAGCGCTGGTTTAGTTCACAATCCTCTCGCTAGACAGGCAGTTGGAGCGCACTTTTAGTTCACAATCCTCCTGCGCGACAGAAAGTTGGAGCGCTGTTTTAGTTCACAATCCTCTCAACGGCAAGAGATGGAGGACTGTATTGGTTCACAATCCTCTCGATCGACAGACAGAGCGAGCGCAGTTTTAGTTCACAATCCTCACTATCAACAGAGAGTTGCAGCGCTGTTTTAGTTTACAATCCTCGCGATGTGCTGAGAGTTTGAGCGTATTTTTAGTTCACAATCCTCTCAACGGCAAGAAATGAAGCGCTGTTTTAGTTCACAATCCTCTCGATCGGCAGAGAGTTGAGGCGCTGTTTTAGTTCACAATTTTCTCGCTCGACAGAGAGATAGAACGCTGTTTTGGTTCACAATCCTCTTGACGGCAAGAGATACAGCGCTGTTTTAGTTCACAGTCCTCTCTATCGACAGACAGTTGGAGCGCTGTTTTAGTTCACAGTCCTCTCGATCGACAGAGAGTTGGAGCGCTGTTATAGTTAACAATTCTCTCGACGGCTTGAGATGAAGCGCTGTTTTAGTTCACAATCCACTCTATCGACAGAATGATGGAGCGCTGTTTTAGTTCACAATCCTCTCGTTTGACAGAGAGATGGAGCGCTGTTTTAGTTCACAATCCTCCCGACGGCAAGGGATGAAGCGCTGTTTTAGTTCACTATCCTGTCGACGGCAAGAGATGAAGCGCTGTTTTAGTTCACAATCCTCTCGACAGAGAGTTGGAGCGCTGTTTTAGTTCACAATCCTCTCGCTCGACAGAGTGTTGTAGCGCTATTTTAGTTCACAATCCTCTCGATCGACAGAGAGTTGAAGCACTGTATTAGTTCACAATCATCTCGCTCGACAGAGAGTTGGAGCGCTGTTTTAGACCACAATCCTTTCGCTCGACAAGAGATGGTGCGCTGTTTTATTTAACAATCCTTTCGGTCCACAAGAGTTGTAGCGCTGTTTTAGTTCGCAATCCCCTCGATCGACAAGAGTTGGAGCACTGTATTAGCTCACAATCCTCTCGATCGACAAAGATGGAGCACTGTTTTAATTCACAATCCTCTCGATCGACAGAGAGTTGGAGCGCTGTTTTAGTTCACAATCCTCTCGACGGTAAGAGATGAAGCGCTGTTTTAGTTCATTATCCTGACGATCGACAGCGAGATAAAGCGCATTTTTAGTTCTCAATCCTCTCGACAGCAAGAGATGAAGCGCTGTTTTACTTCACAATCCTCTCGACGGCAAGAGATACAGCGCTGTTTTAATTCACAATCCTCTCGGCGGCAAGAGATGGATCTCGGTCTTAGTTCTCAATCGTCTCGACGGCATGAGATGAATCGCTGTTTTAGTTCACAATCTTCTCGACGGCAAGAGATGAAGCGCTGTTTTAGTTCACAATTCTCTCGCTCGACAGAGAGTGGGAGCGCTGTTTTAGATCACAACCCTCTCGAAGGAAAGAGACGCAGCACTGTTTTAGTTCACAATCCTCTCGATTACAGAAAATTGGAGCGCTGTTTTAGTTCACAATCCTCTCGACGGGAACAGATGAAGCGATGTTTAAGTTCACAATCCTTGGATGGCAAGAGTTGAAGCGCTATTTTAGTTCTCAATCCTCTCGTTTGACAGAGATTTGGAGCGCTTTTTTAGTTCCCAATCCTCTGGTTCGACAGATAGTTGGAGCGCTATTTTAGTTCACAATCCCCTCGATCGACAGAGATTTGGAGCGCTGTGTTAGTTCGCAATACTCTCGATCGACAGACAGTTCTAGCGCTGTTTTAGTTCACAATTCTCTCTCTCGGCAGAGAGTTGGACCACAGTTTTAGTTGACAATCCTCTCGCACGACAAAGTGTTGGAGCGCTGTTTTGGTTCACAATCCTCTTGCTCGACAGAAAGTTGGAGCGCACCTTTAGTCCGCAATACTCTCGATCGACAGAGTTGGAGCGCTGTTTTAGTTCACAACCCTCTCGCTCGACAGAGAGTTGGAGCGCTGTTTTAGTTCACAATCCTCTCGAAAGAGATTTGGAGCACTTTTTAGTTCCCAATCGTCTCGCTCGACAAAGAGTTGGAGCGCTATTTTAGATCACAATCCTCTCGCTCGACAGAGAGTTGGGGCGCTGTATTACTTCACAATACTCTCGATCGACACAGAGTTCTAGCGCTGTTTTAGTTCACAATCCTCTCGCTCGCAGAGAGTTGGAGCGCTGTTTTAGTTCACAATCCTCTCGCTAGGCAGGGAGTTGGAGCGCACTTTTAGTTCACAAACCTCTTGCTCGACAGAAAGTTGGAGCGCTGTTTTAGTTCACAATCCTCTCGATGTCAAGAGATGGAGGACTGTATTGGTTCACAATCCTCTCGATCGACAGAGAGAGGGAGCGCTGTTTTAGTTCACAATCCTCACAATCAACAGAGAGTTGCAGCGCTGTTTTAGTGTACAATCCTCGCGATGGGCTCAAACTTTTAGCTTATTTTTAGTTCACAATCCTCTCAACGGCAAGAAATGAAGCGCTGTTTTAGTTCACAATCCTCTCGATCGGCAGAGAGTTGAAGCGCTGTTTTAGTTCACAACGTTCTCGCTCGACAGAGAAATGGAACGCTGTTTAGGTTCGCAATCCTCTCGACGGCAAGAGATGAAGCGCTGTTTTAGTTCACAATCCTCTCGCTCGACAGAGAGTTGGAGCGGTGTTTAGTTCACAATCCACTCGACGGCAAGAGATGAAGCGCTGTTTTACTTCAGAATATTCTCGATGGCAAGAGATACAGCTCTGTTATAGTTCACTATCCTCTCGGTGGCAAGAGATGGATCACTGTTTTAGTTCTCAATCGTCTCGACGGCAAGAGATGAATCGCTATTTTAGTTCACAATCTTCTCGACGGCAAGAGATGAAGCGCTGCTTTAGTTCACAATCCTCTCGACGGTTGAGATGGAGCGTTGTTTTAGTTCACTATGCTCTCGACGGCAAGAGATGGAGCGCTGTTTTAATTCACAATCCTCTCGCTCGACAGAGAGATGGAGCGCTGTTTTAGTTCATAATCCTCTCGACGGAAAGAGATGAAGCACTGTTTTACTTCACAATCCTCTCGACGGCAAGAGGTGAAGGGCTCTTTTTGTTCATCTCTTCTCGGCGGCAAGAGATGAAGCGCTGTGTTAGTTCACAATCCCCTCCTCGGCAAGAGATGAAGCGCTGTTTTAGCTCACAATCCTCTCGATTGATAGAGAGCTGGAGGGCTGTTTTATTTCACAATTTTCTCGACGGCAAGAGTTGGATCGCTGTTTTAGTTCGTATCATCTCGATCGACAGATAGTTGGAGCGCTGTTTTAGTTCACAATCCCTTTGCTCGACAGAGAGATGAGGCGCTGCTTTAGTTCACAATGATCTCGACGACAAGAGATGGAGCGCTGTTTTAGTTCACATACCTCTCGTTCGATAGAGAGATAAAGCACTGTTTTAGTTCACAATCCTCTCGACGGCAAGAGATGAAGCGCTGTTTTAGTTCACAACGTGCTCCCTCGACAGAGAGATGCAGCGCTGTTTTAGTTCACAATCCCCTCGTTTGACAGAGATTTGGAGCTCTGTTTTAGTTCACAATCCTCTCGTTTAACAGAGATTTGGAGCGCTTTTTTAGTTCCAAATCCTCACGCTCGACAGATAGTTGGAGCGCTATTTTAGTTCACAATCCTCTCGATCGACAGAGAGTTCTAGCGCTGTTTTAGTTCACAATACTCTCGGCGGCAAGAGATGGAGCGCTGTTTTAGTTCACAATACTCTCGATCGCCAGAGAGTTCTAGCGCTGTTTTAGTTCACAATCCTCTCGGCGGCAAGAGATGGAGCGCTGTTTTAGTTCCCAATCCTGTCGCTCGACAGAGAGATGGATGCGCTGTTATAGTTCACAAATCTCTCAGAGGCAAGTGATTGAGCACTGTTTTAGTTCACAAACCTCTCGCTCGACAGAGATGGAACGCTTTCTTACTTCCCAATCCTCTCGCTCGACAGAGAGATGGAGCGCTGTTTTTGTTCACAATCCTCTCGACGGCAAGAGATGAGGCACTGTTTTACTTCAAAATCCTCTCGACGGCAAGAGATGGAGCGTTGTGTTAGTTCACAATACTCTCGATCGCCAGAGAGTTCTAGCGCTGTTTTAGTTCACAATCCTCTCGGCGGAAACAGATTTAAGCGCTGTTTTAGTTTTCTATCCTCTCGGCGGCAAGGGGATGGAGCGCTGTTTTAGTTCCCAATCCTCTCTCTCAATAGAGAGATGTAGCGCAATTTTAGTTATCAATCCTCTACGCGGCAAGAAGATGGACTGCTGTTTTAATTCACAATCCTCACGCTCGACTGAGAGTTAGAGGGCTGATTTGGTTTGCAATCCTCCTTCTGGACAGAGAGATGGAGCGCTGTTTCAGTTCTCTATCCTCTCGGTGGCAAGAGATTGAAGCGCTGTTTTAGTTCTCTATCCTCTCGGCGGCAAGAAATTGAAGCGCTGTTTTAATTCTCTATCCTCTTGGCGGCAAGAGATTGAAGCGCTGTTTTAGTTCTCTATCCTCTCGGCGGCAAGAGATTGAAGCGCTGTTTTAATTCTCTGTCCTCTCGGCGGCAAGAGATTGAAGCGCTGTTTTAGTTCTCTATCCTCTCCGCGGCAAAAGATTGAAGCGCTAGTTTAATTCGCAATCCTCTCGCTCGACAGAGAGTTGTAGCGCTGTTTTAGTTCTCTATCCTCTCGGTGGCAAGAGTATGAAGCGCTGTTTTAGTTCAAAATCCTCTCGCTGGACAGAGAGTTGGAGCGCTGTTTTAGTTCACAATCTTCTCGACGGCAAGAGATTGAGCGCCGTTTTTGTTCTCAATCCTCTCTCTTAACAGAGAGTACGAGGGCTGTTTTAGTTCGCAATTCTCTCGCTCGATAGAGAGATGGAGCGCTGTTTTAGGTCTCAATCCTCTCGCTTGACAGAGAGTTGGATTGGTGTTTTTGTTTGCAATCCTCTCGCTTAACAGAGAGTTCGAGTGCTGTTTTAATTCGTAATTGTCTCGCTCGATAGAGATGTGGAGCACTGTTTTAGTTCGAAACTTTCTCGCTCGATAGAGAGATGGAGCGTTGTTTTAGTTCTCAATCCTCTCGCTTGACAGAGACTTGGATCGCTGTTTTGGTTCGCAAACCTCTCGCTTAACAGAGAGTTCGAGGGCTGTTTTGGTTCACATTTCTCTCGCTCGATAGAGAGATGAAGCACTGTTGTAGTTCGCAATTCTCTCGCTCGATAGAGACATGGAGCGCTGTTTTAGTTCTCAATCCACTCGCTTGACAGAGAGTTGGAGCGCTGTTTTGGTTCCCAATCCTCTCGCTTAACAGAGAGTTCGAGGGTTGTTTTAGTTCGTAATTCCCTCGCTCGATAGAGAGATGGAGCGCCGTTTAAACTCTCAATGCTGCGTTAGCCAGCAAATGGAGTGCTGTTTTAGTTCTAAATCCTCCTTCGCCCGAACGAGTAATGGAGCGCTATTATAGTTCCCTATTCTCTCGCTCGACCGCGATTTGGAGCGCTGGTTTTGCTCGTTTTTGTCACGCTTTACAAGAAGATGGGGTGCTGTTTTAGTTCGAAATCATGTCGGTGGCAAGTAGATGGAGTGATGTTTTAGTTCTCAATCCTCTGGGTGGCAAGTAGATGGAGTGCTGTTTTAGTTCAAAATCCTCTCGCTCGAAGGAGTAATGGAGCACTATTTTAGTTCCCTATTCTCTCGCTCGACCGAGATTTGAAGCGCTGGTTTAGTTCGTTTTCGTCTCGTTTTACAAGAAGACGGGGTGCAGTTTTAGTTCGAAATCATCTCGATCGATAGAAAGATAGAGCGCTTGTTTGGTTCCCAATCCTCTGGGCGGCAAGAGATGGAGAGCTGATTTGGTTCCCAATCCTCTTCCTCGGGGAGAGATGAAGTGCTGTTTTATCTTAATCCTCTCGCTCGACAGAGAGTTGGAGTGATTTGTCAGTTCGCAATCCTCTCGCTAGACAAGGAGATTTAGCTGTGTTATAGTTCCCAATCCTCTCTCGATAGACAGTTGAAGTGCTGTTTTAGTTTGCAATACTCTCGGTCGACAGTGAGATGGAGTGCTGTTATAGTTCCATATCCCTTCGCTCGACACTAAGAGAGAGCGCAGTTATAGTACTCAATTCTCTCACTCGACAGAGAGTTGGAGGGCTGATTTGGTTCGGAATCCTCTTGCTCGACAGATAGATGGAGCACTGTTTCATTTCGCAATCCTCTCGGTGGCAAAAAATTGGAGCGCTGTCTTAGTTCAAAATCCTCTCGCTACGACAGAGCAATGGAGCGTTGTGTTAGTTCACAATCCTCTCGATGACAAGAGATGGAGCGCTGTTTTAGGTCACAATCCTCTCGAGGGCAAGAGATGGATCACGGTTTTAGTTCTAAACCGTCTCGACGGCAAGAGGTGAATCGCTGTTTTAGTTCACAATCCTCTCGACGGCAAGAGATGAAGCGCTGTTTTAGTTCCCAATCCTGTCGCTCGACAGAGAGATGGATGCGCTGTTATAGTTCACAATCCTCTCGATCGACGGAAAGTTGGAGCGCTGTTTTAGTTCACATTCTTCTCCCTCGACAGAGAGATGAAGCGCTATTTTAGTTAAGAATCCTCTCGACGGCAAGAGATACAGCGCTGTTTTACTTCACAATCCTCTCGACGGAAAAAGATGGAGCGTTGTGTTAGTTCACAATCCTCTCGATGACAAGAGGTGGAGCGCTGTTTTAGTTCTCAATCCTCTCGACGACAAGAGATGGAGCGCTGTTTTAGTTCCTAATCCTCTCGACGGCAAGAGATGAAGCGCTGTTTTAATTCACAATCCTCTCGATCGACAGAGAGTTGGAGCGCTGTTTTAGTTCACAATCCTCTCGACGGTAAGAGATGAAGCGCTGTTTTAGTTCATTATCCTGACGATCGACAGCGAGATAAAGCGCATTTTTAGTTCTCAATCCTCTCGACAGCAAGAGATGAAGCGCTGTTTTACTTCACAATCCTCTCGACGGCAAGAGATACAGCGCTGTTTTAATTCACAATCCTCTCGGCGGCAAGAGATGGATCTCGGTCTTAGTTCTCAATCGTCTCGACGGCATGAGATGAATCGCTGTTTTAGTTCACAATCTTCTCGACGGCAAGAGATGAAGCGCTGTTTTAGTTCACAATTCTCTCGCTCGACAGAGAGTGGGAGCGCTGTTTTAGATCACAACCCTCTCGAAGGAAAGAGACGCAGCACTGTTTTAGTTCACAATCCTCTCGATTACAGAAAATTGGAGCGCTGTTTTAGTTCACAATCCTCTCGACGGGAACAGATGAAGCGATGTTTAAGTTCACAATCCTTGGATGGCAAGAGTTGAAGCGCTATTTTAGTTCTCAATCCTCTCGTTTGACAGAGATTTGGAGCGCTTTTTTAGTTCCCAATCCTCTGGTTCGACAGATAGTTGGAGCGCTATTTTAGTTCACAATCCCCTCGATCGACAGAGATTTGGAGCGCTGTGTTAGTTCGCAATACTCTCGATCGACAGACAGTTCTAGCGCTGTTTTAGTTCACAATTCTCTCTCTCGGCAGAGAGTTGGACCACAGTTTTAGTTGACAATCCTCTCGCACGACAAAGTGTTGGAGCGCTGTTTTGGTTCACAATCCTCTTGCTCGACAGAAAGTTGGAGCGCACCTTTAGTCCGCAATACTCTCGATCGACAGAGTTGGAGCGCTGTTTTAGTTCACAACCCTCTCGCTCGACAGAGAGTTGGAGCGCTGTTTTAGTTCACAATCCTCTCGAAAGAGATTTGGAGCACTTTTTAGTTCCCAATCGTCTCGCTCGACAAAGAGTTGGAGCGCTATTTTAGATCACAATCCTCTCGCTCGACAGAGAGTTGGGGCGCTGTATTACTTCACAATACTCTCGATCGACACAGAGTTCTAGCGCTGTTTTAGTTCACAATCCTCTCGCTCGCAGAGAGTTGGAGCGCTGTTTTAGTTCACAATCCTCTCGCTAGGCAGGGAGTTGGAGCGCACTTTTAGTTCACAAACCTCTTGCTCGACAGAAAGTTGGAGCGCTGTTTTAGTTCACAATCCTCTCGATGTCAAGAGATGGAGGACTGTATTGGTTCACAATCCTCTCGATCGACAGAGAGAGGGAGCGCTGTTTTAGTTCACAATCCTCACAATCAACAGAGAGTTGCAGCGCTGTTTTAGTGTACAATCCTCGCGATGGGCTCAAACTTTTAGCTTATTTTTAGTTCACAATCCTCTCAACGGCAAGAAATGAAGCGCTGTTTTAGTTCACAATCCTCTCGATCGGCAGAGAGTTGAAGCGCTGTTTTAGTTCACAACGTTCTCGCTCGACAGAGAAATGGAACGCTGTTTAGGTTCGCAATCCTCTCGACGGCAAGAGATGAAGCGCTGTTTTAGTTCACAATCCTCTCGCTCGACAGAG
Organism: Deroplatys truncata; assembly: GCA_030765065.1. Taxonomy (NCBI): domain Eukaryota; kingdom Metazoa; phylum Arthropoda; class Insecta; order Mantodea; family Mantidae; genus Deroplatys; species Deroplatys truncata. The sequence continues at coordinate 509,267 of CM060976.1, forward strand.
AGTTGGAGCGGTGTTTAGTTCACAATCCACTCGACGGCAAGAGATGAAGCGCTGTTTTACTTCAGAATATTCTCGATGGCAAGAGATACAGCTCTGTTATAGTTCACTATCCTCTCGGTGGCAAGAGATGGATCACTGTTTTAGTTCTCAATCGTCTCGACGGCAAGAGATGAATCGCTATTTTAGTTCACAATCTTCTCGACGGCAAGAGATGAAGCGCTGCTTTAGTTCACAATCCTCTCGACGGTTGAGATGGAGCGTTGTTTTAGTTCACTATGCTCTCGACGGCAAGAGATGGAGCGCTGTTTTAATTCACAATCCTCTCGCTCGACAGAGAGATGGAGCGCTGTTTTAGTTCATAATCCTCTCGACGGAAAGAGATGAAGCACTGTTTTACTTCACAATCCTCTCGACGGCAAGAGGTGAAGGGCTCTTTTTGTTCATCTCTTCTCGGCGGCAAGAGATGAAGCGCTGTGTTAGTTCACAATCCCCTCCTCGGCAAGAGATGAAGCGCTGTTTTAGCTCACAATCCTCTCGATTGATAGAGAGCTGGAGGGCTGTTTTATTTCACAATTTTCTCGACGGCAAGAGTTGGATCGCTGTTTTAGTTCGTATCATCTCGATCGACAGATAGTTGGAGCGCTGTTTTAGTTCACAATCCCTTTGCTCGACAGAGAGATGAGGCGCTGCTTTAGTTCACAATGATCTCGACGACAAGAGATGGAGCGCTGTTTTAGTTCACATACCTCTCGTTCGATAGAGAGATAAAGCACTGTTTTAGTTCACAATCCTCTCGACGGCAAGAGATGAAGCGCTGTTTTAGTTCACAACGTGCTCCCTCGACAGAGAGATGCAGCGCTGTTTTAGTTCACAATCCCCTCGTTTGACAGAGATTTGGAGCTCTGTTTTAGTTCACAATCCTCTCGTTTAACAGAGATTTGGAGCGCTTTTTTAGTTCCAAATCCTCACGCTCGACAGATAGTTGGAGCGCTATTTTAGTTCACAATCCTCTCGATCGACAGAGAGTTCTAGCGCTGTTTTAGTTCACAATACTCTCGGCGGCAAGAGATGGAGCGCTGTTTTAGTTCACAATACTCTCGATCGCCAGAGAGTTCTAGCGCTGTTTTAGTTCACAATCCTCTCGGCGGCAAGAGATGGAGCGCTGTTTTAGTTCCCAATCCTGTCGCTCGACAGAGAGATGGATGCGCTGTTATAGTTCACAAATCTCTCAGAGGCAAGTGATTGAGCACTGTTTTAGTTCACAAACCTCTCGCTCGACAGAGATGGAACGCTTTCTTACTTCCCAATCCTCTCGCTCGACAGAGAGATGGAGCGCTGTTTTTGTTCACAATCCTCTCGACGGCAAGAGATGAGGCACTGTTTTACTTCAAAATCCTCTCGACGGCAAGAGATGGAGCGTTGTGTTAGTTCACAATACTCTCGATCGCCAGAGAGTTCTAGCGCTGTTTTAGTTCACAATCCTCTCGGCGGCAAGAGATGGATGCGCTGTCATAGTTCACAAATCTCTCAGAGGCAAGTGATTGAGCACTGTTTTAGTTCACAAACCTCTCGCTCGACAGAGATGGAACGCTTTCTTACTTCCCAATCCTCTCGCTCGACAGAGAGATGGAGCGCTGTTTTTGTTCACAATCCTCTCGACGGCAAGAGATGAGGCACTGTTTTACTTCAAAATCCTCTCGACGGCAAGAGATGGAGCGTTGTGTTAGTTCACAATCCTCTCGATGAAGAGAGATAGAGCACTGTTTTAGTTCGCAATCCTTTCGCTCGACAAGAGTTGAAGCGCTGTTTTAGTTTGCAATGCTCTCGATAGACAACAGTTGGAGCACTGTTTTAGTTCCCAAACCTCTCGATCGACAAGAGTTGGAGCGCTGTTTTAGTTCACAATCCTCTCGATCGAGAAGAGTTGGAGGGCTGTTTTAGTTCACAATCCTCTTGATTGACAAGAGTTGGAACACTGTTTTAGTTCGCAATCTTCTCGATCGACAAGAGTTGGAGCGCTGTTTTAGTTCGCAATCCTTTCGATCGACAAGAGATGGAGCGCTGTTTTAGTTCACATACCTCTCGTTCGATAGAGAGATAAAGCACTGTTTTAGTTCACAATCCTCTCGACGGCAAGAGATGAAGCGCTGTTTTAGTTCACAACGTGCTCCCTCGACAGAGAGATGCAGCGCTGTTTTAGTTCACAATCCCCTCGGTTGACAGAGATTTGGAGCTCTGTTTTAGTTCACAATCCTCTCGTTTAACAGAGATTTGGAGCGCTTTTTTAGTTCCAAATCTACACGCTCGACAGATAGTTGGAGCGCTATTTTAGTTCACAATTCTCTCGATCGACAGAGATTTGGAGCGCGGTATTAGTTCACAATACTCTCGATCGCCAGAGAGTTCTAGCGTTGTTTTAGTTCACAATCCTCTCGCTCGGCAGAGAGTTGGAGCGCTGTTTTAGTTCACAATTCTCTCGACAGAGATTTGGAGCGCTTATTTCGTTCCCAATCCTCTCGCTCGACAAAGTGTTGGAGCGCTATTTTATATCACAATCCTCTCGCTCAACAGAGAGTTGGAGCGCTGTATTAGTTCACAATACTCTCGATCGACAGAGAGTTCTAGCGCTGTTTTAGTTCACAATCCTCTCGCTAGACAGGCAGTTGGAGCGCACTTTTAGTTCACAATCCTCTTGCGCGACAGAAAGTTGGAGCGCTGTTTTAGTTCACAATCCTCTCGACGGCAAGAGATGCAGGACTGTATTGGTTCAAAATCCTCTCGATCGACAGACAGAGGGGGCGCAGTTTTAGTTCACAATCCTCACTATCAACAGAGAGTTGCAGCGCTGTTTTAGTTTACAATCCTCGCGATGGGCTGAGAGTTTGAGCGTATTTTTAGTTCACAATCCTCTCAACGGCAAGAAATGAAGCGCTGTTTTATCTCACAACCCTCTCGATCGGCAGAGAGTTGAAGCGCTGTTTTAGTTCACAATTTTCTCGCTCGACAGAGAGATGGAACGCTGTTTTGGTTCACAATCCTCTCGACGGCAAGAGATACAGCGCTGTTTTAGTTCACAGTCCTCTCGATCGACATACAGTTGGAGCGCTGTTTTAGTTCACATTCTTCTCGCTCGAAAGAGAGATGTAGCGCTGTTTTAGTTCACAATCCTCTCGACGGCAAAAGATGAAGCGCTGTTTTAGTTCACAATCCTCTCGCTCGACAGAGAGTTGGAGCGCTCTTTTAGTTCACAATCCTGTCGACTGCAAGAGATGAAGCGCTATTTTAATTGAGAATCCTCTCGACAGCAAGAGATACAGCGCTGTTTTAGTTCACAAACCTCTCGATCGACAAGGGTTGGAGCGGTATTTTATTTCGCAATCCTTTCGCTCGACAAGAGATGGAGCGGGGTTTTAGTTTACAATCCTCTCGTTTGACAGAGATTTGGAGCATTTTTTGTTCCAAATCCTCTCGCTCGACAGATAGTTGGAGCGCTATTTTAGTTCACAATCCTCTCGATCGACAGAGATTTGGAGCGCTGTATTAGTTCACAATACTCTCGATCGACAGAGAGTTCTAGCGTTGTTTTAGTTCACAATCCTCTCGCTCGGCAGAGAGTTGGAGCGCTGTTTTAGTTCACAATCCTCTCGCTCGACAGAAAGTTGGAGCGCACCTTTAGTTCACAATACTCTCGATCGACAGAGAGTTGGAGCGCTGTTTTAGTTCATAATCCTCTCGCTCGACAGAGAGTTGGAGCGCTGTTTTAGTTCACAATCCTCTCGACTGAGATTTGGAGTGCTTTTTTCGTTCCCAATCCTCTCACCCAACAAAGTGTTGGAGCGCTATTTTATATCACAATCCTCTCGCTCAACAGAGAGTTGGAGCGCTGTATTAGTTCTCAATACTCTCGATCGACAGAGAGTTCTAGCGCTGTTTTAGTTCATAATCCTACCGCTCGACAGAGTGTTGGAGCGCTGGTTTAGTTCACAATCCTCTCGCTAGACAGGCAGTTGGAGCGCACTTTTAGTTCACAATCCTCCTGCGCGACAGAAAGTTGGAGCGCTGTTTTAGTTCACAATCCTCTCAACGGCAAGAGATGGAGGACTGTATTGGTTCACAATCCTCTCGATCGACAGACAGAGCGAGCGCAGTTTTAGTTCACAATCCTCACTATCAACAGAGAGTTGCAGCGCTGTTTTAGTTTACAATCCTCGCGATGTGCTGAGAGTTTGAGCGTATTTTTAGTTCACAATCCTCTCAACGGCAAGAAATGAAGCGCTGTTTTAGTTCACAATCCTCTCGATCGGCAGAGAGTTGAGGCGCTGTTTTAGTTCACAATTTTCTCGCTCGACAGAGAGATAGAACGCTGTTTTGGTTCACAATCCTCTTGACGGCAAGAGATACAGCGCTGTTTTAGTTCACAGTCCTCTCTATCGACAGACAGTTGGAGCGCTGTTTTAGTTCACAGTCCTCTCGATCGACAGAGAGTTGGAGCGCTGTTATAGTTAACAATTCTCTCGACGGCTTGAGATGAAGCGCTGTTTTAGTTCACAATCCACTCTATCGACAGAATGATGGAGCGCTGTTTTAGTTCACAATCCTCTCGTTTGACAGAGAGATGGAGCGCTGTTTTAGTTCACAATCCTCCCGACGGCAAGGGATGAAGCGCTGTTTTAGTTCACTATCCTGTCGACGGCAAGAGATGAAGCGCTGTTTTAGTTCACAATCCTCTCGACAGAGAGTTGGAGCGCTGTTTTAGTTCACAATCCTCTCGCTCGACAGAGTGTTGTAGCGCTATTTTAGTTCACAATCCTCTCGATCGACAGAGAGTTGAAGCACTGTATTAGTTCACAATCATCTCGCTCGACAGAGAGTTGGAGCGCTGTTTTAGACCACAATCCTTTCGCTCGACAAGAGATGGTGCGCTGTTTTATTTAACAATCCTTTCGGTCCACAAGAGTTGTAGCGCTGTTTTAGTTCGCAATCCCCTCGATCGACAAGAGTTGGAGCACTGTATTAGCTCACAATCCTCTCGATCGACAAAGATGGAGCACTGTTTTAGTTCGCAATCCTTTCGCTCGACAAGAGTTGGAGCGCTGTTTTAGTTCACAATCCTCTCGATCGCCAAGAGATGGAGCGATGTTTTAGTTCACAATCCTCTCGATCGACAAGAGTTGAAGCGCTGTTTTAGTTTGCAATGCTCTCGATCGACATCAGTTGGAGCACTGTTTTAGTTCCCAAACCTCTCGATCGACAAGAGTTGGAGCGCTGTTTTAGTTCACAATCCTCTCGATCGAGAAGAGTTGAAGGGCTGTTTTAGTTCACAATCCTCTCGATTGACAAGAGTTGGAGCACTGTTTTAGTTCGCAAACCTCTCGATCGACAAGAGTTGGAGCGCTGTTTTAGTTCGCAATCCTTTCGATCGACAAGAGATGGAGCGCTGTTTTAGTTCGCAATCCTTCGCTGGACAAGATTTGGAGCGCTGTTTTAGCTCACACTCCTCTCGATCGATAGGAGATGGAGCGCTGTTTTAGTTCACAATCCTCTCGATCGACAAGAGTTGGAGCGCTGTTTTGTTCACAATCCTTTCGCTCGACAAGAGTTGGAGCGCTGTTTTAGTTCGCAATCCTCTCGATCGACAAGAGTTAGAGCACTGTTTTCGTTCGCAATCCCCTCGATCGACAAGAGTTGGAGCGCTGTTTTAGTTCGCGATCCTCTCGATCGAAAAGAGTTGGAGCACTGTTTTAGTTCACAAGCCTCTCGATCGACAAGGGTTGGAGCGCTATTTTATTTCGCAATCCTTTCGCTCGACAAGAGATGGAGCGGGGTTTAGTTTACAATCCTCTCGATCGACAAGAGATGGAGCGCTGTTTTAGCTCACAATTCTCTCGATCGACAAGAGATGCAGCGCTGTTTAGTTCGCAATCTTATCGCTCGACAAGAGTTGGAGCGCTGTTTTAGCTCACAGTCCTCTCGATCGACAAGAGTTGAAGTGCTGTTTTAGTTTGCAATCCTTTTGCTCGACAAGATTTGGAGCGCTGTTTTAGTTCGCAATCCGCTTGCTCGACATAAAGATATGGGGCTGCTTTAGTTCGCAATCCTCTCGCTCGACAGAGAGATGGAGCGCTGTTTTAGTTACCAGTCCTCTCGCTCGACAGAGAGACGGAGCGCTGTTTTAGTTCCCAATACTCTTGCTAGACAGAGAGATGAAGCGTTGTTTAAGTTCCCAATCCTCTGATTCTACAGGGATGGAGTGCTGTTTTTTCGAAATTCTCTCGTTCGAGAGGAAGTTGGAATCCTGCTTTGGTTCACAATCCTCTCTTTTGACAGAGATTTGGAGCACTGCTTTAGTTCGCAATCGTGTCGCTCGATATACAGATGTAGGGCTGTTTTAGTTCTTAATCCCCTCTCTCGACAGAGAGAAGTAGCGCAATTTTAGTTATCAATCCTTTACGCGGTAAGAAGATGGACTGCTGTTTTAATTCACAATCCTCACGCTCGACTGAGAGTTAGAGGGCTGATTTGGTTTGCAATCCTCTTTCTGGAAAGAGAGATGGAGCGCTGTTTTAGTTCTCTATCCTATCGGCGGAAACAGATTTAAGCGGTGTTTTAGTTTTCTATCCTCTCGGCGGCAAGGGGATGGAGCGCTGTTTTAGTTCCCAATCCTCTCTCTCAATAGAGAGATGTAGCGCAATTTTAGTTATCAATCCTCTACGCGGCAAGAAGATGGACTGCTGTTTTAATTCACAATCCTCACGCTCGACTGAGAGTTAGAGGGCTGATTTAGTTTGCAATCCTCTTTCTGGACAGAGAGATGGAGCGCTGTTTCAGTTCTCTATTCTCTCGGCGGCAAGAGATTGAAGCGCTGTTTTAGTTCTCTATCCTCTCGGCGGCAAGAAGTTGAAGCGCTGTTTTAATTCTCTATCCTCTTGGTGGCAAGAGATTGAAGCGCCGTTTTAGTTCTCTATCCTCTCGGCGGCACGAGATTGAAGCGCTGTTTTAATTCTCTATCCTCTCGGCGGCAAGAGACTGAAGCGCTGTTTTAGTTCTCTATCCTCTCCGCGGCAAAAGATTGAAGCGCTAGTTTAATTCGCAATCCTCTCGCTCGACAGAGAGTTGGAGCGCTGTTTTAGTTCTCTATCCTCTCGGTGGCAAGAGTATGAAGCGCTGTTTTAGTTCAAAATCCTCTCGCTCGACAGAGAGTTGAAGCGCTGTTTTAGTTCACAATCTTCTCGACGGCAAGAGATTGAGCGCTGTTTTTGTTCACAATCTTCTCGACGGCAAGAGATTGAGCGCTGTTTTTGTTCTCAATCCTCTCTCTTAACAGAGAGTACGAGGGCTGTTTTAGTTCACAATCTTCTCGACGGCAAGAGATTGAGCGCTGTTTTTGTTCTCAATCCTCTCTCTTAACAGAGAGTACGAGGGCTGTTTTAGTTCGCAATTCTCTCGCTCGATACAGAGATGGAGCGCTGTTTTAGGTCTCAATCCTCTCGCTTGACAGAGAGTTGGATTGGTGTTTTTGTTTGCAATCCTCTCGCTTAACAGAGAGTTCGAGTGCTGTTTTAATTCGTAATTGTCTCGCTTGATAGAGAGATGGAGCACTGTTTTATTTCGAAACTTTCTCGGTCGATAGAGAGATGGAGCGTTGTTTTAGTTCTCAATCCTCTCGCTTGACAGAGACTTGGATCGCTGTTTTGGTTCGCAAACCTCTCGCTTAACAGAGAGTTCGAGGGCTGTTTTGGTTCACATTTCTCTCGCTCGATAGAGAGATGAAGCACTGTTGTAGTTCGCAATTCTCTCGCTCGATAGAGACATGGAGCGCTGTTTTTGTTCTCAATCCACTCGCTTGACAGAGAGTTGGAGCGCTGTTTTGGTTCGCAATCCTCTCGCTTAACAGAGAGTTCGAGGGTTGTTTTAGTTCGTAATTCTCTCGCTCGATAGAGAGATGGAGGGCTGTTTAAGTTCTCAATGCTGTCGTTAGCCAGCAGATGGAGTGCTGTTTTAGTTCTAAATCCTCCTTCGCTCGAACGAGTAATGGAGCACTATTATAGTTCCCTATTCTCTCGCTCGACCGCGATTTGGAGCGCTGGTTTTGCTCGTTTTTGTCACGCTTTGCAAGAAGATGGGGTGCTGTTTTAGTTCGAAATCATGTCGGTGGCAAGCAGATGGAGTGATGTTTTAGTTCTCAATCCTCTCGGTGGCAAGTAGATGGAGTGCTGTTTTAGTTCAAAATCCTCTCGCTCGAAGGAGTAATGGAGCACTATTTTAGTTCCCTATTCTCTCGCTCGACCGAGATTTGAAGCGCTGGTTTAGTTCGTTTTCGTCTCGCTTTACAAGAAGACGGGGTGCAGTTTTAGTTCGAAATCATCTCGATCGATAGAAAGATAGAGCGCTTGTTTGGTTCCCAATCCTCTGGGCGGCAAGAGATAGGGAGCTGATTTGGTTCCCAATCCTCTTCCTCGGGGAGAGATGAAGTGCTGTTCTATCTTAAAACTCTCGCTCGACAGAGAGTTGGAGTGCTTTGTCAGTTCGCAATCCTCTCGCTAGACAACGAGATTTAGCTGTGTTATAGTTCCCAATCCTCTCTCGATAGACAGTTGAAGTGCTGTTTTAGTTTGCAATACTCTCGGTCGACAGTGAGATGGAGTGCTGTTATAGTTCCATATCCCTTCGCTCGACACAAAGAGAGAGCGCAGTTATAGTACCCAATTCTCTCACTCGACAGAGAGTTGGAGGGCTGATTTGGTTCGGAATCCCCTTGCTCGACAGATAGATGGAGCGCTGTTTCGTTTCGCAATCCTCTCGGTGGCAAAAAATTGGAGCGCTGTCTTAGTTCAAAATCCTCTCGCTACGACAGAGCAATGGAGCGTTGTGTTAGTTCACAATCCTCTCGATGACAAGAGATGGAGCGCTGTTTAAGTTCTCAATCCTCTCGACAAGAGATGGAGCGGTGTTTTAGTTCTCAATCCTCTCGACGGCAAGAGATGAAGCGCTGTTTTAATTCACAATCCTCTCGACGACAAGAGATGAAGCGCTGTTTTAGTTCACAATCCTCTCTACGGCAAGAGATGGAGGGCTGTTTTAGTTCACAATCCTCTTGATCGACAGAGAGTTGGAGCGCTGTTTTAGTTCACAATCCTCTCGACGGCAAGAGATGAAGCGCTGTTTTAGTTCACAATCCCCTCGACGGCAAGAGATACAGCGCTGTTTTAGTTCACAATCCTCTCGGCGGAAAGAGATGGATCACGGTTTTAGTTCTCAATCGTCTCGACGGCAAGGGATATATCACTGTTTTAGTTCACAATTATCTCGACGACAAGAGATGAAGCGCAGTTTCAGTTCACAATTCTCTCGCTCGACGGAGAGTTGGAGCGCTGTTTTAGATAACAACCCTCTCGAACGATAGAGACAAAGCACTGTTTTAGTTCACAATCCTCTCGATCGAACAAGAGATGGAGTGCTGTTTTAGTTCACAATCCTCTCGTTTAAAGATAATTGGAGCGCTGTTTTAGTTCACAATTCTCTCGACGGCAACAGATGTAGCGATGTTTTAGTTCACAATCCTTGGATGGCAAGAGATGAAGCTCTGTTTTAGTTCCCAATCCTCTCGACAGCAAGAGATGGAGCGCTGTTTTAGTTCACAATCCTCTCTATGGCAAGACATGGAGCACTGTTTTCGTTCGCAATCCTCTCGATCGACAAGAGTTGGAGCGCTGTTTTAGTTCGCGATCCTCTCGATCGAAAAGAGTTGGAGCACTGTTTTAGTTCACAAGCCTCTCGATCGACAAGGGTTGGAGCGCTATTTTATTTCGCAATCCTTTCGCTCGACAAGAGATGGAGCGGGTTTTAGTTTACAATCCTCTCGATCGACAAGAGATGGAGCGCTGTTTTAGCTCACAACTCTCTCGATCGACAAGAGATGCAGCGCTGTTTAGTTCGCAATCTTATCGCTCGACAAGAGTTGGAGCGCTGTTTTAGCTCACAGTCCTCTCGATCGACAAGAGTTGAAGTGCTGTTTTAGTTTGCAATCCTTTTGCTCGACAAGAGTTGGAGCGCTGTTTTAGCTCACAATCCTCTCGACGGCAAGAGATGAAGCACTGTTTTAGTTCACAATCCTCTCGATCACAAGAGTTGAAGCGCTGTTTTAGTTCGCATACCTCTCGATCGACAATATTTGGAGCACTGTTTTAGTTCGCAATCCTCTCGATCGACAAGAGTTGGAGCGCTGTTTTAGTTCACAATCTTCTCGATCGACAACAGTTGGAGCACTGTTTTAGTTCGCAATCCTCTGTATCGACAAGAGATGGAGCGCTGTTTTAGTTCACAATCCTCTCGACGGCAAGAGATGGAGCGCTGTTTTAGTTCACAATCCTCTCGACGGCAAGAGATGGAGCGCTGTTTTAGTTCACAATCCTCTCGACGGCAAGAGATGGAGCGCTGTTCTAGTTCACAATCCTCTCGATCGACAAGTGTTGGAGCGCTGTTTTAGTTCACAATCCTCTCGATCGACAAGTGTTGCAGCGCTGTTTTAATTCGCAATCCTCTCCATCGACAAGATTTGGAGCGATGATTTAGTTCGCATTCCCCTCGATCGACAAGAGTTGGGGCGGTGTTTTAGTTCACAATCCTCTCAATCGACAAGAGATGGAGCGCTCTTTTAGTTTGCAATCCTTTTGCTCGACAAGAGATGGAGCGCTGTTTTAGTTTTCAATCCTCTCGATCGACAAGAGATGGAGCGCTGTTTTAGTTCGCAATCCGCTTGCTCGACATAAAGATATGGGGCTGCTTTAGTTCGCAATCCTGTCGCTCGACAGAGAGATGGAGCGCTGTTTTAGTTACCAGTCCGCTCGCTCGACAGAGAGACGGAGCGCTGTTTTAGTTCCCAATACTCTTGCTAGACAGAGAGATGAAGCGTTGTTTAAGTTCCCAATCCTCTGATTCTACAGGGATGGAGTGCTGTTTTTTCGAAATTCTCTCGTTCGAGAGGAAGTTGGAATCCTGCTTTGGTTCACAATCCTCTCTTAGGACAGAGATTTGGAGCACTGCTTTAGTTCGCAATCGTCTCGCTCGATATACAGATGTAGGGCTGTTTTAGTTCTTAATCCCCTCTCTCGACAGAGAGATGTAGCGCAATTTTAGTTATCAATCCTTTACGCGGTAAGAAGATGGACTGCTGTTTTAATTCACAATCCTCACGCTCGACTGAGAGTTAGAGGGCTGATTTGGTTTGCAATCCTCTTTCTGGAAAGAGAGATGGAGCGCTGTTTTAGTTCTCTATCCTCTCGGCGGAAACAGATTTAAGCGCTGTTTTAGTTTTCTATCCTCTCAGCGGCAAGGGGAGGGAGCGCTGTTTTAGTTCCCAATCCTCTCTCTCAATAGAGAGATGTAGCGCAATTTTAGTTATCAATCCTCTACGCGGCAAGAAGATGGACTGCTGTTTTAATTCACAATCCTCACGCTCGACTGAGAGTTAGAGGGCTGATTTGGTTTGCAATCCTCCTTCTGGACAGAGAGGTAAAGCGCTGTTTCAGTTCTCTATCCTCTCGGCGGCAAGAGATTGAAGCGCTGTTTTAGTTCTCTATCCTCTCGGCGGCAAGAAGTTGAAGCGCTGTTTTAATTCTCTATCCTCTTGGTGGCAAGAGATTGAAGCGCTGTTTTAGTTCTCTATCCTCTCGGCGGCAAGAGATTGAAGCGCTGTTTTAATTCTCTATCCTCTCGGCGGCAAGAGATTGAAGCGCTGTTTTAGTTCTCTATCCTCTCCGCGGCAAAAGATTGAAGCGCTAGTTTAATTCGCAATCCTCTCGCTCGACAGAGAGTTGGAGCGCTGTTTTAGTTCTCTATCCTCTCGGTGGCAAGAGTATGAAGCGCTGTTTTAGTTCAAAATCCTCTCGCTCGACAGAGAGTTGAAGCGCTGTTTTAGTTCACAATCTTCTCGACGGCAAGAGATTGAGCGCTGTTTTTGTTCTCAATCCTCTCTCTTAACAGAGAGTACGAGGGCTGTTTTAGTTCGCAATTCTCTCGCTCGATACAGAGATGGAGCGCTGTTTTAGGTCTCAATCCTCTCGCTTGACAGAGAGTTGGATTGGTGTTTTTGTTTGCAATCCTCTCGCTTAACAGAGAGTTCGAGTGCTGTTTTAATTCGTAATTGTCTCGCTCGATAGAGAGATGGAGCACTGTTTTATTTCGAAACTTTCTCGCTCGATAGAGAGATGGAGCGTTGTTTTAGTTCTCAATCCTCTCGCTTAACAGAGACTTGGATCGCTGTTTTGTTCGCAAACCTCTCGCTTAACAGAGAGTTAGAGGGCTGTTTTGGTTCACATTTCTCTCGCTCGATAGAGAGATGAAGCACTGTTGTAGTTCGCAATTCTCTCGCTCGATAGAGACATGGAGCGCTGTTTTTGTTCTAAATCCACTCGCTTGACAGAGAGTTGGAGCGCTGTTTCGGTTCGCAATCCTCTCGCTTAACAGAGAGTTCGAGGGTTGTTTTAGTTCGTAATTCTCTCGCTCGATAGAGAGATGGAGGGCTGTTTAAGTTCTCAATGCTGTCGTTAGCCAGCAGATGGAGTGCAGTTTTAGTTCTAAATCCTCCTTCGCTCGAACGAGTAATGGAGCACTATTATAGTTCCCTATTCTCTCGCTCGACCTAGATTTGGAGCGCTGGTTTTGCTCGTTTTTGTCACGCTTTACAAGAAGATGGGGTGCTGTTTTAGTTCGAAATCATGTCGGTGGCAAGTAGATGGAGTGATGTTTTAGTTCTCAATCCTCTCGGTGGCAAGTAGATGGAGTGCTGTTTTAGTTCAAAATCCTCTCGCTCGAAGGAGTAATGGAGCACTATTTTAGTTCCCTATTCTCTCGCTCGACCGAGATTTGAAGCGCTGGTTTAGTTCGTTTTCGTCTCGCTTTAGAAGAAGACGGGGTGCAGTTTTAGTTCGAAATCATCTCGATCGATAGAAAGATAGAGCGCTTGTTTGGTTCCCAATCCTCTGGGCGGCAAGAGATAGGGAGCTGATTTGGTTCCCAATCCTCTTCCTCGGGGAGAGATGAAGTGCTGTTTTATCTTAAAACTCTCGCTCGACAGAGAGTTGGAGTGCTTTGTCAGTTCGCAATCCTCTCGCTAGACAAGGAGATTTAGCTGTGCTATAGTTCCCAATCCTCTCTCGATAGACAGTTGAAGTGCTGTTTTAGTTTGCAATACTCTCGGTCGACAGTGAGATGGAGTGCTGTTATAGTTCCATATCCCTTCGCTCGACACAAAGAGAGAGCGCAGTTATAGTACCCAATTCTCTCACTCGACAGAGAGTTGGAGGGCTGATTTGGTTCGGAATCCCCTTGCTCGACAGATAGATGGAGCGCTGTTTCATTTCGCAATCCTCTCGGTGGCAAAAAATTGGAGCGCTGTCTTAGTTCAAAATCCTCTCGCTACGACAGAGCAATGGAGCGTTGTGTTAGTTCACAATCCTCTCGATGACAAGAGATGGAGCGCTGTTTAAGTTCTCAATCCTCTCGACAAGAGATGGAGCGGTGTTTTAGTTCTCAATCCTCTCGACGGCAAGAGATGAAGCGCTGTTTTAATTCACAATCCTCTCGACGACAAGAGATGAAGCGCTGTTTTAGTTCACAATCCTCTCTACGGCAAGAGATGGAGGGCTGTTTTAGTTCACAATCCTCTCGATCGACAGAGAGTTGGAGCGCTGTTTTAGTTCACAATCCTCTCGACGGCAAGAGATTAAGCGCTGTTTTAGTTCACAATCCCCTCGACTGCAAGAGATACAGCGCTGTTTTAGTTCACAATCCTCTCGGCGGAAAGAGATGGATCACGGTTTTAGTTCTCAATCGTCTCGACGGCAAGGGATATATCACTGTTTTAGTTCACAATTATCTCGACGACAAGAGATGAAGCGCAGTTTTAGTTCACAATTCTCTCGCTCGACGGAGAGTTGGAGCGCTGTTTTAGATAACAACCCTCTCGAACGATAGAGACGAAGCACTGTTTTAGTTCACAATCCTCTCGATCGAACAAGAGATGGAGTGCTGTTTTAGTTCACAATCCTCTCGTTTAAAGATAATTGGAGCGCTGTTTTAGTTCACAATTCTCTCGACGACAACAGATGTAGCGATGTTTTAGTTCACAATCCTTGGATGGCAAGAGATGAAGCTCTGTTTTAGTTCCCAATCCTCTCGACAGCAAGAGATGGAGCGCTGTTTTAGTTCACAATCCTCTCTATGGCAAGACATGGAGCACTGTTTTCGTTCGCAATCCTCTCGATCGACAAGAGTTGGAGCGCTGTTTTAGTTCGCGATCCTCTCGATCGAAAAGAGTTGGAGCACTGTTTTAGTTCACAAGCCTCTCGATCGACAAGGGTTGGAGCGCTATTTCATTTCGCAATCCTTTCGCTCGACAAGAGATGGAGCGGGGTTTTAGTTTACAATCCTCTCGATCGACAAGAGATGGAGCGCTGTTTTAGCTCACAAATCTCTCGATCGCCAAGAGATGCAGCGCTGTTTAGTTCGCAATCTTATCGCTCGACAAGAGTTGGAGCGCTGTTTTACCTCACAGTCCTCTCGATCGACAAGAGTTGAAGTGCTGTTTTAGTTTGCAATCCTTTTGCTCGACAAGAGTTGGAGCGCTGTTTTAGCTCACAATCCACTCGACGGCAAGAGATGAAGCACTGTTTTAGTTCACAATCCTCTCGATCACAAGAGTTGAAGCGCTGTTTTAGTTCGCATACCTCTCGATCGACAATATTTGGAGCACTGTTTTAGTTCGCAATCCTCTCGATCGACAAGAGTTGGAGCGCTGTTTTAGTTCAAAATCCTCTCGATCGACAACAGTTGGAGCACTGTTTTAGTTCGCAATCCTCTGTATCGACAAGAGATGGAGCGCTGTTTTAGTTCACAATCCTCTCGACGGCAAGAGATGGAGCGCTGTTTTAGTTCACAATCCTCTCGACGGCAAGAGATGGAGCGCTGTTTTAGTTCACAATCCTCTCGACGGCAAGAGATGGAGCGCTGTTTTAGTTCACAATCCTCTCGATCGACAAGTGTTGGAGCGCTGTTTTAGTTCACAATCCTCTCGATCGACAAGTGTTGCAGCGCTGTTTTAGTTCGCAATCCTCTCCATCGACAAGATTTGGAGCGATGATTTAGTTCGCATTCCCCTCGATCGACAAGAGTTGGGGCGGTGTTTTAGTTCACAATCCTCTCAATCGACAAGAGATGGAGCGCTCTTTTAGTTTGCAATCCTTTCGCTCGACAAGAGATGGAGCGCTGTTTTAGTTTTCAATCCTCTCGATCGACAAGAGATGGAGCGCTGTTTTAGTTCGCAATCCGCTTGCTCGACATAAAGATATGGGGCTGCTTTAGTTCGCAATCCTCTCGCTCGACAGAGAGAAGGAGCGCTGTTTTAGTTACCAGTCCTCTCGCTCGACAGAGAGACGGAGCGCTGTTTTAGTTCCCAATACTCTTGCTAGACAGAGGGATGAAGCGTTGTTTAAGTTCCCAATCCTCTGATTCTACAGGGATGGAGTGCTGTTTTTTCGAAATTCTCTCGTTCGACAGGAAGTTGGAATCCTGCTTTGGTTCACAATCCTCTCTTTTGACAGAGATTTGGAGCACTGCTTTAGCTCGCAATCGTGTCGCTCGATATACAGATGTAGGGCTGTTTTAGCTCTTAATCCCCTCAATCGACAGAGAGAAGTAGCGCAATTTTAGTTATCAATTCTTTACGCGGTAAGAAGATGGACTGCTGTTTTAATTCACAATCCTCACGCTCGACTGAGAGTTAGAGGGCTGATTTGGTTTGCAATCCTCTTTCTGGAAAGAGAGATGGAGCGCTGTTTTAGTTCTCTATCCTATCGGCGGAAACAGATTTAAGCGGTGTTTTAGTTTTCTATCCTCTCGGCGACAAGGGGATGGAGCGCTGTTTTAGTTCCCAATCCTCTCTCTCAATAGAGAGATGTAGCGCAATTTTAGTTATCAATCCTCTACGCGGCAAGAAGATGGACTGCTGTTTTAATTCACAATCCTCACGCTCGACTGAGAGTTAGAGGGCTGATTTAGTTTGCAATCCTCTTTCTGGACAGAGAGATGGAGCGCTGTTTCAGTTCTCTATCCTCTCGGCGGCAAGAGATTGAATCGCTATTTTAGTTCTCTATCCTCTCGGCGCAAAGAAATTGAAGCGGTGTTTTAATTCTCTATCCTCTTGGTGGCAAGAGATTGAAGCGCTGTTTTAGTTCTCTATCCTCTCGGCGGCAAGAGATTGAAGCGCTGTTTTAATTCTCTATCCTCTCGGCGGCAACAGATTGAAGCGCTGTTTTAGTTCTCTATCCTCTCCGCGGCAAAAGATTGAAGCGCTAGTTTAATTCTCAATCCTCTCGCTCGACAGAGAGTTGGAGCGCTGTTTTAGTTCTCTATCCTCTCGGTGGCAAGAGTATGAAGCGCTGTTTTAGTTCAAAATCCTCTCGCTCGACAGAGAGTTGGAGCGCTGTTTTAGTTCACAATCTTCTCGACGGCAAGAGATTGAGCGCTGTTTTTGTTCTCAATCCTCTCTCTTAACAGAGAGTACGAGGGCTGTTTTGGTTCGCAATTCTCTCGCTCGATAGAGAGTTGGATTGGTGTTTTTGTTTGCAATCCTCTCGCTTAACAGAGAGTTCGAGGGCTGTTTTGGTTCACATTTCTCTCGCTCGATAGAGAGATGAAGCACTGTTGTAGTTCGCAATTCTCTCGCTCGATAGAGACATGGAGCGCTGTTTTTGTTCTCAATCCTCTCGCTTGACAGAGAGTTGGAGCGCTGTTTCGGTTCGCAATCCTCTCGCTTAACAGAGAGTTCGAGGGTTGTTTTAGTTCGTAATTCTCTCGCTCGATAGAGAGATGGAGCGCTGTTTAAGTTCTCAATGCTGTCGTTAGCCAGCAGATGGAGTGCTGTTTTAGTTCTAAATTCTCCTTCGCTCGAAGGAGTAATGGAGCACTATTATAGTTCCCTATTCTCTCGCTCGACCGCGATTTGGAGCGCTGGTTTTGCTCGTTTTTGTCACGCTTTACAAGAAGATGGGGTGATGTTTTATTTCGAAATCATGTCGGTGGCAAGTAGATGGAGTGCTGTTTTAGTTCAAAATCCTCTCGCTCGAAGGAGAAATGGAGCACTATTTTAGTTCCCTATTCTCTCGCTCGACCGAGATTTGAAGCGCTGGATTAGTACGTTTTCGTCTCGCTTTACAAGAAGACGAAGTGCAGTTTTAGTTCGAAATCATCTCGATCGATAGAAAGATAGAGCGCCTGTTTGGTTCCCAATCCTCTGGGCGGCAAGAGATAGGGAGCTGATTTGGTTCCCAATCCTCTTCCTCGGGGAGAGATGAAGTGCTGTTTTATCTTAATCCTCTCATTCGACAGAGAGTTGGAGTGCTTTGTCAGTTCGCAATCCTCTCGCTAGACAAGGAGATTTAGCTGTGTTATAGTTCCCAATCCTCTCTCGATAGACAGTTGAAGTGCTGTTTTAGTTTGCAATACTCTCGGTCGACAGTGAGATGGAGTGCTGTTATAGTTCCATATCCATTCGCTCGACACAAAGAGAGAGCGCAGTCATAGTACCCAATTCTCTCACTCGACAGAGAGTTGGAGGGCTGATTTGTTTCGGAATCCCCTTGCTCGACAGATAGATGGAGCGCTGTTTCATTTCGCAATCCTCTCGGTGGCAAAAAATTGGAGCGCTGTCTTAGTTCAAAATCCTCTCGCTACGACAGAGCAATGGAGCGTTGTGTTAGTTCACAATCCTCTCGATGACAAGAGATGGAGCGCTGTTTAAGTTCTCAATCCTCTCGACAAGAGATGGAGCGGTGTTTTAGTTCTCAATCCTCTCGACGGCAAGAGATGAAGCGCTGTTTTAATTCACAATCCTCTCGACGACAAGAGATGAAGCGCTGTTTTAGTTCACAATCCTCTCTACGGCAAGAGATGGAGGGCTGTTTTAGTTCACAATCCTCTCGATCGACAGAGAGTTGGAGCGCTGTTTTAGTTCACAATCCTCTCGACGGCAAGAGATGAAGCGCTGTTTTAGTTCACAATCCCCTCGACGGCAAGAGATACAGCGCTGTTTTAGTTCACAATCCTCTCGGCGGAAAGAGATGGATCACGGTTTTAGTTCTCAATCGTCTCGACGGCAAGAGATAAATCACTGTTTTAGTTCACAATTATCTCGACGGCAAGAGATGAAGCGCAGTTTTAGTTCACAATTCTCTCGCTCGACGGAGAGTTGGAGCGCTGTTTTAGATAACAACCCTCTCGAACGAAAGAGACGAAGCACTGTTTTAGTTCACAATCCTCTCGATCGAACAAGAGATGGAGTGCTGTTTTAGTTCACAATCCTCTCGTTTAAAGATAATTGGAGCGCTGTTTTAGTTCACAATTCTCTCGACGGCAACAGATGAAGCGATGTTTTAGTTCACAATCCTTGGATGGCAAGAGATGAAGCTCTGTTTTAGTTCCCAATCCTCTCGACAGCAAGAGATGGAGCGCTGTTTTAGTTCACAATCCTCTCTATGGCAAGACATGGAGCGCTGTTTTAGTTCACAATCCTCTCGACGGCAAGAGATGAAGCGCTGTTATAGTTCACAACGTGCTCGCTCGACAGAGAGATGCAGCGCTGTTTTAGTTCACAATCCCCTCGTTTGACAGAGATTTGGAGCGCTGTTTTAGTTCACAATCCTCTCGTTTGACAGAGATTTGGAGCGCTTTTTAGTTCCAAATCCTCTCGCACGACAGATAGTTGGAGCGCTATTTTACTTCACAATCCTCTCGATCGACAGAGATTTGGAACGCTGTATTAGTTCACAATACTCTCGATCGACAGAGAGTTCTAGCGCTGTTTTAGTTCACAATCCTCTCGCTCGGGAGAGAGTTGGACCGCTGTTTTAGTTCACAATCCTCTCGCACGACAGAGTGTTGGAGCGCTGTTTTAGTTCACAATCCTCTCGCTCGAAAGAAAGTTGGAGCGCACCTTTAGTTCACAATACTCTCGATCGACAGAGAGTTGGAGCGCTGTTTGAGTTCATAATCCTCTCGCTCGACAGAGAGTTGCAGCGCTGTTTTAGTTCACAATCCTCTCGACTGAGATTTGGAGCGCTTTTTTCGTTCCCAATCCTCTCACCAGACAAAGTGTTGGAGCCCTATTTTATATCACAATCCTCTCGCTCAACAGAGAGTTGGAGCGCTGTATTAGTTATCAATACTCTCGATCGACAGAGAGTTCTAGCGCTGTTTTAGTTCACAATCCTCTCGCTCGACAGAGAGTTGGACCGCTGTTTTAGTTCATAATCCTCCCGCACGACAGCGTGTTGGAGCGCTGTTTTAGTTCACAATCCTCTCGCTAGACAGGCAGTTGGAGCGCAGTTTTAGTTCACAAACCTCTTGCGCGACAGAAAGTTGAAGCGCTGTTTTAGTTCACAATCCTCTCAACGGCAAGAGATGGAGGACTGTATTGGTTCACAATCCCCTCGATCGACAGACAGAGGGAGCGCAGTTTTAGTTCACAATCCTCACTATCAACAGAGAGTTGCAGCGCTGTTTTAGTTTACAATCCTCGCGATGGGCTGAGAGTTTGAGCGTATTTTTAGTTCACAATCCTCTCAACGGCAAGAAATGAAGCGCTGTTGTAGTTCACAATCCTCTCGATCGGCAGAGAGTTGAGGCGCTGTTTTAGTTCACAATTTTCTCGCTCGACAGAGAGATAGAACGCTGTTTTGGTTCACAATCCTCTTGACGGCAAGAGATACAGCGCTGTTTTAGTTCAAAGTCCTCTCGATCGACAGACAGTTGGAGCGCTGTTTTAGTTCGCAGTCCTCTCGATCGACAGAGAGTTGGAGCGCTGATATAGTTAACAATTCTCTCGACGGCTTGAGATGAAGCGCTGTTTTAGTTCACAATCCACTCGATCGACAGAATGATGGAGCGCTGTTTTAGTTCACAATCCTCTCGATCGACAAAGATGGAGCACTGTTTTAGTTCGCAATCCTTTCGCTCGACAAGAGTTGGAGCGCTGTTTTAGTTCACAATCCTCTCGATCGCCAAGAGATGGAGCGATGTTTTAGTTCACAATCCTCTCGATCGACAAAAGTTGAAGCGCTGTTTTAGTTTGCAATGCTCTCGATAGACAACAGTTGGAGCACTGTTTTAGTTCCCAAACCTCTCGATCGACAAGAGTTGGAGCACTGTTTTAGTTCCCAAACCTCTCGATCGACAAGAGTTGGAGCGCTGTTTTAGTTCACAATCCTCTCGATCGAGAAGAGTTGGAGGGCTGTTTTAGTTCACAATCCTCTCGATTGACAAGAGTTGGAGCACTGTTTTAGTACGCAATCCTCTCGATCGACAAGAGTTGGAGCGCTGTTTTAGTTCGCAATCCTTTCGATCGACAAGACATGGAGCGCTGTTTTAGTTCGCAATCCTTCGCTGGACAAGAATTGTTGCGCTGTTTTAGCTCACACTCCTCTCGATCGATAAGAGATGGAGCGCTGTTTTAGTTCACAATTCTCTCGATCGACAAGAGTTGGAGCGCTGTTTTAGTTCACAATCCTTTCGCTCGACAAGAGTTGGAGCGCTGTTTTAGTTCGCAATCCTCTCGATCGACAAGAGTTGGAGCAATGTTTTCGTTCGAAATCCTCTCGATCGACAAGTGTTGGAGCGCTGTTTTAGTTCGCGAACCTCTCGATCGAAAAGAGTTGGAGCACTGTTTCAGTTCACAAGCCTCTCGATCGACAAGGGTTGGAGCGCTATTTTATTTCGCAATCCTTTCGCTCGACAAGAGATGGAGCGGGGTTTTAGTTTGCAATCCTCTCGTTTGACGGAGATTTGGAGCGCTTTTTAGTTCCAAATCCTCTCGCTCGACAGATAGTTAGAGCGCTATTTTAGTTCACAATCCTCTCGATCGACAGAGAGTTCTAGCGCTGTTTTAGTTCACAATCCTCTCGCTCGGCGGAGAGTTGGAGCGCTGTTTTAGTTCACAATCCTCTCGCTCGACAGAAAGTTGGAGCGCACCTTTAGTTCACAATACTCTCGATCGACAGAGAGTTGGAGCGCTGTTTTAGTTCATAATCCTCTCGCTCGACAGAGAGTTGGAGAGCTGTTTTAGTTCACAATCCTCTCGACTGAGATTTGGAGCGCTTTTTTCGTTCCCAATCCTCTCACCCAACAAAGTGTTGGAGCGCTATTTTATATCACAATCCTCTCGCTCAACAGAGAGTTGGAGCGCTGTATTAGTTCTCAATACTCTCGATCGACAGAGAGTTCTAGCGCTGTTTTAGTTCACAATCCTCTCGCTCGACAGAGAGTTGGACCGCTGTTTTAGTTCATAATCCTACCGCTCGACAGAGTGTTGGAGCGCTGGTTTAGTTCACAATCCTCTCGCTAGACAGGCAGTTGGAGCGCACTTTTAGTTCACAATCCTCTTGCGCGACAGAAAGTTGGAGCGCTGTTTTAGTTCACAATCCTCTCGATCGACAGACAGAGCGAGCGCAGTTTTAGTTCACAATCCTCACTATCAACAGAGAGTTGCAGCGCTGTTTTAGTTTACAATCCTCGCGATGTGCTGAGAGTTTGAGCGTATTTTTAGTTCACAATCCTCTCAACGGCAAGAAATGAAGCGCTGTTTTAGTTCACAATCCTCTCGATCGGCAGAGAGTTGAGGCGCTGTTTTAGTTCACAATTTTCTCGCTCGACAGAGAGATAGAACGCTGTTTTAGTTCACAATCCTCTCGATCGGCAGAGAGTTGAGGCGCTGTTTTAGTTCACAGTCCTCTCGATCGACAGACAGTTGGAGCGCAGTTTTAGTTCACAGTCCTCTCGATCGACAGAGAGTTGGAGCGCTGTTATAGTTAACAATTCTCTCGACGGCTTGAGATGAAGCGCTGTTTTAGTTCACAATCCACTCGATCGACAGAATGATGGAGCGCTGTTTTAGTTCACAATCCTCTCGTTTGACAGAGAGATGGAGCGCTGTTTTAGTTCACAATCCTCCCGATGGCAAGGGATGAAGCGCTGTTTTAGTTCACTATCCTGTCGAAGGCAAGAGATGAAGCGCTGTTTTAGTTCACAATCCTCTCGACAGAGAGTTGGAGCGCTGTTTTAGTTCACAATCCTCTCGCTCGACAGAGTGTTGTGGCGCTATTTTAGTTCACAATCCTCTCGATCGACAGAGAGTTGAAGCACTGTTTTAGTTCACAATCATCTCGCTCGACAGAGAGTTGGAGCGCTGTTTTAGACCACAATCCTTTCGCTCGACAAGAGATGGTGCGCTGTTTTATTTAACAATCCTTTCGGTCCACAAGAGTTGTAGCGCTGTTTTAGTTCGCAATCCCCTCGATCGACAAGAGTTGGAGCACTGTATTAGCTCACAATCCTCTCGATCGACAAAGATGGAGCACTGTTTTAGTTCGCAATCCTTTCGCTCGACAAGAGTTGGAGCGCTGTTTTAGTTCACAATCCTCTCGATCGCCAAGAGATGGAGCGATGTTTTGGTTCACAATCCTCTCGATCGACAAGAGTTGAAGCGCTGTTTTAGTTTGCAATGCTCTCGATCGACATCAGTTGGAGCACTGTTTTAGTTCCCAAACCTCTCGATCGACAAGAGTTGGAGCGCTGTTTTAGTTCACAATCCTCTCGATCGAGAAGAGTTGGAGGGCTGTTTTAGTTCACAATCCTCTCGATTGACAAGAGTTGGAGCACTGTCTTATTTCGCAATCCTCTCGATCGACAAGAGTTGGAGCGCTGTTTTAGTTCGCAATCCTTTTGATCGACAAGAGATGGAGCGCTGTTTTAGTTCGCAATCCTTCGCTGGACAAGAATTGGAGCGCTGTTTTAGCTCACACTCCTCTCGATCGATAAGAGATGGAGCGCTGTTTTAGTTCACAATCCTCTCGATCGACAAGAGTTGGAGCGCTGTTTTGTTCACAATCCTTTCGCTCGACAAGAGTTGGAGCGCTGTTTTAGTTCGCAATCCTCTCGATCGACAAGAGTTGGAGCACTGCTTTCGTTCGCAATCCTCTCGATCGACAAGAGTTGGAGCCCTGTTTTAGTTCGCGATCCTCTCGATCGAAAAGAGTTGGAGCACTGTTTATTTCACAAGCCTCTCGGTCGACAAGGGTTGGAGCGCTATTTTATTTCGCAGTCCTTTCGCTCGACAAGAGATGGAGCGGGTTTTAGTTTACAATCCTCTCGATCGACAAGAGATGGAGCGCTGTTTTAGCTCACAACTCTCTCGATCGACAAGAGATGCAGCGCTGTTTAGTTCGCAATCTTATCGCTCGACAAGAGTTGGAGCGCTGTTTTAGCTCACAGTCCTCTCGATCGACAAGAGTTGAAGTGCTGTTTTAGTTTGCAATCCTTTTGCTCGACAAGAGTTGGAGCGCTGTTTTAGCTCACAATCCTCTCGACGGCAAGAGATGAAGCACTGTTTTAGTTCACAATCCTCTCGATCACAAGAGTTGAAGCGCTGTTTTAGTTCGCATACCTCTCGATCGACAATATTTGGAGCACTGTTTTAGTTCGCAATCCTCTCGATCGACAAGAGTTGGAGCGCTGTTTTAGTTCACAATCTTCTCGATCGACAACAGTTGGAGCACTGTTTTAGTTCGCAATCCTCTGTATCGACAAGAGATGGAGCGCTGTTTTAGTTCACAATCCTCTCGACGGCAAGAGATGGAGCGCTGTTTTAGTTCACAATCCTCTCGACGGCAAGAGATGGAGCGCTGTTTTAGTTCACAATCCTCTCGACGACAAGAGTTGGGGCGGTGTTTTAGTTCACAATCCTCTCAATCGACAAGAGATGGAGCGCTCTTTTAGTTTGCAATCCTTTTGCTCGACAAGAGATGGAGCGCTGTTTTAGTTTTCAATCCTCTCGATCGACAAGAGATGGAGCGCTGTTTTAGTTCGCAATCCGCTTGCTCGACATAAAGATATGGGGCTTCTTTAGTTCGCAATCCTGTCGCTCGACAGAGAGATGGAGCGCTGTTTTAGTTACCAGTCCGCTCGCTCGACAGAGAGACGGAGTGCTGTTTTAGTTCCCAATACTCTTGCTAGACAGAGAGATGAAGCGTTGTTTAAGTTCCCAATCCTCTGATTCTACAGGGATGGAGTGCTGTTTTTTCGAAATTCTCTCGTTCGAGAGGAAGTTGGAATCCTGCTTTGGTTCACAATCCTCTCTTTTGACAGAGATTTGGAGCACTGCTTTAGTTCGCAATCGTGTCGCTCGATATACAGATGTAGGGCTGTTTTAGTTCTTAATCCCCTCTCTCGACAGAGAGATGTAGCGCAATTTTAGTTATCAATCCTTTACGCGGTAAGAAGATGGACTGCTGTTTTAATTCACAATCCTCACGCTCGACTGAGAGTTAGAGGGCTGATTTGGTTTGCAATCCTCTTTCTGGAAAGAGAGATGGAGCGCTGTTTTAGTTCTCTATCCTCTCGGCGGAAACAGATTTAAGCGCTGTTTTAGTTTTCTATCCTCTCAGCGGCAAGGGGAGGGGGGCTGTTTTAGTTCCCAATCCTCTCTCTCAATAGAGAGATGTAGCGCAATTTTAGTTATCAATCCTCTACGCGGCAAGAAGATGGACTGCTGTTTTAATTCACAATCCTCACGCTCGACTGAGAGAGGGCTGATTTGGTTTGCAATCCTCCTTCTGGACAGAGAGGTAAAGCGCTGTTTCAGTTCTCTATCCTCTCGGCGGCAAGAGAATGAAGCGCTGTTTTAGTTCTCTATCCTCTCGGCGGCAAGAAGTTGAAGCGCTGTTTTAATTCTCTATCCTCTTGGTGGCAAGAGATTGAAGCGCTGTTTTAGTTCTCTATCCTCTCGGCGGCAAGAGATTGAAGCGCTGTTTTAGTTCTCTATCCTCTCCGCGGCAAAAGATTGAAGCGCTAGTTTAATTCGCAATCCTCTCGCTCGACAGAGAGTTGGAGCGCTGTTTTAGTTCTCTATCCTCTCGGTGGCAAGAGTATGAAGCGCTGTTTTAGTTCAAAATCCTCTCGCTCGACAGAGAGTTGAAGCGCTGTTTTAGTTCACAATCTTCTCGACGGCAAGAGATTGAGCGCTGTTTTTGTTCTCAATCCTCTCTCTTAACAGAGAGTACGAGGGCTGTTTTAGTTCGCAATTCTCTCGCTCGATACAGAGATGGAGCGCTGTTTTAGTTCTCAATCTTCTCGCTCGACAGAGAGTTGGAGCGCTGTTTTAGTTCACAATCTTCTCGACGGCAAGAGATTGAGCGCTGTTTTTGTTCTCAATCCTCTCTCTTAACAGAGAGTACGAGGGCTGTTTTAGTTCGCAATTCTCTCGCTCGATACAGAGATGGAGCGCTGTTTTAGTTCTCAATCCTCTCGCTTGACAGAGACTTGGATCGCTGTTTTGGTTCGCAAACCTCTCGCTTAACAGAGAGTTCGAGTGCTGTTTTAATTCGTAATTGTCTCGCTCGATAGAGAGATGGAGCACTGTTTTATTTCGAAACTTTCTCGCTCGATAGAGAGATGGAGCGTTGTTTTAGTTCTCAATCCTCTCGCTTGACAGAGACTTGGATCGCTGTTTTGGTTCGCAAACCTCTCGCTTAACAGAGAGTTAGAGGGCTGTTTTGGTTCACATTTCTCTCGCTCGATAGAGAGATGAAGCACTGTTGTAGTTCGCAATTCTCTCGCTCGATAGAGACATGGAGCGCTGTTTTAGTTCTCAATCCTCTCGCTTGACAGAGAGTTGGAGCGCTGTTTTGGTTCCCAATCCTCTCGCTTAACAGAGAGTTCGAGGGTTGTTTTAGTTCGTAATTCTCTCGCTCGATAGAGAGATGGAGCGCTGTTTAAGTTCTCAATGCTGTCGTTAGCCAGCAGATGGAGTGCTGTTTTAGTTCTAAATCCTCCTTCACTCGAACGAGTAATAGAGCACTATTATAGTTCCCGATTCTCTCGCTCGACCGCGATTTGGAGCGCTGGTTTTGCTCGTTTTTGTCACGCTTTACAAGAAGATGGGGTGCTGTTTTATTTCGAAATCATGTCGGTGGCAAGTAGACGGAGTGATGTTTTAGTTCTCAATCCTCTCGTTGGCAAGTAGATGGAGTGCTGTTTTAGTTGAAAATCCTCTCGCTCGAAGGAGTAATGGAGCACTATTTTAGTTCCCTATTCTCTCGCTCGACCGAGATTTGAAGCGCTGGTTTAGTTCGTTTTCGTCTCGCTTTACAAGAAGACGAAGTGCAGTTTTAGTTCGAAATCATCTCGATCGATAGAAAGATAGAGCGCTTGTTTGGTTCCCAATCCTCTGGGCGGCAAGAGATAGGGAGCTGATTTGGTTCCCAATCCTCTTCCTCGGGGAGAGATGAAGTGCTGTTTTATCTTAATCCTCTCGCTCGACAGAGAGTTGGAGTGCTTTGTCAGTTCGCAATCCTCTCGCTAGACAAGGAGATTTAGCTGTGTTATAGTTCCCAATCCTCTCTCGGTAGACAGTTGAAGTGCTGTTTTAGTTTGCAATACTCTCGGTCGACAGTGAGATGGAGTGCTGTTATAGTTCCATATCCCTTCGCTCGACACAAAGAGAGAGCGCAGTTATAGTACCCAATTCTCTCACTCGACAGAGAGTTGGAGGGCTGATTTGGTTCGGAATCCCCTTGCTCGACAGATAGATGGAGCGCTGTTTCATTTCGCAATCCTCTCGGTGGCAAAAAATTGGAGCGCTGTCTTAGTTCAAAATCCTCTCGCTACGACAGAGCAATGGAGCGTTGTGTTAGTTCACAATCCTCTCGATGACAAGAGATGGAGCGCTGTTTAAGTTCTCAATCCTCTCGACAAGAGATGGAGCGCTGTTTTAATTCACAATCCTCTCGACGACAAGAGATGAAGCGCTGTTTTAGTTCACAATCCTCTCTACGGCAAGAGATGGAGGGCTGTTTTAGTTCACAATCCTCTCGATCGACAGAGAGTTGGAGCGCTGTTTTAGTTCACAATCCTCTCGACGGCAAGAGATGAAGCGCTGTTTTAGTTCACAATCCCCTCGACGGCAAGAGATACAGCGCTGTTTTAGTTCACAATCCTCTCGGCGGAAAGAGATGGATCACGGTTTTAGCTCTCAATCGTCTCGATGGCAAGAGATAAATCACTGTTTTAGTTCACAATTATCTCGACCGCAAGAGATGAAGCGCAGTTTTAGTTCACAATTCTCTCGCTCGACGGAGAGTTGGAGCGCTGTTTTAGATAACAACCCTCTCGAACGAAAGAGACGAAGCACTGTTTTAGTTCACAATCCTCTCGATCGAACAAGAGATGGAGTGCTGTTTTAGTTCACAATCCTCTCGTTTAAAGATAATTGGAGCGCTGTTTTAGTTCACAATTCTCTCGACGGCAACAGATGAAGCGATGTTTTAGTTCACAATCCTTGGATGGCAAGAGATGAAGCTCTGTTTTAGTTCCCAATCGTCTCGACAGCAAGAGATGGAGCGCTGTTTTAGTTCACAATCCTCTCTACGGCAAGACATGGAGCGCTGTTTTAGTTCACAATCCTCTCGACGGCAAGAGATGAAGCGCTGTTATAGCTCACAACGTGCTCGCTCGACAGAGAGATGCAGCGCTGTTTTAGTTCACAATCCCCTCGTTTGACAGAGATTTGGAGCGCTGTTTTAGTTCACAATCCTCTCGCTCGACAGAGATTTGGAACGCTGTTTTAGTTCACAATCCTCTCGCTCGGCAGAGAGTTGGACCGCTGTTTTAGTTCACAATCCTCTCGCACGATAGAGTGTTGGAGCGCTGTTTTAGTTCACAATCCTCTCCCTCGACAGAAAGTTGGAGCGCACCTTTAGTTCACAATACTCTCGATCGACAGAGAGTTGGAGCGCTGTTTGAGTTCATAATGCTCTCGCTCGACAGAGAGTTGGAGCGCTATTTTAGTTCAATATCCTCTCGCTCGACAGAGATTTGGAACGCTGTATTAGTTCACAATACTCTCGATCGACAGAGAGTTCTAGCGCTGTTTTAGTTCACAATCCTCTCGCTCGGCAGAGAGTTGGACCGCTGTTTTAGTTCACAATCCTCTCGCACGACAGAGTGTTGGAGCGCTGTTTTAGTTCACAATCCTCTCCCTCGACAGAAAGTTGGAGCGCACCTTTAGTTCACAATACTCTCGATCGACAGAGAGTTGGAGCGCTGTTTGAGTTCATAATCCTCTCGCTCGACAGAGAGTTGGAGCGCTGTTTTAGTTCACAATCCTCTCGACTGAGATTTGGAGCGCTTTTTTCGTTCCCAATCCTCTCACCAGACAAAGTGTTGGAGCGCTATTTTAAATCACAATCCTCTCGCTCAACAGAGAGTTGGAGCGCTGTATTAGTTCTCAATACTCTCGATCGACAGAGAGTTCTAGCGCTGTTTTAGTTCACAATCCTCTCGCTCGACAGAGAGTTGGACCGCTGCTTTAGTTCATAATCCTCCCGCTCGACAGAGTGTTGGGGCGCTGTTTTAGTTCACAATCCTCTCGCTAGACAGGCAGTTGGAGCGCAGTTTTAGTTCACAAACCTCTTGCGCGACAGAAGGTTGAAGCGCTGTTTTAGTTCACAATCCTCTCAACGGCAAGAGATGGAGGACTGTATTGGTTCACAATCCCCTCGATCGACAGACAGAGGGAGCGCAGTTTTAGTTCACAATCCTCACTATCAACAGAGAGTTGCAGCGCTGTTTTAGTTTACAATCCTCGCGATGGGCTGAGAGTTTGAGCGTATTTTTAGTTCACAATCCTCTCAACGGCAAGAAATGAAGCGCTGTTGTAGTTCACAATCCTCTCGATCGGCAGAGAGTTGAGGCGCTGTTTTAGTTCACAATTTTCTCGCTCGACAGAGAGATAGAACGCTGTTTTGGTTCACAATCCTCTTGACGGCAAGAGATACAGCGCTGTTTTGTTCACAGTCCTCTCGATCGACAGACAGTTGGAGCGCTGTTTTAGTTCACAGTCCTCTCGATCGACAGAGAGTCGGAGCGCTGTTATAGTTAACAATTCTCTCGACGGCTTGAGTTGAAGCGCTGTTTTAGTTCACAATCCACTCGATCGACAGAATGATAGAGCGCTGTTTTAGTTCACAAATCCTCTCGTTTAACAGAGAGATGGAGCGCTGTTTTAGTTCACAATCCTGCCGACGGCAAGGGATGAAGCGTTGTTTTAGTTCACTATCCTGTCGACGGCAAGAGATGAAGCGCTGTTTTAGTTCACAATCCTCTCGACAGAGAGTTGGAGCGCTGTTTTAGACCACAATCCTTTCGCTTGACAAGAGATGGTGCGCTGTTTTATTTCACAATCCTCTCGATCGACAAGAGATGGAGCACTGCTTTAGTTCGCAATCCTTTCGCTCGACAAGTGTTGGAGCGCTGTTTTAGTTCACAATCCTCTCGATCGCCAAGAGATGGAGCGATGTTTTAGTTCACAATCCTCTCGATCGACAAGAGTTGAAGCGCTGTTTTAGTTTGCAATGCTCTCGATAGACAACAGTTGGAGCACTGTTTTAGTTCCCAAACCTCTCGATCGACAAGAGTTGGAGCGCTGTTTTAGTTCGCAATCCTCTCGATCGACAAGAGTTGGAGCGCTGTTTTAGTTCGCAATCCTTTCGATCGACAAGAGATGGAGCGCTGTTTTAGTTCGCAATTCTTCGCTGGACAAGAATTGGTGCGCTGTTTTAGCTCACACTCCTCTCGATCGATAAGAGATGGAGCGCTGTTTTAGTTCACAATCCTCTCGATCGACAAGAGTTGGAGCGCTGTTTTAGTTCACAATCCTTTCGCTCCACAAGAGTTGGAGCGCTGTTTTAGTTCGCAATCCTCTCGATCGACAAGAGTTGGAGCACTGTTTTCGTTCGCAATCCTCTCGATCGACAAGTGTTGGAGAGCTGTTTTAGTACGCGATCCTCTCGATCGAAAAGAGTTGGAGCACTGTTTTAGTTCACAAGCCTCTCGATCGACAAGGGTTGGAGCGCTATTTTATTTCGCAATCCTTTCGCTCGACAAGAAATGGAGCGGGGTTTTAGTTTACAATCCTCTCGATCGACAAGAGATGGAGCGCTGTTTTAGCTCACAATCCTCTCGATCGACAAGAGATGCAGCGCTGTTTAGTTCGCAATCTTATCGCTCGACAAGAGTTGAAGTGCTGTTTTAGTTTGCAATCCTTTTGCTCGACAAGAGTTAAAGCGCTGTTTTAGCTCACAATCCTCTAGACGGCAAGAGATGAAGCACTGTTTTAGTTCACAATCCTCTTGATCACAAGAGTTGAAGCGCTGTTTTAGTTCGCATACCTCTCGATCGACAATATTTGGAGCACTGTTTTAGTTCGCAATCCTCTCGATCGACAAGAGTTGGAGCGCTGTTTTAGTTCACAATCCTCTCGATCGACAACAGTTGGAGCACTGTTTTAGTTCGCAATCCTCTGTATCGACAAGAGATGGAGCGCTGTTTTAGTTCACAATCCTCTCGACGGCAAGAGATGGAGCGCTGTTTTAGTTCACAATCCTCTCGACGGCAAGAGATGGAGCGCTGTTTTAGTTCACAATCCTCTCGATAGAGAAGTGTTGGAGCGCTGTTTTAGTTCACAATCCTCTCGATCGACAAGTGTTGCAGCGCTGTTTTAGTTCGCAGTCCTCTCCATCGACAAGATTTGGAGCGATGATTTAGTTCGCAATCCCCTCGATCGACAAGAGTTGGGGCGGTGTTTTAGTTCACAATCCTCTCAATCGACAAGAGATGGAGCGCTCTTTTAGTTCGCAAACCTTTCGCTCGACAAGAGATGGAGCGCTGTTTTAGTTTTCAATCGTCTCGATCGACAAGAGATGGAGCGCTGTTTTAGTTCGCAATCCGCTTGCTCGACATAAAGATATGGGGCTGCTTTAGTTCGCAATCCTCTCGCTCGACAGAGAGATGGAGCGCTGTTTTAGTTACCAGTCCTCTCGCTCGACAGAGAGACGGAGCGCTGTTTTAGTTCCCAATACTCTTGCTAGACAGAGAGATGAAGCGTTGTTTAAGTTCCCAATCCTCTGATTCTACAGGGATGGAGTGCTGTTTTTTCGAAATTCTCTCGTTCGACAGGAAGTTGGAATCCTGCTTTGGTTCACAATCCTCTCTTTTGACAGAGATTTGGAGCACTGCCTTAGTTCGCAATCGTGTCGCTCGATATACATATGTAGGGCTGTTTTAGTTCTTAATCCCCTCTCTCGACAGAGAGATGTAGCGCAATTTTAGTTACCAATCCTTTACGCGGTAAGAAGATGGACTGCTGTTTTAATTCACAATCCTCACGCTCGACTGAGAGTTAGAGGGCTGATTTAGTTTGCAATCCTCTTTCTGGAAAGAGAGATGGAGCGCTGTTTTAGTTCTCTATCCTCTCGGCGGAAACAGATTTAAGCGCTGTTTTAGTTTTCTATCCTCTCGGCGGCAAGGGGATGGAGCGCTGTGTTAGTTCCCAATCCTCTCTCTCAATAGAGAGATGTAGCGCAATTTTAGTTATCAATCTTCTACGCGGCAAGAAGATGGACTGCTGTTTTAATTCACAATCCTCACGCTCGACTGAGAGTTAGAGGGCTGATTTGGTTTGCAATCCTCTTTCTGGACAGAGAGATGGAGCGCTGTTTCAGTTCTCTATCCTCTCAAAGGCAAGAGATTGAAGCGCTGGTTTAGTTCTCTATCCTCTCGGCGGCAAGAAATTGAAGCGCTGTTTTAATTCTCTATCCTCTTGGCGGCAAGAGATTGAAGCGCTGTTTTAGTTCTCTATCCTCTCGGCGGCAAGAGATTGAAGCGCTGTTTTAATTCTCTATCCTCTCGGCGGCAAGAGATTGAAGCGCTGTTTTAGTTCTCTATCCTCTCCGCGGCAAAAGATTGAAGCGCTAGTTTAATTCGCAATCCTCTCGCTCGACAGAGAGTTGGAGCGCTGTTTTAGTTCCCTATCCTCTCGGTGGCAAGAGTATGAAGCGCGTTTTTTAGTTCAAAATCTTCTCGCTCGACAGAGAGTTGGAGCGCTGTTTTAGTTCACAATCTTCTCGACGGCAAGAGATTGAGCGCTGTTTTTGTTCTCAATCCTCTCTCTTAACAGAGAGTACGAGGGCTGTTTTAGTTCGCAATTCTCTCGCTCGATAGAGAGATGTAGCGCTGTTTTAGGTCTCAATCCTCTCGCTTGACAGAGAGTTGGATTGGTGTTTTTGCTTGCAATCCTCTCGCTTAACAGAGAGTTCGAGTGCTGTTTTAATTCGTAATTGTCTCGCTCGATAGAGAGATGGAGCACTGTTTTATTTCGAAACTTTCTCGCTCGATAGAGAGATGGAGCGTTGTTTTAGTTCTCAATCCTCTCGCTTGACAGAGACTTGGATCGCTGTTTTGGTTCGCAAACCTCTCGCTTAACAGAGAGTTAGAGGGCTGTTTTGGTTCACATTTCTCTCGCTCGATAGAGAGATGAAGCACTGTTGTAGTTCGCAATTCTCTCGCTCGATAGAGACATGGAGCGCTGTTTTTGTTCTAAATCCACTCGCTTGACAGAGAGTTGGAGCGCTGTTTTGGTTCCCAATCCTCTCGCTTAACAGAGAGTTCGAGGGTTGTTTTAGTTCGTAATTCTCTCGCTCGATAGAGAGATGGAGCGCTGTTTAAGTTCTCAATGCTGTCGTTAGCCAGCAGATGGAGTGCTGTTTTAGTTCGAAACTTTCTCGCTCGATAGAGAGATGAAGCACTGTTGTAGTTCGCAATTCTCTCGCTCGATAGAGACATGGAGCGCTGTTTTAGTTCTCAATCCTCTCGCTTGACAGAGAGTTGGAGCGCTGTTTTGGTTCGCAATCCTCTCGCTTAACAGAGAGTTCGAGGGTTGTTTTAGTTCGTAATTCTCTCGCTCGATAGAGAGATGGAGCGCTGTTTAAGTTCTCAATGCTGTCGTTAGCCAGCAGATGGAGTGCTGTTTTAGTTCTAAATTCTCCTTCGCTCGAACGAGTAATGGAGCACTATTATAGTTCCCTATTCTCTCGCTCGACCGCGATTTGGAGCGCTGGTTTTGCTCGTTTTTGTCACGCTTTACAAGAAGATGGGGTGCTGTTTTAGTTCGAAATCATGTCGGTGGCAAGTAGATGGAGCGCTGTTTTAGTTCACAAATCCTCTCGTTTGACAGAGAGATGGAGCGCTGTTTTAGTTCACAATCCTCCCGACGGCAAGGGATGAAGCGTTGTTTTAGTTCACTATCCTGTCGACGGCAAGAGATGAAGCGCTGTTTTAGTTCACAATCCTCTCGACAGAGAGTTGGAGCGCTGTTTTAGACCACAATCCTTTCGCTTGACAAGAGATGGTGCGCTGTTTTATTTCACAATCCTCTCGATCGACAAGAGATGGAACGCTGTTTTAGTTCACAATCCTTTCGGTCCACAAGAGTTGGAGCGCTGTTTTAGTTCGCAATCCCCTAGATCGACAAGAGTTGGAGCACTGTATTAGCTCACAATCCTCTCGATCGACAAAGATGGAGCACTGCTTTAGTTCGCAATCCTTTCGCTCGACAAGAGTTGGAGCGCTGTTTTAGTTCACAATCCTCTCGATCGCCAAGAGATGGAGCGATGTTTTAGTTCACAATCCTCTCGATCGACAAGAGTTGAAGCGCTGTTTTAGTTTGCAATGCTCTCGATAGACAACAGTTGGAGCACTGTTTTAGTTCCCAAACCTCTCGATCGACAAGAGTTGGAGCGCTGTTTTAGTTCGCAATCCTCTCGATCGACAAGAGTTGGAGCGCTGTTTTAGTTCGCAATCCTTTCGATCGACAAGAGATGGAGCGCTGTTTTAGTTCGCAATTCTTCGCTGGACAAGAATTGGTGCGCTGTTTTAGCTCACACTCCTCTCGATCGATAAGAGATGGAGCGCTGTTTTAGTTCACAATCCTCTCGATCGACAAGAGTTGGAGCGCTGTTTTAGTTCACAATCCTTTCGCTCCACAAGAGTTGGAGCGCTGTTTTAGTTCGCAATCCTCTCGATCGACAAGAGTTGGAGCACTGTTTTCGTTCGCAATCCTCTCGATCGACAAGTGTTGGAGAGCTGTTTTAGTACGCGATCCTCTCGATCGAAAAGAGTTGGAGCACTGTTTTAGTTCACAAGCCTCTCGATCGACAAGGGTTGGAGCGCTATTTTATTTCGCAATCCTTTCGCTCGACAAGAAATGGAGCGGGGTTTTAGTTTACAATCCTCTCGATCGACAAGAGATGGAGCGCTGTTTTAGCTCACAATCCTCTCGATCGACAAGAGATGCAGCGCTGTTTAGTTCGCAATCTTATCGCTCGACAAGAGTTGAAGTGCTGTTTTAGTTTGCAATCCTTTTGCTCGACAAGAGTTGGAGCGCTGTTTTAGCTCACAATCCTCTAGACGGCAAGAGATGAAGCACTGTTTTAGTTCACAATCCTCTTGATCACAAGAGTTGAAGCGCTGTTTTAGTTCGCATACCTCTCGATCGACAATATTTGGAGCACTGTGTTAGTTCGCAATCCTCTCGATCGACAAGAGTTGGAGCGCTGTTTTAGTTCACAATCCTCTCGATCGACAACAGTTGGAGCACTGTTTTAGTTCGCAATCCTCTGTATCGACAAGAGATGGAGCGCTGTTTTAGTTCACAATCCTCTCGACGGCAAGAGATGGAGCGCTGTTTTAGTTCACAATCCTCTCGACGGCAAGAGATGGAGCGCTGTTTTAGTTCACAATCCTCTCGATAGAGAAGTGTTGGAGCGCTGTTTTAGTTCACAATCCTCTCGATCGACAAGTGTTGCAGCGCTGTTTTAGTTCGCAGTCCTCTCCATCGACAAGATTTGGAGCGATGATTTAGTTCGCAATCCCCTCGATCGACAAGAGTTGGGGCGGTGTTTTAGTTCACAATCCTCTCAATCGACAAGAGATGGAGCGCTCTTTTAGTTCGCAAACCTTTCGCTCGACAAGAGATGGAGCGCTGTTTTAGTTTTCAATCGTCTCGATCGACAAGAGATGGAGCGCTGTTTTAGTTCGCAATCCGCTTGCTCGACATAAAGATATGGGGCTGCTTTAGTTCGCAATCCTCTCGCTCGACAGAGAGATGGAGCGCTGTTTTAGTTACCAGTCCTCTCGCTCGACAGAGAGACGGAGCGCTGTTTTAGTTCCCAATACTCTTGCTAGACAGAGAGATGAAGCGTTGTTTAAGTTCCCAATCCTCTGATTCTACAGGGATGGAGTGCTGTTTTTTCGAAATTCTCTCGTTCGACAGGAAGTTGGAATCCTGCTTTGGTTCACAATCCTCTCTTTTGACAGAGATTTGGAGCACTGCCTTAGTTCGCAATCGTGTCGCTCGATATACATATGTAGGGCTGTTTTAGTTCTTAATCCCCTCTCTCGACAGAGAGATGTAGCGCAATTTTAGTTACCAATCCTTTACGCGGTAAGAAGATGGACTGCTGTTTTAATTCACAATCCTCACGCTCGACTGAGAGTTAGAGGGCTGATTTAGTTTGCAATCCTCTTTCTGGAAAGAGAGATGGAGCGCTGTTTTAGTTCTCTATCCTCTCGGCGGAAACAGATTTAAGCGCTGTTTTAGTTTTCTATCCTCTCGGCGGCAAGGGGATGGAGCGCTGTGTTAGTTCCCAATCCTCTCTCTCAATAGAGAGATGTAGCGCAATTTTAGTTATCAATCTTCTACGCGGCAAGAAGATGGACTGCTGTTTTAATTCACAATCCTCACGCTCGACTGAGAGTTAGAGGGCTGATTTGGTTTGCAATCCTCTTTCTGGACAGAGAGATGGAGCGCTGTTTCAGTTCTCTATCCTCTCAAAGGCAAGAGATTGAAGCGCTGGTTTAGTTCTCTATCCTCTCGGCGGCAAGAAATTGAAGCGCTGTTTTAATTCTCTATCCTCTTGGCGGCAAGAGATTGAAGCGCTGTTTTAGTTCTCTATCCTCTCGGCGGCAAGAGATTGAAGCGCTGTTTTAATTCTCTATCCTCTCGGCGGCAAGAGATTGAAGCGCTGTTTTAGTTCTCTATCCTCTCCGCGGCAAAAGATTGAAGCGCTAGTTTAATTCGCAATCCTCTCGCTCGACAGAGAGTTGGAGCGCTGTTTTAGTTCTCTATCCTCTCGGTGGCAAGAGTATGAAGCGCGTTTTTTAGTTCAAAATCTTCTCGCTCGACAGAGAGTTGGAGCGCTGTTTTAGTTCACAATCTTCTCGACGGCAAGAGATTGAGCGCTGTTTTTGTTCTCAATCCTCTCTCTTAACAGAGAGTACGAGGGCTGTTTTAGTTCGCAATTCTCTCGCTCGATAGAGAGATGTAGCGCTGTTTTAGGTCTCAATCCTCTCGCTTGACAGAGAGTTGGATTGGTGTTTTTGCTTGCAATCCTCTCGCTTAACAGAGATTTCGAGTGCTGTTTTAATTCGTAATTGTCTCGCTCGATAGAGAGATGGAGCACTGTTTTAGTTCGAAACTTTCTCGCTCGATAGAGAGATGGAGCGTTGTTTTAGTTCTCAATCCTCTTGCTTGACAGAGACTTGGATCGCTGTTTTGGTGCGCAAACCTCTCGCTTAACAGAGAGTTCGAGGGCTGTTTTGGTTCACATTTCTCTCGCTCGATAGAGAGATGAAGCACTGTTGTAGTTCGCAATTCTCTCGCTCGATAGAGACATGGAGCGCTGTTTTAGTTCTCAATCCTCTCGCTTGACAGAGAGTTGGAGCGCTGTTTTGGTTCGCAATCCTCTCGCTTAACAGAGAGTTCGAGGGTTGTTTTAGTTCGTAATTCTCTCGCTCGATAGAGAGATGGAGCGCTGTTTAAGTTCTCAATGCTGTCGTTAGCCAGCAGATGGAGTGCTGTTTTAGTTCTAAATTCTCCTTCGCTCGAACGAGTAATGGAGCACTATTATAGTTCCCTATTCTCTCGCTCGACCGCGATTTGGAGCGCTGGTTTTGCTCGTTTTTGTCACGCTTTACAAGAAGATGGGGTGCTGTTTTAGTTCGAAATCATGTCGGTGGCAAGTAGATGGAGCGCTGTTTTAGTTCACAAATCCTCTCGTTTGACAGAGAGATGGAGCGCTGTTTTAGTTCACAATCCTCCCGACGGCAAGGGATGAAGCGTTGTTTTAGTTCACTATCCTGTCGACGGCAAGAGATGAAGCGCTGTTTTAGTTCACAATACTCTCGACAGAGAGTTGGAGCGCTGTTTTAGACCACAATCCTTTCGCTTGACAAGAGATGGTGCGCTGTTTTATTTCACAATCCTCTCGATCGACAAGAGATGGAACGCTGTTTTAGTTCACAATCCTTTCGGTCCACAAGAGTTGGAGCGCTGTTTTAGTTCGCAATCCCCTAGATCGACAAGAGTTGGAGCACTGTATTAGCTCACAATCCTCTCGATCGACAAAGATGGAGCACTGCTTTAGTTCGCAATCCTTTCGCTAGACAAGAGTTGGAGCGCTGTTTTAGTTCACAATCCTCTCGATCGCCAAGAGATGGAGCGATGTTTTAGTTCACAATCCTCTCGATCGACAAGAGTTGAAGCGCTGTTTTAGTTTGCAATGCTCTCGATAGACAACAGTTGGAGCACTGTTTTAGTTCCCAAACCTCTCGATCGACAAGAGTTGGAGCGCTGTTTTAGTTCGCAATCCTCTCGATCGACAAGAGTTGGAGCGCTGTTTTAGTTCGCAATCCTTTCGATCGACAAGAGATGGAGCGCTGTTTTAGTTCGCAATTCTTCGCTGGACAAGAACTGGTGCGCTGTTTTAGCTCACACTCCTCTCGATCGATAAGAGATGGAGCGCTGTTTTAGTTCACAATCCTCTCGATCGACAAGAGTTGGAGCGCTGTTTTAGTTCACAATCCTTTCGCTCCACAAGAGTTGGAGCGCTGTTTTAGTTCGCAATCCTCTCGATCGACAAGAGTTGGAGCACTGTTTTCGTTCGCAATCCTCTCGATCGACAAGTGTTGGAGAGCTGTTTTAGTACGCGATCCTCTCGATCGAAAAGAGTTGGAGCACTGTTTTAGTTCACAAGCCTCTCGATCGACAAGGGTTGGAGCGCTATTTTATTTCGCAATCCTTTCGCTCGACAAGAAATGGAGCGGGGTTTTAGTTTACAATCCTCTCGATCGACAAGAGATGGAGCGCTGTTTTAGCTCACAATCCTCTCGATCGACAAGAGATGCAGCGCTGTTTAGTTCGCAATCTTATCGCTCGACAAGAGTTGAAGTGCTGTTTTAGTTTGCAATCCTTTTGCTCGACAAGAGTTAAAGCGCTGTTTTAGCTCACAATCCTCTAGACGGCAAGAGATGAAGCACTGTTTTAGTTCACAATCCTCTTGATCACAAGAGTTGAAGCGCTGTTTTAGTTCGCATACCTCTCGATCGACAATATTTGGAGCACTGTTTTAGTTCGCAATCCTCTCGATCGACAAGAGTTGGAGCGCTGTTTTAGTTCACAATCCTCTCGATCGACAACAGTTGGAGCACTGTTTTAGTTCGCAATCCTCTGTATCGACAAGAGATGGAGCGCTGTTTTAGTTCACAATCCTCTCGACGGCAAGAGATGGAGCGCTGTTTTAGTTCACAATCCTCTCGACGGCAAGAGATGGAGCGCTGTTTTAGTTCACAATCCTCTCGATAGAGAAGTGTTGGAGCGCTGTTTTAGTTCACAATCCTCTCGATCGACAAGTGTTGCAGCGCTGTTTTAGTTCGCAGTCC
Organism: Deroplatys truncata; assembly: GCA_030765065.1. Taxonomy (NCBI): domain Eukaryota; kingdom Metazoa; phylum Arthropoda; class Insecta; order Mantodea; family Mantidae; genus Deroplatys; species Deroplatys truncata. The sequence goes on from CM060976.1 coordinate 547,925, forward strand.
TCTCCATCGACAAGATTTGGAGCGATGATTTAGTTCGCAATCCCCTCGATCGACAAGAGTTGGGGCGGTGTTTTAGTTCACAATCCTCTCAATCGACAAGAGATGGAGCGCTCTTTTAGTTCGCAAACCTTTCGCTCGACAAGAGATGGAGCGCTGTTTTAGTTTTCAATCGTCTCGATCGACAAGAGATGGAGCGCTGTTTTAGTTCGCAATCCGCTTGCTCGACATAAAGATATGGGGCTGCTTTAGTTCGCAATCCTCTCGCTCGACAGAGAGATGGAGCGCTGTTTTAGTTACCAGTCCTCTCGCTCGACAGAGAGACGGAGCGCTGTTTTAGTTCCCAATACTCTTGCTAGACAGAGAGATGAAGCGTTGTTTAAGTTCCCAATCCTCTGATTCTACAGGGATGGAGTGCTGTTTTTTCGAAATTCTCTCGTTCGACAGGAAGTTGGAATCCTGCTTTGGTTCACAATCCTCTCTTTTGACAGAGATTTGGAGCACTGCCTTAGTTCGCAATCGTGTCGCTCGATATACATATGTAGGGCTGTTTTAGTTCTTAATCCCCTCTCTCGACAGAGAGATGTAGCGCAATTTTAGTTACCAATCCTTTACGCGGTAAGAAGATGGACTGCTGTTTTAATTCACAATCCTCACGCTCGACTGAGAGTTAGAGGGCTGATTTAGTTTGCAATCCTCTTTCTGGAAAGAGAGATGGAGCGCTGTTTTAGTTCTCTATCCTCTCGGCGGAAACAGATTTAAGCGCTGTTTTAGTTTTCTATCCTCTCGGCGGCAAGGGGATGGAGCGCTGTGTTAGTTCCCAATCCTCTCTCTCAATAGAGAGATGTAGCGCAATTTTAGTTATCAATCTTCTACGCGGCAAGAAGATGGACTGCTGTTTTAATTCACAATCCTCACGCTCGACTGAGAGTTAGAGGGCTGATTTGGTTTGCAATCCTCTTTCTGGACAGAGAGATGGAGCGCTGTTTCAGTTCTCTATCCTCTCAAAGGCAAGAGATTGAAGCGCTGGTTTAGTTCTCTATCCTCTCGGCGGCAAGAAATTGAAGCGCTGTTTTAATTCTCTATCCTCTTGGCGGCAAGAGATTGAAGCGCTGTTTTAGTTCTCTATCCTCTCGGCGGCAAGAGATTGAAGCGCTGTTTTAATTCTCTATCCTCTCGGCGGCAAGAGATTGAAGCGCTGTTTTAGTTCTCTATCCTCTCCGCGGCAAAAGATTGAAGCGCTAGTTTAATTCGCAATCCTCTCGCTCGACAGAGAGTTGGAGCGCTGTTTTAGTTCTCTATCCTCTCGGTGGCAAGAGTATGAAGCGCGTTTTTTAGTTCAAAATCTTCTCGCTCGACAGAGAGTTGGAGCGCTGTTTTAGTTCACAATCTTCTCGACGGCAAGAGATTGAGCGCTGTTTTTGTTCTCAATCCTCTCTCTTAACAGAGAGTACGAGGGCTGTTTTAGTTCGCAATTCTCTCGCTCGATAGAGAGATGTAGCGCTGTTTTAGGTCTCAATCCTCTCGCTTGACAGAGAGTTGGATTGGTGTTTTTGCTTGCAATCCTCTCGCTTAACAGAGATTTCGAGTGCTGTTTTAATTCGTAATTGTCTCGCTCGATAGAGAGATGGAGCACTGCTTTAGTTCGAAACTTTCTCGCTCGATAGAGAGATGGAGCGTTGTTTTAGTTCTCAATCCTCTCGCTTGACAGAGACTTGGATCGCTGTTTTGGTGCGCAAACCTCTCGCTTAACAGAGAGTTCGAGGGCTGTTTTGGTTCACATTTCTCTCGCTCGATAGAGAGATGAAGCACTGTTGTAGTTCGCAATTCTCTCGCTCGATAGAGACATGGAGCGCTGTTTTAGTTCTCAATCCTCTCGCTTGACAGAGAGTTGGAGCGCTGTTTTGGTTCGCAATCCTCTCGCTTAACAGAGAGTTCGAGGGTTGTTTTAGTTCGTAATTCTCTCGCTCGATAGAGAGATGGAGCGCTGTTTAAGTTCTCAATGCTGTCGTTAGCCAGCAGATGGAGTGCTGTTTTAGTTCTAAATTCTCCTTCGCTCGAACGAGTAATGGAGCACTATTATAGTTCCCTATTCTCTCGCTCGACCGCGATTTGGAGCGCTGGTTTTGCTCGTTTTTGTCACGCTTTACAAGAAGATGAGGTGCTGTTTTAGTTCGAAATCATGTCGGTGGCAAGTAGATGGAGTGATGTTTTAGTTCTCAATCCTCTCGGTGGCAAGTAGATGGAGTGCTGTTTTAGTTCAAAATCCTCTCGCTCGAAGGAGTAATGGAGCACTATTTTAGTTCCCTATTCTCTCGCTCGACCGAGATTTGAAGCGCTGGTTTAGTTCGTTTTCGTCTCGCTTTATAAGAAGACGGGGTGCAGTTTTAGTTCGAAATCATCTCGATCGATAGAAAGATAGAGCGCTTGTTTGGTTCCCAATCCTCTGGGAGGCAAGAGATAGGGAGCTGATTTGGTTCCCAATCCTCTTCCTCGGGGAGAGATGAAGTGCTGTTTTATCTTAATCCTCTCGCTCGACAGAGAGTTGGAGTGCTTTGTCAGTTCGCAATCCTCTCGCTAGACAAGGAGATGGAGCTGTGTTATAGTTCCCAATCCTCTCTCGATAGACAGTTGAAGTGCTGTTTTAGTTTGCAATACTCTCGGTCGACAGTGAGATGGAGTGCTGTTATAGTTCCATATCCCTTCGCTCGACACAAAGAGAGAGCGCAGTTATAGTACCCAATTCTCTCACTCGACAGAGAGTTGGAGGGCTGATTTGGTTCGGAATCCTCTTGCTCGACAGATAGATGGAGCGCTGTTTCATTTCGCAATCCTCTCGGTGGCAAAAAATTGGAGCGCTGTCTTAGTTCAAAATCCTCTCGCTACGACAGAGCAATGGAGCGGTGTTTTACTTCGCAATACTCCCGCTCGACAGAGAGATGGAGCTCCATTTTAGTTCGCAATCCTTTCGCTCGATAGAGGGATAAAGCGCCGTTTTAGTTCTCATTACAGTCGTTCGGTAAAGAGTTGGAGCGCTGTTTTAGTTCCAAATGCTGTCGCTCGAAAAATAAATGGAGCGCTGTTTTAGTTACCAATCCTCTCGCTTGACAGAGAGATGAAGCGCAGTTTAGTTCCCAATCTTGTCGTTTCACAGAGATATGAAGCGCTGTTTTAGTTCCCAATCCTCTCGTTCGACAGAGAGATGAAGCGCCGTTTTAGATCTCAAACCTCTCACTCGATAGATGGAACGCCGTTTTAGTTACCAATCCTCTCGTCTGACAGAAAGATGGAGTGCTGTTTTATTTCGCAATCCTCTCACTCGAAAGAGAGATGGAGCGCTATCTTAGTTCCCAATCCGAGCGCTCGACAGAGATATGGAGCGCTGTTTCAGATCGCAGTTCGCCCGTTCGACAGAGACATGGAGCGCTGTAATTTGATTCCAAGCCTCTGACTTGACACAGAGATAGAGGGATCCTTTAGTTCCCAACCCTCTCGCTCGACAGAGAATTGGAGCGATTTTTTACTTCCCAATGCTCTCGCTCGAAACAGAGATGGAGCGCTGTTTTAGTTCCCAATCCACTCTGCGGCAAGAAGATGGAGTAATATTTTGATTCGCAATCCTCTCGCTAGACACAGAGATATAGCGTTGTTTAAGATCCCAATCCTCTCGCTCGACAGAGAATTGGAGTGCTGTTTTAGTTCGCAATTGTTTCGTTCTTTAGAGAGTTGGAGCCTTGCTTTGGTTCCCAATCCTCTCATTCGACAGAGATTTGGAGCACTGTTTTGGTTCGCAATCGTTTCGCTCGACAGAGAGATGGAGATCCGTTTTAGTTGTGAATCCTTTTGATGGGAAGAGAATGGAGCGCTGTTTTAGTTCGTAATCCTCTCGCTCGGAAGAGAGATGGAGCGCTATTTTAGTACGCGATCCCCTGGATAGATAGAAAATCGAGCGCTGGTTTAGTTCACAATCCTCTCGATGGCCAGAAGATGCATCGCAATTTTAGCTCCCATTCCTCTCGCTCGACAGAAAGATGGAGCGCAATTTTGGATCCCAATCCTCTCGGTCGCCAGAAGATGGAGTGCTGTTTTAACTCCCAATCCTCTCGGTGGTCAGAAGATGGAGTGTGTTTTTAGTTTGTCATCCTCTCGCTCAAAAGAGAGTTTGACCGCTGTTTTAGTTCCTAAAGCTATCGCTCGACAGAGAGATGGAGCGCTGTATTAGTTCGCAATCCCCTGGATAGATAGAAAATCGTGCGCTGGTTTAGTTCACAATCCTCTCGATGGCCAGAAGAGGGAGCGCAATTTTAGTTCCCATTCCTCTGGCTTGACAGAGAGTTAGAGCGCTGTTTTAGCTCCCAATCCTCTTGGTCGACAGAGAGATGGAGCGCACTTCTAGTTCCCAATCCTTTCGCATGAATGAGAGATGGAGCGGTGTTTTATTTCGCAATTCCCTTGATCGATAAACATATAGCGCTGCTTTAGTTCGCAATCCTCTCGCTCGTCAGAGTGATGGAGCGCTCTTTTAGTTCTCAATCCTCTCGCTTGACAGAGAGTTGGAGCGCTGTTTTAGTTCGCAATCCTCTCGCTCGACAGAAAGATGGAGCGCTGTTTTAGTTTTCAATCCTCTCGCTCGTCAGAGTGATGGAGCACTCTTTCAGTTCTCAATCCTCTCGCTTGACAGAGAGTTGGACCGCTGTTTTAGTTCCCAATCCTCTCGCTCGACAGAAAGATGGAGCGCTGTTTTAGTTTTCAATCCTCTCGCTTGACAGAGAGCTGAAGCGCTGTTTTGGTTCGCAATCCTCTCGCTCTGCAGAAATATGGAGCGCTGTTTTAGTTCTCAATCATCTCGGTATAAAGGAGATGGAGTGCTGCTTTAGTTCAATATCCTCTCGTTCGACAGAGTAATGGATCGCTTTTTTAGTTCCCAATCCTCTCGCTCCACAGAGAGATGGAGCACTGATTTAGTTCGCAATCCCCTGGATCGATAGAAAATCGAGCGCTGTTTTAGTTCACTATCCTCTCTGCGGCAAGATATTGAGCGCTGTTTTTGTTCTCAATCCTCTCGCTTGACAGAGAGATGGAGCGCTGTTTTATTTCGCGATCCACTCGCTCGATAGAGAGATGGAGCGCTGTTTTAGTTACCAATGCTCTCGCTGGACAAAGAGATGGAGTGCTGTTTTAGTTTTCAATCCTCTCGCTCGATAGAGAGATGGAGCGCTGTTTAGTTACCAATACTCTCGCTGGACAAGGATATGAAGCGCTGTTTTAGTTTTCAATCCTCTCGCTTGACAGACAGTTGGAGCGCCTTTTTTGATCGCAATCCTCTCGCTCTGCAGAAACATGGAGCGCTGTTTTATTTCGCAATCCTCCCGCTCGATAGAGAGATGGAGCGCTGTTTTAGTTACCACTCCTCTCGCTGGACAGAGAGATGGAGCGCTGTTTTAGTTTACTATCCTCTCGTTTGACAGGGAGTTGGAGCGGCTTTTTGGTTCGCAATCCTCCTGCTCTGCAGAATGATGGAGCGCTGTTTTAGTTCTAAATCCTCTCGCTCGACAGAGTATGGGAGCAGTGTTTTAGCTCCCAATTCTCTCCCTCGACCGAGATTTGGAGCGCTGGTTTAGTTCGTTTTCGTCTCGCTTGACAAGAAGAGGGGGTGCTGTTTTAGTTAGAAATCCTCTCGATCGATAGAATGATAGAGCGCTTCTTTGGTTCCCAATCCTCTCGGCGGCAAGAGATGGAGAGCTGTTTTTGTTCCCAATCCTCTTGCTCGGGAGAGAGATGGTGTGCTTTTTAGTGTCAATCCTCTCGCTCGACAGAGAGTTGGATTGCTGCTTCAGCAATCCCCTCGCTAGACAAGGAAATGGACCGCTATTATAGTTCCCAATCCTCTCGCTCGATAGAGAGTTGAAGTGCTGTTTTGGTTCTCAATCCTCTCGTTCGACATTGATATGGAGTGCTGTTTTAGTTCCATATCCTCTCGCTCGACAGAGAGTTGGAGGGCTGATTTGGTTCGCAATCCTCTTGCTGGACAGAGAGTTCGAGGGCTGATTTGGTTCGCAATCCTCTCGTTTAACAGAGAGTTCGAGGGCTGTTCTAGTTCGCAATTCTCTCGCTCGATAGAGAGATGGAGCGCTGTTTAGTTCTCAATCCTCTCGCTCGACAGAGATTTGGAGTGCTTTGTCAGTTCGCAATCCTCTCGCTAGACAAAGAGATGGAGCTCTGTTATAGTTCCCAATCCTCTCTCGATAGAGAGTTGAAGTGCTGTTTTAGTTCGCAATACTCTCGGTCGACAGTGAGATGGAGTGTTGTTATAGTTCCATATCCTCTCGCTCAACACAAAGATAGTGCGCTGTTTTAGTACCCAATCCTCTCGCTCGACAGAGAGTTGGAGAGCTGATTTGGTTCGCAATCCTCTTGCTGGACAGAGAGTTGGAGGGCTGATTTGATTCGCAATCCTCTCGCTTAACAGAGAGTTGGAGGGCTGTTTTGGTTCGCAATTCTCTCGCTCGACAGAGAGCTGGAGTGCTTTGTCAGTTCGCAATCCTCTCGCTAGACAAGGAGATGGAGCTCTGTTATAGTTCCCAATCCTCTCTCGATAGAGAGTTGAAGTGCTGTTTTAGTTCGCAATACTCTCGGTCGACAGTGAGATGGAGTGCAGTTTTAGTTCCATATCCTCTCGCTCAACACAAAGATAGAGCGCTGTTTTAGTACCCAATCCTCTCGCTCGACAGAGAGTTGGAGGGCTGATTTGGTTCGCAAGCCTCTTGCTGGACAGAGAGATTGAGCGCTGTTTCATTTCGCAATCCTCTCGCTGGCAAGAAGAGGGAGCGCTGTTTTAGTTCAAAGTCCTCTCGCTCCACAGAGCAATGGAGCGCTGTTTTAGTTCCCAATCCTCTTGCTGGACAGAGAGATGGAGTTCTGTTTTAGTTCTCAATCCTCTCGGCGGCAATAGAAAGGAGCGCTGTTTTAGTTCGCAGTCCTCTCGCTCGATCGAGAGATGGGGCGCTGTTTCGGTTCGTAATCCTCTCGGTGGCAAGTAGATGGAGCGCTGTTTTAGTTCCAAATCCTCGCGCTCCACAGAGAGATGGAACGCTGTTTAGGACCCAATCCTCTCGCTTGACAGATAGATGGAGCGCTTTCTTATTTCGGAATCCTCCCGATCGTTAGAAAGGTAAAGCGCTGTTTTAGTTCACAATCCTCTCAGCGGCAAGAGTTGGAGCGCTTTTTTAGTTCTCAATCCTCTAACTTGATAGATGGTGATGATGATCTGCGGTTTAAGGGCGCTAAACTGCTATAGTCATCAGCGCCCTCACAAAGAAAAAAATTGAAGGTCCTAAAATAAAATACAAGTAAAAAACCGCATAGTCAGAAATACTCTAAAATCAGTCATCAATAGCTAAAACCACTATAAAAGCCACGTGAAATAGTTCAATAAAATAGTAAAACTTGTCAAGAACTGTAGAACGAATAGGACATGAGCGTCATATGTCCACAGGGGAGTAGAGCCCCATTAAAACGGCAATATAAAATCATAATATTAAAGGACGCTCAACGCATCAAATGCGCCAATTAAAATCGCTGTCATTGATAAAACGTAAAAGCCATTCTACAGCATGCGCCTTGTCGGCCAAAACGTTGGCTATGCCAACAGGCAGGCCCACACGACTGCGCAATAGAGCTAAAACTTGACACTCTGTTAAAATGTCACGCACTGTTAAGGGCGCAGCACACTGCTGGCATATTGGTGCGGGGTCACAACTGAGCAGGTGTCTATGGCTAAAAAGGCAATGTCCGATTCGTAGACGGGCCAAAAGCACCTCTTCCCGACGAGAAGAACCAGAAGAGGTACCCCAGACTAACGGAAGAGGTTTAACCTCCCGCAACTTGTTCCCCTAAGAGCCGCCCACTCATCGCGCAAGCGCGAGAGTATACGGTAACGTAAAATAACATAAAAATCTGAGGAAGGAACAACACAGGTAAAACATATGGGTGATAAAATGGCCGATTTGGTAGCGGCGTCGGCAGACTCGTTGCCTGAGATGCCCACATGACCTGGAATCCACACGGAGACGCTGATGCCAGAAGCACCAAGCGAGTGGAGCAGGTCATGAATGCGCTGTACGACCGGGTGGTAACTATACAGCGGGTGAATACTCTGAAGGGCACTCAGAGAGTCCGCACAAACAACACAGCGCCGTAAGACGTGCCGCAGAATGTATAAAACACATTGATATATACTAAAACGTTCGGCGGTATAAATCGAAAATTGTCCAGATAAACGAAAAGTAAAACTCTGTGCACCAAAAACAAAGGCACATCCTACTCCAACATCAGTCTTAGACCCATCGGTATATATAAAATGACAGTCCTTGTAATGCGCCTGTAGTTCTAAAAAAGCGGATCTAAGGACGGATGCAGGGGTCTCATTTTTCAGCATCGACGTTAACCCAAGGTGACAGTGGGCCTCAGCGCGCGACCAGGAGGAAAACGCCTTTCCCCTCGCCCCGTGGAAGGGCCGGCGCTGGCGTAACGTCCAAATGCCGAAGTAGCAGTCGAAAGCGAACCCCTGGAGGGAGCAATGCAGAGGCGCCAACTATATATTGGCGATCAAGCGAATCCTCAAAAAATACCTCGATGGACGGGTGGTCAGGCAAGCTTGAGAGTCGACAAGCATAGCTGCACAAAAGCATCTCACGCCGGAAGGACAGCGGAGGCTCTGCAGCTTCAGCATACAGACTGGGAAAAGGGCTGGATGGAAAGGCCCCCGTAGTGACTCTTATGCCACGATGGTGAGTGGCATTCAATCGACGTAATACAGATGGACATGCCGACGAATAAACAATGCACCCGTAATCAAGCTTTGATTGGACCAAAGAGCGATAAAGGCGAAGAAGGACGGTCCGATCAGCTCCCCAGGATGTGCCACTTAAAACACGCAAAAGATGAAGAGAACGGTCACACTTTGCTTTTAAAAAGGAAATGTGCGAAGCCCAACACAACTTCCTATCAAAAATCAACCCCAAAAATTTCACCTCGTCTGCAAACGGAAGCATTTCCGGCCCAAAACGGAGAGAGGGCGGAGGGAAATATTTCCGGCGTCAGAAGTTGATGCAGACGGATTTTTCGGCGGAGAAATTAAAGCCGTTAGCGTTATTCCAGGCGTACAGACGGTCGATATACCTCTGGAGACGGCGTTCGAGTAGACAGGTCCGCCGCGAACTGCAATAAATGGCAAAATCGTCAACAAAAAGGGACGATGAAATTCCAGGTGGAATACAATCAGCAATGGGGTTAATAGCAATTGCAAAATGCGTGACACTGAGTACGGAGCCCTGCGGTACTCCGTTCTCTTGAATAAAACGACTAGATAAAACCGAGCCCAACGTACACGAAAGACGCGGTCCGTCATAAACTCCCGAAGAAATTTGGGAAAACGACCGCGGAAATTCCATGCATGGAGTGTACGTAAAATGCCGCCCCTCCAACAAGTGTCATAAGCTTTCTCCAGGTCAAAAAATATAGCCACTCTTTGACACTTTCTCAGAAATCCGTTCATAATATGCGTCGACAGAGACACCAGATGGTCGACGATAGAGCAATGGCGACGAAATCCACACTTAGCGTTCGCCAGAAGTTTCTAAGACTCAAGCCACCATGTCAACCGCCCGTTGATCATGCGCTCCATCACCTTGCAAACGCAACTGGTGAGGGAGATGGGGCGGTAGCTGGAAGGTAGTTGGGGATCCTTACCAGGCTTAAGTATAGGGACAATGGTGGCTTCGCGCTAAACGGAAGGAAAAAGACCGTCCTGCCAAATACGATTATAGTCCCGTAAGAGAAAGCGCTAACTGTCTGCTGAAAGGTTCTTTAACAGCAGAACATGAATGCCATCCGGCCCAGAAGCGGAGTACCTAGAGCAATGAAGAGCGTGCTCCAGCTCCCTCAATGTGAAAAGTTCGTTATAACATTCATTATTAGCAGACCGAAAATTATATTTTGCGGAATCCAGCCGGTCTTTAATAGAGCGAAAGCCGGTGGAATAATGGTCTGAACTGGAAACCGCCTCAAAGGCAGCACCCAGAGTGTAAACAATTGCAGCCGGATCCACTATGGTGGCACTGGAAACCTGAAGGCCAGACACAGTACAATGCGGCACTTTAGCTGAGAAGCGAATAAGTTTATTCCAAACAACAGATGAAGGCGTGAAGCGATTAAAAGACTCGGCAAAACGAGTCCAAGATGCCTTCTTGCTATCCTGAATAATTTGATGAGACCTGGCACGCGATTGTTTAAAAATAACCAAATTATCAAGTGCAGGGTGTCGCCGAAACACCCTAAGCTCACTTCTACGAGCACGAACGGCGTCCCGACAGTCCTCGTTCAACCACGGAACAGGGATACGCCGAGGGTGAGAGGCCGAACGGAGAATGGCCCCCTTGGCGGCAGATGGCAACGTAGACGTAAGGCGCTGCACCATTTGGTTAACGTCGGTGAAGGGCTGGTCGGCAAAATGCACGAGGCTGGAATACAATCTCCAGTCGGCTTTTCTGAATATCCAGGTAGGTACTCCGGAATGCAGAACGTGGTGAGACAACAGAGAAACGATGCAGGGGCAATGGTCGCTGGAGTAGGTGTCAGCGACGACGTTCCACTGCAGACGACTAGCAAGCTGGAGTGAGCAAACGGCAAGGTTCAAGTGAGAGAAAGTACCAGAAGAGTCAGAAATAAAAGTAGGTTCACCTGTATTGAGGATGGAGAGGTTGAACTGATCAAAAATGTCGGAAAGAAGAGTTCCCCTCGCACAAGCCCTTGGCGAACCCCACAGGGGGTGATGGGCATTAAAATCTCCCAACAGGAGAAATGGTGTTGGGAGAGCGGACAAGAGATCGTGAATGTCCGCGTTAGCGAGGGGAGACGATGGAGGTGAATATACAGAGCAAACAGAAAAGAAAAAACCGGGTAAGTGAAGTCTAATGGCAACAGTTTGGAAGTCGGACGTAAGAGCGAGAGTTTGAAAATGAACTCCGTTGCGCACTAATAACATGACACCTCCATGAGCATGAGAACCCTCCTCCGGTTCAAGATCGAAGCGAACCGGAGTATATCCTCGGAGATCAAAAGGATCGTGAGGGCGAAGCTTAGTCTCCTGCAAACACAGGACCATAGGCGAATGGGAACGAAATAAAAGTTGCAGTTCCGCCCTATGCGATCGTACACCACGTACATTCCAGGTCAGGATAGCCATTAAGAAAACGGGATAAACTGTCTACTTAAAAGGGCGGCTTAAAATTATTTTTGTTTAACCTTTGAGCTCGGGCATTTGGTATGGAGTTGGTCAGACTCCATAAGCCTCCTCGAAGGGAGGGCCCACGCGCTCAGAGCCAAAAACCGATTCAAGCGCCGAGAATTGGTTCTGGTTGGCGATGGGTGAGGGGTGCCGCTGAGCGCGGCTTGTCCAAGGGGCTTCCTAGGACTGCGACTTCCAAGGAGGAGAAGGTGAACTCTGATTACTGTGAACACGCGGAGGGTCCTTCAGAACGTTTTCTCTTCGAAATTTCTGCTTCGGTTTTTTCTCTGTGGCTTGTGACTTCATAGACTTTGGACCAGGTTTAGAGGGCTTGGTAACAGTAGCTGAAATGGACGGCCGGATGGTAGTGGCGGTCAAGGTAGCCATGGTCCAAGTTTGAGTCCCAGCATCCTTCCGGGGTACTGGCGGCGCAACAACAGAACTGAATGTTCCCGATCGCAGGAGCGAAGGTTGGCGCGCATGGGAACGCCTTCAGCGTTCACTTCGGCGAAGGAGAGTTTCTCTTTTACCCGGATCTCCTGGATCGCCTTCTCGTCCAAATACCGCGGGCAGTCGCTAAATGAAGCAGAATGTGACCCCTTGCAATTGACGCAGACTGGGTGTATTAGTTCGCAATCCTCTCCGCGGCAAGAAGATGGAGTTCTGTTTTAATTCGCATACCTCTCGCTCGACAGAGAGATATAGCGGTGTTTTAGATACCAATCCTCTCGCTCGACAGAGAGATGGAGTGCTAATTCAGTTCGCAAATCTCTAGTTCGACAGAGAGTTGGAGCGCTGCTTTGGTTCCCAATCCTCTCTTTCGACAGAGATTTGGAGCAATGTTTTAGTTCGCAATCGTCTCGCTCGACATAGAGATGGAGCGCTGTTTTAGGTATCAATCCTCTCGGCAGCAAGAAAATGGAGTGCTGTTTTAGTTCGCAATCCTCTCGATCGAAGAGATATAGCGGTGTTTTAGTTCACAATCCTCTCGATCGACATAGAGATGAAGCGATGTTTTAGGTCTCAATCCTCTCGGCAGCAACAAAATGGAGTGCTGTTTTAGTTCGCAATCCTCTCGATCGACAGAGAGATGGAGCGCTGTTTTAGATCCCAATCCTCTCGATCGACATAGAGATGAAGCGCTGATTTAGGTCTCAATCCTCTCGGCAGCAAGAAAATGGAGTGCTGTTTTAGTTCGCAATCCTCTCGATCGACAGAGAGATGGAGCGCTGTTTTAGATCCCAATCCTCTCGATCGACATAGAGATAGAGCGCTGTTTTAGGTCTCAATCCTCTCGGCAGCAAGAAAATGGAGCGCTGTTTTAGTTCGCAATCCCCTGGATCGTTAGAAAGATAGAGCGCTGGTTTAGTTCACAATCCCCTCGGCGGCAAGAGATGGAGCGCTGCTTTTGTTCTCAATCGTCTCGCTTGACGGATTTGGAGCGCTGTTTTAGTTCGCAATCCTCTCGCTTCACAGAGCGATGGAGCGCTGTTTTAGTTCACAATCCTCTCGGCGGCAAGAAATGGAGCGCTGTTTTAGTTCTCAATCGTCTCGCTCGACAGATAGGTGGAGCGCTGTTTTAGTTCGCAATCCCTTCGCTCGATAGAGGGATGCAGCGCGTTTTAGTTCTCAATACTGTCGCTCGACACAGAGTTGCAGCGCTGTTTTAGTTCTCAATACTGCCGCATGATAGATAGTTGGAGCGCTGTTTTAGTTCGCAATAGCTCAATAAGAGTTGGAGCGCTGTTTTAGTTCGCAATCCTTTCGCTCGATAGAAAGTTGAGCGCTGTTTTAGTTCTCAATCGTCTCGCTCGACAGAGACATAGAGCGCTGTTTTAGTTCCCAATCCTCTCACTGGAAAGAGACATAGAGCGCTGTTTTAGTTCGCAATCCTCTCTATCGATAGAAAGATAGAGAGCTGTTTTAGTTCCCAATCCTCTCGGCGGCAGGAGATGTAGTGCTGTTTCAGTTCGGAATTCTCTTGCTCTACTGAGAGCTGGAGCGCAATTTTAGTTCTCAATACTGCCGCTCGATAGAGAGTTGGAGCGCAATTTTAGTTGTCAATACTGTGTTATATATATTCATATAATGATGCGACACGACCATTAAACAACTTTTACGCAGTTTGCACAAACTCAAGAAAGCACGATTTTTCGCTCATTAGGGGCAAGAAATTCTAATTACATGAAGTTGTCGGATGAACGCTTTTCTTAGTATATATAGGCGTATTATGATTATGATACATCCATTTATATGACTTTTACGCAGTTTTGAAGAAGTCAAGAAAACACGATTTTTCGCTCACTAAGGGCTAGAAAATCTAGTTTTCTGACTTGTCGGAAACTCGGTTTTTTTCCTTTATATAGGCATATTATGATGTGACATGTCAATTTATACAACTTTTACTCAGTTTGAACAGTCAAGAAAATAGATTTCTCGCTCACTAGAAGTTGAAAATGTAATTTCATGACTTGATCGAAACTCGCTTTTCGTGGTTTATTTAGGCGTATTATGAAGTGATACGTCCATTTATATGACTTTACGCAGTTTGGACAAAGTGAAAAAAACACGATTTTAACCCCACCAGAGGCCAGAAATTCTAATATTCATGACTTGTCGGAAACTCGCTTTTCTTCGTTTATGTAGGCATATCATGATGTGATACATCCATTTATATTACTTTTACGCAATTTGGACAAACTTAAGAAAACACGATTTTTCGTTCACCAGAGGTTAGAAACTCTAATTTCGTGACTCGGAAACTGGCTTTTCTTCGTTTATATAGGCATATAATGATGTGATTTCTCTATTTATACAACTTTTACGCAATTTGGACAAAGTCAAAAGAACTAGATTTTTCGCCCACTAGAGGCCACAAATGCTGATTTCATGACTTGTTCGAAACTCGCTTTTCTTGTTATATATAGGCCGACTATGATGTGATACATACATTTATACAACTTTTACGCAGTTTGTTCAAACTCTAGAAAACACGATTTTTCACTCACTAGTTTCGTTACTTGTCGGAAACTAGCTTTTCTTCGTTTATATAGGCCGACTATGATGTGATATGTCCATTTATACAACTTTTACGCAGTTTGCTCAAAGTCAAGAAAACGCGATTTTTCGCTCACTAGAGGCAAGAAATTCTAATCCCATGACTTGTCGGAAACTCGCTTTTCTTGGTATATATAGGCGTATTATGATGTGATACGTCCATTTATATGACTTTTACGCAGTTTGGACAAAGTCAAGGAAACACGATTTTTCACTCACTAGAGGCTAAAAATCTAGTTTCATAACTTGTCGGAAACTCGGGTTTCTTCGTTCATATAGGCATATAATGATGTGATATGTTTATTTATACAACTTTTACGCAATTTGGACAAAGTCAAAAAAACACGATTTTTCGCTCACTAGAGGCAAGAAATTCTAATCTCAAGACTTGTCGGAAACAAGCTTTTCTTGGTATATATATATAGGCGTATTATGATGTGATACGTCCATTTATATGACGTTTACGCAGTTAGGACGAAGTCAAGAAAACACGATTTCTCGCTCACAAGAAGTTGAAAACGTAATTTCATGACTTAATCGAAACTCGCTTTTCTTGATATATATAGGCGTATTATGATGTGATGCAACCATTTATATGACTTTTAAGCTCCCTGGACAAAGGCAACAAAACACGATTTTTCACTCACTAGAGCCTAGAAATTCTAAATTCATGACTTGTCTGAAACTTGCTTTTCTTGTTTTATATATATCTATATATATATATATATATATATATATATATATATATATATATATATATATATATTCATATAATGATGCGACACGACCATTTAAACAATTTTTACGCAGTTTGCACAAAATCAAGAAAACACGATTTTTCACTCGCTAGAGGCAAGAAATTCTAATTACATGAATTTGTCGGAAACACGTTTTTCTTGGTATATATAAGCGTATTATGATGTTATACATCCATTTATATGAGTTTTACGCAGTTTGGAAGAAGTCAAGAAAACAGGATTTTTCGCTCACTAGAGGCCAGAAATGCTGATATCATTACTTCTTCGAAACTAGCTTTTCTGTAATATATAGGCGGATGATGAAGTGACACCTCTATTTATATGATTCTACACAGTTTGGACAAAGACAAGAAAACACGATTTTTCGCTCACTGGAGGTTAGAAAATCTAGTTTCGTGACTTGTCGGAAACTGGCTTTTTTCCTTTATATAGGCATATTATGATGTGATATGTCCATTTATACAACTTTTACGCAGTTTGGACAAAGTCAAGAAAAAAAGATTTTTCACTCATTCTAATTTTATGATTTCTCAGAAACTCGCTTTTCTTGGTATATATAGGCGAATTATAATGTGATACGTCCATTTATATGACTTTTACGCAGTTTGAACAGTCAAGAAAACACTATTTTTCGCTCACTAGAGGCCAGATATTCTAATTTTTATGACTTGTTGGAATCTCGGTGTTCTTGGTAAACCGTATTAGGCATAGGCATATTATGATGTGATACAACCATTTATATGGCTTTTACGCAGTTTACAGTCAAGAAAACACGATTTCTCGCTCACTAGAAGTTGAAAATGTAATTTCATGACTTGATCGAAACTAGCTTTTCGTGGTTTATTTAGGCGTATTATGAAGTGATACGTCCAATTATGTGACTTTTACGCAGTTTGGACAAAGTGAAGAAAACACGATTTTAACCCCAGCAGAGGCCAGAAATTCTAATATTCATGACTTGTCGGAAACTCGCTTTTCTTCGTTTATGTAGGCATATCATGATGTGATACATCCATTTATATTACTTTTACGCAATTTGGACAAAGTCAAGAAAACACGATTTTTCGCTCATTAGAGGCTAAAAATACTAATACTATGACTTGTCTGAAAATGTCTTTTCTTGGCATATATAGGCGTATCATGATACGACCACTTCTACAACTTTTACGCAGTTTGCACCAAGTCAAGAAAGCAAGATTTTTCGCTCCCTAGAGGCTAGGAATTCTAATAATCTCTGACTTGTCGCAAAACTCGCTTTTCTTGGTATAGGTAGGCTTATTATGATGTTATACGACCATTTGAACAACTTTTACGAAGTTTGCAAAAGGTAATGAAAATACGATATTTCGCTCACTAAAGGCTAGAAATTCGAATTTTATGACTTGTCGGAGACTCGCTTTTTTGGTATATATAGGCGTATTATGATGTGATACGTCCATTTATATAGGTTTTGCACAGTTTGGACAAAGTCAAGAAAACACGAGTTTTCGCTCCCTTGAGGCTAGATATTCTAATACTTTTCTTGGTATAAATCGGCATATCATGATGTGATACGACCATTTCTACAAGTTTACGCACTTCGGACAAAGTCAAGAAAACACGATTTTTCGTTATCTAGAGGCTCGAAATTCTAATACTATGACTTGCCTGAAACCCGCTTTTCTTGGTATATATAGCCGTATTATGATGTGATACTTCCATTTATATGACTTTTACGCAGTGTGGAAGAAGTAAAAAAAATCATAAAAGACTTTCTACAGTATACGCGTCGTCTGCCAAAATGTCGGCTAAAATAACAGGCAGAAACAGACGATCGCGCAATTGTGCTGAAACCTGATACTCCGTTAAAATATGACACACTGTTAAGGGTACAGCACACTGATCACACAGGGGTGCGGGATCACCACTAAGCAAGTGTCTATGACTAAAAATGCAATGTCCGATACGAAATCGTGTTAAAATCACATCTTCCCGACGAGAAGCACGAGAAGAGGTGTCCCAGACAGCCGGGAGAGGTTTAACCTCCCGCAATTTGTTCCCCCTAAGGGCTGCCCACTCATTGCACCAACGCGAGAGGATGCGGTGTCGTAAAAGAGCATAAAAATCTGAGGAGGGAACAACACAGGTAAAACATCCGGGCGATAATTGCGCCGATTTGGCAGCAGCGTCGGCAGACTCATTACCTGAGATGACCACATGACTCGGAACCCACACGAAGGAGACGCTCGTGCCAGAAACATCGAGCGAGTGGAGGAGATCATGTATGCGCTGTACGAGTGGGTGGTAATTGTACAGCGCGTTAATACTCTGAAGGGCACTTAGGGAGTCTGCGCAAAGAACACAGTGCTGTAAATCATGCTGCTGGATGTATAATAGTGCCTGATAAATACTCAAAAGGTTCGGCGGTAAAAATCCAACATTGCTCCGTTAAACGAAATGTAAAACTATGCTGACCAAAAACAAAGGCACACCCTACTCCAACACCAGTCTTAGACCCATCAGTGTATATAAAATGAAGGTTCCCGATTTTCGCCTGGAGTTCTAAAAAAGTTGATCTAAGAACTGAAGAAGGGGTCTCAGTCTTCGGCATCGACGTTAGCCCAAGGTGACAGCGGGCCTCAGCGCGCAACCATGGATAAAGAAGCGTTTCCCCCTGGGAAGGGCCGCGCTGGCGCAACGTCCAGATGCCGAAGGAGTTGTCGAAATCGAACCCCTGGAGGTAGTAATGCAGAGGAGCTAATTAAATATTGTCGATCAAGCGAATTCTCATAAAATAACTCGAAGGACGGGTGGTTAGGCAAGCTTGAGAGCCGACAAGCATAGCTGCACAAAAGCATCTCACGCCGGAAGGACAGCGGAGAATCTGCTGCTTCTGCGTACAGACTGGGTACAGGGCTAGTTGGAAAGGCCCCTGTAGCGACTCTTATACCACGATGATGAATGGTATTCAAGCGACGTAACACAGATGAATGTGCCGAAGAATAGACAATGTACCCGTAATCAAGCTTGGATCGGACCAAGGAGCGATAAAGACGCAGAAGAACGGTCCGATCAGCAACCTAGGATGTGCCACTTAAAACACGTAAACGATTAAGAGAACGGTCACACTTTGCTTTTAAAAAGGAAATGGGATAAGTCCAGCTCAGCTATCGATCAAATATCAATCCCAAAAATTTCACCTCGTCTGCAAATGGAAGGACCTCCAAACCCAGATGGAGAGAGGGCGGAGGGAAAGCCTTCCGGCGCCAGAAATTGATGCAGACGGATTTCTCGGCGGAGAATTTAAATCCGTTGGCGTTACTCCAGGCGTAGAGACGATTGATACAGCTCTGGAGCCGGCGTTCGAGTAGACAGGTCCGCCGTGATCTGCAATAAATGGCAAAATCGTCAACAAGAAGGGACGATGAAATACCAGGTGGAATACAATCAACAATGGGGTTGATAGTAATTGCAAAAAGTGTGACACTGAGTACAGAGCCCTGCGGTACTGCATTCTCTTGAATAAAGCGACTAGATAAAACGAGCCCACACGTACACGAAAGACGCGGTCCATCATAAATGCCCGAATATGGGAACACGACTGCGAATTCTCCATGCGTGAAGTGTACGTAAAATGCCGCCCCTCCAACAAGTGTCATAAGCTTTCTCCAGGTCAAAAAACACAGCCACGGTTTGACACTTTCTCAGAAATCCATTCATAATATGCGTCGACAGGGACACCAGATGGTCGACGGTAGAGCGATAGCGACGAAATCCGCACTGAGCGTTCGCTAGAAGTTTCTGAGACTCAGGCCAACATGTCAACCGCCCGTTGATCATGCGCTCCATCACCTTGCAAATGAAACTGGTGAGGGAGATAGGGCGGTAGCTGGAAGGTAGTTGGCGATCCTTACCAGGCTTAAGTATTGGGACAATGGTGGCTTCGCGCCAAACGGAAGGAAAAAGGCCGTCTCGCCAAATACGGTTATAGACCTGTAAGAGAAAGACTTTACTGTCGGCTGAAAGGTTCTTTAACATCAGGACATGAATGCCGTCCGGCCCAGGAGCGGAGTGCCTAGAGCAATGAAGAGCGTGCTCCAGCTCCCTCAATGTGAAAAGTTCGTTATAACATTCATTATTAGCAGACCGAAAATTATATTTTGCGGAATCCAGCCGGTCTTTAATAGAGCGAAAGCCGGTGGAATAATGGTCTGAACTGGAAACCGCCTCAAAGGCAGCACCCAGAGTGTAAACAATTGCAGCCGGATCCACTATGGTGGCACTGGAAACCTGAAGGCCAGACACAGTACAATGCGGCACTTTAGCTGAGAAGCGAAGAAGTTTATTCCAAACAACAGATGAAGGCGTGAAGCGATTAAAAGACTCGGCAAAACGAGTCCAAGACGCCTTCTTGCTATCCTGAATAATTTGATGAGACCTGGCACGCGATTGTTTAAAAATAACCAAATTATCAAGTGCAGGGTGTCGCCGAAACACCCTAAGCTCACTTCTACGAGCACGAACGGCGTCCCGACAGTCCTCGTTCAACCACGGAACAGGGATACGCCGAGGGTGAGAGGCCGAACGGAGAATGGCCCCCTTGGCGGCAGATAGCAACGTAGACGTAAGGTGCTGCACCATTTGGTTAACGTCGGTGAAGGGCTGGTCGGCAAAATGCACGAGGCTGGAATACAATCTCCAGTCGGCTTTTCTGAATATCCAGGTAGGTACTCCGGAATGCAGAACGTGGTGAGACAACAGAGAAACGATGCAGGGGCAATGGTCGCTGGAGTAGGTGTCAGCGACGACGTTCCACTGCAGACGACTAGCAAGCTGGAGTGAGCAAACGGCAAGGTTCAAGTGAGAGAAAGTACCAGAAGAGTCAGAAATAAAAGTAGGTTCACCTGTATTGAGGATGGAGAGGTTGAACTGATCAAAAATGTCGGAAAGAAGAGTTCCCCTCGCACAAGCCCTTGGCGAACCCCACAGGGGGTGATGGGCATTAAAATCTCCCAACAGGAGAAATGGTGTTGGGAGAGCGGACAAGAGATCGTGAATGTCCGCGTTAGCGAGGGGAGACGATGGAGGTGAATATACAGAGCAAACAGAAAAGAAAAAACCGGGTAAGTGAAGTCTAATGGCAACAGTTTGGAAGTCGGACGTAAGAGCGAGAGTTTGAAAATGAACTCCGTTGCGCACTAATAACATGACACCTCCATGAGCAGGAGAACCCTCCTCCGGTTCAAGATCGAAGCGAACCGGAGTATATCCTCGGAGATCAAAAGGATCGTGAGGGCGAAGCTTAGTCTCCTGCAAATACACGACCATAGGTGAATGGAAACGCAATAAAAGTTACAGTTCCGCCCTATGCGATCGGACATCACGTAAATTCCAGGTCAGTATAGCCATGAGAAAAAGGGATAAACTTCTTACTTATAAGGGCGACACAAAATAACTTTGTGCTTAACCTTTGGGCTCGGGCTTTTTGTATGGAGTTGGTCAGGCTCCGTAGGCTCCATGAAGGGAGGGCCCACGCGCTCAATGCCAGAATACCGATTCAAGCGCCGAGAATCGGTTCTGGGTGGCAACGGGTGAAGGGGAACGCTGAGCGCGGCTTGTCCCAGGAGCATCCTGGGACAGCGACCTTCGAGAAGGAGGAGAAGGTGAACTTTTGTTCCCGCGCGCACGCGGAGGGTCTTTTAAAAAATCTTCCCTACGAAATTTCGGCTTCGATTTCTTCTATGTGGCTTGTGACTTCTAAACCTTTGGACCAGCTTTAGATGGCCTTATAATAGTGGCTTGAATGGACGGCCCGATGGTAGTGGCGGTCAGTGCAGTCATGGATCAGGTTTGAGTCTCTGCATCCTTTGTGGGTACTGGCGAGGCAACAACAGAACTAAATGTTCCTGATCGCAGAAGCGAAGGTTGGCGCGCATGGTAACACCTCCGGGCTTCGCGAAGGAGAGTTTCTCCTTTACCCGGATCTCCTGGATCGCCGTCTGGTCCAAATACTGCGGACAGTCGGCAAACGAAGCAGAATGAGACCCTTTGCAATTAACGCAGACGGGGGCTGTTGAACAGGTACTTTCATGTGAGGGCTGGCTACATGTTGCACAGATGTTAACGGCACTCTTACAGGAGACTTGAGTGTGCCCAAAACGTTGGCATTTGAAACAACGCAGAGGTCTAGGAATATAGGGCCTCACCGCAATACGTTCATACCCTGCTGTAATACTCGTGGGCAGATCGTCGCCATCAAATGTGATAAAAAGGGTACGAGTGGGTACCAATACTCCGTCGCGTTTGGTCTGCACCCGATGCACTGCTGTCACCTTTTGATCTGATAGATATTCGACTAGGTCCTCGTCCGATATACCGTCGAAGCTATGGGTGGTAACGACGCCGAGACAGGAATTCAAGGTGCGGTGCTTCTCAACACGGATGGGATAACCGTGAAGAAGCGTAGCGTTCAACAAGGTCTTAGTTTGTTGATCGGACTTGCTGTGTACTAATAATGATCCGTTTCGAAGGCAAGTGCAGGACTGAACCGTACCAGCAATAGAGTCAATGCCCTTCTGTACTATAAAAGGATTCACCTTCTCAAACGATTGTCCTTCCTCTGTTCGTGTAATAACTAAGTAACAACCAGATGTTGGCGGTGCTACTTCTGTTGCAAATACCTTTCGGCACTTGTTAGTAATAATGGAGAAAGGGTGCTCCATAGCGAAATAAATCCTCCACCATTGCAACCGTCTCCGACCTCGGGCTCTGACTTCCCGGGCGTTACCCCGGCTTGGGTGAGTGGCCTATCTATACCTAGCTCACCCCAGGGTCACACCTCCCAGAACATAAACAGAGGGACCCAATGGCCGTCGGAAGTCAGCAGCTGATGCAATGGCCCCCGCAGGACTGCAGTTGAACAGCGCATATGAACACATACCCTACATGACGACCCCGGGTGGTGGGGATGACGCAATTACCCACTCACCCAGCTGCGCAACCAGTGCGCGGGTATCCGTCAGGCTGTGTCCACGGAGGATTAAAATAAAATGTAAAAGAAATAAAACTGTGTGGGCGTTTCGCACGCAAGGTAGGCCGGCGAGGAAGAAAAAGAGAGGCATAAATGAATGGACGTGGGGCGAAATGTGCAGTAGCGGAAGAGAAGAAAGAAACGATGGCGAGGGTCGCCATGAAATGAAATGCACAGAACGCACGAGAGCCTATCTTGAGTCCCCCGGTCACGAGAACGAACCCACCTCGACCGGACGAGGGTGGAAGGATAATGATGGCGATGATTGGCTCGGGAACCCACGGGTACGCCAACACCCGTACTCACATAAGGTGAGCCCCTGGGGGGCCTAGGCTCTAAAAATACCAGTGCAATGACTTGTCGGAACCTCGCCTTGCTTGGTATATATAGGCGTATTATGATGTGATACGTCCATTTATATGACTTTTACGCTGTTTGGACGAAGTCAAGAAAACACGATTTTTCGCACCCTAGGGCTAGAAATACTAATACTATACGACTTTTCGGAAATTCGCTTTTCTTGGTATATATATGCTTGTTACGATTTTAACAACCTTTACGCAGTTTTCACGATTTTTTGCTCACTAGAGGCTAAAAATTCAAATTTTATGACTTATCAGAATCTCGCTTTTCGTGGTATATATAGGCACATAATGATGTGAGATGACCATTTGAACAACTTTCACGACGTTTACACAAAGTCAAGAAAACACTATTTTTCGCTCTCTAGAGGCTAGAAATTCTAATACTATGACTTGTCGGAAGCTCGTTTTCTTGGAATATATAGGCGTATTATGATGTGTGACTTCCATTTATATGACTTTTACGCAGTTTGGACAAAGTCAAGAAAACTCGATTTTTCGCTCCCTAGGGGCTCGAAATTCTAATACTATGACTTGTCGGAAACTCGCTTTTCTTGGTATATATAGCCGTATTATGTTGTGATACGGCCATGTATATAACTTTTTAGCAGTTTGGACGTAGTCAAGAAAACATGATTGTTCGCTCCTAGAGGCTCGAAATTTTAATACTATGACTTCTCGGAAATTCGCCTTTTTTGGCATATATGGACATTATATGATGCGAGACGGACATTTATACACCTTTTGCGCAGTTTGGACAAAGTCATGAAAACACGATTTTTCATTCCTAGAGATCTGGAATTCTAATTTTATGACTTGTCGGAAACTCACTTTTCTTGGTATATAGGTATAGGTGTATTATGATGTGATACGTCCATTTATATAACTTTTACGCAGTTTGGACGAAGTGAAGAAAACACAATTTTTCGCTATCTAAGAGCCCAAAATTCTGATTTTATGACTTGTCGGAAACTCGCTTCTCTTGGTATATATAGGCGTATTATGATGTGTTACGTTCATTTATACGACTTTTACGCAGTTTGCACAAAGTCAAGAAAACACGATTCTTCGCTCACTAGATCCTAAAAATTCTAATTTTATAACTTGTCGGAAACTCGCTTTTCTTTGCATATATGAACATTATGTGATGTGATACGACCACTTATACAACTTTTACGCAGTTTGGACAGTCATGAAAACACAATTTTTCATTCCTAGAGGCCAGAAATTCTAATTTTATGTCTTTAGGAAGCTCGCTTTTCTTGGTATATATAGGCGTATCATGACGTGATACGACCGTTTATACAACTTTTACGCAGTTTGGACAAAGTCAAGTAAACACGATTTTTCGCTCACTAGAGGCCAGAAACTCTAATTTTATGACTAGTTCGAAACTCGCTTTTCTTGGTATATATAGGCGAATCATGAAGTGATACGAGCATTTATACAACTTTTACACAGTTTGGACAAAGTCCAGAAAACATGATTTTTCGATCCCTGAGACTAGAAATACCAGTACTAAGACATGTCGGAAACTCGCTTTTCTTGGCATATATAGGCGTATCATAACGTGATACGGCCATTTATACAGCTTTTACGTAGTTTGGACAAAGTCAAGAAAACACGATTTTTCGCTCCCTGAAGGTTGGAAATTCTAATAAAATGACTTGTCAGGAAATCGCTTTTCGTGGTATATGTAGGCTTATTATCATGTTATACGACCATTTGAATAACTTTTACGCAGATTGCAGAAGGTCACGAAAATACGATTTTTCGCTCACTAGAGGCTAGAAAATCTAATTTTATGCCTTGTCGGAAACTCGCCTTTCTTGGTATATAATATAGGCGTATGTTGATGTGATACTTCCATCACAACTTGCGCAGTTTGGACAAAGCAAAAAACCACGATATTTCGCTAGGAAATATAAAGCTAGGAAATCTAATACTATGACTTGTCGGAAACTCGCTTTCATTTGTATATATAGACGTATGATGTGGTACGGCCATTTATATAAATTTTAAGCAGTTTGTACGTAGTCAAGAAAACTTGATTTTTCGCTCCCTAGAGGCTCGAAATTTTAGTACTATGATTTGTTGGAAACTCGTTTTTCTTGGTATATATAGGCGTATTATGATGTGATACGTCCATTTGTATGACTTTTGCGCAGTTTGGACGAGTTGAAGAAAACACGATTTTTCTCTCACTAGTGGCTAGAAATTTTAATTACAAGACTTGTCGGAAATTCGCTTTTCCTGGTATATATAGGCGTATTATGTTGTGATACGGCCATGCATATAACTTTTAGGCAGTTTGAACGTAGTCAAGAAAAAATTATTTTTCGCTCCCTAGACTCTAAAAATACTAATACTTTGACTTGTCGGAAACTCGCTTTGCTTGTTATATATAGGCGTATTATGGTGTAAAAGGTCCATTTATATGACTTTTACGCAGTTTGGACGAAGTCAAGAAAACACGATTTTTCGCTCAGAGGGTCGAAACTCTAATACTATGACTTGTCGGAAACTCGTTTTTCTTGATATATAAGCGTATTGTGTTGTGATACGTCCATGTACATAACTTTTAAACAGTTTGGACCTAGTCAAGAAAACATGATTTTTCTTTCCCTAGGGGCTCGGAATTTTAGTGCTATGACTTGTCGGAAAGTCGCTTTTCTTGACATATATGGACATTATATGTCAGACGACCATTTATACAACTTTTACGCAGTTTGGACAAAGTTATGAAAACACGATTTTTCATTCTTTGAGACCAGAAATTCTAACTTTATGACTTGTCGGGAACTCGCTATTCGTGGTACATAGATGTGATAGGTCCATTTATATGACTTCTACGCAGTTTGGACGAAGTGAAGAAAACAATATTTTTCGCTATCTAGAGGCCAGAAATTCTGATTTTATGTCTTGTCGGAAACTCGCTTCTCTTGGTATATATAGGGGTATTATGATGTGATACGTACATTTATACCACTTTTACGCAGTTTGGACGAAGTCAAGAAAACACGATTTTTCGCACCCTAGAGGCTAGGAGTTCTAATACTCTGACTTGTCGCAAAACTCGCTTTTCTTCGTATATGTAGGCTTATTATGATGTTATACTACCATTTGAACAACCTTTACGCAGTTTGCACAAGGTATGAAAATACGATTCTATAGGGGGGATTTAGGGTGGGGTGGGGATAATTAGCATATTAATTGCACATTCCTGCATATTAATTGCGCCAGAAAAACCTAAAGCCCCTACTCTTTAATCGCTTATATCTCCTGAATGAAAAGAGATAGAACAATTGGATAAAAGGTAATCAATTCCTTGGAATGCACTGCGTCATTAGGATATTGTTCCAAGTTGGCCGGGATGCCTGGGTTCGAATCCTAGGAATGATTAAAAATTCACCTTCTAATAACTCAGAGACTAATTAAGATAAAGACGTCAAATAAACCTTATTACATTTATCT
Source organism: Deroplatys truncata (assembly GCA_030765065.1). Lineage (NCBI taxonomy): Eukaryota > Metazoa > Arthropoda > Insecta > Mantodea > Mantidae > Deroplatys > Deroplatys truncata. The sequence continues at coordinate 573,869 of CM060976.1, forward strand.
TATTAGGTAGTTTGTTGTGAATCTATACTGGGGTATCTGGTGTCCAGGGTTCGATCCTTAAATTTTAAATCTCCATTATCTCAGAAACTAACAGAGATAAAGGGATGGAACAAAGCATGACTGATAGTTCCTATGATGGGTAATTAATACTGTATATAATTGTCAATCAGTTGCCCTTAGTTCGAATCCCGATTTTTTAATGATTTCCTTAATTTTCCTCTATACTCTAGGATAACCCACTTAGGTTGATTGCGTAACTTTGTACAGCTGTGTTTAACATAGCAAACTAATATTATAAATAATTTTGTTTGTGGTGTTCTGGGTTCGAATACCGATAAAATGAAATTTACTTATAAATTTAATAACTCCTAAACTAATTAAGCTAGACACTAAATAAACTTTATTGCATTTATGTTATTAGGTAGTTGTTTTTGAATGCCTATTTGGGTACCTGGTGTCCTGGGTTCGATCCTTAATTATAAAATTTCCATTAAACTATGACAGATAGAGGGATGGATCAAAGCGTGCTTGATAGCTCCTATCATAGATAATTAATGCTGTATATAATTGTCTATCAGTTTTTCCTTAGTTCGAATCCCGATCGTTTAATGGCTTCCTTAATTTTCCTCTGTACTCTAGGATATGTCACTTCGGTTGATGGCGTAACTTCGTACAGCTGTGTTTAACTTGTGAAATTAATATTATAAATAATTTTGTTCTTGGTGTTCTGGGTTCGAATACCGATTCAATGAAATTTACTTACAAATTTAATAACTCGTAATCTAATTTAGATAGACGCATTAAATAAAACGTAAACAGAGTACCTAGTCCCTAAATATCATTATTACAAAAATTACTTTAAAGTACTCAGATCGAATCCCAAAGGGGTTATTTCATATATCTTCAAGCCTATGGATCATATCAGGTTCGAGTAAAGATTATATGGTAGATGCTGATGTGGGGGACCTAAATTACTAAAAATACATTTATTAAAAGTAATACCGTGTTCGATTCTAGAAGCTTAGAGTCTGTGTAACTCTGGAAAAATTACTTTGCTCGTGATTGTAGTGAAATGTAATGGTCTTTATGTGGGAAGATGGAAGGTAAGAATTGAAAAGGGAATGAAAACCTGGAATAATGTAGTATATACATACATTTAACTAAATAAGGGGTGGAGTCTTCTAGATTACCTTTTAAGCTATTACCTTTAAGTATTGCGATAATAGAGCTGGAGGTAACCTTGGTGCAATGGGTGGTGGTGGTGGTGGTGGTGGTGGTGGTGGTGGTGGTGGTGGTGGTGGTGGTGGTGGTGGTGGTGGTGGTGGTGGTGGTGGTGGTGGTGGTGGTGGTGGTGGTGGTGGTGGTGGTGGTGGTGGTGGTGGTGGTGGTGGTGGTGGTAGGCTTTGAATGGTAACATCTGCCTGAATGAGCGTGTGGGAATAATTTTGTTGGTGTGACAGCATATATAGCTAGTTACGAGTTTAAACATGTTTGGTACTGCCAGACATCCTGTCTCTGAGTGTGACGTCATAAACATCCTGTCTCTGAGCGTGAGATTATGTGGCTGATATTAATACGCGTGGAGCGATCATATACAACTAGTTATGGAGCGAGTTTATGATTGATCTAAAAGGTTCGTTCTCCCTCTATAAATAGGGTGCTCTAGGGCACTGGACTTCATTGCGCTAATTAGTCTTGAGGTGTTAACATCGTGTTCTCTCCAAGAATAATCAGCTTTCTAAAGTGATATCAAGGTGACGAGATCTACATTTCTCTTGAAGAAGGATTAATACGTTATTAGATCAAGAATAAAGATGAATAACTCAGCGTATAAGAACATTATTCCAAGCGCTACTGGATACGCTTGCGGAAAATGTGGGAAGAAGTTCCTCCGAGGTTATCACAAGAGACGACACGAGATGTCTTGTAAGAAGCTCTTCAAATGTAAACATTGTAGCTTGACCTTCAATGATGGTTATATGGGCCAGCGACACGAAGATATATGTGAAATAAGCAGCCCTCAGAAGAAAAGCAGATTGGAGCCTACTAAACATCAGCTATTATCAACAATGGAGGACTGTGATATGAAAGAATATGAAACTTCTTTCAAAGGACGATTGAAATCGTATTTTATACGATGTGAATCACCTAAGGACCTGAATATGTATCTGCATGAGGCAAAACAACGTATAATCCAGGCTGTGCATAAAGAGCTTAACATTCACAAGAGTGTTAAAATTAATCTGTTGGCCGAGTGTCGATTTGTTAACAGTATTGGAGAAATCTTTGACAAAACATTCAAAACACGGAATCAACCTGTTTTCCTAGAAACTGATCTGGAGTCAACGATGGAAGCGAAATTCAAGAAATTTGTGACTGAAATGGAGGAGTATCAGCTTAAGGGTAGCAACTGGGCTTTGTTTGCTGTGGAAGGAGTTCGACTTCGTATCAACAAGTACAACCCGTTACGAGGAAGAAGCTACATGCCACTACCGTCATCTGTTGGAGCTAAAGAAGCGTGTATCAACATTCAGAACTTTACCGACGAGAAATGTTTCATGTACTCTATATTAGCTAAATTTGTCGAGAAGGATGCGCAGCGTGTGAGCAAATACAAACAACTTCAAGATAAGTACGACTTCAGCTGTTTCCTACCCTACTCCACTTTCTCAAATACCTAAATTTGGGAAGCTTAACAAAATGTCTATCAACGTTTTCGGGCTGGATGAGATGCATGAAGTGTATCCGATAAAGGTTGCTGATATTGAACTACCTGAACACCGTGACCTGCTACTATTGAGTGACAGTAGTGGAAAACATCACTACGTATATATAAAGAATTTTGAGAAAATCATTCGACGCCAGAAAACTAAATGTAATGGACGTGTTTATACCTGTAAGCGTTCTTTTACACATTTTGATGATCGATATGGACGAAGTGGACTGGAAAAGCTACAAAAACATGCAGCCAACTGTAATCAACATGGTGTTGCAAGGGTAGTTATGCCTACCAAGGAGAAATCAATTGTACAGTTTAAAAATGTTGAGAGGATGCTGAAAGTACCTTGTCATCTATGCAGGTTTTGACAGTATTCTCACTCCCTGCCATACGCGTATACCCAATCCTGAAACTTCCTATACAACCCCTTATCAAGAGCATACACCCATGAGCTTCTGTGTTTACGTGAAGCCGTCATCCAGCGTTGAACATATTGAAACTGGTCTTCCTAAGTATCCCTATGTATATCGTGGTGTTGATGCTGCTCAGAAGTTTATGGAATACCTATCGTTCCTTGCAAAGGAAATGAATAATGTATACAAATCTGGCAAGCCTCAGAAACTTACGGACCAACGACAAAAGGATTTTGAATCTTCTACATGCTACCTGTGTGGAAAACCCTTTACAGAAGAGAACTACAAAGTACGTGACCATGATCACATCAGTGGTGAATATCGTGGCAGTCTTCATAATGAATGCAATTTAGCCTGCAAAACACCTAAATATATTCCTGTCTTCATGCATAACCTTAGCGGATATGACTCCCATTTCATTGTTAAGGAGCTGGGAGGTACAAGTGAGAGGGTGGATGTAATTCCTAACTCTGAAGAAAGCTATATCTCATTCACCAAGTATGTAGGAGATATAAAGCTTCGGTTTGTGGATAGCTTCCGATTCCTCAGTACAGGCTTGGATAAGTTGGTAAAAAATCTAACCTCATATCCTGAAACACTAAAGTACTTCGGAGGAGACAAATTGTAGTTGATGACTCGTAAGGGTGTATTTCCATATGATTTTGTCACGTCATGGGATGTCCTGAACGAGACCTGCCTGCCTCCTAAGGACTCCTTCTACAATAGATTAAATGAAGGAGAAATTACTGATACTGACTACGATCATGCTAGAAATGTATGGGAGCTGTTTAATGTGAGAAATCTGGGCGAGTACAGCGATCTCTACTTAACCTCAGATGTGCTTCTTCTAGCTGATTTCTTTGAAACGTTCAGAGAGAAAATCCTTAACACATAAAGTTGATCCTGCACATTATTTTACCTTTCCAGGACTCACATGGGACGCTATGTTATTGTATACAGGAATTAAGCTGGAGCTGTTACAAGATTATGATCAACTACTCATTGTGGAATCAGGTATAAGAGGAGGTTTATGCCAAGTTTCCCATCGGTATGCTGAGGCTAATAACACTTATATGGATAAGTTTGATCCGTCGAGACCAACCCAATTTATCACATACGAGGACGCTAATAACCAATATGGGTGGGCAATGTGTCACGCCCTTCCTTTGGGTGGATTTCAGTGGGTGTCACCTGAAGAAATAAACTTAGAAACACTACAAGAAGATGATCCTCATGGATACATAGTAGAAGTCGACATCGAGTACCCTGCAGAACTTCACGATCTACACAACGATCTACCTTTCCTGCCTGAGTGTATGAAACCATTGGAAGCATCTACAAAGAAACTGATACCCCATCTTGGACCTCGAAAGAAGTATGTAGTGCATTACATGGCTTTGAAGCAAGCTCTTAGTCATGGACTACGACTAACAAAAATCCATCATGTGCTACAATTCCGACAGTCTCGGTGGTTGAAACCTTATGTGGAATTTAACAACAGGCTACGACAACAAGCTGCAAATGACTTCGTGAAAGATCTCTACAAGCTCTTTAACAACGCCATGTTTGGAAAAACTATGGAGAACCTGCGTAACCGTATGGATATACAACTGGTGACCAATGAAAAAACTCTAGAGAAGCTGATCGCTAAGCCTACGTTTATCGACAGGACGATATATGGTGCTAATCTAGCTGCTGTACATATGGCGTCTCGTCAGATTGTATTCAACAAGCCCATATACATTGGCATGAGTGTGTGGACATCTCCAAGACATTAATGTATTTCTATCATTACGACGTGTTGTTGCCTTATTACGGAGCTGAAAACCTAAAGCGTATGTACATGGACACTGATTCATTCATTCATTCATTCATCGTGTAACAACTGAAGATGTGTACCAGGACAAGCTACGTTTTCTTGAGCATCTCGATACATCTGATTACCCTGTCAACCATATATGCCGTTCTGCTCTAAACAAGAAGGTGCTTGGGAAATTTAAAGATGAGGCTAATAGCAAAATCATTCTACGTTTTGTTGGACTACGACCTAAGATGTATGCCTCAGATATTCAAGGATCGATGATAAAAAAGATTAAGGGTATAAAACGTAGCGCTATTAAGCAGTACATTTCGTTTGACAGCTATACAGACTGTCTTAAAACCTGTGAAACCAACAGAACGCCCATGAATCTAATCCTATCACGAAAGCACGCTGTTACCACAGTGCAAGTGAATAAAATTACACTGAATCCCTTTGATGATAAAAGAGTTATTGCTGAGGATGGAATAACTACCTATGCGTATGGGCATTACAGTATTGCAAGCAGTGCTTAAGAGAATTTAAGTCGAAGATGAAGATTTTCTCCGCGAGTCTACAACCTTTAAAAATTGAAGTTTATTCGTGTGCTGTGTATGCAACTAGCAGACGTTCGATGAAGAAAGAAGATGGAAGGGGAGGTGTTAACCCTGTCATTAGGAGCAATCCTAGTGCTAGTCTCAAGCCTAGATAAAAGGGGAGAGGCACGTACGACGAACTAAAATAGTTGGTGCATAGCTTTACATTTTGTAAACCAATATGCAGCTTATCCCTCTCCGCCTCGCACACTAACTGTTTAACATATAAAAGGTTTGTAAGATTTAGAAAACGTATATGAAGTGTTGTAACGTTGAATGAGAAATGTTTATAATCTAATTACTCTCTATATTACCATGAATACCTGTGATACCATCTGAATTACCTGTTAAAATTACTTAAATACCTGTGATACTACCCGAACCAAGTGGAATTGACTTAAATAGCTCTGATACGAATCCCTGCCCATGGAATCTAGCCTCCTGTGATACTAGCTGAGTTACTCTAAGCACCTATGATACTTGAATTGCTCAAATACCTACGATACTGTCTGAATTACCTGTGAAATCATACACAGCTATGATGCAGTCAGCCTCTGGAATATAGCTGTGATACTAGCTGAATTAGCTTAAATGCCCACGATACTAGCTGAATTGCCTGCGAAATCTTATACAGCTATGATACGCTCTGCCCCTGGAATCTATCCTCCTGTGATACTATCTGAATTACCTGTTAAAATTACTTAAATACCTATGATACTACCCGAATCAAGTGAAATTAACTTAAATAGCTCTGATACGAATCCCTACCCATGGAATCTAGCCTCCTGTGATACTAGCTGAGTTACTCTAAGCACCTATGATACTTGAATCACCCAAATACCTACGATACTATCTGAATTACCTGTGAAATCATACGGAACTATGCTATATCTGTTTCCCTGAATCTGTCCTACCCTGTGATACTACCTGAATTACTTACCTTTTAGCGTGAGTGGGTCACCTTTTTTGCTTGAGCGGGTCACCTTTTTACGTTAGTGGGTCACCTTTTTGTGTGAGTGGGTCACCTTTTTCCCTGAGCGGGTCACCTTTTTCCGTGAGCGGGTCACCTTTTTACGTGAGTGGGTTACGTGCTGCAGCTGTCTAGAATTTGTGTCCTGGCATTGACAGCAAACAGCTTTCCAGGAAGTTCTCGTCTAAAGTCGCTTTGAAAGTCTAGCACCTCCCCTCCTATTCCCTATCTCTCCTGTATATAGACCCATATTACTACTCCTTTAGTATCTGTCTAGCCTAACACCTCTCCTCCTGTTCCTATACCTCTCATATAAAGCATAATCTACTCCTCTAGCTGTCTAGCCTAACACCTCTCCTCGTTTTCCTATACCTCTCATATAAACCATACTCTACTCTCAACCTCTGTCTAGTCTACCATCTCTCCCCATAATCCCTATCTTTTCCATATAGACGCATATTCTAGTCCTCAACATGTCTGGCCTAGCACTTCTCCTCGTATGCCGTATTTCTCCCATATAAAGCACATTTCCCTCTCCTTCAACTCTCTCTAGCATAGGATCTCTCCATTTTCTCGTCTCTCCTTATAAATGCATACTCAAACCCTCCTAGCCTAATACCTCTTCTCGGTTTGCTATCTCTCTCATATAAAAAGCCATATTCTACCCTTCAAGTCCTGACTAGTCTAGCTCTTCCCCTCGTATTCCCTATCTCTCCTGTATATAAGCTCATATTTCTACTCCTTCAGTATCTGTCTAGCCTAACACCTCTCCTCCTGTTCCTATGCCTCTCATACATATAAACGCATACTCTACTCAACATCTGTCTGGCCTAGCATTTCTCCTCGTATCCCTACCTCACATAAAGCGCATTCCCCTCCTGTCCTCTGTCTAGCTGAGTCTCTCTCCTTGGTTTCCTATAACTCTTATATAAAACACATTCTACCTTCAACATCTGTCTATCCTAGCATAGGATCTCTTCGTTTTCTCGTCTCTCCTTATAAACTCATACTCAATCTCCTTAGCCTAAAACCTCTCCTCCTGTTCCTATGCCTCTCAAACATATAAACCCCTCTACTCTAAACCTCTGTCTGGTCTAGCACTTCTCCCCGTATCCCCTACCTCCTCCTGCCCTCTCTAGCTGAGTATCTCTCCTTGATTTCCTATCTAACCTATATAAACCTACCTTTAACACCTGTCTATTCTAGCATAAGATCTCTCTCCGTTTTCTCGTCTCTCCTTATAAACTCATGCTCAACCTCCTTAGCCCAATACCTCTCCTCCTGTTCCTATACTTCTCATACATATAAACGTATACTCTACTCTAAACCTCTGTCTAGCGTAACCACTCTCCGCTATCTCTTCCATATAAACGTACTTCCCTCCTTCAACCCTGTCTAGCCTAGCATCAGCCCCCCCCGTATCCCCTATCTCTCCCATATAAACCCATTTTCCTCCTTCAAGGCCCCCTCAACCTGGCATCTGCCCTCGTTTTCCCTATCCTTTCCCATATATGCCCAAAAAACTGAGCTCGATCTTTTCTAATGTACCTACTTGCGTTTTCTTGCATACTACAGACACTGACAGCAGTTGTTTATTTATATACAGATGTTATTGTTTTGAAATGTCTCGCAAGTGTCTGCAAACCTATTTTGTTATATCTGTGGCGAATTTACGACAAAATCTCAGCGAAAATCTTTAACTCCTAAGGTGATAAAGGCTTAAGGTACTCGTCCACGATGCCAGTTTTATAGCATGCCACTTTTCTTGAGGGCCACAAATGTGGCACGTTCTGTTTACACACAGCTTGCAAAGTTGCACGATTTTGAGTTGCGCCACTATAAAAGTGGCATGTCCACAGAAATGTTACACCGAGCGTTTACACGATGCTATATTTGTGGCGGTAATTTTTCTGCATGCCACTTTCTAGTCAGCTGTGTGCTTGTTATGGCGAATATGTCGTATGATAATGAAGTTTTATCCGTAGCATGCCTGTCTTTTATTTTACTTCGTCGACGTAGAGAAAAACGTAAAGGACGGCAGAAAGTGGATTTTAAGTCGCGAATATTGTGGGGTTGTAAACAACTTGCTGCAAGAGCTGTACGACGGAGATCAAAATTTAGAATTTCCTACGCATGTCAGCGGCTGATTTTAATTATCTGCTTAGAAGAATAGCACCTGTAATACAAAAGCAAGATACAATAATGAGGTCAATATCAGCAACAGAACGTCTTGTGTTGACACTGAGATTTCTAGCCACAGGTTTGGACTTAAAATAATGGAGCGGCAACATTACCGAGTTTACACTTTCGGCTGTCATCTATATAATCAATGTGATATTTTTAGGCAGCAGCTATCAGTCAAAGATGTATTTATTTCTTATATTTGGCACAACAAGAACTAAGACTTTGTACCCTTGCAAAGAACTGTAAGTATTAATCCTCATACTGCAGCAAAAACGTTAGGAATTCAAGAAGTATTTTTTGCCATGAAGAGAGGTTCCATGGCAATATCGCTACATTTAAAGTGAGTGTGTTGGTATTTACCAAAGAATCTACTCATCTACTGCATCATTATTGGTGCTGGTGTGTACTGCAGTACATCGTAAACTTCCCATTTTGTTTTATACTTGTCTTGCACCACTTCCAGATTTCCCTGCCTTCATTTTGTTCCTTTCGTTGAACTGGGTTCTCAACCTGTGAATTTTTACTTTAATTTCCTCTGCTGACATGTAGAACTCTATTTTTATATTATGTAACACATTTTGTCGCTTTTGTTTATTTCTGTAATCCGCAGTGTCTACACTCCACAAGCAATCTTTGGTCTCAATCAGTTCAATAAACGCTTTTGTCATTTCCCTCGTCCATTTATTGTTAAGGACATTATTAGCTATGAGGAAATAAATTGTCACCGCAGTGCAATAAATTATTCGTATTGTTAAGGAAATAAAATGCACGTAGCTGTCTTAATTCCGTATTTAGTGTAACACAAATTATAACCCTTGTACCTACCTCTCAAACAGCTATTTATTAGCACAGCAGACGACATAACATAACGTTGCACGGAATACGCCACAAAAGTTTTCTAAAGTGTTCAAGCAACTTTCTTTTTTTCGCTGCGTACACGAAGCAACTTCCTAAGTTGCACGCCACTTAGAAGTTGCGCTGAATTTGAGTTGCGCGTGCAAATTTCCTACTTGCTTGGCAGTTCACACGATGCAACTCCACTTTTGTTGCGCAGTTCGAAGTTGCATCGTGGACGAGTACCTTTACGAGTTATATTTTGGGTGTAAAGCTGGGGATGAAGGAAAGTGGTGGGCACCAAGTACATGTTGCACTAGATGTTCCCAATACCTTCAGGGGTGGTTAAATGGCACTCATAAATCAATGCCATTTGCTATACCAATGATTTGGTGAGCACCAAGGGATCATATTACAGATTGTTACTTCTGTTTAACAAAAGTATTTGGCTTCTCTTCAAAGTCAAAACATGTCATAGAGTATCCAAATATTCCTTCGACTATTAACACCTGCACCTTATGACAATTCCCTTCCAGTTCCTAAGCCACCTGAACTATGGACGTTAGATGATGTACCTTCAAATGATTCTCCTGAAGAAGAACCTGACCTTCAGTATGCAATACTGGTGAACCAGATTTCCAGTTACCAGAATCTGAATCTAAAGCTCATTTGATTTCCCAAGCCAAGCTGAATGATCTAGTAAGGGATTTTAATTTAACAAAAACTTAGTTGGAACTTTTAAGCTCACGACTGCAATACTGGAAGTTGCTTCAGCCTGGAGTAAATGTAGCAGCATTCAGAAAACGTGAGCACTCTTTGACTTTTTTTCACATAAAAATGAACTTGTTTATTGCAATGATGTTAATGGGCTCATGGAACAACTGAGTAACAATTACAAGCCATCCCAATGGCGTCTTTTAATTGATTCGTCGAAGTTAAGTTTAAAGGCAGTTTTATTGCATAATGGTAACTCTTATCCTTCCGTCCCTAGCTCATGCTGTCCAGATGAAAGAAACACATGAGAATTTGAAGATAGTTTTGAAAGCTATAAACTATGCACAGTATGAATGACAAATCTGTGGAGCTTTAAAGGTCATGGGGTTATTCCTGTGAATGCAAAGTGGTTTCATCAAGTTTTGTTGTTTTATATGTGAGTGGGACAGTCGGGCTAAAGAAAAACATGAAGTAACTGAGTGGCCTGTAAGGAGTGCTTTAATACCGGGTGAAAAGAGTGTTAAGTATGAAGCATTAGTTAACAAAGACAAAATTTTGCTACCGCCGCTTCACATTAAGTTAGGCTTAATGAAACATTTTGTAAGGACTTTGAACAGAGAGAGTAGGGGTTTTCGGTATTTGAAAGAAAAGTTTCCAAGAATAAGTGAAGCAAAATTAAAAGAAGGTATTTTTATTGGCCCACAAATGCGCAAATTGATGGAAGATAGGCATTTTGAAGAACTACTTTCCAAAAACAAGAAAGCAGCATGCATGGGATTCAAGACAGTGTGCAAACATTTCCTGGGAAATACAAAAAGCTGACAACTACAAGGAAATTATTGAGAACATGCTAAAGGCATATAAACATTTAGGGTGCAATATGTCCTTAAAAATACATTTTCTGCACTCACACTTGGACTTGTTCCCTCCCAACCTGGAGGCTGTGAGTGATGAGCATGGAGAATGGTTTCATCAGGATATGTGCCATGGAGAAGCGATACAGCGGAAAGTGGTCACCTAGTATGCTAGCTGACTATTGTTGGCAGATAATAAGGGAGGTTCCTGATGCCAGTTACAAGCGAAAGTCTTCTCGAAACTTTTTTAAAAACTGTGAGTAAAATTAATAATATTTTCAAGTTTTTGCATGAAATAACAAAAATATTGCTTGTAGCTCACTTTAACTGCAATTTATGGATTTTGCATACTTATTTCATAATAATGCTGACCTGTATGAAATAATTCTGCCTAAAGATTGATTACAATATTTTAGTTAGATCTGTTTTATGAATTTTTTGAAAAAAAATTGAAACCAATTTCTCCAAAAAATGGTACGTGCTAGGGAATTTTGGATCTGAATTCGGCATAGCTAATATGTACAAAATCACCTATTTTCATTCAAGTGCAAAAAAAAAGTTCAAATGTGTTGTTCAGTGGTAAATCTTTAAATGCAAAGCTCTAGGTAGGAAAAGATACAACCTACTGGGAATTCTAAACCCAAAGGATGATATTCAAACAAATAATTTAGTTAAAAATCTACTGCTCCTTATTAAAGGAACAGGTTTATTTAACTAAAAACTATAAATATAGGAGAATGGTATAATAAACCTCAAAGATTTCACTATTAAGGGAAGGTTTAACCCCGCTCCATCTTTATACAAATCAAATCAACAGAATTTAATTTGGGATTTGGAGAGCCTGCAACAGATACTTGTAGCTACTGTATGCATGTCTCATCTTACGAGTACAATGAGATGTAAAAAAATTAATTGTTGAACTTTCTGTCCACAAGAGCATGAACCTTTCATAAACTTACAAAGAAAGATGTGCCTAACAGTTTTTCACTTGTTTCATACTTCAGCCACTACAGCCTCTTCTGTCTGATATTTTCAATTGAAGAAACATATTAATCAGAAAGATTTCATTCTATGCATTTTGCATAACACATATATTCAACAAGTCTCCTGTGTTCTATATCTGGAGTGAAAACCAGACAGGTAGGGGTTCCGTTGAAGTGGAGTGAAAACCAGACAGGTAGGGGTTCCGTTGAAGTGGCATTTGTCCTTACAGATTTCTTAAAAAATGCCAGTGTAATGTCTCCACACATTGCATTAATTATTTTCTGATGGATGTGGGGGACAGAACAAAAACCCTCATGTTGTACACAGTATACTCTTATGGCTGCTTTGAAGGTGACCTTCACAAATGAATATTATGTTTCTTGTGAGGGGGCATTCATATCTCCCTGCAGCTAAAATGTTTGGATTACCTGAAAAATGTTTTTGGAAACATACTGAAATTATAAACTCTGAAAGCTACAATGAAATGTACAGAAAAGTTGGCAAGATTAGAATTCTATGGGTTGAATGGCAACTAAAAGACCACAAAGGAGATGAGACATTACATCAAAGTTTTGGGTATAAATCATATGAAATGAAACTTTAAGAAAAAAAACTTGAAAGCTAGAAAACCCTATTGTCACTATAAAGATAGCCACATACAGTTTTCATGATTCCTCTAAATCATTCATATCACCAATGAAATGGAGAAATAAATTTGAGTGCATACCGCAGGTCCAGACATTGATTCTGCATTGAAGTAACGAAGAAGAAAATTGAAATACTCTCACACAAGAGGTTCAGGAGAGAAAAGGAGATGAGAGTCTAAGGTGCAGTTTCATTTGAAGGCTGTGGACAAAGAGTCTGCATACTATGGCGAAAACTGAATGAAGAAAAATGACTGTTTGGAGGAAGAGATTGGTATTGTTTAAAGAAACATTGACATAAAGGTGTTTACAGAAAAAGTGACAAATGAAAATTGAGGACTCAGTTCCCGCCCTCCCCCCCAGTAATGCACAAAGCAAAGTATAAATCTGCTATTGTAAGTGGGATTGAATTATTTATTAAAATATTAGTAAATACAGTTTTTTTAATTTTTTTTCTTAATGCTCATAATATTTTTAGTATAATTAGTTCAAAATGCACTAATTCCACAACATTTTTCGTTACAAATGATGTATTAAAGAAACAAACAATTATTTTCACATAACAGTATTTACAAAAGTAAGATATACACTACTGTTAGGTGTGAAGAGCTTTAAAAAGTATTGGTAAGTTTAGGAGGATATCAGTTTTTCCTCTCTACTAAAAACTCTTTTATTATGGACTTAACCCTTCACAAGGGAAAAACCATACATGGATGACCTGTCAAGACTCTCATGAGCGAAAACCCATATATGGGTGTGAAGTACAGAACTATTTTCACTCAAATAATTCAGATATGCTGGCAATACATGGCAGGAAATGTTCATTCAGACATAGGTGGTCGATAAATCCCCAAGTTTGTCAGGTAGTTCTCACCAGTGAAACTAACTGCAAGTGAGAGAGAGTGACACATGTATACTGCAGACAACAGTGCATCTAGCAGGGCCCATTTCAGTGCATAATATCCAGCAGGGACCAATACATGGCAGGAAATGTTCTTTCAGACATAGGTGGTCGATAAATCCCCAAGTTTGTCAGGTAGTTCTCACCAGTGAAACTAACTGCAAGTGAGAGAGAGTGACACATGTATACTGCAGACAACAGTGCATCTAGCAGGGCCCATGTCAGTGCATAATATCCAGCAGGGAGCAATACATGGCAGGAAATGTTCATTCAGACATAGGTGGTCGATAAATCCCCAAGTTTGTCAGGTAGTTCTCACCAGTGAAACTAACTGCAAGTGAGAGAGAGTGACACATGTATACTGCAGACAACAGTGCATCTAGCAGGGCCCATGTCAGTGCATAATATCCAGCAGGGACCAATACATGGCAGGAAATGTTCTTTCAGACATAGGTGGTCGATAAATCCCCAAGTTTGTCAGGTAGTTCTCACCAGTGAAACTAACTGCAAGTGAGAGAGAGTGACACATGTATACTGCAGACAACAGTGCATCTAGCAGGGCCCATGTCAGTGCATAATATCCAGCAGGGAACAATACATGGCAGGAAATGTTCATTCAGACATAGGTGGTTGATAAATCCCTAAGTTTGTCAGGTAGTTCTCACCAGTGAAACTAACTGCAAGTGAGAGTGACACATGTATACTGCAGACAACAGTGCATCTAGCAGGGCCCATGTCAGTGCATAATATCCAGGAGGGAGCAATACATGGCAGGAAATGTTCATTCAGACATAGGTGGTCGATAAATCCCCAAGTTTGTCAGGTAGTTCTCACCAGTGAAACTAACTGCAAGTGAGAGTGAGAGTGACACATGTATACTGCAGACAACAGTGCATCTAGCAGGGCCCATGTCAGTGCATAATATCCAGCAGGGACCAATACATGGCAGGAAATGTTCATTCAGACATAGGTGGTCGATAAATCCCCAAGTTTGTCAGGTAGTTCTCACCAGTGAAACTAAATGCAAGTGAGAGAGAGTGACACATGTATACTGCAGACAACAGTGCATCTAGCAGGGCCCATGTCAGTGCAAAATATCCAGCAGGGACCAATACATGGCAGGAAATGTTCATTCAGACATAGGTGGTCGATAAATCCCCAAGTTTGTCAGGTAGTTCTCACCAGTGAAACTAACTGCAAGTGAGAGAGAGTGACACATGTATACTGCAGACAACAGAGCATATAGCAGGGCCCATGTCAGTGCATAATATCCAGCAGGGAGCAATACATGGCGGAAATGTTCATTCAGCCATAGGTGGTCGATAAATCCCCAAGTTTGTCAGGTAGTTCTCACCAGTGAAACTAACTGCAAGTGAGAGAGAGTGACACATGTATACTGCAGACAACAGTGCATCTAGCAGGGCCCATGTCAGTGCATAATATCCAGCAGGGAGCAATACATGGCAGGAAATGTTCATTCAGACATAGGTGGTCGATAAATCCCCAAGTTTGTCAGGTAGTTCTCACCAGTGAAACTAACTGCATGTGAGAGAGAGTGACACATGTATACTGCAGACAACAGTGCATCTAGCAGGGCCCATGTCAGTGCATAATATCCAGCAGGGAGCAATACATGGCAGGAAATGTTCATTCAGACATAGGTGGTCGATAAATCCCCAAGTTTGTCAGCTAGTTCTCACCAGTGAAACTAACTGCAAGTGAGAGTGACACATGTATACTGCAGACAACAGTGCATCTAGCAGGGCCCATGTCGGTGCATAATATCCAGCAGGGAGCAATACATGGCAGGAAATGTTCATTCAGACATAGGTGGTCGATAAATCCCCAAGTTTGTCAGGTAGTTCTCACCAGTGAAACTAACTGCAAGTGAGAGAGAGTGACACATGTATACTGCAGACAACAGTGCATCCAGCAGGGCCCATGTCAGTGCATAATATCCAGCAGGGACCAATACATGGCAGGAAATGTTCATTCAGACATAGGTGGTCGATAAATCCCCAAGTTTAACAGGTAGTTCTCACCATGAAACTAACTGCAAGTGAGAGAGAGTGACACATGTATACTGCAGACAACAGTGCATCTACCAGGGCCCATGTCAGTGCATAATATCCAGCAGGGACCAATACATGGCAGGAAATGTTCATTCAGACATAGGTGGTCGATAAATCCCCAAGTTTGTCAGGTAGTTCTCACCAGTGAAACTAACTGCAAGTGAGAGTGACACATGTATACTGCAGACAACAGTGCATCTAGCAGGGCCCATGTCGGTGCATAATATCCAGCAGGTACAAATACATGGCAGGAAATGTTCATTCAGACATAGGTGGTCGATAAATCCCCAAGTTTGTCAGCTAGTTCTCACCAGTGAAACTAACTGCAAGTGAGAGTGACACATGTATACTGCAGACAACAGTGCATCTAGCAGGGCCCATGTCGGTGCATAATATCCAGCAGGGAGCAATACATGGCAGGAAATGTTCATTCAGACATAGGTGGTCGATAAATCCCCAAGTTTGTCAGGTAGTTCTCACCAGTGAAACTAACTGCAAGTGAGAGAGAGTGACACATGTATACTGCAGACAACAGTGCATCTAGCAGGGCCCATGTCAGTGCATAATATCCAGCAGGGACCAATACATGGCAGGAAATGTTCATTCAGACATAGGTGGTCGATAAATCCCCAAGTTTGTCAGGTAGTTCTCACCAGTGAAACTAACTGCAAGTGAGAGAGAGTGACACATGTATACTGCAGACAACAGTGCATCTAGCAGGGCCCATGTCAGTGCATAATATCCAGCAGGGACCAATACATGGCAGGAAATGTTCATTCAGACATAGGTGGTCGATAAATCCCCAAGTTTGTCAGGTAGTTCTCACCATGAAACTAACTGCAAGTGAGAGAGAGTGACACATGTATACTGCAGACAACAGTGCATCTAGCAGGGCCCATGTCAGTGCATAATATCCAGCAGGGAACAATACATGGCAGGAAATGTTCATTCAGACATAGGTGGTTGATAAATCCCTAAGTTTGTCAGGTAGTTCTCACCAGTGAAACTAACTGCAAGTGAGAGAGAGTGACACATGTATACTGCAGACAACAGTGCATCTAGCAGGGCCCATGTCAGTGCATAATATCCAGCAGGGACCAATACATGGCAGGAAATGTTCATTCAGACATAGGTGGTCGATAAATCCCCAAGTTTGTCAGGTAGTTCTCACCAGTGAAACTAACTGCAAGTGAGAGAGAGTGACACATGTATACTGCAGACAACAGTGCATCTAGCAGGGCCCATGTCAGTGCATAATATCCAGCAGGGACCAATACATGGCAGGAAATGTTCATTCAGACATAGGTGGTCGATAAATCCCCAAGTTTGTCAGGTAGTTCTCACCATGAAACTAACTGCAAGTGAGAGAGAGTGACACATGTATACTGCAGACAACAGTGCATCTAGCAGGGCCCATGTCAGTGCATAATATCCAGCAGGGAGCAATACATGGCAGGAAATGTTCATTCAGACATAGGTGGTCGATAAATCCCCAAGTTTGTCATCTAGTTCTCACCAGTGAAACTAACTGCAAGTGAGAGTGACACATGTATACTGCAGACAACAGTGCATCTAGCAGGGCCCATGTCAGTGCATAATATCCAGCAGGGAGCAATACATGGCAGGAAATGTTCATTCAGACATAGGTGGTCGATAAATCCCCAAGTTTGTCAGGTAGTTCTCACCAGTGAAACTAACTGCAAGTGAGAGAGAGTGACACATGTATACTGCAGACAACAGTGCATCTAGCAGGGCCCATGTCAGTGCATAATATCCAGCAGGGACCAATACATGGCAGGAAATGTTCATTCAGACATAGGTGGTCGATAAATCCCCAAGTTTGTCAGGTAGTTCTCACCAGTGAAACTAACTGCAAGTGAGAGTGACACATGTATACTGCAGACAACAGTGCATCTAGCAGGGCCCATGTCACTGCATAATATCCAGCAGGGAGCAATACATGGCAGGAAATGTTCATTCAGACATAGGTGGTCGATAAATCCCCAAGTTTGTCAGGTAGTTCTCACCAGTGAAACTAACTGCAAGTGAGAGTGAGAGTGACACATGTATACTGCACACAACAGTGCATCTAGCAGGGCCCATGTCAGTGCATAATATCCAGCAGGGACCAATACATGGCAGGAAATGTTCTTTCAGACATAGGTGGTCGATAAATCCCCAAGTTTGTCAGGTAGTTCTCACCAGTGAAACTAACTGCAAGTGAGAGTGAGAGTGACATATGTATACTGCAGACAACAGTGCATCTAGCAGGGCCCATGTCAGTGCATAATATCCAGCGGGGACCAATACATGGCAGGAAATGTTCTGTCAGACATAGGTGGTCGATAAATCCCCAAGTTTGTCAGGTAGTTCTCACCAGTGAAACTAACTGCAAGTGAGAGTGACACATGTATACTGCAGACAACAGTGCATCTAGCAGGGCCCATGTCACTGCATAATATCCAGCAGGGAGCAATACATGGCAGGAAATGTTCATTCAGACATAGGTGGTCGATAAATCCCCAAGTTTGTCAGGTAGTTCTCACCAGTGAAACTAACTGCAAGTGAGAGTGAGAGTGACACATGTATACTGCACACAACAGTGCATCTAGCAGGGCCCATGTCAGTGCATAATATCCAGCAGGGACCAATACATGGCAGGAAATGTTCTTTCAGACATAGGTGGTCGATAAATCCCCAAGTTTGTCAGGTAGTTCTCACCAGTGAAACTAACTGCAAGTGAGAGTGAGAGTGACATATGTATACTGCAGACAACAGTGCATCTAGCAGGGCCCATGTCAGTGCATAATATCCAGCGGGGACCAATACATGGCAGGAAATGTTCTGTCAGACATAGGTGGTCGATAAATCCCCAAGTTTGTCAGGTAGTTCTCACCAGTGAAACTAACTGCAAGTGAGAGTGAGAGTGACACATGTATACTGCAGACAACAGTGCATCTAGCAGGGCCCATGTCAGTGCATAATATCCAGCAGGGACCAATACATGGCAGGAAATGTTCATTCAGACATAGGTGGTCGATAAATCCCCAAGTTTGTCAGGTAGTTCTCTCCAGTGAAACTAACTGCAAGTGAGAGAGAGTGACACATGTATACTGCAGACAACAGTGCATCTAGCAGGGCCCATGTCAGTGCATAATATCCAGCAGGGACCAATACATGGCAGGAAATGTTCATTCAGACATAGGTGGTCGATAAATCCCCAAGTTTGTCAGGTAGTTCTCACCAGTGAAACTAACTGCAAGTGAGAGAGAGTGACACATGTATACTGCAGACAACAGTGCATCTAGCAGGGCCCATGTCAGTGCATAATATCCAGCAGGGACCAATACATGGCAGGAAATGTTCATTCAGACATAGGTGGTCGATAAATCCCCAAGTTTGTCAGGTAGTTCTCACCAGTGAAACTAACTGCAAGTGAGAGAGAGTGACACATGTATACTGCAGACAACAGTGCATCTAGCAGGGCCCATGTCAGTGCATAATATGCAGCAGGGAGCAATACATGGCAGGAAATGTTCATTCAGACATAGGTGGTCGATAAATCCCCAAGTTTGTCAGGTAGTTCTCACCAGTGAAACTAACTGCAAGTGAGAGAGAGTGACACATGTATACTGCAGACAACAGTGCATCTAGCAGGGCCCATGTCAGTGCATAATATCCAGCAGGGACCAATACATGGCAGGAAATGTTCATTCAGACATAGGTGGTCGATAAATCCCCAAGTTTGTCAGGTAGTTCTCACCAGTGAAACTAACTGCAAGTGAGAGAGAGTGACACATGTATACTGCAGACAACAGTGCATCTAGCAAGGCCCATGTCAGTGCATAATATCTAGCAGGGAGCAATACATGGCAGGAAATGTTTATTCAGACATAGGTGGTCGATAAATCCCCAAGTTTGTCAGGTAGTTCTCACCAGTGAAACTAACTGCAAGTGAGAGAGAGTGACACATGTATACTGCAGACAACAGTGCATCTAGCAGGGCCCATGTCAGTGCATAATATCCAGCAGGGAGCAATACATGGCAGGAAATGTTCATTCAGACATAGGTGGTCGATAAATCCCCAAGTTTGTCAGGTAGTTCTCACCAGTGAAACTAACTGCAAGTGAGAGTGAGAGTGACACATGTATACTGCAGACAACAGTGCATCTAGCAGGGCCCATGTCAGTGCATAATATCCAGCAGGGACAAATACATGGCAGGAAATGTTCATTCAGACATAGGTGGTCGATAAATCCCCAAGTTTGTCAGGTAGTTCTCACCAGTGAAACTAACTGCAAGTGAGAGAGAGTGACACATGTATACTGCAGACAACAGTGCATCTAGCAGGGCCCATGTCAGTGCATAATATCCAGCAGGGACCAATACATGGCAGGAAATGTTCATTCAGACATAGGTGGTCGATAAATCCCCAAGTTTGTCAGGTAGTTCTCACCAGTGAAGCTAACTGCAAGTGAGAGAGTGACACATGTATACTGCAGACAACAGTGCATCTAGCAGGGACCAATACATGGCAGGAAATGTTCATTCAGACATAGGTATTCGATAAATCCGTAAAGGGGGGGGTTGCTTCCTTCTTATGTTCCAAGTGTTTGCTGGCACTGGTTCCGCCCACTAAGGTGTGTCTCATGGTGGGCTCTTATTTAAGGACAAACCCCAGGATGCCGCTTGGGCACTGTATTTACCTTTGCTTTATCATGCGCTGAAGAGACTGGACATTGTTTGGCACAATGGTATGTGTGCGCCCAATGGCCATCGACAACGGAGGGTGGACCTTTCTGTGTTGAGGTTAGGCCCATACCATACGATCTAAGACTTATCACGTCTACATTCTCATGTCTGCACAGATGCTTAATGGCAGTCTATTATTCTGCTCATGAGTTAACCTATTCCCCAAAAACCATTTAAATCCTGCTTGGGCTGCAACCGGATACCCAATAAACAGTGCAAGACATTTAAATGGTTAAATAGGCTAGTTGGTTTCATAAATGCACATTCGTTTTTTCTGTATTTAAGTTATTTAAATGAAACAAAAACAGTTTAAAGCTCAGTAAAGTCAATGTACACCCACGGTATCAACTAAGTAGAGACTATTAAGAAAAAAAAGGGTTGAAAATTCACCATTTTGTTTCTCTTTAGCGAGCTAAGTCATTCTGTGTGACAAATGCAAATCATATTGTGCATATGAATGATATGGCTGCCTCAGCAAAGCATTTGTTGTGATTCAGTTTATGCTATTATGCAATATATTTGTATGTCACATTGCACAACACACCAGACTGCAAATAAACCAAACCTCTCTGTCAGCATTTGTATCTATGCATCAGAATATTTTTTCAAGCAAAATTTGCATGTTAGCTATAGCTTATTTGAGCTGGCCTACGAGTTATTTGCAGATGCTGTTTTCACTCAGCAAAGTTGAGTATTTATTTAACTGTTTTGTGGTATTCAGAGAGATTTCTTTTAGCTAACTGTAAAGTACTTTGATCAGAATACGACTATACGAGGTGTGATAAACAAAAAATGGTAATTTTGCGAGCTTTATACATCAGATATTCAAAACTTTTGTTTTATCTTGTTGGTACAAATGTTCCTGATGTATGTATGCATTTTCAGCTGTTTTGAATATTTAGTTTATTATTGAGTCGAAAAAGTTATACAAGTTTTCGAATTCTTGGCAAACCTTTTACTTACGAAAAAAAAAAATGGATCAAAGAACTTGCATTAAATTTTGCTTGAAAAATGGAATAAAGTGCAGCACTGCATTCAAAATGTGGACTGTGGCTTTTGGCAAATCTACTATGAGTAAGACAAAAGTTTACGAGTGGTATAAACATTTCAAAAAGGTTCGAGAAGACGAAGACGATGACCACCCTGCATGCCCTAGCACATCAATTACTGACAACAATGTAGAAAAAGTAAAGAAAATCACTGAATCACCATCAGAGAGGTTGCTAATGATGTCGGCATATCCTCTGGCTCATGCCAAGCAATTTTTTCGGATGCTTTGAGCATAAAACATGAGGCAGCAAAGTTTTTTCTGAAATTGTTGAATTTTGACCAAAAACAATGCCATGTAGACATTGCTCAGGAATTGCTGAATGAAGTCGAAAACAATCCAGAACTTCTTAAGGTGGTATCAACAAAATGGGTATATGGGTATGACATCGCCCAATCGTCCCAATGGAAACTACCTGAACAGCCAAAAAACTGAAAAAAATTTGACAAGTTTGATTACATGTGAAGGTTCTTCTGTTTTCTTTGATTACAATGGGATAGTGTATCAGGAGTTCCTGCCTTATGGTCAATAAGGAATACCACCTGGAAGATATGTGCCATTTGCATGAAGCAATCCGAAGAAAATGAGCAGAATTGTGGCAAAACAACTTGTGGAAATTGTATCACAGTAATGCACCCGCTCTCACCTCAATGCTTGTTCGAGACTTTTTGGACAAAAAACAAAACCGTTATGCTGCCCCAGCCATCATATTCGCCAGACAAGACCCTCTGCGACTTCTTTCTATTGCCGAGGCTGAAGGGAACCATGAAAGGGCTAACGTTTTGCCACCATTGACGAGATAAAAACAGAATTGCTGAAGGAGCTGAACATTATAACAAAAAATGAGTTCCAGAAGTGCTTCCAAGATTGGAAAAAGCACTGGCACAAGTGTATTATAGCTAAAGGGGATTACTTTGAAGGGACAAAGTTGATGTTGATTAAATAAAAATTCTTTAAGAAAAACAAAAATCCCTGTTACTTTTTCATCACACTCGTGTATATATAGATAACTGGTACAGCTCTCCTAAATTTTATATGGCCTTATACAAAAGAAAGACAAATGCAATATGAACAATACACACATTTTCATCCCTTTGTTCAGAAACTCGAATTCTGTTTTGATGAAAGTTTATTTTGAGAAGTTTCTAGTGCTAATTTGTGGCATAGTTTTTTTTTCTTTTTTGGATGGTGCTTTTTTCCCTTTATTTCGATACAAATTTTCCAGTTTTCATTTAAGTGTTACTGTTTTGTTGCATATTTTAGCATTTAGTGTAGCCAAAGCTTGCTTTCCAAACTACACTTCCTAGTTTTGATTAATTTTAAATGTGATTCATACAACTTTAGCTCATCTCGCTTCCATTTTTGTAGTGTTTATTGTTTCTCTATTTCTAGGATCTTTTTCATAGCTACTTTCTCTTGTTTGCTGTTGCTACCGAATTTATCAGCTTCCTAATAAATTTAGGCACAACATTTTTTATCCTGCAATAACTGAGGAAAGGGATCTGTGACTTCTCTCTCTCTCCCCCTCTCTCTCTTTCTTTCTTTCTTTCTTTCTTTCTTTTCTCTAAGTTTTGCAAACAAAGGAACTGATGATGAGAGCAATTAGCCCCTGAAACAGTTTTCCATTTCTAAATATAGTAAGTAATGTAGTGTTACAAAATCAACTCAATAATTAATCTAAATGATTGTACAATATATTTCAAAACTGTTTTGATGCAATATACTCTGCAAGCTTTCAATATGAGCAGTGGACATTCATATTGAAAAATATCAAATATTGCACAATAATATTCATCACATAGTGGCTGCTTAAGTGATGATCAATGTTGGGCTGTATGTGTTAAAAGTTCCCTTCATTTTATATAAAACATATTCAGTGATCACAAGAAAATGTATGTTTTCATTAAAAAAATGTTCCATGAAATTCAATAAATTTATATTAAAATAATTTGATGATGATTAAACATACGCTGTGAAGATCTGAAAATAGCCATTTTCATTTAATATCCTTGCACATTTTGAACTTCTAAAAATTTGCAGGCATTGGATCAGGGTTGAGAACACTATCATTTTTAAGTTCAGTAGAAACAACTTCTTTAATATGATGGGAGGGAAAGAAATTAATTGTTAGTATGTCATATAAGAACATTCACACTATTCTGCCCTTAAACTGTGCATATTTGATTACTGCATATTTATAAAGTATTTTCATAAAATCTTCCTTCTTCACTTCTTATACACTCTGTAGTCATGACTTTGCACCTAGATCTCTAGTGTAAAGATAGCTGCTGAGGTGGCTTTTAGGAAACAGATGAAGAAGGAAGAGGACAGAAGGAAAAGAAACCAGTTTGGAAGTGATGCTGCGGAAAGTTATTTCTGTGTTTTAGGTCAGCTATATAAATTAATCTTAATACAGCCACTTAGGAGAAAAAACTTTGGATTTATTCTTACTGATTAAATGTAATCTTGAACAGAAGTAACTCCAAACTTAATTTTAGAAAAAGAGCCTGTTTGGTGAATGGATCAGTAGGACAGAAGGAATGATAAGGCAATGAAGGACAAATAAATAAAATACTAACATTTCATGAACACCAAATACGCATTTCTTTAAATACATCTTTTTGAGATAACAGCTAATAATAAATTAAACAATTTTCTAAAATTTATTTTTTGAAGTGAAATACTTTCATAAAATATAAGCTTTACAGCTGAAAGGAAGCTTTAATGGATTTAATTTGTTCCTTAAGAAGTACCTTTCTCTTCAATTTAAATTACTGCACATATTTATATTACATTTTACTTTTAGACAAAGAAGGCCACCATAAACTGTTGCAAGTATTTTGTTACTGTGCAATCCATCAACTGCCATTTCTAGATAAGAATACTTTCACACTGACAAATGAATTTCAACTAAAAAAAAATATTAAATCTCTAATTAAAGAAAGACACTTATAATAGTTGTTTCGTGATGAGGGCAGCAATGAACAAAACATGTCTTTCCACAAAAGTTATCTATTTTGATGTTATATCTTCAGCCTTTAAGTTTAAAAGCAATGTAAGAAGATAAAAACCAGGTACACAAAGATGATTTTATCCATCAGTAATTTGTTATAAAAATCCAACATGAATTACAGCTTTTTAATTCCAAAGGAAATTAAATAACTGTGAACAAAACTGTAATTCCTTCCAATATTTCTTTCATTTCTGCAAAGCATGCTCACTATAATGCTTTTAATTTAAATTTAATTATCACTATTTTTTATTTTAAGCTGCTCAGTTGTCACAATAATCCTTTCCTTGCAGTAATATTACTCAAAAATAAGCAAATTGCTAAAGAAGATGTATTGTATCCCATGATTGATAAGCCATCTATAAATATTTTTTAATTTTTCTTTTTTTCCCCTCTTCGTAAGTGCATCCTCTACCTCCAATTTGGGATGATGAATAATGTTGATTCTGTATGCAAGCTATTCTTTTTCTCCTGCTAATGCTAAATAAAACACATGAACAGACTTAATTATACTGCAAAACTATTTTTCATACCAAATACTGATAATTGTGCACAATTACATTCTGTTTTTAAGAATATTAATTTTGAACTAAAACCATATGTATCTGCAAATTGAAGAGAAGCTACCACAATCAAGACCAAATGCCTTTACTGAACACTTGGATTTGCAGTTTTTAATGTTTAGATTGCAATCACAAACTATACCCAACTTTCTGTATGCAAAAGCAATAATCCTGTGATCCATTATTTCTCTGCTTAAATGATTTATGATAGACAAGAGCACAAGCTCTAAAGCATGTAATTAAAATAATGTTAAGATATAAAAATTAATACCACTGAATATTTCTAATCCTATCGAAATGAAAGAAAATAATACTAATTTTGAAATAGCGTGCGAGTGAACTCTATGTAATCCAATGCACCCGGTATTGGTCTTTCTGTCTTCTGATCAACATAAGGCTTCATACGTGCCACACAATAATCAGCCATTTCCTTTGTGAGGTTCTGTAAAAGAGAAGAGAAAACAATGTTGCAAATAATTTTACTAAATGTACTTCACCAAGAATATGCAAGTTATATATATATATATATATATATATATATATATATATATATATATATATATATATATATAAAACCACAATATGAAACTGTGATGCTATGCTGATCATTTTGTAAAGAAAATGAACAACACAACAAAAGTGATAAGAGGCAGTGAAAGTGCACGATATGAATCAAATTTGTTAAAACACTTGATCAACCTTTAAAACACTTATACTCCACTTACTTGTCACTTTGGCAGAACATGTTTTGAGAACATCTTCCTCCTCCTCATCATCATCATCTTCAGCTAATCAGTCAACTGGCCCTCGTATGGTGTCTGCCTTCCCTTTCCCACACTGTTCAATCCGCTATCATTCCTATTGGTGAGTCGTATGTCATCTGATGCTGGTATTTCAAAATTCAGGACTCTATTTGAATTCTTGATAATGGTATATGTTCATTAATTCCAAATGATTCTTCGCCAGATTTAAAAGTTTTATTTCTCTGTTGATGTTATGATTGTGTAACTAAATTATTATGGGCTGTGGCTGATTTTTCTATATGTTTAAATTTAATATTTCTCGAGTGTTCTCTCAATCTAGTTTCTAAATTCCTTTTGTCTTATCAGATAATCTTCACAATCAATGGTATATATTCCCGACAATTTGTAAAATGGGCGATTTGAGTATTTATTTTGTGGAGCCAATTCAATATTGTAATCCTTAGAAATCTTGTTGAACACTTTAGGGTGATATGTAAATTTACAGTATGTTTCTTTTGGATCTATCCTTTTTAACTTGCTCACATTCCATATTGTTTTATATCTTCCATATCTGTCAGTCATTCTGGTTACCAAATTGGATTTAAAACCATTCAAATTTGCAACGTGTTTAATGTACTCCAATTCTTTGTTGTATTCAATATGTGTGAATGCAATGTTAACCAATCTGTAAATTAAACTATAAAATATGGCATGTTAATGTGCTTTTGGGTTGAAACTATTGCTTTTAATGTAATTGTTCACATATGTTGGTTTCTGTATATGCCATATTTTAATCTCTCTATTTCTCACGAAAGAAAGGTAACCATCCATTCCTGTTTAATTTCCAAGGTAAACTTAACTGATCAAATTATATAAAAAATTTGAATCGGAGTTGAAACACTTATCACTTGTATGTTTTACAACTTGATAGTTTCGAGAGCTAATTGCTCCCATCATCGGAATTGGCCAGTGGCCAACTGGTTCCTCGTGGTGTTGTCCGATATGCATCTGTGTGTGGTGGAATCTGGTGTAGTGATGAAACTCCATAGTGGGTTCAATGGCGGAAATTCAAAACTCATCACATGGTGTTTATGTTTTGTGATTAATAATGCATCTCATGCTATCATCCTTTTTATGAATCTTTGGAAGGCAAAAGGTAACTGCGGATTGCTAGGTACCAAATTACTGGTGTTTTTTTTTTTAGGAATGATCAAACTGTCTTCTGTATTCTGTAGGATGGTAAAGGATTCTTGGGCATTTCTTTATATTCTTGATTTTGTAGTGGCCTATTAATACACAACAAAGAATTGGAGCACATTAAACATGTTGCAAATTTCGATAGTTTTAAATCCAACTTGGCAACTAGAAGACTGACAGATACAAAACAATTGGGGATGAGAGTAAGTTAAAAATGATCCAAAAGAAAAATACTGTAAATTTACATATCACCCTAAAGTTTTCAACAAGGTTTTTAAGGATTACAATATTGAATTGGCTACACAAAATAAATATAGTATGCTCAATCTATTCAATCACCCGTTGAAAAATACTACTATTAACAAACTGTTGGCAATATAACAATTGTGAAGATAGTCAAAAAATTTACATTGGTAAGACAAAAAGGAATTTAGGAACTAGGAGCAGTTGAGAAATATAGCACAAGCACACAGAAAAATCAGCCACAGCTCATCATAATTAGTTACAGAATCATATCAGCAGAGAAATAAAACTTCTAAATCTGGCCAAGAATCATTTGGAATTAATAGTGTGAGAGAACATATACATTATCAAGAATTCAAATAGAGTCACAAATTTTTAAAAACCAGCATCAGATGACATCACACAACTCAAGGAATGGTAGCAGGCTGAACAACCAGGGAAAGAGAAGGCCATACAAGAGCCAGCCGATCGATTATTAGTTGATGATGAGCAGGATGTTCTCCTCGAAACATGTTCTACTAAGTGACAAGTGGAGCGAGAGGGTTTTGAAGGTTGACCAAGTTTTTTCTAACAAATTTGATTACCACGCTCCATTGTTCTAAATACTTCATTATTTGAATTTTATACGATATGAAATTAATCTATTTTGCTTGGTAGAAATTTTTAGCAGTATTAGGGGGGAAAAAAATATAGAAACATGTAATAAATTAGGTAGAGAGGGGTGGTCATTGTTTAGAACTGGGGTATCAAAATTAAGGGTATTAAGGATGAAATTTGCATACATAAATGTGGAGGTACAGAAAATGATCTCCATTATATTTTAGAATGTGAAGAGAAGTAAATTATGGAGGGACCAATATGTACCATCAAGACGGCTGCAGTTACCAAGAGAAATAATTAAGATAACACTTTTGAAAACTAGAAATATAATGGAGATCAAAAGGACCAGTGAATTACTGTAAAATATTTGGGAAAAATGGAAAAGAAAAATTTCAAAATGCTAAAAACTATAAATTGTCAAGGAGGCCTATATAAATAAATTGGCACAGTCAAAGTAAACAGAAGTAGGCCAGATAGGCAGTGAATCTGGCATACAATGCATAAACCACCATAGTGTTGGACAGATATATATGCTCAAGGCAACTCAAGCAGAGATAATGTGTTAAATAAATGGAAAAAAAGTAATTATTACTATGTGTCACTGTAATCAAACTATTTTTAATGAAATGAAATAAAATTCATTGATTCATCTTGCTGGGTCCATTTTTTACTTTCTCTACATATTGATACCTAAGATAAAGCATAATACACTCTAAATGTAATGGACCATTATGTAACAGATTTTGGATATAATAGACATTATCTACTTACATGTAAATACAAATTACGACATCATAAATGATAAAAAGTTAGAAACAGTACAATAATACCACATAATCAGAAATGATAGAACATACTTAAGAATTGCATATTTGGATACTTTTGCATACGCTGGTAACATTTCATGTGCACAGGTTGAGAAAGCTACTAGTAACATCCTAACTACCATTCCTTTCTGTGAGTAATGTTAATTGTATTTAATATGTCTATGTAATGTTTGATATCTTTGTTAATTAAAGCACATGAATGATTTAGCATGACTGAGAGAAGCACAAACTTAATAGGTTTATTTTAAGAATTTAGACAGAATAGCACGTTATAAGTGTAAATATGTTTGTAAATAGTATTTCCGTTAGATGTATCATAACTGAGAGAAATGAAAATGGTGCCAATGTACATGCATCTGCACTCAAAGCCTCGTAAACAAAGAAGTGTCCAAAGCTAATGAGCACCTGGCTAAACATACTGTTAATACATAGATTTACTGACAGATCAATACATGTGTAATATAAAATGGCATCTCATGTAGTATCAACTACAAATCGTAATCACTATAACTAGGCCCAAGATTTTGATGACCTAAAAAGTACTAAAAAGATTACCTAAAAAGAAAATGAAGAATGACTTAAAAATTATCTTTATTTGTTGATATTATTGCACATTATAATTTCAACTTAACATTCAACACTGCTTTGCAATAAGTTACACTTTTGCAAGCTTTGAAATTTGAAGAACAGACAATTTGTCAGTTAATAATAGACGCACTTATAATTTAAAAGCTTCTTTCAACATCAAATGAAGACACAGCAGCATACTTAAAGCAGCAAGTATCTCTTCTTCATTGAGGGAGTACACTCTGCCTATCAGCATCATAAATTTTACACACAATATCAACACAGTCCAACATTTTTTCCATTTTATCAAAGGTAATTATTTACTCAATATAGCTTCCACTCAATTAAGATCACTTACAGTGGATTTCACCACTTCTAATTGATCTGACATCAGACCTCCACGTTGTTCCAGGGGAGCAATAATGTCTGGCAGAAATCTTAAGTTAGATTTAATGCCAAGTTACCTTGAATTTTGCAGTTAGAAGATCCTGAAATATTTTTATGGATGCTGCACTGTCACTATCAAAAGAGTCTATGACTTTTTTCACAATTTCAAAATTTTCACTGTAATACCAACAAGTATCTAACTGTTTCCCACCTAGCAAGAACTGGAGCTGCTGCAAGTTTGGGGCTTTACTTTGGAAGGTCTTCACACAAGATAGCGATTTAGAAAATACTTTTTTTCACATTTCTGTTTAGTTTATCCACAGTTGGTAAGTGATCCCTCATATCTTCTGCAACTTTTACAACAAGCACAGTTTGTCTGATGGTGAATTTGTTAAAGATTGCTTGAAAATAGCTGCTGAATGATTGTGGCAGAATCAAATTGATTTAATGCAGTTGTCTTTCATGTACGACAGTCACATGCAGCATACAAGATCTTGCTATTGACATGTCTTTTCAGTATATGGAAGCTGCAAGCAAATTTATTGCATTTTCCTTAGCTGTAGATGATGGTACTGATGTCTCCAGTACGGCACAAGATTGCAATTTTTGTCAGAGATTAAGTGCCAATACAACAATCGTCTTCATGCATTAATTGTGCAGAGGAAGCTGTGGAAAGTATGTTTACCCTGGAGTTTGCTTGTATCTGTGACCACAGATGGAGCACCTGCCATGGATGGCTAGGAATCGTGCAGTCTGAATGACAAACTAAAAGATCAGATCCATTGCATCATCCATCAGGAAAACTTGTGCTAAAAGTGTTGCGATGACTGAAGTGACGAGTATCATCATTAAATCTACAAAAAAATACGATTCTATGGACTAAATTACCAGCAGTTCAAAGTGTTCCTTAAGATTTTTGAATGTGAATATGATGCTATCCATTCTTTTACTGATGCATATGGCAAAGTAAAGGAAAACTGTTAAACCTGTTTTTCAAGTTACTTAAAATCACAACCTTCATAGAAATAAGTGGATCTTCTGTACCACAGTTTTGAGATATAAAAGTGGAGGACTGATTTTGCCTTCCTTGTGGACCATTTGAATACGTTAAATGTCATATTCCAATGAAAAAGTAAACTAATAATGCATGTGTGTTGCTTTCTGAAATCAGAATTACAGATTCAGCAATTATTGGGTGGTTATTCAGTTCATTTTCAAATCAATGACCGATTTGGCTTAGAGGATATGTTAGTGTACTACAAACACTGCTTCAAGAATTAGAAACGAGACTCCAGAATATTTCTACACATAACACAGAGTTTGATATTTTCACAGCATTTAGTTTGGCATCCCTTCACATTTTTGGTTAGAGATTATCAACTTGAAATGTGATAGGCAATTACATGACAAATACACAAATAGGAATAGACTTACTGAACTTTATGTGAAGTTTTTGACTTCATTGACAGGCCACTAGAATCCTATCCATATTTGGGTCAATATAAATCTGTGAATAGTTACTTTTGGCTATGAAAATAAAATGTATTTATACCAATTATAGCACTCATTTTATAATTTATAAACACATTAGGCATTATGTTTCTTTGTATTTCTGTGTAGATATAAAATGTACAGCATTATTAGAAAATGAATCAAAATAAATGCTTACTAATTTAGGGTATTACCCAGAATGTTTCTCAGGATGTTTTCTGCATCCTCAGCGTATCATTAATATCCTGGTTAACATTCTTGAAACTGAACTTAGGACTTAATTTCCTTAAATTAATAACTGCAATCCAAAATGCATAAAAAGATGAAAATGGAACTCAAGTCTATGGTCCACTGTGGTGATGAGCCACCTCTGAGTGGATTATTGCATAGAGCTTTCTTGCAAAGCGTCAACTTTTCACTTGCTTACAAGTGCATACGCTGCTTCATAACATTGGTTAAGTCACCACTGGTTTAATCCATGGTTTAAGTTAAACTTTTAGAAAGTTCAAACTCCAAATTCTAGGTCATTGCACTTCACCAGTTTTCCAATGTCTGAATTTTTATACAAACTTTGCCTGAGCATGAATTTGTCAAATCCATCAAGCATGTTGGCAACTTCTTCCACTGTGAGTCCTTAGATAAACACTGTTCCTCCAATAATGTGTTAGCTTCTAATAGAAATTTGAATGTATGAATTGCAAGCAGTTCACTGTCCAAGTTTAGGTTCCTCAGTAATATCTTTGGTTGCACTACAGCTGCGGATTCTGCATCAACCAAGAACTAAATTAATCTTGTTGAAATGCTCACAGCAGAAAAAAGCACATGAAACACCCACATTACCCACCTTGCTATAATGGGGAACTTGGGTAATGGCAAACCTGTGAATTTTCCGTAGCATTTTATTCTACTGGGAGCCTTAATCAACATCATCTTAAGTTCAGAGATGCAGTCATTTGCTATTTTGCATTCAACTCTGATGGCCTTAAACACGCTGTGTAATCAATACACATTATATGATGGAGACTGGAATACATGGACTTCAACTGTACATATGCTGATACCATATACGTTGCTTGATCAGCGACAACTTGCCATATTATTATAATAATAATAATAATAATAATAATAATAATAATAATAATAATAATAATAATAATAATAATAATAATAATAATAATAATAATAGTAATAATCCTTATTGCAGCCAATAGACTCATTACAAGAGCATCAGACATCGTCAGAGATTACATCCTACAATTATATACAGATATGTACAGAACGGCTCCAAATGTTTTCTGTTCCACCGGTAGCGGGGCAAGTGGGGTGTCTTATTGAGAGGTTATGCCAGATATCTTAGCTCATACCTGCTCTACAAGGAAGGTTAAGGGATGTAATAGGCTAAAGAAAATATCAGTCAAACACATTTTCCTTAGACTTGGCTGTAAGAATGTAATAACTGTGAAAAGAAAACAGCGATAACATTACAACAGAGGGACATAAGCAGTATACAAACTAATTTTCAGGAATTAGAGGCATCATATTATTGTATAACAAGCAAGTGCTTCAACTAACATGTGTTTTTTATTTTCATAATGTCCTTATGAATTATGGTTTTTCCGTGCATCGTGACAATTTAGGCCAGAAATTATTTAAAGTTACAGTCTAAGTTACACTTTTCCCTATTTCATTGCATGCAAGATGCCGTTACGACAAACAGCTGCTTATCTATTCCACAATTTATCTTTTTACTGTCTCTACTATTTACCTATAATAAGTAGGGAAAGTGTTGTATACCACCCAAAAATTAAAAAACAAGGTTCATCAGAAATACACCTTTTGAGACCCACTGAATCCAAGGAAAGCATTTTTACTTTCCCTATTACGCACTTATAGTAGGTAGAGGAATTATTGTATTCCACCCAAAAATTTAATAACAGGATTTAACGGAAATGCACACTTTGACACTCCCTGAATCCAAAGAAAGCATTTTCACTTTCTCTACTACGTAGTTACAGGAGGTAGAGAAAGTATTGTATTCCACACAAAATTTCAATAAAGAGATTCACCAGAAATACATGTTTTGAAAGCATTTTTAATTTCTCTACTACATAGTTACACGAGGTAGAGAAAGTATTGTATTCCACCCAAAAATTCAACGATATTCACCGGATATACACCTTTTGGGACCCCCCTGAATCCAAAGAAAGCATTTTTACTTTCTCTACTACATAGCTACAGTAAGTAGAGCAAGTACTGTATTCCACCCAAAATTGAATAACGAGATTAATACTCGAAACGGGAGTACTCATTTTCAGACTCCCTGAAACCCAACAAAGCGTTTTTACTTTCTCTACTACGTAGTTACAGTAAGTAGATCAAGTATTGTATTCCACCCAAAAATTGTATAATGAGATTAATACTCGAAACGGAAGTACTCATTTTCAGACTCCCTGAAACCCAACAAAGCGTTTTTACTTTCTCTACTACGTAGTTACAGTAAGTAGATCAAGTATTGTATTCCACCCAAAAATTGTATAATGAGATTAATACTCGAAACGGAAGTACTCGTTTTCAGACTCCCTGAAACCCAACAAAGCGTTTTTACTTTCTTTACTATGTAATTAGAGCAAGTATTGTGTTCCACCCAAAAATTGAAAGAGATTCACCGGATATACACCTTTTGGGACCCCCTGAATCCAAACAAAGCATTTTTACTTTCTCTATTACATAGCTGTAGGAGGTAGAGAAAGTATTGTATTCCACCCAAAAACTGAATAACAAGATTCACCAGATATACACATTTTGAGAATCCCTGGATCCAAAAAAAAGTATTTTTACTTTCTCTACTAAGTAGTTACAGTAAGTAGGGCAAGTATTATATTCCACCCAAAAATTGAATAACAAGATTCAACGAAAATACACGTTTGTGACCCCTAAATCCAATGAATTTATTTTTAGAAAATGGCCTGTGTGCGTGTGTCCACCAATAGCATAACTCAAAAGCAAAAGGTTGGTTAAAAACCGGGTTTGCTGTTTAAGTTCAACTTCTTCCAAGAATGCGACACTGAGATTTTAAAGAAAATCCTCCACTCCTAACTACCCTTTACGTTGCACATTTTTCCAAATTTTTTATTCTTTCAAAAATGACTAAGGATTTAGGTTAAAATACATTAGTTTAGGTTATTTTCATGATACATAGAATGTATATCCTTTTATTTTCTAGGAATAGTCTGTAAATTAGTCTTTATTGCCAATGACTTTTGATAATTAGTAATTGTAAGAGAGAGACAAAATCTTACCACACAACATCTGTAGATCTTGTTGAAGCACATGTATATCAAATAACATTTTTTTTATGTCAAATAACTTTTATATTTTTCCTATTTTTAATTTTCTTTGTTATTATTCAGAATTTTCAAATACTTTATACTTCTCTCAACTCAAATAGCTATTGTTTTTCTTTCTTTGTCGTGTTCATACAAAGAGAACAGAATTTCAAAGCTATCACGTCTGTGGCTCACATTCGGGAGGTCGTGGGTTGGATTCCTCTGGCCGACCTTCCTGGCCTATAGGTTTTTTCGGGAGGTTTTCCCAGGCCGCCAGACGAGTGCTGGGAAGGATTCTCACATCCCCGAATTTCCGAACCACCATTTCATTTCCATTCTAATTTCACTTCATCTTTCATCCGTTGGTCTCTTTCAGGGTTGGAAGTATCGGCGATGGTATTACGGTGCAGTGTGACGGATGCTTTTTGTGACTTTCTCCATCCCTCAGCATTCGGCTGACTGTTGGGAGTATCCTAACTTCCTTGGACACCCTCTGTGCTGGATGGGGTCCCTGGTCTACCTGTCCATCTGACGGGGAGTCTCTATTCAGAAAACCGTCCATTCCTGTGCCATATTTCCTGTTTCCGGATGTCCGGTGTCTTGTCTTGCCTCATCCTTCCTCCCTAGTGGAGCATAGGCACAATATCCACTATGTGAATCAGTGCCGAGTCCCCTCCATAGCCAACCAATCCAAAGCTATCACGTAGTGACCAGCTTTGAGGGACTTGGCCATCGCTTTAGCTTAATATGTTCTGGTTATACCTACAACGAATTGTGAAAATAAGTGATGAAGGTTTATCGGTATTAACATGACATAGATGCAAAATAAGCTTTGTAAGAAGAGTGAGTTAAGAAAGTCATGTGAATGCAACACAACATATTTTAGGGCATAAGCTCCATATGCCTGTGTCTCTGTGAACAACATATATCCAAAGCGAAAAGTTGGTTAAATACCAAACTTGATATTTAAGTTCAGCATCTTTCAAAGATGTGACAAGGATTTTCAAGAAAATCTCCCCATCCTGAATAACCCTTTACATGGAAAAATTTTTGAAATTTATTTTCTTAAAAATGGCTCTAATTATTTTGATTAAAATACTCACTGTTTAAAATATTTTCATGACAAACGAAATATATATATTTTGAACTGACTAGGAAGAGCCTCTAAAGTCTTCTTCATTCTGAATGACTTTTGTATAATTGGTAAACTCTAAAACATTGGGCAAAGTTGTGTTACACAAAAAATGCAAACCCCATTAAAGTACGCAGTTTGTTATACATATATTTTATGAGATTAACTAATTCCCAGATATTTTTTGTTATTGGTTTGAATATGTTTTGTAACTGAGAAGTCGTTATTCGTTTTGTTTTTGTCGCGGTCATACAAACAGCATGGAATTACAAAGCATCACGTAGTGACATGCTTTTCGAAAATGTGACTATCGCTTTATCTACGTATACTACAACGAAACGTGTAAATGTGAAGTTTTTCTTTTGGTATTTAATTAAAGTCCTTTAACCAGGTAGGCCATTACGGACAGTGAATGAACGAAATAGTTAAAAAGATGCTCAAATGAGCCCGAGGTCCCTAGAAATTAGAATCTAACATTCATCTAATAAGGGGAAACCCTGGAAAAAACTTTACCCAGGTATTTCACTTTAACTGAGATTCTAACTCGGGGCCTCCTGAGTGTGAGGCAGACCCCCCACACCACACAGATGAGCTAAATGTGATTTGCAAGTTTATCTGGATTATAAGAAGTAGACAGAAAAATGATATTTACAAAAAAAAAAAGAATTTGTAAAATGGTGAAAAGAGAAAGTTATGTGAATGCAACACATCACTTTGTTCAATTTAAAATAATAATTTAATCTATACTTAAACATAATTCTTCCTAATCATAATTCTCGTGTAAGAACGTAGGTTTTCACGGCCGGTGTCACAATTATAACTAATATGATTTTCCGGGCTGTTGTGCCGTGGTCTGCTGAAGAAAGATTTCCCAGACGTTTCGTCCACAACTGCGGTGGACATCTTAAGTGGCGCGGACGAAGTCTTCTCGGTGAAAGTATCGCAGCGTCTGATGCGTTGGCCGTTAGTGCCGCTCTCTTTATAGTGTGGGCGCTCTCTGCTGATTGGCCCGCTGGTATGAGGGGGCTGGCGCCGGCTGTGTTGTTGCTCTCTTCTGATTGGCTCGCAGTGTTTTTCGGTTTTGTATGACCTTTCTTGTTTTTGATGACTAGATGCCAGTTACTGTTGAGTTTCAATGCTTCTTCTTTCCTATTGAAATTATTGGGATGTTTATAAATCTCTATTGCTTCGCGTTGTAGCCGGGTATGGTAATGCTTTATGGAGGAAAGAATGTTGGTGTCCTGAAATCTAATAATGTGTTCGCCCTCGGCTTCAATGGCATGTTCGGCGACTGCCGATTTTTCTGTATGGCCCAGGCGGCAGTTTCTTTTGTGTTCGCTCAGTCTGGTGTTAGCGCTCCGCTGTGTGGTACCAATGTACACTGAACCACACGAACAAGGAATACGGTAAACACCGGCCGATGACAGGGGGTCTCGGGGGTCTTTGGAAGAGCGCAGTAGGCTGTTTAATTGTCTTGTAGGTTTGAATACTGTTTTGACGTTATGACGTTGAAGTATATGTTCAATACGGTCAGTGACATTTCTGAAATATGGCAGAAAGACAATGGACTTGCTTTTGGGTTGGTCCTGAGTAGCCGGTCGGGGCTTGGCCGGACGGCAGGCTCTTCTCACCTCTTGGACTGAATAACCATTTGATTGTAGAGCTGTTTCTAGGTGTCAGATTTCTTGTGGAAGTAAGTGTGGTTCACAAATACGGGAAGCACGGTTTGCGAGTGTCTTAATCATAGCACGTTTTTGTCTAGGATGGTGGTTGGAGTTCTTGTTAAGGTAACGGTCTGTGTGTGTGGGTTTGCGGTAGACAGTATGACCCAGCGTGCCGTCAGCCTTCCTGTTAACGAGTACATCTAGAAAGGCTAGTTGGCCATCCTTTTCTTGTTCCATTGTGAACTGTATACGCTGATTGATGCTATTTAGATGTAACAAAAAATCTTGAAGAGCTTGTTCACCATGGGGCCAGATGACGAAGGTGTCATCCACATAGCGGAACCAGGCTGTTGGTTTGAGTGGAGCTGAGTTTAGTGCCTTTGACTCAAATGCCTCCATGAAGAAATTGGCCACAACAGGGCTAAGGGGGCTGCCCATGGCAACACCGTCTATTAGACGGTGTTGCCATGGGCAGCCCCCTTAGCCCTGTTGTGGCCAATTTCTTCATAATAGACGGTGTTGCCATGGGCAGCCCCCTTAGCCCTGTTGTGGCCAATTTCTTCGTAATAGACGGTGTTGCCATGGGCAGCCCCCTTAGCCCTGTTGTGGCCAATTTCTTCATAATAGACGGTGTTGCCATGGGCAGCCCCCTTAGCCCTGTTGTGGCCAATTTCTTCGTAATAGACGGTGTTGCCATGGGCAGCCCCCTTAGCCCTGTTGTGGCCAATTTCTTCATAATAGACGGTGTTGCCATGGGCAGCCCCCTTAGCCCTGTTGTGGCCAATTTCTTCATGGAGGCATTTGAGTCAAAGGCACTAAACTCAGCTCCACTCAAACCAACAGCCTGGTTCCGCTATGTGGATGACACCTTCGTCATCTGGCCCCATGGTGAACAAGCTCTTCAAGATTTTTTGTTACATCTAAATAGCATCAATCAGCGTATACAGTTCACAATGGAACAAGAAAAGGATGGCCAACTAGCCTTTCTAGATGTACTCGTTAACAGGAAGGCTGACGGCACGCTGGGTCATACTGTCTACCGCAAACCCACACACACAGACCGTTACCTTAACAAGAACTCCAACCACCATCCTAGACAAAAATGTGCTATGATTAAGACACTCGCAAACCGTGCTTCCCGTATTTGTGAACCACACTTACTTCCACAAGAAATCCGACACCTAGAAACAGCTCTACAATCAAATGGTTATTCAGTCCAAGAGGTGAGAAGAGCCTGCCGTCCGGCCAAGCCCCGACCGGCTACTCAGGACCAACCCAAAAGCAAGTCCATTGTCTTTCTGCCATATTTCAGAAATGTCACTGACCGTATTGAACATATACTTCAACGTCATAACGTCAAAACAGTATTCAAACCTACAAGACAATTAAACAGCCTACTGCGCTCTTCCAAAGACCCCCGAGACCCCCTGTCATCGGCCGGTGTTTACCGTATTCCTTGTTCGTGTGGTTCAGTGTACATTGGTACCACACAGCGGAGCGCTAACACCAGACTGAGCGAACACAAAAGAAACTGCCGCCTGGGCCATACAGAAAAATCGGCAGTCGCCGAACATGCCATTGAAGCCGAGGGCGAACACATTATTAGATTTCAGGACACCAACATTCTCTCCTCCATAAAGCATTACCATACCCGGCTACAACGCGAAGCAATAGAGATTTATAAACATCCCAATAATTTCAATAGGAAAGAAGAAGCATTGAAACTCAACAGTAACTGGCATCTAGTCATCAAAAACAAGAAAGGTCATACAAAACCGAAAAACACTGCGAGCCAATTAGAAGAGAGCAACAACACAGCCGGCGCCAGCCCCCTCATATCAGCGGGCCAATCAGCAGAGAGCGCCCACACTATAAAGAGAGCGGCACTAACGGCCAACGCATCAGACGCTGCGATACTTTCACCGAGAAGAC
Source organism: Deroplatys truncata (assembly GCA_030765065.1). Classification (NCBI taxonomy): domain Eukaryota; kingdom Metazoa; phylum Arthropoda; class Insecta; order Mantodea; family Mantidae; genus Deroplatys; species Deroplatys truncata. The sequence continues at coordinate 613,035 of CM060976.1, forward strand.
TTCGTCCGCGCTACTTAAGATGTCCACCGCAGTTGTGGACGAAACGTCTGGGAAATCTTTCTTCAGCAGACCACGGCATAACAGCCCGGAAAATCATATTAGTTATAATCATAATTCTCGTGGTAATGCAAAGAGCGTGGAGTTTCAAAGACACCACATAACACTGACTATCGTTTGAGCTACTGCATTCTTCTTATACTTCAACGAAGTTTGTAGTGGCAGTTCATTTCAATTAACAAGAAGACTCTTTCACTCAAGCCGTGTGTAGGACAAAGTTGGAAACACAGAAAGATTGAAAAATTCAATGTCATAGCTGAGATTTGAACTATGGATCTTCCAGTTTACGTCCAAGTGGCGCAGCAGTAACGCGTGCGACTCGCATTCGAGAGATCCCTAGTTCGCTTCCCAGCTACCGCCCAATCTGACCCACGGGTTTTTTTTTTTCAAGAGTTTTCCTGGGTCGTCAGGCGAATGCTGATATGATTTCTCTCAGCCCCCGAATATCGTTCCATTCCTCATTTCATTCATCTTTAACCCCGTTAGGTCTGTTTCAGGGTTGGAAGTGTCAGCGATGGTATTCCAGTGCGGCGTGGCAGAGAAAAAGGATGCTCTCTGTGGAACCTTATCCTTCTCTCGGTCTTCGGCTGGTTGCCAGGGTATAAGAACCGCTTCTTGGGGACATTGGACCCTCTGTTTGGGGTTGGATCCCCGGTTTGTCTGCCCAACTGTCAGGGTGTCTCAATCTGGAAATTTTAGGAACCTTGTCATTGCTGTGCCGTCACTCCTGGTTCCGGCCGCTCGGTGTCTCTCACCTCGTCCCTCCCTCCCGGGAGTGCCCCCTTGAGGGGCACAAGCACAATATCCTCATTCACTGGATCAGGGTCGAGTCCCCTCCGTTACACATTCCATTCCATTCCAAACCAGAGAAGAGAAGCATTTCAAGAATTCAGAATGTGAATCGTAATACAAAGTCATTTTGTGGGGGGGGGGGCATCTTCAGATTTGTAAGTTGAAAGCAATTTAGTTTTCAGAATAGAGTGCTTTCATATGAACCAATTGCAACAAAAGCACATCAACCTATCTGCATTAACACTTTGGGTCACTATTTTGAAAATTTAGCTTATATGTTATCCTAACCGAATAAAACAGCTATATAGAAGCTGCATATTTTACGCTAAATGTTTTTTCCTTGTATCTCTTAATATTTTCTCCTTTTGCATACAATATCTAAATAGGTATTTTTACTCTACATCCACTATACGACTGGCATGGTTTTTATTCCTTTTCTTGTGAGTATGTAAGGGGAATTATGTTTCAAATAAAACAATCTTTACTCGTTTTTCAGTAACAAATGCAAAATATATATCATTTTGAAGAAAATTTAATGTTGTACTCAATTGTTCCCAAACTGCTTCAACAGTTTGACATTAATATTACTTTTGCTGCCATATTTTTAAAACATTACTTGAATATTATCAGAACTGAATGTGCCAACTGTATGGAACTACACACTTAGCGCTAAATGTTGTGATCAATATCTATGACAATTAAAAAGCAAAAAAAAGTTATATTCAAGGTAATAAATACCCTCGGAGTATGCGTAGAACGTTTATTGGTGATAATTATGAAACTGTTATTATTATTTATTACTAGCAACAAACATTAAAAACAAGATATACATTATGTGAACCTTGTTTCTCAAGAAAATTACTGAATCTTAAACCTGCATAAAGAGTGTAATATTTGATTGTTTAACAACATATTATGCAAAGAAAATGTTAATTTATTTTCCCTGAATAGTTCTAGTAAAGAGCTAAGTATTTGGTTTCATCTTCTTTCCTCTTAGAGTCAGGTCGCTGAATTATATGAGCATACACAGAAGTAAATGTGACCTTTGAGACAACCTACACTTACTGTTGGCTATAGCCAGGACAAGAAATTTCTTCCCCCTCTTCCTCTACACCCCTTGGCCCATCGGAAAACATTTGAAGCACACTGTACAGACACTTCTTAATTACATAAAATTTTAAAAAAAATTTAAATTTAATACTTACATTGTTTTTCACTTGAGTTGGTAGCTTATTATAATATAAGGCTCCAATTCTAGATGGGTCCTTATTAGTTTGACTTTTATTTGAGCTAACCCTATGATAATCATTTGAACCTCTAGTATCATGGTTATGGCAGTCTTTATTGAGCACATTATATTCCCTATTATTTTTGACAAGTAGTGTACTTTTATAAACATACAGTGAAACTACGGTTAATATTTTTGCCTTTATGAATGTTTCCCTGCATGACTGTCCGTAGTTGAGGTTGTAGATACATCTGATACTTTTTCTTTTTTTTTGTATTTTTAATATCAAATCCATGTTGGACTTACTTGTACCCCCCCAAATTTCAATTCCATAGGTTAAATATGGATAAATTATGCCATAGTAAGCTGAATTGAGAATAGAGGTGTTTTTTTATTTTGCCAGCTATCTTAGAAGGAATAGTCCCGAGTTAATGTTTTTGCAAACAGTATCTACATGTATATTATATGTTAGTCCTTCAACAATATTTATGCCTAAAAGTTTAAAATTGTTCACCTGTTCCAAAATGATATTGTTAATATTTATATTTATTTCGTCCATAAGATTGTTGGGCTTTTGGAATATCATAATTTTAGTTTTGTCTATGTTTAGTTTCAGTCCACTATGTAGAAGATATTGCGAGATTTCACCAATTGCAGTTGTCATTTTTTGTTCTAGTGTCTCTGTAACCATTCCAACATACTAAAGATGTGTCATCAGCATAGGAGATTACTTTACTGCATTCAGGTGTGGGTAAATTATTTATATAAATCAAGAAAAGTCTGGGTCCAAGCACTGATCCTTGAGGTACACTGTACTTTACTAAGTTATATTCTGACTTGACATATCTATAACATTACCTTTTTTTCCAACTTATTTCAGTACACTGTACACGATTTTTTAAATATGATGCTAACAATTTGTATACATGTCCTCTGAAACCATAATTTTCTAGTTTTGCAATTAGGTAATCATGCAACACAGTGTCGAATGCTTTTGAGAGATCTAAATAGATTTATTGCTATCTAATACTTTCAATTGTTCATGCATATATTCTGCAGTACCTGTTGCAGTTGACAGTTTATCTGTAAAACCATGTTGAAAACGGTTAAGGATGTTATTAGATTTTAAAAAGCTATTTATTCTGTTCATAAGGACCTTTTCAAATACTTTACTGAAGATAGAGGTTAGGGTAATTGGTCGATAATTACCAACATTAACATTTGAACCCTTTTTAGGTCGCACTAAACTTATTTTTAACACCTCAAGAAATAAGTCCTCATTCATTGAATAATATATTAAATAGACCATATATTCATCAGCTACAGTTTACAATGTTTTAATATCTTGGGTGATACTCCATCCCACCCTGCTGAATTCTGATTTTTAAAGTTACTTATTATTTTGCCAATTTCCTCTACAGATGTGTCATAAAGATACATGCTATTTATTATAGTTTTGTCCTGAGTTATGTTACTACTAACATTATTATTAATAATACTAAGATTAAGATCATTTGTGTTTAAAAAGAAGGTATTGAATAATTTACAGATTTTAAGTGGGTTGTTGACTATCTTCCCGTCTGCGCACAAGTTTATGTTTGTATTCTTAGCTGCCTGTGGTTTAGCCTGCTTGTTTATTATATCCCATGCAGCTTCCATTGTATTCTCAGAATTAACTATTTCATTTTCAATTTTCTCAGTCTTTAATTTGAGTAGCGCTTTTATGTGCTATTGTTTATTCAAGTTACGAGCATTTTTATAGAAATGTAGCTTGGTAGATTGATAGTATTCATACGTAGACTTCATTTGACGTTTTAATACCACCAATTCAAGTGGTAAGATTATTTTTTCCCTTGTTTTGCAAGTGGACAAGCTTGATCAAGGTGAAATCTTAATTTTTGTAGAAAGCTTTTCCATTTTTGATCAGTATTACATGCTTCATATACATCATTTCTCTTTTTCTAACTTATATTGTAATTGGATCAGATTCTTCTTCCGTGTTACCCTAGCATACTTAAATATATTATCCTCCATTTTACTTTGACAATTATGTATGTCTATTATTTGCCCCCTAGAGTTCATTATTTAGTGCACAAAATATATCATCCTTAAGATTCGTTATTATATGATCAACTGAGCTAACTGAGTGATCACTAATCCTACTCGGACAATTATTAGTTTAAAGCTACCAAGTATATCATTTAAATCAGTTGTCCGCACAAATCTCATAAAATTACGAGGTAACTACGTATAGTATTCCTGAGAGCCAAAGTTTACAGCAACAGTGTATGATTGAAAAGCTGACTTTTTCCAATTCATACATTACAAATAGCACTGGTTAACATGGATCTCCTGTCAAAGGCAACACAAGAATATTTGGAACAGCTTTTCAAAGAGAATCAGAGGATTATCTAAAATAAAACAAGCAGCATGATAATCAACAACTTGTTCTTTATTGGCTAGAAATAATTCTTTCGAAGGGCTTGGCCCTTTCATCTGGAACAGATCTTTACTTTTCTTAGGAAACTCTTCATTGCATGAAAAATATTGCTGCCATATTAACTTTATGGGGAGAGAAATGCTACAATTTAAAAATGAGCTGTGATGTCTGTGGAAAAAGCATTCTGTTCCCTTCTTTTTGCATCAAACATCTGCAATGATTCTGAATAAATGACTGCTTCACAGCTTTTTCATGAATCTTTTTTCTGGTGCTTTGCATATTTAAGATGTACTATGTACCTTAATATTAATATCACACAACAAACATTGAGTATTCTTTCCATCTATTTCAATGAAATCATTTGTGAACATTGTTCCATCATACAAACCTCTTCCATTTTACTACTACTTAGTATTGCATGGCATTGTTACACAAAATATTAAAAACTTATTAACACACTGTATATTGTCACCTGGCAAAGTTTAAGCAAATCTAAAGGTTTACATAGTAAAATGGCATACTAGTACGGAAGACTTGTTTAATAACATCTAAGAAATATTGAAGAGAAACTTTCACACTGACAATTGTCTATGGTGAGGATTGGAGCTGGTTGTTGAAGGTCAGTCAGTTGTTATATGGGGAAGTCTTGTATGTCCTTGTCATTATCATGCTGTCAATTACATCAAGATAGTACTCACTGTTACCCTACTTGCTTGCCAATATGACAGTGACTGCTATCCTACTTGCTTTGTTGTTTTGGTCTCATTGAGGAGTTCAAAATTCATTAAGGAGAAAAACTTTTTTTTTTGAAATAGTGAAAAGTTTTTTTGAAGTTTTTAACTAAAATGCTGGGTAACTTACAGCATTTTTAAAATATATTAACAAAAAGGAAAAGTTCCTAACACAAAGGCTACTAGAGCTAAAAAAAAAAGAAAAGGGGAAAGTTAAAACCAGAAAATTTGTAGGTGGAACCCACTCAGTAATGCTGCTTTTAAATTATATCACATTTTTTTTATGAAATTCATAAAAACAAAATGCCCTTTAAAATCCAATCCCTGTTAATCAGCCTACAAATAATGAATGTGACAGTAGATTATATAATGCAGTCCACAAACTGGAGGACCCTGAAGAAGTGATAGTATGAGGACTAATATTTCATGAAGTCCTAGCACTAAACAACAGAACTGCAGTATTCAAGATTGCCATACTTAGGTCAACTCATCCTGAAGTTTGGAAGGTTCTAGCTCATAACAAAGTTTAACTGATCTAAGATATGTTGCAAAATTAAAAACAATTACTACTCTCAAAGCTTACCTTCATTTAAAAATCTGATGTGTTACACTCACATGACTTTCTCTACTCTTGTACAAACTATTTTTACAAACACTTATTCTCATGTTAATCGAGATGTTAATCTTATTGCTAATTTTCTTGTAGATGCAAGGGGAATATGGTAGGTTTTAAGTGATAGTCATATTTTAAGAGCTGGTTGCTATGTGGAGTATTCCATTCTCTTTGCATTACCAGGGCAAAAAAAAAAAAAAAAATTAATAACGAATTCTCATTTGAGAAAAAGTATTAGTATTGGAAAACTTAAGGGAATAACAAGCAATATCTCGAAAATGGTTCACTCAACAAAAAAAATGTATATGACATAAACTGTGTATTTTAACGTGATCTACATTTTTTGTGTAGTAAACTTTTGTCTATCTCTTATGGTTTACCAGTTATGCAAGTCGTTCACAATGAAGAATACTTTTGGAGACATTCCCAGAAAATTCGAGATATACAATTCGTTTGCCATAAAAAGATCTTAAACTGATGGCATTTTATTCAAAATCGTTAGAGCCATTTTTGAGAAAATTAACATTTTCGAAAAATGTTCCATGTAAAGGGTAATCTGAGGTGGGGGGATTTTCTTGAAAACCTTGTGTCGTATCTGTGGAAGATACTGAACCTAAATACCAAGTTTGGTGTTTATCCGACTGTTCGTTTCTGAGTTATGCTGTTCACAGACACACACACAGACATGTTTCCAAAAATACTTTATATGCATTCAGTGCACCTCAAAACATGGATTTCCTGTAAAATCTCGGTATCAAATTTTTGGGTAGAATGCAATATTTTCCCTACTTACTATGTGTAGTAGAGAAAGTAAAAATACCAGGATTTACACTTCAAAATATGAGTTGCACTTCATAACCGTAAGTTGTTTCCATGCCAGTAAAGGTAGAAAACTGTACCACTGTGCATGTAATCAGGGTCAATTGTAATGCCCACAAGAGAAAAAAACGTCTTGGAAAGAAATTTTAGGAGAGCAAAACTCACTTAAGAATGTTTCACAGGAAGACCCACCTTCTAGAAATTCTCAAAGACCTCAATAAATGTGTTTCAAAATCTGGAGATGGTGCATTTTGTATTTCAACCAGACGATCCATACAAAAAATATGACCCAAAAATTAATAAAACTAAGAAAATAACAACATAATTGCTCTTAAGAGAGCAATAGAATCATGAATGAAGAGAGGTCTGTCACAGGTTAAGAAATTATATTTAATTTAATTTAAAATTACATATTAGAGACATAACAGAAATTTTAGAAGAAAATATTACTACAGAGTATTAAGTACAAAAAATACTATCACATCCGTAATTTATGCAAATCTAGAAAACAGCATTCTAATAACCAGAAAAAATACAACTTCCAAGTTAGGAAGTAATTGAGTAAAATTACCTGAATTACTCAGTGGTTAGAGCAACCGGACGGCGACCGGGAGATCCGTGGTTCAAATCCCGGCTATGGCATTGAATTTTTCAGTCGTCTGATTCTACCTTTCCAACCCTGTCCAACACACGACTTGTGTGAAAGAACAATTATTTTCATTAATTGACCTAATAGTGGTTGAAACTAAAAGCCCGAGACTTAAGTACTTACAAAGAATGTAAGTCGCCATTGGGGTAGGACATCTCAATACATTTGAGATCTCCTTGTGGTTTACCGGGAAAAATTCGAGTCAGCTGGAGAATTCAATGGCGTGCCAGCATGTTGCCATGGTAGCTCAGTGGTTAGAGCAACCGGACGGAGACCAGGAGATCCGTGGTTCAAATCCCGGCTATGGCATCGAATTTTCCAGTCGTCTGATTCTACCTTTCCAACCCTGTCCAACACACGGCTTGTGTGAAAGAACAATTATTTCCACCTGAATTACTGGTAGGATTTCAATTGTAAAGTCATTTTATTGTAATTGTTACTTTTTTACAGTATGCAACTTCTACTCATTTACTCTTGGAATAAAATTTTATATCTTTCATTCTAATAAACACCACAGCACAGTGAGAGTTTGGTAATGCACTCACAACATTTTTACAGCAATGCTTCTAAGGTGTTATGTTAGGTGAGTTTGCTATGAGTAGAGACCAGGATATGTGATGAAATAAAACGAATAAAAGTGGTGGAATAAAAAGCTCAAAGTGGTAAAAGAAAATACTCAGAGCAGTGAAATAAAAAATCAAGGAATGACAACTTAAATGGAATAAGTATTGCTTTTCTATTGAAATAATCATAACTACTATTATCTTAAAAAAAAAAAAAAAAAAAACATCACATAGAAATGAATAGCAAGTACATTAAAATTTAACTGAAAGTGTCACCAAAGTACAAACCACCATTGTTTCTACATTTTCTGAGCTTAATTTCTTTGTCTGTCTGACAATAACTTTACATATACCGACAAGCCTCTATCGCTATCCACGTTTATAGTCGGAAACTATACTGCCTTCAAGCAGCAACTTGAAAAATCAGGATATTCCTGCATCAGCCCCTTCAGTAATTCAAATTCTACGTCCTGCTTCAAGGCAACTGTCTTTGACTAATGCTGCAATGCTAGGTATCCTTTCAAAAATACATCTTTACAGAAGCCCTTCAGAAGTGGAATCTGACTCATGTGTCACATGAGCTCATTGGATACTGATGCTACCAATAAATTAGATAAATGAAAAAGCTGGACAGTTGAGTGAAGGATTTTTCCTGCAGGATCTTCTGCCAACAATTCTCCAGCTTTCTGATGCTGTATTTGGCTAATTTCATAACTAGTGCGTCTTCCCTCTGCTTGGTTTCATTCTTCAGCTTACACAGGGTTAAGGATGTTTCCTCTCCAGACACCTTGTATTTTTATGAGCTGCACTTCACCAAGCAAAGCAGTTACTCTTGGCACAAGCTTGTGCGTTGTAGGATATTGAGTAATCTCAGAAATAGCAGAGCAATGCTCTTTCACAAAATCAGACTCAAAATAAATGCAGTTTCTGTCATCATTTGGAAGCTCTTTAAAGTAACTGGCTGACAGATTAGAGTCAGTCAGTTGCTTGAAGTACTTGAGGAGATCGTTGAAGTATTATCCAACATACACAACAGATTTTATTCATGAACCCACCGAGTTAACATCTTTGCTACTTTAACACCAGCATGTTTATGTTTCAAAAAGTTGTATACTGGTGCTTCTTCTTCCTAGTATTCTTAACCATAGAATGCACAATTAAACAATAAAAATTTGACATCATCTGCAGTATTTTGCTACATTTCACATTTTAAAGTAGGTTTTGTAAAATAAAAACATTTTGCAGTTTCAATTTAAAAAAAGTTAAATTTATCTCATACAAATATGTGATTTTGGTATCATTAAATGTGTCACTCGTGGTCATCATTAATACCAGAAATCCGGGCCTCTAGCTATGAGGGTCATTCAAATATAAAGTGAATTTTTTAAAAACAGATTTGTTAATAATGTACAACCAGTTATATTACTTTTCTCCATAGTTTCAACAGAAATATATTTTCTATGCCAGATGGATAGTTTCTTTATTCCATCATCAAAGAATGAACATGTGCATACAACTCCAATTACACAAAGTGCTCAACCTCTGCATCGTTGCTAAACCTTTTCCCGCCTCTCGTCACTGTACGATGATAATGTTTTCCTCCCTTTCTCCAACTTCCTGTTATTGTATAAAATATAGTTTTTGTGAAAAACTTGAAGGCACCTTGTGGGGTGATTCTGTATGGGATGCTCAGAGCAATTTTAACTTGACTATTTTTGTATTGAGACTGTCTTAGAAACAGAGCCCTTTTTGAACAAACATTACATGCAACAATACTTCCCAAATTCCATGAATAATAAAGCAGACATTTTACTATGCTTCTATGATACAAATGACCCAACATCACAGGGTGCCATATCTGTATATTATTCAAGTAGCATTTTCTTCTTATTTTACACATAATGTGCATACTTACCGCATACAATTCCTCTTTTGTTACATATGGACGATCACCAGCTGTGATTGCACGGAAGGCATTTTCAATCTCCTCTGAACTCTGTACATTCTCCGTCTCTTTGCTGATCATGAATGCCATGTATTCTTGCAACGACACATATCCATCTCGGTTTGGATCAACCACATCTGCAGAAAATGGGGAATATGTTACAAGTTGCTATTCAATTACTTACATTTTTTTATAATTCAGAAAAATGGAATTATTAAAGGTTTTAAAGTAGGGAAAGAAAACAATAATTCTTAGATTAGCATCAATGCAGCTGATGCATTGACATATTAAAAAGTGCTAAACAGGATAATAGCCTATTCACTTGCAATTACTATTGCCATTCCACGAAGCGTCTGTTATGGAACACCGGAGGAAGAAGACAAGAAGTATGAGCACACTTCTATACCACAGACGCCATGACCAGAGATGACTGGAAGGCACATAGTAACCCAGATGACAACTCATGGATTCCATTTCAAGATATGCTGCATCAAGAGTTTTCATAAACACAAAGCACCTTGTATGTGCTCCTTATGTGGAACAACTGAGGAAAATACCATGTACTTGAATGCAAAAGTCACGTAGTCTTTTAAGAGCATTGAACATGACTAATTTGCAAATTGTGTGCTTTTCCTTTCCTTTAATATTAAATAGATGCATGGAAGAAGAGTGACAAATTGTGGATTATGTTGTCATGGGTGTGACTCAAGTAAGTAATTTTATGGCATCAAATTTTGTCAGTAATAGTGCCCATTTTTCATTAACTTTTGAGACAGTTGACAGTATCCTGATGGAGGAAATTGAAGGATATAAATGGCATGATAAGAATGGATAACATACTAGTTAATTTTCTAGTGGAAGTAGAACTTTTGGAACTATTCTTAAAATGGCAACCAAAAAGATTTTTAGGTGTGCTGTTGGTAAGATATGTAAATAGATAAGTGGCTAAACGAAGCTGTGCTTTGGCCAAAAAAATTACATTTTTGGTTTCTTGCATAGTCTTATAAATTGGAATTTTCTCTTTAATTTTATATCTTTTTAAAAATAGTAGTGCATCTGCCATTTTGTACTCTTCAATTCTGTACCCCTAGGTGTAGTTGCAAGTCGACTTAAGTGAATAAGAATTCTGCAACACTTCACAGAAAAAATAATAACTCCTATACTCTTTAGATAACAAAGGTACATTTTAACCGATCTTTTAGGGGAAGCTTTACTCTACAAATTGGTGCCACTTCTAAATATGGTTGCTTCTGTATGAAAAGCCATATGATTTTTTTCTTTGCAAATATACATATATATATGGGTGACTTTTTTTCTTCATTTTTACTTTGAACAGTGTTTTCTCAAATGACATTTTCTGATATAAATACAGGTTTTCTCAGGAACTACTGAATATAGAGCTAAATTAAATTGATATGAAAACAAGACCTCAATGGTGTTATTGATCTATTTTGATGTAAATCATATGTTTTAAAAAATTAATTACATAAATTAAAAAAATTGACACCTTCTTTAATAAATCACATTATTGTATAAAAGAAAATCAGTAAACTAAGAAGGTATGCATCTACAGCCTGTAAAACCTTCAGTCCTTAAATAGTTTGACATAATGGGCCATAAAGCTAGAAAATTTCATTTTTGCACAATAGGGCCTTTAACCTCCCCTTAAATAAAAAGAAGAATGGGCAGAGAGACAGAGTGAAATGGAATTTTTTGTGTGCGCGCGCGCGCGCATATTAATCTCAAAAAGAACTGATTTTGGCAATTTTTTCACCAGTAAAAAACCCTGTTCTTTCCGATTGACATGGGCTGAAAACCACCACCTAATTTCAACTCATAAATTAGTAAAATACTAAAAAGGATTTACAAACCCTTTGTTGAGTTGCCATGGAGCTATAAAATAGTTGCTGTACTCTGCAGAGAATGCATGTCAAAACAAAATCTGGTTACATTTCATTCTAAGCAATACACATGGATGGATATGATGTAACCCTAAGAAAACAAAGATGCAGCTTAAAAAGCGACAATCCATCCTCTTTATAACACTATGATTCTATTTTATTTCTTTAATTGCCATTTATCAAATACTGGAGGTATATGTGTAACAAAACAGTGTCAAAACCTCTGAATAAACCTTTATTCTAATTCCATAGATGTGTGCACTGAAGTTTTTGGATGCCAAAACTATCTTATATCCCTCACGAAAGAAAGTTCTACTGTATCTCCTTTGTACTTATGCCGTAATCAAGTTCATTAGCAGAAAATTGTTAAAATTAGTAATCAATGATTACAGTAATCATATTATATAAACAACTGAGAATCATATTTTTCTCAATACCACAAACTTGTCTTTTCCAAAGAGGTGGCCTGGTAGTGTGGAATCTTCATTTTCAGCAGTTTCACCTCTATTTCATTGTATATTATGTTAAGAGGGAAGATTGTCAGAGATTAAGAAAGACGCTGATCCTTTTGAGTTAATATCATTACAAATAGCTGGGGTTGTACTGCGCTCACTAGATTCTTATTCAACTATATACCAACTACTATTTGAGATAATTGATGATGGAGTTCTATTTTGCATGATTATGTCCCTGGACTAATGTAAATTTAAAAAGAGGTTACTAAAGGTCAAAATATTCCAGACAACACACTTACCAAGTTGGCTTAAGACCAGGAGTCATGTTTTAAAGAACAGTTCATAAATATGAAAGCACAGAGATAAATCTGGTATTGGATATAATTTTTGGGTAAACACAACAATGAAATTGAGGTGGTAAAAGCAGTGCAGTGTTGTCAAAATTAGTTAGCATTTAATGCTGGCTTCACATTTGAGGGCTAAGGGTTTGTGCTAATAAAATAAATAAACCATCTGTTTATCAGACATAATCTCCACATAAACATGCAAAATTGGCTACAGTTTAACAAACTATTCTTTAAAGCAATAATAATTTAAACTTTCTCACAGCAGAAGATATATTTTAGAACATATATCTTATATATTTTAGAACTTTAAAAAACAATTAACAACACTTAATCACAAGACATAATTCACAGAGAAAGGTATATGAATTCGTACTGGAAAAGAGACAAAATTATAGTACAAATTCCTGTATATTTCATTGTAAACTTATTACTGTGGGATTTTTAAATGGGAATACCTATTGCTTCTTATTGAAGCAATATCTTAAAATATATAAGATTCTTTACATACCAAGAATGGCTTCAAATTCAGGATCAGGCTGCCCTTCTTCTACCATAGGAAGATCATAACCAAGTGCCCTCAGACATGATTTGAATTCCTGCTGATTGAGGCGACCACTCTTGTCCTTATCAAAATGCTTGAACATCATAGAGAACTCCTTAAGAGCATCCTCACTCACTCCTGACTGGTTGCGTGCCTGAATTTGTTGTTCCAGATTATGCTGCATACGCATGCCCAGTTGATCAAGCTGATCCCACTGCTGTGCTAGACCCACAGTACTGTGCTCTGTATAGCGATTGTCCAAAATAAGGTGTTCTTCCAATATAGCACCTAAATCTTCAATTTTCTTCAAGTCTGATCGACGAGCTCGAACTTCTGTAGCCTTGCGCTATAAGAAAGAATATTTAGTTTAAAACAGCAGAAAATATGATGTGTAGTTTTAACTTAATAATATAATTCCCTGTAAACTATAAAAAACTTTTACAGTGGACACAGAAAAGCTTTCAGTACCTTGCAGTGATGGGATGATACCAGTATTTCTTGATACTCTATACGGATACTAATTTTTGAGCACCAATATTCAATACTCACTTTATAAAAAACTAAAGGCGATAGCTTGTTCACTGAATTATGAATTTTGTATTGTATGCTAATTCCAAAATTATTCTGTTACACATCTGCAAATGACAAAAATTATTACTTCATAATTCCACATGTTATTTTTTTCATCCAGTAATAAGTAATTAGCATATAGCTCTCAGAAATATAGTAAGATTGTGGATTAAACCTCTCTATTACCCACCCTCATATATTAGTATATACATGTTTTATACATAGGCATATTAGACACAAACATTTTAAGAAAAAAACCAAGGAAGTATTATATGAAATGCAGAAAGATAAAGGAATTAAATATGTTTAAGAACGCGAGCATTCATGAAAGAACGAATATTTCCATTCATTATATATCTCGCGTCATAAGTTCTAATTTGTTTCTGCTGGATTAACATATTTTGGTCACTGGAGTAGGTAAATGTAATGGCTGAGAGTGAGTCGCTAAACCAGGCTAATGCAGAAATGTGGTTTAGCTTCATTCACAATTCAGTTAATGCTGTATGTTACACAAGTACCTCTACTTCTTCCCCTATTGTTTTGCATGTTTTCATTTAGAGAAAAGAGTCAATGGAATGTTGCATTCATCGCAGTCAAGGTCTATCAAGAACTATAGTCCAGCAATTCTTTGGGGGACACATGCAAGGATATAACATGAAGTCGCGACTCCTTTCATTCCTTATATACCATAAAGTTAAATGCAAACAACTTTTAATAATGCAAAACTTACACATTTAAAAACATCCAAAAAGTATTAGACCTACTTTAATACCACTGAGTATCAAGGTATTGAGATCCCATCCCTAGTATCTTGTAAAAACATCTACATCCTCTGTCATATAAAATTAGTGTACATCTCTATGAAACAGACAGCTAAATGAAATTGTCTGCCATTACAACCAAACATTTTTCACAACTAGTTGTAATGATTGATTTTAGGTGGAACTTATTTTAACTGTGGGATATTAACATAAATTATTTGAAACTAACATATTTGTTATTAGCTGAAAGTAGCTTTTAAATCACTTCTAGATTGTGAACAGCTAGCTGTATATCACATCCAAATGGTATTATAGATTATATTTCGTTTTAACTTTGGTTCAAAAACTGGTGATCTATATATAATTTAGGAATAATCAGACTATATCAAAAACGTAGTAAGCCATATTTTGAGTTATTACCATTCATATTTTACAGAATATTTTTCTTTTTTTGGTTAAAAATATTTAGCATTTGTTATAATTTTCAACTTTATATGTTGTTTTAAGATAGCCTGTCTGTCATTCCATTTGTCTATCCATCTTTTTGTCCATTGGTCTATGCTTCCTTCAGCCTAACTGTTAATTTATTTATACTATAGTACGCATCTGGAAACTTAGAAAAAGGTTTAAGCTCTTTGTGGGGTTTGATCTGTAACCAACTTTGGTTTGCAGCACTGCCACAAATTGAAGCAAACTGATGGTGCAGTAAAGTAAACTGAAAATTTGGGGGGGGGGGGATGGTTATGAGTTACATTCACATTACTTTCTCTACCCACTCTTGTATATAGTATTCTCATACAAACTTACTCTTTTACCTGCTTCGTGTTAATCAAGATAAACATTTCCAGAAATGGTTTCGTTACACATTTTGTTTAGGTAAAAGGAGCATACAGTAGGCTTAAACGAGTCAAATCTTTTAACCCGTCATTTGTCGCTAAATGAGCACTTTGCTCACACTTTTGCCTTTTTTTTTTTTTTTTTTTTACGGTAATGACTGCTGATAAAATCTTCTCGCTCAATCTAGCTGACTTTTAAACTTTCCTGAAGCAGTTGTTAAAGTTATATTTAACAACAATCACAATGACAATGGTTTATGCAATCTATGTCCGGTTGCGGCACAGCTGTGAGCGGTTTGCTCATCAAGCGACAAACCGTGCTATTCAATTGTTGTGCAGTCCGCAATCATCCTGGCTTGAAGCTGAAATGTAGAAGCCCTATTTTGTGTTCATTAAAAATATTCCTTCATTTGAATTGTTTTCATTGATATTCAGTTAGGTTTTTACAATGAGTCGAGCAAAACAAATCCTTCTGCTAGCCTTACAACAGGAAGGAAGGGATTCTCAAGGTATGTTTATTTTTACTTTTGTTATAATAAATGTGTATGTAATTACCATATTTTTAACGTTTCTTTCGACACGGGTTCGAACACTGTTGTTGAGAATCGAATTTAGGCCAACATTAGATGTGATAATCAATAGTGAAACATTTTCTAACATGATTTCTAACTACATCTTATTTATTATTATTATTATTATTATTATTATTATTATTATTATATTTTATTTTAGGTATCCCTGCATGGTTGAGTGAAACTAGTACTTCTGTTGGCCTAGACAGCGGTGATTTGAACCAGGAAGAAAGATTAGATGAATGTGAATTTGATGTGCCCTCTGAACATAGTGATCATATAACTGATTCAAAACAATCTGCAGGAGATGGCTCAGAAACCGAAAGTGATTTTCAGCCAACAGGTCTCTCATATATCGGAAAAGATAAAATAACAGCATGGTCCATGCATCCACCATGCCCCAATGTTCGAAGCCCTAGACATAATATAGTTACATCATATTGAAGCTGTAAAGGAGAGGCAAAAAATGTAACTTCAGTCGCAGATGCATGGAATTTATTCTTTCCTGAAGAGACAATTTTACATATTACGAACTGTACTAACATATATCTCCAAAAACTGCGTACTAAATATGCACGACCGAGGGACTGTCCTGATACAACTCCACACGAATTAACTGCTCTAACTGGTATTCTACACATGGCAGGCTTGAAAAAGGATGCTCATATCAACATCCAAGAGCTTTGGGCTGATGATTGCACAGTCTCCTGACTGTTTTTGTGCCGTGATGTCAAGTCGCAGGTTCTATATTCTTCTCGAGGCTCTATGATTCGATGACATCAACGATAGAGCTGATAGAAAGAAAATCGATAATCTGGCGCCCATTAGAAGAAAACACAACACTTGATGAAAATGCTACCTGCTTTCCGAGGAAGATGTAAATTCCGCCAGTACATTCCATCAAAACCATCAAAATATGGAATTAAAATTTATGCATTGGTAGATTCTGAAACATATTATGTTTCAAATCTAGAAATCTATCCAGGGAAGCAACCTGAAGGTCCATACCAGACCGATAATAAAGCATCTAGTGTTGTGAATAGAACAGCAGCACCCATTTTAAATAGGGGAAGAAACATTACCATGGATAATTATTTTACATCTGTTCCGCCAGCCTTGGAGTTGCTACAAAAGAAAACTACTGGTTGGAACACTAAAGAAGAACCAAAAAGAAATTCCACCCATTTTTGTAAATACTAAAGAGAGGCCAGCTTGTAGTTGTATGTTTGGTTTCCTCAAAATGGGGGTTCTAGTGTCATATGTGCCAAAAAGAAACAAAAATGTGCTGCTTCTTTCAACTCTACATTCTGGTGATGAAATTGATGAGGAAACCGGTTACCAAAACAAACTGCACAACAACCTTCTACAACAAAACAAAAGGTGGAGTTGATATTGTCAACGAACTGGCATCTCAATATTCAGCATCTAGAATTACCTGCAGGTGGCCAATAACAGTATTTTTTTGGCTGTTCAACATTGGTGCAATAAATTCTCAGATAATTTATTTCACTAAAACAGAGAAGAAATTAGTGCGTTGAATATTTTTTAAACATTTCGCTTTAGAACTTATAAAACCCATGTGAGAGTACGATGTCTATTTCAAATTTGTCAGACAACTTGCAAGTCTCAATGAAGAAAATTGTTGGTAATGAAGAGGAGAATGCAGAAACTGCAACTACTGTGATAACTCCTGCTGTATGTTCACTATGCTCTCAGCGACAGAACAGAAAAACCAAGAAAAGCTGTGGTAAATGTAACAAATATTTGTGCAACAAACGTGCAAGAATTATCTGTGATAAGTGCCTTGAGCAGCCAGTGTTGCCATCACCATGACTTGTTTTTAGGAGTATATTGATTCTGTGCTATATTTAGGTAGTGCATATAGTACCATATTTAACAAACACCAAAAAAATAATTTTGTCAATGAAGACATTGGATTTGAATTTCTTTCAAATATCTACATATACTACATTTAGTCAACTGCAAGTTAATATTCTTTACTTTTTTTTGTGAAGACAAATATTTTGTGATCACTTCAAAAGCAATGTCATTTGTAGTAGATTTAGAAAAATTATAATTTGCGTGTTATTAAATTGTGTTATTGACATAATGTTACCTCTTGTTACGTGTATTTATTACCATGAGCAAAATGCTCATTATCGTGAGCGAAATGCTCACAGTGCGACAAACCATGTCACAACAATGGTAGCGACAAATGACGGGTTAAAAGTGGGACTGTGAGATTCCACTCTCTTTGCCTGGCCACAAGGAAAAGAAAGAAAGAAAGCAAGAAAAAAGAAAGAAAGAAAGAAAGAAAGAAAAAAGAAAGAAAGAAAGAAATAAGAAGAAAAATTATTGCCACTTAGCAGTTGAAAAAGGTGTAAACAATTCAAACCAATAATCATCTCAGAAATGGTTAAAGTCATCAAATAAAAATGTATTTGACAAATTGTGTGCTTTAACAAGATCTACATTTTTTTGTCATAAGTATCTCTTAAGGTTTACAACTTTGGATAAACAGTAGAGAAAGTAAGAATCTGATGACTTACATTCACATGGTTTTCTCTATCCACTCCACAAACGTTTCTAGAAAAACTTAGGGAAACACATTAGGCTCAAGCAATTATTAGGCTTATGCAATAGTCAAATTCATCGCTATGTGATGGCTTTGAAATTCTATTGTCTTTGCATGACCGTAAGAAGAAAACAATAGTTACTTATTTAAAAAACTATGAGGAATTTCACAATTCAAACTAACAATGAATATCTCAGAATTGGTTAATGCCACAAAACAATTATTTAACATGAATTTCATGTTTTAATGAGCTCTACATTTTTTGTGTAGTAAGTGTTTGTCCCTCTCTTACATTTACCAGTTATGCAAAATTCCCTCAGAATGAAGACTCCACAGACTGTATCCAGAAAATTCAGATATACATCTTATTTTTTGTGCAAATATCTTAAAACATACACATTTTAATCAAATTCATTAAAGCTATTGAATTAAAATCAAGGTTATTTTTATCATTTAATTTAAACCAGTTTTTGAATTTTAATTGTGACATATGCTTACAGAAACTTTTGCTAATCTCAATATCCAAAATGAGAATCACTTTTTATATGGACTACAATACATTAAGGACATCTGATATTTAGTAAGAGGTTGAGAAATTTATTAGTAAATCTAATTCAGGGTTTTCAATATCTTGGCCTTTTTCTATCAATTTTTTCATTGGTAAAAATTGCTAGTAGAGTTAACTCCAGTAGTTTAGGACAAGAACTTCCTTTTTACTTTCTCTAGCACTTTCATTTCTAACCAAAAATATTGTATTGAGAGTTTATCGAAAATACATATATTGAGGTTCCCTGAAGAAAGAAAGACACACACATACATTAGGAAAAGGGGTATTCATGTGTGTGAGTGAACAGTGCAACTATAAAACAAAAGTTCAGCATTTTCTAAGGATGTCATACTAAGATGTTCAAGAAACTCACCCCCAACTACAAACCTCCCTTTACATGGAGCTTTCTTGCTATTCTTTAATTTCCAAAAATGGCTATAACAATTTTGATTAAAATACCTTATATTTAAGACTTTACATGAAATATAAAATGCATACCTTGAATTTTCTGGGAATAGCCTGTGAAGCCCTCTTCATTCAGAATGAATTTTGTTTAATTGGTAAATCATAAGAGATAGAACAAACACTTAATATAGACCTCTTTAAAATACACAAATTTATTTGAAATGATGTTTTTATGGCATCAGCCATTTCCAAGATACTCAATTATGGTTTGAATTTTTCAATATTTTGAAATGGTGACCATTCAGCTGTTTCTCACATTGTTACGGAAAGAGTATGGAATTTCAATATTACCATAAATATCTGGCTATCACATCCCTCTAGTACCTACAACAAAATGTACAATGAAGCCATTTCTGCTAATATTTATTTTAATTAACATGAAGCAGATAGAAAAATAAGCTTTTATAAGAATAGTTTGCAGAAGCTATGTAAAAATAAATAAGAGAAATTCAGGTACTATAGCACAATCCATTTTTTGTTTCTGTGGCCACTAGCCTAGCAATAGAGATATACACATGAAACAAATTTGCAATAAATGTTTTGTAATATTAATTATTATCTACCATTATTTAGGTTGTTGCAATAGGCGTAAGCTATTTACAGTTTTTTATTATTATGTACGAACCTATATCCTTAGAATAGGTACATACAATGGAGGTATAACAATTACTATCACTAAAAAGATGTTAAGTTTACTGTCATGCTTGTATATAATTTGCACAGAGCCTTTAAGAGCTAGTGTCGCACATTATGGGGCACAGACAATTAGAATTAAATGGGAAACAAACCAAAATATGCACAGTAATGCTAAATGAAACAACCAAAACATAATCATCTTGTACAAAATCCAATTTAATCACTTGCAAGAAATCCATTTATTGAAATACATCTTAAAATAGTATTTTATGCATTTCAGAAAAACTTATGAGCTAAACAGCTAGCTTACATTCTGCAATGGGAAGGTCTACGTGTGATAATTTTACACCTGCTAACCATATAACTGGTGGTATTCATATAACATCTGAATGGACCTCAGTGTTACAACTTAATGTCAATTATGCTAACTTAAGGGGAGTACCTGGAAATACAGGAGGAAAGAACTGTATTTCCCTTTGCTGAAGATGCGTAAAGGAGAATGAAACATTCAAGTCATGTACTTGGAAACTGTGTTCAACTCCCTCCTTATTAACTGAAGGCATCACAAAGCCAAACACGTACTTACCTGCATGTTGCAAATTAAAGAATTTGAGTGCTTTGAAGAAGTACATGCATTAGATGGTGATGGATCTAACCGTTTTATTGATATTATAGGTTTCAAAAAGCCTTCACATGAAGCTTATATCCTGGATTCAAAAATTATATATGAAAATGGTGTTTATACCAAGCTGAAAAGAGTGGATGAAGTAAAGAAAACCATTTATGAAAGTTGTTTTCCTTTTTTAGAAGAAAAATACTAACCCCAATTTGGTCAATGTACTTTTTATGTTCAAGGTCCCATTTGGTTCCTATGGAACCATTTACAAGGATGCACTTTTCACAAATTAGGTCATACAGTAAAAACCTGCCTTCAATGGACCCCTTGTTAAACGGAAATCTGTCTTAAGCGGAAATATTTCATTGTCCCACGAATTGTCCC
Organism: Deroplatys truncata; assembly: GCA_030765065.1. Lineage (NCBI taxonomy): Eukaryota > Metazoa > Arthropoda > Insecta > Mantodea > Mantidae > Deroplatys > Deroplatys truncata. Next base: position 634,078 of record CM060976.1, read on the forward strand.
TACACAATAAAATATTTATATATAATTTAGAACTATGTTGATACAATTGCATGTAATGTTGTATTTTTAATTAATGAAGTGGAGCATGCAGCAATAAAGATATTGGGAGAAAAAAAATGCACACGCAAACATACATTAAATCAATAAATGGTTTTGTTTTTCAGGTGTCAGTTTTTGATACTTACTTTTGTAGCTTCTAGCTGCTGCTCCAGGGAACCAGAGCCTTCCATCATAGAAGTCCTGTAAGAATATTCCCAATTTACAAATTTTATTGCTTTAAATTCTACAATTTTAAGTTTCATGCTAAGCCACAACCTGATGTATATTTTACAGTTTCATAACAGCTTTTATACAACTTGATACTAACAATTACAGTATTGTAATGAATTACCGTACTGCATATTTTATTGCTATTTAATGAAATATTCAACATATTAAAATTATTAAAGAGAATCAAAATAAGTTCAAATCATCCATAAACATAAAAACTGTCAATGAAAAAAGTTAATATCAGCTTTTGGTTTCCAACCACTGAATTTATCATAAATTGTGCTGTTACATAATACTGATTTAAATCCAACTTCTGTACGTCATTAAAATCATTGCCTTGAAATAACCACTATCCTCTGTTATTTTGGCCATTCTCTTTTGTTTCTATGTCTTTCTACATTTTAAATGATATGTAATCATTTTAGCTCAGTAGTAGAGCAAATAACACTCAGAAATTTAGTCCTTTATCATCTGTGTAATACATTTTTAGTTTTCTCTGTTATAATTTGTTGCTCCACTCAGTTTCCACTACTTCACTAACAAGAAAAACTTGACTGCCTCTGTGGCTGTCGCCAGCATTCTGACTTTTCTGACTGGGCCAGGAATTTTTCTTTATCCAGAATCATTCCCTATCCTCTGTAGAGCCTCTTAGTATGAATGCAGGAGTGGATGTATGTTCAGTATAAAAGTTAATAAAATCAACAGGAAAGATCCACAGTTCAGAGAGGAAAACCACCACCAGCAAGTGTTTCTCACGTCAAAGCCCCAATATGATCATACAATAAAATAAATCATGAATCCATTAAAGGAAGGAAAAAATTCTGATGTATGAGGTTGAATGAAAAGTAATGCCCCCACCTTAATAACTCTTCAGCAGATGGCAGCACTGGTTTGTGTCAGGTACTGGTCTGTTCAGTAGACTCTCCTCTACAGCTCCAGTTGGCAGGAAGCCTTAGCAATGAATGGTTGTGTAGTTACAGCATAAAGAATGGAACAACGTGCAGATGATCGGTCAATGTAAGTTAAGCAATGTGGTCACTGTATTCTTCACAGCAGAAGGGTGTCACCCCAAAGGAAGTTCAACAGAGAATACAAGCCATTTATGGTGATTGGGCCATTAGGTTTAAAGATGGTATGGTGGGAAAATCTGACTTGCTTGACTAAGGAAGGTAGATGTTCTGTGACAGCAATACACTGAATTTCACAGGCAAAAAGTTGACAAACTGATTCAGAACGATCGTGGTATCACTCAGACAGAAATTGCAAGCAAAATCAGCATTTCACAAGAATACATAGGTCACATTATTGCTTTGCTAGGTTATCAGAAGATCAGATGCCAGATGCTGGCACTGAAATGAAAGTGCATAGACTTAAAATTTGCCAGGAACTCTACTCGCATTACAACAATGAAGGCGACGCCTTTCTGCGGGGAACTATGACAGGAGTTGAAACATGGATAGATCACTGTGATCCGGAGATGAAACAGTCTATGGCAAGGGTGGCGAAAACGACTTCTTTCCAAAGTCACCAAATATGCAACACGCACTGCGTCACTCAGCAGCATGTGAAAATCAAACGGACGGTTGCAGAGAGGGAACGTGCGCCTGCAAGTCAAAATGCCTCGCGAGTCACGTTTTCGCCACCTCTGGTCTATGGAATATTGAAATTGAAGCAACAATCAATTCAGAGTGTTACATCACAATGCTAGAAACTTTGAAAACGACTGATGAAGATCCAAAAGGAAAAGGAAAATGTTTTCCTGCAGAAAACAGAAAACAATGCCAGACCACACACTTCACAGGCCACCACAGCAAAACTTCAGAAATTTAAGCTCATCACTGTACAGCATCCTCCATACAGTCCAGATTTGGCACCATCTGACTACCATCTTTTCCCAATTATGAAAAAAGATCTGCGAAGACATCACTATGCATCCAATTAAGAAATTGAGAGAACTATGAGAGGCTGATTGCTGAAACAGTTCTGTGATGGTTACAGAAAACTTGTTCATCATTGGCAGAAGTGTATCCAATTGTCTGGTGATTATGTGGAAAAATGAATATATGTTATTAAAGAACACATTCCAAGGATGTTCCGCATTTGATTTATTAAAATATTGCCATCAAAACACATGTTACAAAGGTGGAGGTATTACTTTTCATTCAACCCTCGTAACTAGGCATTTCTAACTTTAGAGAATGAGACAAGCATGGAGGAACACAGGCATGCGCTACTTGGATGCACACAATACTATGAAATGCAATTTCACTGCTAGTTTTAAACTTAAGGATCTGTATTTGGATTGTGCATTTGGTTTCTTAAAAGTAAAATGCAAGCTCAACCTACTGCACTTTAATCTTTGATATTTCATCTCGTCAACAGCTTCTGCAGCTAATCCTCTTATCATCTAAGATTTTGAATGTTACAAGAGTTGCTTGAGTACAAATGGAGCTTCTACATTCAGTGTAATGCACTTCTAAATTTATATTAACCATATACATTAATAAACATAAATAAAAGAAAACATTTTCAGATCAAACAAGCAAAAATTAGTTAAATGAATACAAAATGGAAATAAATCTCAATCATGCAAAGATGTTGTGAATCTATGAATTAGTAAAGTGTTATTTCTTAGTACTGTATTTACATATTCACTGGTTTGTGTCCAAATCAATATATTATGATTACAAAAATTAATAGCATCATCAGGTAAAGGCCTGAAACAATGAAATAAAGCTTGCTCGAAGACAAACATTTGCTTAACTTCTTATTAATATATTCGGTGGTTTGAGAAACATAACCCAAACATAAAATCTGTGACAGTAGCCAGTCTTTCAAGAACTTAACACTTTGTCCAGATATCGACACGTACAATGAATGCTTAATATTTGTAATGACCGATTTTGTTGTTGTTGCAATGAAGTGGTGGTTGTTGGTTTTGTTTAAGGGTGCTCAACTTCTAGGTCATTAGCGCCTTCTATAACAGTTCATGGCAGAGATAAAAATTAGTAGAAAATTTCATGGCAGGCCAGAGATAACGCTGATTAATAAAAAAAATTAAAATACATAAATGTTAAAAAAATTAAATTTCATGCAAAAGCCAGAGATAAATAACAATATAAAATGATAGCAAAAGCCAGAGATAAATATCAATATAGAAATATAGCACAAGTCATATATAAATATAGATAAATAAAACTAAACCAATGAGTATAAAACACCTTATATTAAGATGATTAAATCAGCATTTGGAAATTTACTTTAGAAACAAAATTAAAAATAGTATGAACTGCTTGCTTATCATCCGCTAAAACCTCTGCAAGACTGTCTGGCAGTTGCACAGAGTCCCGAAGATGTGCTACAGCAATACACTCTATCAACACATGGTGGACCGGAAGGCCTTCGCCACAAAGCGGACAAATAGGAGTAGAATCACCCTTAAAAAGATAACTGTGCGTAAAATTGCAGTGACCAATACGCAACCAGCCAAAATCACTTCCTCGTGACGAGATATGCGAGAAGAAGTTACCCAGTTTATCGGAATGTCTTTAACTACCCTAAGCTTGTTTCCGCGGAGAGCTAACCACTCCTCGCACCAGCACGACAGCACCGCTCTCGGCACAAGCCTAAAGTCTTCCGACTTTACCCAAGGTATTGTAACACTGGGTTCTGTGGTTGCCGCCTTAGCTGCCAAATCCGCAAGTTCATTCCCCGGCAAACCAATGTGACCAGGTATCCAAGCACACTCCACATTAACGCCAGAAGCATGTAAAACATGGAGGGCATCCTGGATTTGCTGAACAATGGGATGGTAGTTGTACAGCTCATGAAGGCTCTGAAGTGCACTTAGGTAATCACTCAAAATGAGACAGTCTCCCAATTTTAGACGGTGCACATGCAGAATTGCTCGGTATATGGCATACAGCTCTGCACTATAAATGGATGTGCTATCATGAAAACCGAATGTATAGGGTTCGGTTCCATGAACATAAGAACATCCAACACCTTTGGTGCTCTTAGATCCATCAGTGTAGATTAAAATTACTGTAACCGGACAGAAATTCTAAAAAAAAAAGGTGCGGATACTAAAAGTAGACATCGATTTCCGGTATACATCATCCCAAGATCTACGCGAGATGCCGTACATAACCAAGGGGGAAACACCCTCTCCCCCTTTGCATACATAATAGGCATTTCAATGTAGTGCTTTCTTAGTAGCTCCCGGAAACGAACACCTGCAGGTCTTGGATTAATGGAGCTATCTCTATAACGTTCGTCCAGCGCAGTGTGGGAAAACGAAGCGAACGTTGGATGTTGAGGCATACATTCAAGCGCACAGCCATAATTTCCCCAAGAGGATTTCACGCCGATAACGCAGAGGAGGTTCTGCAGATTCGGCGTAAATACTTAGAACTGGGCTGGTGGGAAAAGCACCAATAGCCACTCGAATGCCCCGGTTATGCACTGCGTCTAATCTCAACACAGATGGTCGTGCTGAGGAATAAATGATACACCCATTGTGCATTTTTGATCGGACCAGTGCGCGATACAGTCGCAACAAAATAGTCCGATCCGCTCCCCAAGATTTGCCATTTAATATCCGCAAAATATTCAGAGAACGGTCACATCGCGCTTTCAACTGTGCTATATGCGATGACCAGCTAAGTTTCCGATTCAACGTCAACCCCAGGAATTTCGTCGAATCTGCGAATGGTAGTAAATCTGGACCGAATCGGAGCGAAGGTGGTAATCGTCTCCTACGGTACCAGAAGTTCACACAGATCGACTTCTCAGTTGAGAAACGAAAGCCGTTTTTAGAACTCCAATCTTGGAGATTATCTAAGCATTGCCGCATACAGCGTTCCAAAAAGGCGTAAGCAGAGAAGTACAATAAACGGCAAAGTCGGCTACAAATAAGCATGATGATACCCCTGGAGGAACACATTTAGAGATATAATTAATTGCTATAGCAAACAGTGTAACGTTTAGTACCGATCCCTGAGGCACTCCGTTCTCCTGAACAAAAAAGTTCGAAAAAACCGAGCCGAACCTTATTCGGAAAACGCGGTCCTTCATAAACTCCTGAATGAACTGTGGTAAGCGTCCACGTATATTACAGGCGTGTAGGGAACGTAGTATCCCTGCTCGCCAACACGTATCATAAGCCTTCTCGAGGTCAAAAAATATCGCAACGGTTTGACAATTTTTCATGAATCCGTTCATGATCTGTGTCGACAATGACACAAGGTGGTCCATTGCTGAACGGCGCCTCCGAAAACCGCACTGGGTGTTGGTCAGCAGGTTGTGAGTTTCCAACCACCATACCAACCGTCCATTGATCATGCATTCCATCACCTTGCAAACGCAACTGGTGAGGGAAATAGGACGGTAGTTGGTAGATGACGAACCTTTCCAGCTTTCAAAATGGGTATGCCTCCCGCCACTTTTCTGGAAAAATGGCATCAACCCAAACACGATTATAGACCTCGAGTAGGAAAGCCTTACCTTCGGGAGAGAGCTGTCGTCGGAGCATTTGTACGTGGATGCAATCGGTCCTGGTGCTGATAGTCACGAAGATGAAAGAGCGAGTTCTAACTCCGCCATGGTGAAGAGGCGATTGTAATCTTCAAGATTTCCTGAACGAAAAAGGAAACCTTGATATTCAACCTGAGTCTTAACAGGAAGGAACTCGGGCGGATAGTTATCTGAGCTAGACACTTGGGCGAAAGCACAAATGTGTTAGCCACGTCAAATGCTCCGACAGCTCTCTCCCGAAGGTAAGGCTTTCCTACTCGAGGTCTATAATCGTGTTCGGGTTGCTGCCATTTTTCCAGAAAAGTGGCGGGAGGCATACCCATTTTGAAAGCTGGAAAGGTTCGTCATCTACCAACTACCGTCCTATTTCCCTCACCAGTTGCGTTTGCAAGGTGATGGAACGCATGATCAATGGACAGTTGGTATGGTGGTTGGAAACTCACAACCTGCTGACCAACACCCAGTGCGGCTGTTTTAAGACCGGCAATTGGCATGTGGGTCGATTTCCGGCTACACGCCTTAACTTATCCCAAACGACAGAGGAAGGTGTATGTCGATTAAATGATGCTATAAACTTGCTCCATGATGTCTTTTTGCTACCCTTTATAATATATCTAGACTTGGCACATATTTTCTTGTATTCAATTAGGTTATCCAGTGTGGGGCGACGCTGAAAACCCTAAGAGCACGTCTGCGAACACGAATGGCATTTCGGCACTCTTCCGTGCACCAAGGGACTGGAAATTGACGAGGGTTGGCAGTCGACCGTGGAATAGCTTGCTCAGCAGCCGAAAGAATCTTCTCTGCAAGATGTTGGACTAAAACATCCACACAGTCGTGTTCATTGTAATTAAACACGGCCAACTGGGAATAAAGATTCCAGTTGGCTGAATCTAAGCGCCATCTAGGTAGGCGTGTGGAACATATATCCTGTGTTAAGAGACTAACAAGACAAGGAAAGTGGTCACTAGAGTGTAAATCAGAGATGACATACCATTGCAAGGAAATTGCTAACTGTGGTGAACTAACTGCAATATCAAGGTGTGAAAAAGTGTTGGAGTCTGAGAGAAATGTAGGCTCTCCGGTTTTCAGAAGAGGCAGGTTATTATTGTCGAAACTCGGGAATTAATTTACCTCTCGCACAAGCCCGAGGTGGGCCCTAAAGAGGGTGATGGGCATTAACGTCTCCCACCAACAGAATAGGCGTTGGTAACTGAGAGACTTGATCTTCCAAATCCATGAGCGAGAGGTCATCGGATGGAGGCAGGTTAATGTTACAGATGGTAAATTGGATGGATGGTAGTTTAATGGTAGTTTAGGACAGGGGTGGTGAATTTGAAAGGTTTGAGAAAAGAGATTGATTTGGAGAAATGCCCACTATGCCACCGGAAAGTGAAAGAGTGGTATATAGTTTTAGAGTGTGAAGAAACGAATTTACTTAGAAAGAGGATAGAGGAGAGAGAATGGTTAAATTTACCAATAGAAATTCAAGCTAATGATGATGATGATGAAATGCGGTTTAAGGGCGCTAAACTGCTGCGATCATCAGCGCCCTTACAATGAGTAAAATATAAGGTCACAATATAAAAAAACAGGTAAAAAACCGCATAATTAAAAAACGGGACACAAACCCGCGATGTCAAAAACGTTAAATTCAAGCTAAGAAGTTAGTAAATGTAAAATCTAGGAAAAAATATAATAGAAGTAGGAAACTTTTTGGGCAGAGTAAGAGCAAAATGGATGAGGAAAATTAGCAAGGAAGAGGCAAATGAGTATTAAATTAAATTACAGTAGTTTTTATTTGATATGTTGCAAGTAGGACCCAACAACTCAACAACCTCACGGTTTGAGTTTGTTGGGGTCCAAGGTGAAGCAACTCGAGGTAGAGTTAGAGTTAGTATTAGAAAATTAAATAAATTGATAATTGTACTTTTAGATTAGGAGGAATGCTGACTACCAGTATTCCATACTGCTTGATATCAGTAGTTAAGAGGTTAAGTTTTCTTTATATTTTATTTTATTGTTATTTTTAGAAACTGGGTTAAGAATAAATTTGTAAAATTGTTGTAATTTCTACAATCAATTGGGTTAATAATAAAATTACTTACTTACTAAAAGACTCTCAAACTGTAACTTGAAGCACACCAGAACAGTCCTATTTAAAATGCAGATATGCTTCATATGTTAGGAAGCAGCAGTATTGATCATTATTTGTCTGAAATTTATGCTATAATATTTCCAAGAGCAGATTTTCTTTTTCCTCTGTTCTAATTTTATTGTAAAGAATATTTGCACATCCTTGGTACATTTGGGATAGTGCCACTTCTTTAACACATCTTCAAAATGTGACAATAATCCAAATCACTTTCCTCAAGCTTTTACATTCTTTATCCGGAGGCTTGAAGATAATGTGTCCAGCTATTAAAAAATTGCTCTCTACATTGGCTTTTTGGCTAGCTAAAATTTTATCTAATGTCTGCTTGTGATGGAACGGAATTGCATGCTTGGTAACAACATCTAATGTGCAACTCTTTCAAACTGCTGAAATATACATATAGTGGCTGCAGTATATCTGTGGTAATTTTCAGAGAGGCAGGAAAGCAAATTATGTATACATGGGGATATTAACACCTCCAAATTACTGAACTGTACAGTATTCTATCGGAGTAACTATTGTAGCTTATGCATAGATGGGGAGGAGGTGGCTGGAAGATAAGATAAGAAGGCACAGGTCTCACTGACCAATAGTACTCAAACTTTTGTACTTTGAGCCCTCTTTTTAACTTGAATAATTTTACACCACGCTGGATAAAATATGACAGACAGAAAGATAATTCAATACATAGGTGTGTTAGCTTGATTTGGTAACCGGTTATTGTTGCTGATGTCCTGTCAAGCAAAGGGGGTGTGCACCACGATTTGAGAACTGCTGTCACAGACTACAATGACATCCTACATAAAGAAGCTGCAAATTAGAAGCTTTGTAAATGATAACAGCATATGTGAGAACCTTGCTGTTTGGGGCAGGGATAGACTACATATTTGGTTCTGATATAGGCACACAATTGCACACCAATTCTTCATGCCTGATGCCTGCACTAGATGTTAGTTACCCATAAGATGGAGATTTCTTTTTGCTTTCCTTTTCCCCAAGTGTTTTAGGTCCCTCTTAACATGTAGCTATGACTATTTCTTCAATCTGTTTAATGTTTCCAAGCATAACACAAGGTGGAAACCATTAAGCTTAGTTACCACCCGCAATATGCTTACAAACTTAAAAATGGAGAACTTAACTTCTTTTCCACCAGTTCGGATCGGGGGGGGGGGGGGATAAACAAAGTAACACCCACTGATAACAGTGATTGTGTGCTACAAAGTGCCAATGCCATGAATAATCCAGAAGTGGTTTTGAACATAGTGACCATTTTAAGGCAAGATATTGCAATGCGAAAGGGATCCCTGGTACCCTAGAGCTAAATTCATTTATTCCATCAACCAAACATACAATAATAACCAGATGGTACTCACTTGAGCCTGAAGGAGAAAAAGTGCAGATTTAAATTGTAGTTAAGTTGCCTCCCATAGGATAAGATTGAAAGTTTGAACATTACTCAATTGTATGCCAAATTTAAGTTATGTGTGAACAAACTAGTGCAACTTAAGTGCTGTGAACAGTTAACAAGGCATCCAATGACAAACTGCTGCTACTCTCCAGCCACGCTGCATAGAAATCCCACTATGCACCGCTTTCTAAGTTATTTTATTTAACATTAACTATACAGGATCCCATCTTTGTTTTATATAAATATATACAAAAAACTACAAGGAATTTATTTATAATTTTTATAGAAATTTAGACTTGGGAGTTAATAGGGATATATAGTTCTTAAATGTTTGGATTTTAAAAGTTGATGTAAATAGTTAATTATATCAATTACAATAAATATTAATAAAGGATTACATATCAAGCTTTTCATTGCATTTATAACATAATTTTATCACATATAACAATTTTATAACATAATTAGAATATCTCGCCTGTGAGATATTCTAATTTAAAGGTAGAGAGGCATGCAGCTTTTTGCAAGTTGGATTGCACAATGTGTTTTAAAATATTGTATTTTAAAAAAAATAAGAATTTAAAACATAATTCACTTTGTTTTTGTAATCCACAGATAAAATTTGAAGTGAATTGGAGATATGATGGTCAGCTTTTGTGAAAATTTGTGCGACTTGACGTGGAATGATTCTTATGTCAGCTGCATTACTTATGCAGATTAGAGATTAAGGTACCAGTACTGGGATCTAATTCATCCACTGAAAGGTATCTGATGTTTTTATGCAGGTGGGAAGCATCATTGTAAAGAAATTTTCATATGAAGAAAGTTTATGGGGGTGACAGTTTATGAACGTTTTGGACAGCTCTGACAGCATTGGTGTTCAAGTTTGTGAAGTTGACTGTTGGGAGGAACATCTGACCAATTTTATTCCTAAACTATCCTGCAGTATATGAAGTGCCAGTTCTTTTACAGAAAACTCGGAAAGAAGCTGAGGTTTTCCAAGATGTGTAAAACAGCCCAGAAACTGTCCAAAGTAGCCAACAACCAATTTAGATAAGGTGAATCATTTAGAGATAAATATTGCATTATTTTGCTAAGTGTGTTTGCATTTCCTTCTTATACCACCCATAGTTACCCCTGCTTCAGCAAGTCACAAAACAGTAACTGCCACCTAGTGGCATAACCAATAAACTATCTCAGTTCTCAGTTGCGACACTTTCTCCTCTATTCTAGAGAATAGATATTTTAAAAAGTTGTGGTAGAATGGTTTTCAGGATTAGGTTAACTAATCTCAAAATTTCAGGACCTACTTCAATACTGCTTCACACAGCACATTAAAGCACCTTTTTAGGAATTATCTTACTAACTAATTACCTAGAAGACTATTAATTTGAAAATGCCTATTTTCCTTGCCTCCATGTTATTCTGGATAACTCTTCACTTATAACACAGATCCTCAAAGGAATACAAGAATATCCACTTTGCAGCTAATTTTTCATGCAGCAAGCACCCTCTTTCTTCATTGGCACAGGTTTGTCCATGCATAATTTTGAGAAGCTGTTTATATTGTTTTCTGTAGCAAATAGTAGTATTTGGAAAATTTAGTCAGTTTACTTATTATAGCTGATGCTATGCTCTTGGGTAAACATTAAAAGTATGTAAACACAACAATGCATTATTGTATCCTTCATTTAACTTACTTTCAATTCCTCTCTTATTGCTGATCATGTTTAAACTCACAGTATAATTATGTCGACAGCATCTGGGAGTTTATGTTGAATATTGCAGATATCAGTATGAATGCTTAGATTTGTTGGGAACAGAAGAGAGATATTCCACATTACAAGTATCTGAATGTCATACAAAGCTGCTGTTTTAAATACATAATATCCAGCGAAAGAAGTGTAGGTGCAATGCTCTTGTAAGGATATACTCCAGGCTTCATTTTATGTTTCATAGCATTAAAGGTGTTAATTTAAGTGCTTGGCTTAACTTAGCAATATGCATTTGGCATACCTTGTTCTCTGTAACATAGTACTTTTTATATGGCTAGTTAAAATATGTTACAGTAAAGGATTTCAAGATATAAACGAACTACTTTATATTAGGTTACAGTTCACAGATGCATAAAACAGGCCTTAAGTAAGAGTGATATTCCATTTACTGCACTTATTTTGTGCAACTTTCCCAAGCTTTACTGTTTTCATATCATTCCTGTATCAGAGACAAAAAGGTGTATCTTATACCATAGCTAACATTATTTTTCTGGAACAAAAGCTTTCTTAAACCACAAATGGTGAAATGAACTTACCTTCTATACAAGAACATTTGCTCCACAGCAAAATGACTTCTCTGGACAAGAACATGATTGCTTAGACAACACATGGTTGTTTCAGGATGCTACAGGCATTTTATTTTATTTTTTTTTTTTTTGTGGGAGGCATCTTTACATACTTGTTTTTAATAGAGTTACTGTTTTAAATCCTCCAGTATACATTCTTTCAAAAATATCCAAATGGCCTATTCTGGGTCACAAAATCATTCATAGTTATCCTTTGTGGTCTAGGGGTACCATGCTAGTCTGTAGTTCCCAGGTTGCAGATTCAAACCCAGTGGAGGGCTATGGATTTTTTCATGCGCAAAAATCATTAGCATGACTTCCTTCGGAAGGGAAGTAAAGCCAATGGTACTGTGTCATAGATTTACAGCAAGTATGAGAACCTCAAGCCTGATAAAGAGGCCTCTAAGCAAAATTTCTGATCTTTCATGCCCAATATAGAATGGACGCTAAGAACCAAAGTAGTTAAAGAACGCCCATAAATGAAACTCAATTTATTCATTCAATATCATTCATAATTATTCAATCACTGAGAACTGAGCTATAGATAACACATTCCTATAAGTCATTACAAAACGTAAACTTCCCCAACACCCACATGCAGCACATTGGCTGAATCCAACAACTATGTGGCAAGTAGGCTGTTGATACACACACATATTATATATTCTTCCATTTACAATGTGATTGGATCCATAATCTACCCAGCCTTTGTGTGTTATAGTGTGGCTCCATTCACTAGTAGCACAAATGCAGAGTTTACAGAACATTAAAATTGTTGTACAGCTCATGCTGAAAATGTTGATTCTTTGCTTGCTGATATGCTTCAATTCATCTCTTTGGTACAATCCAAATAATAAACTTTACACATAATGCATAAATAGATTACAGATGTTTCAAGAGCAGCATATTTTGTCCAATGAGTGTTTTACAAATGTACTGAGGGATAATGCATATGTCTTATATAATACCGGCATTCATAGATCGGCCAGACCGTTCTGCGGCGGCATTGGACTGGGTGAGGAGTGGCGCACCTGCCACCAGAGAGTAGTGCTATAGTGTCAGTCGAGTTGGATCTGTCGTGAGGGAAAGACGTCGGTGCGCATGTTTACAGTAAAACTGTGTCTTTTGGTGATAAATTGTCGATTAATAATGGTTGAGTACACTTTAGAACAATGCAATTTTCTGTATGGTGCATATGTGAAATAGTCTTCTGCAAGAAGTTGTCAAAGAGAATTTCAACATCAGTTTGCAGATGCTCGAATTCCTAGCAGGTCAACTATTCATGACCATGTCAAAGTCAGGCATACAGGATCTTTTTTGAACAAGAAACATGATCAAAAACTTCATATGCTGAAGAAGAGAAGCTTAATGAAGTAGAGTACGGTTAGAGCACTCGCTTCAAAAATTACTGAGACATTTAGTACAAGAGGTTAACACTTCCAAGAAGTCAGCTTTTGTGGCAACGAAACTTCTGAAGCTTAAGCCGTACAAGGTAACTGTAGTTAATGCTTTACAACCACAATATCCTGTAAGTAGGGTTAATTATTGTAATTGGTTTTTGCAGTCCGTTCATAATGGCAACGTGGACCTACTTTTAACATTCTTCACTGATAAAGCGTGGTTTTATCTTCAAGGTCACGTTTCTACTCAGAACAATAGATACTGGGCTACCAAAAATCCCCATATTATTCATGAAGTTCCTCACCACGCTGCAAAAGTTGGGGTTTGATGCGCAGCGAGAGCATGTAGAATTATCAATTCCATATTTTTTGACAACAGTTATTCACATGTTTATGTAAATTCAATTTTAAACACTTTTTTCCACAACTAACAAGAAACAAAATATTGTGTGGCTGGCTTCAGCAGGATTCAGCTACAGCACACACTGCTGTGAATTCCATGCGTGAATTCAGAAGTGTGCATGATGACAGAATAATTAGTTGAAGATAGTGGCCACCTCGTTCCGCTGCCCTATCTCAATGTGATTTTTATTTATGGGGAACGCTAAAGAATAAAGTGTACGCACCAAATCTACACACGTTATAAGAATTGAAGGACAACATCGCAAGAGAAATACAGGCAATCAGTCAACATGAACTTTTGCAAGTAAACCAGAATTGTTTTTGGAGATATAGGGAATATGCTCATTGAAGGTCATCAATTTCAACATCTGTTGTGATGCAGATATGCCTAATATAAGTTAGTGCAGTAGTTAGTGTTCTGTACCCATGACTTGCCGCTCATTTATGTGTTACACTGGTAGAAGACGCACCAATCCTCACCCAGTCCAATACCACCATGGAATGGTCCAGCTGAGCTACAAATGCACTGTATTAGACCTATTCACTAAACAGGGAAAAAGGGAGAGTGTGAGAGAGAGAAAATAATTTTATGTGTGCGTGTGAATCTTACAATATTTGTACCAATGTTTTCACATGGAACAGAAATTCCAGGTTGCAAAATAGTATATTATGCAACAAGACGATAATGCTAGTAATTAAGATGCAAGTATGTTTATGAAACATGCGGTAGCGAGCTTCATAATTTTCCTACCAGCATCTTAATTACTACCATTATAGTCAAGTTGCATATTACTGTTTTTGTTTAACCACACTATAATTTCAAAATGTGGAGTTTTTACAAAAAGATTTGACTTTGTCACTGTGTGTAATTAAATACTAATCGGATGGCAAGATCTTGAGCATGTTTACAAGTACTGCAACAGATGGCGGTGCTGTTGAGTCCAGGCTGTACTTGATTTTTTGCAGGTAACATATATTGAACAACCTTTAGAGCATTAAAATTACAATGAACAGAATTCATTTTATTTTCAATATACATATTTCATTGTTTACTGGGGAAGGGATCCCAGTGGACTGATGCTCTGAAGGTCTTAAAAAGGCATGGGCTGCATGTGCCACCGCGTATGATCATGATGAGTAACTGAGGTATTATGAATGCCATAATAGTTCAGTTACATCACATGTAATCAGTGTGCTATTGTGTGGTTGACCAAAAACAACTGTTAAGAGGCACTTGACTAACCTGGTATCCCCCCCCCCCAGTGTTGTTAAGATACTATATCACCCAGTCTATGTGCTTTCTTCAAATGATTCTGTTTAAAGGATTTTGAGGTGCAGCTGCTGTAACATGTGTTCAATATATGCTGCAGAAAAACAATCAAGCTGCAGCTTTGCAAGATAAAATGTGATACTGCATAACTTCTATGTGATCCTTTTAAACACACAGCATCAGAGACTGGAATCGATTGGTCAAATGTGCCAAACGGAAACTGAAAGCTCTAAGAAAGAGAAAAAAGCTTTTCCTGCTACAAATTAAAGGAGTTTTAAAAAAGAATTAGTCTAAGACGAACATGGAAATAAAAAGTGAGTGAGAAGTGGCTTCTATAGTAACAGTCACTGTCAGAACCAAAACAAACAAACTTTTAAAGACAGAAGTAAAAAAGAAAAAAAGCCTGGTTTTGACATTGGAAGCTAAAAAGCAAAGAAAGAAAAAAAAAATATTTGAAATGGGTTACGGAACATGCCCAGAGGACTTAAATAAACACAAAACAAGGTTTGTTCTTAGCCAATCCAAAATTTTACATTATAGAAAACAATAGAAAAATGTTTTATTAATAATAGAGATGGGAAATGATATTTTTACAGATGGGTTCCAAGAGTTCTGATTCACTGAAAAACAAAAAACAATTATCTTCCACAAACAATTCTAAAAGAACAGTTCAATTTGTTTGTAAACGCAAAGGGATTTACCAGTGTCAGTAACATGAATTGGATCAATGATGGTGTCATTATCTTGAGACCAGGTACTGTAGCTTTTCTAGCCACATGACAAAACTTATCCCAGATCACTGATGAAGGCGTAAAGTGATTAAAATACTCTAGAAACCAACTCCAAAATGCCTTCTTGCTAGTTTGAATGATGTGTCAAGCCCCAGCGCACATTTGTTTATTGGAAACTAAATTTTGTGTTGGGTGGAGCCAGAAAACCCGAAGCTCAGCCCTATGTACATTAACAGCCACCCGGCATTTGTTGGTCCATCAAGGAACTGGTAAACGTATAGAAGTGAGGCTGTCCCCATCTGGTCAATATTTTCAAAAAGGCATCTTTTGAAGACAACTAGACTAATAAAGGTCCCAATTCGCCTTTTTCATTTGTCAGGTCAGTACACGTGACAGTGGGACGTAGTGAGAAAGTTGACAACGCAAGGGAAATGATCACTGGAGTAGATGTCAGAGATGAAATTCACTGAAAGCAATAATCAAGCTGTGCAGAGCAAGCAGATTAATCGGAGTACTGGAGTTGGATATCGATGATTGGATGATGGCTTCAGAAGCTTTGGTCATAGTGTATATCTGCTTGGTGGCATCGCTTCAAGCGGCTGGTGCACTGGTAACAGAACTGACTGAGTTGAAACTTAGGAGGAATGCCTGATGAGCCAAATGCCATTTCTGGGCTTCCATGAAGGAGTGTTTCTGCTTAACCTGGAGTGCAACAATGGCCTTCTCATTCAAGTACCATTTTCAGCTCGTGAACAAAGCTGCAGTTGATGCAGACAGGTGCAGAAGCACAATCACCCTCATGACAGAGCTACCTCATAAGGCAGAATGGACACAGTGCTCTTACATGAGACGTGGGCATTTAAAACAGCACAACATATGTGGTATATAACACAGCACATCTGCACAATGTACCCTTCCTTAATCCTCTTGAGCAAAACAATCCCCTCAAAAGTGAGGAATAGGGAAAGGGAAAGTGCAAGTATTCACATGGTATCTTGTTTTGCTGAACATGGTGCACAGAGGTAACCCCTTAGTCTGCAAGATAACCTACAAGCTTTTCATCCAGTATGTCAAGAAAATGAGTTCGGTAAGCAATGTTTGTCAATAAGGACAGGTAGTGGAGAACAGTGGTCTGCAACAAGGTTTCAGCCTGCTTATCTATGGTACTCTTTACCTAAAGAAACCATTTCACAAATGCATGCACGAGTTAACAGCTCCAGTGATTCTGTGAATGCCCTTCTGAGTAATAAAGGGATTCACTTCGCGTAATTACTATGTAACATTCAGATGGTGGTATTACTTCGTTTCCAAACACTCTTCGCTGCTTGTGTGAAGTGTTGGAGAAAGACAAAAATACCCTCTTAATGGGCAAACTCCTCCACTATTGCAACCATCTCTGACTTCAGGCTCTAAATCTCCGGAGTTTACCCCGGCTTGGGTGAGAGGCCTTCTAAACCAATGTCACCCCAGGGTCCTCCCATTATGAAAGAAGGACCCAATCGCCATTGGAAGTTATCAGCTCATGCAATGGCTCCTCCATGGGACTGCAGTTGGACAGCAGATATGAATGGAGCTTGGAGATTAAATGCTTACTGAACATTTGTTCCCGTTGTAGTAATTCTCCCTCATTTACCCAGGTCTCGTCCAAATAAAACAACTTCTGCCCTTTACTCCTATAATTGCACACAACATGTAAACATTTACAATGCTACAAAACAATATCTTCTGTCAATAATCACTTTTGTTTGTTTTTTGTTCCCACCTGTAAAGAGACGTGGGGAAGAAAGGCACGTGCATAACACAATGCAAGGGATATTCTTCCCTCTTCTGCATCGGCTGTGGTATTCCTCAGAAACAGAGATACTTTCACCACTAAATATGGCCTTTATGGAATAGTTCTAACTAATACAGCTATATGCAACCATTTTTTAGATATATAAATAACATTAAATAACTCCAAAAAGCCTAAATTGAGCTATTGTTTTGGGAACTAGTTGTAAAAGAGAAAGTATACGACACTCATTCTATGGACAAGAATATGTGCATTTGTTTACGTTGCAACAAGACTCTCGCTGATCAAGGAATAGTATCACCAAAAATCATTAATCTGATGATATGACTGAAAATCAACACAATTTGTTAATAAACTTATTCATAACTACATAATTCTGCTTCACTCACTTTCTAGATATATAATTTTAATAAATGTTATATATAAAACAATTAGCTTTATATATATTACTTGAACATTGGTAGCAGCTAGCAGTACACTGGAAGGCAAAAAAGAAAGCTCTCCATTTTCCTCCTGTGGCGCCACAGCTTGCAAAGAGCCTGAGCCTGCAACTGCCAGCCTCATCCCCTTTTAACTTATCATAAAAGTTTTAAACTGCGAGCTGAAATAGCTTCCTGATTATGTGCAATGGTGTTTAGTTGTTACTGAAAGCATTAATCTAGAATCATGTATTTAATTAATTTATTAATGGACAAATATGTCATACAACTGTTACTGCCAATTGTTTGAAGTATGTTTAGCAGTGCATTATCATATTAACTATTGCTTAATTTTTGGATTGAAACCTCCTGGTCATCCTTTTATAGGTAAATGAAATAAATTATAAGTATTTGCAATATTGATAAATCCTGTTTCACCAAGACAATGCACCGTCTCGCACCTCAGCGGTTGCAATGGCGAAAATCCACAATTACGGTTTGAACTGCTTGAACATCCACCTTACTCACCAGATCTAGCCCCAAGCGACTTCTTTTTGTTCCCTCATCTGAAAATTCCGCTCGGAGGACAGAGATTTTCGTCAAATAAAGAGGCAATCACCTTTGTGAACAATTATTTTGCAGAGAAAAACGGCGAGTACTATTTGGACGGGTTACAGAGATGGGAGCATCGCTGGGAGAAGTGTGTAGAATTACAAGATTATGTTGAAAAATAAAAAAAAAAATTCTGAAAAAATGTCTTGTATCTTTATTAGGTCGGAAACTTTTCAGACCACCCTCGTAATATGCTGCTTGAAAATTCATGCTCTCAATGGAGTTTTGTTTGTTCTCTGCCTCACTGCATCTCAGATTATGTTTTATCTGTAAAAGAGTACAGGCTCCTTTTTTATTTTTTATGGCATTAGGTAATTGAATATATTTCCAAGCTAACTACAGTTTATGCAACTCTGCCCTTTAGAGCCTTTTGCTTATATTATAATTGTGCGAATAACTTGCAAAAATCTTTACTCATATATGCCAACATTTTTCCACATTTCTTTGTTTACCCGAGTCATCTACGTATCAACAGATGCCTTTTAAATTATTCAGAAACCCACATATTCCTTAAATGTGCTCCCAAAGAATTATTTGCAAACTCCTGAATTATTACATTATAATTTTTCCCTTTTTCACTTCCTGCTATGTAATCATGATTTCACACTTAAGTGACAGTTACTTAGAGGTTAGTGTTAATCTTGTAACACTAAGATGAACTTTATCCAAAGCATTAGCAGGATTCATTGAAGCACTGTCTCAGGGGCCTCTGATAACACCTGAGACAGAATGGTTTTATCTGACAATAAGTAGAATCTGAGTTTTTGATATGCTAAATGCATCTCAGTTTTATCCATGCCACCTATTGTTTTTCTTGTTCTTTAGATACACCGTTTTGTTTTTGTCAATGGATCCATTTTATGGTATATCAATTATTATAAGGTTGCTTTGGAGGTGGGTAGCCAAATACACTGTAATGTAATGTAATGTAATGTAATGTAATGTAATGTAATGTAATGTAACGTAATGTAATGTAATATTTATTTCATCATTATTACAATAATACAAATAAAGCTTACATCTAAAACTTATGTCTAGTGCACCAGTTTTCTAGCTCCCCCATATTTAGCCCCTAGGCTGTATATATTGGGATAAAGCTACTATACCATCTCTCTACTTTACAGACTATGCTCGTTCAGCTGTACCTTTCTTAAGCTCCTTATCCACTTATCCCTTGTGTTGCCTAAAAATGTTCCCATCATTTTAATTATTTCTACTTTTGTGCTTCCCAACATTCTTAATGCTACTGCTTCTTTGTTTAACTTGTCCCATTTTTTATTCCATATAACCTCTCTCCACCTTTTAACCTTATCACATTCTATTAGACAATGATAAGTACTACCCGATTCATCACACATAATACATCTCCCCGAACAATTATATCCATTCCTTTTTAAAAATACTACTCCTGTGCGCATCCACGCAAGACCTATTCTACCAAATTGATTACATATATCTACATACTTCTCCCTTCCCCAATCTCTTTTAACTGATTTATACAAGATCAATGACCTTTTATCCTCAAAACTAGCCCATATCTCTTGTTTCTCGATATCTTCCACCCTCAATCTCACTTCTTTCCAAAACCCACTGTTATTATATTTATCTAATAGGAGAATATTCCTCATGCCAATTTCTTTTAGGACATTTCCCATCTCCCCTAACCAACACTCTTCTCCTAGGACAGCTTTTTGAAACTGTATACATTCTTTTAATATATTATTATCTTCTAAATTTAAACATCTATACCAATACTTCAATATTCTTTCCACTATTATACCTTTTCTCCCTACCCTTCCTAGCTCTGCCAGTGCCACGCCCCTTGGTGAACTCTTGGGTAAACCCAAAACTTCTTTACAAAACATTCTATGGACTATATCAATCTTAATCCATCCCTTTGCCACCCCCCATATTTCTATTCCATATAACATTTTTGACTCTACTACAGCTTCATATAGCCTTTCCAACCAGTTCATTGTTAGCGTGGGTGTTTTGCACAAGCAAACTCTAACAGCTTTCATCGCTAGCTTTCCTTTCAATTGTGCATATTTAGATTGTGCTTCCCACTTCCCGTTGCTTGAGAATCTAATGCCCAAGTAATCAAATTCTTTTACCACCTCTATTTTCTCTCCATTTATATACCATCTTTCCTCTCTTTTCAATTTTGATCCTTTCTTGAACACTATTATCTTGGACATTTTTGTATTCACCTTTAGCCCCCATTCCATACAAAATTTTGCAATTTCATTAATAGCATGTTGCAACCCTATCACTGTTACTGCCCCAGCTACTAGATCATCTGCAAATAATAACCCTGGTATTTCCTTTTTCCCTATAACTGGACAGTGTTTATTACTTTTCATTATTCTATCTAAAATATCATCTATAAATAAGTTAAATAATATTGGACTGAGTTTACAACCTTGCCTCAGACCTAAATTTTGCTGTATATAATCAGTAGTACTATTTCTTCCACATTTTACACAAAATTTAATTCCTTCATACAATTTTTGAACCCCCTCGATGAATGCAGTGCTGACTCCTTTGTTCCTCAATTTATATACCAAAGCCTCTCTGTTTATAGTATCAAAAGCCTTCTCGAAGTCTGCAAAAAATATGTATACCCTACCCCTTTTATTTCTTAAATATTTGTTTACTATAGTTTGAATTATCATTATGTTATCTATTGTTCTTTTTCCTCTCCTAAAACCTGTTTGGTATTCTGATAGCTTATCTACCAGTATCTCTACCCACTCGTATAATCTTCTAGCTAATATACCAGTGTATATTTTGCCTAATATAGATAATAAACTAATTCCTCTGTAGTTGCTTGGATTATTTGTATCTCCCTTTCCTTTATACAATGGAAATACACTGTATAGTAAAGGTTTATAAAATAAACTAGAAACTGATGTAGCTCTAGTAGAAGGGACAATATTTTTCAAAAGGTCAGAGCCCAGAGCAGCTCGTGTCCCTTTTCATAAGTTTGGCTATCTAAATGAGTAAATAAGCTGTAACATGGGCAATGAAGACTGATCTGCCCTTCACAAGCTGCGTCAATTCAGAAAAACCTAGCTCTACATACATAAATATGTCACTCAAAAGGAAAATTCTTTTTGATATACAGATTTATCTGTGCTATTAAATATATTAGGGTATACTGCCAAAATACTTAGCTTTCGATCTGTAATTTTTTTTTGTGTGTGTTCTTTTTTTCCTTGGATATACAAATATTTTTTAATGCATTTAACTTGAACTGTGCAATACACACAATGTAATCTTAAAAGTTTAGCTGGTTAGCCACATTTGCCAGAGTTAAAATTAACTCTGAGGTCCAAAACCCACAGCACAATCAAAACACCAATTTTTTGAGAAGAGCAGGACAACAAATTCAAAACTCAAACAATGCTTGGATAGATTAACAGTTTCAGATCAGTTCTTTAGAAAGCTAGGCTCCTTCATAACTTGTACTGGGAATAGTTAAATGAACATAATAGTCTTCTTCTGGAACTCAGTTGATATATCTACTATTCTTTTTCAGAACAGTCCTGCTTTTGCAAGCAGTTCTATTTTGGTTGTTTTAATTAACTTTGGGGGTCCATTACTAGGTTGTAATAGTGAGGAGGAATGCCAGAATGTTTGGAGCCAAAAGTGAAGTTTGCACCATTTTTATGAGTTTATTACCAAATATTTTGGAACACAGCACCTCAATAGAAAACTGTACCTTCCCCGATTCTACACCGTGCCATACAATAAAAGAAGCAAACACATTTACTTACTTCCATTTAGAAAAATCTGGATTCTCTTTTAAGTAATAATAAAATATGCAACTTTATACTACAGATTAAATTCTTTATTGAAATACAAGGAATTTCCATCTTCTATGGTCCAGATGCAGGCAGACCTCAAACTTATTGAGAATTGCTGAAACACTGGGAATTTAGGAAAACTAAAATGAAACAATGAAGTTGCTGAAACCTTAGATGGCATAAGCTCAAAAGAAACTGATTTATTAAGTCATGAAAGAATTAATTACGTTTATGTTTAACATCATGGACGCCCATTTTTTTCTACATTAGTGATTTATTATTTCTGTTTTGATACATATACATGAAGATGATGTAAGCGAAAGCATTAACAAAGCACAGTCAGCAATATCAAAATTAAACAGCATTATATGGGATAAACATATAAAAAACAAATATATACAATGTGGTATTAAAAGTAGATGATTTGAAATCACAGACAACAACTAACTTCATGGATATCTCATGGTGATAATGATTCCAAGGAAAAGTAAACATAGTGTTATACGAGAAAGAAAGGTTTAATCAGAATAGCCTAATTAAGATGATTTGATCATATGAAGAGCATGATGTGACAGGGTGCCAAAGAAGATATAAATGGAATCCAACAGGAAATAAGAAAAGGAGGCCAAAACTAACATGGACATAGGGAGTATTTGAACTATGAGTGAAAGGGATGATTAGAAGAGGGGGCAGGAAGATAACTAAAACATTGTAATACCTGGAATAAATAAATGCTTGCATACATCCCAATTAAAATTTGCTACACCTAAAATGCTGAAGCAACATGTTGTAGCCATACATAAAACATTTATGTCAGACATATGTTCACCATAATGGTTAAAATCCAATGGACAGCAAGCTAAGCAAATAGCATTTACTTGCAACTGGAATGTGCGTTAAAATTAAGATGCTGTTTAATATGTAAAGTTATGCCAAAAACGCACATTTATTTATTCAATTTTGTTCCTTGGGTAACTAATGGGAAGTCACAAAATGCAGTGTTGCTATATCACTTACAATGCAAACAGATGAGGCATGTAAATAACATTCACTCCATGCAAACATTAAAAATCATTGCAGAAAATGTTTCAAAATAGTTAAGATAATTTCAAACCATGATAAGAGTAACAAAGTAGCTTCTAATTTCCATGATGTTACATTAAAGCAAATAGTAATTAAAGAAATGTCGAAAAATCTATTAATGTATGTCAAAAAAGATATAAAGTTATAATTTTGCATATTGCAGACACACGCAATGAATGAAATAATTAGTACCAATAAGTGAAGATAGAATTAGGGGGGAAAGTTGATATAAAAAAAAAAATTAAATAATAATCCATAATTATGAACATATATCCTGTATAAAAGCATCAGCAAAATGTGTCTACAAAGGTCACTCAAGTTTTGAGAATGAATGCAATAACATTTAAAAATTTAGATATGATCATTGCATCTTTTCAAAGTATTCTCCACTGCATTCTATAAAATGTCTCATCCTTTCAACCACTTTTCAAATGCCAAGCAAATACATTCTCTGTAAGCAATTGCTGCAGCTTCAGAGGATTCAAATCATTTATTCTTTTATTTTGGATAACAGAAAAAAGTTGCATGGTGCCAGATCTGGACTGTAGGGAGGACGAGACAAATATGACTCTTGTAGAAATTGGGTTGTTTCTAGTAAGATGTGTGTCATGGTGCAACAAAATTCCATGCAGACCAGTCTTAGGACGCTTTGTTCCCAGTTCATTGAAGACAGTCTTTTGTCCTTCAAGTGGAACTGGCACAATATGGCCACTAGCTGAGAGCAAACAGACCACACTCTTGCCACGAGATGAGAGCAAACAGACCATACTCTTGCCAAAACTTCTTGCTTGCCTCACTTTTGTTGGGGGGGGTGATCCTCGGGAAGACCCAGTCCAATGACTGTTGCATAATTTCTGAATCATACTGGTATGTAATTAGCTTTTGTCACCTGTTACAAAGTTAAGTACATTTTTGGATCTTACCCCATCAAATCTTTTTATCACTTCCTGGTACCACTGCACACTTGCCTGTTTCTACTCATCTCCAAGGTGGTGAGGGATCCAATGACTGCAGAGCTTCCCGATGTGAAGTTTTTGTTTAAGGATGGTGTTCACTGCTATGGTCCAATATTCAGGGCTTCTTGAATCTGAAAATATGTGCATTCCCACATGTATTCTGTTTTCATCTGTTGTTGCTGTAGCTGGCCGTCCTGCATGGCTTTCATCTTCGAGGGAATCCCTTCCTCTTCAAAACTTGCAAACCATTGATAAATCATGGACTTCAAAGCGCAAAGATCCCTAAATGCCCATTGCAGTCTTTCAAGGCATTCTCTTTCCCCTAACCTGACTTTACGGCCATAGAAAAATCATAGCACGGAAATGCTCTTACTCAAGAACCAGCCTAGCGCATGGTGTAGCAAACTTGCATGAACATACTCAGATGCAGCACGTTTTTGGAGCACACCCAGGCTTGCACATACTATCTGAACTTTAAACAAAGCTAGGAGGACCTGCTTTGGCTTACCACCGCTCATGGTTGTCCATTCTCAAAACTTTCAGTGATTTTCATATGCACCAAGTTTGCTTTTGTACTCTACCATACCTGTAGCTAAGATCTCATAGCAACTGACTGGGCAAGATCAATCAGCCAGAAGCTGAAGAACTTCCAGCAGATTGCTGGTCTCAAA
This sequence comes from Deroplatys truncata, assembly GCA_030765065.1. Taxonomy (NCBI): domain Eukaryota; kingdom Metazoa; phylum Arthropoda; class Insecta; order Mantodea; family Mantidae; genus Deroplatys; species Deroplatys truncata. The sequence goes on from CM060976.1 coordinate 658,929, forward strand.
CATAATTATATACATTGGCTACCCAACCAGAAGAAAATAAGAGGATGTAAGAATGAGTCATAGCTCTCAATCTCAGATTAAATCTAGCTTATCTTAAAATTAAATTTTGCTTAACAGAAAAGCCCAAAAAATTTAAAACCAATATCCTGAAACTTTCCATACTTATCTAAGATAACCTGTCAGAATCTCTGAACTAAAATTTTAATTTTAGGGATAATAGATTTTTTTTTTTTTTTTTTTTTTTTGGTAAAATTTTAGGCAACATTTTTAATTAGTTTAGAGAAGAAAGTTCCTCTAGTCCAGGGGAATGAAATAGTTGTCATAATGTGCTGAAAACACCCCAAATCACAATTTCAAATAATTCTAATAAAAACAGTACCCAAAATTATCAATTTTTTGCCCTTTTCTACCAGTAATTCCTTTTTAAAGTAAGGTTTTTTTTCTTTCTTTTTCTTTTTCCCAGACCACCACTCACATGGACAGGAATCTTCATGGATATATAACTGCTTTTACATTGATGTTAATTTCTTTTTTCCCCACACTGATCTATCCATTGCACATAGAGATATGTATGTTTCCTGGATTCAGTGTTACCAGCTGCCTTAATTTGAATCAGGAAAAGAAATTGCTGCATACATGCACTGAAAAAAAAAAAGAAAAGAAAGAAACAAACAAACAAACAAACAAACAAAAAGAAAGACCTTTACAGAACATATGTGACAGGTCGGTATCAAAAGACTCTGCAACTATCACTCCAGATGTGTTATAAAATAAAATAACAGCTGAATATTGTCTGCAGCATGTCCATCCTCCTATAAGTGAGTTGTCCTCCGTGGCCAAGGGTACCATGCTAGCCTTAGTTCCCTAGGTTGCGAGATCGAACCTGGCGGAGGCCGATGGATTTTTTTGGGCATAAAAATCCTTAGCATAGTTCCTTCAGAAAGGAAGTAAAGCCGGTGGTCCAGCGTCGTAGATTTACAGCACGTAAAAGAACTTCAAGCCTGATAAAGAGGCGTCTGAGCAAAATTTCTCGTCTTTCATGCCCAATATAGAATGGGATGCTAAGAACCGTTACAGTTGAAGAGAGCTCATAAATAAAAAATTCCATTTCAATGCAACAAATGGTTCACATGTTTGACCACTTGCTGCAAATGCATTATCATACTTGTATTATCAGATAGTTCTTACTGGCAGTTTTTGTTCCAGAAAACTTGTATTCTTGTTTAATAAATAAATATAAATGTTCTGTTTTGTGTAACAGGTGTAAGGTTCAAACCTATAAATATTGTAGATAACGCAATATTTACTTCCAGTATTTGCAAGAAATTTTACTATGATAATGCATACCCATCATGCATCTGAAGCTTTGCATGTTTTCTGGGTGTTATGAAATGAGCGACTGTACAACAGACATATTTCCTGATTACTGATGCACTTATGGGATGACATTGTGTAGCAAGAGGGGAAAATCTTCTTTCCTAGTGCTGCTGGGCAACAAGAACATTATTTCTGAGAATGATACCATTGCTGCCACATACTTAAAACCCAGTGCCACTGAAATAAAATACTTCCTTTTGGGTAGAAATTAAATATCACTCTTACTTAAGTGTGTCAGTTTCAAGACCACACATTTTAGTTATATGTAGAATAAAGATATTCACCCATCCCATCCTAGGAGGCGGTATCTGTTCATGTTCATCACAAGAGAGAAGACATTCATTTTGGAACATAAAAACAGGAGGTAAATATGGCAATTAATTAATTACTTTAATCATTTAATACATAAATTTTCCACATAAAAAGACCCTCTTTCATATATAATAAAATAACATAAAATTCAGAACAGAAACACATACAACACCTGAGCTTATAACATAAAACTTCCTGTTTTGTTAAAGACAAATGGAAACACATGTGATTTGAAACTTTCATGGAGTCACCTGGGCAGCCATGCCAAGGTGATTAAATTCAAGCTTTTGGGTTATGCAGTAATTACAGAACTTGAATTTCACCAGCATAACAAACACAGATGATCAACCATGAAGCATAAGTAATATTGTTTTATATATATGAGGGCAGATTGATAAGTCAGTGACTTTTTAAACAAAATAAAATTTTTTTCCAAAAAATCAATTTTATTTCTCAACATAGTCTCCTTTCAACTCAATATATGTTGTCCATTTCCCCAATTTTTTAATCCTTCCAAAAAATATGATTTTTCGAAGTCTGCAAAATATGAGGTTATTTCTGCCATGATGTGTTCACTGGGCATGAATTTCTTCCCAGCGAACCAACTTTTCAAGTTTGCGAAGAGGAAGAAGTCGCTCGGAGCCAAATCTGGAGAACATGGTGGGCGAGGTAGCAGTTCGTAGCCCAATTCCACAAATTTTGCAATGGCAATGGCCGACTTGTGTATGGGTGGATTATCCTGGTGAAAGAGAACCTTTTTCTTCACCAAACTGGGTCGTTTCTTTAACAATTCCTTGTGAAACTGATCCAGCATTGCTGCATAATATGAAACTATGATCGTTTTACCCATTTCCAGGTAGTGGATGTCTATCACACTTTGTGAATCCCAAAAGACAGCTGCCATGATTTTTTCCTGCCGATGGAATGGTTTTCGCTATCTTTGGAACAGGTTCGCCGAAGGAAATCCACTGCTTTGATTGTTGTTTGGTTTCAGGTTGGTAATAATTGATGCAAATTACATCAACCATGATATAATGCCGCAAAAACTCATTTGGGTTGCACTGGAACATGTTCGAACATCCCTGTGAAATAGTCACATGATTCCGCTTGTTCTCAACTGTGAGCTGTCGCAGCACCCATCTTGCTGACAGCTTTCTCATACCTAAAAATTCATGCAGAATGTTATATAGCCACTCGGCAATCTTCCAACACAATATTGTTAACTATGTTCACCATTTCTTCTGTTGCGACCTCAACTGGCCGTCCTGTGCACACGGCATCTCTTATCTCAAACGGCTACATTGAAATTCTATGAACCACGCCATGTAATGGAGCAGAGTCCCCATAATACTTGTTCATCTTTTCTTCCATTTCCTTCACTGTCTTACCACAGAAACAGTGGTGCTTAATCAGAACACAAAATTCACTTTTCTCCATTTTCTATGAGGCAATACACATCTGCTTATTCTAGACGTTCTCAACAATGTTCTAAGAAACAAATGACAACAAATTCCTGTGCTTATTTATCAATCCGCCCTCGTAGATCACACGCACGCACACACACAGCCATTTGTGAAAATTGCAACACCAAGAAGGAAGTGCATTAATTCAATGGATTTAATACCACAGGTTAGGTACATAACAAATAACAAATGATAAACTTTTCAAATCTATACATGACCTTTGAGCCCTAATATTCAGTATTTGGTGTGGCCTCCATGTGCGGCTATATGCCATGGCATTGAATCAAAAAGCTTCTAAATAAGTTCCTGAGAGATTTTCCTCCACGCAGTTTGTATTCGAACCCACAAATCCGTGTCACTGGTTATTGGAGGACCGTGACGCACCAGGTGCCGACCAACCATATCCCAGACATTTTCGATGGGCGACATGTTAGGTGAACATTCAGGCCAGGGAAGCAATGGTACCTGTTGCTCTTCGAAGAAGACTTGTAGATTCCTCACAATATGTGGCCTGGCATTGTCCTGTTGAAATGTGGCCTGGGGAGATGCCTGAAGCAGGGGGAGTACCTCAGACTCTACAACCACCGTTAGGTACCAGTTGCTGTTCAAAGTGCCCTCAATTCGTAGGAGAGACAAGATCGGTTGTTGTAACCAATGGCACTCCAAACCATCACACCTAGTATTTGTCCGCTATGCCGCTCAACAATGCAGCCCTCCAAATTGCACTCACCATGGTACCGCCGGACACGTATGCAGCCATCACTGTAGGACACGTTGAAGCAGGACTCGTCCGAAAGGACTACATTTTGCCACTCAGCAACCCAGTGACAGTGTTCACATGCCCATTGCAGTCGGAGGAGCTTGTGGTTCCTGCACAATGGAAGCCAACATAATGGCATGCATGCAACCTGCAGCAGGCAGCGACAAACCATTGATCAGACAAGTTCACACCTATTGCAGTGCTCCAACATTGTGGATGAAGTTGTACGGTCCGTTATGGCCATGCGGACAAGATGACGTCCATCCCGTGTTGTGGTCATGTTCCATGGTCCAATACCCGCTCTTTGCTGCGTACGACCTTCATCTACGCATGCACGCACGCACACACACACACACCACTGCCATAGCAGCATGCCCTGTACGAGCCGAAATGTCATGGTATGACAAAACCCACTTCCCAGAGACCAATCATTCTGCCCCGTTCGAACTCACTCACATGCAGATATGGCTCCCTTTGACGTCGACGAGGCATACTGGCACTCTCATTATTGTTTCCACCTTGTTTGACAGCTCTGCACTGACTACACTGGGTGCAACACTGACCTTGTCGGACCAACACGAGAGGGCTCTTCTTGGCCTACATGTACCGCGTCTCTCTACAAGCCTAATCACTTATTGCTTGCATTCTCTTCTACACTTCCACCAAGTTTGGAGTTATTCAGGAAATTCTCTCTTGGTGTTGCAATTTGCACAACGGCAGTGAGAGAGAGAGAGAGAGAGAGAGAGAGAGAGAGAGAGAGAGAGAGAGAGAGAGAGAGAGACAGAGAGGGTGAGGATGAGGGTGAGAGTGTGTGTGTGTGTGTAGCTGTCAACTCATTGCAAGATTTAATTTTAAGGAAAAGGCAAAAAATAAACTAAGAGGGGAGATGGGGAGAGAAGCAAGAGATATGCATTGTAGTATTGTTTAAATTCAAAAGAGGGGCATATGAGATTCAAATTATAAGCAAGTAATTCTGACGACTATGTCTGCATAGAACTTATGAAGAGCAGAATAGGAAGTCATAATGAGAATAGCTAATACCTCTCACACCTTTTTCTTTCCAACTCTAGTAAAAGTTTGAAAAGACTACTTATAAACAAATTTAATTTTGTTCCATTTATTCTTACATGCACAATGGTACCAAGAGTAACTGTAATATGAGATAATGAAACATAAATGCACTTTCAATAAAACTTTTTATTTTCCCTACTGCCTTCCTAAGGTGTGTGCATTCAACCCAAAAATCTAATATTGCAATTCAACTAGAAATACATGCTATAAGGAACGCATCTATAAAGAGTGTGCACCACACACAAATGTGCAGTGCAAAGAATTTTGTGGAATATCTCACATTTCTAACAACTTTTTACACAGAAAAATTTCAAATGTGTTTTTATTTTCTCAAAAATGGCTCTGTAGAATGAAGATGCCAATGCTTTTTACTTTCTCCATGACATACATAGTAGGTAAGAGAAGGCATTGCATTCCATCCAAAAATTCAATACCAAGATTTCACCAGAAATACATGTTTTGAGACCCCTAAATTAAAAAAAAAAAGAATTTTTAGAGTGAGCAAGTGAGTGTGAGCGCGCGAGAGCGTGAGCGTATGCAAATATGTGCGTGCGTGTGTGTGTGTGTGTGTGTGTGTGTGTGTGTGTGTGTGTGTGTGTGTGTGTGAGAGTGAGTGCATGCGTGCAACAGCATAACTCAAAAACAAAAAGTTGGATAAATATCTTTTGGTCCGGAGCCTGTACTAGGAGTGTCCTACAGACCAGTGAAACAGGCTATTAAGTGCTGGGCTCAAGCAGAACACAAGAACTACTGGAACTCCATTGAGACATTCCAAGTTGTTCATTACAGACCTGGATAACAGCCGGGCAAAATACTTGCGCGATCTTAGTAGAAGAAGACTTGCATGGGCAACAGGATTCATTACAGGACACTGTGCCCTAAAGTTTAATCTATACAGAATGGGATTGTTTAACAACCCTATCTGTAGTAGATGTCTAGAAGGAGATGAGACTGTTACTCATCTACTATGTGATTGCCCTGCTCTTGCGAATCAAAGAGCAAGCATTTTTGGCAATCACTTTCCAAAGATAGATGAACTATCGAAAGCCTCAGTTAGCAGTCTGGTTAAGTTCATATCGAGCAACAGACTACTTAACTGATGAAAGGGGGGATGCGCAATAGATCTTAAGGTCACAGTGCTTGGGCATAAAACCCACCCCTTTTCAAACTAGAACTAGAACTGGATAAATATCAAACTTGGCATTAAGTTCAGTATCCTCCAAGGATACAAAATGATTTTCAAGAAAATTCCCCCACTACAAACTACCCTTTACATGGAATATTTTTCGAAATTTTTGATTTTCTAAGAAATGGCTGTAATGATGTTATATAAAATACCATATATTAAAGTATTTACAGGACAAATAAACTGTATTATCTTGAATTTTCTGGGAATAGCCATTGAAGTCCTCTTCATTCGGAAGGAATTTTGTATAATCTTGTAAAACTAGAAAACGATAAGCGATAAACGAAAATGTACTTCACAAGAAATGTATCTCTTTACAACACACAATTTATTCCAAATAACTTTTTATGTGGATATCCATTATTAATGGTCCAAATTGTTCATTACTTGGTCATTCTTTAGGGTCTTTTCAACATACAGTTGTTTCTCGCAATTGCATGGAAACAGCAGTATGTAATTTTAAGGCAGCATATAGCGTCAATTCTTAAACATATGACTGTTCACTTTATATCTATAATGAAATATGTAATGTAGCTATTTCTGCAAAGGTTTACTTGGATTAAAATGAAGTAGATAGAAAAATAAGTTTAGTAAGAAGGGCCTGTATACCCACTAATAAAGATAAGGGTAGAGAAAGTCATGTGAATGTATCACATCAGATGTTTTCTATTTATAACATTATGAACAAGTTTCTTTTAGTCCGATTCGCAGTAACCTGTTGCATGTTATAGAAATAAATGTACACAATATCCTGACATTCTTATTAGCTTCCGAGCTTTACTGAACTATTCTGCATTAATTCTCTTTCTTTGTATTTACACTAACGCTTTTCCTATTGTAAAAATAAAACCAGCTTCAATGTGATTTTTATATTGCTCAGTTAAATCATCTAGAATGATTACCTTTTTAATTAATCAATTATATATTTGCTGTGGTTATGCCTATGCAATGCACAAGTACTTTCAAATGCCCAATTTAATTCAGGTGGAAGGAACAAAATAGGGATATCACAGTGATTCGCTAATTCACTTTGTGTGTGTCATAGTTCTCCCCATTTCAGCAGGTAACAGTTGCATAGTATGCTTAGCAATGTAGAGTAGCTCATGCAACACTAGTTAGAACTCATAGCTCTACCTAAGGAAGAAATTGAATACCCAAAGCTCAAACTTCTACATTGATCAATCCTTCTTGGCCTTTAAAGGAAGAAATTGAATACTCAAAGCTCATTAACATCTACACTGACCAATCTTTCTTTGCCTTTGAAGGAAAGTACTACATGCAAAACTCAGGTCTCACAATGGGAAGCTCACATCACATTTCTTAGCAAACTTATGTGATTTGAAACCAAAATCAGATTCATTCTTCCATAACCTTAAAACATGGTGACAATGTCTTTGCAATAGCTTACAGAAAACTAGCCGAAGATGTGCCGAAACTCTTAAACATACAAATTCAGGAAATAAATTTCACAATGGAAACCAAGAAAGAAAACATGCTTCCATTTTTGGATCTTAAGATTATAAGCAACAATAAAATATTAGAATTTGTGATTTTCAAAAAAGACACCCACACAGATAACCAAATCAAAGCCTAGTAATTCAATCCAATTAGTTACAAGCACATAATTATCCAAGTTTACATCCTTAGCATGGCTTCCTTCGAAAGGAAAGTAAAGCTGGTGGTCCCATGTCATAGATATATGGTATATAAAAGACCTCAAGCCTGATAAAAAGAGGTCTCTAAGCAAAATTTCTGTTCTCTCTCTCCCTCTCTCTCTCTCTCTCTCTCTCTCTCTCTCTCTCTCTCTCTCTCTCTCTCCCTCACACGCACGTGCACACGCACACACACACCTTTTTCTAAAATTGCTTTTCTTTTATTCAAGGTGCCTCAAAGCATGTATTTCCGGTGAAATCTGGGTATTGAATTTTTGGATGGAATGCAATACCTTCTCTACCTACTATGTGCATGGTAGAGAAAGTAAAAACTGGATGAAGCCACAATATTTTAGCCACACAAAAGACACAATGTCAGAAACTTAATGAACTCCAATTGGTTAGAAAAGATACCTCCATCCAAGGAATCAGGAATTCACAGAATCAATAGTGAAGACTATAAGGAAAGATGCACATGAAACACCAAAGAAACATAGGAGGCAGACTGAAGGAATATCTGAGACACAAAAAAAAGCTAAATAGAGAAGTCAACTGTAATTTCATACTTCTGGAATGATAACTAGCAAACAACGTAGTACATCTATTGAAATCTGTGCAATGGGCAGTAAAACAGATATCTGGGAGAAGATTTACAACACTAAAGCACAAAACAAAACTAAAGAATTTCAAAATCCCACTAATCACAACCCGCTATACAGACTGGACCATTTAAGTTGAGACTGTACAATGTCTCCTAAGCTAAACATGAAAGAAATGTCCTGAATAAAAGCTGCTTGATATTATGAGGGAAAGTAAATGCCATTAGTTGTGTTTTATTTACAGGACATTGTGATGGTCAAGTTGACCCTTATTGTAGGTTACCATTAAAAAAAAAAAAATGACCTTAAAATTATCATCATAACGTTCTCCAAACTACTACAAGGATCCAGTGAGTTCCACGGAAGATATCTGAAAGAAGAAGAAGAAGAAGAAGAAGAAGAAGAAGAAGAAGAAGAAGAAGAAGAAGAAGAAGAAGAAGAAGAAGAAGAAGAAGAAGAAATCTGCTTATGATGCAATTTCAAAGCCATCACATGATCCAACTTTTAAAACATGACTGTCGCTTTAGCCTATTGTGTTCTGTTATCTGCAGCAAAATGTAATGAAAGTTTATTTTGATTAAAAAGAAGTATAAAAGCTTTAGTAAGAAAGCTTTGTAGAACTAGTAGACATGTGAATGCAACATATGAGTGTTTTATTTTGAGGAGAGGGGTAGACCTTTCTTTTCTACAAATGCTATATCCCTTTGAAAACTTGAATGAAATTAATAACTTTTTGCTGCACCACTTCAAGAAGAATAAGAATAATTTTATTGTCATTGAACTATACAGTAACAGACGTCAGATAATATAATGCTAGTATAGGTTATTTACAAAATTATATTTACATTATTATTGGTACTAAGATGTACCTACTCATCAAAAAATTCTTGTAGTGAATAAAAAGGATTAGTAACAAGCCAGTCATACAATTTATTCTTAAAACTAGGTATGGGACTTTGTTTTAACAATTTAGAGCCAAGGATTTTGAAACTCTTCTGTGTTGTAGTCAATCTACAATATGGTATATCAATCAGTTGACATGATCTAGTATTATAAGAATGAATGTCTTGTCTGTTTTGTAATTCTGATATGTGTTGTTTTATAAACAATACCACTTGTAGATGTACAAATTAATTACTGTCAATATTTTTAATTTCTTAAATAATGGTTTACAATGGGCTAATTTTGATTCATAAGATATTATGCAAATAGCTTTTTTCTGTAATACAAGAATATCATGAATGTGAGTACTGTTGTCCCAAAGTAAAATGCCATATGAAATAACACTGTGGAAGAAGGTGAAATATGCAGATCTAATGTGTAATTCTGGAACAAGCATTTTCAATTTCCTAATCAAATGTATTACTCTGGAGAGTTTAGTTGTTATAAACTCTATATGCGGTGCCCAGGTTAATTTATTATCTATTACAATGCCTAAGAAGTTTACTTTATCCGTGTAATTTGTACTATGTGTATCTCTACAGTTAAAAATCATGTGTTGTGTCTTTTGTTCATTAAGTAGAAAGCCATTAGCTCTGAACCATTTGTCTCCTTGGGTCAGTGTGATTTCTGTTGTGGATATGAGTGTCTGTAAATCTTTACTCATATTAAAGTATACAATTACTCAGCTGTAAGCTGTAGATTTATTTTTTTTAACCTTCAGCTAAGCCAGTCTCATACCTGCTTTTAGTCTTGTTGTTACCCATTCTGGTGTTCAGTAATTTGTTCTAATATCAGGTTACAGAGGATTAGAAAGGAAGATCGACTGGATGCTGCTTTTGATAGTTATGAGAAATCACCATGACGTAACATTTATTTTCCTCCTCCTTGTGAAATGCCAGAGTTTTATATGCACAAAGACAATAACAGCAGACTGCCTGCATGTCAATACCTGAGGCCCGTTTATTCCCTGGAGAATGCAATTCAATAATTATTAGTAGACGTTCAAGTGTAGCAACTTTATTTCCGAAGTAATATTTCATTTCTCCATACATTTTAAAAATTGTATTTTCAATTGTTTTTTGTTTATTGTTATTACTGTAATAAAAGTGCAACAACAACTTAATTAACTTGTGTACCGAATATCAAAAAGTACTACCACAGTGGTGAAACCAACACAAGTTAAATATTGAAGTTTTATTAGTGCAGTATATTGTAAACATACTAATTGTAGCCATGCCAAACAGTGATGACTCATGGTCAAAATTCCACCTATATGGCATAAAAAATGTTAAAATATGGCTAGTTCAGATTGAGGCACAGTTCATTACCACTGGTATTACTACAGAACTCACCAAGTGAAATTATATTGTTGACTTACTTGAACCTGATGTCGCAGAACTGCTAAGTGACTTGTTAACAAAACCTCTCTTTAATACACAATACATAGACCTGAAGGCTCACTTAATAGCAGAATTACAGGAATCTCAAGTAAGTAAGGTAATACAGAGCTCCAATTGGAGGACAAGAAACCAAGCCAGTTTTTGAGGGAAATGTGTGCTCTCACAGGAATGCAAGTTAAGGATTACCTCTTTCATGCAGTGACTGCCTGTTAATTTATGGTCCATATTAGCATCCTCTAAAAACACTTTGGACAACCTTACTACTATGGCTGACAGGATATTTGACTACTCGAATCCTGTACAGTGCATATCTGCTGCACAACAGTCATGCCAACCTAATGTCAGGACACCCAATTGTATCTATCACTTTCAGTCAACAGTGTACTTGAGACACAAACTCCAAGATCTTGTGCATATCGACCAGGTGCTGCATTATGTTGATATAATTTCTAATTTGGTGAGAAAGCAAAGAAATGTGTTGTTCATGCTCATTTACCACCAGGAAATGCCTAGGTTCCTCGCTACAGACAGCACATAGTAATGTGAGCCAAAACACTATATGCATTTATTTGTAGCAGAGCGATCCTCTGGCACATATTTCTTAGTGGACACAGGAGCATGTGTCCAATTTCCTCCTATTGCTAAATACAAAAAACAAACTTCTAAGCACTTTCTATATACTATGAATGGAATACTAATTTACACCCATGGTGAATGCCTGATACAAGCTGATTTAGGGTTGAGATGTGCATTTTGCTGGCCATTCATGATCACTGACATTCAGCAACCTCTTCTTGGTGCCAACTTTCTCAACAGTTATGGACTGCAAGTTGACATCAAACACAAGCATCTAATTGATGGTATTATAAACTTTTCCACCCTTGCAGCTCCAGCACCTTATTCAATCTCAAGTGTTCATTTGCTGGATCCTGAGAATATCCAGCTATACTCCGAGACTATCCAAACTTTCTATGCGCGAGGTATCCATCTTTTTTTAAACACCATATCAACAGTAGGCCCTCCAGTTACAGGCCATGTGATAAATTAGTACAAGCCAAAATGAAGTTCCAAAAAATGATAGACCAAGGTATCTTGAAAAGCCCTTGGTCTAGTCTTCTTCATCTGGTATCAAAATATGATTGTTCCTGGCAATCATCTGGAGATTACAGGGTTCCCAATGCTATTACTGTCCCAGATCAATATCCCATTCCACACTTGCAGGATTCCAAGAGCTGCTTACCTGGTAAAACAGTATTCTCGAAAATCAACTTGATACAAGCATTCAAATCACAGAAGAGGATATTCCCAAAATTGCTGTTAAAACCCCCTTTGAATTGTTTGAATTCCTCAAGCCTCTGTTTGGACTTTGGAATGCTGCCCAGTCATTTCAGAGGTACATAATTCCATTTTTAAAGACCTAGACATTGTTTTATGGGTAATATTCTCGTAGCATCTGAAAATGTTGTGGAACATGGATGTCACATTAAAATCTACTGGAATGCCTGGATTAATATTGCATCAATGTGAACCTTTCAAAAGGCATTTTTGCTGCTTCTGAAATTTCCTTCTTAGGACACTTTGTTACACCGATGGATAAATACTGCATCAATGTGAACCTTTCAAAATGCATTTGTGCTGCTTCTGAAAATTTCCTTCTTACAATAATCTATGACATCAAGAGGAATTTTGCCTCTTCCTGATCGCAGTTAAGTCATTTTTTCTTTCCAATAACCTTGTAATATTGCTCATCTACAATGGTTCCAACTTGAACTTTTATTGCCACTCGCTGTCAAACACTGCTACAACACATTGCCTGTTCTTTAGCCTATGCAAAGACACACATGACTGCCGTGCAGTTCAGTGGATGACAGATGCTGTGCAAGCACATCCTTCATATAATCTGGCATTAATGGTTGATGCTTCCAATTTTGCCATGGGGGCCTCCCTCAACCAGATTTGCAATGGAAAACTGGGACCTCTGGGATTCCTCTCAAAGATTTTAAGTGACATGCAGACATGAATTACTAGCAGCATATTCTCCATTCAACTATTTTTGCCATTTACTGGAAGACTAAAACTTTACCATCTACAAAGATCACAAAACTCTTTACATTTGCATTTCAGCAATGCTTGGATAATGTGTCACCAAGACAAGTTTATTTCATCAGCCAGTTTACTACTGACCAGCAATACCTCCCTGGAAAGGACAACATCCCAGCTGACCTTTGTTCTCAAATCTCATGTATCTCACTTCCTTTGCAATTATCTTTTGATGAAATAAGCAAAGCACAGTTCATCAGGTGAACTAGTTGTAGACATTTCCACAGGAAAACTCCATCCATTTTTAACTAATCAGTTCTGTAACAATGCATTCAACACATTGCATTCCAGGCCATTAATGTATCTGTTAGACTTATCCAACAATGTTATGTGTGGCCATCACTTAAACAAGATAACAAACTTTGCACCAAAACCTGTACTTGCCAACATTCCAAGGTTACCAGCACACCACCAGCTTCATTGGTACTTATGCCCCAGTATAACACTGTTTCTCTCATATACATGTGGATATAGTTGAATCTCTTCTTCCATCTGAAGGATACACATACCTGCTGGCCGTTATTGATTGCTTCTCTACTTGGCCGGAAGCTACCAATAACTATCCCCATCAGTTGGGGAATTTAATGCCATACAACATTGTGCCATGATAGCTCAGTGGTTAGAGCAACTGGATGGAAACCAGGAGATCTGTGATTCAAATCCCTGCAATGATATTGAATTTTTCAGTCGTCTGATTCTATCTTTCCAACCTTGTTCAACACACAGCTTGTGTGGAAGAACAATTAATTCCATTAGATATAAAGTCTGAAACAGTAGCTCATGCTCTCCTACATACTTGGATAGCTCGATTTGGCATACCGGCTGTTATAATCACAGATTGAGGCAAGCAGTGTGATTGCTCACTCTTCACCAATCTAACAAAACTGCATAGTATTCATCACCTCAACACAATAGCACATTATCCTGCTTCTATAGGATCAATGTACCTAAGAGGGCCAAGAGGCAGAAAAAGCAGAATTTGTGAACTATGTGGAGGTAGTGAAAGCACAGAGCATTTATATGACAGAATGCAAAGAATTAGCAGAATGGAGAAAAAAAGTATGGGAAGAAAAATGGGAAAAAATGGATGGAAAAATAGTAGCAATTACAATGTTAACAAGAAAAGAAAAATAAGAATATGGGGGAGTTCTTAAAGAAAGTAAACGAGAACTGGATTAGAAAAGAAGAGAGATAAGAAAGGTAGAACAGCAAACAGAGGAGGGTGAGGATGGATCATAGGTGGTTAAGAGTAGCAAGTGATGCTCAGCTGAACCTAAAGGCCAGGGTGCCAGGTAAAATGAGCAGTATAGGTAGAACATAGCTGGCAAGAAAATTTGTACATAGGTTAAGTTAGTTTATAAATGGAATATTGCAAAAAGGATTGTGTATAAAAAAATGTACAAATAAAGTTTATTTATTCATTCATTCATTATACTGCTACTAATGGAAAAACTGAGTGCTAGCACCTCCGACTGAAAGCTGTACTTTGTTGCCAACTCTCAATAAGCTGAGTACCTCAAATACCATCAGGTAACTTATAATTTCACATCTGGATACTTCCCCAGCTACACTCGTCTACAGAGAACCAACAAGGCTACCAGCAAACTTCCTTGAGGATACAACAACAGATGTACAATAGGGAAGTTTGTCATCAAGTTGAAGCAACACATCCAGGCCCAGCATAGTGTCCTTTCAAACCATCATCCAAATCGACATCTGTTTACCCATCCCATTCTTCCAATGTGTTCATCCAGCATGATGCAAACCCCTGCAACCGATCTATGATGGACCATTCAAGGTAACTTTCAATGCTGAGAAACATTTTGTAATTCAAACATTTCATGATGAACAGACTGTTTCAGTCGACAGACTCAAGCCTGCCTTTATTTTAGATAATGGCTGCAGTCCTAGTGTCATTAACCAACACCTTAAGCCTCAGGTTCATCAAGACAGCCCATCACCATTCAATTCTTCAGTAAAGGAATTCTACACCCATTCAGGACCAACTGCTTGTTTTCCAGCCAAGTACCTCAGTGTTGTCACTGGGGCTGGAGTATGTGATGGCTCTACTTTCATGCATTTGCAAAGTAATGTAATTTATTTCTCAATATATTTTACAACTTGTCTTTTAAATTGTTTCTTGTTTATAGTTACTGCTGTAACAAAAGTGTACCTACATTTTTTATTTTAATTTATTTATGGACACCCTTTAACTGCTGTGTCCTTAGCATCCTATTCTATATTGTGCATGAAAGACTGGTAATTTTGTTTTGAGACCTCTTTATCAGGCTTGAGGTTCTTTTACCTGCCGTATATCTATGACATGGGACCACCGGCTTTACTTCCCTTCTGAAGGAAGCCATGCGAAGGATTTTTACGCCCAAA
The DNA here is from genome assembly GCA_030765065.1 of Deroplatys truncata. Lineage (NCBI taxonomy): Eukaryota > Metazoa > Arthropoda > Insecta > Mantodea > Mantidae > Deroplatys > Deroplatys truncata. The sequence continues at coordinate 674,176 of CM060976.1, forward strand.
AAAATCCATCATCCTACGTCGGGATTGAACCCACAACCTCAGGATATGTACCTACAGTAGAGCTAAATAAACTTGTCCTACATGAAAATAAAGTATTATCACCAGGGTTAGGATTTTTAGGTGCGCACCTTTTTTCTTAGGCTAAACTAAAGCTGTGCAGAAACATATCACAGTGAGAAATTTTGTTTCTAGTTGCAAAAAGAGGCATTTTTTCTCGCACCTTTTTCCCTTTTTTGGGACCTTTACCCCCTTTTGCCACTTTTATCCCATTTTCCCCCAACCATGCCCATAATCCCCTTTTCCCACCTTTTTTCTTTTAAGTTTCATTCCAATTTATTCTTTAACTTTCAATTAACGTCTCCTCAGCTTACTTTGTACGTGCAAATAGTAAGCTTACCTCTTTCAGTAAATGCCGCGCGGGAATTGAAAGCACACCCGCAACGGAAAATAATTGTGCGTTAGACGAAAACCTTTTTCTCTCGCTTTACCGCTATAAAGTAGCCCGCAATAATGCAATTAACAATGAGTGATTCTATTCCACCAGAATCAGTAGCCTGCTGTTCATGAATGTGAGTTTGTTACTGTGAGAGACGTCATCTGTTTGCGTGGAGGCAAAGGCTGGGCACGCAGAGACAGCAGTAACCTCACCCGCGCAGTTTCGAGAATTATTAAGATTGGGTTCTGCTCGAAACTGCTAGAAATTGCTGAGACTGAAGTGATGTACTATTTGTGATTCAGGAATTTTGTTAGATGAAAAACAGCAGCGAGATCATATCAAACAACACATTTCCAGCTCTAAGCATAAAATGAATAAGACTCTTCAAGCAAACAAATCACAGCAACCTCTATTACGAAATGCGTTTCAACAGAGTTCTTCAAAAAGCCAAAATTTGAAGGAATTAAACATTGATTTGTGTGCAGCTCTTAAAAAGTAGGAATTCTACTCAATAAGGTGAACCATCCAGCCTTCAAGGGATTTCTTGAAAAATACACAAAGACGTCAATACCTGATGAGAGTACTTTAAGAAAAAACTACATGGAGCCTGTTTACCAATTAAATTAAATTGAGTTTTATTTATGGATGCTCTTTAACTACTTTGGTCCTTAGCGTCCCATTCTATATTGGGCATGAAAGACCGGTAATTTTGCTCAGAGGCCTCTTTATCATGCTTGAGGTTCTTTTACGTGCCATAAATCTACGACACAGGACCACCGGCTTTTCTTCCCTTGCTATGGATTTTTACGCCCAAAAAAATCTACTGCCCTCCGCCGGGTTTGAACCCGCAACCTTGGGAACTAGAGGCTAGCACGGTACCACTAGTCCACGGAGGATGACTGCCTGTTTACCAAGAAACCATAGAAAGAATCAAGCAGAAAGTGCCTGATTGCAATGTGGGAATCATTGTAGATGAAACCAGACTCAATGCAACAATGTTTTGAACATTTTAGTTTTTCCCTTAGCAGGGGAGAACGTTAAGCCCATGTTAAAAATGTACGAGCTGCAGAAAGCCAATGCCAGTACAGTAATGCAATCCATTATGGACTTCTGCCAAAAACTCTAACCTACTGGTATTTGAAAAACTTCTTATGGTTACGGTCCAGGCTCTATACATGGTTTCAGCTGTTGACCAATTGAAACCTTTATTTACTAACTTGAAGCATGTGGCATGCTTGACTCGTGCCCTTCACAGGGTTTGTGAATCCATAAGGAACAAATATGACATCGCAAATCAATTCATCTCTGCCCTGAAGAAGATTCTACTGAAAGCTCCGAGCGTTTTGTTTACTACATGGAAATCACTGGCCTTGCCCCTTCCAAATTCCCCAGTCATTACTCGCTGGGGATCTTGGATTGAGTGTGAAACTTTAAAAAAAAAAAAAAAAAAAAAAAAAGTTCCCAATAATTTCTCCATTGCTTGTAGTTTTAGATTCCACTTTTATTTTTGACCTAGCAAACGCTTCAGGATCATTACGAGAACTTTTAAATACCCTTGCGCATTTGGTTGCTAGCTGTTTATATTTTTAAAACTTCATTTAAGGCGTTTCTTATTTTCAGCATTTCTGCATATTCAACATGTTCCACACATGTAGTTTTCATCCATTCATATTGACATTTTTTATGCTTATTTCAAAAACCCAAATAAATAAAACTGTCCCATAATTTTTCTGTGTAATGAATAGTTTTTGCGCTACTAATTTTTAAAGATAACAATGTATACAAAAAAAAATGCAAATACAAAACTGCAAAACTTTTTTTTCTCTTAAACTAAGAATGGTAGAAAAAAAATTATATGACAGATTTGTAGTTCCTTGACATAGAACTTTTTTTTTTTAAATGCATCATGTGTTGCATTTTGCATATACTCATAATTTAATATTTTGAAAATTAATAACTTGAAAACTAATTAAGATTTTGGATTGAAATTTACAAAACAATTATATCTAAAGAAGGCTGAAATGTGGTTAAAATTTCGGCCCAATTGAATGGATAGTTTAGAAACTAGCAGTTTCAGTTGTGCATCCCCTTAAATAAACCAGCACCTTATTGTCCCTTTTTTCACCTTATTTGAGCACCTTTTCCCTTCCTTTTTTCAACTGAAATTTGCACCTAAAAATTCTAACCCTGATTATCACAACAGGATCTCTAAGAAGAAACTGTCGTCAGATTCTTTTAATGCATACAGATTGTGACAGAAAATTCTCCTTCTTTTGCTTTTGGGACAATAGGGGTAAACCATTTTATGCAAGTAAGCCAATACATATTTCAGAAATGGGTAATCCTAAAGAAAAGGTTATTAAGTATAATTTACATATTTGAATGTTTTACATTTTGCTTTAGTAAGTTTTGCTAAACCTCTTATTATATCCTATTTGCATAAAATTCATTAAGAGTACAGGGGGTTTCACTGGCTATTTACAGAAAATACAAGATATACATTTTGTTTTAGTACGAGTACTTCGATCATATAATACTTCAATAAAATTAGTAGTTATTTTAGAGTAACTAAACTATCAATGAAAAATTTTCCCATAAACGATTGTGTGGGGTTATTGGAACTCCTTAAAAATGTTTGTCTTGTGTCTCCAAAAGGACCATTACCCAAGTATGAAAGCTTTGGGTACCGTACTTATTTTAATTTATGCTGTTTGCAAACAGACAGGTACCTTTTTACGTTCAAGGGACTCAAAATGTGTATTTCGAAAGAAATCTGGCTAAAGAACTTTAGGGGGAATATAATGCTTCCTCTTCTGAAAGTAAGCAGTAGAGAAAGTAAAAATGATTTCCTCTACCCACTCTTCTACAAATGATTCTTAAGAAAACTTTTTCTTTTATCTGCTACTTGTTAATTGAGAGAAATATTTGCATAAATGGTTTCGCTGCACATTCCCTTGTGAATGTAAGAGGGACAGTAGAGAAGTAATAGACAAAATCTTTAAGAAGGGGTAAAAACCAAAACTATAGTCAAATTTTTAACAGGTAGTTGCTATATGCTGGCCTTTAAATTCCATACTCTTCCCATGATGTCGAGAAAAACAACTGAACAGTCACAGCACTTTAAAGAAATGAAAAAGTATTGAAAAATGCAAACCCATAACAACAGATATCTCAGAAAAGCTGATGCCATAGAACATTTTTTTAATTAAATTGCGTGTTTTAAAGAGAACCACATTTTTTGTACAATATGTTTTTGTTATGGTTTACCTGTTATACAATATTCCTTCTGAATAAACAGCATTTCCCAGGAAATTCAAGATGTACATTTTGTCTCGTATATCTTAAGTATATCATCTTATTAAGAGCCATTTTTTGAGAAAATAAAAGATATCAAAAGCTAGTCCATTTTGGGATAGTTTGGGGTACAGGAATTTTCTCATAAATCGTGTGCTGCATATTTATAAGATATTGAACTTAAATAACACATATGGTATTTACCAGACATTTCATTTATGAGTCATACTGCTCGCTCTCTATCCACACACCCACATCCCTTATTTTTAAAAATGTCTCTTTCTGGGAGTGAAACCTTCATATCAAATCTTTGGGTGGAATGCAATATTTCCTCTACTTACTGTAGGTAAATAGTAGAGAAGGTAAACAGGTAAAAGGAACTGAAATTACTAATTCAATGTAGTTTAGATTTTTGTAGAGCTTACTTGTCTATTTTCATTGATAATTTCTTTTTATAAATTTGAACTCTTTGTTAATACATATACAAGATGTATATATTTTGTAAATTATACTGTTCTCCCTCCTGCACAAAATTACCAATGTGCCAACTAATTATGTAAACATCAGTGATTACTTTTCTTTCTCTTTTTCAACATAATGCCATTCTTAATTCCCATCCCTGCAAAACTGCGCATCTAGGTTTCCATATAGCTATATTGCTGTGAACAGTTCACATCTTTAATATCTGACAACAGACAATAGTTTTAAAATAAAATCAGTTAACATGCCAATTACCTTGTTTCTGTCAGCCACTGATGGAATGCATTTGCATGCTTTGCAAATTCTTTACGCAATTTATCATTTTCTTCTTGCCTCTGTGCCTCTTTTGCCAGTTCTATATCTCTTTCCTGTGAGAACCACATGATTCAATTAAATCCACTATAAATCAGGGTTAAAATACTTCATAGAATTGTTTTATTAATTAAATGCAGATAATGCACATGAAGATAATGAAATTATTTGAAGAGCATGCTGATGAAACCTGTTCATACGTTACAGAGCTTGAGAAAAATTATACACATTTTATTAAATTTATTTTACTTTTAGTGTATCCTGAGACATCTATTGAGTCTATTACACATTTATTTAATTTTATTTAAATATTTATTTTAAATACAACAGGAAGCTATTACCTTAGCAACCACAAGCCTACTAAGCATTTACAAAGAGCTTCCCCAAACTTTAGTCATACTCTGCCAATTTCAATTTTTATTACTCTCTGCTTTTCTACACATTAACATATTCCTTAATTTTTGGAATTTCACTTTTTCCACAGCTTTATTCATGATATCGGCAATATCCATGGCTTGTCTATCACAAAACAAATTATTTCTTCCTAAATTCAGTCAACATACATACTGAATGAAGAAATCAGAAGAAAGAAAAAAAAAACTTTTTAACTGAAAGACAGTTCAGTATTGAATTAGGAAATCAAGTAAATAATTCCTGTTTATTTCCATGCAAGTTTACTGCAACTTACCTTAATGATTTTCTGCAGGTTCCTCCATGTGTCCTCCAGAGCCTCCATGGTAAACCAAGTATATGGATTTGGACCTACATTGAAACTCTTGATTTGCTGATCAAGAGCCGCCAGGGCTTCAAAATCTGCCTGAGCGGATGAGAGCGAGTCTTGAAATTGGGCATGTGCTTCCCTCAGAGCACGAATTTCTTCAATTGAATTGCATCGTACTGGATCAGTTAGATCTTCTTCAGCATTTTCAAACCAAGAATTAAATGCTGATGCCTTCTTAGCAAATGTCAGATACAACTCTTCAATCTGGCGAAATTGCTCTTGCATTCTGAGTAGTCGCTGCTTTCTAGCATCTGAATCTGCCAGCAATTTCTGCCATCTAAAATAGAGAACATTTACAATTAGTATTCCCTTACATTAAATTTTACACAGTTCTGTACTAAAGACACAGAAATGAAGTGGCAAAAATTACAATGCAGCTTTACTCAATATACCTCGAAGTTCATTAAAAGCCATTTGTAATTGTCAGACTACTAGTGCAGAATTTTCTTACTACTAAAACAGAGTCACTTTGTGTCTGAATTTTGTGTAACATTTAAGCCTACTGACTCATAGAATACAACAGAAACTGAAAGGACAGCTCATATAAATAAATGGCTTAACGAATTTGATTAAAGCCTCACATGAGAAATTGTCTCCAAAATTCCGGTGGGTTTTATACTCAAAACTGATATTAAAATGCCCAGCATTTGATTTAAAATTTCCGCCAGTCTTAAAAATGGTCATATATTCAATGCTGAGGGAAACTTATTGCTATCTGGCAACTTTGGATTCAACTGCCAGCAGTGCATCAATGCAACAAACAAGAGTTGCAGGGATTCACAACAATGCTATATCTGTCTCTCTACCACTCCATCATCACAAACCATGTACACTATCTAGTCAACAATGCGCCATTGTAATCTGCGATGCCAGTGAACTTGAAAGTGATTTATATTATCAGTAACAATACAACAGTTTTGTTAGTAGCTAGTTTCTAAATGGAAAAAAATAAAAGGTATTATATGATGCAACCTATAAACAAACTGCGGCATAAGAAATGCTCTCGATGGCGGTGAAGACCATCTTATATATGAAGAGGACAACAACGATGATGAAGAGGGGGAAAGTTCTGATGATAATTTTCTGGGATTTTAAAGGTCAGTTCGGTTTTATAAACTAATAAAAAATCATTCCTTTAGTCTGGCTTTGCAATCTGATGATAAATATTATTTTTCAGAAAAATTGCTTAAAAATTAAAATACAGTAAATATTGGCATTGTTAAAGTACACATTTACGATCACCGCATGCTTATTTGAGATAAACTGTTTTGTTTTGCCTGTGTGCATGAAGGTGTTTTTTACTAAATCAAATGGCAGCAGCAAAGAGAAAAATGTTCTCTCCCGCCCCCACAAATAAAAAAGTTGAAAAGCATCTCAAAGTAAAAACTGCAGAAATTACTAGAAAACTTGGACTGGCCAGTTCAACTCTTACTGGCATTCTGAAAAATAGTGCTACAATTTTGAGTAAGGAAGAGAAAACTGGTGTGAAGTATTAAAATTTTTTTTATATATAACAGCTAGAAATGCTCAAAGTAATCGAACTGAGCATTATTTTTTACTGACCATTTTTTCTATTTAACACTAACTTGTTTTCAATGTCATCCAGTTACTTTGCGCTGTACAAAGACAAGTGACGGTGATAAAAGTGAGTTTACCTCCACAGTCATTTGGAATAAGCCCACATTGTAAACATGCAAAATTATGAATTTGTACTCAAATAATTTAAACTTAAACTTAGATAAGATATGGTGCCCTGAAGGCCTGTGTTGCCCTCCATGGTTTAGGGATGCCATGACCCCTCTAGTTTTGCCCCAAGCTCACAAGGTCATGGGTTCAAACCCAGCAGATGGCAATGGACGCTTTTGGATGTAAAAACCCTTAGCATGGCTTCCTTTGGAAGGGAAGTGAAGCCAGTAGTCCGGTGTCATAATTTACGGCACGAAAAAGAACATCAAACCTGATAAAGAGGCCTCTGAGCAAAATTTCTGTGTTTCACACCCAATATAGAATGGGACACTAAGAACCATAGTAGTTAAAGAGTGTCCACAAATAAAACTCAATTTAACTTTTGAAGGCCTCTATTAATCATCTGGTCATCACCATCACCTCCTCCCCTTATTCCAAAGCTTATGGTGTCATTTAGCTTCACCACTATTAAACTTGCACATAACCTCCAATTACTGAACATCGACAGAAGGTCACCAAATTCAGAGTTGTGGTTATGTTACATTTTGAATGATAGTTTTGTACCTTATGAAGTAACAATCCTTTGTGTTTTATCAATAACAACTTAACTTTACTCTTTACATCACTATGCACTGTCCTGGTGAATTACTACACTGTATTTTGGGTTTATCTTGGATAGTATGTTAACTTTACTTTTTCCAAAAACGATGTATTACGCTGATAATATCCTAGATATATTATTCTGTTTTAAATAATAATGGTATGTTATCTATCTGTCTGTCATATATTCCAAATAACTACCAAATATCTCAACATATGTCCTTTCTCAACTGAATCTTGTTGTTTCATTAGTTTATCAGATTACCTTTACAACGTATTATGTTAAGCTTTCTGGTTCTCAAAAACATATTATAAAGAAATTCATTGCTTATACTGGACAAAATTGTATCCAAAACTCAAACAGTAATTTTCTTGTTATACTCTGAATAATGACATCACTTCATGAAAGCATGGAATATCTTATCCCACGGTTCTACCTTGGTAGGCTCTATTCTGGCAACATGCAACACAACACAATTCAGCTCCTAACCATGGAAATGTCTAATATAGATTTATTCCGAGTTCATACAATTGGTCCTAAATAGCTAAGATTTACTAGTATTTCTAAAAAATGTTTTATGAAATAAGTCAGAGAAATTCACTTATTGGGCTGCTTTGTTATGATGTTTAAATAGCCTGTGTTCCCTCTACTCATTCTCTGTCATATCATGTATTTACCTTGCTATCACATCAGCATGCCTCTTCAGTATTGCAGGGGTCTGATCATGACTGGCAGTCACTAGTTGATCTTTCAAAAGTGTAATGTTCTGAATACCTTCATGTTCAAAAGCATGGAGACCTGTTCAACAAGGAAGTTAATGGTTTCTTATTATAATTACAAAAATAACTTTCTGCAACGTTTATATATTTACCACTTTATAAAATGAAATGATTAAAGAACTTTTTCTGTGAACAGACTTGTTGTTTTACTGTAAAGAAACAGATACAAAAAGAAAACAGAAACTTATATAACAACAATAATTCATCTAGTAGAAATGTTTGCACCTAAACTTCACTTTGGACACCATGATGTTAAAAAACCTGACCTGTTTCAGAGACAATAAATAATCCTACGACAAAAAGTACATACATTTATTTTAAGACATAAAATTGTGCTTTCAGCCGAATCCAAAGTTGTCTATGCTTCTGAGCCATGGTTTAGCAGCGTTTCATTATCAATGCTTTCTTCTTTTTCAAGCATCTGTTTCAGAGTTCCTATTACGTAATTAAATTTTTTTTTTCTTATATATGTTTCTTTCTCGGTTATTATATCCTGAAGAGTTACATGTTGTTACTTGCTCTTTTGAATTATTTTTTTAAATAATTTTTGACTGAAACACGTATATATGAACCTCTAAAAATCATTACTAGGTTTTTTTTTTTTTTAAGAACTCCTGCTTCATTTAAAATTTTTTGCATTTTTCTGTTAACAATATATATGCATGACTCGTATAATTAAACCCAAAATTCATTTGCACAAAAATTAATTGTACACATTACAAATATTTTACTATCCATAAAAACTGAACTAATACAAGTTATTTTTGAAAGGATATTAACGTTTGGTAGGTAGTATTAAATTAAATATTATTAACCCGGCTGTTATAAGTTCAAAGGCCACAAATGTGGTGACATCTGGTGACGTGTTCGGTGTATATCTTATGAAATTAGAAAAACCTGGAGGGGTTTTAAGATATAATTGTTTCCTATCGAGTGTTAATAAATTATATCGCCAACCGAGGTAGAAGTAAAGCAATAAGGGAGTTTTTCCCCTTATATACATATCTATATTTATGGAAATAACTCCTTTCCAACTGAGATTTAATATAAGCAGATCGCCACCAAAAGAGGATGGGGAAAAATGATAAAGATGTTGTAGGGAGGAAAGAAAAAGGAAGACTAAAAGGAAAATGGAAGCAAGATCCAGTTATACACTCGAAGAAGCTAATATTAAAGAAGGAAGTGAAATAGAACAAGGAAAGAGGAATAACATTGATGATCTGATATATGAGGTAAACTCCTTGTGGGAAATGACAGCAGAATAGCAGCAAAAAAAATAAAGATAAAACATTTCAACTACTTCAAGTAGTGCAAAAAAATTCACCAAATACCAAGGTCATTGATCTTGTATAAATCAGTTAAAAGAGATTGGGGAAGGGAGAAGTATGTAGATATATGCAATCAATTTGGCAGAATAGGTCTTGCATGGATGCGCACAGGAGTAGTATTTTTAAAAAGGAATGGATATAATTGTTTGGGGAGATGTATTATGTGTGATGAATCGGGTAGTACTTATCATTGTCTAATAGAATATGATAAGGTTAAAAGGTGGAGAGAGGTTATATGGAATAAAAAATGGGACAAGTTAAACAAAGAAGCAGTAGCATTAAGAATGTTGGGAAGCACAAAAGTAGAAACAATTAAAATGATGGGGACATTTTTAGGCAACACAAGGGATAAGTGGATGAGGAGCTTAAGAAAGGTACAGCAGAACAGGCATAGTTTGGAAAGTGGAGAGATGGTATAGTAGCTTTATCCCAATATATACAGCCTTGGGGCTAAATATGGGGGAGCTAGAAAATTGGTGCACTAGACATAAGTTTTAGATGTAAGCTTTATTTGTATTATTGTAATAATGATGAAATAAATATTACCTTACATTACATTACACCAAATACCATTACCTATATAAAAAGAAAAGGCTGAACATGAAGCAGTTATATGGAGAGAAATAAATGAAAAGAAACCACAAGCACCAATTAAGACTTTTGCACAAGCAGTAAGTCAACCAATAGTTACAGTGAAGGAATTATTAATCCAGAAAGCAGTGGAACACAAGAAACATACTTTGTTTATTTCTTCCACAAATAATGCAGGCATGAAGGATTTGCAAAAGACAATAACCATTAATCTGAACTCAGTTAAAGAGAAAATAAAAATGTGTAACTTACGACCAACAGGAAGGAGCCTAATTATGGAAATGGAAACAGAAAAAGATTTTAAAAAAATCTGATGTGTTACACTCACATGACTTTCTCTACTTTTGTACAAGCTATTTTTACAAACGCTTATTCTCCATATGCTTCATGTTAATCGAGATATCCAGATGTCAATCTTATTGGTAATTTTCATGTAGATGCAAGGGAAATATGGTAGGTTTTAAGCGATAGTCAAATATTTTAATGCTGGTTGCTATGTGGCGCATTCCATTCTCTTTGCATGTCCAGGACATAAAAAAATGAATAATGAATTTGAGAAAAAGTACAAGTATTGGAAAATTTAAGGAAATAACAAGCAATATCTCGAAAACGGTTCACTAAACAAAAGAAATGTATATGACATAAATTGTGTATTTTAACGCGATCTACATTTTTTGTGTAGTAACATTTTGTCTATCTCTTATGGTTTACCAGTTATGCAAAAGTCGTTCACAATGAAGAATACTTTTGGGGACATTCCCAGAAAATTCGAGATATACATTTCATTTCTCATGACAATATCTTAAACATATGATATTTTAATCAAAATCGTTAGAGCCATTTTTGAGAAAATTAAAATTTTCGAAAAATGTTCTATGTAAAGGGTAGTCTGGGTTGGGGGGATTTTCTTGAAAACCTTCGTGTCGCATCTCTGGAAGATACTGAACCTAAATACCAAGTTTGGTGTTTATCCGACTGTTCGTTTCTGAGTTATGCTGTTCTCACACACACACGCACGCACGCACCCATGCACACACGCGCACGCGCACACACACACACACACACACACACACACACACACACACACACACACACGGACATGTTTCCAAAAATGCCTTTTTTGGATTCAGGGAGTCTCAAAACATGTATTTCCGGTGAAATCTCGGTATCGATTTTTTGGGTGGAATGCAATACTTCCCCTACTTACTATACGTAGTAGAGAAAGTAAAAATGGATTGTCAAGGTTTGAAAGATAAGAATGTTAAAATTGGGTTACCAAGGACAAGAAACCCACTAATTATGTTATATAATGTCATGTCTGGTGTTATAGAAGAAATAAAGAACATATTTACAAGCAGAATCTTTCAGCAAAAACGACAAGAGAAGATTTTGAGAATAATTTTAAACTATGTTTTAAGACAGGTTCAAGAAACAAGCAATCATACATAATGTAACGCAAGTGTCAGGTAAATTAAGAAAAATCTTGGTTGAAAGCAACAGAATATATGTAGCATTTCAGGCAGTTTCAGTAAAGAACTACATACCTACCAAATGTTTTAAATGCTATGATTATAGACATGTGGTGAAGTATTGCAACAAAGAAAAAGAATGTTAATGTGGAAAACATTAATGAATATATTAAATTGGTAAATTTATGCATTGAACAGTTTCACGTTTAATGGAAAATTTTATCAACAAACTATAGGCCTGGCAATGGATAATCTTGTCGCCTTTGTTAGCAAACTTATTTGTAAGTAATTTTGAAGTTCAAATAATGGCACCTTTTCCATATATGTTTCGATGTTGGTACAGATATGTAGACAACATTTTTGCAATTGTCCCTAAGAAATTAGTAAAAGATTCTGTAAAACTGTTGAATTTGCAAGAAAGTTCCATAAAGTTTACAGTGGAAATAGAAGAACAAGGATACTTACGATTCCTGTATTTGAAAATCATGTGGAGTCTATCAGGATTAACTTTTGGAATTTATAGAAAGCCAACATATGTAGACAATTACATTAAGAAAAATCAATTCAACACAACATCAATATGCTATTTTTCACAGTTTGATTCACAGACTAATTAATATTCCGTTAACGGAAATAGAATATGAACAGGAATACATGAAGTGGCAAAGTTGAATAAATTTAACCTGAATTTCTTAGATAGGTTAATTGAGAAACACAAAAAGCAGAAAGTACAAAAAGATATCACCACTTTGGCAAAATTAAACAATAGAATTAATTTACATTTCACCCAAAATATTTTTGGATATTTAAAAAATGTTTTAAAGAACTGGATATTGAGTTAGTGTCACAAAATAAATACAATATTAGGATAATACTTTATGGGAAACACAGTGAAATAGTTAAAATATTAATAAAATTCTAGTGGCAACACACTGCAACTTCACTCTTTCAAGATAATTACCTGAGTGGCTCTTAGCTGGTGATGAAGACAATGTGTCTAAACACGTACAAGGTAATTATCTTGAAAGAGTGAAGTTACAGTGTGTTGCCACTAGAATTTTATTAATACAATATTAGGAATTTATTAAGTCATCTGCTGAAGGAGGTTACATCGAAGATAAAATTATCAGGGATCTACCGAATAAATTGCCAGGGTTGTGATAAAATTTACATCGGAAAGGCAAAGAGAAGTTTGGATACTGGAAGGAAAGAACAGATGAGAAATATAAATATATCGACAAATCAGCTGTAGCTCATCACTTTTAGATGGAAAATCACAATATTGAACGCGAGGTTAAATTGTTAAAACATGTTAAAAAACCAACTGAATTGGAGACATGGGAGAGTATTTTCATTATTAAAAATGAAAGAGACCTTATGAATTTTGAGATTCCGGAAGTGGATGATCTCATTTGCTTGGCAGAAAAGATAGTTAACATTACACCCACCAATGGAACCCAGCATGGCATGGGAGCTTCAGTTGATTCAGCAAATGATAGGGAGGATGCTCCCTGAAACCGGTCTTGAGATTATAAAATTGTGTTTAAATATTCGACTCATTTCAAGATCTTATAACATCATGCTCTACTGTATAAAATGCTTCTCAATTATCCACAAAGAAAAAGAGGTTTGTGGATACTGTGATGAAGAAGATAATGCACAGAAAAATTGTAATAAATAGTATCAACAAGCCACGTGTATACCATGTGCTAGAAGGAAGAGAGATTGTGGGGGTAAGGAAAATTGTTCGTCATATAAATTAACATTGGACAGATTATGGAAAATAATGTGTATAAAAATGGAGAAAAAATAAAAGGAAAAGAAATACCCTGTGTAGAATTAGTAGAAGTTTAAAACATGTTATCTCGGATAAACTTAGAAAACAAATTGTAAATAAGGAAGGTAATACAAACGACTCTATAACACAGATAGAAGTTATTGAATAATATAACAAGAGTGGAAGCATTAATACACCAAACCAAGAAAGAAAACAGTCAAAATAATGAAATTAATAAGGGTGAGAAGATGCCAGAATTAGCACTAAAAGAAGAATACACAAAATTGAGCAAGAGATGGGAATCAATATAAACAAGAAAATTTCTGTGGAGTATGATGCTATTATTGAGAATGATTCAAGTACTGAAGAACTAGGAAAAGAAAATAACATAAATACAGAAATTAAGTATTTAAAAAACCTCTGGAAAAGAAGAGAATTGAAAAAAGACAGCATGTGGGTTGAAAGGTAGGAATGAGAATAAAAAGAAAAATATAATAAAGAGGAGATGGAAAATATTACAGTTTGGGAAGAGGATTTAAATGGTAGAAAATTGCATGCAGGAAACAGCCGAGATTGTGTCAATGTGCAATTTGCTGTTAATGCTCTGGGAGTATATGAAAACTTTGAACTGGCACTGCAATTATCTAGACTTGAGGAAGGAAGGATGCTGCTGACACAATTAGGACACCATATGGGACTGGAGAAAAAAAACATTATTTCCTTTACTGGACGCTGTTGACAGAATCAAGCTTAAATCTAAAAATATGCCAACACAACCGGGAACATTATTAAATTTACTGGAACAAATACATTTAAGGAGGGGTGAAGAACTTAATTTAGATGAAATTTTTAGAGATTTTGTTCTTTGTTATGGTAGGGTAGTTTTTAATCCAAATCAAAACTGGCACCATTACTATGTGCAGATTAGATATAAGGGATCAAACCCATAAAAAAAACCCAGAGCAATAATACAAAGACATTACAGCTATTAAACCAAATACTACAGTGTTTAAACCAAAGTTGAAACTCGAAAAATAAACATGTACAAAGTACCAAAAGTGTTGAAAATGCAGGTAATATTGTAAGTAGATTTTTAAATGAGTTAAATAAAAGTAACAAGGAAAAATAATTAAAAATTAAAAAATATCAAAATAAGAAAACAAGAACTAAAACACAGGTCTTTAATAAGAATACAGCAGCAGAGGTAAGAGACAATAGGGCAAATTTTTCGAATACCTTAGTAGGAAGAAGAAAATGACATTTTTTAAATAGCGTAAATAAATGGGTCAAAGGAGCAAACACGGGATAGAATTAAGAAAGATATTCGAGGACCTGAATATTGATGTAATCTGCATCCAGAAACCATATATAATAAATTTAATGACTGTGTAGCACACATGCCAATTTTAGGAAGACAAATTGTATTAGGTAAAAATGCCATGGCTGCAATTTTTGTAAGAAACTCAAGAGTTACAAGTAACTAATTTAGCTCAATATTTGAAGTCATGTAAACTGCATTGAAATAATATACAAAAATGGGAAAATTATTTAAAATAGATAGTTGAGGGTTGTTACACTACATCACTATGATATTCTTACTTGAACGCGTTTCGGGAGACGGCTTGTTCCCATCGTCAGCATTTTCTCTCAACAAGCCGTCTCCCGAAACGCGTTCAAGTAAGAATATCATAGTGATGTAGTGTAACAACCCTCAACTCTCTATTTTAAATTATGACACATCACTGTTACCAGCTTCTAAATCTTCAAAAGTGGGAAAATTATATTAGTAAATTATCATTTTCAATACAGTCTACCCAGAGAACCCTTTTTATCCCAAATGAAAGATATCCACAACAAATACAAAGACACAAGATTATTCATTTGTGTGATTGTAATGCCAAATCTAAACGGTGGAATAGTAAAGTAAAGGATGAGAAGGGTGAAAAATTAGTAGTAGTGCTTCTGAATTGGATTTAAACTGGTTTCACTTTAAATTTAAAGGTGATGTAAACAAAACCATGTGACAAGAGAGCACCTCATTGGCTGGTGGGCAAACCACAACTTTTCCCGCTTAGCATGCCATCTCTTCCTCTACATAAAACAGTTCGGTTCAGATCGTAATATTTTGTTGTTATTCTTGTGCAGAGAAATTTGAAAAACCCACTATTGTAACAGTTCAATTTATGAAACAAAATGTGTTTGTTCAGATTCACCTATAACTACATGAACCGTTACAGCAGAGGGTTTAAGAGGCTATGCGCAGGTGCTGTAGTTCATTTCCGGTATCCAGATAAGCCATCAAGTGTGCTTTTGTAACATGCTCTGCCACTGTGGAAAACAAACATGGGAAATGGAAAGAAGACAATTGTTAAATTCTTTTAACAAATTCTCTGAAAATATCCTGCCTTTAATCAACAATGAATATGGTTGGCAATAACTGAACTTCTTTGTTAGTGATGCAGAATTGTTGCTCGGATTGCTTGGTTTGCATTTGTTTTATGTGGTTTTCTAGCCTATAGTGTTAAATATTTTCTTAACTTGCTGACTCATAAAAGGTTAAAGCAAAAGTGGTATACTAATATTAGTTGTTAAATGAATGATTTCTAAAACCTGAAGTAAGGAACAGATTAATCCAACACCTTTAATCACAGATGCCAAACTGTTCAGGTACCACTTTTACTTGTGCTCTTAGTATTGTGTGTTGGACATTTAGGATGTAAGGCAAAATATGGGAATAAATGTTTAAAAGCTAATGATCCCCAAGCTGCGCAATATACTGTATTCGCACATTCTGTCTGAAGCAATTTCCTCTTACAGATACTTAGTTCCCATCATCCTCCATGTGGTGCTGCCATATGCTCAGCAGAGTGATACATTTAAGTTTTGCTTACTTCTCCTTTCAACTTATAGTGAAAAAGGTACAGTAATCTTAAATCAAACAAACAACACCCCCCCCCCCACATTCAAGAACAGAGCCGGTGCAAGTAAAAATACTGATATCACACTGTGATCAAGGAAAGCAGAATTTAAAATAAAAAGTTGTCAAGTGGCCACAATATATTTTGATTATAGTATTATGGAAACTAAAGCAAAACATGATAGAATAGGAGACTTGTTATATAATTATAAGTGAGCTAATTTGCAACAAATGAAGGAAGAGTTCCAAAATATCTATATAAAAAGAGTATAGTGGGCATTCAGTCGATGAGGATGGAAAACCTTTAACCAAGACCATTAAGACAGTATATAGTACCAAAAAAAAAGACCCAAAAAGTTCTTCAAATACAAATGGACAGATAAGCTGCAAAACATTGGATCATTTACCAGGAAATTAAGAGGAATTTATGAAAAATTTGTTATTTTTACAGAACGGGAATTTAATTTATAAAGATACCGAGAGGCTAAACCTATAAGGACCTATTAGAAAAACCTAGGAGGAAGCATTCGGAGTCTTTTGTTGAAGACAAAATTACAGAACATGTATGGGGCC
Organism: Deroplatys truncata; assembly: GCA_030765065.1. Classification (NCBI taxonomy): domain Eukaryota; kingdom Metazoa; phylum Arthropoda; class Insecta; order Mantodea; family Mantidae; genus Deroplatys; species Deroplatys truncata. Next base: position 691,200 of record CM060976.1, read on the forward strand.
TTCTAGATAAAATTATTATGAATAAAATAAGAAAACCAGAAACCATAACCACACTAAATCGAAGTGACGCTACTGTGACTAATAATTGGGAAGAACCAACTAAATTGTTATTGAATACCTTGTTACCAGATGACGAAGTTGATAAGGATGAAGAAATATATACCAGAAACAGAGTGGAATTAGAAATACCCTGCAATAAAATATGTTCACTAAATACCACGGGGAAATCTTTAGAACAATTAATCTATAAAAGAAAGAACTTTAGAGAAATGGTTGGTAAAAATAATAATTTGGATTTAGAAAAGGTTTTTCAATGGATTATGCCATTATCGAGTTATTCGAAAAGTAAAAAAAAACTACTTAATTGGGGCATTAAATGATATATCTGGAGCATTTGATAACTTATGCTGGCCTTAAAAGAAAAGAATTATCTACAGACTCCTTATAAAATTCTGAAGGATTATTGTACAAATAGAAAAGTATATATTAAAGGCATTAATCAATCAATATGTAAAGATATCACAAAAGGGTGTCCACAAGGCTCAATCCTGGGGCCCCTTTTCTGGGACATAGTGGTGGAAACTGAGGAAAAAAATGATAATATATCAAATACAATTGCATATACAGATGGTTTAATCTGTGTAATTGAGGTCAAAATAAAAGGGAATTGGAAACCAAGGCAAATAGATTGACAGAGAAATTAAGTAATTTGTGGAAGAAATCTGAGCTTAAAGTTTCATCCAATAAATCGTGTTATATGTTATTTATAGGAGATTTTAAAAAAGACCCAATTATTAACATAAGCAATGAAAATATAAGGAAAAAAGAGTTCTAAATACTTGGGCATTAAGCTGGATGAAAAATTAAATTTAAAAAACAATACAGAATGTATTCATCAAAAATAAAAAATAAAAAAAAAAAAAAAAAAAAAATGATGCAACTTGGTAGAATTAAGCAGAAAAAATTTCAATTATACTTCAAGGCAATAACAACTAACCACAATGTAATAATTGCTTCCATTATAACATATGCAGCAGGAACCTGGGCAACCAGCATGGATGATGTAGTTATTACAAAATTATTGAGGACGCAAACAAAAATATTATTACATTTTACTGGTGCTGTAAATACCATGGTGACAATGCCTTTATTAATAACAATGGCAATATGGCCAATTGATTATTTAATGATTGAAAAGAGCTAGATTTTGGATTAAGAGAAAATATTTTCAAATGGTAGAACAAATAGTTGGAGTAAAGATAATACTTTATTAGATATTCAGCAAAATTTAAGACAAGATGGCAACATGAAAGGGAGGAAATAGAGGAGGGAAGAAGAGTTTTTCAGCTATTTTCAAATGTTCAGAAAGATTATGACTAACAGACATATAACCAACAAAGGGATTAATACACTTAATTACAGGACATGTCCATAAAAGACGTATTGGAATAAAATTAACAACAAATGGCAACATATACAAAGTTTGTGGAACTAGGCACACACCAGAACATACAGTTTTTTAATGTAATAGATACAATCAACATATATTAGAAGAGAGGGATCTAGGAGGATATACCCTATATAAAGTTTCACATCCTGACTTAATTAAACATTTACAACAATGAACAAATTATATAAGTAAAACACCGTGGGAAAAATATATATTGCCAAAAGTAAGGAGAGAACACTTACCGAGAGGGATAGAGGAAATTACATGAGAGGATTACACTAATAAATAAAAATTTAGATATGGGAGAAGATAGAAGTATAAGTGAAGAGATGGTTAGCTTACAAATGTTGACATTGATGGAGAATGAAGAGGAGGAGATGACAAAAGTAATGATGAATATTTATACACTAGAGCCTCGATTAGCCAAGGTAAGGAGGACTGATAGTACCTCAGATAATTGAAAAATCAGATAACACGGACTCTGTCAAAAATATAAACATATGGTAAACTGGTGAAAGGAATGAAAATGTGGTCAAAGATGGAAAAAAAAAAAAAAAAAAAAAAAAAAAAAGTCATCTTCTGTATTATCAAATGAAAAAATGACGTACAAATAAAAATGAAAAATAAAAAAAGACCCCTCTGCCCTTACATTCCCTTGTGTGCCATTTGTATTTTACACTACATACTTTGCGCAGCACTTTATCTGAACACTTCTACCGGGGGGAGGGGATCTCGGTTAACCTGGAAGGGCTCGGATAGCTGCGGCTCCACTGTACTTTACACTAAAATTTCACAATACATAGAAGAAGGTTATTTGCTGTTTCTACAATGCGACAGGAATGGGCAGAGAGAAGAAGATTTTAATGGAGATAACGGGAAGGAGAGAAATGTGGTGATTACAGGAGGAGGATGGAGAGAGAAGAGAAGACATTGGTGTTGGGGAGCAAGTTGCCATTGTTGGAAGAACAGCTAGCAGGTTCGCCATTGTCGGAGCAGTTAAAGTGGATAGGGATAGTAAGTGGAGTTACGGTGATGTTACATGCATGGAGGTATGAATTTTTTTATTATTATGTTGTTACTAGGAGGGCGGAGTTGGAGTTTAAGTAGGTTTGGAGGTGGAGTTCATGTTAGAATAAAATGGAGGATGTGAGTGAATGAAATGATGTGGGGAAAAGTGAGTGGATATGTGGTGATACAAGAAAGAAGATTTAGGTTTGGTTAAGAGAGATAAAGGGTTAGTATATAGTGATAAAAATTTAAAATTGATATGTAAAGCAAATAAAAAACATAACAATAATAACAATAATAATAATAATAATAATAAAAAGATTAATATGGATATTAAATAAAATGTTATAAGATAAATAAACAAACACACAAATGCATAAATACAGATATAAACAAATTAAACAAAATGTTAAATTACTATAAATTAAATAATTATTATGAAAACAATGAAATATTATAAAAAGACATAATTTTTATTTAAGAAATTCTTAAATAAAATAGACATAAATACACTTATTAAAATGATTGGTAGTTTAGTGGGTTTTGTGCTGGCTACCAGTACATTTTTGTCTGGTTTCTAGTGAATATAGTTAAATAGGAATAGATAGTAGCTGGTTACCAGCTGATATGTTTACTGGTTTCCAGCAAGTGTAGATAAATATAGAATTTAGAATTGTAATTAAGTTTTGTTTACACCTTTGTTTTAATCTAATGATTTCTATTCTTTTTTTTTCTTTTATTTATATTTTTATTTATTTTTTTATAGACTTTGTGTAGTTTGTAGTTATTTTACCGGAAAAAAGTTGATATAACATTAAATGTAAATTTGTAGTGAGAATAAATGTAAAGTTTGAATGTATGTCTCAGTGTAGTAACCAAGGTGCTGGGACAGTATATTCAATTTCATTTATTTATTTATTTATTTATTTATTTATTTATTTATTTATTTGGTCTGCAGGCACTGCTGAAATCGCACGGAACCTGTGACAGTCTCCTTCTCCTAGACAGTACAGTGGCTGTACTCCTCTGGACAGATGCTTCTTGATGTGGCATCGCATTGGAATGGCTCCTTCTCTGATGTAAAGTTGTACTCCTGGAGCCTCTGGATCCAACGGCCTATCTGGACCTCGAGTTCTTAAAGCTCAACAGACAGGTGAGGGTAGAATGGTCAATCCTCAGTTGAAATGGGTGACCATACAGGTATCTATGGAGGTGTTTCAGTGCCTTCACTACTGACAGGGTCTCCCATTGGGTAACACAGTATTTCTGCTCTCCCATAAAGAAGGTCTTGCTGTAGTATGCTATTACCCACTCCTGTCCATCCTGCAATAGCATACCTCCAATGCCTCTTACACAGGCAAGGTATTGCCCAATGCCGTCACTAACTGGTAAGGCCGATTCGGTTTCCTTGACAGCTAGCCCTTTGCCATATCATGGTTTATGATCTGTATATGGTCACAGCTGCACCAGCTTTCCACTAGTACCTGACACAGCTTCTTTTATATTCAAGTCATCTGCAATGAGGCAGTCATCCATTCTTCTGCCCAAGTCCATCAGCATCACAAGAAGGTGGTGATGATGGCCCCAACATGTCCCTTGTCAAGCCAGTACTCACTCCTTTCCTACCTGCTGGTCGCCAAGCTAACAAAGGAGTAGATGGCTTCCTGGGGCATGTAGCTGGGTGGGAGATTCATCAGAGCTTTGTTCACCAGATGTTCAATTGCCAGGGCAAACTCCTGCAGTGTCTCTCCTGGCTGTTGCAGCCTTTATTTGAGCTGACTACGATAGGCTGCAGCCAAGCAATGGTTCCTGAACCAGTTTCTGAGAGGTCTCTGGACACCGACAAAATCGGAATCGGATTCAGAACTTCTGGCGCCTGTCAGCTGTATGGCTTCCTCCTCCACTGACCATCAGTTGTGGGTGGCAACAGCAATGAATTGTTGGTGGAAGACTTTGAAAGTTCATTCTGTTGTATTTAGGTGGCTTGAAGCGTGCAGATATTCTGACCTGTCCAGGTGTACCAATCTTCAAGTCCTTAAATCTTCTGTCAAGCATTTCTTCCATCATGACATTCAGTTCCTTCCAGAAAGCTAAGCTGTTCCCTAAGTCCTCAGGGCATTGAAGCATTGGCCACGGCCTTTCACCTTTGCATTGAGCTCTTCCACCACATCTTTCTTCATGTCGGCCAGTTGTTCATCAATTTTGGTTGATAGATCCGTCATCATCTTGGACATTTCTGTCTTCCTTTATACCCTTAATTTCTGTCTGCATCTTCTCTATTGCAGAATTCACTGTCATTATTTCACTTCCCATCTTCTCCATTCCGGATTCCATTTTCACCTCCATCTACTCCACTTTGGCAATAATTTTTTAAGCATTTCCTCCATCATGGCTTTTATCTCTCACCCCTCAGCATTGCAGAAATGTTACACTTGAGACATTGTTTACAGACACTCAGAACAGAACACAAATGATCTGTTGAATCACAAATGAACTGCTGAGTCACAACTCACAATTAACAACTAACAACTGAACTGCACTTGGCACAGTCCACTTTCAACTGTCAACTCTTAACTTCCTATCTTCTAAACCAACTGAACTCAACTCACTGTGCAACGGCAGCCCCTTATATACACCCCGCATACAAGGTGGAACATTCTTAAAGGGGAGGCTACTAGAACCTGCCGAAAGGAATCTCCTGGAGCAGTAATTACCCAAACTGCAGGGAAGTGACACATGAGTCTCTTGTGCAGCTCCTGTTCTGAAAGGCCAGTTGTCAGCTGCACCCAAATGGCCATGTTGGTGAGCTGGGACATGCGCATACCACCGGCAACTTCAACACCCCAGAAATAAATAACTATTTTGTTTTATTAACGATGCTGTCAATTGCCAGGATCATATCAGCGCCACCAGTGAAAATTCTCATCAATAACCAAGAATACCTTGGAAATAGTGATGCCACAAAAAGTTTTGTGACATATGTAGTTAAATTATGTATTTTAACAAGATCTACATTTTTAGGGTTGTAAGATTTTATCTATCTTCTATGGTTTACAAACGTCATTCAGAATGAAGAGCGCTTCACAAGCTATTCCCTGAAAATTAAACATATGGTATTTTAATCCAAAACGTTAAAGCAATTTTTGAGACAATCAAAAATAATGAAAAGTTTTCCATGTGAAGGTTAGTTTGGGGTGGAGGATTTTTTTCCAAAATCTTTGTCGCATCCTTTGAAGACACTGAACTTAAAATACCAAGTTTGGTATTTAACTGGCTTTGTTTTTTGAGTTATGCTGTCCACAACAGATAGGCAAGAACGTTTTTCTCTTGGGGGGTCTCAAAACATGTATTTCTGGTGAAATTAGTATCAAATTTTTGGGTGGAATGTAACACTTTCTTTACTTACTATAGCTGGTGAGCAGCAGAGAAAGTCCAAATATGAGTTCCTTATGAAAATCAACATCTCAGAAGTTAACACCACCACATTCAAGTTCATCAAAAAACCTCCAATGGGACAAAAGGTACCAAATAGGAATTTTACCAAGACTAACCAAGAACCAACAGTCGACGGCAGTTGGAGGCAATGGCCTTGGAAACGTGAGAAAAGACCCAGTTCTAGCAATAAATGCAACTCAGCAACTTCTTAAAAAGACCTACAGAAAATTCAATTCCCCATCCATTGTTTTACAAAGCAGTTTTATGTGCTCCATTTACAGTAAGAAGAGAGCATGTCCCAATACCAACTATCTACTTTTCTGAGGTCAAACCATTTTTCATATGACTTCTTAGATTGGACAATAGTTTGAGATTTACAAGGTGCATTCAAGTTTTAAGGTCTCAGATTTTCTCTCTCACAAAGTGATTGCACTAAAATTTTGAAACTTCTATCACTTCTCAATGTAATCTCCCTGCAGACTTGCACATTCTTCAAAACATTGATGCCATTATTCCATGACCTCCTATGAACGCTTCTTTAGGAGCTTGTTTTGACCACTGGAAAATTGCAGATGCAATAGTCATTCCATGTCAAGTCGAACACCCGTGAAAAACAACGTCATTAAATCTTCTCAAAATTTTTTGTATCCATTTGATGCTTTAAAATGCTGAAATAAAAGACTATTTTTCCTTCCCCAAACTTCAATATTTTGAACATGAGCCAGTCAAAAGTTTTGAAAAAGTGGGTGCACCTGGAGTGTCAGAACAGAGGGAGGGGCAGGTTTAAAATACAAATAAATTCTTATCAGGAAGCCAGAATAACATTTTCTTCCATAGAGGATCAGTCCAGAATATTTATAGCTTGCATGTTCATTCTTGACCATAACCTTCAGCATTTCCCAAATGCACCTCATTCTTCTCAATCCAACTCCTGAAGTTTGAAGCTTATTTTTCCCTCTTATTATTCAGAAAAAGCATAACACAAATGCAAGAAAACCTGTGGTTTTCAATGTAAACACTTTGGAAAAAAAAAAGACATGTGTTTTACTCAGAGAAATATGAAAATATGTTCCAAATATTCTTGTTCCAAGTATTCTTCAGTAAAATTTTGTTATGATGTTCAAAATCTGATGTCCCACCAAAGTACATGTCCTTTGGGCAGAGAAAAGAATGTTGCTTTATAGTAGAATAATTTGTATTTGCATGAAGGATAAGTAGTTTTGTAAATACAAAATTAAAGTAATTGGAACATACACACAGTGAAGCGAGTTATTGACAAGACGTTTTGTTCCACTTGACCTAATCTTTGGCAGAACAGTTTCATGGACCAGCTGTCCACATTCTCTGCTGCAAGTTGATCAACCCATGATTCATTGATTGATCCTCCCTGGATATTTATAGCATCATTTGATGAGGTGGTTTGGTGAAGCTGCCATTAAACTGTCATCTGCCCAACCTCAAAATTCATTGGACAATGTTTAATTTCCTAAGGTATGCTCTCTCCCATACTTTCAGTTCTAATAACTTTTATACTAATTTTAGTAGCTTGACTTCTTGTGTCTATTATGTCATGAATGTTGCATCTCTGGCAGAAGACGGCACCAGATGATGATGTAAATATCTAAGGAAGATCTACAAAGTGTCTTGTTAGTTGACTAGCAGAAGACAATATTGACAACAGGTTCATAAAACATGTTCTGCCAATAATTTGGTAAGTAGAGGCAAAAAGAGTGTTAAACATTAACATGTTTCAGAAACATGTTCCTAAAACGGTTTCACTTAAGTTAAAAAGAGTTGTAAGCAAAACCATGTGATAAAGAAGTGCCTCATTAGCTGGTGGACGAACTACAACTTTTTCTGCTTAGCATATCAACTCTTCCTTCATATAAAACTGGTTCCTATAGTAACATTTTGTAGTTAGTCTTGCATAGAGAAATTTAAAAACCCATTATTATAACTTCAACTTATGAAACAAAATGTGTTCATTCAGATTCACTTATAACTTACTGAACCGTTATAGCAGGTGGTTTATAAGGTTATGCCCAGGCGCTGTAGTTCATTTCTGGTTTCTGGACAAGCCATCGGTATACTCCTTGCCATGTGGTGCATGTGTGAGAAAAGTATTACTTTCGAGAGGAGTGTCATAGCTGAAAATCCTGCTGTGGAGGAACATGAATGTGGAAAACCATTAAAAAGTGGAGAGAAGACAATTGTGTTAAATGTTTTTAACAAATTCCATAAAAATTACCCACCTTTAATGAATGTGGTTAGCTGTTATTTAGCAATAACTGAAATGCTATTGTTAGTGATGCAGAATTATTGCTCACAATGTTTGTATCCTGCTTTTTGTTATATTTTCTAGCCTATAGTGCTCATCATTTAACTCATTGCCTCATAAAAGTTTAAAGCAAAAGCGGTATACTGATGAAAGGCATTACATAAATGAGAGTAGTTTCATCCAGTATCTTTAATCACAGGTGGAATAGTCGATAGATAGAGCTGTTGAACTTTTCACTTTTATTTGTCTATTCTTAGTATTATGTGCTAGAAGTGTAGTATGTAAGGCAAATATAGGAATAACACATACAAAATGTTTAAAAGCTAATAATCCCCAAACTGCATAATGTACCATATTCGCATGTTGTCTGGAACAATTACCTCTCACGGCTACTTAGTTCCTGTCATCCCTGCAAGTGGTGCTGCCACATGCTTGGCTGAGTGACACATTAAGGCTTGTTTACTTCTCCTTTGAACTTCAAGTGAAAGTGGTTTAGTAATTATGTGTAGTTGAGTAACAGTTGTCCTCAAGTAATTCACTACATCAATTTCATCAAATAGTAATTTAGTTCCACAATAACAATTTACACTAAAGGTATAGGAGTTAACAACACAAGGTACATTGTGCTTCACAATAAATCAAATATTACACTTTCTTTAATATATTTGCAACTACTTTGCAAGCCTACCTGCATCAAATGTCTCCTGCTTGGTAAGAAGAGTCTGCACAGTGGATAAATCCCGTCCAAATTCTTCAGATCGTACATGAGTTTCTTTATCGGCAATCCAAGATTCCACAACATCTGCTTTCCACATGAACTGAAGGTAGGCAGAGTTGTCCATTAATTTGGCCTTCCTGCGGCTTGCCAAAGCTGCCAAATGCTCTAGTTTATTCTGCAATCAAGTGAGAATTAATAGTAGAAAGCAATGGTATAATACAACACCCAACAGAGTTTTTGCTCAGAGAAGCACAAAATATAAAATTCTGAATACTCTGGGATGAAACGCAAGTCTTCATCAAAAAGCACATTATTGTAATGTAATATGAAATAAGTTTGTTTTGTAATTCCTACAACTATTTCAGCTAATCCTATTTTTAGAAATTTCTTTACAATTGGACAATGTGATGTACTGTTGTTTATGCACCTTTTCCATCAACAGTAGAAAAATTTCTCTCATACAAAAATTCACTTCTCTCATAATTTCCAACTCCATACACAGGGTGTTGATTACAATGCTTAGGAATCTTCACAATGAAGCACACAAAATTAAAACTAATAAAATTGAGTCACAAACTGTCTTATGCACCCTAAAAACCGGTTATCTTAAAAGCACGTTTAAACATTCATTGCATGCATAGTTGGTTTTCCAATTGCCTTAGGATATCCTGTTGTAGACGCTTGGGGCTCCCCTCTCAGTACTTGAATAAACTTCCAATTGGGAAATCTCATCCAGTGGAACATCAAAATGAATCAGCCTGTCTCTAAATTCCACCATATATGAATCGCTATTTGTTAAAAGGATAGAGGTCCAAAAATGCAAATTTTACAGGAGAAGCAAAAACCTGTTTTTCAGCAATACTATGTACATTGGACCTTTATTTTTGGACTCAACAACTTGTTTTGGCATAAGACTTTATATTGTAGCTGTTTTTAAAGTGTAACATTAATTTAGGTAACAAATATGGTCTTAATTTACGTTGGGACTTCTGCCCTTTTAACAAATTGTGGGGTTTGATACAAATATGTTTGCTTTAAAAGTTATATAAACTATATTTTATTCATAAAAACTTGATGAAATATAAAAAACATGTTACTGAATGAAAACACAAACAACAATTATTGGGTAATTTGAAAATTAACATTTTATTTTCTGTAAGAAAATGATCACACACAGAATTTTGTGAACCTTTAAGAAAACCCATTGTGCAATCAATAATAATATAGTTTATATATGGAAAATGCAAGCTTATATGTTTTCACAACTTCAGAATGTTAATTTATTATTTCTTTATAAATGTATCTATAAATGTCTTCAATGTATGGGATAAATTTTTTCAAGTCGTCGACTTTTTCCTCCTTCAATGGTAGTTTCCCTTCGGGGTATGCCACTGAATGTTGATGTGAGAATTGTGGCAAAGGATGAATGTGTTTTCAGTTAACCCATTTGTGAAATGTCTTGCATTAACCATCCCTGGATGCTGATTATCGTACACAAAATGGTAAAAGTTACTAATTCCAAAGTATACTTTTTTATCTCGATCCATTTTTGAAGTTACAACAGATACAGGATTTTTCCTATAATATTGCTGCCACCAACTTTTGAAATTGTATATTATAGGATTGGCTGTACCAACTTTGACTACTGTAAATTTCAGAGAGGCACACTTCGAATTATCAGTTCAGTGAGTTGATGAATTGTGTAAATTCGGTCACGTTTTTGGAAGCTTTGGGTTTAATAACTTTCCCAGCATGATTATCACATCCTTTACCCATTAATCTAGCCATTTTAATTATATTTCGTTTATATCCACTATTATTAGTCTTCGTATTCCAATATCTTTATCTTCAGAACCACTCATCTTGAACAACAACTGTTATCTGTGAGAATGTGTTATGTGAACAAATCAACAATGAACAGTATTGCACCATTTACTCACTTTGTTTTAGCAAGTTAACCAACTTTGAATATAATCAGAAATAATATATTTTTTGTTAAAAGGCCAGAAGTGCAGGACATCTGCCCTTTTAACATAAACCATTAAATTTTAGAGAAGAGTTTGTACTGGGATTCTTAAGCCCATTTTAAGATAAAACGATGTGTCTATGGTAGGAGAACATATATTTAAACAAAAATGGATTTTGAAAAAAATGTGACTTCCACCCTTTTAACATACAGCAATTAAAATATATCTTCTCCTATGTGATCAACTCCTCTGCTCACTGAAGGCTTCTTAGTAGATAAACCTTTTTCTCTGTATCGTGTTGTTCTTCCCAAAAATAATACGTTACTGCCGATTTGTCTATTTCTTTGCTTTTTATTTTTCAAAAACATCTATAAGCTTAATTCCTACATTCCTTTTGGTTTTCCCAACATACATTATTCTGCAACACCCACAGTTAATTCTACAAATGCCACTTTCTTTTCCATTGATTTTCATCTATCCTGTTTGATTTTAATAAATTTTCTACACAGAGTATAATTTGTAGTGTCAGAGTAACATTATACTCTCTTAGTATCTTTTGAAATTGCTATGTACTCTCAAGTGATTATGTGAACTTCTTTATAAGTAGATTTGCTGCTTCCTGAAGAAAGCATCGTTACTGTCTGTGATATTGATTTTTCTTGAATTTTCTTATTTTTGCATGAACCAATTCATTGTTATAGCCATTATGCTCTATTATTTTAATTATATGGTGTAATTCTTTCTGGTTCTGTATTGTTCAGTGGAATATTCACCAACCTATATCTTAGACTATCAATAACTTCTTGTTTATGTTGCTCGAGTTTGAAGCTCTCTACCTTAATGAAGTTTTCAGAATGGGCTCCTTTTCTGCGTATACCAAATTCCAGATGGTTGTTTTTTCTATTTTTTCAGATCTAAGGGCAATGTGTTATCTTTTTCTATTTCATCTGAGGACTTTATTGAGGCTTCCTGTATATTAAGATGCTTAACAGCATCTTCCACTGCTATGTGATTGTTTTAAATATCCACATATTTAACCCAAAACTTAAAAATATGTGGAAATGGACTGATGATCTGCATCTCAAAAATCCATTAAATAAGTTAGTCCCCCCCCCCCCAAAAAAGGTGCCTATTGATAATCCAGATGTTTGTTGATAAAATTTTTCCTGGAATGTAAAAAATGACTATCAATGCAGGTTTACGAGTTCATGATTCTCATCAGTTATCTTTTCTTCCATGTCTAGTCAACAACCAGGTACTGCCTAAGAAAAAATAAATAAGCAACAGCCAGAGAGGGAATTCAATTCCGAAAACACTGACACTGCATTCTCAATACACAATTTAATACCACCCTATTTCAAAGCTATGCAATAAATAGAAAGATGCCTTTTATTATAGCTGTATGCATGGTAGCCGAGCAGAGAAACGCATGTGTCTCAACTGGAACAACTCGAGTTTGAAACTTTGGTGTATGTGTTTCTTTTTATTATTTAAATTTTAATTTGTTAAATATGTGGCAATGCAAGATATTTATTAACTTTAAGACATTCATGCATAAAAACACAAATTACTCTTTTCGTTTTCAAAATAAATGCCATGTTAGTAAGAATTCTAAGTGAAAAACTAAACCAAATATTTAATTGGCTTTGATGGATGTGAAACACTGCATGAATGGTGCATACACCTCATAGTCTTGGAGTTCTACATATGTTAGCAATCATACTGATTTTGCTATGGCCGAGTGCACACTTATAAAGACAAAGCTACAAGGAGATCTCTCTTTACATTAGTGAACTCTGTGTCTCAGGCTGCAAGAGAACTTGAAGTCCCTATATCTACAGCTACGAGGTGGGTGCGATTATCCAAGGAAGGGATGGTTCGTCATCAACCTGGTTTGGATCGAAAACTTTTGTCCACTTCTCATAGGACTTATAGAAGAGGCAGACAGAATATCTTCCAGCATGTGTCTACAATTAGAAGTAATTCTAACTTCAAGGGTTGAACAGCACAGCCTTGCATTCTCTGACTTCAGCAGGGTTCTTTGCTTGGCAGCTAAGCAGTGTCTTACCAACGATTACAGATTTTCTTGCCTTGCATTTGCAGAAGAAAATGCCAACAATAACTGGAATAGGGTTATATTTACAGACAAGGTGACAATTTCATCTACAAATGGGGGGGGGGGGGGGATTGCCTACTGCCCCCAGAGGAAAACTTTACGACGCAAAATATGTGACACAAATAGATCACCAAGGTTGCATATCTGTATCATGTTGGGGTTGGATGTCACGAGATGGTATAGGTGTGTTGTGGCAGCTTGATGGCATGTTAAATAGCCAGCATATTGTGGCATGTGCACAGATTATAACTTTAACGGTGCCCTCTGGTTACCCAAGGAAGGTTGGCAGTTTATCCGAGGAGGGGCGTTTGAGGGGAAATAGTCTTGTTGGTGGGGATATGGCGTTAGGACGCCAAGCTTAACGAGTTTTCTCGAGAGAGAGTCAGTGTCTAGTCTTCGCGTTGTAAACATGTAAGGATAACTGCGCAACGGTATGGCGTCCTTGTCCTGGCAGACACATGGGTAAGTTATTATAATAAATCTCTTCTAATTAATCTTCTTCCTTGACTTTCAATTATGGTAGTATAGAATCCTTGCCTCTTCCTTCAGCCAGGAATTATGTCAGTGTAAGAATATTTTGTGAATTTAACTTTAGCTGCGTCCCTTGTCGGTGCCTCGTAAATTAAAGTTTCCTGTGTTTGAATAACGATACCTCTCGCAGCGAGTAGCTCCCTTCTGTAGTTAAATAATTAAATACAAATAATTATTGAGGTACGCGACAAATTGGTGGGGGGCGCCAGGTAGAATTGAATTGTTTTGAGATTTTAAGTGCAAAATTTTTTTTTTCCCCTCCAAATGTAACGGTTGTGCTCCACGTGGTCGTGAAAAATGTAAAGTTCTTTCTGGCTAAAGGGTAAGGATTTTTATACTTTTATTTGTGGTTCTCTTCTTCTAAATTTTGTTTCCATCATTTCTGAAAGTTTGGTGTCGAAATTTCAATTTTGAGTTCATTTTTGCATATTTTCCCATTGTCTGCCGGGTGACGCTAAAAACTTCTACTCCATTTTCCCCTTGTGTTTGGCTTCATTTCCTTTAAATTATATCACCGTGTTCCGTTCTTCGTGCTGGTTATTTTAAAAAAAAAAATGTTTTTGTGAAATTTGAGAAGAAACGAGCGAGATAGGTGTTTTCCAATGTGCTCGTCACGTGTTGGCTATCCGTTTGCAAATCTTGTTTTCTGTGCATATTCGCAGTGGTTTGGAAATGTATAACTTAATATTCCAGTGATTGTGATTTCTAGCTATTTACTGCACTTTTCTGAGTTATTTTTCGTGTAACTTTTATGTACGCACGTGTGTTGTGTAATTCCCGCGTGTCGTGCATTTCAGCAACAATTTTTAGCTTGTGAAACCAGTCTTCCTCAGCACGTGTTTTGGCGCGTTTCTTTGCGTGTGCATATCAGATTATATAGATTTGATTTTAGAAGAAAAAAAAAAGAGAAGTTTTGTGTGCTAGTTTAAATTACAAGTTTGTATTCTGCTCCTTTTGAGAATCTTCGCGGTGGTCACAGTAAGTGTGACGTAGTTTTAAGTTCCAGTTCGAGGTTTCTCACTGTAGCTATCATTTTGGCTTTCTTCCATATGTCCATTCTGCTTAAAAATCTTGGTATTGTGTCCAAGTGGCTTGTGTAGCCGTGTGTTAGTATAATTTTCTGATATTTCGCCGCGGGCGCTTAATTGTGTTCTTTCTGCAACTGTTTTATTTGGCTATGTTCTACTCTTGCTACTTACATTCATGTGATGCTATAAGTGTTTAGTGTGGTGTAATCTGAATTACTTGGTTCTACTGTTTGTTTATTGGTTGCGTTATCTTTTGTGCTACAATCATGCCTAAACGACGTACTGCACAGAAATCTGATATAGCAATTGTTCCAGTTACCGAGCACAGTGAGATGGAATCTCTGTCCAGTGTTAGTATGCCTGTTGTTACGCAGTTGTCAGTGATGCCTACTCCGCCTGTCGTGGCACATGTCCCGCCACCAGCTGCCTGCCGTCCGGTCATTGACCCCTCGTACTTTGAGAATTCTAGTAGGATGTCGGCACATGAATTTCTGCAGAACTTTGAAATGGTCGCTGCTGCTAATGGCTGGTCAGAGGAAATTAAATTGAAATGCTTTCCATGCTATTTACGAGATACTGCTGCATCATGGTTTCAAACTTTTCGCCATCGGCACCCTCACCATGATTGGATTTTCTTATCTACACAATTTTTAAATGCATTTCAGTTAACAAACCAGAGTGATATTCTGGAAATGAAACTCAGACAGCGGGTACAGTTGGATGATGAACCTGTTATTAGTTACATCTATGACGTACTATCTTTATGTGACCAAGTCAATCCAGCTATGTTGCAGTTGGAACAAATTAAACATTTGCTTAAAGGTCTTAGACCTCTGTATGTGCAAGCTTTATTGCCATTAAATCCTCAAACTGTTGATGAGGTGATTCAAATCATTCGACGAGTGGACAAAGCTCAGTTTTACATGCAGAACCGTGAACATCTAGTGTCTGCTCAATCTCAGGCTGCAGTGGTTACGCCACCCTCTGCTCTATTTAATACTGCATCTGTTCCTGCTGTTATTTTACCAGCTTCTCCTCAGCCTTCTCTTGTGGGCGTACCTATCGATCCTATGCATCAGCTGATTGATTGTGTGGAACAGTTATGTAACAGAGTTAACCAGTTTCAGTTACCATCTGCGGAGAGAACTTCCCAGCATTCACAGCTTCCACGGTCAGCTGACTTCAACCGGAGGGACCCACCCGTCACCTGCTATAGATGCAACAGGCAGGGCCACCTGGCTCGCTTTTGCCGGAGCCGCCTCCCGCAGTCACAAAACGACTGGCGACGAGACGTAGCAGCACCACCACCCACCAGCATGGCTACACCTCAACGGGATGTGTCTGCAGTATCAGGTCAGATATTGCAAGTTCCTGGTCGTATTGCCCAGACAGAGCTCTCCATCTTGCTCGATACAGGAAGCGCAGTGAGTATTGTGAATGCTGCACATGTTATTGATCATTCTACACTAAAACCTATAGAGATGATGCTCCGCACTGCAGGAAACAAGTTACTTGATGCACCTTACCACACTGTGTTAGATTTCCATATTAATGATGTTCTTTTTCAGGAGGATGTACTAGTTGTGAAAGAGTTGTCCCATGATTTGATTTTAGGTAATGACTTTTTGCAAACCCATGATGTTATAATTGATTATGCACAAAATCTGATAACCTTGAAATCTTCTAAGATTGATGCATTCAGTATACCAATAACTCTCACACAAGGACCTTTTGTTGATATGGCAGTAAACCCTCTCCAAGATAATGATTGTACAGATTCTGGTGTTAAAATGGCAGTTATGCATGATGTTAAAATTCCACCTCTGTCTACATGCTATATATCAGTTAAGCCTTTGTCAACCATTAGTAATGAGGTTGTGTTTGAACCTGCTCTCAACATAATGCAAAAGAAGAATCTTTCTATTCCACCGTTATTGTGTCATTCTACCTCTGAACTTAGTATTCCAGTGCATAATAATACTTCAGTTCCACAAACATTGTTTGCAAATACAGTCTTAGCTAAAGCGTATGATGTTGCACTTGTTCAGAGTAATTCTGTTTTGTCATCCGATGTTACTCCTCTGCCAGCTCCAAATTGTAATTTTAATGTTAATGGTAAACTCTTGGAAACACAAAGGGCTGACTTACATGCTTTGTTATTGAAATATAGTGATCTTTTTGCCACAACATTACAAGAACTTGGTACTACAGATGTTGCAGAATTTGATATCAAAGTAAATGATCCTAAACCAATTAAGCAAAGACCATATAGAGTTCCCCATAAACAAAAAGAAATTATTGCTGAGCAAGTTAAAGAGATGCAAGACGCTGGCATTATCAAGGAATCACAGTCCTCTTGGGCTTCTCCTGTAGTACTTGTCAAAAAGAAAGATGGCTCCATGAGATTTTGTGTCGACTATAGAAAATTGAATGCTGTTACAGAGACCACCTCTTTCCCTTTGCCATTGATAGATGATTTGTTAAGTTATTTGGGGGAGGCTAAATGGTTTGTCTCATTAGATTTACTGTCAGCATACTTTCAGGTACCTATTGCAGAGGATAGCCAGAAGTACACTTCTTTTGTCACTTTTCAGGGTCAATATCAATTTACACGCTTGAGTTTTGAGTTGGCAAATGCCCCTAGGTTCTTCAGTTATATCGCAGACAAGTTGTTAGGCGATTTGAATTTTAAAAAGGCTATTGCATATCTGGATGACATTGTTGTTTTTGCTAAAACCTTTGAGGAGTTGTTGCAAAATCTTGAGGCTGTTTTTCAACGTCTGGATCACCACAAGTTTAAACTTAAACCAGAAAAATGTTTCTTCGCCATGCAAAAGATCAAACTCTTAGGTTTTGAAGTTTCTAAAGATGGTATTTCACCTGATTCTGACAAAGTTGTTTCCATTCAAAATTTGCCTCGTCCTAAGAATGTTCGAGATGTCAGAAAAGTGTTAGGATTGTTTAATTTTTACAGGAAATTCATCAAGGACTATGCTAATATTGCTCAACCTCTAATTCAGTTGACTAGGAAGAATCAAAGTTTTATTTGGGGATCTGATCAGCAAACTGCATTTCAAAATTTGAAAGACTTATTAGTTTCGGCCCCTGTCTTAGCTCACTATACTCCTGGTGCTTATACAGAACTACACTCTGATGCCAGTGGATTAGGGGTTGCCTCAGTGTTGTATCAGAAGATTGATAATGTGTTGAAACCAGTGGGCTATGCTTCGAGGACACTATCTAAATGTGAACGTAATTACAGTGTTCCTGAGTTGGAATTGTTGGCCATCTTGTTTGGACTTACCCACTTCCGCAGTTTTGTTTATGGCTACAAGGTTCATATTGTATCTGATCATCACTCTCTTTGTTATCTAAATAATTTGAAAGATTTGACTGGGCGTTTGGCACGATGGAGTTTGAAATTGCAAGAGTTTGATTATACCATTTCTTATAAGTCTGGCAAGAAACATCATGATGCTGATACTCTATCGAGATTTCCTGTGTTACAACCTACAGAAGGTGATCTTGATCAGCTTGATGAACTCCCCACATGTTTGCTGTCATCAGTTGAAGTTGCTGACCATCAGAAGAAAGATACTGGGTTACTGGAGCTTATTAATGCTCTCCATGATCCTCCGTCGGCCCCTGCTAAGCTTCAGAGACAAGTTTCCAACTACACACTCAAATCAGGTGTTCTTTATCGTAAAAATGCTGGCTCTACTGGCCCCCTCCATCTACTGGTTATTCCAGAAGCTCTAAAACATGAAATTCTTTCTTCATGTCATGATGATCCTCTTTCAGGCCACTTAGGTTTCTCGAAAACATTTGCCAAAATTCACTCCAGGTATTACTGGGTTGGTATGAAGAAAGATATTGAACATTTTGTCCGAACCTGTCCCAGCTGTCAAACAAGAAAGGGACCGAAGAATCAGAAACCAGCAGGCTTATTACAACCAATTCCGGTTACATCTGTAGGCGAGCGGTGGGGTATTGATTTGCTTGGGCCTCTCCCACGCTCCAATTCTGGACACAAGTATGTTGTCGTTGCGACCGAGTATGCTTCTCGCTGGGTCGAGTCTGCGTCGCTTTCTTCAGCAACAATTCCTCAAGTTGCTAAATTTATTTTGCACAACATCATCTGTAAGCATGGAGCCCCTGCTGCCTTGTTATCTGATCGTGGCTCAGTTTTCTTGAGTGAGGTGACACAAGAATTGTTGAGATCTTTATCAGTGTCTTCCAATTTCACCAGTGCTTATCATCCAGCTTGCAACGGACTTACTGAAAGATTTAACCAAACCCTCTTGAAATGCTCAGCCATTTTGTGGATAATAATCAGAAGAATTGGGACTCAATTTTGCCCTATGTCATCTTTTCATATAACTCGAGTGTTCAAGAGTCTACTAAATTTTCACCCTTTTTCTTGATATATGGTCGAGAACCTTCTTTACCTAACCAGGTTCAGCTACAAGCTACGTCGAATGACCTTTTTGTGAGACAGACATTGCAAGAGATTCAAAAGGCACGAGAGGTTGCTGTTGCTAACATTACAAAGCAGCAGGTGAAGCAAAAAGAAGCATTTGATGCTAAACATCGAGATATGATTTATAATGTGGGTCAATTAGTTAAAGTTTTCACTCCCATTAGGAAGAAAGGTAAATGTACAAAGTTGTTACATAGATATTTTGGTCCTTTTGAAATTATCCGACAGATCACTCCTGTTACCTACCTTGTTGGTCGACCTCATGCTCCCCGTACCAAACATCAGAGTGTTCATGTGTCACGCCTTTACCCTTACTATGATCCTGTGGGTCCTTATAGACTGTAAAGTCTGAGTTTTTGATGCTTAATTAAGCCTTACTTTTCAGGAATATGTGATATGAATGTCTCTGCTAAATTACAAGTATATTGTTATTTTGGGTGTGATTTAAATTTTGAATTGTGTTTTGATAACTGCAAATCATTTGTTTTGTTGTATTATGCTGCAGGAATGTGTTTTAGGTGTACAATGTGCTTAATTGAGCTTTCATTTTCAGGAATGCTTTGTGACAATATTGTTTTGAGTAATGATGTGATGTTGTTTTGTTGCATTCGATTTGATTTGATATGACATGATTTGATTTTGACTCTATTTGATTTCCATAATGATGCTGTGATCTTTATTTGCAGAAAATTTGTTGCATGAATAGTGTTTGTATGTATGTGAGAGATAAGAGTTGAGATTTGCCTCGGTGGATGTGCGTAAGAGTAACCCCGACGGTGTTGATGAGGAGAGATGAGAAGAGATGAGATGTCAGCTTCGGTGGAGGTGCCACAGTGTAACCCCGATAGTTGAAGTGTATGAATGTGTTGATTTTTCAGGAGGGCTACATGTACCTGGAAAGTTGATGTGATGATTGTACTGATTTTGCTTATTGGTGTTGCTGTAACGTGCCCAGTATAGCGTGTGTGATGAATTCACACGAGAGATTAAATAGATGGAAGTGAATGTAATGAAAATAATTTTTTTTTCTGTTTATGCAACAAGTTTATTACCATCTTAGATAGCAAATGTTAATACCACCCGTTTTCCAGCTTAAATTTTCATTTTGAGGATGTAGATGCAACATTATAGTGTCATGTTATTTGTGTCATTCCTGAATTGTTAATGTGATTTCTTGAAGGTTATGCCTATGTCAGATGTTTTGAATTTGCAGCATGCTAAATGAGAGATGTAAGTGCAGATGTTTTGTTTTGGAGAGAAAATTGAAAGACGATGATGCTTGAAGTAATGATCGAGATTGCACTATTTCTGCTGATGATGTTCATGATGATTATGATTGAGTTGATGCTCATACTGCGATGAAAGACAATGATGTGGACAACAAATTGTATTCATGACAAGAGTAGGACACTAGTAGTTGAAAGCATGTCACGTGGCGTAGTTTAGAAATGTATTGTGGATGTAGCTTGTAGTGATGTATGCACTAGTTTGAGTAGATAGTTAAGTCAGTGTTGTGTGTAATTTGTGGCCATGGTCAGTGTGAATGTGTTCATTTCGTCGTCATGTGTGATTGTCTTGTAAGTGCACTTACTTTCTTTTGTTAGTGATACCAGCTGGTTATTGAGTTGTAATATTGGGATCCCAAGATAAGGTTATGTTTCATTTCTGTCATGTTTATGTATTTTGAGTCTGTTTTACTGTTATTTGCCTTATGAAGCATTGTAAGTTCAATTTTGGATGGCAACTATGTAAAATTTCTTTCTTATGCCAATTTGTTCTAATTTTCTTTTCTCTTTACTTGCCCATGTCAAAAGAATTTTTAGTGTTCACTTTTCATACTTTAAAATCTTTAATTGTAAAGGACATACCCTTCTTTTATGTGTGATTCTTTGTGGGAGCATCCTGTTTATTGTGTGGTGGTTTTGTTTTAGTATTGCACTGAGCAGAGAGCGAGCAGATGCACCTGCATCCCCAGAGCACACCAGGAGTCAAGAAACACCACAGGGAAGCTGTCGGGCAGCCACTACACTGCCGTGGCATAAGGAGCCACCATGTCGGGGGGCAGTCCAAGCCAGCGACTGCCCACCCTGTTGTCATCACCAGAGACCTGCGGTGCTAATTCTACACCAGGACAAATCGTCGTTGTGGGCACTGTCTAAACCACCCACAAACAGTTACGGCAGTTCATCACCCTTTTTGCGCAGTGTAGTGTGCCTGTGAACTAAGGCAGCGTGGTGTGTGCGTGTGCGGGATGCCAAAGCTAGTGCATTAACAGTATTTCGTCGACTGCACTTACATCGCTCCTCTCTTGCCTCATCGCCCAGCACCATTGTCTTCGGCTGGGTGCAACCCCATATATGTATTGCTCTGTTATTTTACATCACACATTTCTATGTCACTACATGTCACTATGTATGTCTTTCTTTTGTCTTTTTCCTGTATTTTGTACTTATATTCTTTCTGTCGCCGAGGACGTCGACTTGGGTGGCCAGGGGGAGATGTGGCATGTGCACAGATTATAACTTTAACGGTGCCCAAGGAAGGTTGGCAGTTTATCCGAGGAGGGGCGTTTGAGGGGAAATAGTCTTGTTGGTGGGGATATGGCGTTAGGACGCCAAGCTTAACGAGTTTTCTCGAGAGAGAGTCAGTGTCTAGTCTTCGCGTTGTAAACATGTAAGGATAACTGCGCAACGGTATGGCGTCCTTGTCCTGGCAGACACATGGGTAAGTTATTATAATAAATCTCTTCTAATTAATCTTCTTCCTTGACTTTCAATTATGGTAGTATAGAATCCTTGCCTCTTCCTTCAGCCAGGAATTATGTCAGTGTAAGAATATTTTGTGAATTTAACTTTAGCTGTGTCCCTTGTCGGTGCCTCGTAAATTAAAGTTTCCTGTGTTTGAATAATGATACCTCTCGCAGCGAGTAGCTCCCTTCTGTAGTTAAATAATTAAATACAAATAATTATTGAGGTACGCGACAATATAAAGACATCCTCAAAAATATTATACTTGCTTCTGTAAGCATTACATGTCCTGAATTCCAGTAGGATCACCACCCTGGCCACACAAGGTTTCAAACTGATTCTCGCAAAGGCAAGATATCACAGTGATTGATTGGCCTCCTTGCTCACCAGACTTGAATCCTATTGAAAATGTGAGGGCAGAAGTGAAGAAAGTTTTGGAGTGAAATTGGCTTGCAAGACAACACAAGATAGGAGGTTTTGTGGCATTAAATACGAATGCTTGGGAGGAATATCCTCTCATGAAAACTTGACTATGCATTTGATATCATCACTGCCCAAAGAATGAGCACAGTAATAGAAGCAGAGGGTTTATACACCCTATATTAAGCTAATTTCTATTTTTATTTGCTTTTTCATTTAAGAATACAATATTTACTTATTTCATATTTAGTTTGAAAATGAAAAGGAGTGTGTTTCAGTTTTTATGTGCAAGCATAAATGCCTTGAAATCAAATAAGCCTTAATAACAATTCGAAATTATAATATGTGTAATAAATACTTATCTGCAAAAAAAAAAAAAAAAAAATAAACAAATGCTCGGTATACGAACATTGGTAGGCCTTATTGCTACATACTTGCTTATAACCACTCGGCTGTGGCGCATATTCAGTATCTGGCACTCAATATGAAAGATAACAATAGAACGAAGCTAAATGTACATGTCCCGAGACCCATTGTGAACTGACCGCAGAAACGATTTGGGCTTCAACAAATATACGCTTCAAGACTGCTCTTTTTTTTTACTTAGGGTGTACATAGTTTGTCTTTTGGTATGCTTGGAAACAATGACATCAAACAATACCATACAATCATTGTTAGAGAATTATATATCTTTTAGGTTTTCCACTACTTCAAATGAATTACTTATACTCAGCCTATCAAATTTTGATAGTTCACTGAATTAGGTTCAATCACTTTGCCGGATTGTATGTTCATATGTTCATATTATTGATGATTGGTCTCAACTTATTGTCTGTAGTAACACAGGATATTACTACAAAATGTTGAAAAGGTTGGGCAACTTTAAAGAGAATTGCATATACAAAACATCTCTGAACTTAGGCAAGACTGAATAAGGCCAGTGAGATTACTGCAAGACTGCACTAGCTCACTGTGCTGAAATATTTTGTTTCTCTCTTTAGGTTTAGATTTTTTCTGGTAAAGCCATGAGAAAGACTGCATTTTAAACTTGAAGATCCAAACTTCATGTTTGTGCAATATTTGGTTGAAGAGGTACAAGCTGGTCTTAATACCACTCATCCCTGTCAAACTATATTTTACAATAAACACATTCCAGGTCCCTTTTCTGAAAAGAACTTACATTTCTACACTGTAGTAATGTGTTAGTGAGCTCGTGAGTAAAAACGTATGTTGTAGAAAGTATGGTATTTTGAGTGTTACAGCAAGATTATTCATAATGTTTCTTAGCAAGCCCAGTACAAGCAAATTGTGTAATAGTATTAATATGTGCACAAAGTTCTACATAAACATGTCAGAACTTTGGTTTTCCACCTGTACTGTTCTTTTTTAACTGCCTCTTGAAAGTGTCAATAGTAAGAATTTCACACAAAGTAGGGATTTAACAGCTCAAGCTTGACAAGTTAGTGGAGGCATTGTTACAAATTTTATAAAGGAAGGAAGCATCTCAACTAAAAGACAAAGTGTGTGCCCACTATTAAATGCCAGGAAAACAATGAACTTACTTAAACATGCCACAAATTTAAAGGATTTTAAAAAAAAAATGCATTTGATGCCAAACTATGTGCACACTTCTATAAACAAGATAATTGTTTTCTTATTTACATACACATTCAGGTACCTCTATGAAGCCACTGCCCTCTTAGAAAATAGTTATTTCAGTGGGCTGTGAGCTAAGAAAGGTACTCTCCTATCTTTGTTTGCATCGTAAGTAGCACTATATTAATAATCCAATGCTCATGGGTGTTTTGCAATCCCTTTAGTTGTAGACAGTCATAGGATATATGCCACATTCAGTGTTCATGCAGAACCCCTAAAATGGCAATATTCTGTATAAATCACACCTCTACTGTGAGAAAAGCTATGCAGCAAATGCTCTTTCTTTGCAAATATCTTAACAGCGTTCAAGAATATGAGCAATCAATCAGCACCATTTTTGCAAAACACCAAATGATGGAAATTTCCAGTAATTGCTTGTAAAATAAGCTTTCCCATAAGGCTGCATTACTTTTTAACATCTGTAATTCCACATGAATTTTACTTGAATTACAGCAAGTCCAATTAAAGAATATCAGAAGTATAGTTTTCCACTATAAGATTAAAAACTGAGTTTTATTTATGGATGCTCTTTAACTGCTGTGGTCCTTAGTATACCTTTCTATATTGGGTATGAAAGACCGTAAATTTTCCTCAGAGGGCTCTTTTTCAAGCTTGCAGTCCTTTTACGTGCCATAAATCTATGACACGGGACCACCGGCTTTAATTCTCTTTTGAAAGAAGCCATGCTAAGGATTTTTATGCCCAAAAAAAAAAATCCATCGCCCTCCACCGAGTTTTAACCTGCAAGGCTAGCATAGTAACCAACTACACCACGGAGGACGACTCACCATAAGTTTCCATTCCTCTTTGAACACCTGCAAATATTGCATAAATTTTGGAGCAAGTTCAAGCTAAGAATACAGGTGCGGAAAGTATAGGCCCATGCATCTAAACTGCAAAGTTATGGGCTAAATTTGAAGTTTAGCATACCACTGATCAGTTCCACCCCGCTGGAAAGGAAGGCAAGCAATAAGTAGAAGCAATATTAAAGTATGCCTCTAGCAAGGCACAGTGGAAAGGAAAAAGTTTTCATTTGAATACAATTGATGAATTACTTTAACCTTTCTTTAAACTACTTTTAATTGACAATCAACATTTGTTTCTTTTTTAATTTTTAATGTAACTGAGTGCTTTTAATTTTGAGTTCCTTTTGTCATTCACACTTTCATTACCTAAGACAGTACAAAGCTCAATAAAAATGAAATACATTAATGTTTGTTGAACTGGTTGAAGTCTGCAGAGAGACAGACTTTTGAAACTGGACAAATCTAAAACAATTAAGTGTTTCTTCATTACTATATAGTAAATTAATGGGATATTATACAGAAAGATAAATCTGAACGGATAACACAATATCACTGATTTTGAAGGAAATGCTCAAAATGGCAAACTCTAATATCAGTGCAAAGGTGACATCAAAGCAGAAAAGGTCCCAGAACCCTGTTGGGCATTCCAGGTGTCTTGCAAATCTTATCACTGGCTGTAATCTTATGGTGACCACTACTTGACAAACAATCTCCGGGTTATAGTGTATCAATCTTCTATTGATTTTCCAGATTATAGTGTATTCATTACTCACTGACTCCGAAGAAGAGATGGCTGTCACACCTATGCAGAGAGTAAGAAGATTCATTACTTGCCAGGAATGTTCTAAAGGTTCAGGAATCTTTTCTATACCAATACTGCTTGTCCAGTGACGTTGGGGTCACCATTTTGATCAATGCCTTTAAGGCCAACAATATTTATTCCTAAAGGACCTTAGGTCGTTTTCATAGTTCATATTGTTAAAATTACAATTTTCCAGCTGTTGTGCTGTGGTCTGAAGTTAAACTATAACAACACACTTCACTGGCTACTTCAGCATGCATCTTCAGTGGCATGTCACAAGGCAGTATGTTGAAAGGCTGATTACCAAATGCATTTATACACATGTGTGTTCTAGTGGTATTGGGAACATGCTGGATGGTTTATTAACTGCCTGTTTTCATTTGGTAGAAGAGAGGAACAGGAGGAGAAGTGGACTTATTAGGGCATGTAGGCTACCTTTTTATTGATTAAAATTATGTTTTATTTACTTTGCATCCATATATTTAAAAGTATGTTGTTTTATTTCTATTGCCTCTCTCCAAATTAAGTTGAAATATCCAGTAGCTCATTATTATTAAATTTTATTGTGCCATTCCATAAAAATATGATCTTTCTGGTTGCGTTATTGTGACATGTTTCTGTTAAGTTATATTTGTTTTTAATCAACCTACCAGTCACACTAACCTAAGCTTTTCCAAATTCACATGGTATTTTATGTCAGTTGTACTTAGCGGGTCCCTCGGATCTTTAACTGTCTGCATCATATGGCCTAATTTTCTTGTAGGCATAAACAGCATTTTAATGCCTTCGTTTTTAAAAATTGAGCAAAGCGTATAGTGACATTTCAATATATGGTAAGAAAGCTTTAGTAAGAAAACTGTATATTCTGTAAAGGTGTCTATCTAGGTTCTATAGCTCAATCAATATTCTTACTATAATAATGACCAACTTCCTTACTATGATAACCATTACTTTGTAGTACCCATTTTAGATGTCTAAGTTCTGTGAGAATGTGTTCTGGTTTGTAACATCTCTTGCTAGATATACTAGAATCTTGATAGCTGTTCTTATTTGTACAGAATGATGGTCTGATACTACATTTAAATACTGTTCTGTGTGAGCACATTTTCCATAAATTCAATGTCCAAGAGTTCCAGAAGATTTTCTTGTTGCCAATACACCTAGAAATGGAAGATGGCTGTCTATTTCTATTTATACAATGAACTTACATTATAATGTATTCCATTAAGATGTAAAAAACTTGTAATTTATCTTCACCATGTGACCATATAATGAAAGGGTCAACATATCAAAGCCCTGTGGAAGGTTTATATTCTTAGGCAATAAAAGTTTTCCAGGCTCTGTGGTAATGGTGTACTGGGATTCTTCCTAGAAGTTTCGTCTCTGACTATAACAGACATCATCAGTGGAAGCTCGACAAGTCCTCCTTATTAACTAGGCAACGACTGGTGCAGTCGGTGAAAGTATGGCTGCATACGTAGTTTCAGGCGCTGATTGGCTCTCGCCAGCAATGAGGTTGGTGCTCCTGGGAGTTGCTGGAAGGAGGCGGCTTCTTATTGGTTCACGTGCTTTCTTTGCCGTAACATTTTGTAGAGCTGGATGCCATTTCCGTAGCAGTTTTTGAGTTTCTTCCTTACGGTTGAAATTGTTTTGGTGTTTATAAATTTCTATAGCTTCACGATATACGAGGTCTATTCAAAAAATTCTGTAACTTTGTCCACATCTTTTTACGCTTACCTTTTACTTATTGTGTATGGTCTCCTTCAAAATACTCTCCACAATTGATACACCTCTCCCAATGCCGTTTCCACTTCGGAAGCTGTCTTAGTACACCTTTTTCTGGATCGCACAAAGCACCGTCTGCGAATTTTCTCTTATCTCGTCTATCGTTGCAAATCTTCATCCTTTCAACAGGGTTTTCAACTTTGGAAATAAAAAACGTCTGCAGGAACCGGTCTGGAGAGTATGGAGAATGAGGCAGCATACTGATATCGTTTCTTGTGCAATAATCACGCAACAATCAGGGATGAATGTGCAGGTGTGTTACCATGATGCAAGAGCCATGAATTGTCTCGCCACATTTCAGGCCGTTTCCTTCTCACATTTTCTCGCAGGCATCGCAACACGTCTCAATAGTACCATCGATTTGTCCCTGTGGCATGAATTTATGATAAAAACTAATCCTTCAGAGTCAAAGAAAACTATCAGCATGGCTTTGACATATGACCTGACATGACAAGCTTCTTTTGGTCTTGGAGAACCTTTCCCGACACCCACTGTGAAGATTGAACCTTGGCCTCAACATCATAACCATAGACCCACATCTCATCAATTATGATTCTCTTAAGGAACATGTCGTTCTCATTTGCGCTATCCAAAAGCTCTTCACAGATTGCGAGGCAATGGTCTTTCTGGTCCTGACTCATGAGCCGTGGGGCGAACTTGGAGACAACATGATACATTCCAAGATTAGGATTTCATGACATGATCCAACTGAAATGTTACATTCTTCTGCAATCTCTCAAACAGTCAATCTTCGATTGGCACACACAATTTTGTTGACGTTCCTGACATGAACGTCATCGGTAGATGTCGAAGGGCATCTTGAACGAGGGTCATCTTTAACTTCCATTGAGCCATTTTTAAACCACATGAACCATTCGTAACTGAGTACTGCTTAAGCATTCATCACCGTAGGTTCCTGCATCATTTGATGTGTCTCTGTAAAGGTTTTAAAGGTTTCCTTGAGTTTCATGCAAAATTTATTGTGGACGCACTGCTCCTCTAACTATGCCATCTTGAAATTCACGAACTGTACGACACAACATTCTACTCAATACAGCACTGAACAATAACAGACATAGAATAATGAAACTTCTGGCAGTTACACATCAAACACAGGTGTGTGCAGGGATGCCAACTGCATTTCACTCCAACACCACATTGGCGCGAAATTATGAATGTTCCGAATTTTTTTTAACAGACTCATACTCGTGAATAATAATGTGTAGTTTGTGCTAATATGTCTGTTGCTGCATAATGGGTAGTATGCTCTCCTTCAGCTATGAGAGCATGTTCAGCTACAGCTGATTTTTCCAGTTGACCTAGACAGCAATTTCTCTTATGCTCCAGGAGGCATGTATCGATGCTCTGTTGTGTTGTTCCAATATAAACCACACTGCATGAGCATGGAATCCTGTATACCCTGGCTGAGGAGAGTGGGTTCCTGATGTCTTTGGTTGAATGTAGCGATTGGCATATGTTTTGTAGGCTTGAAAACTGTGTCTAATTTATTTCTTTTTAATAACTTAGAAATGTACAGCTCTTTTTATTTCTTTGGCTTCATAACCATTAGATAATAATGCTTGTTCTAGATGCTTTAACTTATGTCGTAGCTGTTGTGGTTTGCAGATCCGGTGATCAGTGTGTGCGGGCTTACAATAAACTGCGTGTCCAAGGGTGCCATCATCTACCATGTCTAAAAATCTTTCCCATCTTTTTCTTTTGCGAGCTGGATGTGTGAATTGATCTGTTTATGTATGACAGGAAATCTTGAAGCCTAAGTTTCCCTTGGTTCCATATGGCAAAGATGTCCACATAGTGGTACCAGCAAGCAGATTTACATGGGGTGGTCTGTACAGCCTTAGTTTCGAAGCTTTCCATATAGAAATTGGCCACAATTGGACTAAGAGGGCTGTCCATGGCAATGCCGTCAATCTATTCACAGAACTCTTTGTTCCACTGAAAATATGTGGTCAGGAACATGGTGAAACAGAGCTAGAACACCATCTGGGTAAATTTCCTTAAGCTGGGCAATGGTTTCATTGACAGGAACCATGGTAAAGAGGGAAACAATGTCAAAACTCACTAGTACATCTCCTGGTTGAACAATAAGGGTCTTAAGTTTTTCAATAAAATAACCTAAGTCTTCGATGTGTGATTCAGTATTTCCCCACATGCATTCAAAGTATATCAGCAAGGTATCTTAGGCTTGAGAGAAAGAAGTAATGGCACTAACTATGGGTTGCAGAGGAAGTCCCTGTTTGTGCAATTTTGACAAGCCATAGAGTCTTGAAGATAGGGCTCGAGTTTTCTTGATATTCTGCTGGTCCTTGGACAGTATCAAAGATTGCTTTATGAGTTAGTTAGTTAAGTTTGTTTGGCATCAGATGCACGAAGTAGAATCTCAGGCAAGTTTCCATTATGTTTCAAGGTCCAGTAGGTGGTCCTTTCGTACACAATTTTTGGTGTTTAGTATTACTGTTGCGTTCCCCTTATCAGCTTGAGTGACTATAAGGTCATTAGTTCTGAGTTCCTTCAAGGCCGTTCTTTCTTCTTGGTTTAGGTTGCATTTTGCTGGCTCGGTTTTCTGCAATATCTTGGAAGTTTCATAACATATCTCTGCCATACGGCTATTGGAAGTTCTCTTATGCTAGCTTCAATGTTTGCAAGGATTTTTTCAACTGGAACATTTGAAGGTACGATGGCAAAATTACTCCTTTTGGCTAGGACTGTGGTTTCTGTTTGGGAAAGCTGGTTATTGGAGACTGATTACAATCTGCCATGTGTCTGTGGAAAAGCTGGATGGCACTTGCACTGCAGCGGGGGTGTGGATAGTCACAGACTTACTCGAGCTTGTGTTGATATTTCTTCTTGTGTCTGACTGATGTGTTCCATACTCGAGATAATCGAAGTGTATGTAATTCTGTTAAACTCCCAGTCACTCCAGTGAAGTTTGTTGATGTGAAGGTGCGTGGAAAGTAGTAGAGTGGTATTGATGGCAAGTTCATAGTGGGTCTGGTGTATGCATTCCCTTTGTAGTGCATGTTCAGTATGATCATATATGCGATGGCAGGATGCAGTACGGAAATTCCTTTATGATGCAGAAAAACTGGGATTACTTCGGTGTCTCGACAACACAGTAGAAAAGTAAGTGAGCAAAGAAGATGAGACTTCTTCTTCCATAGCACCTCCAAGCCCTGAATCAATGGATAAATATCCTCCCTGTAGAGGCGATACATTAAAGAGCATAGGCTTTCACTACCGGTATCAATTAGACGATAAAAGTTTTCCAGGCCCTGTGTCTGTGGTCTATGGGATTCTTTCCTCTTATCTTCCTAGACATTTAATCTGTGATCACGGCAGACATCAGTGGAAGCTTGACATGTCCCAGTACACCACAGCCACAGAGCCCAGACAACTTTTATAGCCTAATTGATGCTGGCCATGAAAGTCTATGCTCTTTAATGGTTTATAGTCTTGTTTTCAATGCTTTTTGTTTTTTTCAAAATATTGCATAAAGAAGTTTGCATTGGCAAGACTTAATGGACCCTCTTGCTATATCTTCTTTCTGTGATACAATGTTCCTTTCTATTAAAAAATAGCTCCATGTTAGTATTGTTCAAAAAGTGATAGTATTTCTGGTTCAAAGTGGGCATGTAATAGTTCCATAGTTTTCTTTGATGTGACTTTTGTAAATGGTGATTTGACATCACAGCTCACCATTATATCCGAGTCATTTATAATTATATTATCTATGATTTCAGCAAATTCTTTGGAATTTTTAATATGGTGATTTGGTGTTGTGCTAACTTATATGTTGGTGACTCAATGGTACTCACAATTGGTTTACAGGGGACGCCAAGTTTATGAATTTTCAATAGTCCATATAACCTTGGTGTATTACTGTCTACTGGTTGTAGTTTCTTAATTCTAAATCCCATAATGTCTTCTTCCGATGGCAATTGGTTTTTCTTACAATGCTATTCTTACAATTCCATTATTTATTCGTTGTGAATTTAAGTTTACTCCTTCTGTGTAATATTTTGTTAGTTTACTTCACCATGATGCACTAATACCGAGATGCTTTAAGTTTATTCATTTACATTTTCTTTAAGCCTTTATTCCTGTAGTCTTAAACCAAAGCATCAAATATCAACGTATTTGATTTTTAGTGCATTTTTATCATATAAGGTTATGAAGGTGAAGCATTTAAATGCATCCAAACTTTAAAGCTTGGTTATTTTTAAATTAAAAATATAAATATTGAATATGAACAAAATTGTACTGAAAGATAAAGAATATGGTGTACGGCTTTCTCTACCAACTATTGAATATTTTTATATATTTTCAAACTAATCTTACTACTTACTTTACTGCCTACTTCACACACATACATTTTCATAAGCACTTTGATTATACATTTTGTCGTTCATACATGGGAGATACAGGAGGCTGAAGCAATAATCAAATCTTTAA
Organism: Deroplatys truncata; assembly: GCA_030765065.1. Lineage (NCBI taxonomy): Eukaryota > Metazoa > Arthropoda > Insecta > Mantodea > Mantidae > Deroplatys > Deroplatys truncata. The sequence goes on from CM060976.1 coordinate 722,900, forward strand.
AAAGTGGGTTAGTATTTGCTGGCTTTGAAACTTTATACTTTTTGCATCACATCAAGAGAGACAAAAGAATGGTAACTTAGCACTTCAAAAAATTGCTACAGTCATTTAACTTTTACTACACCCTCTTCTATAAACTTCTTAAAAATGTTTATCTTAATCAAGATAAATGTTTGCAGAAATGGTTTTATTACACATTTCACAATACATACAAGGAGGCTAAAGTGATAGTCAGATCTTTAAAAAGTGGGTTAAAAACTGAATCACTATATACTGGCTTTGAAAAATATAAAGTAATTGAAAATTAAAACCAATAACAAATATCTTGAATGTCATTAATGCCACAAAAAATTTATTAGACAAAAATTGTGGGTTTTAACAAGACCTACATTTTTTTTGTACGGTGGGTTTTTGTACATCCCTTACAGTTTAGCAGTTACAAAAAAGTACATAAAATTCATTCAGAATGAAGTGGACTTTACATGTTAGTCTTAGAAAATTCAAGATAAAATATATTAAGAGTTTAACCTTAATTTTTTTTTTTTCAGATTCGGATAAATTCAATAGCTTTTCAACAAATGCCCTCAATAGAAGAAAGAAAAAGGGAAAAAAAAAAAATAAAACAAAAAGTTAATTCACCTTCTAAATTCTGTGTTAAAGCTGGTAGCCCTCATCTGCTCGACAATGTGACAGTCAATCATATTTGGAAAGAGAACCAGGATTTAGGACGTCTCTATTGCTTCCGTTATTCAATGCCCCAGATATTCTAAGTTGTTGGCTCGTCTAGATATATCACTGACTTCAAATGGCCCCACAAAAGAAGTCCAAAAGCGACAAATCTGGGGATCTTGCGGGCTACTCTATGTGACCTCTCCTACCAAACCATCAGTGTGGCAAAATCTGGTCTAAGTGTTAACAAACATCCTGTCCAAAGTGAGCTGGAGCTCCATCTTGATGGAAAACGTCATCTATGGATAACTGATGGTTGACTGGATGCAGAAACAAGTTTGTGATGACTGGTACTACCTGATTTCGAAGCCAAGTAACTATTAGCATTTATCTAAAGAAGAAAGGATCAATAATATGATCACCAACAGTACCAGATTAAACATCAAGATTTTGTGGATGCTGTGTGTCATTTTCCTCCATCTATTGTGGATTTACGTCTGACTAGTATTGGTAGTTGTTTCTGTTTGTAAATCCATTCAAGTAGAACGTGGCTTCATCTGAGAATACAATTGGTCTTAGAAAAACTGGATTGTTGTTAATACACTCCATTATTATCCACAAAACTGCATTCTTCTAAAAGAATTGCCCTCTGAAAGTTCATGCAAAAGTTAAACGTTTGCTTGGCACTTTTGAGGATCTTCATCAGAGAACTTTGTCTTATATTGGATTTTAATGCCAAATTTGTTGTAGATACTTTTGGATTTTCTTGCACACAATGGAGAATACACAATTAATTATTCTCGTAAGTTTCGCTTTTCAGGCTTCTAGTTTCAGTAAATTTTCTTAAGTACTTGTCACTTTTGTATGTGGAATTGGAACAGAACCCTGATGCGTATCATTAAATAAATTCACCACCTCGCAATGAGGTTGTTGCCTGTATCCATAGCCAACCATCATTAAAATGAGATATCCTTTCCTTTTCACTCAACATGAGATAGAATATTATTTCACACACAAGGTGTCAGTTCAACCCTATAAATTAGTATCAATAAACATATTTCCCTGGATATAAACAAAGAACAGTCACATAAACATGATTCTATGGATATAAACAATGGATAGTCAAATCAGAGAAAAAGAAATGTTTTACACTTTCCTGCTTTTGTTTTTAAATTATTTATTTAGCAGCAATAAATTGCACATAAATATCTATTGCGGGTTCCTGTTGAAAAGCTATTGATGAGTACTATCCAAATAAAAAAATAAATAAAATAGGGTGTTCCATTTAAAATAACAAATTTGCAGTCATTCTGGTTAAACCGGAAGTAGCAAAAAACCTGTAATGTCATTTCTGAGTTCCCTGTACATGATTATCTCCATACACCAAGTTTTGTGTATGAAAAATTTTCCAAAAGGGTAGTTTGGGGTTATTTTCTTGAAAATCTTCACGTCATATCCTTGGAAGATCCTGAGCTAAACTGCCATGTTTGGTATCTAAACAGTTTTTTGTTTTTGAGTTATGCTGTTCAAACATACACACTCCCACACACAAACATCTACATGGACACTTCTGTAAAATGTTTCTTCTGGAATTAGGGGACCTCAAAACATGTATTTCCAGTGACATTTTTATATCAATCTTTTGGGAGGAATGCTATAGGTAAGTAGAAGAGAAAACAAAAATGTAGTATAGAAGTATTGAAAATACAAACCAAAAGCAACAAGCATCTTGGAAATGGTTAATACAACAAACATTGTGTGTTTTAATGAGATCTACATTAGTAAGTTTGCATCTACCTCTTACACAAAATTCATTCTCAATGAAGAGGATTTCACAAGATCGTAAATGAATTGGCCATCCATTCATAGCTAAACATCTGTAAAACAACTGGTGTGATGGCATGCATGGATGACGACGGGGTTACATATGACTGCAGTTGCACAGATTTTGCTTTTTGTGTACAATAGTACTGAAGTAAAGTACAGTAGAATCCTGATAACTCTACATTCCATATAACTCTGACTTTTTTATCATTAAACTTGACTGTAATAATTTCTAAAATCCACTATGCGGTATAAACACTATAGATAAATTATAATCAGTGTACATATTAGTATTCATGTATATAAATGTCCATGTGTTTTCCTGATTTGTTCAGGTATTTGATATGGTATGGTGTTTTCAAATTTTGCAATTTATTTGCAACACTAATTTGGTGACAGTTTTTGTTATCTTTTTGGAAATACAACATTCTCTCTCACTAACAAAAGGGCTGACCTTCGATATCTGAGTCAGAACATAAGCAGCTGGCAGATCATTGTCACAAAATCAAAAGCTTGCCGCTAATAATGTGTGTAACACACACACTTATTTGGAAGGTTTGAAGGATTGCTTTACTCAGTAGGCATGTGTTAAGCTAAACTTTCAGTTATTTCTGGTTATGTACAGTTTCTTAGATTTCAGGCTTACTGTTAGTGTTGTATTTGTGCCAGTGAAAATGTCGAACGAGAAGAAAAGATGACAAGTTTTAACAGGACATGCATTTATGTAATTTGTAGTACATATTATGTTATGAGTTGTGAATAACAGACCCCTTGCTCTATAAAACTAGACATTTCTGTACCCCAACACCCACATTAGGCCGAGTTATCAAGATTCTACTGTAATGTATTTATGATATAAAATAACTACAAATACTTCTATTGTCAAAGACCAGTGTGAGATGAAAATAACCCCCTCCCCCCCCAAAAAATAATGTAAATGTTTTCCACTCAGGCTCATTTTACATTGGATGTCTATACACGTCCATTTCGGAAAAGAGGTTAAACCATTTTTACGAAAATCAAAAACAAATAAGAATTCTCCATAGAGTTATTAAGGAAGGGGAGCTTTCTTGAAAATCTTCTCTTCTATTTATGGAAGATCAAGCAGCTGCCACCCAACCTCCCCCACCACGCTCTTTTTCTAAAATGGCTTTTGGCTCAAATGAACTCAAAACATGTTTTCCTGGTGAAATTTCTATATAAAATTTGTCAGAAATAAAATACTTTGTCTACTACCTACAATAAATAAAGATAAAATAAATTAATAAATGAAAATATTAAAAATAAATAAACAAATTGAATATCACACGCATTAAACTCTGGCTGACAACATATACATTATAATGAACAGATGTTTTCCAATTCCATCCATTTATTGCCTGCGTTTCATTTTCAGTTGAAAAGGAACTGACCTGAAGAATTATAACAATTATAAGTTGTAACTTACAATTTTGCATACTTGGGTCTATAGTTCCTAATTTCATATTATTTGTCTTGAGAAGGCAGAATAGCTCAGTGGTTTTGTTTGCAGCTGTCATGCTGAGGATCTATGGTTCAACTCCTGGCAATTTTATGTCAGCCCTATTAAAACCTTAACCTCTGACTAGCTCATGTGAAATATCTCCAAGGCTCAATGTGGCTTTGGGTCCTTGGTAAAAGATGTAGGTTCTCTTGTTCCATCGCCATTTATCATTATCACTCTCTCATTGAATGTAAAAGACAATGCACCCTCTGATTGCCTCCAATTAATAAATGGGGTCCTATACATCGCTTGGTAGAACAACTTTTCCCTGGAGGTCATCAACTGTATGGGAAGCATTGTAAACCAATCAAAAATTGTCTTGAACAAATACCCAGTAAAATAATAATTCTTCTTCTTCTCCTCCTCTTCATGGAGTAGAAGAATCTCCTGTTCTGTCCAGTAAAATTCATGCAGTATTATTTCTTAACATGTTAAAAACACTTAAAAGCTCAGGGCAGCCATTTGAATCAGATATGGTAACTGGCAAAGAGCATTTCGTCATGTTGTTGCAACATGCTATGCTATCCTTCTAAGAATTAAAGAATGGAGAATTCATTTCATGACCTGTTTTCACAGTATCCCTATTTGCAAAATGTTTACTTCCAGAGTGGGATGACAAATTTATGTGAACAGAATTGATTGTGGTAAGCTCTTTGAATATCGATAAACAGAATACCAATGCCTGTGAAGTTTAGTCTTGCTTAGATTATTTCTTATATATAGAGTAAAAACTGCATATTGTACATGAATACCTGCAACTGCTGACAACGCTGAGAAATGCTATCAGAATGATGATTCCCATCTGTGATTAGTTTTTCCCCAGCACTGCATATCTCAGTACAGCGGTCTCGATGAGCTGCAAAGTCTGTTTCGAACGCATCATGCTTCTTCAGCAATCCCTGCACAGCTGCCATAGTATCTCCATAATCTTCAACTGAGAGTAACTGCTGCTTTTCACTGTAAGCAATATGCATGTAATGTAGTAATGTCAACCAAAGAAAGCTCAGAAAAAGTATTTGCAAAGCTCCAATTGCATTACCAACTAATGTTTACCTGCCACTGCAAAATACAAAATAACTAAACCATCTCTACTTTATTGTTCCAGTTATCAAATGTTGAACTACTTTTATCTTCCTGCTATATTTTTGTCAAACCATCGTTTTGCAGACAAGTGCACAAATAGCGTTAAGCTCTGAAAAATATATTCAAATTAATTGCCAAAAGACTTTGCAAGGCTTATTTTTCATTCTTTCAAAGCATCTTTAGCTATTGGCTGGTATTATGCGGGAGCAGTTCATGGATAGCAGAGGTAATAAGGAATCAAAAATGATAATAAAAATTCTGACGAACTTAAAGAAATCCAACACTGTAAACAACTATTTTTTAGCTTTAGAAATTCCTACAGTTTAGGTATAAAAGAAAAGGAAATTTGCATACCTACAATGTAAGGGGTGATATATATGTGTACAAATGGTTAATAAAACCTCCCTCCCCCTCTCCCTCTCTCATGAAGCCAATTGTAATTACCAGTGGTGAAAAATTATCATCACCATTATTATTCCTATCCACGGTTTAAAATTTAAAACAAGCAAGCGTTGTTTGTAGTTTGTTACATTAGTGGCCACAGAGTACCTGAGATAGATTTCCTATATGTTTCCAGTACTGCCACTACTGTTTATACAAACTTTCGTCATATTATCCCTCACTCTTCTTTAGTTACCATAATTTGCAGCAATTTATGTAGCAATTAAGCGACTTATGCTGTAAAATCTAGATATTCCAATTTATAGCATGGCAAACTGAATAGCAAAACGTTTACATCAGAATATAATTTTACTATGAAACAAAACGGCAGCGAAAATTTAAAGCAAGCTAATTGGAGAAGTAAAATATAGGTATACTAATTTAATATCTTTAATCTCACAATTTTAAGTTAAACCAGCTTGGTTAAATACGCATCAATATTTTGTGGGAATGGCTGTTAGTAAAGTCAAATACAAATGTACATGTGTTGCCTTTATGATCTATACAATGATTAGTAATTTTAAAAAGTTCAGCAATTATTCAACCATAATCCATTAATCAAATAATTCATTTGTGTTTTGCATTCTTTACAATAACTAAACATTCACTAATTATCAAGTACTGTAAAAGTTGAAAGGTACAATATTTCCCATCTTGGATTTTAACATTAAGGAATTTAATGCTAATATTAAATGCAAACTTAACATAACATTTGTTAGTGTTTACTTATCCGTAATATGTAACTCTAACGTAGGTTTATTGTGAAGCTAGTAATAGTAAAGAAGATATTTAGCTCATTAACAATGAATAAGTAAATTACTTTCACAAACATTTACTTTCAAGATCAGGACATATTTTGGGTAATAAAATTATGCTCTTCTTATTCAATCGAGCTTAGACATTTAGTGGAACGAAGTGCTTAGAAAAGAAAGAAGTTTCTACCTGATCCAAGCCTCCTCCTCCTCAACTTTAGCCAAAAACTGCTGATATGTAAGCGATTCTTCCAGTTTTTGTCCTCGGGTAGCTGCCATCTGTTTCAGTTCTGCCCAAGCCTGATTTAGCAGCTTTAAGCGCTGTTCAATTTCAGGAACTCCCAGATTTGAAACATCCATGAGCTTCTCACCGGCTTCCTGAACTGCCTGAATTGCTGGTTCATGTGAAGCCAGTTCTGTCTCCAAGCGTTTATGTTTCTTCTTTAGGTTTTGAACTCCAGTAAGATCACGACCATAATCATCGGAACCTACTAAAAGCTTCTTCTCCCTAGAAAACAAAATATGCAAGCTTTTAGCCACATTATGTCAATCATACCAACTCTTCTACAAATTATTCATACAGAATCTTAATTTATATCTGCTTCTTGTTAATAGAGATAAACATTTGCAGAAATGCTCTTATTACACATTTCAAGATAAAAGAGGGATACAGGAGGCTTAAACAATAGTCAAAAACATAAAAGTTAGCAACTTGGCATTTTGAAAAAGGTATAAAATATTTGAAAATTCAAAGCAATATGAAACTTTCTCTGGAAGTTTTGAGAATGAATGCAATAACATTTTAAAAATTTAGATGTGATCATTGCATCTTTGCAAGTATTCTCCACTGCATTCTTTACATCTCATCCTTCAAACATTTTTCAAATGCAGAGCACCATGAGAGAGGAGGGGGAGGGAGGGAGAAAGGGGCGAGGGGAGGGGAGAAAGGGGCAGGGGAGGGGAGCATTCTTTGTAAGCAGCTACTGCAACTTCAGGAAAATCAAATCATTGACCTTAAAGTTTTACTTTTATTTTGGGAAACAAAAAAAAGTTGCATTGGGCCAGATGTAGACTGTAGGGAAGATGGGACATATATTTGATTCCTCTAGAAATTGAGTTGTTTCTAGTACAGTATAAGCAGGGATGGTGTCGTGGTGCAACAAAATTCCATGCAGACCAGTCTTAGGATGCTTTATTCTCAGTACATTGAAGATTTGTTTCAGACATTTTGTGTGCACCATTTCACAGTAAGTCTTTTGTCCATTAAGCAGAATTGTCACAATATGGCCACTTGTACAGAATGATCATCTTCCTGCCAATACTTCTTGCTTGTCTTGCTTCTGTTAGAAGACACAGACCAAGGACTGTTGCTTAGCCTCTGGATCATACAGATATATCCAGCTTTCATCACCCATTAAAATGTTGAACATGTTTTTGGAACTTCCATAAAAATCTTTCTATAATTTCCAGCACCATTGCACATTTGCCTGTTTCTACTCATTTGTGAGGTAGTGGAGGTTCCAGTGACTGCAGAGCTTCCTGACGTGAAGTTTTTAAGGATGATTTCACTGCTGTCGATCCAATATTCAGGGTTTTCTGAATCTGATATGTGTAATGATCTTTTCGCAACATGAGCTCTGCTTTCATCACATTTTCATCCATTGTTGCTGTAGTCAGTGTTCTGTGTGCTCTTCATCTTCAAGGGAATCCCTTCAGCCTTCATGGCTTGGGAAGAGCGAAGGTCCTCAAATTCACAATGCAGTCTTTCAAGGTATTCTGGCCCCTAAACTGACTTTAAAGTCTTAGAAAATCATCACACAAAATCCTCTCGCTTGAGATCCATCCTAGCATATGGCAAAGCAACACCTGTATGCATATACACACTCAGGCTTACACAACTTACTATCTAAACTTCAGACCTGTTTAGGCTTACCGCAACTCATTGTTGCCCATTCTCTAAACTTTCAAAATAACCCTGTAACAACAAGTATCTTAACATTTTAAATGACACAAAAATTACTTTAATTGTATGTTCTAAAGAGAATTACACTTATATGCAATACATTTTCGTTCATCTCTTACGGTTTACTAGTTATACAAAATTATACAACATTCATTTAGAATGAAGGAGACTACACAGGCTATTCACAGAAAATTCAAGATTTACATTTTGTCATGCATATATCTTAAACGTTCTAGAAAATCTTTTAATTGCATCCTTAAGATATGTTGAAGATAAATACAAAGTGTGTTGTTTATTAAACATTTTGTTTATATCTGTCTGCACAAAGACAACACAGGTCTTGTGCTAGAAAATTCGATGATCCAATCTATAAAGGGATAACTGTGTTTCTAATTAGTTTCATTCAATGTCTGGAACTAATGCTCTCCTGCCTATTGGCAGATGGCAAGAAAGCTAGTATTATTAAGAGTAGGTGGCAATGTCCATACTAAAACCCCAATAAAGATTATTTTGCATGGTTATCCATTTCTCATGCCCTCTCCTTTTGTTAGTATGAAGTCGACTATTGATTAAAGTAATTTTGCTGCTGTCACAGACTTATTCCAATATTACGATCAATAAGACTTCCGTATTAAGTGATTACTGCTGCCGGTGGAGGTTTCCAGTGCTTTCAGCATCTATGGCAATTTGCTCCTGCCAACACTTAAAATCACTGAATACAGACATCAAGGAAGAAAAAGTATAAAGGCATAAAACATTTGGCATAGTTATCGCAACATAAAGAACAGGGACAAACAAAATTTTTTATAATGGATTTTCTGAGCATACATGTCATATCAAGTATTCTATTTCATTCATCTCATTCATCTTCATGTCTAGCAGAAATGGCAATAATGAAAAACATCTACACTTTATTGCATAATAATTATAATTAGACTACCGATAAAAGCACACAGCAATATCATTACTTCCAGCTGCAAACATTCATAAGGGCTTGCATATTAACATTTACTCAACATTTAAGTTAAAATTGTGGATTGCTGCTAATGCTGAAAGGTTTCTTTAAAAAGTCCTGCTCTTGTTTTAAATTTTTTTTTAACTCAGTACTAATGTGTCAATGTACTTAAACTGTAACTTAAATAAAAATTGTTATTTATTTAAAGGTGAGTCGGAATTGTTACACTAACATCACTTAAGTTTACTCACTTAACATGTTTCGGGAAACCGTTGTTCCCATCCTCAGAAGGTTAATTCGACTGGCCCGTGTTGTTGGTGTTTCCGTTTTTTGGACTGGATCCTGTGGTGGCATCTTGTGGTGGAGAAATGTACTTCCAGAGAGGATTTGGTGGCGGCAAATCAAAATTCATTAGATGTGTGTTGTGTTTTAGAATGGTGATCTTCTCCCATGCATCTAATTCGGCTGCAAACTTGGCTGGTTTGACTAATGTAATATTGGGTTTGATGTTGTGATTAGTGATCCAAAAATGGTGTGAAACTACAGATTTGTCCATTTGTTTGTATTTAATACATCTCATGTGCTCCTTTAGCCTAGTTTCTAGGTTTCTTTTTGTCTTACCTATGTATACTTTATTGCAATCTGAACAATTGATTTTATAGATTCCAGCTTTTTTGTCTTGTGGAATGGGGTCTTTTAACTTGTTACAAAGTAATTTCTCTATGTTAAATTTGTTCTGTGGAGCTAGGCTGATGTTATGTTTCATGAAAATCTTCTTAAATTTGTGAAAAGTTCCTGGGTGGTATGTGAATTTCTTGAACTTTAGCTCTTTATCTTGCTGACTGAGATTTGTTGTGTTTCTGATGTGCATCTGTCGTTTGAATTTTGCAATTTTTTTGTCAATAGTTGTTTTGTTGTGCCCATTATGTATTGCTGTGTCTACTATATGCTGGTATTCTAACTGGTATTCTTTTTTATTTAAGGGGGTATATACCAGTCTATGTGTTAGGCTGTTTAGTACTGCATGTTTGTGTGTGGTTGGATTGAAACTCTTATTTTTTATGTAATTAGTAGGGTGTGTTGGCTTCCTGTATATGCCAAATGTTAGGTTCTTTTGCTCTCTGATGATTTTTAGGTCTAAAAATGGTAGCATGCCTTCTTTTTCTATTTCTATGGTGAATTTTATTGATTGGTTCTGTAGGTTTAGTAAGGCTAAGGAGTCTTGTATGAACCTGTTAGGGACAACAGCGAAGATGTCGTCAACATATCTGTGCCAAACTTTAAACATGTATGGAAAGGAAGTTATGTGTGTTTCTAAGTAGCTCATAAATAAATCTGCCAAGAAGGGTGAAAGTGGGTTGCCCACTATCAACAACCAACTGGTTTAACCATGGGCAACCCACTTTCACCCTTCTTGGCAGATTTATTTATGAGCTACTTGAAACACACATAACAACTTCCTTTCCATACATGTTTAAAGTTTGGCACAGATATGTTGACGACATCTTCGCTGTTGTCCCTAACAGGTTCATACAAGACTCCTTAGCCTTACTAAACCTACAGAACCAATCAATAAAATTCACCATAGAAATAGAAAAAGAAGGCATGCTACCATTTTTAGACCTAAAAATCATCAGAGAACAAAAGAACCTAACCTTTGGCATATACAGGAAGCCAACACACTCTACTAATTACATAAAAAATAAGAGTTTCAATCCAACCACACACAAACATGCAGTACTAAACAGCCTAACACATAGACTGGTATATACCCCCTTAAATAAAAAAGAATACCAGTTAGAATACCAGCATATAGTAGACACAGCAATACATAATGGGTACAACAAAACAACTATTGACAAAAAAATTGCAAAATTCAAACGACAGATGCACATCAGAAACACAACAAATCTCAGCCAGCAAGATAAAGAGCTAAAGTTCAAGAAATTCACATACCACCCAGGAACTTTTCACAAATTTAAGAAGATTTTCATGAAACATAACATCAGCCTAGCTCCACAGAACAAATTTAACATAGAGAAATTACTTTGTAACAAGTTAAAAGACCCCATTCCACAAGACAAAAAAGCTGGAATCTATAAAATCAATTGTTCAGATTGCAATAAAGTATACATAGGTAAGACAAAAAGAAACCTAGAAACTAGGCTAAAGGAGCACATGAGATGTATTAAATACAAACAAATGGACAAATCTGCAGTTTCACACCATTTTTGGATCACTAATCACAACATCAAACCCAATATTACATTAGTCAAACCAGCCAAGTTTGCAGCCGAATTAGATGCATGGGAGAAGATCACCATTCTAAAACACAACACACATCTAATGAATTTTGATTTGCCGCCACCAAATCCTCTCTGGAAGTACATTTCTCCACCACAAGATGCCACCACAGGATCCAGTCCAAAAAACGGAAACACCAACAACATGGGCCAGTCGAATTAACCTTCTGAGGATGGGAACAACGGTTTCCCGAAACATGTTAAGTGAGTAAACTTAAGTGATGTTAGTGTAACAATTCCGAGACTCACCTTTAAATAAATTCAATACACATCACTGTTTCTAGCTTCTTTTCATTACAATATCAACGAAAAATTGTTATATTGGTTTTATAGTCTAGAGCACTAAAATTAGTTTTTTAGTGTAGTGAAAATATCTTAACCTTAACCATTCTATGGTCTATTCTCAATTACATCAATGTTGTCTAAAACAATCTTGAAACCTACATAGCTACATTAAAATTACTGCTCTAACTATAACTACTGCTCTAAATACTCTAACACTTAAAAAGCCTATATATTTTTCTTATTATTAATTATTAAACATTTTCTTGGCTGTTGCATTTCCAGTTCTACACATCTTTAAAAAAAATCCTGTTTTGTAATTAACAAAGGTTGCAAATTAAATATGATTTGCAACCTCTTGTTAGCCAATACACAGGACAGATTCCCTGTTCAATTACTTGCATACACTGCTTCAGCTTTGAACACTATAATAAAAATACAGATCAAACGCAGAAGTTAATCCAAAACAAAGCCATGTTAAGAAAAGGAAAACAGAAAGAAAAATGAACACAGAAATATATACGGACACCAACATACACTCAGATGTATAGACCTGTGGTGGAATTGTTGGTTTCTGAGAAAGTGGCAGAAATTCCAGTTGATGGTGCCATGTTCTGAATGCTTGCTACAAAGTTGGGCATTACTGCCTCTAATGGATGGATCATCACAATGTTTATACTGTGAGGAGAAAGTCAAAATGTCAACATGGAAAACTATAGACCTGTGGAAACAGGATCTGCTGGTTATAACTCAGGTTATTATGCAGAGAGAATATTATTTAATGTTGATGAAACTGGTGTTTTTAAAACCGTAAGGCAAACTCTTGGATATTTGCATGCTTTTCCTTGAAAGTTAATAATATGGATGGAAGAGGTAAAGTGTTTCATATGAGGAATTGACTGGAGAAGTTTTATAATGCATATAAATGCATATTCAAAAGGTTAGTGCATATTTCACTAATATTTACATATGGATGCATATTAATACATTTTTTTCTCTACTTGCTATTGAAATTTTCAGTTTGTTTGTATTAAATGGATTTCTAGTAAACAACTGGAAATTATTTTTTTCCAACAGATTTGAGTAAGGTATTAGGGTCAGCCAACATTCCTCTACAGGAATTGAACAGTTCAGAATTTCAAGAGTTCCTGGGAAAATATTGTAGAGAAAAAGTTTCTGACATGTCTACAGTGAGGAAAAATTACATTGGTGATCTTAATGAAGGGGTACTTAGGGACCCTGCCATTGCTGAAGCATCGCTTCTGAATCTGCCACCCAGTGTCTCCTCTCGCCTCATCCTTACTCCCAGGGATGCACCCTCATGGGGTGTAGGTACAATATCCCCTCTGGATAGGTGCCAAGTCCCCTCCATTAAGGAAGGTATGATAATGAAGAGGTAAATTAAAAAATTCATCACTAATTAAGAAAATTGTCACAAAAATAGATCTAAATTTATAACGCTGTGTAATGTAATTAAAGACTTTATGGCAGTTATAAATTGCATCACTTAAAATATATATTCTAAGTGCTTCAAGAAATCAGAGACGACATTGGATATTCAAATCTCTTGTTATTGGTAGACGAAACAACTGATTCATGAGCAAGGTTCATTGCTAATGTATTTGGAGAAATGTTTTTTTTTGGATTCTGAGGCCTCAAAACATACATTTCTGGTGAATTCTGAGTACCAAATTTCTGAATGGAAAAAAATCTGAATTCAATATCCTCTCCATCAACATAGCACAGAAAATAAAAATATGAGGTCTGTTCAAAAGATTCCGGAACTTTATCCACATTTTTGTACGCTTACCTTTTACTTATTGTGCATGGTCTCCTTCGAAATACTCTCCTCCACAACTGATACATCGCTCCCAACATCGTTTCCACTTCTGGAAGCAGTCTTGGTACATCAATTTCTGGATCGCACAAAGCGCAGTCTGCAAATTTTCTTTTATCTCGTCTATCGTTGCAAATCTTCGTCCTTTCAGTGGGGTTTTCAACTTTGGAAATAAAAAGAAGTCTTCAGGATCCAGGTCTGAAGAGTACGGAGGATGAGGCAGCACAGTGATATGTTTTTTTGTGCAATAGTCACACACCAACAGGGATGAATGTGCAGATTGTTATCGTGATGCAAGAGCCTTGAATTGTCTCGCCACATTTCAGGCAGTTTCCTTCTCACATTTTCTCACAGGCGTCGCAACATGTCCCGATAGTCAATCTTCGATTGGCATGCACAATTTCATTGACGTTCCTGACATAAGCATTGTCGCTAGATGTCGAAGGGTGTCCTGAACAAGGGTCATCTTTAATTTTCATCCAGCCATTTTTAAACTGCATGAACCATTTGTAACACAAGTACGGCTTAAGCACTCATCACCGTGCATAATTTGGTGTGTCTCTGAAAAGGTTTTCTTGAGTTTCACACAAAATTTAATGCAACACGTTGCACCTCTAACTCTACCATCTCAAAATTCACAAACTATGCGACATTCTACTCAATACAGCACTGAACAATAACTAACAGACATAGAATAATGAAACTTCCAGCAGTTACACATTAAACACAGGCATGTGCAGGGATGTCAACACATTTTGCTCCAATGCTCCATTGGCACAAAATTATGAACGTTCGGTAATTTTTTGAACAGACCTCATATATTATGAAGTGAAATAACGTGTAATACACAACTGAGTTATAATAGCTTATTTTAGACTATTCCTTAATAAGATTCCATTTATCATTGCTTCCTTGGATGAACTGACAAATGTGGTACCAGGTTTTGAAGGTATACTTCCAGAAGTAAAGACATATTGATGGTATATATGAAACACTTACTTGATCCAAGATTCCTCATCAGCAATGTCTCTGAAGAATTGATGGAGTGTATTAGCTTCATTAAGTCTTGCCTGACGATGAGCTGCCAAGTTCTTAATGCGTTCATAGCGTTCATTGATGGATTGACGCTTTTCCTGAATGCTTGCTGTGTCAAACTGGCCACTTTCAATCAAGGAATCAGCCTGTGCATTCATATCTGTAATTCACAAGATCATTACTGTGTGTGGAAACAATGATCAGGCAATCCTTTTCCTGAATACCTGTAAGATGGAATACAGCTATTTGGAAAGCAAAATTATTTTAAAATTCAATGCTTTAAAGATCGATCTACCTCTAAACCTTTGGTAAAAAAGATTAAAGCAATTAACATCCATGCAACTCACCTTTTATGCGATCATCATGTGCCTGAATATCTGCTTCAACAAGCTGATGTTTCTTGATCAGGTTCTGCACAGAGGCCAGATCTTTGCCAGAATCCTCTGATGTTAAAAGTGATTCCACTTCTCCTAGCCAGAAATCCAAATCTTTAACAGCCGCAATATATGTACGCTGCTTGTTGGCCTCTTTCAGCTTAACTGTTTTCTCTGTGGTCTTTTGTGTCAAATATTCCCATTGATCCGCTATTGAGGCAAGACGAGCCTAAAATTATAACACACATTATCAGAATACTGAGTGCATCCATATAAATGTTTACAAATATATGGATGAATATAAATATAATTACCATTGCTCCTTCAAATGCTAAGATAAATTTCCGGCTGGTGGAAGGAAAGTATTTATGAAATTTATATCTGATTTACTACAGTGTAAATTCTGTTAAAAACAGGACACTCTTTCTAAGCAGAAGTTTAGGCATACTCTGCTTTGAGAAAATTATATTGAAAAAACTGCTATTATATATTAAAAATTAATTAGGCTTTCATTCAACAATACGAGCAAAAACAAAAAGCTGTAACTAACTTCATAACTCAAGAAAATTATCTATCTACAATCCAGTCGCCCTCCATGGTCTACAGGTACCATGCTAGCCTCTAGTTCCCGAGGTCGCAGGTTTTCAAATCCTGTGGAGGACAATGGATTTTTTCAGGAGTAAAAATCCTTAGCATGGCTTCCTTCGGAAGGGAAGTAAAGTCAGTGGTTCCATGTTATAGACTTATGGCACGTAAAGGTCTCTAGCCTGATAAAGAGGCTTCTGAGCAAACTTTCCGGTCCTTCATGCCCAATATCAAGTGGGATGCTAAGAAGTATAACAGTTAAAGAGCATCCATAAATAATACAAACAATATATATATATAAACTGAAGATGTTAAGGAAAAAAATACTTATCTTTCAGCATGTAAAGAAAACCTAAAATATACAATGAATCCTACAGTAACTATAGAAATAACATTGCTGTTGAAACATAAAGAAGAACAATACTCAAAAAGATACATTGAAACTGCTAGCTTCAAACACTCTTAATAAGAGACTTCCTAAACAAGACTGACTTCCCAATTTTAAATGATGATTCACAAATGTCCCAACAAATTGGAGCAGGTACTGGTGGTGAAGTCAACTGACTGCATTTTATTAACTTTTAGATAATGGCACTTCAAATCTTTATGGAGAAATTAAAGCTATGTACCAAAAACTTAAAAATCTATTACATTACACATGCCAATTGCAACAAATGGTTATATTATATGATTTCAAGCTGCTATTTCTGATATAACAAATAACTCATGACCTAAAAGCAAAAAAATAATCGATTGCTGCAAAATTACATATCATTTGAATAAAGTAAATTGCCCTCCAATGGCTGCCAACACATTGTGGATTACTTTGTAATGAAGCTGTTGGATCAGCTTATTAAGAAGGGATGTATAAGGGACATCTCAAAAGTAAGTTACAATAGTTTTCTAAATCTGCACGGTAGGCAGGAAAAGTCTGGGAGCTGCAGGGAACTTTTGCCTGGGTGTAGTTGCAGCACTGTAAAAATTCCTAAGCACCTATGTTTACCGTTTGGGCATTCAGGCTCCAGTAACAATGGAGACTCCACTTGCTCCTACTGTCAATTGCGAAATTTGTGCCGTTATCAGTTTTTTGATGGCACAAAATAAAAGTGCGAATGAAATTCATCCTGAGTTGTACAGTGTAAGATAAGGACATTATGTCAAGGCCAATGGTTTCTTGTTGTCATCAATCATTCATTGACAGGAGAACAACAAAGCAGCTGACCCTCAACTTCATGCGCTCCAAATATTGTTGACACCTCGTCAGCAATATGAAGACTTATCAGGGCCTTATGCTTGATGAAATTCTGTTTCAATTTCATCCGAATATACAAAATAAGCTGTGCAACACTTAACAGGATCATTTCTGAGGATCTGCATCTATCAAAAGTGTGTGCAAGATGGGCTCCTCACATGCTTTCAGAACAACGCAAAGAGCTGAGTTGACGCTGCATTGCAATTTTTGCATTTGATTTTTAAGGGTGAGGGAGATGGTTAATTCAATAGTGACCGGGGATGAGACATGGAACCATCACTCAATACTCAAATTCAAAAGACAGAGTATGGTGCGGAAAGGATGAGCCAACGCCAAAAAGGAAAGAGTTGTGGAATCAACTGGCAAGGTTATGGCAATGATCTCCTAGATTCCAAAGGAGTATTGTCGATCAATTACCTCTCCCATGTGGCCACAATCATAGCTGCTTGCTATTGCGAGGTACTGAGTAACCTCAGGACAATTCAAAACAAAAGGAGGGGAAAGCTGAGCAAAACAGTTTTTTTGTTCCCCGATAATGCTCGATGTTGCTCGTGAAATTCAAGCCCTGTTTGAGAAGTTTCAATGGGAGTTTTTGGTCATCCATCTTACTCTCCTGACCTTGCATCAAATGACTACCACCTTTTTCCACAGCTGAAGCAATATCTCGGGGAAAGGCGCTTTGTAAATGAGAATGACTTAAAACAAGAAATGCAAAGTTGGCTAGCCAGTTTGGCATGAGAGTAGTTTGACACTGGATTAAAAAAAACGCTGTTATCACAGTACCAAAAAGTGTTGAGATTAAGGAGATTATGTAGAAAAATAATTATTGAATGTATCTTTTAAATATAACCTTTCTGAAATGTTTGAATGCATTTTATTTTTTTTTAAAAAAATACGGTAACTTACTTTTGAGACAACCCTCGTAATATTTAGGTCAAGGAAGTAATAATTATGTCAAATTTATCTTTCTTGACTTTAGAAAATGAATCACTATAAATTCCAGTATATCTTTCTAATTATTTTCAACAAATTTCAAAAATTACATTTTGGGAGCCCCTCAATTAACATAATCATTAAGTTGAAGATTATCAATGGAAAAGAACATGGCATTTGTTTCGAGTAATCACAGGCCATGATTTATCAAAATATCAGTATGATTGAAATTTTTACTTCTTGGATTTTCCCATTGTGCAGTCTTCATGAAGAAATGAATCATCATCTTAGCATCTTCCTAAAAATCCACTTGATATGAAAAATATTCGTGAGCAAGACAGTTAAAGGCTTTACTTTCAAATACATGGCGTTTAGATAACTTTTCGTCCTTTCATACAGCATATTTTTTTTTACTTTCTCTACCATCTATCTATGATAGATGAAGAAAGTATTGCACTCCCCCAAAAACTTGATATTGAAATTGTACCAGAAATACATGTTTTGAGATGCTCTGAACCTAAAAAAATATAATTTCTATGAAAAAGGTGTATGTGCTAAGAACATAACTAAAAAATGAAAAGTTGGATAAATATCAAAATTAGTACCTACCCTTTAGATGGAAGAATTTATTATTCAAGAATCACTAACGATTCTGATTAAAATATTTGCTTTATATACTGACATGAGAAATAAATTGTACAGACTGAATTTTCTGTCAAAATCCTTGTTGATTGAAACGTGTATAATTTTAAGTAACTGAAAACCTTAAAAGGTAAGATAGAAACTTCTGAGAAAAATTTAGAGTTCATTTAAATACACATTTTGTGTCAAGCTTTTTCATAGCATTAACAGCTTTCAAATGTTGTAGGTTCACAACTTTCCAAATTGTCACCTAATGGACATGTAAGTTTGCAATTCTCCCCGCACCCTTTTGTTTCCATTACAAGAATGAAAAAAATACTTGAATGCTGTTTCCACCTGCAACTTGGCAGTTCTTGTTTAATCTGAAATCATTCCTAAGCAAAACAAATCTGATGTATAACAATTATTATATGATGCTCTCTAACCAGTATATCTTAATTTCATATTTATAGTGCAAATTATTCAAAAAAAATTTTTTTTTCTTTCCCATTATAAATGTTTTCATTACACATGTTGCTACATAGAAACAAACAGGTTGCTCTTTAAAACGAAGCATGTAATGCATATGCTGGAATTGCATGGCTTGACGAGAAATAATAGAACAGACTTCAACATCTTGAAATACTGGAAGTGATTTAACACAAATTGCATGTCAACTTCATTCAGTTCAGAATGAAGGGGGACACATGCATGCACGCGCACATACAAACACACCCTTACTTCTTTCTTTTCTTATTAATAGTGTTCTAGTTATTGCTATGCAACCTTTTCTTCTTTTGTTTTTCTTAATAAAAAGTAATATATAAAAATGTCTTCTTTTAGTAACGTTAACCCTTCTATACTTCAATATAATTCATTTATTCAATATATCATACTGCGTTAACTGATCTTAATTTTCTAATAATCTGCCACAAGTTTACAACAGGGTCTGCACAAGCTTTTCGCAAGAAAGTCCAAAGATATATTTTGTTCATGTCCATAATAACACATACTTTAATCAAATCATTAAATAATATTTTTGAGAAAATATTGCAAAATTTTCCACATAAAGGCTAGTATGAGACAGGAAGAATCTCTTGTAAATCTTTGTGTTGCATCCTGGAATATGCTGAACATATACACTAACTTTGGTATTTATTAGCCTCTCTCTCCCCCTCCCCCTCTCCCTCTCCCCCCCTTTCTCTCTCTCAATGTCTATCATGGGACCTCAAAACATATTTCTGGTGAAATGTCAATATTAAATTTTGGGTGGAATACAATATTTCCTCTACCTACTACAGGTAGGTGATAAGGTAAAAATTCTTAACTTTTTCTAATTAACCTACTGACTTTTGGATTTATTTTGAAGCCAAAGATGTGCTCTTTAAATTGAATATGCTGCAAGAAAAGTTTTCAAAATTTTAATTTCAATATTATGAAATTTAAACGCTGTACTTTGTAAAATTCTAGAAAAATAATATATTTAATGCTGAAACATTCCCAGTACTACCTATAAATTCCATTTTGCAATGACCCTGAAAACTGGTGTAAATAATTATTCAAAATTAAATGTTTTTCTCACCTGCCTTGTGTAAGGGATACTATCTTAGAACATATTTAAATGAGTTACAAACATAAAAATCTGATGTGTTACACTCACATGACTTTCTCTACTCTTGTACAAACTATTTTTACCAACGCTTATTCTCCATCTATTTCATATTAATTGAGATAAACATTTGCAGAAATGATCTTTTGACATGCAAAGAGATATGCATTTTACACATAGCGACCGGTTCTAAAAATATTTAACCTTCGCTTAAGGCCTAATATGTTCCCCTTGTTTTGTATTTGCAAGGGCAATATAAGCACATACATATCTCTTCATAGCTAGTCGCTATGTGCAGCACCATTCTGTTTGCCACAAATTAATACTCTTTGCATATCTAAGACAAAAAAATGAATAACGAATTCCCATTTAGAAAATAAGTATTGAAAAATGTAAGGGAATAACAAGTAATATCTCGAAAATGGTTCACTCAACTAAAAAAATGTATATGACATAAATTGTGTATTTTAATGCGATCTACATTTGTTGTGTAGTAAAATTTTGTCTCTCTCTTATGGTTTACCAGTTATGCAAAAAGTCGTTTTCACAATAAAGAATACTTTTGGAGACATTCCCAGGAAATTCAAGATATACATTTTATTTGTCATAAAAATATCTTAAACATATGATATTTTAATCAAAATCGTTAGAGCAATTTTTGAGAAAATTAAAATTTTCGAAAAATCTTCCATGTAAAGGGTACTCTGGGGTGGGGGGATTTTCTTGAAAACCTTCGTGTCGCATCCTTGGAAGATACTGAACCTAAATACCAAGTTTGGTGTTTATCTGACAGTTCGTTTCTGAGTTATGCTGTTCACAGACACACACACGGACATGTTTCCAAAAATGCTTTTTTTGGATTTAGGGGGTCTCAAAACATGTATTTCCAGTGAAATCTCGGTATTGAAATTTTGGGTGGAATACAATACTTCCCCTACTTACTATACGTAGTAGAGAAAGTAAAAATTCGTGGAAAAATTATATAAACAAGGAAAAATTATAAAATTTCATATAATTACTACAATTTGATGCAAAACAAAAAAAAAAAGCAAGCAGTGTACTAAAAGCAGCTGTTCAATCAAATATTTTATTAGCGTTACAATTTAAGTCGCCCTAAAACTTTTTAATCTATTAAAAAAGAATCTATCTAATCATTGGGCATCTCGAAAAATTTGTGACAACCCTGTGGAATAACGGTTCAGCTTCCAGTTTGACTGTTGTATTTTCTGCAACTACTGAACAGCGCTGGAAAATTCAGTAAAGCTTAGCTCTCTACTACAATAAGTATAATTTCTATTTGGTTATTCCATTTGTATGGTACTACAGAAGTTGCAAGGTTGTTTGCTTTCCGGCCAGGACAAATAGAATGTAAATCATTAATTCTTTGAGTGCATCATTTTGGAAAAAAATTTTATTTTTCTCCTTGGCTTCATATGGGAATGTTTCAAATCTGGCTTTCCTTGTCACTGGAACATACTGGCTAAGAGTAATATCTCTATTTCTGAGCTTTCTTTCTATGCAGTTAAGCGCAGTATCAACCTCCATCTATATTATGCCCTTCCTCAAGGTATTTTTGCCAGATTATTGTTATGTTTTGTTTCACAGACAGATGGAGAAGTGTATTCATCCAATCTTTATTCCTATTCTCGCATCCAGAACCATCTGAAAATGTTATCACGGGTTCTGGGTTGCCATCCAATGTGTCTTTTAAATAATCAAATAAACAACTTGCAAACATGAACGCAACAAGCCCTGTTTGACTCTCTTAAGCCAATAGCACCTGACTTGTCCATTTCCCACACTGTAGGATTGTGTAATCATGTGTACCAGATTCTGCTTTTAATATTTAGCACTTGGTTTCATGCAGGGCACAATCTTCAGAGCTTAAAGATTGATGGTAAAAAGTAGCACTTTCCAATAACAGCACTGTTTTTTCCTGATCTTTCTCCTCTCTCGCCTCTGTGTTCTTCACCACATGAACCTGATACTTTCATCATAGATGCCTGATAAATAAGCATAACAAATATTACAGTTCCTTTTATGGGACAAAAGTGATAGGTTACTTCCTTACAATATCTGTTCTAGTCTTCTGGCTCACGGATGACTTTTTAGCTTGCTCTCATCTCTCCTTATATTGGTGATAAAACTGTGATAACATATATTGGATTGTTAATAAACGTTATAACTACTCTTTCTGCAGTAGCTCAGTAGTTCATTATGAAAGCTATCCATCTAGTTTTGTGAATGATTTATTCACAGTATGTTCCCTTAGGTTTTTCAATTCTCCACTAAGCTTTGCTTTTCTCGAGCCAGTACCTACCTAATTATCCATTCCTTAATCCCTAGCATACCCAAGTACATTTTTGGGCACATAGGTAATCTTTCTTCGCCTATTTTGAGGTAATGCTTTCTATATTCTTGCCTACAAGATGCTTCATCTTCTTGCAACATTCTCTTTCAGTTTGTTTGGTTAATTAGCCCTGCAAAATATATCTTCTTTTGGTCCAAAGTCAGTTACGTTCAAAAGTTCTTAATGTTTTGCCTGCAGTCTTCAGGAATTTCATTATATTTTCTCACAGATGATGAAACGCATTTCTATGATGTACAAGGTGGACTTAGTTTGCTTTCACTTCTGAGTTTATTCTGCAATATTCGATTTTCTGTCATTTTACATAAGCTTCGCTCACCAGTCAATGATGCTACTTTCTTCCTAGACCATTCCTGTGCTTGTGCAACGTGCTTCTTTTTCATTTCTGAAGATCTCCTGGTTTACCAGCATTGGTACAATAACAACCCTCAACTCTCTATTTTAAATTGGTACAACAGTTGATTCATGATTAGGATACTCGGTGAATAAAACCTGTATCTGTCCTTACGAAACAAAAATCATCCACAGCATCAGAAAAATAACTCAAGTTCTTAACATAACTGTTTGATTCAGGAAAAAGGCATTGAGTAGCGACATCACATCATCTTTTACTTTTATCATTTTGACTCTCGCATAAGCCCTAGAATAAAGGAAATGGGTTACATACTGCAATACCTTGTATCATCCACCATAAAGTGCCTCTTTCAAAATGCAATTGTGTGTTGTGATACAATTTTCACTAAATGGAAATCCTAATAAAGATTGCTAACCACATTCAGATTTATAACAGTTAAACTAGTGAATGCAATTAGCTTCTCTGAAGTCATTCTGGATAATAAATTCTAGGCTATAAACTATCAAGTAACAGATGTATGGCACTTTATTATCAAGTAGCACCTAAATGATAATTCCAAGCATATGTTGTACCAATTCTGCTAAAAATCTCACATCAATCATTATTTCACTCATGTAATTGCCATCTTATTCAATTTAGACTAACTTCTCGAATTGAAACTAATCGCTACTTGTGTTTTCTTTCTATGAATATTTGCCACTACTGAGCGATACTCCTGCAACAGGAAACCAAACGACAATAACGCTCTATTACAAGCACATTGTTGGGTAAATTAACAGGAGATGAGGAGTTAAAGCAGAAATATAATAAGCTGTGCAGTATTATTTCCAATTTCATATTCAATGGAGCTACGTTGTATTTTAGCCTACTGCAAGACCACATAAATGCATTTTTAAGTGTCAATGGGGCTAAATGCAACTGTTTTATGTGCTACTTCGGCATGGAGATGGTGTAATCACTTTAGAACAAGGCTTGATTTCAGTAAAGCTGCAGATACTTGGTATTGCTTTTGTTGCACATCCTAGTGTTCTTGTTATGCAGACATGTAACAAAATCTTTAATTGCTTCTAATGGCACTGTTTTTTGCAGAACACTTGATTTAGTGTAGTTCAATTTCACTTTCTTTAGAAAATCACTTCACAATCTATCTGCAGGTAGGAATGCATATATTTTTTGTCCCAGGAATTGGGTCATACTGCTGTTCATCTTGTATGCAGAATAGTATCTTTTTTTCTTCTTTTTGTGATTGACATATTCAAAGTCATTCTTAAAGAAGCCTTTTGCCAATTCAGAGCCAAAGCTATAACTTTATTTCAGTAAACCTGTAATAAGCTAGCTCTTGCTGCAAGTCTTTTAAGAGTCTCATTTAATCCAATGAAAGTATTCTATGGAAAGGAACATGATATAGTATTTTTTCAGCAAAACAATTACTACATCTGGTGTTATGCATAAATACTATATCTTCAGTATTTTGCTTCAGCAGTTAAAGATATCCAAGAAATATGCATACTATAGCGAAATCATCCTATAAGCAATAATGATTATTAGATTTGTGTCCGACAGATTTTAATGAAAATCTTAAGTTGCTTTCTTATGAGATGCCAAACTTAAAACATCAAGTTTTATTTATCTAATCTTTGGATAAGCTAGTAACCGTAATGCGAATTTTAAGAATAAAGAGTTCTTGAAACCAGTCAAGACGAAAAACATGTAAGTGATGTTAAGTGTTTCAACTTTGACTCATTTTTTTCTACAATACCAAGTTTGCTATTTATCTGACACTTCACTTTTGAGTTATGCTACCTGCCTGCATGCATGCATGCACAACCTTTTTCAAAAAATACTTTCTTTTTTAATTCAGGGAGCCTCAGAACATTTATTTTCAGTGAAATTTCAAAATCAAGTTTTTAGGTTAAATATAATACTTCCTCTACTAACTAAAGTAGACTCTTGATTATCTGCATCTGTGACAGTTTTCCGCAGCTATTTTAAGTTCTCCCTCCCCCCTATTACCAGCTTGTATAGTTTGCATTTCAAAGCAATCTCTGTCTTTTGGTGAATTGTGATTTGCTAAGGAGTATACAGTAGGTCTCCCCAAGCATGCTTTCTCTTTTACGGTACTTTATTATTCTCTGCCCATTCACCCTTTAAACAGTAATTCCATAGTCAGAAAATGTAAAGGAACAGAAATCTGCAACTTCAGCTTCTGCATTAAAAGTTGCACCCACTGCAAAATCATGAACAGTGAGAACACTGAAGAACAGTTTGCAGCTACTGAATACATCATGTGATGTTGAATGACAAAGAAATTTTTATGCATGCACGGAGCAAGAATGATTTACACAAATCTGATAATACCAGAAAGTCATAATTCATTCTGCAGCTCTTGAATGGACAGACAATTTGCTAGCTTACCTCAACAAAAAGAGAATTCCTTGCTATCTCACAAATTAAGGTTTCATAAATTAAGTGTGATACAAAAAAAAAGAATGTGCTTCTTTAAAGCAAAGGAGATTCAAGCTTTTTCTTAAATCTTCGGAAAAGATTCAAGAAGGATTTGAAGTTTTGAGATTAAAGTAGATTTGAAAGGTGTTACTGGTGTGGTGTGTTTGTGTTTAAATAGAGCAGAATACATGATTAAGTTTTTGTGAAATGTAAATGACTCTATCACCATGGATAATTGAGAGTCTACTGTGTATTCAAGTGGTAGAGAAGGCAAAAATTGCACAATGGTGCTCTAAAACTCATCAACCTATAACATGCACCAAAGAAATTCACACATAAAATTGAATCACTCCCATTCCTAGATATCAAAATAATAAAAGAACCGAGTTGGAATCTACTGGAAGGAGACACAAAGACACAAACAATGACAGTTATAATCCAATAGTACACAAGTATGCAGTAATAAATGGGCTCAGCCACACGCTTATTAACACAACATATTACAATCAAGAACTTCAAGAGGTTATCAGTAAATAACACAGAATAATTGTCTTCACCAAAGCGTTAAGTTCAACAAGTTCCAAGGGAAGAAGCTAATAAAGGATAACACCACACTCAAAGAAGCAATAATATTCAAGAAACTTACTTTCCACCCTTGGACACACAAGCAGCCGAAATTCTTTTAGACTCATATCATCAGATATCACAGTGACCCCGGTAATCAGTTGGTTGACAAACCTTCTAGCTACAAATACAAAGGATAACATCTAAGAAAAAGGACAACCAAGGCTATATGAAATCAAATGTGGGGATTGCACATTAAAACCCTGTTTTAATGAAATTTTGTTTTTAAAAAACATTTTCAGAAGCCCCGCCTAAAGTCCAATAAGTGTAATGTTATATAAACCCATACTTGAGTAAAGTTAAAAATAAATGGATTTGGTCAGTGAACAGATCATCAAATATGGTTAAATAGGATTAAGGAAATGGGAAGTAAAGTAAGTATTGTAGTATGAATATGACTGGTAAAGAGCCAGGGCTGAATGCTGGTCCTATTACTTGTACAGGGCTTAGTACAATAAAGATGATTATCATTATTATTATTATTATTATTATTACTATTATTATATAACCCTGCATTTTACGAATCTCGTGTCAACAAAAACCTGTTTTTAACGATAATATTTTTCTTGAATTTGCAATCGCACAGCTTCTTCTGCGTAGTTATGCATTAAGATTTTACGAATGCAGTTAACGCTATCTCTGCTATAATGGGCAACATTACGCCTTTTTGGATGCTTTCAAATTCATTAGCCTCTGAGCGTCCCTTCATGTTCCTCTTTAGTTCACATTAAATTGCAAAAGTTGGATGCTCTCCAATCATGTTTTCGAACCTGTTAACTTGCATATCTCTGACTTCCGAGTTCTGTTTGATTTCCACTTCTATTTTAAAGTTCACTGGGCAGCGTGTTGTGTTGTCTTTGTGATAGTAATTTATATTTCTCATTCGCAAAAATGGCTACTAAACGTAAGAAGCTTACCATTCATGACAAGATTACAATAATTCCAAGACGTGGCAAACAAAAGCGCCGTTTCTTTGACCAATATGGCAAAGAAATATGATTTGGATCCTTCCACGTTGCATGGGGTAGTTCAACAGAAAGAAGCTATTCCAGCCCTGGAAGTATAGTGCACATCTGCGGTGATGAAGTAAAAGAATTTTTGTAGCTCTCCGTTTGAAGAAATCGAAAACATTTTAATGAAATGGTTTGAAGCCAGAAGAAGCAACAATGTTCCTATCGACGGAAACAACCTAAAAGAAACAGCGCTAACTTTACATGCGGACAACTTTTGTGCTTCAAATGGTTGGCTTGATCGTTTCAAGAAGTAGCATAAACCTTTCATGGTAAAGCATGTGCAGATGTTAAAGATGGCTCCATTGAGTATTGGAAAAAGGAGACCTTGCCTAATCTCCTCTGTGACTAAAACGTGGACATTTTCAATGCAGATGAAATGATATTAATCACTTCAGTTTATTATTCATTTCCTATTTCAGTCATTAGGGTCCTTAAGTTGTCATCAGAATTTATATTTAATGACTGTTGTTGTATTCTCAAAGACCTTATTTCTTGAGACTGATCACTTTCAGGTTCTATGTTTTGTTGTGGAATTAAATCATCTTCCCATGCCACTTTGCTTATAAAGTTAGTTAGTTTTTGTAAGTTATTTATTAAATCAAGACTCGTTATAACATTGTACAAATACTTTCCTTCTAAAACTTTTCGATCTTCTAAGTTTAATTGGCCATATTTATTGCATTCAAATACCACATGCTCTGGAGTATCTTTAACTTTACAAAAATCACAAATATCATTTATTGTTTTCTTAATTTTATACCAATATGTTTTATAAGGCCCGTGACCTGTTAAGAAATGTACCAAACCTTTTATTGGTAATATGTATTTTAATCGCAATCTTTCATTAATATTGTTAAAAAAATCCATAAGTTCTTCTTCCTGCTTCCATTTGTTCCCATAGTAATTTTAAACTTCCTTTTATTTCTAATAGAGTATTACATCTTCTTCCAATTTTTTTATTTACCATTTCTAAATTACCATTCTTCAACCAAAATTTTGCACCTTTTAGTCGAATTAAGTAATCAATTGGCCAAATAGCACTTTATTACCAAAATTGCCATTGTTGGTGTTGTATTAACCGCTCCTGTTAATCTTAAAAGTATTTTCCTGTGTGTTCTTCTTAATAGTCTTTTGGTGACATCTTTCATTCTATCTGCCCATATTGCTGCTGCATACATAATTATCGATACAAATATTGTATTATGATAAATCCATATAGCGCCCAGACATATATTAACATTTAGTAAAGTTATTCTTGCTAATTTCATCATTTTTTCAGATTTTCAACGTACACACACTGTATATTTCCGAAAGTTAAATTTTTTATCAATCATCAGTCCTGAATATTCGGTTTCATTTTTCCTTCTTATTATTTGATCATTTATTTTAACTGTCGGGTTTCTTTTAAAATTTCCTTCAAATAACATAAGTGGATTTGTTAGAAGAAATTTTCAATTTAGTTTTCGTGCACCAATTACTTAGTTTAATTAAAATATCTTTAGCTTTGGATTCCAATTCGATCTACTCTGTCCTTCTAAAATGATGGTTACATCATCAGCATATACTATAACATTAGGTACATGAGCATTAGCCTCCAATTACTCTATTAATGTTTCAACAACAATATCCACAAAAGAGGGGCCCCAGAACAGAACCCTGAGGGCAACCTTTTGTGATATCTTTCCTTATCTCGTTATTTATTCCACTTATAAAGGCTTGTCTATCGATGCAATAATCTTTCCAAATATTACAAAGGGTACTTGGATATTTCTTATCTCTTAATCTCTTAAAAAAATGTGGCCACCACAAGTTATCAAATGCGCCAGATATATCAATAATTATACCAATAACATAATTTTTTAAGCTATTTTTCACAGTTTTCTGAACTCCAAAAATGGCATTTTCAGTAGAAAACCCTTTCCTAAATCCATACTGTTTATTATTCAATCCAAACATAATTCTAAACTCCATAATTTGTTTGTAGATAAATTGTTCAAAAATTTTTCCCAAGGAATTCAGCAAACAAACTGGCCGGTAAGACTTTGGTTGTTTATCTTTATCTGCTCCTTTTGTCAAAATAATAACCATGGTTAGGATTTTTAGGTGTGCATCTTTTTTCTTAGGGCAAGTTAAAGCTGTACAGAAAGATATCACAGTGTGAAATTTTGTTTCTAGTTGCGAAAAAAGGCATTTTTTCTCGCACCTTCTCCTCAGCTTGCTCTGTACGTGCAAATAGTAAGCTTACCTCTTTCAGTAAACGCCACGCAGGAATTAAAAGCACACCTGCAACAATGGAAAATAATTGTGTGTTCGACAAAAAACTCCTTCTCTCACTTTACCGCTATAAAGTAGCCCGCAATAATGCAACTGACAATGCGTGATTCTATCCCACCAGAATCAGTAGCCTACTGTTCGTGAATGTGAGAGACGTTATTTGCGTGGAGGCAAAGGCTGGGCACGCAGTAACCTCACCCGCGCAGTTCCGAGAATTATTAAGACTGAGTTCTGCTCGAAACTAGTAGAAATCGCTGAGACTGAAGTTCCAGCATGAATCTGGAACATTCTGGTAACTGTCGCAGTGTTATAAGAGTGTGTGGACAGCGAATGGGTGCTACAGTCACATTGTGTTAGCTCTCCAAACGAGTGTACTAGTACTAGATTTTACCATGCCAGTGCTCGATTTATTGTTCTGGCTGAGGAATTCAAACAAGATTTCATAGACACTGATTTACTATTTGTGATTCAGGAATTTTGTTAAGATGAAAAACACCAACGAGATCACATCAAGCAACACGTTTCCAGCTTCAAGCAAACAAATCATGGCAACCTCTATTACGAAATGCGCTTCAACAGAGTTCTTCAAAAAGCCAAAATTTGAAGGAATTAAACACTGATTTGTGTGCAGCTCTTACACAAGCAGGAATTCCACTCAGTAAGGTGAACCATCCAGCCTTCAAGGGATTTCTTGAAAAATACACAAAGATGTCAATGCCCGATGAGAGTACTTTAAGAAAAAAGCTACACGGAGCCTGTTTACCATGAAACCATAGAAAAAATCAAACAAAAAGTGTCCGATGGCGATGTGGGAATCTTTGTGGATGAAACCATAGACTCAATGGAACGATATGTTTTGAGCATTTTAGCTTTTCCCTTAGCAGGGGAGAAAGTTAAGCCCATGTTGTTAAAAATGTACAAGCTGCAGAAAGCCAATGCCAGTACAGTAATACAATCCATTATGTACTTCTGCTAAAAACTCTGGCCTACTGGTATCGAGTTTGAAAAACTTATTCTTGTGGTTATGGACCAGGCTCCATACATGGTTTCAGCTGTTAACCAATTGAAACCTTTATTTCCTAACTTGGCTCATGCCCTTCACAGGGTTTGTGAACCCATAAGGAATGAATACGACATCGCAAATCAATTCATCTCTGCTGTGAAGAAGATTCTACTAAAAGCTCTGAGCCGTGTTGTTTACTATAGGGAAATCACTGGCCTGCCCCTTCCAAATTTCCCGGTCATTACTCGCTGGGGATCTTGGATTGAGTGTGCTGCTATATTGTGTGAGAATTTTGACAAAATTAAAGAGTTTCTGCTTTCTTGGATCCATCCGACGCAGGTGCAATTTCCAAGGCACAGCAACTTGTGTTACCGGAGAAAATACATAATTTGCAGACAGAACTATATTCTGTCCATAGCCTACAGCTATTCAACGATTGGAAGAACAAGGTCTGGAAAAGGAAAAACAATGGGATATTTTTACTTCCGTGAGGGAACAGTTACATGGCTTTGCCAAAGACAAATTTTAATCTAGTCTTCATAAGAATCCAGACATTGAGGAATTCGCCACATCTGTAGAGTTGCCATTCTGAGTGAATACAAGGTTTGTCCCACTGGTTTCTGTGGATGTTGAAAGAAGCTTTAGCATCTACAAAGACATTCTATCTCCTAATAGGAACAGACTTACTTTTAAAAATGTGGAGATGCTTAATGTCTTGAAGTACAACAGCTTTATGTATTTTCCTTCTTTTGATGAGTGATAATTTGATGTACTTGTTTGTCGTTCAAAAAATTAGAATAGAGGAAAGAGAAATCATTGAATTAGTTAAGCGAATGCACAACTGTTATTAACCCAAAATCTCAAAAAATCTAAAAAAAAAAAAGAAGATCGTTACGAGACTTTTTAAATAGCCTTGCGCATTTGGTTGCTAGCTGTTTATATTTTTAAAACTTCATTTTAAGGTGTTTTTATTTTCAGCATTTCTGTATATTCAAAATGTTCCACACAATGTAGTTTTCATCCATTCATATTGCCATTTTTACTTTCTCTACTACGTACAGTAAGTAGGGGAAGTATTACATTCCACCCAAAAATTCGATACCGAGATTTCACCGGAAATACATGTTTTGAGACCCCCAGAATCCAAAAAAAGCATTTTTGGAAACATGTCTGTCTGTGTGTCTGTGAACAGCATAACTCAGAAACGAACAGTCGGATAAACACCAAACTTGGTATTTAGGTTCAGTATCTTCCAGAGATGTGATACGAAGGTTTTCAAGAAAATCCCCCCACCCCAGACTACCCTTTACATGGAACATTTTTCGAAAATTTGAATTTTCTCAAAAATGGCTAACGATTTTGATTAAAATATCATATGTTTAAGATATTGTCATGACAAATGAAATGTATATCTCGAATTTTCTGGGAATGTCTCCAAAAGTATTCTTCATTGTGAACGACTTTTGCATAACTGGTAAACCATAAGAGATAGACAAAATTCGCAAAAAATGTAGATCACGTTAAAATACACAATTTATGTCATATACATTTCTTTTGTTAATGAACCGTTTTCGAGATATTCCTTGTTATTCCCTTAAATTTTCCAATACTTATACTTTTTTCTCAAATGGGAATTCGTTATTCATTTTTTTTATGTCCTGGACATGCAAAGAGAATGGAATGTGCCACATAGCAACCAGCTCTTAAAAGATTTGACTATTGCTTAAAGCCTACCATATTCCCCTTGCACCTACAAGAAAATTAGCAATAAGATCAACATCTCGATTAACTTGAAGCATATGGAGAATAAGCGTTTGTAAAAATAGTTTGTACAAGAGTAGAGAAAGTCATGCAAGTTTAACACATATAGATTTTTTGTTTAAAAAATGCATTTTGCATATACCCATAATTTTATACTAATTAATAACTTAAAAACTAATTACGATTTTGGATTGGAATTCACAAAACAATTATATCTAAAGAAGACTGACTTAAAATTTCAGTCCAATTGAATGGATAGTTTAGAAAATAGCAATTTCAGTTGTGCAGCCCCTTTAATAAACCAGTACCTTATTGTCCCTTTTTTATCACCTTATTTGAGCCCCCCTTCCTTTTTTCATCTGAAATTTGCACCTAAAAATCCTAAACCTGATAATAACTTTAGCTTCCTTCCATAGGGTAGGAAATGTCCCTCTATACAGTCATTAAATAATAGATATAAAAAAAGAAATAATTTCTTCTTTCAAGTTGTATAATACTTTGTTTATTATACCCTTCGGTTCTATTTAATTTCTGTAATGTCAAAGGGATATACAACATTTCCTCTATATTCCAAGTTCATTTCTTCTCTGCTCCTAGTATGAAAGCCTCATCCTCTGTGTATTTGTCATGAGGTAGTAGTGTATTTAATAAATATTATGTTGACTCTTTCCAATTGCTAGTCATTGCACCATTTCCAGTATTCAAAGTTGTTATAATCTCAGGGATTTTTACTTTGTCCATAATAATCTTATATGGTTGGCCCCAAATATCCTGACATAATTTATCTTCAACAAACTTTCTAATAGTGTTTTATATTTATCTTTGATTTCTCTATACTTGGCCATGTCTTTCTGTAAGTAGAATTGATTTTTGATAAATTCTTCTTAACTTCCTCATCTGTGATCTTACTTTTTGTAATTTATCCATCCAAAATGTCCCTTGATTCTTCTTCAGGTTTAATCTTGGTACTGATTTATGTCTAGCTGTATTCATTGCTTTAGTTAAATTATATGCATCTAAATCAACCGATGTTCCATTATATTGTAATTTCAGACTTTTAAACTCCTCTCTCATTAAGCCCCAATTTGCGTTTTGAAAATTGTATCCTAAATCTATCTTCTCAAAATATGCATCTTGTTTATCTTGAAGTCGGTAATCAAAACAAATTAAGTTATGATCACTTGCTGTCATGCCGAAGTACTCTCCAGTTCATAATTTTCCTTTCAGCTTTACTTGAAGCTAATGTGAGATCAATATTTTCCTCTGCACCTGTGCGATTTTGAAAGATTGGGGGATTATTGCTTTTGTTCATAACACATAATCTTAATTCTGCAATAAGTTCTTCTAATTTTTCACCCCTAATCATACGTTTTCTTACTATGCCACCAGCTAGACTTGGCATTGCTATCGCACATGTGTATTACTTTTAAATTTGTGTATTTAGTGTGTATTGTTTGTAATTTTAGCAGAAAAACTTCAATTTCTAAGCTGTATTGAAAATAATAATTAACTAAGATAAATTTGCCATATCTGCGAGTTATTTACACAAAGTTAACATGCTTATCTAGATATTGTGCTATATTAACAACTTGTAATTTTTCATTTATAATAACTATAGCTGACATTGCATTACCTTCATAAACTATTTGCCTTGCTGTTAATGGCATATAATGGATGTGAGAATTAATCACATAAGGCTCCTGAATACATACAATGTCTATATCCAATTCTTGTACAATGTCTAATTTTCCAAATCACTAATTTGCTACATTGGCCATTAATTCTTATATTTTTTGCCATTTGATTTATATAAACTTAAGACTCCCAAAAAACATTCTTCTCATTCTCGAAGCATTTAATTGATTATCGCTAACTTCCAGGGTCATGTTGTTATTAAAAGTTCTTCTATTAACTGACACATATCTATCTGAAATTACTCTAGAGGTAGTTTTAGTTTTAATTGTTTTCTTAGTACTGAAATTTGATGGTGGTTTATTATTTTAATTTAAGGCTGATACAAATGTACCAATAAAGTTATCTGAATTTTTACTACTTGGCAATTTGGTAGTATTTGTTTTATAAAACGTTGGTTTAGGTTTAAATACCGCGTTAGCATTAGTTGTATAAATGGTTACATTCTTTTTCGGTGTAAATGTTTTTGGTATAACTGTACCTACATGTCTAGTAGAAACATAACAATGTGGCCAGTTTGCATTTGGATCGAGTACAATGCGCCCATAACACAGTACATAACATCACTAACCACACACATTCCCTGGACAGTGACCAGCAAAATCAGTTGAAAACATGCGATGTGAGCAAACCGTCTCCCGAAACGCGTTCAAGTAAGAACGTTTTAGTGATGTAGTGTAACAACCTTCAACTCTCTATTTTAAATTATGACACATTGGTGTTACTAGCTTCTCAATCTTCAAAATTAATTTACAAACATAAACCTGGCTTTCCATTAGAAATAGTCAAGGCTGTGAAACCTGTATATGAGAGACTGACTAGCAAAGAAATCCTTTCGAAATGCCTACATGGGAAGACTCAGAATAAGTGAGTGTTTCAATGGCACAATATGGAAAAGATGCCCAAAAGACACATATGTAGAGCTTGCTACCCTGAAACTAAGTGTTATGGATGCAGTGTGTCACTTCAACTGTGCTAATAAAGTGGAACTAGAAATCAAGCAATTGAGAATAAATCCTGGAAAATACACAAAATCAGGTATTATCAACACTGATAGGCAACGAATGCGTTGGGTATAATAAATTGTAGAAATTTCTTTTCAGTATTTCCCCAAATTAATATTTTCAACATTTTTACCTTTTTTAATCACTAAGTAGTGCTCTTAAAATTAAGCTACAGACCTCATTCATACATCATTTTGAAGCTTATTAGACAGGGAATGATGTGAACCAACTACTATGGTCTTAATATAAATTACAAAAAAGCTGTAGTCATTCAAAGAAAAATTCAATTGGTAAAAAGCGGAATTTTGAATTTAAAAATTCATAACTTTTTAAACAGTCACTTTACTTGTCATATTTGAGGTTCACATCATTGTACATGTTTACAAAACAAATTGCTGTATTAAAGTCTAAAATATCTATATTTTTATAGAAGCTACAGTGTTTTAAAAAATATGACATTTTGGATTTTGAAATTTTTATGGTTAAAAAAAATTATTTTTAGTTTTGATGGTGTAAACATTTTTAGTTTCTTATACCAATTATTAGCAACAAATTTTAAAAAATTCTGGCCAAAAATATAAATTTTTGTTCCCAACGTGAATATGCACCTAAAAGAATTATACAGAACAACCTGCAAGCGTAAATGCCAATTTCCTTCAGAGATGTCCAGAATGTATTGTTGTACATGAATATTATTTTCAACACCTTCTGTAGTCAAGGTGAAAATGTTATTTCTAATAGTCGACTGTATCAGGCCCTGTTCACCAGCGAATGAGAGAGCCATGCGTGCCCATGAGCATACGCCTACCTATCTATCTACTCCCAATTGTTAATGATTTCAACTTTATTACAGGTGCAGAAAAATCAATTTAAGAAGTTCTTAAACTTTTATGAAACAACACCAAGCGAAGCTCAGACTTTCAGGTACTTCTTATTCCTTTCCCAAAGCCAACCTAGAATGAAATTCATTAATGGAGGCTGACTATACTCCAATACTTAAAATATAACTTTTATAGAAATTTATAAAATACAGTTCTTAAAATACCTAAGGTCAAGTGATGTAGTCTTGGAATGAAAAAAGTTAAACTTTTCTCTTCGGAAATATTTTTTCTATGCTCATTATTTGGCTTTAAAATAAGCTTAGTCACACAAAATCTTATGTATATTTTTTTCCCCCTCCCCCACAGCACAAAAACAATTTACTTTTTAGCCAAAGTTATACCCCTTGAAAATCAAATCCAAGGAGCTTCTGGCATGTATGATTTTTTTTTAAGTATGCCGTCATTCCACGGTTTCTTTCAGTTTACCACACTGGCATAAAACTAGAGATCATAAGTTTGGGGTTTGGAATGACTTATTAGGTTCAGAGGGATCCCTAGTCATCTGCACAGTTAACTCAATTGTTAAAAAACAACCACCCAACCTCACTTGGAAACAATTTAAATTCTTACCTGAACTGCTTCTTCTGATCCTGCACACTGATGCTTATCAATAAGATTCTGACCCATTGCTAGCACACTTTGTATGCGATCTGCATTTGCTGCGAGTTCAGCTTCAAATGCCTGATGTTTCTGGTGTTTAGACTGTATGTTTGCTGGATCTTTATAACTTTCTTCCGTGGCAAGCTGAAGCTTTTCTGCAATCCAGTTCTCCATTTCATCAGCATCTCGACTGCAAGAGCACATTAACAGTTTTGAGTGCAACACTGGGTTTTCATACTGAACCTTTTACTCATTCTTAATTTTAAATTTCATTATATGTTGGGCAGGTGAGGAAATTAAAGTAAAAACTTGGAGAAATATTAATAGTGATGATTGGTTTGATGAAGAATGTAAAGTAAACAAAAGGGTAGTAAAGGCTAAGTTGAAGTGGAGGGAAATGGGAGATATAAAGTCTAAAGAATATCTATAAAGCAAACATTTCCATAATGAATGATTAGAAGCTATAAAATTTCTTTGGGGAAAGAAATAATGATCTTAAAGATTAATGCAGAGACATGAACCAAGTATAGGCATTAACTTCTTTATTTAACTCAATAAAAAAGCAAAGGATACGCACCAGAGAGCTAAATAAAAGCCATAATACAACCAATATAAAAGCAAATGGGACATGGACAAACCTAAAAATTATCAGGCCATAGTCTTATTATCCAACGTGGGAAAAAAATCAAACAGGGATTTTAGCAGACAGATAGCAAGAATGGATAGAATATAATATTCTTCAAAATTTCAAATGGGCTTTAGGAAACCAAGATAAACAGTTGACAATGTATTTGTTATAAAAACACTAGTTGATAAGTACCTAAAAAAAAACTGCACGTGGCATCAACTTTCAAAAAGCCTTCAACCAGATAGAGCTGAATCTACTTAATATTAATAGAATGTGAAAAAGTTAAAAGCTGGAGAGATGATATATGGAACAAAAAGTGTGATACTTTAAACAAAGAAATAGTAGCAGTTAAAATGCTGGCAAGCCCAAGGGCAGAAACAATTAAAATGGTGAGAAAAATTTTTGGGAAATGTAAGAGAAGTGAACAAAGAGCCTAAGAAAGCGCAACAGAATAGTTACAGCCTTGAAAGTGCAGAAATGGTATGATAGTTTTATATCATGCATACATTCTAGAGGTTAAAGTATGGGAGAGCTAGTTTATAGATGCACTAGATTTTTAAATTTTTATATGTATGTTATATTTGTAATATTGTATTAAAAAAGATGGAAATAAGTCTACTTATCTACTGTGATACAATTATTGAAGAAAGGGGTACATGCAGAAAATGGAATAATTAACTGAATATGCCCTTTGACACATTGAATAGATGCTTCTACATAATAAATGTAAACACCACAACATAAATAGTGCCAACCTAACCAAAAACACTGAACAATTTTAAATAATTTCAACACTTTCACCATTTAAAATTATTCCTTGTCCATTAGCACATTACTTTAACTTCCGAGAGCTCACAGATTTAGTTAAAGAATCAGCAAGTACTAAGTCTGTAGCCATATATTCCAATGAGATCTCCTTATTCACCATTTTCTTGAGAAATTTATGGCGAACATCAATGTGTTTTTTTTACTGTGATGATATCCACCATTTAATGCAAGCTGCAGAGCACCTTGGTTATCAACATACAGCAATGATGGTTTCTTCACTGGCCTGAGTTCCCTGCATAAACCAAGAAGCTA
Organism: Deroplatys truncata; assembly: GCA_030765065.1. Lineage (NCBI taxonomy): Eukaryota > Metazoa > Arthropoda > Insecta > Mantodea > Mantidae > Deroplatys > Deroplatys truncata. Next base: position 760,665 of record CM060976.1, read on the forward strand.
CAGTGCCTCTTGAGCTGCTGCTGACATTCCCATCAACTCAGTTTCCGTTGAACTTAGGGCTACGGTTGGCTGATGCTTCAAACACCAGGATATTGGAGAACCATTCTTCAATAAAACAACCAGCAATTGATTGGTGTTTATCTTGATCACCGCCAACTCAATGGGATTACAGTTTCCATTTAGTTGCAGCTTCACATCTTTAGTTCCCTTGAGATACCTTATAATTCTCTTTACACACTCCAGTGTGCTGGTACAGAATCTGCATTGAAGCAGTTATAGGTATTGACTGCAAACATTTATATCTGTGGCAAAAATTGTGAAACAAACAAAAAACCAATTGATTCTTGGTAGGGAACTTGCTCCATCTTCTCTTTAAATGAAGTAGGGCATGTCTTCGTTGAGAATTTTTCTGCAGCTAATATCAGAATTTTTACTGGGCTGGAATCTTGCATTTTGAATCTAGCAAGACTATTTTTATTTTTAATATGAGCAGTTTGATCTATTAAAATCTTCCTCTTCTTTTTGTCATGAGAAAGCTTATTTCCACAAAATATTTTGCTTCACCAATGTCTTTCATCTTGAAATATTCCATCAGTTTCTTCTTCAGAAAATGTTACTTGAATTGTTGTTGAATAAAATCAGATCAACAGAAATCACGCATAAGAGAATGTTTGAATCTTTAATGTGGTAATAAACATGAATCCAACTCAGATGGTTTCATACCAATATTTTTTAAACACTCATAAAATTTAAGATTCCATATTTGACTTGCCTGCTTCAAACCATAAAGTGACTTCTTCACTTTACAGATCTTCTCATTAGTTAATATGAAATTCTCTGGCTGAAGCATGTAAATTTCATCTGTGAAATCTCCTTGCAGAAATTCTGTAACAGCATCTATCTACCTATTTCCAAATCTAGTTCTGCTGCAAGTGTAAGAAGATATTGAAGTATATTACATCTTACCAATGGAGAATAAGTTTCTTGATAATCCAATCCCTTCTCCTGTACACAGCGTTTAATCGACAAGCCTTGTGCTACACAATTCTGCCTTCAACAGCTTGTTTAGTTTTAAACACCAATTTAGAATCAATTGCCCTTTTATTAACCGGCAAATCGATTAATTCCTTAGTTGGATTTTCCATCAACACCTCATATTGTTTGCATTGTTTAAATCCATTCACCCTTATCTGATCTGTTAAGAGCTTCTTCCACAGTAATTGGGTCTGACAGTTCATCATTTGTAGCCTATAAATAATGAATAACCTTCAAACAATTTTTATGCTTTTCTCTCCCTTTCTTCTTTCTTTGTTCCGTCAGTAATATTTTCTAATGTATTCTGAATCAACTCCAGTTACAGTTGACTCACAATCTTCTTTTTCAATCATACTTATTTTTGCATGTCTTTAAAACATGAACTTTTATCTGTAGCTTCACTAACATTCTCGGTAAACACACCTTTTTCTGATTCTAAAAAATGAACATTTCTACAAATTATCACATATTTTGCATTTTTCTTATACAATCGGTATGCTTTACCATTAAGGGAGTATCCCACCATGATACATTCATTAGCTTTTGGATCAAACTTCAAATGTTTTTGTTTAGGTACAAATGCATGAGCTTTGCATCCAAAAATGTGAAGATGCCTTAGATTAGCTTTCTTTCCAATCCTTTGATATCTACTTGGTGAACAATTAAGATAAACAGCTGTTGAAGCTGCTTTTGCCCAAAAACCTTTAGATAACCCTGATTCAATTAGCATGCAACATGTCTTCTCTATAATCAAACAATTAAAACGTTTAACCTTTCCATTTTGTTCACTTCTGATGCTCAATTCCTGAGAACTGTAACAATGCCAACAAATTGTTTATCTCCACAATCTCACAATGTGAACACCACCATTTGTTCTGAGAATCTTTATCTTACAGCTGGTTTGGTTTTGGACAAATTGCTTGAATATCTTGAAATAGTGATAAACTTTATCTTTGGTCCTCAGAAAATACACAAATGCCATATGACTGAAATTATCCAAAAAAGTACACATATACTTGCATTCATTAAGAGAATCCTGTTCAATGAAACCACACAAATCAGAATGAACTCCAAAAAACTGGATGTATGAGCTTTACTATCATGAAATGGTAAACAAATGTAGCTTTTGGTTATTCTGGAAGTATGAATGTGTGTGTGTGTGTGTGATCTAATGAATAAAACCCAAAGTTACCGAAAACCAACGACAAGAGAATACGAGTTAATACCATTGCCTGTAGGAATATGTTCCAAACGAAAGGCTGCTAATAAGACCATTCATTGCAGTTGGGGTATAAATGGAACTTTTTAAAAACAAAAACAAAACAAAAAAGAAAAAGCGAGAAAAAAGTAGCTTTTACCTTGCAAACAAATTTCACATGCAAAATCTGAAGAACTTTCGATATCAAATTGTATTCCATCAATCATTCCTTTCTTCAGTTTTCCTGTACTATTTACATTTCAGTGAGGCATATACTTGTGCAATAAATTTGTACTATTCTTTGCATAACATGCTAGTGCAACTGAGTTACTATTAACATGTAATTTGTAAACACTATCTTCAAGTGGCAATTAGCTCTCTGCATTAAATATCTTGCATCCATTACTATTAAATAAAACTGAGTTTCCATTCTTCACCATTGCACTTACTGAAAGCAGATTTACATGCAGAGCAAGAACGTGCAAAATGTGGCTCAAATTTGACACATGTACTTTACCAGATACAGAGATTGGAATATTTTACTTGTCAAACTTTCTATAATTATCTCTTGACTGTTTGCAGTTGTATGATGGAGGAATAGTGGATATATTATAAAGAATGTTTAAATCACTACAGATGTGAGCTGAAGCTGCAGAATCAATTATCCATTCTTCCTTTTTACTGCATAATTCCTTAATTGCTGATAAAGCTACATAATTACCACAATTTTTATTGTGCATATACCTTGGGTATTTACAATCCCATGCATAATGTCCACACAAATTGCAGTTATAACAGCATAAACCTTTATTTATACTCAATAGTTGGCATCCTTGATTGTAACCTCCTCTTCCTTTTCCATTAAACAAAGCTAGCTATTAATTACTTCTTAATTATTTATATAAATATAAAAACTACCTATGTTTTATGTCGTCACTATTGCTTGGATCGGCTTTATGTTGAAGCAGCTTGGTTGTAATCAAAATACTTGTATCATCCACAAAAACTGTTACATTTATCCCTACCATATTATTTGCATTATCTACCAAGTCGTCTATATACCATATATAAGTACAAAAGGTCCAAGTACAGATCCTTGAGGTACCTCATATTTTATTGTGCTACTACCTGACAGCTGAACTCTGACATCACAAGTTTCACTATCAAAACATTCTATTTCAACTCATTGATTTTCATTATCTAGATATGACTTGAACCTATTTAACAGTAATCCCTCTCCACCAAAATACATAATTTCTCTAACAACAGTGCATGATCAACCAAATCAAAGGTCTTCGTAAGCTCCAAAAAAATTCCTATTCCTAACTGTTTATTATCCAATACACCATATGCTTTTTCAATAAAATTTGTTAGTGCAGAATTTGCCGACTTCTTTTTTCTAAAACCATCTTGGTTATCATTTATTATTTTAAATCTATCCAGGAAGTTAACTATTCTTCTGTGCATTATTTGTTCAATATATTTGCAAAAGTTGAAATTATTGATATTAGTTTGTAATTTTATACCTCTCCTTTGTTACCCTTTTCATATTTAGGTTACACTTTTGCCTCTTTCAACCTTCCAGGGAACATCAACAGCGAAGGATCTATTAAACATGTCAGTGCTTCTATTACAAATGAGGAGTATTTATTTTATGATGCACTTTGAATACCCATCTATTCCTGCTGACTTTTTTTATTCCTCAATTTTGTTATATCGTCTTTTACTAAAAATATAGTATGTTCATTCTGCTCAAGTTTAACCTGTTTTTCCCTTCTAAAGAGTGCATTTTTAACAGTTTTCCTGCAAAGGTAGTATAAAACTTATTAAACAATTCAGAAATGTTTTTAGGATCACTTACACATTGATTATTACTTTCCAAACAATAGCAGTTTTTTATGCTGCCCTCAGATTTTATTTCACTTCTAATTAAAATAAAATACATTTGATGAAAGTGGAGTCAACCTAATCACTCTTACTAGCTTCCTCATTTATTTTGCAGAACATGTATCATGAGCATGAGCTCACATCTAATTGTTTGTCACATGGACTTAGATTTATTAATTCACTTTTAGTTCGTTTTATCATGATGTAACTATTTCTTTTTCTATATTTCAAGTAATAAGCCTTAAATTCTTCCACAACTTTATTTACCTTCATAACTTTGCTCAAGAACCTTAATCTATCACCTGAATTATGTATTCCAGCTGTGATCCATTCCTTATTTAACAAAACTATAACAATGGGTATTGCTGTTTTGAAGTAAAAATCATATATATGCAAAAATGTTTTTTGTGGCTTCATTGAGAGATTTTAATAGGTACACACCTTCCCACGTTTCTTTACTTAATAAGAAATGTAACTTAGATAACATTTGAAGCCTACCATACATATACCCTACAAGAGCAACATCTCTTACAGTTACAATTATTGATCAGGTGATAGTAAGATAGGATTGCCTTAATTTCGGAAATGTAGATGTTATAGAAACCAATTTTTCAGATCACTTTGCGCAAATGTTAAAAGTTTATGCAAGTAAACATTGATTGAGTTTAGAATAGCCTATCTGTAAAACAATTTTAACATCCCATTTTTCAAGAATTATGAGAAACATATATGAAGAAACTAATACAAACAAGGCCTTCTAAATAGTTGTAAATACAATAAAAGTATGTCCTGTTGTTACCATACCAACGAGACACATAAAAGGAAAGAGAAAGGCAAATCTTGGGTAACTAAAGGTATTAGAAAATCTTCAAAATGGCTTAAGTTCCTCAGTAAATTAAACCACCAACCCATTCTGAAAGTTGTAAACCGTACTATACAAAAAATATATAGAAATGTACCATTGAGAGCAAAGCAATAAACAAACAGCAAGTTCATTCAAAGTTTGATAACAAACAAAAGCAATGTGGCAGGTGGTTAACGAAGAACTGGGTATTAAATTTAAGAACCAAACATATAATCTCTGGAATGAAAATAATGAAGTAATTTCAGATCCTACATAAGTGACAAGAATGTTTAATGAATATTTTTTAAATATAGTAACTAACCTTTCCAGAAAAAGTTATAAACACTGAACTAATGACATATGTCTATAATTAAGAACACAATATACATGTAGCCAGTTTTTACAGAGATCATCATATTAAAAGGTACGCAAAACAAAATCGCCCACGGAGTGATGAGATTCCAGATTGTATTTTTAAAACATTTACAGTACTTTGCAGTAACTTTTTCATTACCCTTCTAATGCCTCTTTTCAGGTGTTCCCTGAATGTATGAAAACTGCAAAAAAACTTGCATAAAAAAGGAGATAAGGAATAAATTGAACATTACAGACCAAATGAAAGTTATGTACAACAGATATTTAAAGATTATGTTGAAATATAACATGTCAGCACAAATCAGAGTTTTGTAAGATAAATCAACTGAGGCAGCAGTATACAATTTTCCAGATAGTGCAAGATAAATTAATTGAGCCAGCAATATACACTGTTCTAGGTAGTGTTTATACTTCAATGAACAAAAACGAATATATGTTTTCAACACATCTGAAAAGATGGCTCACAAATAAAGACAAATTTGTTTTGTATTTAAGATTATAAGTAAAGTAGTAAATTTAAGCACTTTAAGAAATTTACACTTTGCATATTTTAATAGTTTATTGAAATTTGGAGTAACATTTTGGGGAAATTCTGACAAGGAAATATCTTTAAATTACAAAAAGAAGTAATTAGGTGAATGATGGGACTAAACAAAACTCACTCATGTAAAAGTGTTTCAGTTACTGCCAAAACTGCCTTTACCATGTGCGGCAGCTATGAGCCAATGTTATCAAGAGATCAGTGCCAGGCAAATCGGAGATAAACAGAGATAAGTAATACTTCACCCTGCGCTATCAGGAGATAACCAGAATCTTCTGGAAGTTTCCTTCCCCCCCTGCTTTCAGAATGTCTCTAGATGTTCTGTCGAAGATTCTACTGGCTATACCAGCAAGTGTTCTCATGAATCCAGTTCCAGTCCCAGTCCCAGTCAGTCAGTGCAAGAGTGAGATAGTGAGTGCATTTCTCATTACTGGTGCTGCAAAAAGTGGTGTTCTCCTAGCGAGTAATGTATTCATTACATATTAGTGTTCATATTCATGCATATAAATGTCCATGTGTTTTCCTGACCTGTTCAGGTGGTATGGTATGGTGTTTTCAGATTTTTCAATTTATTTAAGACTCTAATTTGGTGACAGGTTTTGGTATTTTTGTGGAAATACAACCTACCACATTCTGCCTAACAAAAGGGCTGATATCTGAGCCAGAACTTAAGTGGCCGACAGACCATTGTTACTAAATCAAAAGCTTGCCATTAATAATGTGTGTAGCATAAACACTTGTTTGGGAGCTTTAAAGGTTTATTGCTTTACCCAGTACATACTGGTAAGCTAAACTTTCAATTATTTCTGGTTACAGTACAGTTTCTCTCAGTTTTCAGGGTTACTGTTAGTGTTGTGTTGAGTTGTTTAGCCAGTGAAAATGGCCTACATGATGAAGCTGCACGGCGACGAAATGAGTGTGAGAGACAGTCTAGCATCACAAGATTTTTTTCTACAAAGAACTAGCAATTTCTTCTCTATTTTACTTAAGTTACGTACTTTTACATTTACTTTTACAGCAATAATTTTTAGGATATGTTATACTTTTCTGTTTCCTATAGTGTGCTAGAACATGCATTTATGTAACTTGCAGTACCTACTATGTTATGAGTTGTGAATAATGGATTCCTTATTCCATAAAACTAGACATCTCAGTAACCCGATACCCTCTCAGTCCACAGTAAGTTAAGTTATCGGGATTCTACTGTACTAGAAGTAGTGATATATGTTAGAAAGTGTCATCAGTCATAACACAGTTCAGTATGCTAGTATTAAATTATGTAATAAACTGCTAGAAAAACTTATATTTGCCACCTTGGAAGCTATATTTCAACACTTCTTATTGCAGCATAACTTTTATACCATAGAAGAATTCTTGTCATTTTAAAATTATGTGGTACTCTTCATTATTTATGTATTATCATCTATTTGTATATCTTATCTGCATTTTGATACCACAAATTAATATAATTCCCATGGTTGAAATAAAGAAACACAAAAGCCAGTTAAAAGTGTGCTTGATCTGAAGGAATCCCATGAATACTACAATACCAGCTCAAAAATGGTAAAATATGTCCATCTGAGCCAAGGCAGGCAAACTGCAACTCTGCAGAAACAAAACTACCCCGTTGCAAACAAAGTAGGGTTTGATTCAGGCAAGGCTTTATCCTTAGAATAAAGGATAGTGCACTTATTATGATCCTCTACCTGAACTGCTGCAATGTCTGCGACTCTCCTAGACGAGAACGCTTCTCAATTAGAGCCTCCTTTAGGTGACGCCATCTATCAAGAACCTGTCTGCGCTTCTCATCTATTGGCTGCGAAGCATAATGTTCTGCTGCAATCAGTTGGTCTGCCAAAGTCTGCAGTGCGGCTATCTTTTCTTCCTAAATACCAAAACAATAAATAAATAATTTAAAAAATTAATAAAATAAAATGAAAAGACTATCATTGTTAATAAAACAAGAATTAATTTATAAACTTAAAGGGCTTTAAAATGTTACTAAAGAACACACATATTTATGGACAAATTGCTACACTTGGGCAGTTGTCTTGACAACTTATCTGAAGCAATCATGGTTGCCTTTGTAAATTGTCACTTCAGATGTATATACACTATATATGTGATTGATTACAATGCTAGCAGCTTATGCACACATTTCTTACTCTCTCCCTGAAAAGGAGGAAAGAAAAAAAATCAGTGCTACCAAGCAAGTTAGAGCTGTATGAGGGGAAAGTAATTAAACAACATTAAACCAAGTGTCAATGTGAGCAGATACACTGATCTCAATTCCATCTGGTGCAACATAATTCTATTACATTTGGCAGCATGACATGCCACAGTAAAGAAGCTGTCAGCATGAGCAAGACACACTTCCCTGAACCCTCAATCCGGGATAGGATTCCTCAGAGCTGCAAACTTTACTGGCACACTGTTTGCTGTCCAGTCTTGGAAAGAAAGGTGGGAGGGTAAAGCAAACAAAGGGATTAACCTGCCCACGAGAGAGTTCACTCAATGACAAGTGATTACACATACACAGTAAAACCCTGCTTGCTTGATTAAAACCCAGCTTAACTGAACCAGCAGAGGAAAAACAAGGAAAAGAAAGAAAGAAAACATTAATTAAAAAATGTAACTTGAATTGGAATGAGTCACACTATCTTTATACAAACCTTCACTTACTAAGTTATTAAAACTGGAATGTTTTCAAGGGCATTCGTCATCACCATCAGCACTAGGTGACTGAAGCATGTTCCTTTTTCTTTCCTCTTCTGGCTAGGTTGGCTCCTGCTGCCATCTCAATCTACTCAATGGCAGGATTTCAAAATTTACAAGTTTGTCTTCATTCTTGAAGATGAATATTTTCTCTCAGTCAGTCAGTTCTAGTGGTGAGGAAACTGGTTTTAACAATTTTATGGTTTGACCATGTTGACCAATGTGGTGTGATACAGCAGATTTGTCTGTTTGTTTCTATTTTATATTTCTCTGGTGTTCTTTCAATCTGATGTTCAAACTTCTCTTGGTTTTACATATGTAGAATTTTTCACAATCTTCACAGCTGATGTGGTAGATTCCTGATTTGGGTGTATCTGGGATTGTGTTTTTGAGTGGCTTGTTCGGCAAATTGTTCAGGCTGTATTGTTTTGAGGAGCTAACTGGATGCCAAACTCAAATATTTTTTTCAAATTTACTAAATGCGCATGGATGAACTTATTATATTTCCAGTTAGTGTCACCACTGTAGTTGTCCGGGCTATTCCTTTTGAGTTTAATGCTAAAAATGTTATATATTCTACCTGGTTTGAAGTCATTTATCACTGCAATGTCCAGTATATGTTGGCTTTCCTTTGAATATTCTTCTCTGCTTAGAGGAGCATTGTTTATCTTTGAAAACTGCAAGCTGGTGTAACATTGCATTGAATTCATTCTTTTTAATGTAATTATCTACATGTGTTAATTTCCTTCCTGGTCTATGATTATCTTCAGGTCCAGAAATGTATTTTCTTCAGTTTCAATTTTCTACTGTGTGTCCCGTTGAATCGTTAACACTAAGAAATGTAAATATCTCCTCACACAGTAAATTATGCTTTTCAGCTTGTCTTGTGTAAAAACTACTCTCCAAATTTCGTGACAGAGTTAAAATGGCAGAATTCACAGTACAGCAGAAAGTGAAATATTGCTTTTGGTTAGCCGAATTGATATTCCCAATTGAATATACACTGGAATATATTAGGCAGGAATATGGTGCAAATGCTCCAGATCATCATACCATTGTCAGCTGTTTAAGGCAGGATTTGTGCTGAGGAAAAACGGAAGCGGCCAACAACCAGCTACAGTTGAAGATGATGTTGTTCACCAATGGCACTGGGGATTAATTGATCTGCATCATTTTCCCTCTCGGCTTACCAATATAAAGTCTGTAAGCTATCACTTTTAAGGCCTTTGCATTTGACGAGATGTTGTTTGTTCAGGATGACATCTTCTTCAAAGAGAGTGCACTTGGGTGTAGGTAGGCATCGTATCTTATAGAGATGTTCTACGAGGCAATCATGGCCAGTTGCCATCCTAAATAAGGCCACTGCAGTCTTCCTTGGCATTTTCTGTATATCAACTCTATCTTTAATATTCTTATAATCTTTATCCTTTAATTTACCTTCTTCATCACGTCTCTGCTGTCTTTTGAAATGTTGTTTAATTACAGTTGAAGATGTAAGGCAAGTATTTCAGCATAGCCCAAGGAAGTCAATTCGACAGGCCAGTTTAGAGCTACGTATTCTGAAGACGACTCTTCACACGGTGGTCCATAAAACACTGTGACTTAGAGCATACAAAATCCAACTTATGCAAAAGTTACAGCAGAATGATAAACCCAAACGGGCCAAGTTTGCTATTGCACTGTTATCCCGCATTGATGACAATGAATTCCTCAATCACATCACATTCTCAGACGAAGCAACCTTTCACACATCTGGTAAAGTGTGCCACTATAACTGTAGGATATGGGGAGCAGAAAGCCCACATGTCATAATGGAATATGAACGTGATAACCCCAAAGTTAACATGTGTGTGCTTTAACTTGTGATACAGTGATCAAATCTTTTTTCTTTGCTGAAAGCACAGTAACAAGGACAACATACCTAGATATGCTGGAGAACTATGCAGTCCCACAAATACCGGAAGAGTTCTTCTTTCAGCAAGCTGGAGCCCCTCCACGTTATGCCCATGAAGTTCAACACTATCTCAACACACAATTTCCAAACAAGTGGATTGGAAGAGCAGGTCCCATTGAATGGCCTCCAAGGTCACCAGACTTAACCCCCTTAGATTTCTTTCTATGGTGGTAATGTAAAAAGCAATGTTTATCAAATTCCATTACAGGACCGGGCTGACCTCTGAAGGTAGATAATTGAAACTTGTGCTTCCGTCACACCAGTAATACTGCAGAACACACAGAGGGAGATAAGAGTTCCGTCTTGATATTCTTCAGACCACCAAAGGCGCATATGTGGAGATTTATTGAAACTTGGCAAGTTCCTCTAACATACAATCTAATTCAGACTATTCTATGTCTATTCGTTTCGGAGATATTAAGGTTTATTTGTGGTAATGATTCAACGGGACACACTGTCTATACATCCTGTAAATTTAGGAATTTCAGAACATCTTCCTTGAGTTTATCTGGTAGGATTGCAAAAATATTTACTCATAAAAATTTCCAAACATGAGTTATATATTTCATCTATATATTTTTTGGCATTTGAATTAATCTATAACATAAGATTTAACCAAATTCGATTCATGCCATAATTACAGACAACCAAACATTCCAAGTTTTTTTCAAAACTTGATAGATGCAGTCACTTATTTAAGCAAAACATGCTGACTCCTCATTTGAAACATACACAAGGCCATGTAAAATGTTTTTCACCATAACATGAAGTATTAAGAGCATTCTCCAGTGTCGTAATATTCCAACTAATTCATTCCCAAGACAGGGAGCGAAATGTGAATCCTTGCATCCTTGGACATGCACTATGTGATCAAAAGTATCCGGACATCCCCACAAACATACGTTTTTCATCTTAGGTGCACTGTGCTGCCACCTACCGCCTGGTACTCATTATCCGCAAGCTCAGTCATTAGACATCAAGAAACAGCAGAATGGGACGCTCTGTGGAACTCACGGACTTCGAACATGGTCAGGTGATTGCTTATCACTTGTGCCAGAAGTCTGTACACAAGATTTCCACACTCCTAAACATCCCTAGGTCCACTGTTTCTGATGTGATAGTGAAGTGGAAATGTGAAGGGACATGTACAGCACAAAAGTGTACAGGCCGACCTCGTCTGTTGACTGACAAGAGATTGCCAACATTTGAAGAGGGTCATAAAGAGTAATAGGCAGACATCTATCCAGACCATCACACAGGAATTCCAAACTGCATCAGGATCCACTTCAAGTGCTGTGACAGGAGTGAGGTGAGAAACCTTGGATTCCATGGTCGAGTGGCTGATAGCCACACATCACGCAGGAAAATGCCAAGCGACGCCTTGCTTGGTGTAAGGAGGGTGAACATTACACGATTGAACAGTGGCAAAACGTTGTGTGGAGTGACAAATTATGATACACAATGCGGCGATCTGCCAGCGTGTGTAGTGCCAACAGTGAACTTCGGAGGTGGTGGTGTTATGGTGTGGTCATGTTTTTCCTGGAGGGGGCTTGCACCCTTTGTGGTTTTGCATGGCACGATCACAGCGCAGACCTACATTGATATTTTAAGCAACTTCTTGCTTCCCACTGTTGAAGAGCAATTCGGGGATGGCGATTCAATCTTTCAACACCTGTTCATACTGCATGGGATGTGGCGGAGTGGTTATACAACAATAACATCCCTGTAATTCACTGGCCTGCACAGAGTCCTAACTTGAATCCTATAGAACACCTTTGGAAAGTTTTGGAACTCCAACTTCGTGCCAGGCCTCACCAACCTACATCGATACCTCTCCTCAGTTCTGCACTCCATGAAGAATGGACTGCCATTCCCCAAGAAACCTTCCAGCACCTGATTGAAAGTATGCCTGTGAGAGTGAACACTGTCATCAAGCCTAAGGGTGGGCCAACACCATATTGACTTCCAGCATTACCGATGGAGGGCGCCACAAACCTTGCGTCATTTTCAGCCAGATGTCCGGATACTTTGATCACATAGTGTATGTTGGCTGCTTAAATAGTCATATTTAAAGCTTTCAATGTAAGCACGAGCTAATCTTTTCCACTGAAGTTGTACTGTGCTGACATAACATTTGTATCTGAGACCATGCAGGTGCAAAGCTAGCAGATTCCAAACTCCAGAAGTTAACATGGTGTCTAAAGAAAAAACAGAATGATATTAAGAAACTTGTGCACTATTTACAAATAACGGATGAGGCAAAGAACTTCTACACAACTGTTCTAGTGTCCCACTTAGATTTTTGTGATAATTATACTTTTCCTGCATCTATCAAGTTTTGAAAAAACTTCAGTTTTTAGGGAGTAAAACAGACCAATATTTAAAAAGTGCACATATTTCTGTTTAAACCACTTTCATTGCCTATGAACTAAGAATGCTTCTTGCCAAAAACGTTTGTTATAAAATATATACTTGTGTGTTTAAAATAAAAAAATGCAATTTCTGCCTCTATCAACTTTCGCAAAAATGCACCTCAATTGTTACTTTTTTATTATTCACTTTATTTGTTGTTAAGTATGCTTTGTTATTAGGCAATCCCTCACTGGGAAAGTAGAAGGAATTAAATTTCTTTTTATACAAGTGTTAACTGCTTGCATGTGCATTCAATGGCGAGGCCAACAGTTACTTTACTGTTAGTGTTGATCAGTGTGCTTAAGATGTGAGCAAAAAGAGATGTTTGTAATAAGCACTGAACAGAAACTCAAAGCCAGATAAGTGGAAAATGGAACATCATTACGAAATGTTGCAGCACATTATGGCATCCGCATATTTATAGTATCAGACTGGATAAAAGTGAAATCTAATGCTGAACTGATGACACTGAAGTAGGTGTGAGTTGAAGTTGTAATTTGCTTCATGTATTGTTTAAAACTTGATGATTATTTAGTTTACGTAAACTTGAAGATCATTATTTAGATCCATGCTTGGGAAGCCAACTTGAGAGAGTAATTTGTTACATATTGTTTAAACTTGAAGAAGGTTATGGTGTGCAGCTTTTCTTTTGTTTGGTTACGTAATTTTAACTGCCCCACGTATGGGAGCCAACTTGAAGTAGAATGTTTATTACGTAATTTTTATTTAACTTGAAGAAGTTTATGTTGTGCTGCTTTTGTTTAAACTTGAAGAAGATGTATGCTTACATAATTGTATTTTACGTGATATTTATTTTAGTTGCATATAAGGAGTTCCTGGAACACACTTTGGGCATCAGTTTGAATTTGTTGATTATGTAATAGTTACTGTTATTACGCAATATGCTGCTATGTAAGAGAAGCTGATTTTAAGATGTGTTTTTGTTATTACACTCCAAGTTTTACATTATAATACTTAACTTTGTTATTAACACTGCTTCTATATATTATTTATGTTTGAATTTGCCTCGGCTGCATCAGTCTTATTTGTAGAGGGCGCGGTATGACAATGATTGTAGACATCACAATATTTAAGTTTTGAAATTCACTTCTTTTATTAATTCTTGCACATTTTTATAAAGCACTACACTTTTTAAGAACTGTGAGAATCTTCAATACCTTCCCTTAGTGCGTATACATATTTTACGATTCACACGTAGAGAACACATTTTCCATCTGTTCACTACCATGGCTTGCCAGCAACTGAGTAACTCTTAACGGTTAAAACTCGTAAGCTTCGGTATTTTATTGGCTAATTCTAGTCAAATAGAATATCTGCATTTTACTTAAACTTTTTCCTTGCTATTGATTGGCTAATTTTAAACTGTAACTGAATTTACCTTATCTCTGATATAATGACTGGTAACTTTTCAAACTCTTTAACTCATTATTGCTACAAGGTTACCTCATTGTTAGCAACTTAAAACTTATTATTCTCACAGCTCTTGCATTATTAAAGTATATAATGTATTCACATAACATTAATAAAACATGTTTACAATAAAAATAAGCATATGCAATGAACTGTTACATACATTTTAAATAATTATTACATATTGTTTCAAGGCGGGCTGTTATTGAATTTATTAAATATAAAAATACAATTGAAATTATTCAGGTATTAAAATACTGCCTCAAATTGCCCCCTTTTAGAAATATTTAATTTTTTTTTTTTTAAATAAATTTATAAAAGTCTCCTGAAAGAAAGAAACATGATTTATATTATTGCAATTCCTATCTTTCACTGTCACTTTCCCACTTTTTTACTTTTTCTTTAACACTCACTGGTTTTTCACTACACTTGTGCATAGCAGAACACTTCATAAACACTTGTTTGACACTTTCCAAGGTATAAGATTAATGATCTGAGTGAAGACTGCTCATTCACCATCACATCCACTATTAAGCAGTTTATATGCTATACATTTTACATAAAATTTGACATATTTACACTTCTTACCCTTTCTTTACAATTTGTTTCTTAAATATTTTAATATTTCTTACAATTTCTAACTTATACAATATAAATGTATTTGCTCTTCAGTTTTTCTTACTAACAATGGATTTTTATTACTTCTCTTTATCTAAACTCTCCTTTGTTATTCACAATTTTCTACATTTAGTAAAATATTATTTTAAATTGTAATTTACAATTTTAAATTACATTGCTTTCCCCTTTTATGTTCCAGATACAATATTTTCTTTCTCTTCTTGTGCCTCAGTTTGTTTACTTTTATATGGCTTTAACATTTGTTTGTGGAATCTTCCAATCATTTTATTTGTGTTATTGTTCCTAAGTTCATATGTATCTGTTCCAAATATATTTATTACTTCATAAGGACCATGGTAACTCAGAAATAATCTCCAATATTCTTTACAAAGCTTATTTGATAATCTCTTGTTCTTCACTAACACTTGATCTCCTATCTTTACTTTCCAAATTCTTTTTTTTTTCTCTCTTCATGTTTTTGTTTTCTCTTGAGAGCTTTTGCTGGTATTTTCAAAAATGCTAATTTGAAGATTTCCTCTTTTTCTGCTAATTTAACTGTTTGGTCTTCAATAACTTCTGGTATATTATGGCTCAAAGTATTGTACAATTTTAAATTGAGTTTTTTATTTATGGACGCTCTTTAACTACTATGGTCCTTAGCGTCCCATTCTATATTGGGCGTGAAACACCGGGAATTTTGCTCAGAGGCCTATTTATCAAGCTTGAGGTTCTTTTACGTGCCGTAAATCTACGACACGGGACCACCAGCTTTACTTCCCTTCCAAAGGAACCCATGCTAAGGATTTTTACGCCCGAAAAAATCCATCGCCCTCCGCCGGGTTTGGACCCGCGACCTTGGGAACTAGAGGCTAGCATGGTACCACTAGTCCACGGAGGACGGCAAAGTATTGTACAGTTTTCCATGGTGAAGTTCAATTGGTTTAAATCCTGTAACTGCATTTATGGATTGATTTAGTAGATTTTGAATAATACTGATGTATGAGCACCAACTGCTCTGCTTGTTATGGCACATTACACGTAGATAATTTGCAATTTCTTTTATCTCTTTCTACTGGATTCGCATTTGGTCTGTATCTTGATGAGAAATACTGTTTGACTCCCAAATCTTTAATTCCATTCATAAATTTAGAACTGATAAACACTGATGCATTATCACAAAGTATGGCCTCAACTATTCCTTCCTCTGGGAAATATGATTTTGTTAGTTTAAGCATGCTATACTGGTTGCATTCTTGAGTGCATATATTCTAACATATTTGCTAAATACGTCACAGCATACAAATAAAAATTTGTACCCAAATGTACTTACAGGCATTGGACCATGTAAATCTAAACTTAATAAACATCTTGGTTTATCTCTAAGTATTCAGTTTGTTGTATAGTCATAAACAACAATAATTTGTTTTGCTTTCTGACAAAGATCACAACATGATATATATTTTCTTACTTTATGTCCCAATTTACAGATGTATAAATTTTCCAAAATAGTTAGGGTTGTCTTCTCTGTACCTGCATGTATTAATCCTAAATGAAATTGTTCTATTATTTCCAACTCCATGCTTGTTGGAATATGTTTTCCATCTCTTTATTTCCTTTCCATGTTTCTTGTATAAAACATCATCTTTAACAGTGATTGTACTGTTCTTTGCCTCTTCTATCTTTGGAGCTTTTTCTTTTAAACTTGCTAGTTTAATATCTTTGTCTTGCTCTTCTTTAATATTTTTAAATTGGTTCAACTCCTTTTTCATTGGAATGTCTATTGTAAGCACTTTAATTTCATATTGTTGTCTTGAACAGCTTTCAGGAATTTGTTTGTAGTGACTTATTCTTGATATTAAATCACTGAATGTATTTTGTTTTCCTGGAATATGTATAATTTCAACATCAAATTCCATTATAGCGAGAATCATTCTAGATAACTTGCCACTATACAACTTACATTTCTGAATGAAAGTCAAACCAATATGATCTGTATATATTTTCACTTTTTCTGAAATATATATGTCTTAAATTTCAATAGTGAAAAATATAGTGCTCCAATTTTCTAACATTGTTACTGATGCATTTCTTTCTATATTGGTTAAGCCACGTGATGCAGTACTAATTACATGAAATGTGTTGTCCTGTTGTCTTTGTCCTAATATTCCTGCATATTCCTGACAAGATGCATCCACGTACAACTCATAATCTAACTCATCTCTTGGACGTTCCAATAATATTGCATTTGCAAACAGCTTTCGGACATTTTCAAAACATTTTTGTAGCTCTGCTGTCCACTTCCATTTATTTGTTTTCTTCAGAAGTTGTCTTAAAGGTTCAACTTCTATAGCATATCTTGGTAAGAATTTACTTTCATAATTCTAAATTCCAAATAAACGTCGTAGCTGTCGAATATTCTTAGGTGGTGGTATTCTTAATATGGCTTCTATTCTTTCTTCATCTGGTCGAATACCTATTTCATTTATTACATATCCCAAAAATTTGATTTCAGGTACACAGAATTTTGACTTTTTGATGTTTACTGTCATGCCATGTTCATGTAATTTATTCAACACATAAATTACATTTTCTAAATGTTCCTCAAAGGTTTGACTTATTATCAGAAAATCATCAGTGCATCTGATTAAGAAATCATCTGCTGTGTTACCAAAGATACTATGTATTGCTCTCAGGAATCCACTAGCACTATTCTTCAATCCATATGGATTTACACAATACCTATACTGTAATCCAAAAACTTGAAAGGTTGTGTAATCACGTACTTTAGGATTTAGCTCAACTTGCCAAAATGAAGCTGTAAGATCTATGGAAGAGATATATTTGCCACGTGATAGCTTTGCAATTGTTTGTTCTATACTTTCATTTTGAAAGTGGTCTGGTAGCATGAATTTATTCAAATATCTTCCATCTATAGTGATTCTTAAACTATTGTCTTTCTTTACTGTCCAACAAACACTATTTATATACTGTGAATTGCTAAGCTCAATGATGTTATTTTCTAGCATACTAGCTATTAACTTTTTAGCTTCATTTCTTAGATTCACTGGTAGTTTATTATATTTTCTTTGAAATGCTGGTACATTTTCTACTGTGAATGTGTGAATATATGATATACACAGTCCTGGAATTTCACTAAAAACATGTTTATTGTGTTCTAATATCTTTTCCATTATTAACTTTTCACTGTCAGTCAGTATTGTATTTGTCATCAGTGTGTCTGTGTGTATCTTCCTGTCTTCTATCTCTGTTGCATAACTATCTTCTACCTACTCCAGTATATTTTCTTCTGCTATAGATTTCTTTGCATAAGGGTTCCATTTGGTAAAGTCAGTGTTCTGTTCTTCGAAGTTAAGGGTCAATAACCTTTCATTGTTTTCCCTGATTGCTTGCATAGTTACTATTTGTATGAAGCACTCCTCTTCATATACTGCATTTTCTTGTTCCATCCTTTGTACTTTACATACTTTATCTTTTATAAAAGGCACATATATCTTCTTTATTTAATACCAGTCTGTCCTCCTTAAAATCAACTATCG
This sequence comes from Deroplatys truncata, assembly GCA_030765065.1. NCBI lineage: Eukaryota > Metazoa > Arthropoda > Insecta > Mantodea > Mantidae > Deroplatys > Deroplatys truncata. The sequence continues at coordinate 779,232 of CM060976.1, forward strand.
CAGAGAACTCGATTAAAACATCACACCCAATTACTTCGCATATCAAGTTTGGAACAATTAAAAACATGACCTCCAATGTAATATCTGCTATCTGTATAGGTATCAATGCTTGTGATTTGATAGTTTGGATCATTGTACCTATGGCTACCCTACATATTCATTGTTTATTAGGGCTATCATAAGTTGTATCCCTTCATTCAACAGTTCAACAAATTTCTTCGAGCAGATAAGAGCTTGATGATCCTGAATCTACTGCAACATTTACTTCCCTTCCTGCTATAATAGTTTGTATGTATGGTGAATCATATTGGTTTTCAAAATTCTCTGTGTTTGTACTTAGACAGTAACAATCAAAGTGTGTAAATATTTTATTCTTGCCGCTAAGAGCAGAAGGTACTGTATTACCAGAATCTACATCAGGCAATACATAACTTAGTTTTCCTGGTGATTATATTCAGTATTTACAGGATTGCCATTTTGTACCGCAGTTACTAATATTTCATTATCATTGATATTTGTGTATGAGCCACGCCCCCTAGCTCTTGTTCTCCCTCTAAAATTGCTATGTCCTCCACGTATATATTCTTCTGGATGATTGTTGCTTGTTTCATTATAGTTGTGGAAGTTTCCTCTGTTTTGCATACTTCCTCTATGCTGGAATCTATTATACCCCTAGGTGAAGTAGAATTCTGCTGATTCATTCTTTCCATTCTCACATAATTTATGTGTTCTTGTCTCCCTTGTTGTCGTGAATCTGATATTTTGTGTGTTGTAATTGAATCTGTTGTGGCCCTGAAATTCATTATTTCTCCTGTTTTCATTATGATGGCGTGTATTGTAAGGCATATCATTACACCTTTCGCGCCTGATTTGACTGTTTCGCCTGTGTGGATTCCACATTTCATAACTATTACTGTTTCCCTGTTGTTCTAACGATGATATTAGCTCATAAATAGTTTTGTCTCTTGCAATTAAGATGTAGTTTTGTATGTGTAGAGAGTAGTGTCTAGTACTTAAACTAATGAAATCCTCCTTGTGCATGGTTGGAGTTAAATATCCGACATCCTGCATATTTAATAAGATAATCTGTCATTGATAAGTTATCATCCCTATTGTACTGTGAGTAGCTTAGGCTTGCCCTAATCTAATGTTGCACAGTGGTATTCCAAAACTTATTCATGAATAAAATTCTAAAGGTTTCAAAATTCATTTCACTGTCTGCTACCATATGTAACCATTCTAAAGTTTTGTTGTCTAAGCTTTTTCTAACAAGGATCATTTTTAATCCTTCAGGCACATTTTTCAATTTAAAATATTCTATATCATTTATAAACTGTACTGGACTTGAGGAAGCATTAAAATTAGGTAATGGTAACTCATTAAGTACAGAATAATAATTTGACATCTGGTTTGGTACATTCATATGTGTGTCATCATTATTATTGTTGTGTGTTTGAGAGGCTGATGCTATAGAAAAAGCAGTAGCATCTCTTGTGTTGTTAGTTAACAATGGTGATACACTTCTTTCTGTACTTGCATTATTGACATGCATTTGGTTAGCATTTACAGAACTAGTTACACTTGCATTTATCCTTGGTACACTTGTACTTAAATTTTCAAAACTATTTCTAAGTTTATCAATTTCTTTACTACTTTCCTGTACTGTATCTTTGATTTCATCTATCATTGACTTTACTTGTCCTTGCCCTGTATTTGCTTCTTTTACTGCATCTGCATTTGTTTTTACCATTTCATGCATTTTATTAATTTCCCCAGTTAAATCTATTTGTACCGGTACAAGGTCTGCATTTGTATTTTCTACCATGTTTTCACCCTGTTTATCTAACTTGGAACAAATACCCTGTTTAGTATCAGCGAGTTTTAACTCCATTTCATTGATATTTTTGTCAATATGACTTGACAATTTCTGTTCTAGCTGTTTACAACCTTTGTTTACTTTTAAATCTATGTCTTTTTGAATTGCTTTGGAAGATTGTTCTAGCTTTATTTCTAACCTCTTGCTTTCAGCTTTGCATTCTTTCATACAATTCTCTATTTGTTTAGCTAGGTCAGTTTTAATACTAGTTAGCTCTGTATTAGTTTCAGTTAACTTATTACTTAACTCTGCACTAGTTTCAGTTAACTTATTAAATTTTTTACTTAACTCTACTTTCAGCTCTGTACTAGTTTCAGTTATCTTATTATTAGTTTCTTTTAACTCTCCTCTCATTTCCTCTATCTTATTACTTTGTTCAGTTAACTTATTATTTTCTTTTAACTCATTTTTTAGCTCTGCATTACTTTCAGTTATAGCTTTTAGCATGCACATTATTTGTTGTGAGAAATTTTCTTGGTCTTGTGTTCTAGATGTGTGAGGGATAGTATCTCTTTGTGTTGTTCCTTGCACTAACATGTGTAAAGGTGATTGACCTTGCATACTACTGCTATCTTTTTCTACATCTACCTCTGAATTTTCAGATAACTGCTCTTCTACATCTAACCTGTTTTCCCTAGCTCTGATTGTAAATCTACATTACAATCTGTAATGGCTGACCTAACCTCAACTACTTCCATACTTTCATTGTTTATAGTTTCCATCTTACTTTGTATATTTGCCTTTAAATTGCTTAATTTTAGTTTTCCGCTTCTTAATAACATGAATTTTGCTCAAAAATAGCAATATATTTTCTAAAATTGACAATTATTATAATATACAATGGGATTTCCTGACCTTTTGTTCTGGCTGTTATTAAACTTTTATACTCAGTGTTCCCGCGTAGTTTGTTGTTGAGATGTTAACCATGTGCCCCTTACTCCTAAAGAATTGTTGCTGTCCTTAGACTTTGTTGACGATTTTGAAATTCTGAGATGTAGTCTCATGGTTTAGCTGATTCTGGTTGTTCTGTTGATCTTTTCTTCTCTGATGTCACAAATTCCTGTTGATTCTCACTGTCCATTCGTGCCCCGCAGTTGGACGCCAACTTGAAGAAGTAAGTTTGCTTACGTAATAAATTACGTAAATTATTTTATATCTGCCCCACGTTTGGGCGCCAACTTGAAGATGATTATTTAGTTTACGTAAAATTGAAGATTGTTACTTAGCTCCACGCTTGGGAAGCCAACTTGAGAGAGTAATTTGTTACATATTGTTTAAACTTGAAGAAGGTTATGTTGTGCCGCTTTTCTTTTGTTTGGTTACGTAATTTTAACTGCCCCACGTATGGGAGCCAACTTGAAGTAGAATGTTTATTACGTAATTTTTATTTAACTTGAAGAAGTTTATGTTGTGCTGCTTTTGTTTAAACTTGAAGAAGATGTATGCTTACATAATTGTATTTTACGTGATATTTATTTTAGTTGCATATAAGGAGTTCCTGGAACACACTTTGGGCATCAGTTTGAATTTGTTGATTATGTAATAGTTACTGTTATTACGCAATATGCTGCTATGTAAGAGAAGCTGATTTTAAGATGTGTTTTTGTTATTACACTCCAAGTTTTACATTATAATACTTAACTTTGTTATTAACACTGCTTCTATATATTATTTATGTTTGAATTTGCCTCGGCTGCATCAGTCTTATTTGTAGAGAGCGCGGTATGACAATGATTGTAGACATCACAATATTTAAGTTTTGAAATTCACTTCTTTTATTAATTCTTGCACATTTTTATAAAGCACTACACTTTTTAAGAACTGTGAGAATCTTCAATACCTTCCCTTAGTGCGTATACATATTTTACGATTCACACGTAGAGAACACATTTTCCATCTGTTCACTACCATGGCTTGCCAGCAACTGAGTAACTCTTAACGGTTAAAACTCGTAAGCTTCGGTATTTCAAGTCTTTGATTGGCTAATTCTAGTCAAATAGAATATCTGCATTTTACTTAAACTTTTTCCTTGCTATTGATTGGCTAATTTTAAACTGTAACTGAATTTACCTTATCTTTGATATAATCATGACTGGTAACTTTTCAACTCTTAAACTCATTATTGCTACAAGGTTACCTCATTGTTAGCAACTTAAAACTTATTATTCTCACAGCTCTTGCATTATTAAAGTATATAATGTATTCAAATAGCATTAATAAAACATGTTTACAATAAAAATAAGCATATGCAATGATTGTTACATACATATTGTTTCAAGGCGGGCTGTTATTGTAAAATACAATTGAAATTATTCAGGTATTAAAATACTGCCTCAGAGTAAAATTAACAGAGCCAGTGGACAAAGGATTCAAAGCATTAGAGGTAAGAAAGACCACAAATTTGATTTTAAATTGTAATGGAAAATATTAAATTATGCCAATGTCAATAACACAAAACTTTTTGGTTTTAGGAGCAGTATGCACCATGCTGAAGTAAATTACTTCAGAGGTAATGTCTGAGAGCTTAACTACAATTTACTCTTTTAGTTACTATTACAGAAGTAAGAGTTCATTACTCATAGAATTTTGTTTTGTTTGCGTGATTTACTTGAAGCAATCATGCATAAGGTTATATGCAACAGGTATGCAATAGTAAAAGGGGGGAACATCATCGAAAAAGATAAATGTTTGTTCGTAGAGATCATTAAAATTCTGTAAACCATATAGAGTGCAAAAAACATGATGTAAAGAAGCTGGACAAAAAGAAATACCTGGAAAGTTGTGATGTACAAGTTTAATCAATGCCTTCTGGCTCTCAGGGTTACCATTAGGGCCATATCTAACTATCCGAAATAGATTCCCCACTTTCATGGGATGGAAGTGCATGCACTACTTAGCACCAAGGCAGACTGTCGATTACTCAAGCAAACAACAGTGTCTAGCATGCTATATTTGAAGTTCTCCCAGTGGGTACCAGAGGGCATTAGTGTGTGAAAGCTCTGGCAAAGTGTACCTAATTCTTCATAGATATATGGACTACCTGTCTTGCTAAGTCCATATTCAAACCTCCCCGACTAGATGGACTTAATTATTGGTCTAATGCACTTCTAGCAATACCATAAATACCACAGGTACTAGAGGTCCACAGCAGTATGACCAAATCAGTTTAAGTGTTACAACCTCTCTCTTACACAATTTTCCATAGAAGGATGAATCACACATTTTGAAAAGTGTGTTTAGGAAAAATTACTAAACGAATTGCCCCCTCAAAAAAACAAATGAGGCATTTAAATAATGTGCAGAATTACCACCCCATATTCAAGTGATCTATAAGCAATGCTAATTCCAACAGAATTACATTTAATCACTTTTTAAAATATGCTTAAATATGTCACATTTAATATTTTGAGAGGAATACTTACAAAGAAACGCTAATTTTCAACCACTACTCTATATTGTGCGACTTTGGCATTTTAAATGGCAAGCCAATTATTTTTTTTTATTTTTTCTAAAGCCTTTAAAAGTAGTTTTACAAATGTTGTATAGTTTCATCCGCGCCTTTCAATGATAGCGGTAGACGGCAACGAGCGCCGAGGACGCAGACAGGAAAAACACCGTGCAGCCGGTTCATAGCTTTTTGGCTCACTCTGTAGTAGTTCAGTCTTGTGATCCTTGCTACGCAAGTTATTAATAGAACAGAGAATGGAAGGAAATTTACATCGGTGAACCCATTTACACTTCAAAACGATCTCAATAAAATTGGTGGTTCTGTTGCCATGTACTAGAAGTCACAATGGCATGCTCCTGGTCAGCAAATTCAGCTCTCATCTTGAAAGCAAACATGTTAGGCAGCTATCCTATACAAGTTGAATTGCACAAGATCTTGAAATTCTTGCTCAGTGTGGTAAACACATACACTGGATAGTATGTCCAATGAGGGGATTCAAAAAAAATCTTGAAGATCAAGGTGTGACATCCTTATATTGGGTTCAACCAAAAGAAATAAGGTGCCTACTCATACCCTGATCCTTACCTTTGATTGGTTAGATCTCCCTCAAAGGATTAAAGCAGGGTATGAAGAAATTGAAGTTACACCATATATCCCAAACCCGTCGAGATGTTATATGTGTCAGCGCTTCGGTCACACTAGTGACTTCTGTAATGGTAAATCATTAACTGTGAAGATGTCTCACACGACAGAGCATGCACATCAGCTTGTGTTAACTGTAGCATTGAACTTAAATCAAGTTTCCAAGAATGCCCCCATTTTATAGAGGAAAGAACGATCCAAGAGATCCGGGTTAGGCAGAGGGTTTCCTTCTTTGCATATCCGTCAACACTCTGTCCCAAAATGCGGTACCTATAGGTGAGTTGGAGCTAAACCCATACGAGTCAGGAAATTGTAACTCAGACCACCAATATTAACAGTGCCATCATTTCAAAAAAGGATTCTTGTAGCTAGAACACAGCCAAAGACTTCAGAATCAACATCTGCCAAGTCCGTTGCTGGAAAGGTCATATCAGTAAAATCAACAGCAAAATGTCGATCTCAACCAATAACACCGGCAAGTCAGTAGCATTACCAAAAAAGTTCAGGACCAGCTATGACAGAACCTATTTCCTGAAATTAAATGATAAGTCTGCACCTGGAACATCAAAGTGGAAACCAAGTCCACAATTATCTCCTTGGAGGAATCTTCTGGAAAGGACTCAGATCAGCAATCATCTTCGCTGATCTCTACTTCCAATACATTCTAGTTTCTCGAACCAAAGTTTTCTATTGGAAATGGGTCCTCCCCCTGTGGAGGAAATGAAGTAGGAGAATTCTACTCACACTGCCAGAACAACAGTGATAAAGAAGCAGGATAAAGCCTCCATTAAAGGCACCAAAGAAAAGGGTAAATTGATTCGACCACCACCATCCTCAACATAGTGGACTCTTATGATTGAGAACTTATCCCAGTATAATTACTATGGCTATTCCTACAATGGAACATATGTGGAGCCTGAACCTTTGGTCGTATGTTAGCAAGAGACAAAGCTCCGTCCACAAGACAGCTTTCAAATCGGGCAGTATACCCAAGTATGGTGTGATTTTTCCTACACACAGCGGCACTATAATGCTCAGAGATAATACATTCATGGAATCTGTATCCATACAGTTTGACATCCAGTCAGTCGCTTTAAGGATCAAACTACCATCCATCCAATTTACCATTTGTAGCATTTATCTGGCTCCATTAACTCACTGAATTAGAGAATCCACATTCCTAGTTACTAACACCTTTGCTGTTGGTGGAAGACAATGCCCATCACCCTCTTTGGGGCTCAGCTCGGGCTTGTTAGAGGCAAATATATGCCGATTTCTTGGACAATTTTAATCTAGCCTTTCTGAACACGAGAGAGCCTACATTTCTTTCAGACTCCTTCAATACCTTTTAACGCCTTGATATAGCAATTTGTTCACTACAGTTAGTAGCTTCCTTACAATGGAATGTCATCTCTGATTTAAACTCTACTGTGCATTCCAAACCAACAGCTCCCTCTGATGTAAACAAAAGCACATGCTTCTGCTCGTCACAAATCCAAGAACACACTCTTACGCCAAGTAAATAGTTCCTTAATATATGTATTGTATCATGAAATATTAGGGCAGGAAAGGAGAACTGCACATTTTACTGTGATGATCTTAAGAACTCATTGATAAAGGTAATGGATATATACTAACTGTTATATACTAAAAATTATTTTCGTCTGCTATTGCGTTAACGCTGAGAGTATCTTGCTTGTTAATTACCAAATATATGCACGACTGCCATTCTCTTGCATATGTATACGAGAAATGCAGTAATGAATTCCCATAGATGCTATCTGAATACCGAATAAACACTTTGCGTAACACAGGAAATATGATAAGCGAACATTCATAATACGCTAGTACACGTATGCTCAGCTCAGGTCAAATCTTGTGAAGTGTCAGTTGGTATTTGAGTTCTATGGCAGAGGAAGGTGCATGTAGTGTGAATAAACTGTTCAAACACAAACCGTTAAAAAGCGCGAAAAACAAACAATACTTAATATATTCAACTCACTATTATAAAAATACCCAACACTTGCATTAGTGCATATTACGAAACTAATATCCGATTTTACAGGCGTTTCAGTGAGAAGTGTAGCCAAAGCGCACAAGGAATATAAACAGACATAGAACATAGAATAGGAGAATCAAATGTGGGAACTTGTTATTGTGTACGACAGTGTTGTGGAATTGTGGATAAGCTTGTCATTAATTTGGAGAATAGTTCTGATTCCGATATGGCAGCTGAGTCATCTTCGGAGGATTCGGATTTGGATGTTGCACTTTTGTCCGAGAATTGCGATTAATGTAAGTAAACTGTTCATTTCTGCATACTTTTAAAATTGATTGTTACCTCCGGTTGCATTTTGAACTATGATTCTCATGCAGGGCACCTTTTTATAGATTGAAGCAATGTTCAATAAGCATGTGAGAGGGGAACAAGCAGCCATTAGGGGCAGGGATTGCAAACTACTTTCGCGCGGATAATGCAAAGAGTTTGTTTACAGTGATAGGCACTCAGATTTGGAATGGACAGTAGTGACCACTTTCCGTGTCTTATTAGTCTCTTTAACACAAGCTTTAAGTTCCACATGTTTGCCTAAATGGCACCCAGATCAAGCCAACTGGAACCTTTACTCCTAGTTGGCTGAGTTTAATTACAATAAGCACAACTCTGTGAATGTTTTAACCAAATATCTCACAGAGATGATTCTTTCTGCTGCTGAGCAATCTATTCCTCCACTGACTGCTCACCCTCAAGAGATTTCCAGTCCCATGATGGATGGATGAATGAATGCCAAAATGCCATTCATGCTCACAGGCGTCCACTTAGAATTTTCCAACATCGCCCTACATTGGATAATCTGAACCAGTACAACAAAATTCGTGCAAAGTCTACCCGGTTATTAAGGATATCAAAAAGACATCATGGAGCAAGTTTGTAGCTTCATTTAATCGACATACACCTTCCTTTGTCGTATGGGATAAATTAAAATGTGACCAGAAATCGATCCACATGCCAATCATCAGTCTTAAAACATCTGCAGGAGCTGGTATCAACATGGCAGCACATTTGGCAGTGCTTTCGCTCATGTCTAGCTCAGACTATTCACCCGAGTTCCTTCCAGTTAAGAATCTGGTGGAATCTCAAGGTCTCTCGTTTCATTCTGGAACTTTGAAGATTACAATCGCCTTTTCATCATGGCGGAAGTAGAACATGCTCTTTCATTTTCATGACTATCAGCACCAAGACCAGATGGTATCCAAATACTAATGTTACAACAGCTCTCTCATGAAGTAAGGCTTTCCTGTTCGAGGTCTACAATCATGTTTGGGTAGATGTCACTTTCCAGAAAAGTGGCAAGAGGCTGCCATCATACCCATTTTGAAAGCTGTAAGGGACAGTCTCTTCCATCCAGCTGCTTCCTATTTTCCAAACCAGTTGCGTTTGCAAGGTGATGGATCGTATGATCAGTGGTGGTGGCTGGAAACTCACTACCTACTGACCAACACTAAGCGACATTTTCGATGACGCCGTTGAACCGTGGACCACCTTATATCATTAGCAAAGCACATCATGAATGGAATCGTGAAGAATTGCCAAATGTCGGGATATTTTTTGACCTCGAGAAGGTTTATGATACATGTTGGCAAGCACAGATACTACGTTTCCTACATACTTAGAACATATGTGGACGCTTGCTTACCATTGTTCATTCACTATTTTGCCACACTTTCCAGCTTGGTTTTTTCAAATTCTTTTGTCCAGGAGAAAGGAGTGCCCCAGGGATTGGTACTAAGCACTACACTGTTTGCTACAGTCATTAATTCAATCATAAAATGCATTCCTCCAGGGGTATCATCATGCTTATTCGTAGACAACCTTGCCATGTTTTGTACTTCTCAGCATATGCCATTTTTCACCATATGCAGCAATGTTTAGAACAATCTTCAAGGATAGAGTTCTAAAACTGGCTTTCGTTTCTCAATTGAGAAGTCATCTGTGCTAACTTCTGGCACCATAAGAGATGATTACCATCTTTGCTCCTATTCATTCCAAATGTACTTTCATTCACAGATAAGAGGAGATTTCTGGGGTTTACTTTTGATGATAAGCTTAGCTGGTCATCACATATAGCATAGCTGAATGAGTGATGTGACCGTTCTCCGAATATTTTGCGGGTATTAAATGGCAAATCTTGGGGAGCGGATTGGACAGTTTTGCTGTGACTGTATAGGGCAATGATCCAATTCAAGTTAAGACTATGGGTGTATTGCTCCTTCAGCACGACCATCTGTGCTAAAAAAGATTGGACAGTGTCCATAATTGTCATTCTCCATGGTCTAGGAGTACCATGCTGGTCTCTGGTTCTCAAGGTTGCAGGTTCAAATCTGGCAGAGAGCAATGGATTTTTCCAGGAGTAAAAATCTTTAGCACGACTTCCTTTGGAAGGGAAGTAAAGCTGGTGGTCCTGTGTCATAAAGAGGCCTCTGAGCAAAATTTCCAGTCTTTCACGCCCAATGTAGAATGGGACGCTAAGAACCATAGCAGTTACAGCGTCCATAAATAAAACTCTATTTTATTTATTTTGCAGTCTATAATTGGGACATTTGAGTGATTGTCGGTGCTTTTCCAACTAGCCCAGTTATGAGTCTTTATGTCAAATCGGCAGAAACTCCTCTGCAATATCAGTATAGTGTCCTGATTGGCTGTGGCTTGAATGTATGCCTATACATCCAACATTTGCTTCTTTTTTCCACACCGTACTAGATGAACATTATAGGAACAGCTCCATCAATCCAAGGCCTGCAGGTGTTCCTTTCTGGGAGCTTCTTAAACAGCATGATATTGAAATGCCTAACATGTTTCCTAAGAGAGAGAGGGTGTAACCCCCTTGGTTACATGTGCCATCTCACATAGATCTTGAGATGACGGCATACCAAAAGTCTACGATGCCTATGTATAGTATCCAAACTTGTTTTTTAGAATTTTTGTCAGGTTACAAAGACTGAATTTTGATCTACACCAATGGATATAAGTGCACAAACGGTGTTGCATGTGCTTACATTCATGGAACCGAACCCCATACATTCAATTTTCATGGTAGCACTTCCGTTTAGTGCAGAGCTGTATGCCATATACCGAGCCATTTTGTATGTACTCCGTTGAAAATTGGGTGACTGTCTCATTTTGAGTGATTCCCTTAGCGCACTTCAGAGCCTTCATAAGCTGTACAACTGTACAATGCATTCAAGATGCCCTCCATGTTTTACACATTTCTGGGTTAATGTGGAGTGTGCTTGGATACCTGGTCACAATGGCTTGCTGGGGAATGAACTAGTGGATTTAGCAGCTAAGGCGGCAAACAGAACCCAGTATTGCAATATCTCGTGTAACATCAGAAGACTTTAGGTTTGTTGTGCAGAGAGCAGTGCTATTGTGCTGGCACGAAGAGTGGTGAGCTCTCCACGGAAATAAGCTTAGAGTAGTTAAGGACATTCCAATTAAACTCAGTAACTTGCTTTTGTGTATCTCGTCGTGAGATGATGATTTTGGCTCGGTTGCATATTAGCTACTGCAATTTTACGCACAGTTGCCTTTTTAAGGATGAGCCTGCTCCTCTTTGTCCGCTGTGTAGTGAAGGTTGGTCCATCATGTGTTGCTGGAGTGAATTCCTCTAGAACATTTTCAAGTGTCTATGCAAATGCCGGGCAGTCTTGCAGAGGTCTTAGTGGACAATAACCAAGCAGTTGGAAAGGTTTTTAAGTGTTTATGTAAGCTAAACCTTCAAATCCAGAGTTAGTCACATTGATAAGTTTTTCATACCTCTCGGCTTAATTTTGTATATTCATCTTTATCTCCGACTTTTGCTATGCTTTTTATATTGTTCTTTATATCAGGCCTTTGCCATGATTTTTTATGTTTACCTTTACCTCTGGCCTTTGCCATGCTCTTTTGTGTTGATAATTATCTCTGGCCTTTGCCATGATCTGCTTCTAAGAGCACTAATGACCTTGAAGCTGTAAGCCCTTAATCTAATCTAACCTACACCACCGGTGCCTTAGACTTCGCCAGTTTAATTCTATATTATGGGTATGCGCATTGGTCACCAGATCCGTGAAGTTAACAGATTGGTTTACTGTTAAATGCAACCATTCAGCAAACCATTAATAACCTCTCCAGCAATCGGTGTGTATGGTGCTGGTGAAATCAATGTGTTGATATATCAGATTGTAGAGGGTTGTGGCATCTCTTGGATTACTTGGGCAAATTCCCATTTGTACGTTGTTCATGGTCAAATCAAGTCATCCCAAGCACCCAATTTCCTTCTACAATTCTGCCACAATTGAATTTTCTTCAGTGAATCTTAATTCATCAATCTGAACAACATGACCTGGACCTCCTTTTCTATTCTGTTGCGAAATCGGAGATCATGCAAACTTGGCAGCAAAAGTTGAACTAATCAGCTCCTGCTCTATGATTTAGTTGATCTCCAAATGAATACTCCATCACTGAGTTCACATGATGATTTGTACGCAAAACAATGGGTAGGTAATTAAAAGCACTTGAGCAAGCATTTTGCATTTAGCAAACCATATACCCACTGCCATGGATTGCATAAATTAGTCATGCCCACTTTAACAAGATAATTGTGGGAAACAGCAATCAATTTTAACCATGCAATGAAGAATAGCATTGTATTCATGACACACCATTCTTCTTCTTGAAAACTCTCATCGAAAGGACTCTCGTCTTCTTCTTGAAAACAGAAATTGCATACACACCTTTTTGTTGCTGGACAAGGTCAACTTTACTCGTGAAGCGACTCATTTTTATTTGTTTGCTCAAAAGCTCTCTACAGAATGAGGTGGATAGGCCAGGAAAATCATTTTTGGGGCAACAAAATTGAAGCATGTTCATAACAATGAAACATGTGTTGGACAGATGTCTGTGCAATGCATTATGCTGTGCAAGTGTGTCTGGGTTATTTATTTGTGGTCTGGGGTTTAACACCTAATGTTGGCAGCTTTGAAAAGGCGGGAATGGTTGCACATGCGCATTGCACTAACTTTGAACTACGAAAATACCCATAGCTGGTTGACATGTTCAAAAGAAGAGGAGTTTTAATGAATTTGTATTATAAGTTACTTATGAAAAGCCAGTATTTAACATAAATGCTGTGAAGATACTTGAAAAATCAGAAAATATATTTGTTAGAAAAATATAGCAGATCTTTCATTGTTACAACGAAGACAGCTGGCAACACTGTCTGAGAAAACTTTATGCAATATATGAAAACATTGGAAGAAGAATAATGAAGAGATAGATGAACGATTTACTATGTTGTGTTGAAACTGCCAAAGCAAATGACCACAGTGATGAACTGGAATGTTCTTCACAGTAATTTTGACACATGCAACCTTAAGCAAAGTTCTATCACCATCTAATTTTACTGCTAAGGTATAGAAGGCAATTAATGCAATTGATGTATCTTTCAAGGACAAAAAAAAAGTTCCAGAAGAAATTTATAAAGGTAGCCTGTTCCAAATGGCAACTAACTGTAAGTATTGGAAGACAAATGCAACACACATAACTTTATTATACTCACATGGGCATTGATAGCTTTGTCAAAATCTTCATGCTTTTTAATCAATGCTTCTACATTGTCTCCTTTGGAATCCACTTCTTCTGCTGCTAAAAATGCTTCACGTGCTGACATCCAATTCTCTGCTTGCTCACAATCTCGATAGAAGAGCTGCAGTTCCAAACACTGATCTAACTGCATCCGTCGAGCAATCCAAGCTCTGAAATGCAAATTAAAGATATATTTGAAAGGAACTTGGACTATTAGCTAGGCATACTGTGAAGAAGCTTCCAAGCTTTCAAGAGTTAATGTCACTAATCTTCAGGAAAGAATGACAGAGCAAGAAGAGTTCTTTTCACAGCACCATCATGAAAGCTTCAGGTCATAAAAATAGATTTACCTCCTAACATTAAATGAAAAACTTCAGAAAGCAGTATATATATTTTTTTCTTTTTTTTGTTTCCAATTTGCCCGATTCTTAACATGAGCAGTTTTCTGCATTAAACTTCTTTCTGAGAATGTAATATTTACTATCACATTTAATATACAAGTCTAAAGCAAATTCATGTTCTACATAAACTTTAGGACTGAATTCAATAAAGCTAAGCTGGCATACATAGTTGAAATGATGTGTGGCTGGAGAGAGGATAAAGAGTGTTAACCCAACTAACAGTCCAAATAGACTTTACTGGTTTAGGCCTTAGAATAAAGCAATACACACATTTGTGAATAGTGTAATAATTCCTGTCTTGAATAATACCAATTCATATGTGCTGAATTACCGGAAGAGCTTCGTGGGTGTATTAGCCCCACAATTAGTATTTATTTACTTTATTTATTTGGCATAAAGCTAAACAATTACAAACTCTTTAGTGAAATTTGGCCCTGGTCACTCATTCAGTAAACAACTACTATTATTCAAGCAAATTTAATAACTAAATATCATTATCCAAAGTTAAATTGTCTCTTTCTCCACACTCCATTTCCACTTATTTTTTACATTATGTAAATATTGATCCACTCTCTTTCTTCTCTAAGGGTGGCGTGCACCATGTTGGAGTAAATTGCTTCGAAAGTAACGTTTACTAAAGAAGTTCCCACTACGGAAGTAGGTTACTACGGGAACAATTTACCCCGAAAGTAACGGAGAGCTCAATTACAATTTACTCTTTTAGTTACGACTACGGAAGTAAGAGCTCATTACTCTCAAAGGTATTGTTTTGTTTGCGTGATTTACTTGATGCAATCATGAATAAGGTTATGTGCGATAGGAAAAGGGGAGAAACGTCAGCAAAAGCGATAAATGTTTGTTGGTAGAAATAAAGAAAATCCATTTAAACAATATGAGTGTACAAAATATGCTATAACCTGCATTACGTTGGTCTTCAAAGCCAGTGAGATACCACAGAACACCAAAGTAGAGATACCGCCAACACTCGTAACGTGCGTTCTTAATTACTTTTTATTTTAGGTTTATTAGTATTTTACGTTTCTGATTTACGGGAGGTTAGGTTAGGGTTATATATATATAAGCTTAGGTTCCTGGTTCACGAGAAGTTACTTTTATTAACGTTTTCAATGAGGACCCAAGTAATGCACTACTTTTTATTTTAGGTTTATTAGGTTTTTACGTTTCTGATTTACGGGAGGTTAGGTTAGGGTTATATATATAAGCTTAGGTTCCTGGTTCACGAGAAGTTACTTTTATTAACGTTTTCAATGAGGACCCAAGTAATGCACAAAAGCCAAACGTGTTATAAAGATGCTGGAATGTTGGATTGACGAGTTTAATAAGTCTAGCGACGGGAAATGTACTGAAGAGCAGCTTAAAATTCTTGAAACAATACTTCTAATGTTCATTTTGCACCGCAGATCACTTGCGTGTTAATAGAGAATACCCTTTCTGATTTCGCAAAAGTTCACATGGGTACAAAATAGTAACATGCATGCAGTCAATTCCACACACAATGCGTGGGAAATCTGTGAAAGTGAAGAAGAATTGCCTTTTATTTACTTAACACTCGTGTATATTTATATGTGTAGCTACCTTGCTCTTAACCTCAAAAGCGCTCTAACAATGCAGTGAAATACATGGCCAGCAGACGCGTGGTGAACGTTTATATATAAGATCGCCTGTAATATAGGGATTACAATGAACTTTGCTTAATGTGACATGAAAATGCTGGTAAACTAAAGGTATAATTTGCATGCACTTAACGTAATGGGATTGACTCTTAATTCATAGTTCTTTTATTACTTCGAGCTAGTACCGACTGGTTCTAATTACCATGTGAAATCAAACTTGACGTAATGGGAGGGAAAAGTTACATCGCGTTAAGTTAATTCTAAATATCTCCATTTAATACAGTGTAAGACTGTCACATTACGTAAAATTCATCGTAATGCCGGCTCAAGCTTCTGAAATATTCCGGTACGAAACAATTATAGGACGCATAACAATAATTACAATTTGGATTATAGAGCTGAATTTGTGTCTGAGTTTTGTTGAAATGTTGTCCAAGCAGGTTCAAAAGGCGTGTATAAGATTCTTTCCTAATACCGAAATGTTCATTGAACTTTCTCTCTCTCTCTCTCTGTATAAGTAGCATATGGTTCTCGCATAGCACTATCGCATTTCCGTTGTTTTAATTTTTTTTGCCATCGAGATCATCAATGTTATCTAAGTAATCCATGAAAGCATCAAAAATATCTTCCTCCAAATACGATATGGTATTCTATTTATTTAAAGGTGAGTCGGAATTGTAACACTAACATCACTTAAGTTTACTCACTTAACATGTTTCGGGAAACCGTTGTTCCCATCCTCAATTATAACTTTTGCTTCTTGTGACTTGTTGGTCTAGATACTGTAATGCAAGAAGCTAAAAACAGTGATGTGTATTGAATTTATTTAAAGGTGAGTCGGAATTGTAACACTAACATCACTTAAGTTTACTCACTTAACATGTTTCGGGAAACCGTTGTTCCCATCCTCGCTTTATAGCTTCTTTTCATTACAATATGGTATTCTAGTTCAATTGACAGGTAAGTTACTCCATCCAGGTTGCAAGAGCAAATTCTAACCTATACTTGTGCTCTATTTAATTTCGTAGTAACATACTACACGATGGTGCTCTCCGACATTTACTTCTACGGTAATTGAATCTGGGAGTATCTGAAAGGAGTAAAATTCTTTGGAAGTAGTTTACTCTAGCATGGAAGTCGCCGAGTGTTGACTTGAATAGTAGTTTACTATGAAAGCGGAGCTTACTCCAGGTTGGTGCACGCCACCCTAAATATTCTGTTTAAAAGTCATCTTCTGTCCTTTACAAACTACTTGTGATTAGTGAGTTCTTTCCTCCATTTTTTAGTTCCTTGACAATCGAACATTTAAATAAAAGATACCAATGATCTCTTTTCTGTTAAGCGCCTAAACAAATTTGTTTCTCTGCATCTTCAAACCTTAATTTTGCCTCTTTCCAAAACCCTTTAGTTTTCGCTTCTCTCCTCCTCCTCCTCCTCCTCCTCCTCCTCCTCCTCCTCCTCCTCCTCCTCCACATATTGCCTAACCCATTGCATTTCAAAATATTCTTATGCTATTTATCTATCTATTATCCTTTAGAGATGATTCTTGATAAACTAAACACTGTTTTAGTTCTTGTTCCAACAATGTTTGTTACCTTAAATTCGCAAACTTTACAAAGTGTTATCACTACATAACACGTAAACTACTACACATTGTCCACATGCACCTTTAAGCGTAAATTCACCAGCTTCATCTCCTCCCCATCCCCAACAGCCCATTTAGCATTACAAAGCCATTATTCTCACAAAACTGAATTTTAATTCCTCATTTACCTTGTCTTTATTGTCTCTATGCCATATTTGCTAAGTTTCCGTATCCCCATTATCTTCCAAAAATATTTAATTCCTTTATCTCCAACTCTTGTTCAAATCTCCTAATAGCATTAACTCCATCAAGGGAAATTCTGCTTTTATATGACCTTTAACATTCTTCCTTATACCCTGTTTACTGGTAAAATTGTACGCCTGAAGCTCAAAGTCCACAGTTAGTAATTAAACTGTTGGACACCACCTTTCTGAACTGTCAGTGGGAGTGTATAGACATAAACTCAATTCTACAAAAGAGAAGAAGAGTGGTAAACAAAATAGGTGTGAAAAGATGACAGCATTTCACCATTCCCTTATACCAAGAACAAAATTGGGTGTGTAAACTATGGTAAGTGCAGCTCTTCCAAGCTCTTTGTAAATTTATGCCAATTTTGAATTTGCATGTTAAAAATTGCTTTCACATATTTTAATGAAGGATAAACAACATTCAAACAAACCTTTTTTAACACACTAAAAGAAAAATGCATTCATCTCAAAACTAAATACTGGAGTTATACCAATTAATAGGGACCCCAGATTGTCGGTAAATAAAATAATGTAATATCGGTGTAAAAATATTATAGTGAGCGGTGTTTTGGGCGGTAAATAAAACTGCTTAACGGTGTTATCTCGTGCAAAAAAAAGGGAAAAAACAAAAACACAGTTTAAACTACTTTACTGTGGAACAAAGGGCACCTTACATGTAACTTAAAAAAGAGGAGCATGAAAATATTTACATAGTATACATTTCGACTGATTTACTTTGTTAGAGACAAAGCCACCATAAGTTCGGTGTTCTCTGGCTTAAGATTTGTTCTTAAGTTTGTCATGTTGTTCCCATATGCAGAGAAAAGTCTTTCACTGTCCACATTGGACATGGGTACCCACAATAGTTTCATACACTTCTCACTGAAACACAAGTGATCACATTGAAGTCCAGTATGTTCACTTCAGCAGCATCATCTAATTTCTCACACATCATGTTCTTCAGAGGAGCATATTCCTCCTCGAATGTCTTCTCTGGCAAGTCTTGCAGAAAAGGTAACATTCTTCTTGCTTTTTCTATAGTTATATCAGTAGATGCCTCATTTGATACTATTTTTCGTATATCAAACAATTTAACTGCAGAATGAATATCATCATCAGCTGGATCAGCTGACATTAAGGAATTCAGCTTGGTAACTGACTTTATGCCCAATTGCTTGAACTGACTGATAACATAAGACTTCTTGAGGGTTGGCAGTCTCTGAAGAAGACTTGAAGTTTTCTCTCCAAACGAGCCCTCAGCTACTATTGTGATGCCATTTGATATATCTTTAAGTTTGCTATATAGTTTATGAACAAATGGATATTTAGATCCCTCAAGCACTTCAGTAAGGCAAATGGTGTCTTTGCAGTGTTCAAGAAGGAAAGATGCCTGGCAGTTTATTATATTTTGAGACCGCATTGAAATACTACTGTGGAATCGGTTTGAATTCCTGCGTGCCACAAACCTAAACTGACCTGGCAACGTCTGGCACATGCTGTCTGTACGGCACGCGAACGGCACATTGCCAACTCCGTCAGCTGAATTGTGCATGCGCTAGCTTAATTTGAAACGTGGCTCCATCGGCATAATTCCTTTTCTTCTTCAGAGCAGAAGGTAAACACTCCTTGCGCTAAATTGTAACGTAATTTAAAGAATATAACTTGACTCCAAACGAATCTTTCAGTATAGCAGACACAAAATATACCTAGACATGCATTCACATTATGGCAACGTCGCAAGACAGCAACAATTTTCATGCGAGGGGTACAGGAAACGGAGACAGTGATTGGTAGAAGAGGCTGTCTACTGTCAGAATTGACTTGAACCAGACTTAGAAATTCATGCATTATTTAACGATACCTTTGCGACAGTCTTTTCCAGCCGGCATGAAATGGGGCGATGCAAGCACGAATCGTTAAAATACGGCATTAGAGAAGAATTGCAGGTAGTATTGTCATTTAAATCCAAAGAATAATTTGAGTGAAATGAGAAATCCGTCACTGATGCGGTGTTGCCGAGTTCCTATAAACATGGCATTCCTTTTGCTGTGCATGCGATAGGTGAAGAGTGAAGAGGACGGGGTAGTGGAAGCAGTACCGATGTTTGCCGAAGCTCTGGTTAAATCACAGTGCAGTTTGGTGTTCTGTGCCGTGCAGCATGGCCGTAACGAATGACAATACAGGTATCCGTAAATGATTGATAAGCAAAATATCTGGTTTATGTGAAAAGGAGAGACAAACGCCAAAAAAAAAATAAAGGAGAGAGAGAAAAATTTCGGGTTATTTTGCACTTTTTTTTTTCATAACGGTGTTATTTCACGTTTTTGCGATATAGAACTAATGTCGCGTTATTTCGCAACTCAGAATGGATATATATGTGGAATTTAAAAATAATTGATTAAAGGTTTTCCTTATTGTTAATTTTCGGCCAATTTCGCGAAATAACTACACGCGAAAAGTCGGGGTCCCTACCAATTAACTATCCATCCACCAGTAACAATGAGGTTTAAGCTGCATATCTTGCAGGATGTCTGTAATGCTCGAGTTCACTATCCTGGTTATGCTTCTAAATTATATGACACTAGCATTATTATTCTACAGGGAAACAACCGAGTACCCTTAATGCATTCAGAGTTTAAGGATGTTTTGATATAGGCCTTAATGCAGAAATGCAAAGTGAATACTCCGTCTTAAGAAGCAGGGCTTTAACTCCTGAGGTGAATGTGGCATTCTTTTATTTCAAAAAACATTCAAGGCCCTTGACAATTTTGTTGTCATAATACAGCAGCTGGGATTACTTAAAACTGAATGAATGCTTTTCAGACAGTTCATATTCAGAAAAAATGTAAGAGTCAAGAATATTTTCAGCAAATAATTTATTTCTGACAAGCCATATCAGTTAACTTACTTTTCAAGTTCTTGTCTAGCCTCTGTCATACTTTCAAGTTTTTCCTGAATTTCAACACTTGCATAATGTCCTGATTGTAGAAGCTGCTGACCAAAGAGCTCAAATGCTTGGAATGTTCCTGCACGGGCATCAATCTCTGTGCGATGCTCCTAGAAGAACAAAGCACATGTTTAATGGCTTTGCATAATCAAAGGTCTTTCTTATTTTTCCAAACTTATAACACTTTTACATCTTCAGGTGATAATTAACACAGTATACTTAGGCAAGTGATAATTTACTAAAGTATCTCTCCTATGTAAGACATAATTTCTTCGATAAAATTATAAATTCAAACACAACACAGGCTGCTAGAAGTACTTTGAAAAAGAATAATTCTGACTTCAAAACCAGGGATATTGGATTAAGACACATTAGTCATTGATTAAACTATAACATTTTATTGATGGTACTAAGCAATATTAGTCTTAATGAACTATATTAATAAGAAAATGTCATGCAGTAAACAACCATATGGCAAGAATGCCTTTGCAAGGCTTTTTAAAACATTGGTGAAAGCAGCTGAAACAAAGAGTCAGATTTTGGTTTCCCAGAAATACATTCACAACCTCAAGTAAATTCATAGAATGTTATGAGAAACTATGGACAAAAGTATTCATTTCCAAAAAGCTTTGAATGGAAACAATTTTTGACTTAATACAACAGGAACATTAACAGCAAACCCAAACAACATTATTTGGGCTTGATTTGAAAGATTTAATAGCCTAGATTAATGAAATAATGGTTAAATAAATTTATTTATACCTATTCTAGCTTCCTTTAATCTCTTATTAGCAATAATCACAATTCTAGCCAAGCTTTCACGCTTTTAACTTCTTAGTGACAAGAGATGCAAATTTTAACTCCCTTAGAAGAAGTGAATTATTGTACTCTTATCACTAATGCCACTATTCTTAGAACCAAATGTTGTTTAGGAACCTCAGTTACCCTGATAGTGTACTCGCCTGCAACAAGTATCAAGCAGTAAACATTGAAAATGGACCATCACCATGCAACGTGGTTTAAGAATTAAGGCATTACTTATCACATCTTTTTACAGCCATAATGACATTTGAAGTCTTATCTGCTTCTGATGTACCCTCACCATCTTCTGTAAGGGCCAAAACCAAATCAGAAAATTATCTATGTTGGCACTGCCATGAAACAAAATGAGCACCAATCCGTAATGCTACTTAAGTTTGGGAGCATCGGACTGCCACTGGAGATTTGAAGACCAGAGGTATGATTCCAGCAAAAATCAATCCTGGATTCCTTTGACAAATCACTCTTAATCTAAAATAATAGCAAAATTATTACCTAAGCCCTTCAAGCTTAAATCACTTTCTTTGCTTATCAACTTCAAACCTCTTATCTACTGAATTGAATTGAGTTTTTTATTTATGGACGCTCTTTAACTACTACGGTTCTTAGTGTCCCAATCTATATTGGGCATGAAAGATCAGTAATTTTGCTCAGAGGCCTCCTTATCAGGCTTAAGGTTCTTTTATGTGCCATAAATCTATGATACAGGCCCACTGGTTTTACTTCCCTTCCAAAGGAAGCCATGCCAAGGATTTTTCATCCCCCCTGCCAGGTTTGAACCCGGGACCTCAAGAACTAGAGGCTAGCATGGTAACCACTACACCATGGAGGACAACCTCTTGT
The DNA here is from genome assembly GCA_030765065.1 of Deroplatys truncata. Taxonomy (NCBI): domain Eukaryota; kingdom Metazoa; phylum Arthropoda; class Insecta; order Mantodea; family Mantidae; genus Deroplatys; species Deroplatys truncata. Next base: position 801,299 of record CM060976.1, read on the forward strand.
ATACTGATGGAGCGCACACATGCATGCATATGCACATACACACACAACAAAAATGCCTTTAGTTTAGTTTACAATTAAAAAGATCACTGTATTTGGTAAAAAGATTGCAGGAAGCAGATTTAAGCTTTAATTGCTGGGTTCATCAGTATATTTTACTGCTATAATTGTAATTAATGTAGCCTTCATCTGCTTTTATAATATGCACAAGAGCATTTCTAATTTATGTTACAGTAACAGTAAGAAATACAATAAAGTTCAATGCTTAATGATAATTGTTAACTTTTATCTTGTTACTTTATATAAGCATCAAAAGGAAATTATTTTAAATTTTCCCACCTTTATTGTACATAGTTCATAATTATTGACAATTGATTACAACAGAGAAAAGAAAACGGAAGTTAAACAAGTAAACCAAGTACTTCAATAACTTATGCACAAATTATACAAACAAACCAACACGAAAATGAATTGTTGAAACCTTAGCCTAATCCTTAGTAAGTTGGATGAACAAAATGAAATAAATAAAATGATAATTAAAAGACTGGATAAACTAGAGAAAAAGGTGGAAAATAATAAAGTACACAAGAAAAAATAAACTAACGTCTTAGGATTGCAACACGGAATGCCAATGAGCTCCTGTAAAAAATACACAAATTCTGGAATGAAAACAAATTGACGTTTGTTTAATATCCGTAACTCAACTCGCAAAACAATCCTTTATGAAAATACGGGGATTGAGAATGTACCACACTATCCATCTTTCAAATACATCCAGAGGAGATCCAGCTGTGATAATTAAAGAGTCACTTAACATCACAGTGATATACTATCCTCCACAATATATGCTACAAAAAATAATTACTTTAGATTTCTTTAGATCACTTGGTAGCAAATTAATCATTGGTGAAAATTTTAAAGCAAAACAAGACTAAATACTCTATGATAATTAGTGAATTGTGATTTTTATTCCACAGGTTTAAAGACAAACTGGCATTCTGACAGAAAGAAAGTGCCAGACATCATTGGCTTCTTTGCTTTAAGGATTTATCATAACATTTTATACAAGTGGATCATTGTGATGATTTCTCATCAGATCATACAACTATAATTTTGACCATTAATGAAAATTTGGTACAAAAGGAAGCATCACCTAAATTAACTAGTCAACGAACAAACTAAAAGGATTCAGAGCTTCACTGAACTCTGAATGCCACTAAAACACACTGAACAGATAGAAAAAGAAGTTGACCTGTTAATGCCAGCATTCAGCCTGGAGGAACAACACACCAGTCAAATCTATTGTGTATGGCAAAATTAACATAAATTCTCTCTTGAAGTATAGGAGTTAGTTAATGAAAAAGGAAAAGCTTGCAAATTTGGGCAACACAGTTGATCTCATTCAGATACAAGAATAGTTAAATGACTAAGCAACAAGATTAAAAATGCAATTATCTCCAAGAGTTGATTGTAAATAAAGATACTATTTACTTTGGGAAGCTACTAAGGATCTTAACACAAACACTCCCATTAGAAAAGATAATAATGAGTGGGCTAAATATGATAAAGAAAAAGCAAGATGCATTTGCAGAGGAAACTTTCAAACCATTCTCAAGGCAACAGCTGATAAAAACATTGCAATAAACTGCCTGAATGATTTCTCAACTTGGTAACAATGAAAGAACTCAAACAGGAAATTAAAAATGTGAAAAAAGTTTCAGGATATGACCTAATTACAGGACAGGTGCCTAAAGAGCTACCTAATGAAACTTCTACACATTATAAATGCTAAAATAAGAGCTGAAGCTTTCCTGACTCAATTTTCTCAGGTTTCTAACCAGGTAAATGGTTGGATAAAACTGACACTTCCAATCATCTTCATCTTCAGGATAAACATGGAAATGGAAGTCCTGATCTCCATACTTATAGTGCCAGAGTGAAGCTGAAACCTCAATGGTTCACATGATTTTCTTGGCCATGAAGCAACTTGGATTTAATGTGATACATATGGACACAGACTGGCAGAAAACTATTTATAGTACTTGTGTACACCTGATATTTTGAATTTGAGCAAGGACCTTCTAGAAATACTGTGAAATTTACTAAAATCCTGGAAGACAACAGGTTGACAACTAGGTGTTAAGGCTTTATATCATCAGTGCCAATGCCAAACTTAGTTGTTGAATTACAGTCAAGATTTTTCAAATGAGACGGCAGGGCTTCCTTTACCCTTCTTTTCCAGTAGCTCAATACTTTGCCACTATCTTGGTCTTATTGAACTTGGCCCTGTAGTCTTTATCAATACAATGATCAGCCAGTCCAGACTTTTATAGACTTTGTATGAGCCTGAATACTGTTATCAAACTGAAATACATATCCAGACAGTGGAAAGTAGCAAAAGTTATCATGATCCCAAAGCCAGGAAAAGATCCTAATAATAAAAAGTCTTATCGACCTATATTATTGTCAGCAGTATTATCTAAAACATTTGAAAGATTGTTGCTAACTGCTTGAAGCCAATACTGAAAGACAAATCTAATCCCAAATCATCAATTCGGTTTCAAGAGTAAGCATTCAACCATTGATCAGGTACACAGAATAACCGAATAATTGAAGAATCACTAGAAGAAAAGAAAACATACTGCAGTATCTTTCTTGATGTTACCAAAGCCTTTGATAATGTATGACATGCTGGGTTAAACTACAGGTTACGTGATCTACCAAAGCAATACTATGAAATTCTATAATCATATCTCTCAGAAAAATTATTTCAGGTCAAACATGGAACCGAGTATTCAGAATTCAAGGAAATATTTGCAGGAAAAGACCTTGGGCCAATATTGCACTTGCCATATACTAATAACATGTCACAAAATGAAGAAACAACAATGATCACTTTTGCTGATGATACTGTCATTCTTACCATTGCGGAAACTGAAGAAGAATGCAGTAACTGAAGTTAGTGTTTGGACCAAAAGGTGGTGTACCAAACACAATGAGACAAAACAAACTCGTGTAAATAAAGCAACCTATGTTTATTAATAAACAAATCCTATATGTGAATAAGGGCAAGTACTTGGGCACGACACTTAATCCTAGGATTAAGTGGAAGGCTCATTTTAAGAAGTAAAAAGAACAATCTGCTATCTTATAAAGTAGAAAAACGTATTGGCTGTTAGGGATATATTCCCAACTTACACACAATGAATTGCTATTCTATAAGCAGTTATTAAAACCTGTATGAGTTGCAAATCTGAGACTGCAATAAGAAATCTAATATTCAGATTACACATAACTTCCAAAATACACTGCTACGTAGTACTGTTAATGCACTATAGTTGTTAGGAATGACAACATCCATAGACACTTGAAGATTGATACTGTCAGTGAAGAAATAAAACCAAGGCAGTGAAGCACGAAAAGGACTTCACAACCATCTAAACCCTACTGTGCCTCAGCTATTGGACAACAGTCTCAAGAAGACTCAAAAATACAAACCCAAGGATCTAGTGCAACAATTTGTGTTCCTCAATTAAAATGCAAATGCTTAGCAGAATTATTCACTGGAATAATTTCCTGCCTAACAGTGACTTATGATAATTAAACTTTTAGATAGGTTTTTACTTAGATATAAAGGGAATAGGAATAATCCTAAGCTTTACAACTGGAAGCTATATGCTGGCCTTAAAATTCATACTCTTTCCATCACATCTGAGAAACAATTGAAAATCAACAGGACTTTAAAAGAATAGCTAAGTGTTGAATAACTTAAACCATAACAACAAATACCTCTGAAAAGGCTATGCCACAAAAAAAGTTATTTGAAATAAATTGTGTGCCTTAAAGAGGTCTATATTTTTTGTGTAGTATGTTTTCATCTATCGCTTAATGTTTACCAGCGATAGAAGATTATACAAATTCCATCCAAATGAAGAGGACTTCAAAGACTATTCCCAGAAAATTCAAGATATGCATTTTATTTGTTATATAAATATCTTTAAGGTATGGTATTTTAATCAAAATTGTTAAAAGCCACTTTTTATAAAATCAAAAATTTCAAAACATTTTCCATATAAAGGGCAGTTTGGGGTGGTGGAATTTTCTTAAAATTCTTTATGTAGCATCTTTGATAGGTCCTGAACCTAAATACCAAGTTTGGTATGATATAAATATCTTTAATGTAAGGTATTTTAATAAAAATCATTAAGAGCCATGTTTTATAAAATCAAATATTTCAAAACATTTTCCATATAAAGGGCAGTTTGGGGTGGAAGAATTTTCTTGAAAATCTTTATGTCGCATCTTTCCAAGGTACTGAACCTAAATACCCAGTTTGGTAATTATCCAACTTCTTGTTTTTGAGTTATGGTGTTCACGTGGACCTTTTTGTAAAAATGCTTCTTTTGGATTCAAGGTACCTCAAAACATGCTTTTCTGGTGAAATCTAGGTATCAAATTTTTGGGTAGAATGCAATATTTTTCTACCTACTATATACATGACAGAGATCAGCATTTACCAAGGCAGTATAAAAAATGTTGGCGGACTGAGTTGAATCAGTCTTTTTAGGTGGGGGAGCGCCTCCAATTTCAGAGCTGCCAACCTAAACATAATTTTGATGCACACAGCAAGTTATGACTGTATTTTTCATCAGTTTATCATGGTGGTGCTGCTTAAATGTTTGTAAAAATATAAGGAATATGAATGAAATAAAAATTTACTATAAAATACTCATACAGTTCTACTCCATTAACTGGGAATCACATTTATTTTCTCATGAATTTTCACAAGTAAAATGTACACAATGACAAATTGTTACAAGTCTTACATAAAATCATTTAGAATAAAATATATGGTACATATTAACCTTCACCTCACATATAAAAAGAACAAATACACTACAGAGCTTTGAACACCTGTTTCCTGATGGCATTGCCAGATGAGTGAGGTAGTGCTGGCTCAGCACTGCAACCTCCAGTTCCATCAGACCATACTTGAAAAGGCTGTAACTATAGGTGGGATACAGGATACCGAAGTAATAGTAAAATGTTTTAAAAAAAAAAGGTCCACTATATTATTATTATTATTATTATTATTATTATTATTATTATTATTATTATTATTATTATTATTATTATTATTATTTACAATTAATGAAATTATTGTACTTTTCACAGCTTGCCTGGTTAGGGAATGTGAAATGGAGCCAGCCGAAATATCCAACATCATAGCCGGGTTTTTTCAGCTGGCTCTATTTCACTGTACATTGGCTTTGAAATTGAGAAACAATTGAATGGCGATCACATCACAAAATGATAAAAGTACTGAAAAATTCAAGCCAATAACAAGGAATAACTGACGCTATAAAAAGAATTATTTGAAATGAACTGTTGTTTGAAAGATATCTACACTTTTTATGTAGGAAGCTTTTGTCTATCTCTTATGGTTTAGCAGTTTTAATTCTGAATGAAGAGCATTTCATAGGCTATTTCCAGAAAATTCCAGCTATACATTTTATGTGTCTTAATATCTTAAATACATGGTATTTTAATCAATAATCAAAATCGTTAGAGCCACTTCTGAGAAAATATAAAATACTAAAAGCTTTTCTATGTAAATGATAGTTTGGAGTGGGGGGTTTTTCTTTTGGCAGATACTGAATTACCAATTTGGCACCTCTCTCTCCTTAAATATATGTTTCTGAACATTCAAATATCCAGGAGAAATAATCAGTTTGGGTATGTATAATGAAGGTATAATATTTCAACTTTTTAATATTGAAGCAAAAAGAGCCAAACCCCATAAATAATATTAAAATAATGAGGATAACCTCATTCAGAATCTTAAATTTTGTATAAAAGTGATTACTGAAACTTATTATATTATTTTCTTTGTAATCTCAATTGTTTCCATAGGATCATATATTTGATTTATTTATTGATGTGAATTTTAGGCAAAATGTAATTAATAATACTAATATTTTATAGATTTAATGTGGACAGTTTAGCTCATAAATTAGATTGGTTAATAATGCATCCATAACACAGAGAAAGAGATGTTACTGGATGATTGATCCTGACATAGTCATGTATGATGGATGGCCAATCATAGGCATCTTCACCAAAATGCGAGAGCATCACTTCCCAGCGGACAGCCAGACATGTGTATGAAACAGTCTTGGAAAATACTGTACAGAAGTTTGTGTGAAACAGTCTCAGAAAATAAGTTACAAGCTGCAAAATGTGCTTAACTTAACATTTATGTTATATTATTGTGAAGAGTTGGCAATCTACAATTACAAGTAGTATTTTAAATGTGGAAAACTTCAATAAATATTTGAGTGATCTGTATATTCACATGTTATAATTCAAGGCATTTCCGAATTCATACAATTCCTGTTCAGCCCTTACATTGTTAACATCACTGAGGTTAAATTTCTCAAAACCGTGGTATAAGAAGTATGGACTGGAATGTACTTAGAAGAGGAAAGGAAATAACATACCCTTCTGGTGGGCTTTACCTTCACATCTAGTCCTTGCCTACAAACTTAGTAATCCTTACCACACATAGGCTTCCATACACTCAATCCTCAAGCTATTCAACTCTACAAGCAAATCTTCTTCAACATATGTGTAAAATATTATGTTTATCTTTGAGTGTCAACTATTAAAAATGAAGATATTCTAAGTTCTAGTTCCGTGCACTGCTGTTTATCTTGGAGTAACATTATTGGCCAATGACAAGATACCCTATCATTAAACCTTATATACGCATTTTCCATTAAGGCACTCATCCACAATGCAACTTAAATGGCTTGCAACTTCAAGAATTGCAAGAAACAGTTATGGCACGTAAACGGATATTCAAGTTGGAAAATTGCAGACACCACACAATTTTGGTGCAATTTCTGAACTGCATGCAATTTCAAAAGTGACAACTATGTAAATGGTGGATAAAAGAAAGTTGCACCATACGAAAGTGGCATGAACCAATAAGATCATTTTTGTGTTGCAACTTTGTCACATAATTGGTGCTAAAATGGCTATTTAAGAAGTTAATGAAACACTAGGTGCACAAAAGCAGTCTGCAGAAGACAGATTAAGTATATATTATGTCAGCTGCATATTTAGGTTTGTTGTAAATAAAATAAAACAATGCATTATTGAAGTATGGTGACAGATGATAGGTTAAGAACTTGATAATAGGTTACAATGAGTCAGAACAAGTTAATTGAGATTTAATTCAGGCCAAAGAGTATTCATGGAAAACTGAAATACAAACAAGCAAAACAGCAGATGATGAGACACCATAATGGCATCAAGGGAAATTAAAGTGTATAATCTTTCTAATGCTAAGCCATCTAGACCACAATCTTAATTTTTAAATAAAATACACTAGAAAACAGTATGTTTAAGGGGACCAATTTAAAATGTGATAAATGTACTTAAGCTCTAGGTTATTAAATAATCTTTGAAAATGCATATACCAACAATTTCAATATTAAATATGAGAGTACATGAAGATCCCTTACAGACTTTGGCATGTCGCTAACATGTTTCAAATTTGATAATAAATCTGTGAGCACTCTGGTTGTTGTGTGCCCATTCCTAACATGTACTCTTCAAAACCTTGTTAATATTGTTCATTATGATTATGAAAATGTAGAAAAAATTTACCATATTATACATGTAATGCTAAGGCACATGACAATATTTTCCAAATTAGTGCAGAAAAAGGAAGATGATTTAGAAATAGAACATGAAAATTTAGATGAACATTTGCACACTGTCACTCTGAGATTGTAAAAAAGTAGTGAGTGTAAAATGTCAGTATTTAAAAACCGTAAATGTAAAATCTGACAAATTTCCTTGCATCAGTTGCTCTAAGACTAGGAAAATGTAATGGGGTTAAATATTAGCACTACAAAGTATGGCTTTCTTTATTGGTTTGTTTGATATCTATCAAACAAGGTAGTAAAGATTTTCTGCAATGTTAATCATCAATAATGTTAAACATTCTAGCATTATCATACAAAATTGTGTGTGTATATATATTTGTGAAAATTGCAACACCAAGAAAGAATTTCCCGAATAACTCCAAACTTGATGGAAATGTAGAAGAGTGTGCAAGCAATAAGTGATTAGATCTGCAGAGAGATGGGGTACATGTAGGCCGAGCAGAGCCCTCTCGTGTCTGTCCAACAAGGTCAGTGTTGCGCCCAGTATACTCAGTGCACAGCTGTCAAACAAGGTGGAAAAAATAAAGATAGTGCCTGTATGCCTCATCAACGTCAACGGGGTCCATATCGGCATGTGAGTGAGTTCAAACGGGGCAGAATGATCGGTCTCCAGGAAGCAGGTTTGTCATACCATGACATTTCGGCTCATACAGGGTATGTTGCTACAACAGCGATGCGTGTGTGGAAGCAGTGGAAAGATGAAGGTTGTACACAGCGAAGAGCGGGTACTGGACCATGAAACGACCACAGCACGGGATGACCATCATCTTGTCCACATGGTCATAATGGACCATACAGCTTCATCCAAGTGTTGGAGCACTGCAATGGGTGTGAACTTGTCTGCATCAACAGTTTGTCGCCTTCTGCTGCAGGTTGGACTGGTTGCATGCATGCCATTATGACGGCTTCGATTGTCCAGAAACCATAAGCTCCTCTAACTGCAATGGGCACATGAACACCGTCATTGGGGTGCTGAGTGGCAAAATGTAGTCTTTTTGGATGAGTCCCACTTCAACGTGTCCTAGAGTGATGGGCGCATATGTGTCCAGCGGTACCGTGGTGAGCGCAACCTGGATGGCTGCATTGTTGAGCGGCATAGCAGACAAACACCAGGTGTGATGGTTTGGGGCACCATTGGTTACAACAACCGATCTTGCCTCCTATGAATTGAGGGCACTTTGAACAGCAACCGGTACCTAACGGTGGTTGTACAGCCTGAGGTACTCTCCCTGCTTCAGGAATTTCCACAGGCCACACTTCAACAGGACAATGCCCGGCCACATATTGCGAGGAATGTACAAGCCTTCTTCGAAGAGCGATGGGTACCATTGCTTCCCTGGCCTGCACGTTTGCCTGACATGTCACCCATCGAACATGTCTGGGATATGGTTGGTCAGCACCTGGTGCATCACGGTCCTCCAATAACCGTGTCATGGATTTGTGGGCTGGAATACAAACTGTGTGGAGGGAAATTCCTCAGGAACTTTTTGATTCAATGCCACGGCATATAGCAGCTCTAACTGCAGCGCATGGAGGCCACACCAAATCGTCCTCCGTGGTGTAGTGGTTACCATGCTAGCCTCTAGTTCCCGAGGTCACGGGTTCAAACCCGGTGGAGGGCGATGGATTTTTTCGGGTAAAGATCCTTAGCATGGCTTCCTTCTCGTGTCATAGATTTACAGCACGTAAAAGAACCTTGATTCTGATAAAGAGGCCTCTGAGCAAAATTACCGGTTCTTCACGCCCAAAGTAGAATGGGATGCTAAGAACCATAGCAGTTAAAGAGCGTCCATAAATAAAACTCAATTTCAATTTACACCAAATATTTAATATTAGGGTTCAAAAGTTAGGTATAGATTTGAAAAGTTTATCATTTGTTAGTTGTCATGTACTTAACCTGTGGTATTAAATTCATTGAATTCATGCATTTCCTTTTTGGTGTTGCAATTTTCACAAACGGCAGTGTGTGTGTGTATAATTTATTTATTTATTTATTTTACATTTTTGTTTTCATTGCTATGGTAAAGTAAGAAACAAGCAAGCTGCAGATGAAACTTAATTATCAGAGGACATGCCCACCAAAAATGAAGCTGACTAGAAAAGCAGCACATACAAAAAATGTTACATAAATCCAGCAAGGAGTAAATAAATAGTCAGCGCAACATTTCTGTGAGCAAGCCAGTTTTCAAGCTACACACAGGAAACAATACAAATTTGTGCTATGTGTAAACAGTATGCACCACATTTGTTGTACACTCAAAAAGTGGTGTATAATGTAAGTTGCACAGTGGATGAGCACCTTCACTTATTTTTATGGTAAAATTAATGGCAGGAAAAATGAGAAACATTCCATAGAAACAGTGCTCAATGAAGAGTTAACATGAACACACAGCACGAATACTTGTAAACACAAGAAGTAAGGCAGGCAAGTGGTAAAATCTCATGGCAAGTTCATGAACAGTAAAGTGCATGATTTTGTTCAATTCTACTTGCAACCTATTAGTAGTAAAAGCAGTGTAAAATAAAAATGCAGAATGAATTTGCTGATTTTGAACCACTCTTCCAAGTTTTCCTCTCTATGGGCAAAGAACATCTGCTCTAGAAGGACTATAATGCCCTCACTTTCTAAGCTCTGGTAACTAATAAAAATCTTTGATTAGATAGTGATTTTCTAGTCACAACATAAATTATATACTGGATACATATCCACCTTATAGAATCATGTAGCACACTATTCTTACTGTTAGTAGCTGTTAAATGTGTTCAATTGATTATTAGAAATTTATTCATGCTATGCTGTTTAAATTCTACTATGTTATGTAGCACACAAACACTGCACACTACATATTGAGTGTACCTGTGGAACCCCATAGTGGGCGTCTATTTCAGCTCGGAGGTTCTACAAGAAAAGAACATTTAATGTAATTCTTCTAGTTTTGCTAGCTCTTAAAAACTGCAGAAACACATGGTTTATATCCAATGTCTGCTAAACATAAAAAATATGCCAATTAATTATTAAAAATCATTAAAAATCTTCTCATCTAAACCTCTGAACATATGTACATAAAAACATTTCAACAGTACAAATAGTTGTAAATATTTACAACAATCCATCCTGCAGAATATGTTAGAACTGCCTCCACCCCTCTCCTATTAAAACCTAAAACTTTAATCATAATTCACTGAAGCAGAAATGTACAAAATCAGAACTTTTCTACACTGAAACGTTATAACCTTCTAATGACTTTTTGCAAATGAGGAATTTATTTACTTTATATTAGGTATACAAGCTGGTTTCAAGGCTTACAAAAGATCCTAGATGTTAAGTTATCTTTCATTTTTATAACAAAACTTGCAAATGTTTTCACTTCATCCACAACTGCTTTAGCAGTACCTTAATAAAGCATTGCCTTTCTAACAGATGATTGAACTACATGAACATTGGATTTATACTATAAATGTTACCATGTGAGAAGATGGAGAAAACACACCAATTGCCAAGTTCCAGAATAACTGAAGGCACTTAAAAGAAATGGGCTTGTAACTAATGGTTTTTAGAGCATTAAATAAAAATTATGTTCTTTACCTGATGCCTCTCTAACAAAGCCTCTGCACCAGTTACATCATTGGCTAGCTCATCACTTGACACAAGACCCATCATGCTGTTGATCCAAGACATTAGATCACGATAATCACTAAGGAAACGCTGTAAATCATAGGAATCCAGCAATTTCTCTTTGCGACTATTTGCTTTAGCAGTTAGCTGTGTCCATTCTTCATTTATTTCTTTCTGTTTGGCATAAGTTTGATCAGCTGTCTCTGGGTGTGTTTGCATTAAGCGATTTGCAGTTTCATCTAACTGGCGAATCTGCAATAAAAAATTAATGCATTCAGTCATGCATAGTAATGATCAAAATGTTCCTACTCTATAATTTTATCTTGGTGCACACAAAGTAAAAGCTATCAGATGCATCATATATACATGTGAAAAGTACACGACTTAACTCCAAAGCATTCTTAATACTTGAGTTTTATGTGTATGTTGCGAGTTGAGTATACATGAGTGTGTTTTGAATTATATCTAGATGTAACAATTAATGATAATTATTTTTAAAATTTGCATTTATTTTTAATTGTTGGTGATTTGTGTTGAATTTCACAAACTTCACAAAATGTTGCACCAATTTTGGGATAAAACTGGTGGATAGGAGGTACAATTAAAGTTAACCAATACCAGGTTAGCAGAAATGTTATTTTCCATTCCCATTTCATTAATAATTTTCAAGTTTCAACTTGATTATCTCATTGAACTTTACTAAGTTTGATGCAGCAAACTGAAACTGGAAAAGATGTGCTAACTTTTAGGTCAAATTTTAACAGAGAATATTAAACTCAGCCATTTTATTGCACCCAGCTTAAATTTACTTATAATGCCTAAATCCTTCATATTTTACCTTGTCACCCAAAGCTGCCAAATCTCTTTCCAATCCTTCATGCTTTCGTTGCAATGCCTGCACACTACGTAAATCTTTGCCAAGATCATCATTATTCAAGGCTTCATCTTTCTCCTGGATCCAATCTTTTGTTTCATCTACATCACGATGGAATCTCTGCACTTCATGAGCAGATCCCAGCTGAGTGGCACGTTCAGATGTCAACTGCTGCAGGGATGTCCATTTTTGATTCAGGTCCTTAAAGCACACATTTACAAAATTAGTTTACTCTTTTGATGAAGTGAAACTTTAATACAGAGCAAGAGTTTAAATTAACACAAACTTGAGCTTGGAGTTGAAAAAAGACCAAAACTTAAATTTGACATCATTTTGATCCATTAACTATAATTAATTTATATAAGTACATTAGATATGCTCAAGACAGCAGAATCATTGTAGTTTCCTTTAGAATAATTTACCATTCTGGTAAATGATCTCAGGCCAGGTGGTAAACTATAACCTTAATTTAGGTTTGTCAGTCTTAAAATCTCAGCCCATGCAGACCACTACTTTAATATTTATTATTTATATACTGTTTGAAATTAAGCATCATAAATAAAGTAAAGCAATTTAAAATTATTTTGGAAAATTATATCCATTTCCTTGCTCTGACAGATGCTCGACAAAGTTAGGTAGCCCCTGCCAGTGTTGTTCAGAGCAGATCAAGACATACTGCACAGACACTGCATCCTCTGCCTTCATTCACACAAGACATTATGTAGAGTGCAATATTCTGGGCGACACACAGCATACCGCCTGCCTCCTGCTGCCCTGAGAGTCACTACTTTTCTTTCAAATAGCTCCTCAATTTGCCCTATTAACCTCACATGGTTGAGTCCACCACAAACCAGACCTCCAAGTTGGGAAAAAATCTTAATACTACAGTATTCCAGAGCTCCAAATTGGGGAAAACTCTTAATACCATGCTGGAGACAATATTGTATCAGACAAATAATGCAATCTGAAGATTCTGTAACAGGGTGCACATCTTTTTTAAATATGGTTTCTTGTGAACTAAACTTTTATAGAATCCAGATCCAACAGCAAAATATGTATAAACTAGTTTTCACCTACAGGTTAGCCCACGTGGATGTTCATTTACACTGCATCTGGGAACCACTTAATCCATTATCCCCTATACCAAATACAGAGTGAAAAGTATTTCTGGAGCTAAATTCTTCAGTCAAATAATTTAATTGCCTTGCCACCAAAGTTAGATTTTGCTTTTCTCTTAGGAATTTAAAACAGCTGGATAAATAAATAGTGTCAAAGTACACAGAATACTGTTAGGCAAGGCCATTTACATCTGTTGAAAATTGACTGCTGCAAATGATCCCATGTATCGATAAACATGTCACTATTTTAGCCCCATCCACAAAATTGTAATATTTATTTAATTCCTCAAAAGTCAAATGAATAGGGCATTTTATTTAAGTTAACTTCATAATGTTACATATTCCCTGCTGTGCATTCAGTCCATTTTAGTGCTTACATCAAATTGAGAGCAATATATCAACGAAAAACTCATTTTTTATATTTTTTCACTATAAACAACCAAGTTTTTAAAAACGCCATACAAAAAATATACAAAAACATAACAGTAATATAATACTCAAAAGTATCAAAGCTGGCATCGATATAAAATATTAAATTTGTAACTCAAGATTAGCAACAATTGAATTGCTTTTTAAAGATAATTCAACATTTCAGCAAACGCTTCATATTATACGAGGGTGTATCAATAAGTAACCAGACTGATTAAATTGTATTTAAATAAACCACCCTGGAGCACAATGGCTGCTAGTGGCAGAAAGGTGAAACCTTCATCTAGCAGTGCTGTGAATGCCAGTCATGCTGAACGATTCAGATGGGAGTTAGACTCAGATACCACAGGTGGTTTTACTGTAGCCAACATGGAACTGAAATTGCAGCAATGCGCGTCAATAAAGTTTTGTGTTCATCTAGACAAACTTCCTACAGAAACCTTAGAAATGGTGCAGCAAGCATATAAAGACTATGCTTTAGGCACAATACAAGCCTTTGAGTGGCACAAACGTTTCAAAGAGGGTTATGAAGATCTTCAAGATTCTCTGCGCCCTAGAAGACCCATAACAGCAACACGCAATTGTGCAAGAAAATCGCTGCATAACAACTGCAAAGGTTGCAGAGATAATGGATTTGTCTTTTGGAACCGAAGAAGGCAGAATTCGCAATACACTTAGCTATCAAAGAGTTGCAGCAAAATGGATACTCCATGTGCTGAAGGGAAGGCTCACCGTGTCATGACGTGTCAACAATGGCTCGGAAGGTTATGACAGAAGCCAGATTTTCTGAATAGGATTATCACCTGTGATGAGAGTTGGTTCCATCAGTATGACCTCTTAACAAAACAGGAGAGTTCGCAATGGAAACATCCATCAACCAAACGCTCAGAAAAGTGCAGGAAAGGTGATGAACCTCATTTGACAAACAGGGCATTCTGTATGACCATAGTGTAACTAATCAACACACAGTAATGGCTGCTTACTATTATGATGTGCTAAAGGAGCCACTGAAGAGAAAAATCTGATGTGTTACACTCACATGACTTTCTCTACTCTTGTACAAACTATTTACAAATGCTTATTCTCCATCTACTTCATGTTAATCGAGATAAACATTTGCAGACTCTATCTTGTTGCTAAGTTTCTTGTAGATGTAAGGGGAATATATATTTACAAGGGCAATATAGAAATACAGTAGCCTTTAAGTATATACATATATCTTAATAGCTGGTTGCTATCTGCATCACCATTCCCTTTGCCACAAATTAATACTCTTTGCCTATACAAGACAAAAAAAATGAATAACGAATTCCCATTTAAGAAAATAAGTATTGGAACATTTAAGGGAATAACAAGCAATATCTCGAAAATGGTTCACTCAACAACAAAAATGTGTATGACATAAATTGTGTATTTTAACACGATCTACATTTTTTGTGTAGTAAAATTTTGTCTATCTCTTTTGGTTTACCAGTTATGCAAAAGTCGTTCACAATGAAGAATACTTTTGGAGATATTCCCAGATAATTCAAGATGCAGGATTCAGGGGGTCTCAAAACATATATTTCCGGTGAAATCTCGGTATCGAATTTTTGGGTGGAATATAATACTTCCCCTACTTTCTCTACGTAGTAGAGAAACTAAAAACCACCAAGAAGCGACCAGATCTTGCCAGGACAGGATGGATCTTGCACCAGCTCATCAACCACATCGAGTTGCTCGCGCAAAGCTCAAGATGTCATCGAAGAATTGGGCATTGAGATCATGCCTCATTCACCGTATTCTCCAGATCTTGCACCTTGCTGTTTTCACCTCTTCCCTTGGAGCTTCGTGGTTGCCATTTTCAAAGTGATAGTTGAACAACATTGCCACTGAACAGACTGTCAAAAAAGGGGTTCAGTGAGGTTTTGAACAATGGGTAAATCGTTGGAATTCTTGTATTTCAGCAGAGGAAGAATACTTCGAAAGTTTGTAAGTAAATTTGAATGAAATAAAGCCATTATGTGTTAATTACAAAATTAATCCACTTACTAATTGATACATCTTTGTATAATTTACTAGGAAAGGAACTGGCAGGGTTCATAAACTTGTCATAATTCCAGTTATCAAATATCACAAATGTTTTACTAAAATAAATACAGTACTCTCCAATTATGCACAACCAGATTAACCACTTTGCAGATGTTCCACAGCTATTTTAGGATATTTTACCCCCCCATTTAACCCACTGGTATCTTGTTTCAATGCTCTCAAGGCTACCTAGAATCTGCTTTAAGTCCTTGTACAGCTGTGCAAGTGTGTTGCAAAGTTTAAAAATTCATATAAAATCAACAAATATAATTTCTTCCTGAAATTTTGCATGCATGATATTGGAAGCATTGATTTATCTATTTTTACAGACTTAATATGATTATTGGCTGTGGTAAATCTCAAAACTGTTCTCCAAATGAAGGGCGACACAACACTTTTTGGATTGCCAAGAACTTTCGTTATTCTTCCTCCATGTAGCACACATGTAACACACCTCTATTTTTTTGTTTTTTACTTTCTTTCCCCCACTGTTTCTTTCTTGTATATGACTGGAATATGCATTGGAAAAGGGGTGCATGTTCTAGCTTGCAGTCTCAATAGGGAGAAGGTCAAGCATTGAACTTTGGTAGTGTTACACTGAAGCAGCTGATGAGCTACATTAATCCTAAAGTCCACGTAGTATTAGCAGTCATCTTGTGAAACACAATGAAACAATTGAATATGCACATGTCTAGCAGAGAGAAAATTGTTTTCCTGTAACCTTCAGCTGTGTGTCACATTATAGGAAAGAAAGCTACCACCTGATCTTACTAACATACCTATGTTTCAATATGAACAATGTTGATACAGATTTACTTTGTTATTTTGATACAATCTAATCTCTAGCTGTGTCAACATTTTGATTATTACAATGGTTTATAATCACAAAATGCACTCAGAATTACTTCTACATTCCTACGCACGCACCTAAAGACATATTTTTTCCCATGTTGCCTTCTCCAAGCATTAGCACGATCAAGTGTCCCTCTCTTAGCAAATGCAGATGGGAACAGCTGAGTAAATGAAAAACCATTACATTCATGCAAATCCAGGTCGGAAGCATGCAGTTCCACAATATTAACCAATAATATTGAACTTACAATTATGGTGTGTATGAGTCATTCCACATCAACCCAAACACACATAAAACATTACTTTCTCTGAATTTTCTGAATTTTAGTTTACGTGTTCCACATGTAAAATAAATGGACATGTATTTTATATTTTGCCAAAAATCTAATTATTTTAGGATTCACAGCATATTTAACATTTTTTTGATACGTGCACAACATTACATAAAAGCAATGTATTCTCTGAACACAGAATGGTCAGGGATAAGAGCAATATGTCGTCTTGTAGATAAAAACATTGTTTTCCCTATTCAAAATACTATTTATTCGGAATATTAAAAAAAAAAAAAAATCACATTTTTAAGTATGAATACTTTAAACCACAATATCACATTTAACCCCATAATATTGAAATCTGGAAAAAATACAGAAGGAATATGAGATATATTTTGTTTTAAAACGTGATATCAGGATGGGATCTTCCTTAGAAATATGCATTTAAACAGTTTGTGTTAGCGCATAGGAGTTTATAACATAGAGCTTCACACCACAGCAGCACAGCCAATGTGTTACGCAATACGAACATGATAGGCTATCGCTTCTAGTGTTCAGTAAGTTAGCAACTGGAATCTGTAATTCCACTGTTTCACTTTAAATGTTACTTTGTGTTCAGCTTTTTGAGTTAGTTCATTTTTAGCTCTGTGGTTTCTGAAAGTGCATAATGAGTGAACTGAAGAAACGAGCTGTGACTATTGCTTCAATCCATTTAATGTTTCCAAGCATAACACAAGGCTTAGTTACCTGCAATATGCTTGCAAACTTAAAAATGGAGAAATTAACTTTGTTACCAGACCTAAAACTTTGTGATTCATATTGAAAAAATGAATTCCCAAAGTAGCAGTAATTGTGTGCTATGAAGTACCAATGCCGCGAATAATCCAGAAATGCTTTTGAACATAGTGACCATTTTGAGGCAAGATACAGCAATGTGAAAGTGATCACTGGTACCTTAGAGACAAATTCATTTATTCCATCACCAATAATGCAATAATAACCAGGTGGTATTCATTTGAGCCTGAAGGGAAAAACAGTGCTCATTTAAATTGTAGTGAAGTTACCGCACATAGGATAAGATTGGAAGTTCGAATGTTTCTCAACTGTATGCCAAACTGAACAGTCACATGTGAACAAACTAATGCAACTTAAGTGCTGTGAACAACTGACAGGCATCCAATGACAGACTGTTGCTGCTGCTACTATCCAGCTGTGCTAGGCTGGAATCTAGCTATGCACCATTTTCTAAGTTATATTTAAAATTAACTTTACAGGATTCAATCTTTGATTTATGCAAATATATACAAAAAATTAAAAGGAATTTATTTATAATTTTTATAGAAATTTAAACCCATGGGTTAATAGAGATATATAGTTTTTAAATGTTTGGATTTTAAAAACTGATGTAAATAATTACATCAATTATAATACATATTCAGTAAATGACTACATATTAAGCTTTGCATTGCACATTATAACATAATTTTATCACTTATCGCCTGTGACATATTCGTGGAATAACTCGTATAGTAATGACAATAAGGTAGCCCTTTCAACATTTAAGGTTTGATTCGGAAAATACTGATTTAACTGTCATATATCTGTCAGTCTTTCATTGTCTGTTTGCCATGCAAGGTTACGGGTGTAAACGTGCATAATAACAAATCCAAAAGACCGGAAACACACACTTTTACACATGTTTTCTTAATTAAAAAGATGGAGAAACTTTACATTTAAGCAATCTTAGAGAGCAGACTTGATGAAATTGTGCAACTATAGATCTTGATTCACCACTTAAAATTTATGTACCATTGTCTGAACTTAGCAGGCAGTGCATATTTTAGTAGTGAACAGCATTAATTATTGTTTACCCATGATGTATAAAAACTTGTGCACCTATAATCATATGTGAATAACCATCTTAATAAAATGCAGTGCTGACTGACCTCTCATTTGTGGCCTGTGACCTATATTCAAAGCAATAAGCAACATGCTGTAATAAACAAATATGTTGTAACTCTGTGCGACAATGACTCAAATTGTAAACAAGTTGAGTTAACTAGTTCCCAATAATAAATTCCAATACACATACAGTCAATGATGTCACCCAGGCTCGGTAACGGTCTCCAGTAACCATTAGTGTGATAACTAGTTGTCTTCATTACTCTGGTAACCATTATTGAGTAAATACTTTGGCGACCATTACTATACAACTAGTCACTTTGTAATAATTTTGGTAACTGTTACTGAGTAACTAGTTGCTTAGCAATCGTTTCTTTGGTAATTATTACATTTTCTACCCATCCCTATTGCACTGGGATGTATAATTTTAATACTGCTTATAATTGTAGAAGTGGAAATAAATCCAGGACCGCAGGAAGTATTGGAAAAAATAATTTACTAAAATGGACAGCATGGAGCAACAATTAAGCAATAAAATGACTAGAAATGGCCTGTGGAAGATGTAAACTTAATCCTGAGAGAGAAATTAGAAATGGAGCTAAAGGGCTGAGAAATTGTAATGACTTTCAGGGTGGGAAGGACTGGAGAGAGAAAGATCATATTGACATATGACATACTAAAAAATTCAAAGAAACTAAAAGGGATTGATATATTTTTAATAGAGACCTGACTTATAACCAAAGAGTAAGGAAACGAGAGCCTTCACCAGAAATATTGAACTATGGATAGAAGGTGAGGAAGTCTCAGATGCTGGTAAAAGGGACCTAATGGACACCACAGCCAAGCAAGGAGCAATACAAGCAGCAGGATGATAAGCTAAGGTAGGAGCGAGAAGCAACACCACAGCAAAACATACAGAATATATACTAGTGAATGCTAATGGGCAAAGTGTTGCAGATTATGCTTTGTGTAACCGAGGTTTGGGTACAATAGTATGTGATTTTAAAGTGTTGAATGCTGTAAGCAATAGTGCACATTTCCATTAGTTATGATATTAACAGAGGTGATAAATGGGGGAGACAAAGTTGTTGGTAACTATTCAAATAATTTAACTGCGGAAATCTAAATATTCAAATGGCACAACAGGGGAGATGAATTTTGTAACATTGTTAACTTCATAATGGGGAGGTAGAGTGTTTAGAGGATTCAGGCTCCCCGTATGGCCTATGACCATCAGGGGATACCTCATTCCACCAAGCAATGACTGGACCCATTTCCGAGGTGAAGGCACCCAGCAGGCAGAATCCATTGCCTCCGATGGTAAGGTGATGAGGATGGCAGTGAAATGAGAGGACCTACAGCTTTTACCGTGGACTTTGAACCACAATGGCCTTGGGGATACTTCACATGAGCAAGTCAGAGGTGAAGGCGTGGATAGGGCCGACTTAAAATCACCACCCCAGAGTCAGGAATCACAACTTGGACCTTCAGCGCGAGAGCTGGAAACTAAACCATTGCACTATCCTGGTGCTCTTTAATGAGATGGTTAAAGATCACAATGTAGTATAAACATTGAATATTTTTTAATTCATCTTGAGACAGTTAAAGGTCACAAAGTAGTACAAACATTGAAAATTTTTGAATTCATCTTAAAATGGGCAGGTAATAATATGAAGCTACCAATTAAAAGGGTTGTTAGGGAGTATAACGATTGCTTTGATAAAATATGTAAAAATCCAAAAAGCTTGCTAAAGAAAACTGCAATAAAATGGAGAGAGAAGAATGGGCAGGAAGAGAGATTAATTGTTCTGGGCTTGAGAGTTCAATACAGGGAGTTAGTGGAACAAAAAAGTTGAAGTGGGATATGGACAAAGGCAGGGAAATTGAAAGGAAAATAAGTTAAGGTAATGTACAGCAGATATGGGAGGCTATTAGAAAATGCAGAAAAGGTCAATCAGGACTAATGTTGTTGAACCAGAAATTCTCAAACTATTTTACATTTAGAGATGAATACTATTGCCAAATAAACGGACTAGTGATGGGAAATCCATTGTCCCCATTTCTAGCCAATTTGTTCACGAGCTTTCTGGAGACCCACACAACAAATGCATTCCCATATAGAATCAGACAACAAACTCCCTTTCTTGGATATAATAGTCATCAGAACTAACAATAAATTAGAATTCAGAATTTTTAGAAAATCTACATACATGGATAATTACATAAAGAACAAGGATATAACACAAGACCACATAAACATGCAATTTTCAATAGTTTGGTCTTCAGATTGGTAAACATACCCTTGAAAGATGAGGAATATAAGAAAGAGCTCCAAAACATTTTGCGTACAAAAATGGCTTTGCAAAAGAATTAGTATACAAGAAAATCCAAAAATTTCAAAAAGATAAAGAAAGAAAGGAAATCACTACACTGCAAAAAATAACAGAAGACAATAGTTTTAAAAAGTTCACATTTCATCCTTGGGTGCATAAAAAATTCCAAAAGTTATTCAAGCAGTGGAACATCAAACTAGTACCCATCAATAAACATACTTTAAATAACATATTAAGGACAAACACAAAAGATAAAATTCCTAGAACTAAAATGCCAGGCATTTACCAGATAAAATGTAGCGATTGCAAACTTAAATATATAGGCAAAACAAAAAGGAACATAGGGGTGAGACAAAGAACATTTTAGAAATATAATACACAAAGAAGCTGAAAAATCTGACATTGCATATCATTTCTGGAATTCAAACCACAACATCCATAATGAAATAAATCTAATCAAGTTGAACCAAAATCCAATAGAATTGACGATGTGGGAAAAACTCCTCACACAAAAAAACGAAAGCCATCTAATGAATTTCAATTTCCCTCTGGAAAAGGGTCTCATTTTTAAATACATCAAGCCGAAAATGACAACAACGTCAGGAAGTCCAACGGCGACCTCTACACCAGAACCGACAGAATCATTAGTGGCTCTTAGCTAGTGATGAAGACAAGGTGTCTTCGAAACGTTTATAAGGTTGAGTGAGTGAAGTTAGAGTGTGTTGCCACTATACCCCCGCCGCTGTATCTTTGCACTTGACAGTTCGTGTGGCTTCGCATAAGGTTGGCTACATTGTGGTTGCGACGTTGCCAGAGTGACTAGTAAACAACAACAGCTGATTGTTCTTTCTATCATGTCTAAGCTGCATACAAAAAGTGTACGTAAGTAGCGAACGTCAATGAATAATAACTATTTTGTGTTATTATTGTTAATTGAAAATAAGCGATATAAGCAGCTTTGGTATGGTCAGATACTCCTTTCTGTGATAATAGGCATAAATGTGCCTACATATGGCGTCTAATTGGAAAGCATCAAGATTTGTGACTGGACGAGGCTTTTCTTCCCTGGAGTTGATAGAAATACCTGTTGCGTTCCACATGGTTCAGAAATTTTGTCCTCTTTCTCTTGGAGTTTCACTCCCTTGTGAATAATAGTTCTCGTGCTTAGTCCAAGAGCTGCTGCAGTTCATTGCACGGCTTTATCAGCAGGAATAGAGGGATTGCCATGAAGCTTCACGTACTCCTTTTCCTGTTCAAAGAATTCCCGGGTTCTCCTTAATAGTTCCAATGCCTGACTATTAAGTGGCACACCTCAGCGCAAAGGATTTTTACTTCGTGAATCATCACTCGGCAATCGACATCGTTTTTCAGACATTGTCGCACTTAAGTTTTGTTTAAATAAATAATATGAATGAAATATATATAAAATAGATGAATATAAATAAATATATATTATAAACGAACAATAACAAAACTATCAAACAATAACCACAAATATAAATAACAATGAACAATATGTAGCTTGCAAAGAACAACTCGACACTCGTGCTAGAGATTCACAAACTGAAGCACGTGGTTGGGAATAGTTACATCCGGCAACAAAGCCGATTCTAGTTCCGATTCTGCTTTGTCATCGACTATCCGGAATGCTGCCTTGTGATTGGCTTAGGTAGTCAAACGGTTGAAGTTTTTCATTTGTTTTTTTGCGAGTGTACCAACTTAAATGCTAGCTGTGAAGTGCAACGTTACAGCAGCGGGGGTATAGAATTTTATTAATATAATAAATAATAATAATAATAATAATAATAATAATAAATAATAACAACAAGTTTAATTTAAAACTTACTATTTTTAATTTGTGTGTTTATTAATGAAGTTTGAAACCTACAAATACTTTGCTGGGTTCTGGTAAAGCATTTCTAATACTAAACACTACACATAATGGTATGACAACTCTTCTTCTGTGTCCTTTAGCAGTCCATGAATCAATCCATGCTGTAGTTGCTTATTGCAGGAATGTCCCAGGCCTTATTGGCCTTGTTGGCAGTGATTAATTTCTTTTTAGTTCAACTTTTTTGTTTTTAATGCTAAGTTATGCCTCACAATATTCAAAACATCACAATCTATAACTAATTTGTGAAAATTAGGATGCTTTGTGATACAACATCACCCTTCACCAAGTTTGTATTTTCATAGTCTAAGCAACACACACTTTCCATATCATTATTCATAGGTATTCCTCACACTTACATCAATGGATGGAACTAGTGCAATTTTCGGTGTTCACACTGTCTCAGAAATGGTGTTAATCTTTAAAATCTCTCTTTCTTGGTTCAAATGATAAGGTTGGATACCACGTTCACTCATTTTCAAAGCAGGTGTTGGACTACTGTTTATCACCTAGTACATATTAACTGGATTATGAAAAGTGATTGGCTAGCTTTAGCTCTGATCTTTGTTATTCAGAGAAATTGGGAACTTCTAGTGAAATTAACACATAAACTTGTTAGTCATTTAAAACACCTAGGCTGTGCATGTCTTGTCTGGGTACAGTGTGGCTGTCATGACATCACGCATCAACTCAACAAGACCGTAACCTGATAACCATTCACCTTGGGATGGTGAAACTGTGTGCATTGTTATTTATTCCTGGCGACAAATAAACTAACATGGTGAATGAAATACTCATTTTTGTATTTCGTTCCTCTTTAAGTTTGGAAACATCTGGATCAAACGCCACTACACATTTGTCATGTTCAATTTTCCAGCAACATTCCAGCAGTAGCAGCAAAGGACTAAAGAGAAAACATTTTCACTAAGACCTTAAGAAATACTGTTCATTATATCATGAAAATCAGTTAAGGTGAATAAAATAATACTCCAAAGATACAATGCTATGCAGTTCTATCAGATGACTAAAACACATTGCAAACAGAAGCCACCACATGGAAATAATAGGGTTTTGTATCTTAAGTTTAAAGATCTAAAGATTCTGCTTGTCTTTTAACTCCAGACATCCCAAAGTCCTTAAATTTCTCAGAGCCTGAAATTTTACTTTTTCAGTCAGGATATTTATTTTATTGCTCAAGAATTAATAGCTTATTTTATTCCAGAAATCTTGAGATCCCAGTCATAACAAATGAGGAAAGAGGTTGACAAAATGCTAAAATATTATTACTATTATAAAATGAGAAAGAAGCTAGCTTTACCTCTATTTGTGTCTGAATCTTAAGTGCTGCTTCTGTCTGTCCCAGACTCATAAGTTGCATTGCAATTTCATTCATTTCTGCGAGACGAACCTCATTGGCTTTAAGATCAGCTTGGAAATCATCAAATTTCTTCTGCATTACTTCCACTTGCTCCAAGTCCTCACCCACATCTGCCACCTGTACCTCTGCATAATTTTCCTGTAGTAAAAAAGATTAGTTAGATAATGGATTCTAAAAATTTCTGGTGAATACCTACCTATACCTTTCACACTAAGTCAAAACCCTGCAAATTATATTACTACCATAACAAAGAACAAATTTAAAATGTTTCTATTTTGCATATGACTGAAAAATTATTTTGTATACTAAAATGTACTGAATTCATACCTATATGGAATCCAAAATTACTTATCCTATGCCATTTTTTAGAGAAATTAAGTTTGAACATTTTCATAAATACATTCCAAGTATGCATAATTTAAACATGTGTATGACACTGAAACTCATAACACATATGTAATTAAAATAATATACTGTGAAGAACCAACAAGTAGTAGTTGCAATTACCTATATTATAACCTTTATACAACTTGATCTTTTTTGGGTGTAATAATTATTGACAATGCCAGATGGTCTTCTATAGATTCTATTGGCTGCAATAAATGTTATCATTTTCAATGACGAAAAAAATGCATTTTCAATGTTTTTCATTAATTCTTTTATTCTTTTTGGTGTAAAACATATCAGGAGCATTTTAGTAAGTCACCAAAAACAAATGGTCAATATGCTAAGTGGCCTTTTCTTATCTTCTGTAGCAGCAATGTTCTGGTGAACAGTCTCCGTCCTTATCACTTAAGCCACACAGATTACTAAGAAAGGAGTGCTTGTAGAAATGCAAGAAATATAATTTCAATATACCCAGAAGTTTTGTATGCCACTAACATGTCTACAATTATTTGTAGTTTTAGCCTTTACATTCTCCCAAAAACTACTGCATACAGTCTTAGAACCTCCCTTAGACTTGTTTCTCATTGTCCACCGAGCTCTTCAAAGTAATACCTTCATTAGCTAAATAATTTAAAGACCAATAAAAACAGAAATATCATCTTTGGTTTTCATTTCACTTATTCTTTAGTATTTTACTTTGAAATTCTGTAGGCACTAATCTCTCTATGACCTTTTTGAATTGTTTGAATTTAAGTGAAGGAATGGCAACATAATTAATATTTTTGAATTAATGCTTTATTCTCAACAACTGGTCCATTCAGAAAACCCACGAGCCACTCTTTAATACATTAAGATTTTGTTGTACATATGTTCCCAATAAACATTATAAAATAAGTTGAAAGAATTAAAACACTACATTTATGATATTTAAACAAAGGCAAAAAGAACAGCAAGATTGAATGTGAACATTAAGTGATGATATTGCACTAAAAACATCAACCTCTTTAATGGAACAGACCAATATAATATCATACTAAGGCATTTTTCGTAACTGCAAATTTCAAATCAACATCATATCCATATAAAGTAGCATCTGCACTAATTCATAAATTTTCATGTTTATAAGGGCATGTGAAAATCTATTACTTTATACAACCAGACCAAGCTGTTTCTAGAATATAATTTGTTTATATGTACACAAGAATCTCATTTACCTGGTCCTCATTAATCTGGATTTCTAGTTTATCCTAACTGAGGTTTGCTTACTTTCTCATCATGAAAACATGAGCATTCTTTGATAAATACATATGAATGTACACCCTAAGACAAAAAAAAAAAATAAAATGTGCAGACTCTCGAAGCAATATTTGTGTAAGTCCAAATCGTTTCCACAACTAGTTGACAATGGTGTCTTGGGACATGTGCCTTTAGGTTCTGTCTATTGTCACCTTTCATATTGAGTCCCAGTCACCAAATACGGAGGGTTGCCCCACTTAAGCTCGGACGACTTTGAATCACCCTCCCACTGTCATTGGTCAAACTGCTTATTGTATCAGCTCACTGCGAGTGCCAGCTGTCTGCTGGGCCAGTGTGAGGCAAAGTATACTCGTAATGGCTTCAACAATCGTTGACTTGTGGCAGGGGTACATTGTTGGGTTTTCCGATGCCAGTTACTGCCATTCAATGATAGTGGAAAGGCGCAAACAAAAAGGTCTTACCATAAGTAAGTCCTGCGTGGGGCGTATAACACAGCTCCATAAAAATGGATTCCAACCTGGGGCTCTATGTGCAAAAAAACTAGCAAGAAAAAGGCCACAACCAACACAACCTAAAGCAGCAGTAGCCAAGGTGAGTGCAACAGTGACTCAAGAAAACCCACCAACCCAAAGAAGCATTTCCAGCCACATTAGAATATCCAAAGGGACCATCTATCGGATAATACATAGTAATTTGGGTCTTGAACGGCGACATAAAGCATGCGGACACGCCTTGAAAGAGCGGCACATTAGAGAACACTTCACCAACGCAAGAAAGCTCTATGAACACCATCTGGCAGGTGGCAGTGGCAATGAGTGGTTTCTTTAGATGAAGCATGGGTTTATCTAGGTGACACAAAGAAAAACCAGAGCCATTTATTACCATTAAGTGGGCCAAAAGGGGTGCTCCAACTTTATCCGGGAGAACAAGGAAAAGTTTTCCAAGGGATTCATGGTAGTTGCAGGCTTTTGCTCTCGGGAGAAACTCGCATTCACAGAGTTGCCAACAATGTAAAAATTAATGAAGCCTACTATCAAAGGAATATTATGGACCCAATTTTTTATGAAGAGATTCGTCGGTTGTATGGTGAGGATGCCCCAAACATTTGTATCCACATGGATAAAGCATCCAGTCACACCTCTCGGTCTTCCCTGCATTACTACCACTGCAAAGCTATGGAAATGGTTGTCAATGTCATACCATTTAAAAGGATCCCTGTGAAGTCACCAGATGCCTCGCCAGTGGATTTTTGTGGATTTGGTCTGCTGAAACAGTGCCTTGCTTCTCAGCATCCCACCACAATTGAAGGATTCTGGAAAGTCTGCCAGGAGCAGTGGGCTAACATCCCCCTTCCTGTTCTTAGACGCAGCCCTCTTCAATGGAAATTGCGCTGCTGAGCCATAGTTAATCATCCGAGCTTAAGTGGGGGCAACCCTCCGTATGCACTGACAGCCAAGCAGGTGTGTAGTAATGATGCCTACCAAGATTCATATCCCAAGCAAAACCTTATTTTTTTTCCAGAAAAATGCAATGTTTATTATACATATTATAATATAATTTCCAATTGATAAGGCTTATTTGATTTTATACTCAGACATAAAAACTGAAACACACTCCTTTTCGTTTTCAAACTATATAAGAAATAATTAAATATTATAGTCCTAAATGAAAACTCTGATGTGATACATTCACATGACTTTCTCTAACCTCTATAATTTATTAGTGGGTATACACACTATTCTTACTTATTTTTCTATCTATTTCATTTTAATCCAAATAAACTTTGCAGAAATAGCTACATTACACATTTCATTACAGATACAAAGGGTACAGCGATAGTCAAATTTTTAATAACTGGACGCTATATGCTGGCCTTAAAATTCCATACTGTTTTCCTGCAATCTCATGGAAACAGTAAGGAACGGAATACTTAATATTATGCCACTTATTTTGAAAACAAAAAGAGTAATTTGTTTGTGTTTTTATGCATAAATATCTTACAATTAATAGATATATGCATGGAAAATATACGGCATCACCATAGTTTTAACGAATTTAAATAATAAAAATACATAGGTTGTCCCAATTACCAGAGATATACGAGTTTCACCACTCGGTTACCATGCACACAACAAACTGAAAGGCATCTTTCTAGTTATTGCATACCTTTGAAATGAATGCAAAGTGGTATTAAATGTGTATTGTGAACGCAGTGTCAGGGAATGCTTCAGATGTTTTCTGAATTGAACTCCCTCTCTGGCTATTGCTCATTTATTTTGTCTTAGGCTGCATATGGTTGTAATGTTGGAGCTGCATGTAGTGTAGAAATCACTGTCAGTCACATTCTTCAAGCTAACAATAAATACTGTTACCACAGTCAGAGTCAGAGAACAATAAAATTGAAGTGTGTGTGCGAGATTATATTTAATTTGCTTTCATGAGTCTTAATAATGGTTGTAGATGTCTCATCTGGATGGTTTTCAATTCTTTTCTCTTCTGCTTTTACAGTGACCCACATTTCACTATCATACATCAAATACAAGGTACAAGTACCTTAAACAACTTCCTCCGAATGTAAAAAGTATCATGTATTCCGATTCTTGCCAAGGACAAAACAAAAACAGTCACATGGCAGTAATGTGTATGGTCGCACTTCAGGAACATCCAACCCTCCAATCTATTGATCACAAGTTCCTAATACCTGGTCATACACATATGGAAAGCAATGGAGATCATGCGATCATAGAGAAAAAGAAGTATGGTATTCCTATTCATTACCCTCACGACTGGATGCAATTTGTTTGCCTGTCAGGAAAGAACAAGCCATTTGTGGTTAGTGAAATGTCTAAAGAGGACTTTTATGACTTTTCAGCATTGTTGGGAAAAGAACTTGTGTTACGAAAGATTGATATAAATGGAGAAAAAATTGTTTAGAGGGACATACAGTGGCTCCGTTTTCAAAAGGGTTCCTTTGGCAATTCTCTTTCAAGTACACGTTGAGAAAAGATTTCAGATTTGTCAGTATTCTCAGAAGAGGAAATAAATCTACAGGAGTCAAACCATTTAAGTATTCCTATCCAAATCCCTTAAAAAAAGGACTTGCTGGACCTACTTGCATTTATCTTGCCCACGTTCTGGGAATTCTACAGAACTGAAAACATCCGAAAGTGTTCTTAATTGACTAATTTTGAAGATTAAGAAGCTAGTAACAGTGATGTGTCATAATTTAAAATAAAGAGAGTTGAGGGTTGTTACACTACATCACTAAAATATTCTTACTTGAACGCGTTTCGGAACAAGCCGTCTCCCGAAACGCGTTCAAGTAAGAATATTTTAGTGATGTAGTGTAACAACCCTCAACTCTCTTTATCTTAAGTTATATTGATTTCGAGAAATTTTACATTTGTCTTTTCAGGATAGGCAAAAACCTTGGAAAAGATATTATTCAGAAAACTCCATATGGTCAGTATTTGAATTTGTGTCCTCTGAAAATAAACATTTTAAATACATGAGAAGAGATGCACGTATTTGATGTGTGCTTTTAGAGTTTCATATTAACTATCACCTCATCCTCAAATATTAATTTGTACCCAACTTTTAAATACAGTAGAACCTGTTAGTACATTTTTGCACGGACCCAAGGATTTGGATGTCACAGACGGGAAAACGTGTTAATGAAACTTAAGATCATAATTATGTAATAAAATCTAATAATTACTACGTTTCCATAGGAAATTGAAATCAATTTGAGTCCAATTCCATACTGAATATGACCTGCGTTTCAATCTTAAATTCAATATGCATTGAAATGGATTTGTATACACAAACTCCAAGAATAAATAATTCAAGCTTTTATAATGGTCAACTTGGATTTACACTGGCGAACCTGTTAAACATATTGGAAAGGTAGAATCAGACGAGTGAAAAATTCAATGCCATAGCCGGGATCTGCCACGGCTTGTGTGAAAGAACAACTATTTCTGTTAAACATATGTTAGTTTGTTTCTCTGTATAACTTAAGAAGGTTTTGAGGTTAGTAAATGTTTTTGAAAGGAATAAATTGTGAATTATGGAAGCGATAAAAGTGGCTTTGCTGTGTGTTTTATTACAAATGTGATAATTTCCGCTAAAAAAACAAAATGACGAACGTGCAGCATGTTACGAGTACAGTAGGAGATAGTATCTTTGGTGTATTCAATATGATTTGAATACAGTAGGTGTTTCCATGCAACAATTTTGATCTGATCCTCTTCTGATCCTACTTTCCAAGTGGAAAGTTTTGTTTAAGCATTTTTGTCCCTTCTTAAATGAGTTTAAGTTTGCTAACAATTGCATTTAAGGTTGGAGGAATGTTTAATTTCCTCATTATATCACACATTTCATATTTGGATTCCGATCTACTTCAAGGATTTTCAGTTTTTCATTGTTATTTGCTGCACTTTCTTTTTCTCCATTGCAAACAAAAAATTAAAATACAATCTATGAATGTTTCATCAACACTCAACAGCAGAAACTATTGTTCGTATTTACCACACCCAGCTAAAGCATTCTCTATCCTGCCCACACAAATCGCGTCACACAAGTATTAGTACATACATGCATATCATTGGCTGCTGGTCTCCACCCGTGACCAAATGACCAAAGTAGCAAATGATGATGTCGAACTTCTAACACAGTAAGCTCCAACTCCCACTGAACCAACCAAGGATTGGCCAAAACAGCGAATGAGGACATCAAACTTTGAATGTAGGGAGCGAGACAACGTACGTTATTTATTACATCTGGTGCCACAACTTTTATAATTTGACGTAATATATGGGAAAATGTATTAATGAACGTGCTAACGAGATTCCAGTATGCATAATGTCAACCTTCATACACGTTGCTTATGAATGCGCTTTTTCCAAATTGAAGGACTGATTTTTCATGTAGGAAAATAGTCCCAACAGGCTGCAGTACCAGACAAGTCTCAAGTGTTCTGACATTCTGAACATCAATTTCTTAGATGTAGAGTCCTGGGACACCCACTAAAATTTTGAAAGGGTAGAACTTCTAGGAGGATACTTGCAGATCTACTGTGGATTGCTTGATGACAGAAATGACTAGTCATTCTTTTTATTTGCAAAATGTACACTATCTATTCCTGTAATTGTACTCATTACATTTTTTCGCCAATATCACTTTTTTACTTACAAAAATCAGGAGTCTCTAGCAACAAATCATTCTTACCCAAAACCTATATGATCTCACTTCTTATCAAATGTTTGATAGTTCACTACAACTCTCATTTAAAAAAAAGTTATTAATTGCAATTTTTTGCCAAAGAAATGAAAACTTACCTTATCTTTGATCCAAGCAGCAAGCTCAGCAGCTTCTCTTACAAGGACATAAGCCTTCACAGTTTCATTTAACTTATTCTGACGCTCTCTTGCAAGTGCCAACAATTGATCATACTGTGCCTGAATCTGATTCTGTCTGGCTGCTATTGAGTTCTTATCAGCAAGATTTTGCTGAGATGCAGAGAGACCTGCTTCAATTTTCTTCACATATGCTGCAGGCACAAATCCTTGACGATCATTCACTTCTACCTTCCACCAATCCTGTCAACATTACTCTATGTTAGATGCTTAGTAAACGGAAGTTCACTTCTGCACACTAATAAGAACTTTTATTGTTAAAGCATATTTATTATAAAATATATTACAAATACCTTATTGTTGGAGTTGAGAAGAGTAAGTACATCTCCCTTCTTCATTGAAACTTCTCGTGGGGATTTCTCTGTATAGTCATACAATGCCATTACACATTCTTTACCAGAGACATCAATAACCGGGGTTTCTTGTTGCTGTAAAGTCCACATAACATATATGATATATAGTCATTAATATGAAACACTTAACATCACTGCTACAATATGAGATGCTATAACACTGGTTAACATTGATTCTGCAGTATAAAGGAAAATATGTGACTTTAATGGAAATCAGTGCTCAGATTTCAAAAATGAAATCCGTTTTCGGCTATCACATCTAGTTTTATGGTACGTGCATATATGTCTATGGTGCTAAATACATTCAGCTTATACAACTTACTGCTACGTTTCATTATGTTATTCTAAATCTGTTGTTGATTTTCTTGGTTCACTTCCGTCCTCTCTTATCACCCATATGTTTATGTTTATATTCCCAGCACTTATCAGTTTTGTTCTATGGGTCAGGTATGTCTTCTTGTGAGCTTTTATGTTTACATTTACAGCTATCATACATCTCAAAACTTCAGTTGAGCTGAAAACTTGTGTTAATCCGCACATTAGTCTCCTGTATGTGTAGTCTAAAATAAAAGTTTGAATATAACTTCTACATCAGGATTACACGGGAGACAGTGTCTACGAAGTCCTCAGAAGTTTTGTTACATTTGTGGGTGTTACGTGTTTGACGGGAAGGTATGCAAAATAGACTCGCAAACAAAGAAGCCATATTCCTCATATTTCAAAGAGAAAGTTGGCGACCAGGATAGATCATTCGAGCCTCATACTGCATGTGACACTTGTGTCACAGGATTACACTATTGATGTAAAGGAAAAACAGAAGGCAATGCTGTTTGCCAAACCAATGATATGAAGAGAGCAGCAGAATCACTGTGACGATTGTTACTTTTGCAAGTGCAAAGTTGCTGGCTATAACAAAAAAAAATAAGGCAGGAATTAAATACCCAAATCTGAACTTAGCTATACGGCCTATTCCTCATGGACCCAAACTACCCATGCCTACAACACCAACAGACCTCAATTTTAGTGAATCTGAAAGCAGCTCCGTGACTTCCGACAATGAGTTGGTTTCTGATCCAGAAGAATTTGACAATTCACCATAACAGTTTCACCAATTTGAGTTAAACGATTTATTGAGGGATTTAGGGCTCGCAAAACAAAAAAGTGAATTATTGGGCTCAAGACTACAGGAGAAGAATCAGTTATCACCTGGCGTTACATTTCCGTGGTATAGGAGAGTAGTGAAATACAGTTCAAGTATTACGCAGAAGATCAGCTTGTTTTGTGTAGATGTGTGTAATCTTTTTCAACAGTTGGCAGCCTAGTAACTGGCATCTTTTTATTGATTCTTCCAAGCAATGTCTTAAAGCAGTGTTACCTCATAATGGCAATAAGCTAGCTTCAATACATTTGCACATTCTATGAACCTAAGAGTGTCTTGTGAAACTCTGAAGTGTGTTCTTGAGAAAATTAAGTACCGTGACCACGAGTGGCAAATATGTGGTGACTTGAAGGTCGCTGGTCTGTTACTAGGACAACAGGGAGGATACACAAAATTTCCTGCAAATGGGATAGCAGGGGACAAACATTGGAAAACTGACTAATGACCTGAGAGACAGCAACTGGACTCTGGATCAACAAATGTTACTAATGTGCCTCTTGTTGATCATCAAAAAATTCTACTCCCTCCATTACACATAAAACTTGGCATGAGAAACAGTTTGTGAGAAAACTTGGACAAAAGTTGCCCCTACTTCCAGTACTTATGCACAAAATTTCCATCATTGTCACAAGTTAAAATCAGAAAGAGTATTTGATGGACCACAGATAAGGAAATTGATTAAACATGTTAATTTTATCAGCTCTATGAATGAAATTGAAAAAGATGTGTGGAATGGATTCAGAGAGGTTATTAAATTTCTAGGTAATGTGAAAGACCCTTAATACAAAGAAATTGTGAGAAATATGCTGGAAAATTTCAGACTGCTCGCTGTAATATGAGTTTGAAGCTTCATTTCCAGTCATATCTTGACTACTTCCCGTCAAATTTAGGAGCTGTCAGTGAAGAGCAACGTGAAAGGTTTCACCAGGACTTGAAAGATGTTGAATGACATTATCAGGGATGTGGGACGTACACATGATGGCCAATTACTGCTGGTGTCTTGCATGCAACGAACCTACCAGGGAACACTCGAGAAAATCACATACACTGAAGTTCCATGGGAAAAGAAAAAGGGATACACAAGATAACTAACATACATTCTCAAATTCAGGTACACTTTCATATTATTATTATTCTTTATTTTCTTTAAAAGTTGTATATGAGTGTGTAATATTTTTGCAAATTTTACAACTATATTTTCATTGAACATTGTCACATTGCCAAAACAAAACGTGCCACGGAAAAATAGAATGGATTTTTTTAATTCTGCACACCGAAATTAATAAAAGCCACCTATTTTTAACTGCACCGCAGAAAAAAAGTTTTTATTTGTAACCTAGTATAATTTGACAAACTATTAATTAATTTTGAAGATTGAGAAGCTAGTAATAGTGATGTGTCATAATTTAAAATAAAGAGAGTTGAAGGTTATTACACTACATCACTGCATTTTAGTGATGTAATGTAACAACCTTCAACTCTCTTTATTGACAAACTAGTTGGAGTTTTATCCTCAATTCTTTTGCTGAGACTATGCTCTTGGAGTTACCATGTAGTCCCGCACCTCTCCCTTGACAAACTAAATTACTGCGATGCTGAAAACTTATCCTATTTTTGCAGTTTTCCAGAATATGTTTAAGAGGCAATGACATACCATAATGCTGATAGCTGTTACTCTTTGTTGAGTATTATAATGATGATAATAATGATATTATTATGGTTGCGGCATAAGTCATAGAAACTCTCTTTTTCAAAGGTAAGAGATATCA
Organism: Deroplatys truncata; assembly: GCA_030765065.1. NCBI lineage: Eukaryota > Metazoa > Arthropoda > Insecta > Mantodea > Mantidae > Deroplatys > Deroplatys truncata. Next base: position 836,109 of record CM060976.1, read on the forward strand.
CAAAATGCTATAATATGTTGCACAGCAGCTGTGCAGTCATATTGTGTGTTGAGAAGAAGATATACATCAAAATGGCTGTTCTCCATAGAGGAAATGCCAGAGAATGCCACAGGGAGTTGTCAGGAATCTCTTCCAAAGCATACAGCCATGAGCTGTATAGCATGTTTCAGCAAGTATGCAAAGCAATCCGTGATCTACAACAGACAGGATGACCTGCAAATGTGCAGACCAATGTGACATGTGAAATAATTGAGTACCTGCTGGAGACAGACGATGAATACTACTGGAGTTACTGAGAAAAAAATGAAATCAAGAAAGACGACATTCCACAGGATTTTGCAGAATGACCTGCTGCTGCGTAAAATTGCATTAAAAAGGGTACATGTACATTAGTTCTAAAGTGTATGCAATATGCAACATCCTATGACCACCTAGCACTCTCTCAGCAGGTAAAAGAGTCTACTTCTTTTCATAATATTCACTATCAATTAATTTTGAGCCAGGGCACATGAACCAGAGCTCAAAATCTCAGTCAACAAAGTGGCAACATGCAAGATCATCTAGAAGGCAGAGTTCCATCAGAATTCTTCCCATGTGAAGATGGCGATTGTTGTGCAAGACATCAGTGGCATGATTGTTACCACTTCTTTTCACGTGTCAGAACAGTGGCAGCAGATTACATCTTCTTGCTGAGACAGTTACTGTAGCATTAGGGAGAAACAGTGGGACAGTGCAATCAATTCTCCAAGATAATGCAAGACCACATAAAGCAGAGTATGAAGGGTGGCTAGAGCAGTACTGGGGATGGAAAGCAATGCAGCTTCTCTCCAGAACTTTCTGTGAGATTTTAGCCTCATATGAAAGGTAAAGGAATCATTACATAGTAGAGAGTTTGGGACATGAATGGGACCTTATAAAGCTGTATACCTGTTAATCATCCCAGCAGCTTGGTGATCTGATGTAATACATGTATGAGGAAGACACTTTAATGTGATAACCATTGACTTTAGGAGGACAGGACTGCTGGAGTTGCTAATTATTCCTCTTGACAGAAACTCATGAACTAATGTGATGAATAGGGCCCGGAGTTCGATGACTTTGCAACTTTTTTCTGATGATGCTAGGACAATGCTCTATGGAAAATAAATGTGGCTTATACCATCCTGAGTGAAATTAAATAACTTTAATGGGTCATTTTTTCTGCATTTTTAGACATTTTTCTCTCTGATAGATTATCTTTAACGGGTTATGAGTCTTGTTAAGTCATTTTTAAGAACAAATCCATGGTTTTTGCCATTTTTAGAAGTTTGATTGCATTATTCTTAACATTAGCAGAACTACATTTCAAAGCTTCAAAATTTAAAAATTCTTGGAAATATGTTGCAATTAGGCCTCCATTTTTTATATTGGACTCTTCCAAGTAAATGGCTTGACCGTCTATTGTTTATACAGACCTGTCCTCTAAAGGAATGTGGGGGTGAAACTACCCACTACTTCTGAGGATTGTATCACAGGTTATTGTTACTGCTAGTTACAATTATTCAGTCATTCATAGAGAGGAAGCTAGTGGTTCAGGTTCTGAAGTGACATTTTTATTTTGACATGCCAAAAGTAAAACCAAGTGCTTCCGTGAAATTAAAATAATTTGTTTCAGAGTACAGCAAGTCTGTATTTTCTAGTGCTGGTACCATATTGTACTGTAACATTTATGAAGTGAAAGTTTTGGCAGAGAAGAGATTCACCGTAGAGCAACATAAGAACAGGGAGAAATGTGAACGTGGTCTTCAAGCAGGAGGAGAAAGAAAAATGCAACATATGCTTTTCGAGCAGTGCAGTAGTGTGACTTCGACAAATTCATTGTTTAATGAAGAACTTTGTGAAACTTTTGTCTCAGAAAACATTCCATTCCAGAAACTCAAAATAACATGCTCCGAGGTTTCCTACAAAAATAAATGGGAAAATCCATCCCAGACGAGTTGACAATTAGGAAAAACTATACTGAACTGTGTTAAAGCAAAACTATCGATTACATATGAGCAAAACTTATCAAGAAAAAAAATCTGGGTTTCAATTGATCAGACCACAGATTCCCTGGCTCACTACGTTGCAAATGCAATTGTTGGGGAAATGAATGAAGAAAACAATGGTGTCATTTAGATTCTAAATTGCAAAATTTTGAAGACAGTAAACTTCTAGATAAGCAAATTGTTTGACAGAACAATGAACTATCTCTGGCCTAATGGTGTCCAGCACAATTCTGTGCTACTCTTTCTCGCGGATACAACTCCATATATGGTAAAAGCTGCAAATGCCCTTAAGGCATTGTACTCGAAGATGGTGCATGTAATGTGCTTGGCGCAAGCCTGTCAGAGTTGCAGAAGAAATAAGGGGTAATTTTCTAGATGTGGATAATTAAATGGAAATGTGAAAAAAGTGTTTCTAAAATCACCAACATTCCAAAGTGAAGCCCATGGGATACCTCTTCCACCATCTCACTAGGTGGCTAGATGCCTGCAAATATTATTGTGAATATTTTAAAATTGTGAAAAAAGTCATACTCTTTTGATAGTAACGATGCACTATCCATAAAAATATCCCAGGATCTTCTCCATAACACTGAAATTAAAGGGAAATTGGCCTACATCAGATCTAATTTTGGATTTCTGCTGCACATTATCACTTCTCTGGAACAATGCGCATGTCAAATCAAATAGAATTGGTGAAATCTGTTGTAAGTAATCTCAGTTGCTGAAAGGTGAAATGGGTATACGTGTCTTTGCTAAAATGGAAAATGTGTTGAACAAGAACAGTGGACTTGCTACCATGTGCAAGATTGTGGATGTGCTGTCAAGCAAGAAGTATTCCCTCGATGAAAAAGTCCTGGATACCAGAGATATTTGCTACTTTAAGTATGCTCCTGTAACTTCAGTCGATGTAGAAAGAATATTTTCAATGTATAAGTTGCTATTAGTTGGTAATCGACAGTCCTTCAAATTTGAAAACTTGCATAAGGTGTTTGTAACTTATAGTAATGCAAAATTGAGTGATAAATTGTAAGATTTTGAAGCCATAAAGTTATAATTTTAAGTCATTTTTAGTATTCTTTAGATCATCAAAATCCAGGCCCTAGTGATGAATAATATATTCATTTTTGTGTTTTATTCTGCTTTACACAAAATATAATAAAAATATCCTTTATTGGTCTATTTAATTTATTTGCATGGAATCCTCAAACACCTACATTATTTATATAGAATTTTACAGAATATTTAATATGTTAAAATATAATTTTCACACCAAACTGAAAATTGGTATATACCTTGAAGTCAATAATTTTAAAATTACAGAACATGGGAAATCCATTCAGAGTGTTTCTTATACACTGCAGAAACTTTTGTTAACTGAGAAAATAGAAGTCAATGCTAGAAAGAAATTCTATTAATATACGTTGATATTGTAATGAAAAGAAGCTAGAAACAGTGATGTGTATTGAATTTAATTTAAAGGTGAGTCGGAATTGTTACACTAACATCACTTAAGTTTACTCACTTAACATGTTTCGGGAAACGGTTGTTTCCATCCTCAGAAGTTAATTCGACTTAACTTCTGAGGATGGGAACAACCGTTTCCCGAAACATGTTAAGTGAGTAAACTTAAGTGATGTTAGTGTAACAATTCCGACTCACCTTTAAATTAAATTCTATTAATATATTTTATATTTTGTACTGAAATTGATAATAATCTAAGATGTAGTTTTTATTGTTTAAAAAAACCTTTTGTTTCACTTACTCGACAAGACTGAGCTTGCTCCTTAAGAGCCAATATAGTATTTCCAAAAGCTTCCAAATCTGATACAAGTGCTTCGTGCTTTTTCAGGAGTGCTTCACTGGAATCCTCATCCTTCCCATAATCTGTGTTGCACACAATTGGTTCCTTTTCTTTCATCCATGATTCAGCTTCATTTGCATCGGCAAAATATTGATGTGCTTGCAATGAATCTTCCAGGTCTTGTTTGCGCTATAGAACATTCAATTAAGCATAAATAAATCAAAATATTAGCAAAGTAAAATGTCATGGTAAATGATGAAATAAAATACAAAACCCTTCAAGGTACCCAATATTTAGTATCAGCTTGTTACTACAGTAATTTTTGGCTTCACAATAACTAACATGACATGGAAGGAACAGTTAAATCCAAAGTTCAGCTAAAAATTACTGATAGGAAATTCATCAAATTTCTTTCAAACATGCACAGGGTGGAAGGTAACCTATGATCATGCTTTTAAAGTATGACAAAGTACATTGTTGGGAGTGTTTTTCCTTAATAAACTTTTTTCCAAAAGCTTTCCATTCCTGAGATAATTACTATTTTATTTTGCACAATACTGTAAATTCAATATGTTCACTTTATATTCAACAGGTTAAACTACTTTTAATGCTTCAGCTTCTGCGTTATGGCAACAAAGAAATATATACTTCTGATAAACAAATAAACAGAAAATTACACACCATTGTCACGTAATCTAAATATCATACTGTGGAAGGGCTTATAATATATGCAAATGAGGAAGCACTTACAATATTATGCAAATTATTAATAGGAACACTTATTTATACAGGCAAATACAAGCTGGAGAAATGTTACAAGATTATGCTTCCTTTCTTTGTGAATTATAAGACACTGTGAATAATTAAAGCAAGAAAAGAACAGAAATTCAACAAAGCTTCCTTTTAATGTTTACAGAAATTGTTAAAAATGTGCACCCCTCACCAACACAAATGCTTCACAACGTGCTGCCCTCTACCGGGTTGTTTTTCATTTTTCCGCTACTCACTAGTATTATTTCTTGCGTTTCCATATCAGGCACTTCTGTAATGTATATGTAGTTTTCATATCATCCCAAAGAAACAAATCAATTGGATTTAGATGTGGCAATCTTATTCATCCACTCTGTGCAATCTAGCGTTCTATGTAGGTGTTGCGCAGATGGCGCCACACAGCTCTACTTATGTGCACCATCATGCAATAGCCACATATCATTTCTTACTGCCAGGGGAACATACCCAAGCAGAACTTTAACACCTCTTGAAGAAACTGGAGATAGATGGTTGCTGTCAAAACCCAAAGAGAATCCACGGACCGATTAGTGTTTTCTATGATTCCTGCCCAAGCATTTACAGAAAATCTGTGCTGAAATTATTGTACTCAATTACTGGTTAACATTGCTTCATTCATTGCAAGAATTTTAGGGGCAAGGTTCCCTCCTTGTTGAAGAAACCATTTGGAAAATGTTACCTTTGGTGCATAATCTGCTTCAGAGAGATACTGGACGCACTGAATATGGTAAGGACATCCATTTTGTAACTGATATTCTGCTGTTTCGAAAACAAGTCATAAGCACAATAAAAACAGCTGAAGTGCATTTCCTTCGATCTTAGTGTTATCATGTGTAGTCTTTGGCCAACAATGTACAATTCAACTGAGGCAAATTTTGAAAGTTTATAACAATAGTGCAAGTGCGAGTTGCTTTAATTTAAAATGTATTTAGCATACAGAAAATATGTATCTTTCAATCTCTTTTAAGAAATATGTGAAAAAGTATTTGTTTCATAAAATATTGATTTAAAATAGGGTTAATAATATGCAATTTCCACTTTTTTCTAAAAACTACTTTAAAAGCAGCAAAACCGTACTAAGAATTTTTTGTTCTATTCATTACAAAGAGTCATCCTGTTCAAGGATGATCATAGGTCACTTCCATCCTGTATATTAGGAACAGATTTAAGCATAAAGTTAGTTATCTGTAACTAATGAGTCTAGTCCATTCACAATCACAGTACAGAAAGAATGGGAGAAATCCAGCAGCTGTATATTTGTAAGCTGCTATATTCATTTATTTTCCTGATCATGTAAGAGATAGGGTCACCAGATCATTGCTGAGACTGTAGTACAAAGGGAAACATGGAAGCTTGTTATGTAATGCAATTTCTTGGAGCAGAAGTTGGTATCTGCAGACTTGTATATTATGGTTCATAATTAAAGTTGGAAGAAGCGTGCTACAAGAATGAATAGCATAGAAGTACTGAAGAAAGAAAACAAAAAAAAAGCTCTACAGAGAGGAGAATCAACCTAGATTCCTGAATAAGCTATATGGACTAGGAGGAGGAGGAGGTAGAGATTGCAGTTCATGAACAAGTTGCACTATTTCAGCAACTAAGTCCTCATTTACCTTCTTAAGGGGGGTGATGGGCGAAATTTTCATTTTGCACAATTTTAAAGTTACATACTTAAATTTTTGTACACATATTTGGGGTGTTATATGGAACTATTTGGCAGAGTTTCATTTTTGTATGTCAATTAGTTTTTGAATTATTGAAAATTTTCTTTCAAAAAAATTGAAAATGACAAAATGAAATTCACTCCACACTTTTTTGGGAAAAACAATTTGAAATTTTTTTTTACAAAACCAGAAACTCATTTAGAAAAACTTGACACATGGGTTTTATAATATCGCAATCACTACACAAGTTATTTTTTATCTCAAAAAGTACTAAGTTAATCCCGAATTCCATGCATCAGTGTTTTTTTTTACAACTTGCCGACTTTGAAGTGTCCAGCTTTGTGAAATTTGTGCTCTTCTTTCTTTCTTTCTTTCTTCATTACAAGCACTATAAATCAGTTCTAATTTTTCTGCCATAAGGCAAGCCTTTCAGTGCCAAGTCCTATGTACAAATGCTTTTGATTGTAGTTATTACACTACAAGTCCTTCACCAATGATGTCAGTAAAACTGGTGCCCAGTATTTACAGCAGCTGTATGTTCACAGTTATCCTCCAGCTGATTCTGCCTTAATTTTTTCTTTTGTACACCACATTCTTGCTCAACTAACCTTTCATCACAGTATTATTTACTTTATTTACACTTATTTCTGGCTCATGTAAATGAAACAACATTTAATTTGATGTTACACAACATCTACCGGCAGAGCTGCTGTTGATATGTTGTACCAATCATGGTACTCATTGACAAATCAGAAACTAACCTTCACGAAAAAAAATACCAGAAAAATCTATAAAAAAAGCAGGTTTTTGCTTCATGCAAGGAATTATCACATGCCAAGCCTTCTCAGGGACATTTAAGGAGTGCAGACCTTTAAATATGATGTAATTAGAGCAACTTCCAAGCACTGTAGTGCTTTAAAACTTTTGTGTATATGCACTTCAAACCACCTAGTATTTTTTGGTACAAAAAACACAAAATATGCAATTTTGTCATTTTTGGTCATATTTTCATCCGTTTCCCCCTTAAGCACAGTATTCAAATATGCAATGTAGGCAGGGGTGGGGATTTTTTGCAAATATGATATACCATGAAATGCTCATGTATTTTCATTTTTCCAATCTGTAAACCACTTTTTAATGTATTTTTGAAAATTGAATTAAATGCCATTTTGACTGCACATGTGAAAATTATACTAAACTGTAATATAAAGACAAAAGCGTGTTTAATTTCTTATTTCCTTAATTTTAATTTCTTTAATTTCTTCAAATTAAACTACAGTAGACTCTCAATTATCCACAATGATGGAGGGGAATGCCACAGCAGATAAAGCAAAATGGTGCTTAATTCAAAAAGGGTAATAACCTCTATGGTATGTAGGTATTAATGTGAAGTATGTTTATAGATATTAAGATGGCTACAATGCAGAAATTTCCATTTAACTCACAATTTTGTAGAAGGCATCTCCGTTGCACCTATCTATTTAGCAAGCACACTTTGTTGATCTATTTTACTCATCAACTATATTTTTTTAACAATACTGTAATAATTTCTTACCAAAAATAAACAATTTATGCTTCACCAAAACTATATTGTTCAATTTACATACAAACACTAGTAAGATCTTTCACTTACTATTGAGAAAGTCTTTAATCAACTTTCGTTTTAAAGAAGCACTTTTTTTTTTTCACGTCTTAATTTATGAAGCCTTGATTCGTTCGAGAGTTAGGCCTCTTGTTGTTCAAGACAATCTAGCAAATTTCTGTCCATTCAAGAGTTGCTGAATGACAGATATGCTTTTATGGGATCATCATCATGAAGAGTAAACCATTCTTCTAATCCTGTGCATGCATCAAAATTTCTTTGTCAGTATCAACCACATTATTTGGCAGTGTCTGTTAACCTTTAACTATTCTTCAATGTTCTCACTGTCCATGCTTTTGCAGTCGGATGCAACTTTTAATGTACAAGCATTATTTCTGTTCTTTCACATATTCTGACAAAGGGATTCCCGTTTGAAGGGTGAATGTTCGGAGAACAATAAAATACTGTAAAAGTGAAAGCTTACTCAGGGAGGCCTACTAGTACAATTTTTAACGAATCATAGTCCACTGAAACACTTTAAGATACACAGAAACCACTTTGGAATGCAAACAATACACGCTGGTAATGAAACTAAAAAAGAGGGAAAGTTCTAAACTAGCTGTGGATAATCCACAAAGTGGTTAATCTGGCTGCAGATAATCAAGAGTTTACTGTATTTCTTTCTTTTTTTCTATAAACTTCTATTGAGAACTTTGAACTTTCTTAGAATATTTAAAATGCACTTGACCACTATCCTGGAATTCAGAGAGGTAATGTGATACAGCAAACAGTTTCCACTGTTCAGTAAAATAAACATAATTAATACATTTTAATTCTTCCATTATGAAATTTAAAATAAGCTAAATTAAGTTCAACTGAAATATAATTGAGACACATGGATGATAATTACAGCTGTGATCCTAATTACAAATTTAATTATTTAGGTGTACAGTTTAGGGCTAAATTTCAGTCACTGCAATTTAAAAAAAAAAATGTTTTTTAATTAATTACTCAGTTGCAGGGTTCTTGCTATCCTTTTGCACTTGAGCTATGGAATGAGTTGTTAACTTTACGTATTATGCTGAAATGATATGCCAGAGGTTTGTTACCCACAAATAAGCTGCAATTTATGGGACAGTCTTTTCAAATGGAAAACTAAAAAGCATAATAAGAAAATGTTTATGGAGCATATGCTTAAGTGCAATCAAAAGTTAAGCACTCACATGGAACAAAATGTGACAAATGTTTATTTCCAAGAGGTTAGTAAGCTTTTACTTTTTAATTAATTTTGTCACTGCTGGCAAGTCTGATCAATAGATTTGAAAGATTTAAGGACAAGAAAGGTGCCATTTTTCATGTTATAAAAATAGTTAGTTTTGTTGAGAGATATGAATGTTTTTACCCAAAAATAGACACAGCAAAATAAAGATATAGACAGCCTGTAAATGCTGTTGGCTTTTAAACTCGTTCAGAGTCCACGTTAAGTTCTCTCATGATATCGCAATCCTCTCAACATGCCATCGTAGACACCCCCACTGGGTGTCCAGCTAATAAATGGTGCAGGAGTCACTGGTTGATCATATGGGGAGCATTCGAACAGTTAATTTTGTGTATTTTTTTTTGTTTGTTATTATTGCTATTGTTCTGATGTTGCACAAGAACAAATTTCTATTTTTTGTGTGTTATGTCTTAGCCTGCATCAATTTGTCTTACTTTTCTCTGTGTTGCTTTATATCTATTAATCTACTATATTAATTTAAAATAGAATCAAAAATTACTTTATGCATTTTATCTCAGTATTAACCTTTACAAATGTGATTTCAATTTCACATTAACACTCAAATTATAAAATACTTGCATATATTGTGACAATGTTTCACTTATCTTTGTAAAATAAATTCTGAAGGACATATTTTGCACTCACTTGTAAATTGCAAAAATTCACCCACATATAATTTAGCTAAATGGTTAAATACAAAGTTCAGTACTTTTGATAAATTTGAGAGCTTAAGCATTAAAAATCTCTTTGAACTAGTAGAAAAGATCGGCAATAGTGTTGTCTGCTAATGAAAAACCTGTTTATGTAACTGCTTTATTTTCACGTATTCCAACAGAATACCCTTTGAAGTTTTTGATAAAAATTGTTTAAGTTCTATAGAATTAAATGAGTTTAGTAATTGATATTGTTAAGCTCACCTATCTTTGTTAGGATAAAACAATCCCTCCCTCCATTCCTTCCTTCCTTTCTTTTTTTTTTTCAGTTTTAATGGAAAATTCCATTAACAGACTTCTGGCTTAGCAATGGGTTCACTTTCAACTTTTCTTGCTGATCTTTTCATGAGCTGTTTTGAAATACAAGTTCCTAAATCATCCCCTTTAATTTTTTAAACTTGGTAGGCATATATAGATGATATTTTTGCTATTGTTCTGATGAACACATGATACTTTAAACATTTTAATTTACAATATAAAACTATAAAATTCACATTAGAAATTGAAAAAGGATGGTTATCTCCCTTTCTTAAACTTCAAGATAATAAAAACTTATAAAACTGCAGTTTGGCATTTACAGAAAATCAGCTCATGATAATTATAGAAAAAAATTAAGAGTTTTAATTCTCTTTCACATAAATTTGCAGTTTTCAACAGCTTAATTTAGAGAATGATAAATATGCCTTTTAAGGTGGATGATGGGTGAAATTTCTATTTTGCACAATTTTAAAGCTACATACTTTTTGTACACATATTTGGAGTGTTAAGTGGAACTATTTGAAAGAGCGTTTTTGTATGTCAATTAGTTTTGAATTATTGAAAATTTTTGAAAGAAAATTTTGCAATTTTTTTTTTTTTACAAAACCAGAAACTCATTTGGTAAATGAGTTGACACATGGGTTTTGTAATATCTTAACTGTAAGGGAAATTAAAAAAAAATATATATATATATATATATATATATATATATAACATGCATAGCAAAAATATCAAAATTTTTGCAATTACTACATACATTATTTATCTCAAAAAGTACTAAGTTAATCCTGAATCCCACATGTCAGTTTTTTTTGTTATGCTTTATAGAATGTACAGTAAAAATTTCAGCCCTCTAGCACCCAATTTGTGGATGTAATTTTGCTTTGAATGAATAAAAGTGTAACAAAAATTAAAGTGAGGAAAAATGAGTTTAAAAGCTTGTGCAGTTAACCAGAAATAAGACTTACAGACCTTCCTAGAAAAGTCCAGCTCTAATGTGAAATTTGTACTCTTTTTTCATTACAATCACTACAAATCGTTCTAATTTATGGCATAAGCCAAGCCTTTCAGTGACAAGTCTATATACAAACACTTTTGATTGTGATCATTACACTTCAGGTCATTCACCATGATGAAAGTAAACTGGTGTCCACCAATATATATTTACACTCTTCATTATTTACAACAGGTAAATGTACACAATTATCCTCCAGCTGTTTCTGCCTTAAATTTTTCTTTTGTTCATCACATTCTTGCTTATCTAACCTTTCATCACCGGTATTATTTACATTATTTACACTTGTTTCTGGCTCATGTATATGCAACAACATATAATTTGATGTTACACATCTAACGACAAAGCTGCTGTTACTATGTTATGCCGATCAAGGTGGCTAAAGGACAAATCAGAAAATACACGGAAAAAATCCCACAAAAATTGGTAGAAGCAAAAAGCGGATTTTTTGCTTCATGCAGAGATTTCATTACCTGTCACGCCTCATCAGGGGCATTTAAGGAGCGCAGACCTTTAAATATGATGTAATTAGAGCACTGTAATGTTTTAAAACTAAAACTTTAAAACATATATGCACTTCAAACCTTCTAGTATTTTTTGGTACAAAATGTGAAATTTTGTCATTTTTGGTCACATTTTCACCCATTTCTCCCCTAAAATAAAGATGAATTTGGTACAGAACATAAACACATTATCAACAATGCTTTAATTAATGGTTTTAGTATTCATTTTATAGATAAAAGATTGAAATTAAATTGAGTTTTATTTAATGACGCTCTTTAACTTCTGGGGTCCTTAACATCCCATTCTAAATTGGACATGAAAGACCGGTAATTTTGCTCAGGCTTGAGGTTCTTTTGCATGCCGTAAATCTACGACACAGACCACCGGCTTTACTTCCCTTCCGAAGGATGCCATGCTAAGGATTTTTATGCCCAAAAAAATTCATCGCCCCCCACCGGGTTTGAACCTCGGGAACTAGAGATAAAAGATTGAGAAATATAAAAAGGTGTTAATAGATATTTCCACACTTAAAAATATAAAAGATGATCACAAGTTTATAATGTACTTTCGGCAAATAAAAATTTCACAAATATTTTAAAAGAACATGGTTCAAAATTGGTTCCTCAGAATAAGGACTTTGCTAGATTTTTCAAACAGATAAAATTGAAAAAAAAAAATAGCATTTATCAATTACACTGTACAGAGTGTGATAAAGTTTACACTGGAAAAATCAAACATAATTTGGTGACCAGTGTGAAGTAGCATTTTAGAAATATTAAATACAAAGAAATTCATAAATCAGCTGCAGCAGACCATTATTGGTCATTTAATCATGAAATAAACCCAAAAGTTGAATTATTAAAGCATTTAAATGGATCTATAGATTTTCTAATTTGGGAGAAAATAATTATTTTAAAAAATAAAGACCTCTTAATGTATTTAGAAATACCATTAATGGATTCTAACAACTAATTTTAATTTGTGCATTGTTCTTGGAACTTGCTTCGACTAATAATTATGATATATAATGCCATGATTGTGTAGATTTTCATTACGTCTTAGGTCAGAATATTTAAGGAACCTGTTGCATTAAAAGCCTTAAGGAATTAAAACCTATCAATTACCCAACAGACACATTTCAGGACACATGCATTGACAAAACTGAGTACTTCTTTTCTTGGGAATTCTAACCTATACCGTTCACCATTTTAATATTACAATACAAATGAAGTTGGAGATATCGGTTAAAATCAGCCAGACAGATTTAACCATGGTAAAAATCTTCAATAAGCTTTTATCGCCATCAATGCACCAGAAATAACCATTCTTTGCATTAAAGCCAGTATTTTACCATAGTAAAATCTTGATCGAGAATGGTGCAATGGCTGCTAGTGGCAGTAACCATAATGACGCAAATAAACAATCAGTAAATGTGGAAACTGATGATGCAATCAAGCGGTTGCAAAACATGTTTAAAATTTTATTTTAAAAAGATAAATGAAGCATTGTCTCCAAATATGCTAGTAATTTTAATAACTTGTATATATGCTTCATTGTTACTAGCTTCAATTTTTACTTATTTACATTAATGATATTTCTAGAGACATTACCTGTTTATAGAACTCAAATTCTGTCTTTCTTCAGTATGCTATAAAATGCAGAATTGCAAATATATAAATGGTACAAAATAGTAAATGTGCATAGCAAAATACTAAACATCACCACCCCTGAATACAGGCAATTCTGATTATTAATTCAAAATGGAAATATTCAACATCTTTACATTGTCCCATCCTATAATGTTGTTGCAAGATTAGACCTAATTATTTTTAGTACTTGAAAATGTTGACTAATTTTGAAGATTTAGAAGCTAGTAACAGTGATGTGTCATAATTTAAAATAAAGAGAGTTGAAGGTTGTTACACTACATCACTAAAATATTCTTACTTGAACACGTTTCGGGAGACGGTATGTTCCCATCGTCAGCATGTCCTCAACTGATTTTTCTGGTCATTGTCTGGGGGATGTGTGTGGCTAGTGGTATTCTCTGGTGCTGGGCTGATGAACCTCCAAAGGCTGCTGGGTGGTGGCAGTTCGAAATTCATTAGGTGATTCCTGTGTTTGATAATATGTATTTTTTCCCAGATGTCCAATTCATTGCTGCTGTTGATAGATTTTAAGAGTTTTATATTCGGAGCAATATCATGGTTTGAAGACCAGAAATGATGTGCTACTGCTGATTTATCTGGCTGCTTTTAAATCAGCAGTAGCACATCATTTCTGGTCTTCAAACCATGATATCGCTCCGAACATAAAACTCTTAAAATCTATCAACAGCAGCAATGAATTGGACATCTGGGAAAAAATATATATTGTCAAACACAGGAATCACCTAATGAATTTCGAACTGCCACCACCCAGCAGCCTTTTGAGGTTCATCAGCCCAGCACCAGAGAATACCACTAGCCACACACATCCCCCAGACAATGACCAGAAAAATCAGTTGAGGACATGCTGACAATGGGAACATACTGTCTCCCGAAATACGTTCAAGAAAGAATATTTTAGTGATGTAGTGTAACAGCCATCAACTCTCTTTATTTTAAACTTGAAAATGCAATTCTTAAAAAACGTGAAAACTGTTTCTTTTCCCCATAAGGAAACTATCAGGAAAGGCAAATAGTGGGCTCTACTGGAACATAGCTTGCATGGATATTTGTATTTATGGTGCTGTATTAAATCTATAACAACTGCTAAGTTACAAGAATCTGAACCAGGACGCAATTAGTGATGCAGACAAAATTAGGTATGTAAGTGGAATAGGTATATTATTTTGTTTCGTAATATTTAAGCAATGCACTAGAATAACCATGCAATGTAAAATAATATTTCAAGCTACTAAGATCAACGTGCAAGATATTGCAATTCAAAGTTTTAAAAAAAAGTGTTCATGCAAAATGTTAAAAAAAAAAGTTATCCGCCTATTTTTCCCAAATGGTTTCAAATTTTGAAAAGAAATCTACCCATACACAATAACAATAACATAGTTTTAAGTGTAGAGTACATACCTGTAGTGCTTTCTCTTTAAGCTGCAACCAATGATCATTAAGAATACCTATTCTTTGTTTGATCTCTTCACTTGCAAAGTGTCCATCATCCAGCATTTGTTGTCCAGATTGACAAACTGCTGCAATTCTGTTCTCATGATTGTTAATTTCTGCAAGCACTGCCTGGTGCTTTTTTATTAGGTTCTGTACACCAATTAGATCACGTCCTATTACAAGAAAAACAATAATGTCAAAAATATGAATTCCTGACAAACAGAACAGAGAAACAATTAAAATTACCATAATATTTAAGGATGGAAGTAGTTTTAACGGTTTATTTGAACAGATACTGGGCAATATTAAAGCAATTTATAAACACACTTATTAAATACTTTAATATGTTCTAAAATATTACAATGCATGAAATAATTTCAATGAGTACTGATCCCAAAGAGCAACTTAAATTGCCAACATTCAGTTTTTGTAGCACTGGAATTAACTTCCAATCTTACCAAAGCTGTTTGTAGTGATTACATTGTATTAAAGGATTGTAGAAATAATAAGAGAATAAATGTACTGTTGAAACCAGTGCACCTGGAGAAAAAATGCTGTAATTACACTTTCTCATTATATGACAAAGGATCTTTACAGTAGGAGGCAAGATTGAATATTTGGACATGCAAATAATTAAGACCTAAGATCATTAATTTCATATGTAAGACAATCATGTGAGAATCTCCCAAGCTCACACAAAATAAAATTGACCAGTTCATCAATCTTATTTATTACAATTGTTTTTTTTTTCTTTTTCTCTCTTTCATTCCTTCTTCCTCCCACAAAAAAAACCAAATAAAAACACATTTAAAATTTAAAGCACAACAGATTCATTAAGTAGTTTTATGACCTTCATGTGGTTTCATGGGTGAAGTAGTTCTACTTCATGATCTATAAAATCTCATCATTGTTTCAGTGTTCTCTTAAACTGGAGTCCACGCCAGCTTTAATTTCTTCGTTGTAGGAGAGGAAATATGTGTGCAGTATAACCAAAGTGCAACTATACAGGATGTTTACAAAATGGTTGCAAATATTTTTGAGTGATGGTTGAGGACTTACATAATGAGTATTTTGGTATCATCTTTGAGTCAGAGAAGTACTGTTATGACACTAGAAACTGAAAATGCAATGCACTCTCTTATTTATAAATTGCATAAAAAATAAAACCTTTTGCAGTATGATATGTTTTATAATTCTTCAAAATGCCTGATCTAACTTGGTTACATAGCTGAATGTGTCTCATCATATGTACCCAATTTCCACACTATCCCACAATACTCTCATGCTCATTTCTCTGTCCACCTGGATCTTGTAGACGATTTCATGCACACCACAGAAAGGAATTATTGGTATGAGAGTGGCGACCTAAATATGGCACAACCCATCACCATGTATCTTGTATCACATAAAAATCTGCATTCATTTCTGGACACTTGGTGCAACTTGCTGCTTCTCAACAACACATATGCTTTAGTCATATGTCACAAAGTGAATTGCTAGGAAATAGCAAAGTAATTAGCATACCCCAATGACAGACATTGCATGACAATTTTGAAAACATCAATACGAAAGCTATGAGGGCTATTCTGTAATGTTCATTAAAGCTGCTAACCAGTTGCTATGCACCATTTGGTATTCTGTAACATCATAACAGCAACAATATCTTGTTAAGCAGAATAAAATAATTATTAAGGGGACTAAGGCCAAGACACCTCAACCACTACTGGGTAAAAAATAGATGCAATTTTAATAATTCTTGGTCTTGAAGCTAAATGGATTGAAGAGTGCTGCACGATGTAGGTAACGTAAAATATGTGTTATTTTATTTGTCAAACCCTGATAATATATGTAAAGTGAATATATTCTATGAAAATAACTTAAGCGTATTATTTGTTTACTTGTGTATCATCACTATATCGTGAACAGCTTTGCTTGCACTACATATTCCTCTAACTTCTCATCCTTTAGAAACGTTTACATTTGTGCGATTGTTTCCATGGTTATATCAGTATACTCAAGCTATCACACTTAATTTTTCTACATCTCCTGTAAGTATTAATCTCTGAAAATCTAGACCATAAAATCACTCCCTGCACCATCTGAAGCAAACAATTACCGTAAAGTAGACAAGAATGCATGAAGTGATGTAGTGTCAAGCCAAGTAGCTCAAACAGTAGCAAAACATTTTTAATTTCACTGTTACTCTACAGCACATTTAAAACAAATGTATTGCTTTTGTTAGCATTTATATACATCAGTCCTTGTAAAAAAACAAAATAAATTTTAGTTGTATTTGACAACATAAATCAAGCATTCAAAGAAAAACTTAATAGAACTTGGCAATTTTATTATATGTACAGTTTGGTTGAAGATAAAAGTGATGGGCGGCAGTGGTGACTGTTTGTGCAAGCATGTGGCTGATTCTAAGCAACACTGATTAATTCCTTTTGCAGACAAAAGTAAATGAAAACATTTTTCTAATTTAGCATAAAAGGTATGCAGGGCTGGCCCCATAGCTCAGTCGATACAGCATCTGCCTGCTGTGTGTGGGGTCCTGGGTTCGATTCCCGGGTGGGGAATTTTTCTCTAGCCTAGATTATTCCCTGCCCTCCCCAGAGCCTGGAAGTATGAATGAGAGTGTGAATGTGATCTAATGATTAAAACCCAAAAAGTGCAAGAAACCCAACGACAACAGAATACAAATTAACACCATTGCCAATAAGCAATAAGTTCCAAAGGAAAGGCCGCCGATAAGATCAATGAAGTTAAAGGTGGAGTATAAGTGGAAATAAAAAGTATGCAAAGAACACACATGTTATTCTAAAACTATTTTACATATGTATTCATAAACGATACATTTAGTGATGACTTCATAAACTGCTTTGTTAAGAAATTTTAACTTTACTGAAACTGTTATTCATAGACAACATTTTTATCACTAACTTTGATCCTGGAAAGTTCAGATTTCATGATCAATTTCCAATGATGGATAACCTGATTTCCAAACCACAGCCCTCTATACCAATAAAATCAACACATGTAGGTCTAGAATCAATTTGCAATTATAATGGAGATGGCATTTCACAACTCCCCTCCAGCCTTTTGGCATTGCTCAAAATGTGTACGCAAGGAAAATAGATATACCTAAACTGTTATGTTGTTCACTTTGTACTTTCTCTACCATGTACATTTGATACCAAGATTTCACCAGAAACACATGTTTTGAAGCCCTCTGAATAAAAAAAAGCATCCTTGGAAACATGTGCATAAATGTGAGAGAGAGAAGCATAACCTAAAAATGAAAAGTCGGGAAAAACATCAAACTTGATATTTAGTTTCAGTACCTTCTAAAGATGCAACACACATATTTTCAAGAAAATACCCCACCTCAAACCACCCTTAAATGGAACATTTTTCAAAATCTTTGATTTTCTAAAAACTGGCTGTAATAATTTTGATTGAAATACCATATGTTAATATTAACATGACAATTAAAATGTATATCTTGAATTTTCTGGGAATAGCCTTTGAAATCCTCTTCATTCAAAGGAATATTGTATAACCTTGTATAGCTTGTAAATGTTAAGTGATACACAAAAACATATTACACAATAAGGGACGCGTCACGTCACGTCAGCGACAACCAGTAGTCTCAGCAACATGACGCAACATAATGGAGCACAATGCAAATCAATGGAAAAACAAGTATTGTCGCACACCGGTCTGCATCGTGATGTCATACGCATCTTGTTGCAGACACAAGCGATAAGACACCGCATGCTCCATTTCTATGCATCAAGTCTTAACAAACAACGCTCCAGTACAAGTGTGTGTGTGCGTACTTTGAGCATTTAACTTGCAAAGTGACACTAAATAAGATACGTTCAGGGAATTTTGTCAGCATGAGTGAAGATCAGATCAACATTAAGTTAGAGCAATTGGTGGAGAAATATCCTATAATATATGATCATTTGCTACCAGGGCATTCGAATAAGAGCGAGCTGGATCGAGTGTGGCTGGAAGTGTCCAAAGAATTAAATTTAAGTGGCAAGTACTTACATTGAGTAAAATATTTATTAACTACCTATGTAATAAAGGAACATGCACATTAAATATAAACATCTCTTGTGTAACTAGCATTTAAAATGATAGTGCAGCAATATTTAGGTTTGTCCTGTGGTGTACTTATTTTGCCAAGGAACACTTGATTACATAAAGTATGAACACAAGTGATTTCTCAATCCAACGGCCTCAGTGGTTGCTCTTCTATTACAGGGTTGCAATCTCTGCAATACACTTAAGGAACTGTCATTGTTTTCATCATTTTCTGTAACACTCGGTTCACTAAAAATGCCATCCTTTAGCCTAATGAAGTTATGCAGGACACAAATTGCTCTTATTATATTGTCTGTTTTATCAGGTTTGCAGGCTAAAGCCGTCCCAAAACTCTAAATTTATAAGCAAGCATTCCAAAACCACACTCTGCACTCTTTCTGGCTCTGCTAAGCCTATAGTTAAAAATCCTCCTTTCATTTGTGAGTTCTCTTCGAGGATAGGGTCTCATGATATGTTTCTGTAATGGAAAAGCTTCATCCCCCATGAAAAAATAAGGAAATGGGGAACAGTGGCCATCATCCTTTGGAAACTTCTTGGGGTCAGGTATATTCAGTGTGCCCTGTTGAAACTTTCTTCCTAAAGCTGAGTTTCGCAACACTCCACCATCACTATTTCTACCATAATCACCATCATCTATAGCAATAAAGGGCCCATCTGCATCAACAAAGCTAATAGAAAAATACACCTTGTAGCTGTAAAAAGATGAGCCACTGTTTCAGGGACACTGAATATGAACATGTTTTCCATCTATGGCACCAATTCAATTCGGTATATTCCAGAGTTCCAAGTATCTTTCAGAAATGGTCTCCCATAACTCCTTTGAGGGTGCAGGTATAAACTCAAGTTGAAGTGTCGTCCATATTGCGAGGCATACCTCTTCGACAATTTTACCAATTGTTGTTTCACCTCTTTTAAACTGAAAGCTGAAGCATCTGAAGCTACTGCCAGTAGCTAAATACCTAAAAATAAACAGCCGTGAATAATAATAATAATAATAATAATAATAATAATAATAATAATAATAATAATAATAATAATAATAATGTTTATTTTCATTGCAGTGGCCACCTGTAAAGACAAATGGAGAAACTGCAGGAATTATTGGTCCAGAAATTTAAGGCAAACTCCTGCCAGTAGTTCAGCAGCAACGACGAAAAACCCTACTATCTTGCAGACTACTTAGCATTTTTGGCACCATTCACAAAATCAAGAAGGCAAATGGGAAACTTGGAAAATCCGTCTGTAGAAGAGCAGTCACCTACAACAGAACAACCTTCATCTCCGCCCATGGTAGAAGAAGACGGTGAGGAGGAAAGTACACCAGAAATGATGCAACCACTACCTTGAACACCTAGAAGAGCCACAAAAAGAAAAGCTTCGGAAGTGAATGTTGACCAAATATTTTCTTCATATCTCCAGATGAAAACAAAATGCACGGCTGAAGTGGAGTCTGATAATCCAGATGTGTTATTTTTCAAAAGCCTGCTACCGGACGTGGCTAAATTATCACCTGCCGCTAAAAGTGCATTCAAATTGTTTGTGCAGCAAAAATTAAACGACATGCTGTACGGACCAATTTTCAGTGTAGTTCTAATAGTACCCATTCCTATCCTTCCACTTCTATATTGCAATATGGTAGTCGAGAGCCTGGCTCCTCAAAAACTTCCACTCCATTGCCGTTTGCGGCGAATTTAGTAGAAGAACAAGAGCAAGAAAATGTTCACTCATATTCATATGCCCGATTGCAAATGCAGCCGAAAAAGTTTAAAAAGAAAAAAAAAAAAAAACACTCAAAAATATTGCATTGCATTACTTACAGGAGTTGTCAACATGGAAAAGTGTAAAAGTATGTTTATTAACTAATAAAATTAACGCTAAAATAGATACCAACAAGTTATTATTTTAAGCCTTAGTGTTATAAGTAGCTTTTCATCAGGGCTTACAGCTCTCCTGTAGTTTGTGTCTTGCTATTTTAATAAAGAAGAAACACACTGAAGAAGTTCTCTGTAGGTTTCAGGGTACATTCTGTAATACGATTGGAATTTTACCGGATCTTTTAATGAATCCTGCGCTAGGACGTAAGCACCATACTGGGCACATGACAAATTAAAATCATGAATCCATTTCTTTTCCTCTTGTTGCATAATTTCAACCACATGTACATCAAAATGTCGTCCTCACTCAAGGAATCCATGTCAACAGCTGATAACGTGTCACACTGATGCAGGCATGTGTTTCCTCCGGTGTGCAGCCGCAAGTCTGCATCACGCAAATGACAAACAACGGTGTCTTATTTCATGTCGTGTTGCAGATGCTGACGCATTTTGTGCGGCCTCCCTAAATGTGGATCTCTTTAAAACACACAATTTTATTTCAAATAACCTTTTTTCTTGTGGCATAAACCATTTCCGAGATATCCGTTATTAACGGTTTGAATTGTTCATTACTTCATTTAAAGAATTTAAAGTCCTTTCAAGCTTCAGTTTTTTCTCACGATTGTACAGAAACAGTATGGAATTTTAAGGCAGCATATAGTGTCCAGTTCTTAAACATTTGACTATCATGTTCCCTTTGTATGTATAACGAAATATGTAATGTAGATATTTCTGCAAAGGTTTACTTAAATTAAAATGAAGTAGACAGAAAAAGAAGCTTTAGTAAGAAGTTTGTACACCCACTAATAACCAATAGATGGTAGAGAAAGTCATGCAAGTGTAACACATCATTATTTTAAGTGGTAGTGATTCTTATAATATAAACACACAAAGTACGAAAATTTAACACATTCCTTTTCTTATGAACACCTCATCTCTCTTGGATTACGTACCAAACCAAACAATAAGCAGAAATTACTGGCATTCTGCACTGAGAATGTGAAATCTAAATTATGGTGCTAACGATGCCTTTAGTATCAAGTATACCTATACGTTAGAAAAAAATAATGGATCTGAATGCATAGAATGAGATTGAGATAGCTGTATATTTGTACTCAAAATTGCTTGTTTTTAGGTGAAATTTTTTTTTAAAGATTTTCAGCTGCTCCTAACCATGACCGTAAATTATCTTTTTTGCATTATACTTCATTGTGTGGCAGGAAAGAGCATCAAATTACAAATACACACCACAACCTGATATGCTCAGAAAATAATACATTTTTCGTGTTACAACCTTCAACTTAGATCCATAATTGCAGCGCTAGATCACATTTCAATGTAAATAGCGCTAGATCACGTTTCAATGTAAATAAAATAAAACAGAACTAGAAGGTTTGTGTTTAGGAATTCAAATTATAACAAAGATTGGTGTCTAAAGTCAGTACTCCAAAGCATCTGGATCTTAAATAATGAAAAATAAATGAGGAATGTAACCAAGAATTAATCGATAAACCGATTAACAGATACATGAAACAAAAAGGAATAAGGGCAATCAGTAACCTAAAAAAAGACAAACCACATCCTAAACATATAAAAGTTACATACCACCTACAGTTTCACACACAATTTGACAAAATGTTCAAAGAATACAATATTAAGCCAGCTCCTCAAAATAAATTCACCATTAAATAAAAAAAACAAACAAACAAACTTCTAAATACTCCGCTATTAATTAATTTTATTAACCCAATTAATTGTACAAATTTACAATAACAATTTTACAAATTTATTCTTAACCAAATTTCTAAAAATAACAATAAAATAAAATATAAAGAAAACTAACCTCTTAACTACTGGTAACCAGCAGAATGGAATACTGGTAGCCAGTATTCCTCCTAATCTAAAAGTACAATTGTCCATTCTAATCTCCAATACTAGCTGTAACTCTACCTTGAGTTGCTTTCCTTGGACCCCAACAAACTCAAACCTTGAGGTTGTCGAGTTGTTGGGCCCTACTTGCAACATATCAAATAAAAACTACTGTAATTTAATACTCATTTGCCTCCTCCTTGCTAACTTTCCTCATCCATTTTGCTCTTACTCTGCCCAAAAAGTTTCCTACTTCTACTATATTTTTCCTAGATTTTACGTTTACTATTGTTCTAGCTTGAATTTCTATTAGTAAATTTAACCATTCTCTCTTCTCTATCCTCTTTCTAAGCATCTTCATTTCTTCACACTCCAAAACTATATGTCACTCTTTAACTTTCCGGTGACATAGTGGGCATTTCTTTAAATCAATCTCTTTTCTCAAACCTTTCAAAATCCCCTGTCCTAGCCCATGTAAATTCTGCTCTTGCTGTTTTATCACATATATCAACATACTGTTCCCTGCTCCATACTACTTTCATTTCTCTGTATAATCTCAGTGAGCTTTTAAAACTAAAACTCGCTAATAAATCCTGTTTTTCCATGTCCCCTATTCTTGTCCTAATTTCATTCCAGAAACCTATTTGTAGTAATTCTTTAGCTCTCCAAATCTCCCCAAAACCTATCTTCATCAAGGTTTCCTTTATCTTACCTAGCCGACTTTTTATAATTAAGTCTTTCCTGCACTATCATACATTGATGTAAAATGTTCTCATCATCAAAATTTCTAATTCTAAACCAATATGTTAGCACTCTTTCCACAATTTTTCCTTTAATTTCCATTCTCCCTAATTCAGCTTGAGCTACTCTGTTTGGTGGTGATCTTGGTAAGCCCAATATTTGTTTACAAAAGCTCCTGTGGATCATGTCTATATTTACCCACCCTTCTTCCAGGCCCCAAATCTCTGCTCCATATAACTACAGTAGTACAAATTCTCTCTAACCATTTTAATTGCATTTCTGGTAATTTATCTATACAAGTTTTGATGACTTTCATTGCCATTTTTCCTTTAGCTAGTACTACTCTCTTTTGTTCACTCCATCCACCACAGCTGCTTAGTCGTATCCCTAAATAATCAAATTTTTGAACTACCTCAATTTCTCTTCCATGCCAATACCATTTCTCATCTTTCCGTAATTTATTACCCTTTTTAAATACCATAATTTTTGTTTTATTTACATTAATTCTTACACTCCATTTTTTGCAAAATTTATCTATCACTTCAATTGTTCTCACCAATCCCACATTACTTATAGATCCCGCAACTAAATCATCTGCAAATAACAAACCAGGTATTTCCTTATTATTAATTATTGGCACATGTCTGTTCTCTACTCTAATTGATTCCAAAATATCGTCTATGAACAGATTAAATAATACAGGACTCAATTTACAACCTTGTCTTACAACAATATTATTCAGAATGCTTCTCGTTAATTTATTATTAGCAATTTTAATACAAAACTGATTGTCCGTATATATTCTGTACTTCAATAGTACTCTTATAAAGGTAGTGCTCATCCCTTTTATGCTCAATTTAAACCACAGTGCTTCTCTATTTATTGTGTCAAAGGCCTTTTCAAAATCTACAAATAACATGTATAATCTCCCTCTCTTGTTGGTTAAATATTTCTTTACCATTCTGTTTATAACAAAAATGTTATCTAGTGTACTCTTATATCTAAAACTTGCTTGAAGCACCTATAATTTTTTCTCATCTTCCGCCCACTTTTGAACCCTTTCTGCCAACCCCCCCCCCCATATATCTTGCCTAAAACAGATAGTACACTAATTCCCCTGGAATTTGCTGGGTTATCTATCTCCCCCTTATTTTTAAATACCGGCACTACTATTGACAATCTCCAGCTATTCACTACCTTTCCTCCTTCAAATACATTGTTTAAAAGTCTAACTAACAATTCTAATCTAGTTTCGTTCACGCTCCAAGCCTTCCAAAATTCCCCAGGAATTCCATCTATGCCACTCGCTTTATTTCTTTTTAATCTATTTATTTGTTGCCTTACTTCATTCATTTCTATCTGTCGATCTAATTGCTCAATATATCCTATACTTTCTATTTCTCTAATTTTTGGATACTCCCCTTGTTCTGCTCCCAAAAGATTTCCAAAATATCTGCATTAGGTTTCAGAACTAATATCATTTTCTCTAACTCCGCCCTTATAACTTCCTTTTATTAATGTCCAAATTGTTTTTGTATAATTTACTCTTGTTGCCTCATAAATTTCCTGGCTCATCCCCCCCCCCATTCCTTCTTAACTCCCATAAGAAATTTAAATCCCCATCTTTCAATCATGAAGTTCTCTTTTTCCTGATCATCCCGTGTTTGCCTCCATTTCTTTAATCCCCTTAATACTCTCTGTTTTGCCGTCCTACATTCCTCATCATACCACCCTCTCCTTTTTGATCCTGCCTGTTTCACTAAATCCTCTAGATTCACAACTGCATCCTCAATTTTATTTTCTTTAAACATTTCCTATATATCTATTAGCTTCAACCTATTTGATTGCTTTTTCAGCTCTCCCAAAAAGCTTTCTGCTTCCATATCTCCCCATTTATAATTTTGAATTTTAATTCCTTCTTGTTCTAAATAATTAACATTTACTTTTTCCACCATTGGACCCCTAAATACGGCTCTTATTGGAAAATGGTTACTGGAGGTAACTATATTCAACACCTCAAAATCCATGCAATATTCGGAATGAAATATAATCTATCCACACTGCCCATTTCTGTTCATAAATGTAAACTCGCCTGCGTCATGTTTTCCTTTAACTCCATTACACAATACCAAACTACATTCTTCACAAAACTCAATTTTTTTCCCTCATTATTAATACATTTATCTTTGCTCCTCCTCCTATCCCTCTCTCTTGCTATCCCATAAACTCTCCTTCAAGATCTATTAACTGTATTTGACTTTCCCCCACGCTTGCATTGAAATCCCCCATTATTATAAAACCTTAATATATCTCCCTCATTGATATTTCCTCCAAATTTTGTCTTAACTTGTTAAATAAATGTGGTTCATAAAATTCCAAGGAACTTGGCGGGTTATATATTACTGCAACACATACACTTTCTTTTTCCCAAAAACCACTTAAAACACACCACAGTATCGATTCTTCACCTAAATCTTCATATACTTTCACTTTAATTTTAAGGCTTTTTCTCACAAATAAAGCTAAGACTCCTGATCCTCTCCCCTTATCTTTCCTTTTAATACCACATTTTCCATTGAAATCAAAATCACTCACATCCACATTATTTCTTAACAACCAAGGTTCCACCACACCTATCACATCCACTAAATTTAAAATTTGAGATATTTCTCCACTCTTCACTTTACCCCACCACCCTTCGATATTCCAGAATATAACCCCCAATTCCTTCTCCTATACAGAACCTTTTCTCTCAAATCTTAATTCCTGTAATTTAGCACTACTCCTAGTCATCCTTTCCGTTTCTGCCTTCTGCCCCGCATAATGCTCCCTCCAGGTGACGAAATAATACTGAGGCCGGATTCTCTCCACACATCCAGTCCCGCAGTTGCTCCCAAGGCCATTCTGCACATGTTCCTCTATCAGCTGTTTCTCCGGTATAATCTGTTTGCTCGGTGATGTATGCCTTCCACTTCCCCTCCTCTCCTCCACCACTCTTCCTCGTACTAACTTCACCTCGTGACATTTCATTTAATCTATCTGTCTCCGAATCCAATATTTCTACTCGTGTTCATTGACCCTCTTCCGACACATACCTCATATTTTGCTGACGCCTATCCTGCTTCCTTCCATTTATCCACAAATCCAGCCCTCTAACAAAAGCTCTCTCTCCTTTAGCCCTCACATTCTTCATTTCTTGAAGTAAAATGTTTCTTATTTCTGTCTCTTTCTTCCCAAAATCCTGTTCTATAAATATTCTTGTTCCTTTTAGCTTTTTGGCATTTGATAAAATTGCCCATTTTATTTTCATTAAAGCACATTTGACAATTACCAGTCTTGGATTTCATCCTTTTCTTCTGACTCTAAAAACATCTCTCATTTCCCATCCTCCAAGTTTTAATTCCAGTTTATCGTGTAAGATTCTTTCAATTTAATCCCAAACTCGTATCTCTCTTGATTCTTCAACTCCAAAAATTATCATGTTCATTTTCATGTTCACCACTGCAGTTAACGCATGTTGGAGCTAATGTACATGCTCCCTCGTGTGAGAATTCTCCACAGTTAATGCAGGTAACTTCACCGAAACAGAAATCACTCGTATGACCAAAGCACTGGCCCTTATAGCATCTGAGTGGGTGGGGGATATATGGCCTAACTTCAATGGCTTCATACCCTGCCTTAATCCTTTGAGGTAGTTCTACCCAATCAAAGGTAAGAAACAGGGTATGAGCAGGCACAGATTCACCTCCTTGTCTCCACTGAACCCAATATACAGATGTCACACCTTGATCTAGATTCTCTTGAATCTCCTCATTGGACATACCATCCAATGCACGGGTATTTACTACACCGCACAGGGAGTTCAAGGTCTTGTGCATCTCCACTCTAACTGGATAGCTTCCTAACAAGTTGGCTTTTAAGATAATTGCTGCCTGGGATGCTGAATTTGCTTCAACCAGGAGCGTGCCATTGCGACTTCTGATACACAACTTCAGAGGACCAGCTATTTTATCAAGACCCTTCTGCACTATAAAAGGGTTCACTGATGTAAACTTCTTACCTTCCTCTGTTCTGTTAATTACTAAGTAGCGAGGACTACAACACTTGACTACTTCTTTTCAATTTACCTGCTTTTGTTTTGGATTTTTCCATGGCGAAAAAATCGTCCACCATTGCAAATGTCTCCAATGGCATGCTCACATCCTGGGCGCCACCCCAACTTAGGTGAGAGTCCTGGCCTGGACCTTGCTCCCCTTAGGGTCTCGCCTCCCAACAGAGGAACCCAATCACCTTCAGGAGTGTAACAGCTCATGCAATGGCCCCTACCCGGGACTGACCTTTATCAGTGGATACGAACACAGTCCTACATGATACACAAGGGCTGGGAGTTACACATTACCCAGTCACCCCTTGCGACTCCCCTCCTCCACCCACAAAGTGGTATCAGTCAGAATGCGTAACATATAACTGGTCAAACACACTTGTGGACCAAAGTTTATTGGGTGTTTGGCGAAAGCCCTCTCACCTCTTAGAGGAACCCATCGAGTGACTCAGGACCCCGAGAGTGCCAATCTCGTACCTACCGTAGTAGGCCAAGGATTAACTAAAGTAGCGAATGAGGACGTCAAACTTCAAACGTGTTAAGCATCTACTCCCACTGGACCGACCAAGGATTGGCGAAAACAGCGAATGAGGATGCCAAACTTCGAACATAGTAAGCTGGACCAAGAAAACGTACTAAACAAACATTATTTATTACATTTGGTGGCAGAACTTTTATAATTCAACATAATACATGGGAAAGCATCCTAATGAGGAATGTGCTAATGAGATTCCACTGTACTTTCAGGCATGTCTATTAATAAACACTTGGGAAAGGTCTAAACTTCAAAGGTGGAAAATTTAAAAAATGGAAAACACTATAAAAAATGAACTTATTTGACACAATTTGTGTATTTTCTTCAGCTCTACAATATTTTTGCAGTAAGCTTTTTCTTTGAAGGTTTATACAATTATACAAAATTCAATGAAATAAAGGATATTCACAGAAAATTCAAGATATAAGTTTCATTATTAGTCATGCAAGTGTCTTAAACATACGTTATTTAATAAAAATAATCCATTTTTTTTAAGAAAATAAAAGCTTACTAACATTTTTCATAGAAAGGATAGTTTGGGGTGGGGGGATTTTCTTGAAAATCTTCTGCTACATCTTTCAAAGATGCTGAGGAATACCAAGTTCTCGCCCTCCCTAACCCACTCAGGATACCTCAAAACATGTATTTCTAGTAAAATCTAATTGATTAACTAAAACATCTTGTGTGTTGCATTTACGTGACTTTCTCTACCCAATGTAGTTTTATTTTTTACAGCTTCTATAAACTATTCTTGCAAAAGCTTATTTCCCTATCTACTTCATGTTACTTCAGATAAATATTTTACTCTTTGCACAACATCCAGAGAAACAACTAAATGAGACAGGACTTCAAATATTGACAAGGTAGTGATGAATTCAAGCCAATAACAACAGATATATTACAAATGGCTGATATCACAAGAAAAGTCGATTGAAATAAATTTATGTTTTAAAGAGAATTACATATTTTCTATGGGGTAAATTTTGTCTATCTATCTCTTAGGGTTTACCACTTACACAAAATTATATAAAATTTATTCAGATTGAAGCTATTCCAAGAAAATTCAAGATATACATCTTATCCAACATTTCATTTTTTAGCCATGCTGTTCTTTCTCTAGCTTCCTCACTCACATGCACACAGATAATACAAAATGCTCTTTTTGGATTCAAGGAATCTCAAAAGATGCATTTCTGCTGAAATCTTGATATCAAATTTTTGGGTGAAATGCAATGAGAGTAAAAAATTATATCCATATCAGCAATCCAGCGCACATTAAACAAATCTCAAAAATACAGAGGTACATGTTGTTACCTCTGTTAGTAGAAGCAGCTACTGGCTCTTTCTCTCTAATCCATGCCTCTTCATCCTCAATATCTCTAAAAAGCTGCTGAACCTGTAATGACTCCAACAACCTCTGTTTTCGAATATTCATGGGCTTCTGTAGAGCTGCATAACGATCTGTAAGAGCAGTCTAAAAAACAGACATTCTGTGAACAAGGTTTCTTCCCAAATCTAAAGGAAACAAAACTAGCTTAGATAACAGAAGGAAACTGTTACTTAGTAAAACCTCATACATTTGTTGTAGCTATGTCCGAACTCTGAAAACACTTAAGCTTCCATCACTTGTTCTCAGCCTTGAAGAATGAACACAGAATTTCAGAAAACTGGAGCTAATACTTGGTACATTTAAGGAGATCACTACCCTCAATCTAGAGCAAGTAACTGATTACGTACCTCTTTGGCTTTAATGTTCTCTGCATCAAAATGACCCTTTTCCACAAACTGACTAGCAGCCACACGAATAGTTTCTATGCGATCTTGGTGTGATCCAACATCAGTTTCGAGTAGAGCATGCTTTTTCTGAAGATTCTGCACACTTGTGAGATCCTTGAAAGAAAAAGTTTTGATAAGTTTATTTCAACTAAACTATATCCATTATTATTAGCCTACTGGATGTAAATAAAATGCATGTGGCACAGAAAGAACCTAATTGGCTGTTGGACAAAATGTCGCTATTGCTGCAACCATCTCCTTATGCGTGTATGGACAAGCCATGTGTTACATCCTTGAGGGAGGGCCACGAAGGGGTACTGTAACATAACTGCTCCTTTATCAAAGCAATGGCACAATGCAGTTCTTAAGTTTTGAAAACCTAGAAATGTCTATTTACTAAAATGCAAGGTATGCATTAAATATTAAATGACAAAGCAAAATCAAATGCTTTATTCATTATTATTCACACAATAAAGGTTTGCAACTCAAAATATCTTGCTTCTTATCAAACTGAAGAAATAAATGTAACATTATTAACTAATTTTGAAGATTTAGAAGCTGGTAACAGTGATGTGTCATAATTTAAAATAGAGAGTTGAGGGTTGTTACACTACATCACTATGCTATTCTTACTTGAACGCGTTTCGTAGTTGAGAGAAAATGCTGACGATGGGAACAAGCCGTCTCCCGAAACGCGTTCAAGTAAGAATAGCATAGTGATGTAGTGTAACAACCCTCAACTCTCTATTTTAAATGTAACATTGTTTATAAACCTGCAGGAAAAATGAATAAACAATGCTCAATTACATTAAATATTTAGTGTTATTAAAGAGTTATTAACTATATTGAAAAATCATCCGTATATGTAAAACTTTATTCTTATATACGAATTTGTTTTATATGAGGGGCATTTTCATATAATTATTTTCAGATAGTGTTTTATATAGTTGCAATTTTCTTAATAGTGATGCAGTAATTTGTATCACAAATTATTTAAATGTAAAGAGTGATTATAGTATGAATATGCATTATTATGTGACATTGATTTGAGATGTTTGTTGATTGTAATTATTGTTGGGAAGTAAGTTTATACTGCCTTACTGAAACTGACAATAATAGTGTGCAATAATGCAGCGAGGGGGTGAGCTGTTTATCATTATTGGAGACGAGGAAGTTACGTAATATTGGCGCGTTTTTCTTTTAGAATTTGCTGGAACATTTCCCTAGAGCATATGTATTCATAATTTTCATTGGATATAGAAATACACGCTAATGTTGGCGCGTTTTATTAGCCAATTGCAGCTCAGTTATAATCTTTAGGCATATCGGTGTGTAGGAGTATAAATAGAGGCTAGGTTAGAGGTAAAGTCCTTCGGTCCGTCAGTTCATCAAAATTCTTTGTACACTACACGTCGCATTCCCGTCAGTTCGTCGAAAATATTTGTATGATACACGTCGCCTTCAGTTCAGCAGAAATATTACACGTCGGCTATCGATTCGCAAGTTACGCATAGCAGAGTTAGGAAAATTCTCAAGTGTTGTAAAGTTAATTATACAGAAGGTTGAAGTACGTGAATTAAAAGTGATCAGTAAGAAGTTATTATAACAGTTTCAGTTTGGCGAGTGTCAAGATCAATGTGTAAATTGTGATAGTGAATGTGTTCGACAATAAAAAGTGTAAAACAAATTCTTTCATCAGTGTTATCTTTGGATAAAAGATTCCTTTCCGTTTACACAACCTGTATAAAGAGAAGTGCTTGACCAAAAGATCATAGCTAGCCGGAGGACAGTGAACAAAAATTAAATAAAATAACAGTAGCATTCTTTCAAACGAACACTAATACTGCCGCAAATTGCTAACACCAGATGGAGCTAACAAACCGAACAAATGAATCACGTCACAAGATGGCTTCAACACGTTGAGTAAACACATACACAAATAACATAAATTTACCATCGTAAATTGGCTACCACAATGTGGGGCTAACAAATACAAACATACACAATAATGTTAAATAAATAACATTAATAATACTACTTCAAATTAAATATAAACTTTAAAATACTTCAATAGTTATCTGAATTGTTATACTATTTCAATTATGTATTTATATCCTTTTGTTGTTTAGTATTCTTCTGGGTTGTGTGATAAGAGGTAAGACTTTTGTTTCGTAAAACCAATACAAGTGTGCACGTTACTCACTCATATCTGTTTTCATTAGTTTCATAGGTATATACATCAACAGTACATTATGATCACCACTATTGTCTGCATTGCCACTTTGTGGTTTGAAAGTAAATACACAGCTGATGGCGTCAGAACCTCTTAACTAGTGTACGTACATGCTCATTCTGTATCCAATGCATAACGGTTACCCATTTCCATGGGGAATTGAAATCATTAATACACATTTCATATTGAATACTGCATGGAAATGCAGACACAGATTCAAACCTCTTAGAAAGTACTGTAGTCACTGTAATATGCCGACTGCTGGTCTTTTCTTTTTTCTACTGTCATTGTAACTCCTAAAGAGTTTTTGCTGTGCTATAAATATGGTTCAAGCCGCTGGAATATTAATTTAAAGATGATGGCATTGCTTATTCCCAAATTTTCTCCTAAAAATTAAAGCAAACTATACATTCCCACCAATCTTTGCTTCTTTTCTGAACCCAACATACAGACCTGCATTTTGCCCATTTCTTTTGTGAAATATTAAGTTTTAGGTCTGTAATTTTTGCAAGAAAATTACTATTTTCTTTTATTGTGCCCGTTGTTCATGCTACAACTTTTCATGAAGGAACCATAAACCTGATGGATACTGGTGAAATAATAGGCACAATTAAATTTTTACAAATTGAGTAAAATGCTCTGTGACAATTTCATCTTACTGGCACAATTCACAAATGTCTCTCTTCCCAGTTAGTGTGGTAAACACAAATTTTTATTTCGTATTGTAATGAAAAGAAGCTAGAAACAGTGATGTGTATTGAATTTATTTAAAGGTGAGTCGAAATTGTTACACTAACATCACTTAAGTTTACTCACTTAACATGTTTCAGGAAACCGTTGTTCCCATCCTCAGAAGGTTAACTCGACTGGCCCGTGTTGTTGGTGTTTCCGTTTTTTGGACTGGATCCTGTGGTGGCATCTTGTGGTGGAGAAATGTACTTCCAGAGAGGATTTGGTGGCGGCAAATCAAAATTCATTAGATGTGTGTTGTGTTTTAGAATGGTGATCTTCTCCCATGCATCTAATTCGGCTGCAAATTTGGCTGGTTTGACTAATGTAATATTGGGTTTGATGTTGTGATTAGTGATCCAAAAATCTCAGCCAGCAAGATAAAGAACTAAAGTTCAAGAAATTCACATACCACCCAGGAACATTTCACAAATTTAAGAAGATTTTCATGAAACATAACATCAGCCTAGCTCCACAGAACAAATTTAACATAGAGAAATTACTTTGTAACAAGTTAAAAGACCCCATTCCACAAGACAAAAAAGCTGGAATCTATAAAATCAATTGTTCAGATTGCAATAAAGTATACATTGGTAAGACAAAAAGAAACTTAGAAACTAGGCTAAAGGAGCACATGAGATGTATTAAATACAAACAAATGGACAAATCTGCAGTTTCACACCATTTTTGGATCACTAATCACAACATCAAACCCAATATTACATTAGTCAAACCAGCCAAATTTGCAGCCGAATTAGATGCATGGGAGAAGATCACCATTCTAAAACACAACACACATCTAATGAATTTTGATTTGCCGCCACCAAATCCTCTCTGGAAGTACATTTCTCCACCACAAGATGCCACCACAGGATCCAGTCCAAAAAACGGAAACACCAACAACACGGGCCAGTCGAGTTAACCTTCTGAGGATGGGAACAACGGTTTCCTGAAACATGTTAAGTGAGTAAACTTAAGTGATGCTAGTGTAACAATTTCGACTCACCTTTAAATAAATTCAATACACATCACTGTTTCTAGCTTCTTTTCATTACAATACGAGATAAAAATTTGTGTTTACCACACTAACTGGGAAGAGAGACATTTGTGAATTGTGCCAGTAAGATGAAATTGTCACAGAGCATTTTACTCAATTTGTAAAAATTTAATTGTGCCTATTATTTCACCAGTATCCATCAGGTTTATGGTTCCTTCATGAAAAGTTGTAGCATGAACAACGGGCACAATAAAAGAAAATAGTAATTTTCTTGCAAAAATTACAGACCTAAAACTTAATCCAAAAATCTCAGCCAGCAAGATAAAGAACTAAAGTTCAAGAAATTCACATACCACCCAGGAACATTTCACAAATTTAAGAAGATTTTCATGAAACATAACATCAGCCTAGCTCCACAGAACAAATTTAAGATAGAGAAATTACTTTGTAACAAGTTAAAAGACCCCATTCCACAAGACAAAAAAGCTGGAATCTATAAAATCAATTGTTCAGATTGCAATAAAGTATACATTGGTAAGACAAAAAGAAACTTAGAAACTAGGCTAAAGGAGCACATGAGATGTATTAAATACAAACAAATGGACAAATCTGCAGTTTCACACCATTTTTGGATCACTAATCACAACATCAAACCCAATATTACATTAGTCAAACCAGCCAAATTTGCAGCCGAATTAGATGCATGGGAGAAGATCACCATTCTAAAACACAACACACATCTAATGAATTTTGATTTGCCGCCACCAAATCCTCTCTGGAAGTACATTTCTCCACCACAAGATGCCACCACAGGATCCAGTCCAAAAAACGGAAACACCAACAACACGGGCCAGTCGAGTTAACCTTCTGAGGATGGGAACAACGGTTTCCCGAAACATGTTAAGTGAGTAAACTTAAGTGATGTTAGTGTAACAATTTCGACTCACCTTTAAATAAATACAAATTTTTATCTTACTCATGTTGTCAGTGACTATCACTATCACTATCCATGTTTTATTAATTATTACTATTACAACGATAATAAGCTTTCATTACACCAGCAACAACATGCTACTTTCACACCCAAATATATCGCAAAGAAACCAGAACGGAAGAGAAGGGGAGCTGAGATCGTAATGACAATCAGCACTATCAACAAAGACTACTTAAAAAAAAGTAGAACTAGTAATGAAAAAAAATCTGATGTGTTACACTCACATGACTTTCTCTACTGTTGTACAAATTATTTTTACAAACTCTTATTCTCCATCTATTTCATATTAATCGAGATAAACCTTTGCAGAAACGATCTTTTGACATGCAAAGAGAATTACATTTTACACATAGCAACCAGTTCTAAAAATATTTGATTATCACTTAAGGCGTACTATGTTCCCCTTGTTTTGTATTTGGAAGGGCAATATAGAAATACAGTAGCTTTTAAGCACATACATATCTCTTAATAGCTGGTTGCTAGGTGCATTCCCTTTGTCACAGATTAATACTCTTTGCATACCCAAGACAAAAAAATGAATAACGAATTCCCATTTGAGAAAATAAGTATTGAAAAATTTAAAGGAATAACAAGCAATATCTCGAAAATGGTTCACTCAACAAAAAAAAATGTAAATGACAAATTGTGTATTTTAATGCGATCTACATTTTTTGTGTAGTAAAATTTTGTCTATCTCTTATGGTTTACCAGTTATGCAAAAGTCATTCACAATGAAGAATACTTGTGGAGACATTCCCAGAAAATTCAAGATATACATTTTATTTGTCATGAAAATATCTTAAACATATGGTATTTTAATCAAAATCGTTAGAGCCATTTTTGAGAAAATTAAAATTTTTGAAAAATTTTCCATGTAAAGGGTAATTTAGGGTGGGGGTATTTTCTTGAAAACCTTCGTGTCGCATCTTTGGAAGATACTGAAGTTTGGTGTTTATCCGACTGTGCGTTTCTGAGTAATGCTGTTCACAGACAGAGACAGACACACACGCGGACATGTTTTCAAAAATGCTTTTTTTGGATTCAGGGGGTCTCAAAACATATATTTCTGGTGAAATCTCAATATCGAATTTTTGGGTGGAATACAATACTTCCCCAACTTATTATACGTAGTAGAGAAAGTAATAAAGGACCCATGATTTGGATCAAAATAAAGGTTGATAAATGGGATTTCCAGGAAATATGGGATACTTGGCACCTCTATTCTCAGTGGTCTGTGATAAATGTTTGCAAAGAGTTATGCTGAAATAAGCCAGGAACTGTATTGCACAATTTTGCAAAGAGTGCTAGCCATTCCAAAGTTCATGCTTTCTTTTATGATAAATAAAGCACCAACAGACAACATTTTAAATGCAGACAATAATGATCCAGATTTGCTGGACTTTAACAGGTCAACATTTCACAAACTGCTCTTAGAAATAGGTTTGGTGAACATGAAAAGAAAGAAATTTAACATCACAGACAGGGAGGGCATAGCATTGGAGACACAAATACTTGCAGAAATGTATTAATACAGTGGAATCTCGTTAGCACGTTCCTCATTAACACGTTTTCCCGTGTATTACGTTGAGTTATAAAAGTCCCGGTACCAAATCACCAAATATAATATATAATGTTTGCTTAGTGCGTTTTCCCGGTCCCGCTTACTACATTTGAAGTTTGACGTCCTCATTCGCTGTTTTGGCCAATCCTTGATCGGTACAGTGGGAGTAGGCGTTTAGCACGTTCATAGTTTGACGTCCTCATTTGCTACTTTGGTCAATCCTTGGTCACGGGGTGGAAATCGGCAGCCAATCACATACATGCATTTAAATATTTGTGTGACACGATTTCTGTGGGCGGGATAGAGAATGCTTTACCTTGGCGCGGTAAACGCTAACGATAGTTTCTAATGTTGAGTGATGACCAAACAACCGTAGATTGTATTTTAACTTTTCATTTACAATGAAAAAAAAAGAAAGTGTAGTAGGTAAATAACCAGCAGTGAAAAACTGAAAATCCTTGATGTAATCACAATCCAAATATAAAACATGTCAATATAGTACAGAAGTTAAACATTCCTCTGTCAACCTTAAACACGATTGTTAGCAAACCTAAATTGATTGAAACTGCTTTTAAAGAAGGGAAAAATACTAAAACAAAACTTTTCTCTTGGAAAATAGGATCAGAAGAGGACCGGAACGAAATTTGTTGTATGGAAACACCTCCGTATTCAAATCGTCTTGTATACACCAAAGATAATATCGTCTATTGTACTCGTAACACGATGCATGCTTTTTCTTTTTTAGCAGAAATTGTTATCACGTGTGTAATAAAACACACAGCAAAACCACTATTGCCGCTTCCACAATTCGCAATTTATTTTCTCAAAAACATTCATAACCTAAAAAATCCAAGTTGAGCAAAATAAAAGCTTGAATTATTTATTCTCAGGCTTTGTGTATCCAAATCCATTTAAACATATTGAATTTAACATGGAAACACGGATCGTATTCAGTATGAAATTGTACTCAAAATCGATTTAAATTGCCCATGGAGACGTAGTAATTATTAGATTTTTATTACCTATGTTCTTAAATTGCAGATTTTGCATTTTCGTTAACGCGTTTTCCCGCCTATGACGTCCAAATCCTTAGGTCCCTGCAAAAACGTACTAACGAGATTCTACTGTATAGGAAAGATAACATATATAGAGGGTGGACCATTTAAGCTGAGACTGTACAATATCTCTAAAACTAAGCGTTGTAGAAAGAAATGTCTTTGATAAAAGTTGCTCAATATTATGGGGGAAAGTAAATGCCATTAGTTGTGTTTTGTTTGGAGGACATATGATAGTCAATTTAGTTTTTTTAAATGGGAAGCTACAATTAGGGTCAATTTAAATTGACCCTAAAATGACCATCACCACATCTTCCAAAGAAAACACGACTAATGGCATTTACTTTCCCCCATCATATCAACCCACTTTTATTCAAGACACTTCTTTCCACAATGCTTAGTTTTGGAGATATTGGACAGTCTCAATAAAACCAATGTATTATATTTAGATGAAACTTGAATCAATAAGAGATATACTATGAATAAAGCTTGTATCAATACAGTAACTGGATCAAAATACAAGCCATTTTTATATAAGGAATGTGCTTCAAAGCTAAATAGCTGGTTTGGTTGGCTAAGTAGCAGAAGAAATGAGGTATGGTATTTAAATGACCAATCACAATATACCTGCACGAATAAATACTTAATGTTATATTTATATCCAATAGGTTAATAATTCTGGGCAGAGAATAAAGTGCTAAATAATACCCAAGCTACACTAAGGCAACGCCAATTTCAATGCCAATGACATGAAATGCTTAAAACTTACTTTTCCATAATCCTCACTCATTAACTGACCCTCAATTTCAGAGAGCCAGAGTTCCACATCTTCAACAGTTCTGTTAAACTGCTGTTGCTGCGAAGCTTCTTGAAGTTTGGATCCTTTCTTCTCAGTAGCCACAACTAATGTCTCCCAAAGCCGTACAATTTCATCCATGCGAGCTTGGATTCGATCTAAGGAAAAGAAAAGAATTTCCTAAAATTAAGATCATATATTCACAAATGAATGCATACATATTTCCAAATACAGGGTGATCCATTTGAGATGTCAGAAAAGTAAAATGTTATATATAAGAGGTTAATGCACACATCTCTAAGCAGCTTGTTGTAAAATAAGTGGAAAGAATGGAAGTTAACAATGAGTGATGTTTCAGACCTCATCCAAGTGGCATGGCAGAACAATTGTGCAGCAAGTTCATTCAGTGGCAGACAAGTTTATTAGCAGGAATGAGCTAAAATGCAATCCGTTCTCCAAAAAACAGTAAGGTAAGACTCAACAGACCTAGATTATTTTTCTTCAAATTTTAAATTAATCAAACATTTATTTACTTTTCTGGCAACTGAAAACATCTGTACTATACTATCATAAATACCTTTTACACTAGAATTGAAGAATTACTAGAGAAAAAATCTGATGTGTTACACTCACATGACTTTCTCTACTCTTGCACAAACTATTTTTACAAACGCTTATTCTCCATATGCTTCATGTTAATCGAGATATCGAGATGTCAATCTTATTGCTAATTTTCTTGTAGATGCAAGGGGAATATGGTAGATTTTAAGCGATAGTCAAATATTTAAGCGCTGGTTGCTATGTGGCGCATTCCATTCTCTTTGCAAATCCAGGACATAAAAAAATGAGTAACGAATTTGAGAAAAAGTATAAGTATTGGAAAACTTAAGGGAATAACAAGCAATATCTCGAAAACTGTTCACTCAACAAAAAAACTGTATATGACATAAATTGTGTATTGTAACGCGATCTACATTTTTTGTGCAGTAAACTTTTGTCTATCTCTTATGGTTTACCAGTTATGCAAAAGTCGTTCAGAATGAAGAACACTTTTGGAGACATTCCCAGAAAATTCGAGATATACATTTCATTTGCCATGAAAATACCTTAAACATGATATTTTAATCAAAATCGTTAGAGCCATTTTTGAGAAAATTAAAATTTTCGAAAAATGTTCCATGTAAAGGGTAGTCTGGGGTGGGTAGATTTTCTTGAAAACCTTCGTGTCGCATCCTTGGAAGATACTGAACCTAAATACCAAGTTTGGTGTTTATCTGACTGTTCGTTTCTGAGTTATGCTGTTCACAGACACAGACACAGACACAGACACAGACACAGACACAGACACACACACACACGGACATGTTTCCAAAAATGCTTTTTTTGGATTCAGGGAGTCTCAAAACATGTATTTCCGGTGAAATCTCGGTATCAAATTTTTGGGTGGAATGCAATACTTCCCCTACTTACTATACGTAGTAGAGAAAGTAAAAAAGTATTATGAAAGTACAGCACAGATAATTTCAATTATATGAAAAGTAAACATAATGCTTGATTAATTTATAGTTTAAAAAAAACATAATCCTGCATTTGTTGAGTCTTAACTTAGTATTTTTGGTGAAAATGTTGCATCTTGGCTCATGCCTGCTAATAAACTTGGCTTCTTCACTATGACAGTAGATAAATAGAGACTTGTTTTAAGAGGGGAAATTGTCATGGTGGAAAACTCAGCAAGCAAAGGGTAACTGCTTTGCTAATGGTCAATGCTGATGGATCAGAAAAATTATTCCCACTAATAATTATTGGTAAATTCAAGAAGCCCAGAGTTTTAAGAATTTGAAAAATCTGTCTACCAATTATGATGTCACAACATACAACAACTGGGCTGTGGAGGACAAATCTTCATTTGAAGAATATATCAACATTGATGCTGATATAATAACATCAGTGGTGCCCACAGTAGAAGATATTATTTCCAGCCACCTTGAAGAAGTAGGCAAGGAAGACTATCAGGAACCACAATACCTACCAGCAAAGAAGCCATGGAAGCAATAACTGTCTCGATGGAGTACACAGCATTTGATGCCCTATATGCTTTGGAAAGGCAGGTGGAATTAATACAAATGTGTAAAAACCAAAGTCAACCATTTCAGACTTTTTTAAAAAGGTAATATAACTGCATATATAGGCATACATTATACTTATTTTTATGTAAAAGTTTGCAAATAATGCATCACCATAGCCTCTGCAGCAAGCACTGCACCGCCGCCCACACTACTACATTTCCTGCTATTTACTACTTCTTTCCCCCCCCTCTACTTACAACACATAAGTAGTAGAGAAAGTAAAAACATACTGTGTATACGTATAGTCTTAATAGCTACCATGTACAGCATATTATTGTTTGGAGACACTTCCAAGCTGAAACCACTGCTAAGACAGTTTTTCATGGAAGAAGTTTGACTTAAGTGAGAATCAATAATGCATCCTGTGCTTTTATTAATTTTGGAATCATGTTCCAACAGAAGCAAAAAGAGAAAAGTTTGCATCTTAAAAATGAGTCACTAATAATTACCTTCTGCATAATGATGGGATTCAATCAGTTCTTGGCCAGTAGAAGTGATGTCTTCCATTCGAGTTTTGTTTGCATTTAGTTCTTGCTCAAAGTTCTGATGTTTCTGTACTTTTCCATTTAGGTTAGTAGGATCCTGTGGTTAAAAAATGTAATTCATGTTTAAGATAAAATCTTGGTTTTCATATTATAATAAATTTGTTAATTCTGCCTCATTCAACCTGTCAATACACCTGAATATGCTTCAATTTAGTTTTTGCTTTATTTTCAAACTGACCCAAATCTCTCTGCATAAATGTGCTAAGTTTTAGTGTTTAATTTTACCAATTTTAACACTGCTGCATTACTGGTAGCTAACCCTGGCTCTGCACCTACAAAATTCCTTTGAGAGAGAGACTGGGAAAGAAGTTTCCTAGCATTAATCTTTTAATCAGTTATCTAGGAATATAATAATTCACATTCCTCACTCAGTTTTTAATACTCTTCTTGCTCAGTAGGACATGCATGCACACACACAAAATATACCAGTCTCTTGTGTTGGCATTTGGCATGCAATTCTAAGGATATACAGCCTAAGGCAAAATAAATGAGTAACAGGCAAAGAGGAAGTTCGATTCGGAAAATGTCTGAAGCATTCGCTGATGGTGCATTCACAACACAATATTTAATTCCACCCTGCATTCATTTCAAAGCTATGCAATAAGTAGGAAGATGCCTCTCAGGTTGGTTATATGCATGGTAGCTGACACACATGTGTTTTTGTAATTGGAACAACCTGGGTTAATTTTAAGATATTCAGGTATAAAAACACACACAAATTTTCGTTTTCAAAGTAAGTACCATATTAGTAAGAATTCTAAAGCGCATTCCATACTCTTTCCATGTGGGTGCATGGGAAGAGTATGGAATTTTAAAGCTAGCATATAGTGTCTAGTTCTTAAACATTTGACTACCGCTGTTCTCTTTGTATCTATTATGAAATGCGTAATGCAGCTATTTCTGCAAAGGTTTATTTAGATTAAAATGTAGTACATAGAAAAATACGCTTTAGTAAGAATAATTTGTATAACCACTTATAAAGATAGAGGGCAGAGAAAGTCGTGCGAATCTATCACATCAGATTTTTTATTTCTGACTATAATATTTACTTACTTTTTATTTATTCTGTAAACAAAAAGGAGTGTTTCAGTTTTTAAGCGTGAGCATAAAATCAACTAAGCCTTAGCAACTGAAAGTTATAGTATGCATAATAAACATTGCATTTTTCTGCAAACAAAAAAAAAGATAAATAAAATAAAATTATGTTAGGGATACAAAACCTCGGCAGGCCTGATTTCTAAGTACCAGCTTATAACCACTTGGCTATCAGCGCATATTTAGTGTCTGGCACTCAATACAAAAGATGACAATAGAATGTAGCTAAAAGCATGCATTCTGAGACACCACTGTGAAATGGCTGTGGAAACCATTTGGAATAGACAAATATACACTTCGTGAGTCAGTTTTTTGGTCTTAGGGTGTACAATGCTGACAATTCTGCTTTTCAAAATGATTCTTTCCCAGGTGACTAGTTCCACTGGGTTATGCACTTCTTT
This sequence comes from Deroplatys truncata, assembly GCA_030765065.1. Lineage (NCBI taxonomy): Eukaryota > Metazoa > Arthropoda > Insecta > Mantodea > Mantidae > Deroplatys > Deroplatys truncata. The sequence goes on from CM060976.1 coordinate 878,387, forward strand.
TAACAGCACAGCTTCTGGATTTAGTTTGTGATTATCATCCTAAAAGTGGTATACCACTGCTGCTTTTATTTTCCAACAAACTTCATGCTGCAGTCTGAACATTTTATTGCACACACATATTCCGAATTTATTTTCTTGTCCTTCAATGAGACAAGAAGTTTAACTTGAGTTTTTGAAAGATGTTCTCAATTTGTGGTGTACATATCGAAAGGTGAAGCTGCTGATTGTATCTGGTTTGAGTATGAAAATGTCATTTATTGTCTTTTGAATCTGTTTATATTCTTACATAATAAGGAAGTACTAGTCGACCACGATATGGTACCCTTGGAGGAGAACACCACTGTTTTTGTTGATAATATGAATGTCATCAAAGCTAAGCATCAGAGGGAAATGAGGGCAAGGTGATAGGAGAATGTATAGTTGCACAATGAAAACAGTACTACATTTGCAGGCCTCAGCTCGCTAGTAAATGCAACTTGAAACTGGGGAAGTTTTATTCTTTTCTTTACCTGACTGTCTTTCTGATGCCTTGCCCACTTGTTCCATAATAGTTTCGTTCCTCTTTCCAAAGCATGCACCTACATTGCCAACTAGTACTGAGACCATTTCTTCATGCTGTTTATTATGCATTCTATTTTGTATTCTGTATCAGTCATTGGAATATCTATGTACACTAAGCTGTTGAAAACTGTGTATTGAAGAGATCTAGGGTTGTAATTATTCTTTTTCATGTAGTTGTATGTGCGAGTTTCCTTTATATTCCAAAAAAGCTTTCTTTTTTTTTTTTTCCATTTCTTATGCTTTTTACCCAATGGAACTAGAAGTCTGAGAAAGGATTTACACAAAAAATTTGAAAAAAGGTAGGAATTTTCATGAATTACACATTCCAGCATTCTTGGACAACCTTGGCAAATTCATAAAATATCCCTCAGATGCCACCCAGGAGACCAAATATTCATCCCTAGCATTCAAACACCCACCAGCAACAGGACAACAGCTAAGTTGGGAATGATGGTTCTTGAAATTTGCTTAGATATTTAAAAATCTGATGTGTTACATTCACATGACTTTCTCTACCTCTGTCACTTAATTGTGGGTATCCAAGTTATTCTTATAAAGTTGATTTTCCTATTTACCTCATTTTAATCGAGATAAGCATTTCCAAAAATAGCTACATTAGACATTTCATTACAGATACAAAGGGAATAGCAATAGTGAAATGTTTTAGAACTTAACGCTATATGCTGCTCTCAAATTCCCACACAATCGCGAGAAACAACTGAAAATCGACAGGACTTAAAAAAAGAGAGAAACTAATTGAACAATTCAAACCATTAATGACATATCTCGGAAATTGCTGATTCCACAAAAAAAGTTATTTGAAATAAATGGTGTAAAGGATCTATATATTTTGTGTAGTAGGTTTTGTCTATTGCTTAACATTCACCGATTATACAAGATTATACAAAATTCCTTCCAAATGAAGAGGACTTCACAGGCTATTCCCAAAAATTCAAGATACACATTTTATTTGCCAAGTAAATATCTTTGATATGGTATTTTAATAAAGAAACATTACAGCCATATTTTAGAAAATCAAAAATTTCAAAAATTTTTCCATGTGAAGGGTAGTTTGGAGGATTTTCCTGAAAATCTCTGACACATGTTTGGAAAGTACTGAACTTAGATAGGTATTTATCTGACTTTTCGTTTTTGAGTTATGACAAGCACGCATGCACGTGCACACACACACATGCGCGCATGCACACCTGTCTTTAAATTTTTTTATTTATTCAGGAAACCTCAAAACATGCATTTCCGGTGAAATCTCAGTATTAAATTTTTGGGTGAAATGCAATACCTTCTTTACCTACTATGTGCGTCGTAGAGAAAGTAAAAATTAGGTGTTTAAAAACTAACAAAAGACTGTTAATTAATTCAAACCAACTCCTAGATGACTAATTGTGTAATACCTTCACTGTCTATAACTTAAAGTTGCTTCTCATTACTTTCCCTTTTTGACAATATGAGAACTACAGAAGACCTAAGACAGTCATAACAGACCTGATAGAAATCAAAATAAAACCTCCCACTAACAGAATCAGTACAGTAAGTTTTTACTCTCCATGGTGGCAATATCTAAATAAAAAAATAATTTGTAAGCATTAAGTTTTCATTAGGATATTATCATTCTCAACTCAATCACTCAACTAGTACTCAAAAATTCTACTTTTAAACATTACTCACAAGGTAACTATCATCCGTGGCAAACTTCAGCTTCTCATTAATCCATCCCTTTGTTTCATCACAATCTCTCTCAAACTGTTGTAAACGAGATGAGTCCTCTAATATAGCTCTCCGAAGAGCTGACTTCTGCAGAAGTGCATTTCGACGTTCCAACAGCTGAAAAATTATAAAAATATTTACTTTGTTTATTTTAGAGGGAATGATAATTATGCCACTAATAAAAATACGTTTACCATTTTTATTTTGATTTCTTATATTTTTATTGATTCAAACTCTGATCTCTATCCTCAATATCTGAAAAATTACCAAGCATCAGCTTTTAAGTGCAACACTTGCCATTTCGATGACAGATTCCTCCAAACACTAATATGTGAATGCAGCTGAACTATTCTTTAAAAATCTGCTTGGCTTTAAGAAATACTATAAACCTGTGTTATTAACAATGCTATTGTTTGTTACCCTATGAAGCAGGGGCAATGCCCAAATAGATGAAACTAGACTGCAAAATACATTTCTTTAAAGGCAGCTTCCCAGTTTTATGAAAGAGAAGAATCAATCATAGCAACTGTATCATAGCCTAGTTCCGCTTATTTGGCATGTGGTTGCCAACCTTACTTATGAAGGATGAAACAATCCTTTCACTTATGTGCTCTATAAAGGCTCTGTTACTGTTTAACTTGTTTCTGATCGAAGTCAACATTATTTGTAGAAGTTCCATTTAAACTTTTATAACCTAATTGATTACATCATGAGGGAAGTCACGCCAAATCACAGGATGAAGTGGCGTGTGTACAAAAAATGCAAGCAGTAGGTATGCAACAACTATTACTGGGATTTAAGCTGATTACAGGAATGTTTCCATGCTTTTCATAGTAGTAACATTTATGGTAAATAAAATGTTTGTGAGCTTTACAATCAGAAGAAAATGTAGCTATGACTTACTTCCTTGCTATGTTCCAAGAACTGATTTAACATTTAAAACATCACAGTTGTACAACAGTTGTAGAAATAATTTTTGGACATCAATGAATGATTTTTTTTACAATTTAGTGCCACTCTAACTTACAATGGATATCAAACCCTCTGCTTTTTACACTATGAGACTATGAGGTTTGAAACAGATCTTGAAATCATTTTAAGGTAAAATTGTGAAACAGTTTGCAACTGTGTATGACATTCTGAATTAACTAGTTATACTAACTCAGTAAGGTGTAATGTACAGCCTTAAACATGTAATCTACCAAATTAGACTAATTTTAGGATCTGCCCACCAAAAAATAACCATTTCACAAAATATCTGGATCAACAATCAATGAAGTGCAAAAGTAATTAACCCACATCCATGCTCTAAGATTCACAACTTCCTTCATCAAAACATACATGCATACAGATATATATTTACATACCATAGCCCGTCTCTGTGCCACATCATCTGCTGCATAATGCTGCCCTTCTATTAACTTAGTTGCAAACTCATCAAGTGCTTTTATCTTCTCTTCTTGGGCAGCCAAGGATTTTTCAAAGTCTTCATGTTTCTTAATGAGAGCTTCTACTGAATCCAGTGAATCACCAAGATCTTCATTAGCCAAAAATGCCTGCATACACAAACACGAATTAAGTTGACTATTTGCAAACAAAGAATTATTAAAATGACTTGATGGAAACAATTACACATGAAATAAATTGAGACAAAACTATTGTTGGAACAGTGTGTGCCCTTAAACATCGGTAACAGAATTACAGAAGGATTTATTGCAAAAACAATGTGATCTTAGAGCAAAAGCAAAAACAAAATCTCACAATATGTGAAACATGCACTTTCGTTGGATTGGAGGTATTCTATTCTACTTGCACCTGTATTACAATCTCCAGTTTAAGTTCCGGTTAGATTCCAAATTTTCATAACAACTAACCAGGAGTTATTCTTAGTGATGAACTATCCACCAGCTCACCTAATGGTTAAGATACTAACTTGGAGGTAACCATACAAAAATGGCATACCTTCAGCATCAATTGATAGTGCATAGCGATTTCAAGGCGAAATATTGGATCAACATTTACATTACAGGAGGAAAGCACACTAATTAGACCTCGAAAAAATAATTCTCAGGGTTCAGAGTTGTAACAAGGAGGAATCTCGAAAAGAATCAAAAGTTGCACTGGTTTTGACTAATTTTGAAGATTTAGAAGCTAGTAACAGTGATGTGTCATAATTAAAATAGAGAGTTGAGGGTTGTTACACTACATCACTAAAATATTCTTACTTGAACGCGTTTCGGGAGACGGTTTGTTCCCATCGTCAGCATTTTCTCTCAACTGATTTCTATTTTAATTGCACTGGTTTATTTATTTTCTATTGCATTTCTACTGCATAATACCTCCAGCATTATTCTTAGGCATAGTGCTGTTTATTTTAATTTTCTTTCCTTTCCTTAATGTGCATAGAAGTAATATTTGCTTAAATATTAGATATTAACCCAATATTCATAAAGCATCTAACCTATTTTGCACTTTACAAAGTATATAAACAGTCCAATTTTACTATTAACCTATAGGAAGTCAAAAGCAAAAACCCATAGGTTAATATTCCAAAATCACCCCACATATTTTCATAAGTATATTAACAGCAAAATACTACCCAACATAGGCTTTCCATTTTTTGTTTGTGGATTTTTTTCCTATAAACGTAATCAGTTATTTATAACTTCAGCAATATTAGTATTTTTGTGCTAGCCTTAAGAGCCTGTTAACAGCAAAGCCTATATAATTTAACTTTCTGAAATATTTTCTAATCTAGCGAAAGCCCTAAATTATTCCTCTTGTAGCAATGCCGAGAACGAAGAGCTGAAATATTATTTATATAATATTATAAGATCTCTGAAAAATAAATTCAAGGAACTTCTCCTTATACCTCATCAGGAGACTGAAAAGTGAATAAGGTTAACATAAGTAGGATATATGGGTTTATTTTCTACACTTATACTGTGTAATAATTTCTAACAGCATCATAACCTCTTCCCGAGTGTACCATCTTTTCTAACTCATACATGACAACATTGTTTCTTAAATGTAATCTGTACAAATTTCAATGTAGTGGAGTAAGCCTTACAGCTATAACCTGTAATACCTGGCAGAAATAAAGTAAGTAAGATACTTGTACAACTACACCATTTCATTCCTCCCCTATTCAGTTTCAAATGTTTTAAAAATAACAATAAAATGCGTGCTAGGATATGTTAGAACCCAGATGGACTCCAAGCTTTTCTCACAGTGAAAATTTATTAATATGTTGCTATATGTGCCATATCTTTCTCCATTAACCTAAATAAACTATATGAAGAGTGAAACCCCAATAACCTAATACTCCTAAATGCTCTAACTTTTTTTTTAACACTACCTCCAATTAATATCTTATCAGCCAATAATTATTTTTTTAAATATACCAAAATGCACCTAACATATCCCAAACTAACTTATGAAATCTAAACTAAGACTCTTCATTTGGATGCATGGCCAGCTTAACAGGCATTGCTTGCCCTGCACTGCTCTATTTCTAACCACTTCTGCTGCTGCTGCTGCTGCTGCTGCTCCTCCTCCTCCTCCTCCTCCTCCTCCTCCATTTCCCTCCTCTGTGTGTGTCAGCTAAATCAGTTGACATGGTCTTTGTGCCATGCAAAGGCTGATATGTTAAGAGACCATATGTTTCAAGTGTTATAGTGTATTGGTGCTGTTATAATGCCAAAAATCTGCTCACTTTAGCACTCATGTTAATAGAATGCCATAAGAAGATAAGATGGCGGCAGTAGCAATAGTAACAAGAAGCAAGTTGCAAAATATTTTTAAAAAAAATAGAACAAAAAGTGGAAAAATACAGAAAAAGATTGTGATAAAGTGATTAATAAGGAAAAATATCACATAGGAAGTAAAGAAGACAAGCCCAGCTGCATAGAAGCCGAAAAATCAAAACAATTGTCGGCAAAGAAGTCCCGAGAAAAAGAGGCGGTGGCAACGCTACATACGGTTGATTGAGGTGATAAACGACTTAAAAAAGGCCGCAGAGGAAATACAAAGGCTGAAACAAGAAAACCAGGAACTTAGAGCAAATATACAGGCTCTAAATGAAGAAAAGTTGCACTTGACAGTGACAAAAAGAACGCAAAAATAGGGAAAGTGTTGGCACTCAAAGCTTCAACATCTCAAATCGTTTTGAGGCTTAGGGAACTCAAGAGAAAGAAACCAGTGCTGAAGAAAAAAGTTTTGTTGAGCCACAAAGAGTGTTCAAAACAAAATACAAGATAATAAATAAACAGCAAAAGAAAACAGAAGGAAACAACGGGAAGAAGAATGAAAAGAACGCAAATAAGGTTATGATGTATGGTGATTCCATAATTAAAGATGTCGCAATAAATAGTGAAAAGATAAAGGTAAAAATGCTTATGGGAACAAAAGTGGAATTATTACCAAATATACTGGTAAAAGAAACAAGTGAAAAAGAAGCAAAAACAGTGGTGCTGCATGTTGGAACAAACGATATCACAAGATTTAAGAGTGCTGATGAAGTGGTGGGGGAAGTGTACTCGGTAATCAGGACTGCAAAACAGTTCTTTCCAGTGGCAAAAATTGTGGTAAACAGTGTTTTACAAAGTGGAGTTAAAACACATAAAAGACATCAAGCAGGAATTCAGTGGGCCTGCAATGTATTGCATGCAATTTTTTATGTAAATTTTTTCTTAGATGATATAGGTAGAGATGGAATGCATCCAAATAGAAAAGGAGCTTTTGTATTAGGTAAGACAATAGAAAAAGTTGTAAATATATGCATGAAACAGGGAAACTGATAAAGGTAATAGAAGGTGAAAATAGTAAAAATAATTTTCAAGAAACAAATAACTATATTGTAAACTCAATTGAGAAACTAGGTAGTGGAATAAATAAACTTGGGGGTAATTTAGGACATAATACAAGAAAAAACATAAAGAAACAAAGGAAAAACATTGGGGAAGATTTAGTAGTTTCATCAAAATGTCCAATATATTAGTAATAAAAGAGTATTTATTGAAATAAATATAAATGAGGTAGAACCAGATATCATGGTATTAACCGAGCATGGTCTAAAAACGGAAGAAGTATCAGCTAACAATTATCAGGGTTATTCATTAGGGACATACTACTGCAGACTAGAGTACATAATTGGGGGTGTAAGCATTTATGTTGAAAACAATATAAAATTTAAGGAAATAAGCTGCAGAAATTATGTTGCTGATAAACACTGTGAACTGGCTGCAATTGGGATTACCTAAAAGGAAAATAAAATAATAGTAATAGGTGCGTATAGATCACCAACTGGAGATAAAGATATATTTTTTAAAAACTTGGAATCTACAATACAAGCCATTCATAAGAAAAATAGTATAATTATAAATGCATTAAATAACACAGAAACAATAATTGCAGTATTTATTGATCTTAGTAAAGCTTTCGATTGTATGAACTTGGATATTCTCATAGAAAAACTAAATAAATATGGGGTACACGGAATTGCACAAGACTGGATCAAATCATATTTAAACAAACGAACACAAATAGTTGAAATAAATTATAAAAATATAAGCAGAAAAATGGAAAAGATAGTCAAAATCGGGAATTGTTAGACAAGGAGTACCACAGGGATCAAAATTGGGACCATTTTTATTTTTACTCTATACAAATGACATGTTCAACCTCTGAGTAATGTAAATATAAATCTTTATGTATATTTTTATCAGATGACGTATCCTAAGTATGTAAACTTAAAGGATGAAATAAAATGAAATGAAATTTATAACCCTAAGTAACAAACTTGTAGAGAACTTGAGATGGTGATTTATAGACAGGTTCCCTACTGTTCGTGCACCTCACAGAGAAACAGTTTGAAGTCTTGTGAATAAATTTAGGAAAACCGGATCTGTTCTCGATAAGAAATGAAGTAAATCACTATGTTCTTCCAGAGGAGAAACGCAACATCGGAGAAAAGTCAGAACAAAGTCCAAAGAAATCTCTGAGAAAGCTTGCACATGAATCAGGAATTTTGCGAACATCTTGGAATGCCACTAAACTTTTAAAATTAAAATCCTATAAGATAACTGCAGTTCAGAAATTGCAACCAGCAATAATGTGAGTAGATTTAGTTTCTCGCTTATTGACCCGATTTTTTTCTTTTTTTAACGGGCAAAGTACGATTCTATTTACATGGTCACGTAGTGAAGCAAAACATTAGATACTGGAGTGCAACAAAGCCCAATCTTGTACACAAAAAGCCATTTTATGACCAAAAAACTAGTGTTCCAAAAATGCTTTCAGAATTATATGGTCTATATTTTTCAAAGATACAGCGAGTGTGCAGAGGTATGGGGATAACATAATCAAACCATTCCTAGAAGAATCATGTAACAATGAATGTACACAGGCACAGATTCCCACTATAGCATACAACAGGTGATTTCTTGAATTGCAGAAATTTTTAAAGATCGAATCATCAGTAGGAGATTATGGGCAGTGCTTTCTCCAGATCTTACCATATGTGATTTCTTTTTATGAGCAACCTTAACAAAAAGCAAATCCCCATTTAGCCATTCATGTGTACAAACAAAGTTCTGTATTTAGATCTGCACTTGTACCTAACCTTACAGGTCAATATTAACAGCAAGTACGCTTTATTACATTTCTGAATGCATGCAGCCTGTTATCAAGCCACCCAAAACTATCTATATGAAAGCCCATTACACTAATTTAACAAAACGTTTATACTTTATTATAGTAAATCAGACTGCAGACTTAAGAAAATAACAATTTTGAAGATCCAAGGACTAAAGCTCCACCTAGGTGGTGTAACAAGGAGCATAAAAATGTTGCTAAATATATCAAATTAACTAACCTACAGCCACCTAGCATTGATAATATGGTGTATTTCATTTAACCAGCAGTTAGCAAACTACAACTGTTAACCAGAGATCATAATGCAAGACCTTAGCAGATTATTGGCCAGTTTTGCCAACTTTTGGTAAATGTCAGTAAATATGTTCACCATGCCAACTTTTAATTTTTTGAAACCCTCTTTTTAAAAGTCATGCACCTGCACAAACACGTTTCCTTTAGCTACAGACACATTTGTTAATATCACCTCTTCCTAATGATTTAATTGGCACTCACATTTTTCATAACATAATTGAAATACTAAAATCATATTGGCTATTGATCACACACAGCATATGCCTAAAACAACACAACGTTATTTCTTGGTAATAAAGTGTGGTTCTTAGTTAACTTCCCAAGTGCATTAAGAAACCAAGAACAAATCTGGTGCTACATTCAAATGACTTTCTCTACATACTCTTCTAGAAGAGTATTCTTCTATATACTTCATGTTAATATATTGTTTATAGAAAGGTTTCATTACACATTTTGATTACTAGAGGTTGATGCAATTGTCAAATCTTTAAAATGTGGGCTGCTATTAGCAAACTTTGAAATTTTGCTCTTTGAATGATACAAGAAATGAATGAATGCCAAGCAAGCACTTCAAAAAATATATAAAATATTTGAAAATTCAAAACAGTTATGAATATCTCAGAAATAGTTCATGCCACAAAATATTTGATATAATTGTGTTTTAAGTAGACCTACATTTTTGTGTACTAAGTTTTGCGTCTTTCTTAAGTAATTTTTTTTTTATTCCTTTTTATTTTACATTGTTTTTGGACACATGAGGATTGGATATATACAAAGTTTACATTACAGCAAATAATACTAAAATAATTCTTAATAATAATTACAAGTCAGTTTCTTTACAAAAATATTGTCAGAGAACAACAAAATTAAATAAACTATGTACATTAATTATGTGATTATGGAAAACATGGATCATTTAAATAGTCATTTATATGTAAATATTGCCTTTTAAGACGTAGCTTTCTTATTTTAACATAACAATTAATGGGAAACACAGTAAAGTAGTTAAAATATTAATAAAATCCTAGTGGCAACACACTCTAACTTCGCTCTTTCAAGGAACGGGTTTCGAAGACACCTTATCTTCACCATCAGCTAAGAGCCACTAATCTGAAGACCAAACTGTTGAAAATTGCATGTTTATGGGTTATATCCTTTGATACCTTGAAGTTACTTACTTTGATAGACAGCTCGGTAAAATTCACAATGGAAATAGAATCAGACAACAAACTCCCTTTCTTGGATATAATAGTCATCAGAACTAACAATAAACTAGAATTTGGAATTTTTAGAAAACCTACACACACGGATAATTACATAAAGAATAAAGGACATAACCCAAGACCACATAAACATGCAATTTTAAACAGGTTGGTCTTCAGACCCTTGAAAGATGACGAATATAAGAAAGAGCTCCAAAACATCATAGAAGTAGCCTACAAAAATGGCTTTGCAAAAGAATTAGTATACAAGAAAACCCAAAAAATTTAAGAAAGATAAAGAAAGAAAGGAAATTACCACACTACAAAAATTACAGAAGACAATAGTTTTAAAAAATTCACATTTCATCCTTGGGCACGTAAAAAATTGCAAAAGATATTCAAGCAGTGGAACATCAAACTAGCACCCATCAATAAACATAGTTTAAATAGCATATTAAGAACACAAAAGATAAAATACCTAGAACTAAATTGCCAGGCATTTACCAGATAAATTGTAGTGATTGCAAACTTAAATATATAGGCAAAACAAAAAGGAACATAGGGGTGAGACTGAAAGAATATTTTAGAAATATAAGACACAAAGAAACTGAAAAATCTGGCATCGCATATCATTTCTGGAATTCAAACCACAACATCCATAATGAAATAAATCTAATCAAGTCCATCCAAAATCCAAAAGAATTGACAATATGGGAAAAACTCCTCATACAGAAAAACAAAAGCCATCTAATGAATTTCAATTTCCTTCTGGAAAAGGATCTCATCTTTAAATACATCAAGCCGAAAATGACGTCAACGTCAGGAAGCCCAACGGCGACCTCTACTGCGGAACAGACAGACTCGTTAGTGGCTCTTAGCTGATGATGAAGACAAGGTGTCTTCGAAACGCGTTCAAGGTAACTATCTCGAAAGAGTGAAGTTAAGAGCGTGTAGCTTTCTTAGTTTACCTTTAAAAGATTCTTTATTCAAGTATCTAGTTTGTTATACATTAAGACACCCAGATGGGAAATGCTTGCTAGGCTTTTTGTAAGTATGTGGCTATCCAAACGTAAGTTATTGAGATTTCTTGTTCTATTGAGACATTCTGAGTTCTTTTGAAATATAGTTATATTATTATGAATGAAGTTTTTCAAGAATATATAGGCATGGGATAGGCAAACTAAGTTCACTGAATATGTATCTACTTGGTGTTCTTATGGGTACCTTCAGGATTGCCTTTAAAATTCTTTTTTGAATTGTGAGAATTTGTGCTGCTCTTGGAGAGGAACCCCAAAAGGGGATGCCATAGCTAAATTGGGACTCAACACTATCTTTAGTATTTCTTTGGAGCACACATTAGCCAATCTACGAACAGCATAATATAAGAGTTTCTTGAAAAATTGGAACTTACACACAGTGAAGCATTCAAATATATTGAAGAAAGAGTGAGCCGACTTAAGATGCTCTTTGCTCCACTTACTACATATTACATGCAGGAGATGTTTCGTGAGGCATTCCCCACATCTTCCGCTGCTATGCGTCGACTGACTTCAGAGTAGGATTGGAAATAAAGGAAGACCCCCTAAACAAATGCATACACTCAGTAAATAAAGCCCTGAGAGATAGCAAATACATTCCCGAAAAAGAAAAAAGGAGGTTGAAAACATCCAACACGGTAATTGCCAGAATGAAAGGATTGCCAAAAATACACAAACCAGGAAATAAAATGCATCCAATTATGAACAACATAGACTCTCCAACATATCACCTTACAAAATGGCTTCTTAATACCTTCCAGTCCCTGCCAAAATTCAAAAGCCTTAGCATCAGAAACTCCCATGAGCTAATTGAAAAAACGAAAAAACATAAGATTAACACAGAATGACAGACTGGTTTCTTTTCACGTAAATTCATTGTTTCCATTCCAAAAACAAAACTTATAACTATTTTAAAGAATTGGCTACACTTCCTGGAAATAGAAATAGGAAAAATCGAATACACCAAACTAACAGAAATATGCATAAACCAAACATACTTCTCATTCAATAAGCACTTCTACCAGCAAAAATCAGGCTTAGCAATGGGAAATCCACTGTTCCCCTTTTTGGCAGATTTATTCATGAGCAAGTTGGAAATCCACATGGCTAAGGCATTCCCACACATATTTAAAACCTGGCACAGATACGTAGATGACATTTTCGCCATTGTGAACAAGAAGCAAATAGAAGGCGCACTAAAGTTACTTAACCTACAGGACACAACAGTAAAATTCACACTTGAAATACAGGACCAAAACACTTTACCATTTTTAGATCTGAAAATAATCTGCAATGGGAAAAGATAGAATATGGAATACATAGGAAAAACACGCATACAAACAACTACATAAAAGCTCAAGGTTTTATCCCCAGATCACATCAACATGCAATATTCAACAGTTTAATTCACAGACTGATAAACACCCCTCTTAAAGAAATGGAATACAAGAATGAATACGAACACATCGTAACAACAGCAAAAGCCAACGGATTCGACAAACACATGATAGACAGAAAAATCAACAAGTTCAACAGAGAAAAGCAAATCAGACAGATTACGATTCTTGCACCAATTGAAGAAAAATGGAGATACAAGAGAATTGCTTTCCACCCTTGGGCCTTCCACAAATTCCAGAAGACTTTCAAGAAATACAAGGTAACCTGGCACCATACAATAAATTCAGCTTAGGAAAGATGTTAAAATCTAGCACTACTAATAGTATTCCACATGAAAAGAAACAAGGTATATATCAGATAAACTGCAAAGATTGTGACAAAATATACATAGGGAAGACCAAGAGGAACATTGGAACCAGGCTAAAGGAACACTACTGCAACATCAGATATAAACAGTTGGAAAGGTCTGCTGTAGTGAACCATTTTTGGAAAGAGAACACAGTAGAAAAGGAAGCAAAATTACTAAAGTATGTCAAGAAACCGCAGAATTAAACTTGTGGGAGAAAATATACATCAAAAAGTTCCAAGAGCAACTGATGAACTTTGAAATGTCACCTGGAAGAGATCTCATCACTAAGTTCATCAATCGGTCAACACATGGCACAGAGAACCAACCAGAGAACCGGAATCCTATTCCGAAGTCAGTCGACGCATAGCAGCGAAAGATGTGGGGAATGCCTCACGAAACATGTCCTGCATGTAACATGTAGTAAGTGGAGCAAAGAGTATCTTAAGTCGGCTCACTCTTTCTTCAATATAGTATAATATAATTTGTTCAGTTTGTCACTTAGTTGTAGTATATGGGTTTCCCCATGAGAGTTCGCTATCAATCCAGATTCCCAGGAATTTTGTTATGCATTTTTTAACTATGGGAGTTTGAGATATACATATATATACACACGTATAAATTAGTTTTTTGATTGATTATGGAAATACAGATATATTAATTAATTTTGAAGATTGAGAAGCTACTAACAGTGATGTGTCATAATTTAAAATAAGAGTTGGAGGTTGTTACACTAGATCACTAAAAGTTTCTTACTTTGAACGTGTTTCAGGGGAACTGTTTGCTCCCAATGTCAGCATGTTTCCAACTGATTTTGCCAGTTATTGTCTGGAGAATGTGTGTGGTTAGTGGTGTTCTCTGGTGCTGGCTTGATGAACCTACAAAGGCTTTTGGATGGCGGTAGTTCGAAATTCATTAGATGATTTCTGTGTTTGACGATATGTATTTTTTCCCAGATGTCCAATTCATTGCTGCTGTTGATCGGTTTTAAGATAGTTCCTCAATACACACAATATTAGAGCAGGAAAGGTATAGAATTGTACATTTTATTGCGGTTATCATAACTCATCGTTAAAGGTAATGGATACTAGCTGTTAAGAGATTACAAAATATGATTTTCGCCTGCTATTGCGCTAACGCCGAGGGCATCTTGCTAGTTAATACCAACCGTATGTTGACTGTCACTCTCTTACATATACAAGAAATGCAGCAATGAATTCCCAGAGGTGCTATCTGAGTACTGAATAAACACTCTGCGTAACACAGAATATATGATAAGCGAAGTCATTCATAATACACTAACACACATATGCTCAGCTCAGGTCAAATCTTGTGATTTAGACAGTTGGTATTTGAGCTCACATGGCAGAGGAAGGTACGTGTAGTGCGAATAAACTGTTCAAACACACAAGCGGGAAACAGTTAAAAAGTGGCTAAAATCAAACAATACTTCATATATTCAACTCACTATTACAAAAATACCCGACACTTGCATTATTGCATATTACGAAACTAATATCGGATTTTACAGGCGTTTCAGTGAGAAGTGTAACGAAAGCAGGGAATATAAACAGACATAATACAACATAGAAGAGGATAAAATGTGGGAACTTGTTTTAAGTGCAACAGTGCTGTGGAATTGTGGATAAGCTTGTCATTATTTTGGAGAGTAATTCCGATTCTGATATGGCAGCTGAGTCATTTTCAGAGGATTCGGATTTGGGTGTTGCACTTTTGCCCGAGGATTGTGATTAACAAAAGTAAAATGTTCATTGCCGCATACTTATAAAATTGATTGTTACCTCAGGTTGCATTTTGAACTATGATTCTCACGCAGGGTGCCTTTTTATAGATTAAATAGTGTTCACCAAGCAGTGGGAGGGGAACAAACAGCCATTATGGGCGGGGATTGCGAACTACTTTCGCATGGATAATACAAAGAGTTTGTTTTCAGTGAAAGGCACTCTGGTTTGGAATGGACAGTAGGTTTGTATTGTCTGCAAACATTATTGTATGCGCTTTTGGAATGTTCAATGGACAATAGTGGTCCAAGGATTGAACCTTGCAGTACTCCATGATTTGCTCATAGTGTTTTTGATTGAACTGTGCCAATTTCTACAATTTGTATTCCATTTTTTAGGTAGGATACAAACCAATCTTTCACTATTCCTCTGATTCCCAAATAATCTAATTTGTTTAGCAAAATGTCATGATTTACTAAGTCAAAACCTTTACTGAGGTCTATAAAAAGTCCAAGAGAGTGTTTTTGTTATCTTTTGCATCTAGGACTTGTTTAATGAAACCAAACATAGCCTCATTATCAGATTTGTTCTTTCTAAAACCAAGCTGGAAAGGGGAAAGATAACCATTTGTTTCTAAAAATAAAGTAAACCTGTTGTACATTATTCTTTCAAGAATTCTTGAAAGTACAAGCAGAAATGATATGGGCCTGTAGTTTTCGATGTTGCTTTTATCTCCCTTTTTAAATTTGCCCATTATACAAAAATTATCCAGTATTCATTCAGAATAAAGAGGTTACAAGGCTATTCACTGGTAATTCAAAATACACTATTTGCCACATAAATATCTTAAACATTTGGTACTTTAGCTAAAATTAATAATGCTATTTTTGAGAAAATAGAAATAATCCAACATTTTCAATGTAAAAGCGCCGGTTTGGGAGAGGGGGAATTTCTTGGAAACCCTCATGTGACATCATTTAAATGTGCTGAAATTAACCGAAATATCATCTTGCAAATCCTCCTTCCCTCCCACTCGCATATTGTGATGCAGCAGCTATGGTCCAGGTTAACGGGAGGTCAACGCAGGCAGGCAGGCAGGCAGGCAGTCATAGATAAACAAAGATAAGTGCACTCTTGCCTGGCATAAACACCAGAAGCATTATCAGCAGATCACCACAAGCTTCTGGAAGTGATATGCGCTTAATTTGTTTTTTTTTTTTTTTTTTTAAATTCAGGAATACCCAAATGTGTATTTTCACAATTAAATCTTGATATCAAATTTTTGGATATAAATCAGAAAAATTAACATTGACAGTTTACATTTCAGCCTTTACATTATTGCTCACAGGAAACTTCATACATATACTGTGGGTATAAAAATGCGAGATGGCACATTGAAAACTTAAGTTAATGTTTCAAAACATATTAGCCGATTTAATTGCACTCAAATGCAATATACCATAGAAAAAGACTAAGAAAAGTGAGCAGAAGCCCAAATGTAGACAAATAGCTTAAGGAATGAAACACTGTAAATCCTATTTTCAAACGTGTTCAAGCAATTTAGTTGAAAATTTAATCATAAGTTTGTCTGCCACAAAAACAAAAAGTTTTAAGTTTCATATCAAACCTTTTCAATGTTCCTATTATTAACATTTAAATACTGAATTAATAGTCCTATGTCAACTGTTAAATGCACCACAATTTTAAAACAATTTTTTTTTTTATGTCCATGTTATTTATTTGACAATAGCATTCAGAATTGTCATAAAATCTTTTGCAGTCATTTTTCTTCAAGTAAAATAACTAAATATGATGCATTACATTCCTATGATTTTTCTACCCAGTATTTCTTTTTATATAGGAAAGCTTATTTTTATATCTACTTCATGTTAATCGAGATAAACGTTTACAGAAATAGTTTCATTACACATTTCATTGAAGGTGAAAGAGAGATACTGGAAACCGAATCACTGGTAAGATGTTTAAAAATGGGTCACCATATGCTAGTCTTGAAATTCCACATTCTTTCCAAGACGTTGTATGAAACTGAACAGCAAAGAATTGAAAAATTCAAACCAATAATAATACTTCTCAGAAATGTCTGATAACACACATGCACACACATTTTTCTAAAAATGCTTTTTGGATTCAGGGGGCCTCAAAAATGCATTTCTGGTGAAAGCTCGGTATTGAATTTTTGGGCAGAATGCAATGTTTCCATTACCTACTTAGATATGTGGTAGAGGAAGTAAGAACTGTCATTTTACAGTTTCCTTAACTCTAAGGACCCCTGGGCTCATTTGAGCATCATTTCACCCATTTCATTCATTTGTCCGATATAATTTACCAAGTTAAAGGACGTTAAACTTAAAGAAAAAAAGAACATCACATGACACCACTGTGTCTATGGTTAAGCTATTAACAGAGCTGAAAATGCATTCAAACAGTCAGTGAAAAGTGCATTTGTTAGAAATGTAAAACAGAAAATTGCTGAATGTTGGTTAATAAAATTTACATTGCTTTATAGTGTCACTTCCAATTTGTAGTGATACACTAGTCCCTAATAATTTGAGATATATAGCACTCCAATGCCTAAAGTCAATTAGATCAATAACTTACCCACTGTGGTATTTATACCTACCTTCTTTTAAAATGAAAACAGGTTTTGACAACAGCAGCCCTATTCTTTATAAACACAAAGGACTGTAAGCATTTGGAGTAGTAAAGTTAACAAGTACTGCAAAGAAATCTATCATGGCAGAAAGTTAAATGAATGCTTTAAACCATGAAAAAGAAGTACACAAAAGACAGTAGGTGCAGAAGCATACAACACAGGAGTGTATGACTGTTAGGATCATATCAAATGTGATCACCAAGGTTGAATTGGATGTACAATGAGCTGATATGTACACAGGCTGCACATGCAGCCAGTCGGGGGCAAATAGTTAGGACCATAGTATGTAACCTTTTTTTATGCTCCATTAATCATGGGATGCACTTAAAATGCAAATGATATTGGACAAGTCAAATTACCTACAAACTAGATATTACATCACAGCATCCTATAAATACAAGGATCATTCCAAAACTAATGCCCCTCATTTTTTTTGTGTTGATTTTGAGTGTCTGAGCCAGATTATGTTGGTGTAGTACTAACTGTTGATCCTTCCCACTAGTATCCTGTTAGTGTTGTTCTGCAATAGCAGCAGATGAGGAGTGTTAAAATTGGCAGCTGACATCGAGGTGTGTGATTGGATTCCTTACTGCTGAACAAATTGCGCCAATAGAAATCCACCAATGCTTGCTAAAGGTGTATGAAGACAATGCACTAAATATGAGCAATGTGAGGTGGTACAGCATTTCAGTAGTGATAAAAAGGATGTGCACAACAAGCCACGCCCCAGTCAACCCTGTTCAGCTATCACCACATATAATGAACAGCATCTTGATCAATTCATCATAATGATCAGCAATCATGACCAAGGAATTGCATGCAGAGCTGAATGTCGGCTGTAATGCCTTAGACAAGATGTTGCGCAAAGTTCATTATTGCAGTGTGTGCAAGATGGGTCTCTCAAATGCTTACACAAGACCAAAAAACTCATCGAATGGAAATTTGTCAGCACCTGCTGGATGAATACGAGGCTGAAGGTGACAATTTTCTGAACTTCATCATCACTGGAGATGAGACGTGGTGTCACCACTACAAGGCAGAATCCAAATGACAGTCAATGGAATGGCAACATGCGTCTTCAACAAGGAAGTAGTTCAATACACAGTCATCTATCTGCAGGCAAAGTGATGTGCACGTCTTCTGAAATAGGCAGAGTCTGGTTCTTTTGGATGCCTTGGAACCTAGAGCAAATGTCAATTCAGAATGCTACAAGATGACACTGACTAGACTGAAAGCCCAAATTTCCAGAGTTAGGCCACAGAAGAAGATAAACTTCTGCTTGCAACACGGTAATGCGAAGCCTAATGCCAGTTTTGTAACCATGGAACCCGTCAAATTTGGCTGGACTATCCTATAACATCCACCATACAGTCCTGATTTAGCACTTTGGACTTCCATCTCTTTGGGCCTGTGCAAGATGCACTATATGGCCATCATTTTCCAGAATCAGATGCTGTCATCACAGCTGTAAGACAGTGGCTAGCCTCAGCTGATTCAGATTTTTATGAGCGCAGCATGCAGGCTCTTGTTCTCATTAGCAAAAGTGCATAACGAATGATGACTATGTGGAAAAATTACAGTATGTAACTGAAATCTTGCTCTATTTAACTATGTTATTGTACTTTCTGTATCTGTTGCAGTTTCCATGAAAATAGGAGGCATTAATTTCGGAATGATGTAATTCACAACAGAAAAATTGAGATGGTCATAATATATTCAAGTGATAAGTTTACCGAGATGCTATCTATTTAGGGAGAAATGCAACAGTGCACATTATAGATACAATGCCTGCCTCAAAACAGGTTTCCCAAAAAACAATTAACAGGCAATAGCCTTCAGAATATTGAACATTCACATTTGACTAGGGCACTTAGAATGACAGTCCTGTTAACAATGCACCAATGAAGAAAAATGGTTTTAAATGCCATATTAAGTAACTCCAAGAAACCACCATAAGCTACTCAACCGTTATCCACATATTACATAGCAATAACTTTCAGTATTACTGTCTTCAGCTACACTAGAAGTTCCATGGTTGAGACTATAGCCCAGAAGTTCTCGCATTTATTACGGTTAAAATACGATGGCAAAAAGGCACTTAAAATACAGAAAATAATACCACTCTTTATTAGTGAAAATAGCTATCCAAGATAGTAATTTATTTATCACATAAAGTACTTATTCTTACTTTTCTTGATTAAAAGCAACAAGAAGATTTTTAAAATTTGAGTTCGTATATGTTAATTCACATCACATAAAGGCGCTAGTTGTTTATGTGATGTGAATTAACATATACCAACTCATATTTTAAGTATCATATAACATCACAATAAGAAATACTTCTGGTTTATTATAAAAAAAAGAAGATTTTTCTTCAGGTGTCAGCTGTCACAGTAGGCCATCTGTCAGAACATTTTTCAACATGGAAAAAGAATGTTCTGCTTTTAATGCAGTGAATGGAGCATATTTAAAACAAGCTATTTAAGGACTCATATCAGTTACAACAGAACTTTCACCTCTCAGGACATCACAAATGTTCTTAAGTTTTTCTTAGCCCACAATAGCAAACGAGGTACGTCCAGAAAGTAAGTTCCGTTTGGTAATAAAATTAAACTGTGTACAGATACAGAAAAATTATTTATTGCACAAAATTCTACAACTCTTAAACTACTTTTCCACATAACTGCCAAAATTTTGCAGGCATTTGTCATAGTGTGGCACAAGTTTTTGTATACTTCTTCATAGAAGTTTGCCGCCTGTGTCTTCAACCAGTTGGAAACATTTTCTTTCAGCTCTTCGTCATTGTTGAAGTGTTGACCGCCAACGAAAGACTTGAGATGTAAGAACAGATGAAAGTCGCTAGGAGCGAGGTCAGGGCTGTACGGAGGATGATCAAACGCGTCCCAGCCAAATCCCTGTAGGAGGTTTTGCGTCACATTTGCAGTGTGTGGTCATGCGTTGTCGTGAAGAAAAACAACACCTTTTGACAGCAATCTTCGGCGCTTATTCTGTATTGCGCGGGGCAATTTCTTTGATTGTTTGACCACGCGGTAAGAAATCAATGAGTAAGATGCCTTTCCAGTCCCAGAACACTGTGCACATCATTTTTCGAGGTGTCAAGATTTGTTTCGGCTTAACCTTTGCGGGGATGAAGTGTGCCTCCATTCCATTGATTGCCGCTTACTTTCAGGGGTGTCGTAAGAAACCCAAGTTTCATCTCCTGTGACTATCTGTGTCAGAAATTCTTCACCGCCATCACCATAACGGGTCAAAAACTGAAGTGCACTACCCATCCGGTTTGTTTTGTGTTGCTCAGTAAGAATCTTTGGTACCCAACGAGAGCAAAGTTTACGAAATTTCAGTTTTTCGGTAACAATTTCATGAATTAGTGATCGTGAGATTTGGGGAAATTCCATAGCGAGAGCACTAATTGTAAACTTGCGGTTTTCCTAGATCTTGTCATCAATCACGTGAACCAGTTCTTCTGTAACCAAAGATGGACGCCCACTTCGTTCTTCATCGTGCACTTCACTACGTCCTTCATTGAACTGTCGGACCCCATCTTCTCACCATTGAATCACTCATCGCATTTTGTCCGTAAACTTCGCAAATTTGCCGATAAATTTCAATTGGTTTCACTTTCCTAGCATTCAGAAAACTAATCACAGATCTGATTTCACAAGCGGCGTGATTTTCAATCAACACCGACATTGTAAACAAGCACAACAAAGCGTACATGGCTGACAGCGATCTCAAAATGGCACACGTTTCTTCTCCTTGATACAAAGCGTCTACCGCGTATGTGCGGAACTGCGATCGCAGCGCTGCAGCGGAGAGAAATTGAAACGGAACTTACTTTCTGGACGTACCTCATATTTACAGTTTTCACTAATAGTTTTTCCTATCTCTCCTGGTAATTGCAGCAGGCGATTTATTGCATCTTCAAAGATCGCCATGGATGACACTAGAATATTGCCTTTTATCTCTAACTTCAAGATTGCTTCTGGTAGCACGCTATAAAGTGCTGCTATAAACGCCAGATTGTTGCCGAGTTCTTCGCTGTACAACAACTTCTTTACCTAGCGAGCTGAAGCAGCTTCCTCTTCTGATAGATCATCAAATACCTCACATATCTTGTTCAAATTGTTGCTGTAATATGGCTGCAGAGATTCAGGTTCCCCATCTGCTTAGAACTGGCTGTGTAGGTAAAGCGAGCTCTGGTGTCGCATCCTTAAAACCCCGCATTTGAGAGGGTGATTTCAAGAAGTGTTTCTTGGTGTTCAAAACCCATTTATCCACAAGAGGATACAAACTTCTTACTTCTTTGGCAATTCTGTGCAACCTGTAGGCTACAAAACATTTCCAGGAAGAGAACTTTCAAGGCTTTAGCTGCCTTTACATATAAGGTGCCGCATCTGCAACAAATTACAGGACATCAACATGCCGTATTCCATGTGGCCAGAATAGCATTAACCCATTCGCATCATTTGACAACGAGGGCTTGCACTCACTTTTTTGGCATATGAATCGTAGTTTGAGCTGAGCTTACAATGCTGCATTACTCTACATGTAGTTTAGGATCCTTCTCGCAGATGTCATTTGTACACGTTTAAAATGAAGTGCTGCATGTGAGGTTTGTAATTCCCATAGTATGACCTCACCAGCTGTGTTTCAACCAAGGAAAAACAATTTTATTCTTCCTGCACTCGTGTTAGTAGCGATCATGGCCATGAAAAGAATCTGTGCAGATGATGAGGGTTTGAGAAAACTGATAAAAAGTGTGTTTAGAGTGATAATGAAAGTGGTGATTTTTCTGAAAATGAAACAGAGACTGCAGAAAGTTCTAGTGACAGTGATAAACCAATGATGAACAGCCAGACCCTTTGAAACACATCCGTATTATGACATAGAAAAAACATTGTGACTGGAATTGGACTAAAACTGACATTAACCCCATTCTCTACCTTTTACTGCAAATAGTGGTGTTTGTTAAGACTTAATGAACAAGCATGCATCACAGCGGCCAACACTTTCAATTGTTTCGGAAAACAGGAAACCACTGTTTGACAAAACCTGTTACAAAACTAATGCTTATGCAACAAGGCAGTTGAAGAATCCGACAGAAAAATGTTGAAAGATGATGAAAAATGGTCTAACACTACAGTAGATGAAACCAGATCTATATACTTATTTTGATGTCTCAAGTACGAAAATCGCCTATTTAACTGTACTGGAGCAAAGCATATTGACCCCCAATTGTAAGTAAAACGATGATGATGCTCTTCATTTAGAAGAATTGTTTTGAGGTCTATCACACACAACAACAGTACTGGCAGGTTTATGCTTTTAATATTGTGCATACAAATGTTCAGCAAAAAACTCTTATTGGTGGATTTTAAATGATCTTTTATGCACTAAGCTGTTACCACTCTTACTGCTAGAGGATATAAATCTGATTTCTTGGTTAGTTGAGTAGGCATTTAATATGACACGTTTGGGTTAACGAATTTGTAAACAATTGTGCCACTGTGGAACTATATGCTCTCTCCATCTCTTCCGTTGTCAAAAGAAATACTGTAGGGTCACTTTGTATTGCTTCCACAGTTCCGATGATGGTCATGTAACATCCCATTGCATAAGTTGTTTCATGAATGAAGATCCAGATTTTCTTTTCTGCAACACCATTTCAAATCTTCTGCAGGATCTCTTCAAAGCAGACATTCAAGTAAGTTCTCCCTTGTGTGGATTCTGATGAAATCTCTTGTTTAGTGTACTTCTGCAGAAACACCCGAGTGATTGGTTTTTCAGTTAAACAGAATTCCCAAGTCTAAGAAAGCCTTGAATAGATCCAAGGAAAATTCAGATTGCCTGCTGGATGATGCAATTGCTGTTGATAATAAAGAGGTCTTAGGCCCAGCCATTTTAAAAACACTACATTTGTGTTTTGCTGTTGCGAAATGTTGAGTTATAAAATACTTTTCTCATGATTAATAGATTTTTCACAAATTTTTCAAGACAGTATTGTTCCATCAGTAGAAAGTGCATCTGAACCAAATTCGCAAACAAATCCGTGTAATTTACTACTCAATGATGAACTTAATTTCGGCATGATATATAGTCAGCACCAACATTCAAGCTGCCTTTAACAAGCTCAACAGCAGACTAACAGGTTATTTGTATAATTATTTTACCTGTTAACAGAAACTGATTTTCTTCATTTCCCTGAATTAGATACCTTATCACTTTGAAATCAGGAAGAAAAAAAAGCCATGGTTTATCATCAGCGTCACAAGGAGAAACAATAGGTCATTGGACCTGACCTACTTCCCTCTTCCTGTGCCATGCTTGGTATTCATTTTACATTGCATTTCTTTTATAGGTTCTGCTATTTAAAGAGCTTGATTGAATCATCTGAGGAGATAAATTCTCAACTGCTTGAAAAAAATAAATGCATTTATAGGGAACAAGATCTTCAATAAATATTTTTGTGATGTGAATATGCCATTTCATTATTCGTTTAACATTTTTTCACTTTCATACATTGAAATTCTTTATGTGCTTTTTAAAATGTGTAACTAATCACAGAAAAAAGCCATAACGATCCAAAACAGACAAAAAAAAACAAAGGCTTTAAACCTTAAAATATGCAACAGAAGCCAAAATAGGCAAAAAAGGCAAAATAAAAACTGGCCCTTTTGTCCCTAAATGTATGGAAACATGTTTATCTCTAATTCATATCTGCCCAAATAGAAAAGATATTTTGCCTAACTTCCAGACCCTAGTCATGACAATGGATGTTGTACAATATGCACGTGGCGCAAATTATTTTTACAGTTTCCTAAGTTTGAATAATTTTCAATTTCACAAACTGGAACCATGAATACACTACTGGAATGTTGGCAACCCTTGTTGGTAAGATAAGCAGAATTTCAAGTTCAGTGGGAAATAAATGTGCTTGTAGGATTGTATTTCTCTGAAAGTCACAGGAACAATCTTCCTCAGTTGCTGGAACACACTGACTGAATAAGCACAAGGTTTTATTCATCTAAAACTATTTTCAAGGTATACAACCAGAAAAGTGGAACTAAGAGGAGGACCTGTCTCATGGTCTGCCAGATAATGCAATATATTCAAATTCATTATAGCAAATATGAATCAGAGATCCATGATCAGCTCCAGCAGCTGCTCATTGAGAACAAGTGTTGGAGATTTGAATCTGCACTAACATAAATGCTTCTAGGCCAAGGCTAAGCTACTCTATATCTGGGTGCTAGACTGCATGGCACCTGTTCTTAATGTTTAAGTATTAAAATAATAATTTCCATTTATGTTGTTCTTAAAGTTTATTTACAGTTTCAGAACTGAGTTTAAACGCGCAGTTGCCTAGAATATCACCGAACCTTACTAATCTTGGATGTGATTGAGACTTGGCATGTGCACTGTCTATAGACTCCAGGTTCCATAAAACCAAATTATAATGGACTGGTGGACAATATGATAAAGGTTCACAGTAAAGCTTCTTTGGTATAACTTAAACCAGTGATGAAAGCATTCTGAGGCAGTAAAACTATCCTGGAGCTATGGCAGAAAGAGAGACAGATCCTCCCTGCCATTTCCTTTCACCTAAAGCCCTTAAAACTAATGCAAAAACACAGTTTACTAAGGAATAGCTTTTGAGTGAAAATTCCAATAATTTTTAATTGAGTAACACAGTGTACATTTTTTAATGACAAACCTATAATTACAAATTCTGTTAAACAAATCTTGTAATTCTTTTTCTCAATTGATGGGAACATTTTTAAGGCAAATTTTAAAAAATGAACAAGAATTTCTATACCTCCTGCTTGGCCATCCATGTATCTGCTTGCTCAGTATCACGGTAGAACAGCTGTAAATCCATACATTGTTCATAGAGAATACGACGTTCCTCCCACATAGACAGCAATGATGTCTTCTCATTTGCCAATACCACCAGTTTTTCCTTTACTTCCTCTGAGGCATAATGTTTTCTGTCCAATAGCAACTGACCTGCTTCTGCTGTAGCACGGAAACTGTCCTCCCGGGCATCAATTTCTCCCTAAAATAATTACATTAACTTTCAGCTGAACACCATTATCTATTTGTGTGTGTATTTCAAGTTTTAAAATTACTTCTAGCCATCTGGTTTTCCAATGTTATTAAACAAAGTAAAAGAACATTTCTGTACAAATATTTATTACATACATTTTCCGTATAAAATACTTATGGTCATAATCCTTTTAGTATACACATAGATGATAATTTGTCACAAACCTCACGTTTTGTATACATAAAAGAACCAGTTCTTGTATTTTGAGGTATTCTGCTGTATACTAAACCTATAGTATGTATAGTATGTATAAACTATGTATACTAAACTGTATAGTCTCTGAACACAGTGAATTACAGAACTGCAACTGCTGTATCATCAATAATATGAAAAGTATAGTTACTGCACAAAATATGTACAAGTTAAAAAAGAGGGGTTTTCCTAGAGAAATATACACAAAAAATTGGTTTTCTAATACTTCATCTAGATATATATTATTTACAATATCAAATGTTAGACTAGCAGCATTGTAGTGTCTTAAAGACAAGGAATGAAATAATAATCAATGAAAAGTATAAATCTAAATTAATCCAACAAATATTAAAAAATTTAAGCATTAATAAATTACCAGCATACCTAAAAAATTGTATAGGTGATGTCTTAAACTAGAGGAATAAAATAATAATCAATGAAAAACGTAACTTTGAAATCACATAACACAGATTCAAAAATTGACATATTGTTAAGTTACCAGTGAACATAAAAAATTGTAAAGGTAGTAGTAGGTTTAGATGTAATGTTAAGGAATAACTGAGAAATGTATTAAAAAAAATGGAAGAGTTTAAGCACCTGTGCATATAAGATTAAAAATATCAAACTTGCTTCAAGTTATTGGTGCTAATAAATTATCAGCAGTAGCAGCATTATTATTAATGCAGCAGGGACATTGGCACAAAAATGATTGGTAAATGTATAAGCACCTCTATAATAGCAGTCCATTATAAAGCAATTTAAGATTCAAACTATTCTCCAGAAGGTTCATAATCAGGGTGCTTACCTTTTTTCTTAGGGTAAGTTAAAGCTGTGCGGAAAGATATCACAGCGTGAAATTTTGTTTCTAGTTGCAAAAAAGAGGCATCTTTACTCGCACCTTTTTCCCTTTTTTTGGACCTTTACCCATTTTTGGCACCTTTATCCCATTTTCCCCCAACCATGCCCATAATCCCCTTTTTTCCCCTTTTTTCTTTTAAGTTTCATTCCAATTTACTCTTTAACTTTCAAACAATGTCTCCTCAGCTTGCTGTGTACGTGCGAATAGTAAGCCTAACTCTTTCAGTAAACGCCGTGCAGGAATTGAAGGCACACCCGCACAACAATGGAAAATAATTGTGCGTTCAACGAAAACCTCTTACTCTCGCTTTGCCGCTATAAAGTAGCATGCAATTGACAATGAGTGATTCTATCCCACCAGAATCAGTAGCCTGCTGTTCGTGAATGTGAGTTTGTTACTGTGAGAGACGTCATCTGTTTGCATGGAGGCGAAGGCTGGGCATGCAGATACGGCAGTAACCTCGCCCATGCAGTTCCGAGAATTATTAAGACTGGGTTCTGCTCGAAACTACTAGAAATCGCTAAGACTGAAGTTCCAGCATGAATGAGAACATTCTGATAATTGTCGCGGTGTTATAAGAAAATGTGGACAGCGAATGGACGCAAGAGTGAGTTGTGTGACAGTCGCATTGTGTTAGCAAGTGAACTAGTGTTAAGCTCTCCAAACGAGTGTACTAGTACTAGATTTTACCATGCCAAAGGTGTCCAGTGCTGGTTTTATTGTTCTGGCTGAGGAATTCAAACAAGATTTCATAGATACTGATGGAACTGTTATGCGATGTACTATTTGTGATTCAGGAATTTGGTTAGATGAAAAACACCAGCGAGATCGCATCAAACAACACATTTCCAGCTCTAAGCATCAAATGAACAAGACTCTTCAAGCAAACAAATCATGGCAACCTCTATTACGAAATGCGCTTCAACAGTTCTTCAAAAAGCCAAATTTTGAAGGAATTAAACATTGATTTGTGTGCAACTCTTACACAAGCAGGAATTCCACTCAATAAGGTGAACCATCCAGCCTTCAAGGGATTTCTTGAAAAATACACAAAGATGTCAATGCCCGATGAGAGTACTTTAAGAAAAAACAACATGGAGCCTGTTTACCAAGAAACCATAGAAAGAATCAAGGAGAAAGTATCTGAATGTGATGTGGGAATCATTGCGAATGAAACCATAGACTCAATGGAACGATACGTTTTGAACATTTTAGTTTTTCCGTTAACAGGGGAGAAAGTTAAGCCCATGTTGTTAAAAATGTATGAGCTGCAGAAAGCCAATGCCAGTACAGTAATGCAATCCATTATGGACTTCTGCCAAAAACTCTGGCCTACTGGTATCGAGTTTGAAAAACTTATTCTTGTGGTTATAAACCAGGCTCCATACATGGTTTCAGCTGTTAACCAATTGAAACCTTTATTTCCTAACTTGAAGCATGTGACATGCTTGACTCATGCCCTTCACAGGGTTTGTGAATCCATAAGGAACAAATACGACATTGCAAATCAATTCATCTCTGCCATGAAGAAGATTCTACTAAAAGTTCAGAGCCGTGTCGTTTACTATAGGGAAATCACTGGCCTGCCCCTTCCAAATTTCCCGGTCATTACTCGCTGGGGATCTTGGATTGAGTGTGCTGCTATGTTGCGTGAGCATTTTGACAAAATTAAAGAGTTTGTGCTTTCTTTGGATCCATCCAATGCCGGTGCAATTTCCAAGGCACAGCAACTTCTGTTACCAGAGAAAATACATAATTTGCAGACAGAATTATATTGTGCCCATAGTTACAAGTACCTGCATGCAGCTATTAAACGATTGAAAGAACAAGTTATGGAAAAGGAAAAACAATGGGATATTTTTACTTCAGTGAGGGAGCAGTTAGATGGCTTTTCCAAAGACAAACTTGAATCTAGTCTTCAGAAGAATCTAGACATTGAGGAATTCGCCACATCTGTAGAGTTGCCATTCCGAGGGATACAAGGTTTGCCCCACTGGTTTCTGTGGATGTTGAAAGAAGCTTTAGCATCCACAAAGACATTCTATTTCCTAATAGAAACAGACTTACTTTTAAAAATGTGAA
The DNA here is from genome assembly GCA_030765065.1 of Deroplatys truncata. Lineage (NCBI taxonomy): Eukaryota > Metazoa > Arthropoda > Insecta > Mantodea > Mantidae > Deroplatys > Deroplatys truncata. The sequence goes on from CM060976.1 coordinate 907,281, forward strand.
GATGCTTAATGTGTTGAATTACAACAGCTTCATGTTTTTTCCTTATTTTGATGAGTAATAATTTGATGTACTTGTTTGTAGTTCAATAAATTAGAATAGAGGAAAGAGAAATCGTTGAATTAGTTAAGGGAATGCACAACTAAAATTAACCCAAAATCTCAAAAAACTCTTAAAAAATAATATTATTATTAATAATAATAATATTATTAATAATAATATTATTAATAATAATAATATTATTAATAATAATATTATTATTAATAATAATATTATTATTAATATTAATAATAATAATAATAATAATAAATAGATAAATAAATAAAATTTATGTTCCCAAAAAATTCTCCATTGCTTGTAGTTTTAGAATCCACTTTTATTTTTGACCTGCGAATGCTTCAGGATCATTACGAGACTTTTTGAATACCCTTGCGCATTTGGTTGCTAGCTGTTTATATTTTTAAAACTTCATTTTAAGGCGTTTCTTATTTTCTGCATTTCTGCATATTCAAAATGTTCCACACGATGTAGTTTTCATCCATTCATATTGACATTTTTTTACGCTTATTTCAAAAACCCAAATAAATAAATCTGTCATATAATTTTTCTGTGTAATGAAGAGTTTTTTAGGATAACAATGTATAAAAAAAATGCAAATACAAAACTGCAAAACTTTTTTTTTCTCTTAAACTAAGAATGGTAGAAAAAAAATTATATGACAGATTTGTAGTTCCTTGACATAGAAGCAACATAAGATTTTTTTTTTTTTTGAAAAATGCATCAGTATTGCATTTTGCATATACCCATAATTTTATATTTTGAAAATTAATAGCTTGAAAACTAATTAAGATTTTGGATTGAAATTCACAAAACAATTATATCTAAAGAAGACTGACATGTGGTTAAAATTTCAGCCCAATTGAATGGATAGTTTAGAAAATAGCAATTTCAGCTGTGCATCCTCTTAAATAAACCAGCACCTTATTGTCCCTTTTTTCACCTTATTTGAGCACCTTTTCGCTTTTTTCATCTGGAATTTGCACGTAAAAATCCTAACCCTGTTCATAATATAGTTTACATCACAGTGTATGATTCACGTGCACCACTTGTTTGCCACAGAGCTCCCTGCTGCTCTTTTGCAATAGGCTTTTTCATATATTCCCTACTGACTTGCTACCACTTGAAGCACAAAAGACAGTGTTAAGCTTCCTGACCCATCCATTGGTTTCAAAATGCTTGCAGAGCAGCTATAGAAGATCAATGCTAACAACAGAATCATATTCAAAATTACTCTTCCTTACTATAAAGATAGACATCCTCTTTCTCAAATAGAATTCAAATGATGGGAGAAGAAAAGCGTTTAATCACCGCTGTCTTCATATCTGCAAATGGTAGACAAAATTATGAGTGAAAGTGACAAAAAATGCTCTCATATAGTGTGTTATAGTGGCATTAAAATTAGACAGTGAGTGAAGGGAGCACATGTCCTACATGACTGCATAATAGTCTGCTTGGTTGCTTTCTGGCCACTTATCTGTATGTGAATGTAGTAAAATTAGTGATTACTGTTGCGGAAGTTCAGAGTTTATAATTTTGATTCTATAAATGATAAATGACAGATTTCCTTTTTTAAACGGTTTTCTTAATTGTGTAACTTATATGCATAGCAACATCAACAAAGCAATATCAAAACATGGAACGCTAATACTCTATATTCAATTCAAGTTTAGGTGTTGTCACCATATACTTCCTGCCCAATGACTATGTTAAAGTAACATTTTGGAAATCACACAATTCATCCTGCACATGTTTGACAGCATTCTGTCGTGGAAGAAGATTCTTGGTTGAAAGTTCTTCAGATGTTCAGAGATGTTGCAATTTATGATTGATTCATTTTCTATATTCACTTAATGAAGGTTGTATGTAGGCTGGCTTAGGGCAATCAATGTTAATGACTATTTCACCTCTTGGCGTTTGGATATTCAATGCATCACCTAAGGAACATTGTAGACCAGTTGTAAGGGTTTTCTGGTAGCATCATGTCTCAAGAATTTATACATCATTTTCATGAATGAATATTTTATTGGAAGAATGATGACTTTCCTGAATCAGTTTCAACTTGGAATTGTATTTCTTAATTTAATAAGAAATTCAGTTGGTCAGAGATGGACTGGATTCATGTAAGAAATCAGCTGTAACCAAAGAGGTGTACCAAAGGTAAAGTTCTGCTGGTGATGTACTGTGGAAAGAAAGGTTCTCAAAGACCAAGCATAACCAACGGTAATTCAGGTACCCAATTGTCTGTAATGTGTGTTTCAGTACAGTTTTCAGGATGTCATTCCATCTTTCAATTATACCACTAGATTAAATGCACTTCTTATATGTTGAATACTTAATTGATTTGTCAGTTGCTTAAAAAGCTGAGATTCAAATTGTTTTCCTCTCTCAGTAGTGATGTATTTTGAAACACCACTCCCGGCAATCCATGTAGTAGAGCTTCTGCTAATATGTCCTTAAATGGAACTGCTACAATAAACAGAGAAGTGATCAGTTATTGTGAGAAGGTAAGAATATTCACAAAAATAAGTTAATGGACCAACTATGCCAAGGCTAATATGCAGAAAACGATCAACTTTTGGATATGTGCCCATTTTACTTATGGTGTTTTACCATGCTTTACTCTTTTGACAAGAAATGCAAGTTTTGGTCCAACAAGACACATCCTTTTAAAGTGAAGTCACACAAATCATTGAATTTAATACACAAGAGGTTTGATGCCTGGGTGAGATAAAGTGAGTGTTGATGTAAAAAGAGTTTTCCTAAAGGCTCTGAAATGTAAGGTCACGGGTTGCCAGAAGAAGTATGAAGACAATTTTTTTTTTTTTTTTTTTTTATCACTGGCTTATGCTTTTGATATTTACTGAAAAGAAGTCATGGAAGGAATGATAATTTCCAATATTCTGGAGCAAAAATTTGGTGTTTTGCTTCCCTGATATCTATGGCACAGACTATTGTAGTCAAAATGTTAAAGTTGTTTACAATTTAATCTGCCATAAATCCAACATCAATAATGCAAATTAAGTTTCTGCCCATTCAACAAATCATAAATGTCTACTTTAACATTATGTAACGTTTATTACATATATGTAGGTATTTTTACTTATTTATTAAGTTTAAATGTACAGCGTCAATTCAATTATTTTAACACATACGAACAATTCATATTCATACTCTTGTTACAATTATAAGATGTGCCTTTGTCAAGGCAACCTTCTTATAAATGAAGCTCTCAAAATTAAAACACTGCAAAGCTCTCGCTTTTTAAAATCCTTAGCTCATTAAAGTAAAATGGCTGATGAAGTATTACAAAATTTGAACATGTTACTGAAAATGTTTATTATTAATGAACTAAAGACTGATAAAAGATTCTGAAAAATGATTTCTACCTGTATTACATTAATATAACATGGAACAAATTACTGTACTGACCTTATGTTCTTGATGCCTTTCAAGCAAAGCCTCTGCACCAGCTACATCTTTAGCAAGTTCATCAGCAGAGATTATGGCCTTCATGTCATTTATCCAAGATATAAGATCACGGAAATCTGCTAGAAAACGATGCAGGTAGTAGGATTCATCCAATTTCTGTCTGCGCTCCTAAAAAATCAACACATCACACTATTACCATATTATTTACCTTTAGAATAAACTTTCTTTTCAGCCAATTTCTTATAATATTATACGATATTAAAAAATACACAACCAATTAATAGTAGTAACACATTGGTTCTGATCTGGGATGAAACAAAACATACTAATTTAATTGAATCTTCATTTCTTACATTAAAACTTCATTTACTTGATCTCAATTACAAAATATACTGCTTTAAAATCAAGCCCAAGGTGTACAATATTTCATCACAATTGAAAATCATGCACCAATTCATGCAATTTCTTTATTCAAAGCTTACTCTGGTTTACACTTAAAGCGAATCTTAATGCCTTTAGATGAAGGCAGAATTAAAAATAAATAAATATAAAAGACTACATTTGTCCTAGTCAACATTTTACTGCAGGAATTAACAATATGCTATTAATGGAATTACTTATGAGTGTGGAAAATGTGTTCTGATGTCAAAAATCCCATTGCTTTTATCACACAAGTTAAAGCTTTCAAATACATTTTTGCTACCTATGCACAAGCATGCCTATATAACAGTTTCCTAATCAATTAATGATTATAGTCTGATCAATAAAATGTTGGCTCCTGCTTTAGGATATCAGAGGTATTAAAGTTTATGATGTTCACAACGATTAGTTTTGCTTAACTCCGAGATTATATCCCCAGAAATGGCAAAATCACACCTTATGGTATAGAACCAAAAAGTGCATATGCTCAAAAATCTAGTGCTTGATGTTTACATACAGGTTAACATATCATATATATAAAACAATTTCTACATTAGTTGTCACAACCAACTGCTTTGCATGTAAGTTGGTTGCATGTGATCGCATATGTTATAGAGCACACTGCATGTATCCATCCTGGATACCTAGCAACAGCAATGGAATGGCAACAGATGCAGCATTCTTCAGTTTAACTTGATGCAGTTACAAAGAGCACAGCAGACACAATGGAAATAGAATCCGAGTTGGGAAGATTTTCTGAATATTATCAAACTTACAAGCAATCCCAGGACTTCACTTAAATCAAACATACAATAATACTTATGAAATTCAGGTTTAGTAGCTACTAATAACCAAAAACCAAAAATGCTTCTGGAATGAAGGGGAGGAAAAAAAAAAACACAAAACCAAACAAACAAAAATTGATTTAGATTTTACTGTAAGTAAAAGAGCAGCAGCCTTATAGGGGAGCTAAACAACTGCATCATCAAAAGAATTAAGTACTGAGAATGATACACCCATGGACAAAAAAAAATTAGTCACGTCTTGTATGGCAAGTTTTTCTAAGTCCTACATGGCACAGTGTCTTGTTTACACCATACACAATACCGTTGTGTAGCCATTGCAACAAAATGTTGTACTGCATTACTTAACATGCTACCTGTCTTAACTGTAGCGCTGTGGCAAAGCATAGGTAACTTCTGTGCTTAAAACTGCAGGTTCACTTCTTGCATGCAGCAAACACTTTCTTTTCCTTCTGAATGTTTAAACAATGCTAGCAGCTACTTATTTTCAATATACTGCATTTCATACATGGCATTAAGTTAATAATAGAACAGTTACCATCAGGTCCAAACATGTTCTCTTTCAGTGAATCACATACTGCATTTGACAATGGCAGAACATGCACACAAAGACATAGGCACAAGGAAGTCTCTCCTTGCACTTGTCAATGTAGCAGGCTTTTCTGCTCATGAAGCTGCAGCTTGTATTGGAGTCCCTGCAACTACAGAACTACACGCAGAGATGGGTGAGATTATCCAGGGAAAGGATTGAACGCTGTCGTACTGGTTCAGGAAGATGTGTGTCTACTCCCGAAATGGATGCAGCTTTAATTACAGTACCAGGGAGGAACCTTTTCCAAACTGCTTCTGAAATGAAGGCACATTAACAATTCCATGGATCAGCTCCAACAGCTCTGTGACGTGTAAACAACACAGGACTTCTTGCACAAAGGGCAGTTAAAAAGCAACATCTGACAATCACATTGTTTTGCCTCACATTTGCAGAGGAAAATGCCAACACACACTATCACCTGAGAACATTTTAATTCCCTCTGTGAAGATGAGATATCATGATGGAATTGTTGAATTTGTACAAGATAATTGTCCTGTCCACACTGTTGAAAGGTTTCAAATTGGTCCTAAGAGATGCAGGATATCAGAGTGATAGATTGACCTCCCTGTTCACCAGATTTGAACCCTACTGAAAATTTGTCTGCTGAGGTGAAAAGGAGCTGCGCTTGAATTTCCCTTCAGATGCATGAAGGACAAAAGATGGCTTCTGGACACAAATTCAAGAAGTCTGGGATGTTGTAGCTTCTCGTCCATGTTATTGCAGGGATTTACTTTCATCTCTGTCCCAAAGATTGAGGGCAGTTATACGTCTTAAGGGTTAATATACCCGATATTAATATTGTTTATTTTTTGTGTGTTTTAGTTTTAGAAGATATAGTTTATTTGCATTTATTTCTTTAGTTATTCAAAACAAGTGTTTTAGTAGAAGTATGCTTTTATTTGCATAAATAGGCCTAAAACTTCAAATGCTAAAGTTATATTAATGCAATACTATGTTCTACACATCCAGTCATAAAATTAACAACATAAAAAATAACTAATGCAAGATTTGAACCCAGGAGCTTATGAACACAAGCAGTGCCTTCTTAACCTCTCGGCTACTGTAGCGTTTTTCCATGCTGTTTTCATAGCTTCTAAGGTGGCCATTGCACTCACAGGCAGAGACCATTCTATAGTTCCTGCATGTGCATTGTGAACACAGCTGTTATGAAGCCCTCCAATTGGCAAGTGGAATCTGGGGATTTCTTTTTTTTGTCCATGGGTGTACAATGTCATTTTTATCACTTGTAATTTGATGTACCATAAGGAATAAAAATTTAAGGCCTGAAATTTTAGAATGACTGTTTTACTTATGTGACTTCAGAAAACGGACAAAGAGTTAAAAGAAAATTTTCAATTTTTTGATCAATCACAGTTGGATATCACAATGAAATTACAAAATCCCTTTATCCTCATAATGCGCATTTGTCCTCTGGACTAGCGCTGTGACATGCATTTCTCTTTTATTTATCAAAATTAATTGACATTTGTCTGTTGCAAGAGGCTTGAAAAGTTTAATTATTCATAATACCCATATACAATTATTTTGTATGGCAAGTTTAGGAGATTCTTATTTAAATTATTTTATTCATTAAATAGTTCTAATAAGTATCACTCGAGGGTCTGAGCTTTCCCAGATAAACTCCAAAAATGTACAGTCGGAAGTCGGTCACTTCCAATGATGGGAGCAATTAGCTCCTGAAACTGGTCAAGTTGTAAAACATGTAAGTGATGTTAAGTGTTTCAATTCCGACTCAAATTTTCTGTATAATACCAAAAATGTAGTTTTCCAAATAAATTCACGTAGTTCATGAATCTATTCGCATCTCAAACCCTCTTATGATACTACTTGTGATAATTTACCATCGTTTGGAGTAAAGCCTCTCTAAGTGTCTCAACTATTGATTTAACAAAAAAACTTATACACCACACACAAATTTTGACACAGTAAAGCAAGTGGAAAGGATGGTTTAAAAAAATGTATAGGAAACTTTACAGGTAACACTGAAATGATCCAAATATCAGTTATGTGAAATAAAAAGGTTCTGAAACAACAACTGTGAAAAAATGAAAAACTTACTACATAGTGAGATTTGCAAGAAGGCTGGTATATTATCACTTACTATAGAGATCAAAAGTTGGAAATTAATCTGCCATATTTTAATGACTAGTGATGACAGTAATATTAAGCAATAAAATATCTGAGAGATGTAAAATGGTTATATTAACCTTTTATTTTATTATTATTATTATTATTTATTCAGAATATATATCAAAAGAAAACATGCTCTGTCCATCCTTGAAGAACTACATTCTTTAACAAATTTCCCCTTGTTTTATAGCACTGAATCAACCTGTGTGACCTATTTGTTTCCAGTCACTCTTCATAATTTTAAAATGAATGTTAAGTACAGAATTTGGTTTAGAAAGTGCTGTATCCAGAGATAACATATCCAGCAACATCACATAACCAGGCAATCCACAAAATGTATTGAAGTTGGCAGCAGCTATTTTGAGCACCTTCAGTATTTGATTAAAATGTTTTGTTTTTTTTCATATACTGGAAGCTATGATAGTATTGTTAAAATCATTTAGAATCAAAACTGAGTCAATTAATGACATTAAACTACAGTTTAAAAATGTGTGTCAAGTTTTTAACCAAAATTGAAGATTACAGCACTGATATAAACATTTCCTACGTAATTTAGTAACAGAAAAAAAAACAATAATAAAAAGCCAATGTAAGATTTTATAAGAAATTAATCCTAGACCCAATAAGAGAAAGGAACACGACAACATTAGACATTCTTTGAAGCAAAAAAAAATTTAGTACACACACAGGAGGATAAAGGAAACAATAATCATAACGGAAAAAACAGATTATGTCAACAAAATGGAAAAAATGTTAGACGAGAATGAGTTTGAAATAATCAGCAAGAATCCACAAACAACATGTGTGCAAACAGTTGAAAAAACAATAGCAAACAACATAATACCACTGAAATATGTAGTCCAACTGGACAATCCAACTCTAGATTCCATGGCGTACAGAAAATCCATAAAGTAGCATAACTATGAGACCCATAATCGGCAGTATAGATTCACCAACTTGCAAACTGGCTAACAAATTGCTATTCTAGCACTCGTACTTGCTATTCCTAGCCGAGTGGAAGTTCATTTATACAGTTTAAAAACAGTAAACACCAAGTTCTTTCATTGCAGGAATTGCAGAGGAATGACAAATACTACGTGCAATAGACTTTTTTTATTAATTTACTCGTTTTTGCTTTAATGATAGTATTACCTTTATGCACTCCTCGTTAACATTAGCATAACTCTTTCAGAGCTTGCTTTACACAATTCAAATAATTTCTTAGCAGACATTAATGATCAAACTAGTTCTAAGTTTACAATTTCCTTATTTAAAAACCTGTAAAAATGTCAGATTTTCATTTTGAAGAAAGAACATGTTTAATTACAATGTCACCATTTTCCAATGTATCTCTAATAAAATGGTATTTAATGTCTCTCTTTGAATTTTCTCTATTTTTTTGCTATGTAGATACAACTTTGGTTATCTTCCAACATAATATATGTGATACAGAGTTTTAAATCGGTTTTACCATACAGCTTTTGAAACTAAGCTAATGAGAGCAAGATTGTTATACCAGGCGAGTCAGCTGCCCCTATTTATTTTTTAATGTATACAACGTGCTAAGCAACATATGTAACTTATGCCTTTCTTGAATCCTTATAATGGCTGATTTGCATTAACACTTTATAGAGGAGGGATAGATAACTCAGGGCATAAGTGTTTTATGGGACAGAATGTAATCGCCATGTATGTCGATTCCAAAAACATCCCACCCTGACACTGGAGCTGCAGTAGCACTTTTAGCTGATTTTACAAACTTTTATTCTTTAGCATACATTCACACAAACCTTTGAAAATGCCCCTGAAGGAACACCTTATCACATGCATCGGTTGACAAAACTGTTTGAAAACAAACTGGCATATCTACGCAATGCAACCAATTGGATTTAAGCCATCAACCAACAAAGGTTCGTTGTACAGTCTTGTCAAAAAATGCTAAGTATTAGGTAGATAATTTCCCTTCTGTCACTAACTATGGCATATTTCAGCTCATAATTTGATATTATAATACAAAGAACATTTTTTATAACATTATAGGTGTGTACAAAATAGAACTGCCATGTTTTCCACTGACAAATGGATAATTTATGCTTCATAGTAGGTATTTTATTGTGCTCGGTATTATGCTTGGTCCATTCAGCCAAGTTTAAAACACTTCATACATGCAAAGTGGCTTTAGCTATTTGCATCTGCGTCAATGTTTGGCGTGAATAATCTCTCCATTTTCTACTGAGTATTTGAAACCTTTGTACGAGACACGGCTGCTGTCATAACGTATACAAATGACAAATATGTTGACATGTTAATCTAGGGAGAAACAAGGTGTAATGCACTGTCAGTAAAGCGCTTGTATGAAGAATGGTTTCCAGGAAGGAGGGCACCTACTGCAGAAACTTTACAAAGGGTTGAAAGACACCTTCGTGAAACAGGATGATTTGGAAAAGCACCATCTGCTCGCGATGCTCCAGTAACCTCTGGAGACAATAAAGCAGCTGTGCAAAACGCAATAGAGAACAATCCACATACCAGTTCAAGGACCATAGCAAGCACAAGATCTGCAAATAACCTCAGTAATGCGTATATTGCACCATAATAAATATCATCCATACCATCTACTACACCAGGCTATCCACGGATGCGACTTTCAAGCGCGAGTGATATGGAGCTCCACCACACTGGTCACTGGCTGTAAGGAATCACTTACATAGAACATATCCGCAAAAATGGATTGGCCGATCACCTGATCTCACCCCACTGGATTTCTTTCTGTGCAATCATTTAAAGGAACAGGTCTACGGTCAAGAACCGCAAAGCCCAAATCATCTACAGGCATTCATACGTAAAGAATGCAGGCAGATTACACTGCGCATGCTGCAGCATGCAAGAAGGTCTCTACGGCAACGTACTCAAATGTGCATTGATGAAGGGGATTGTTATTTTGAACATTTACTTCAGTGATGAAATCCATGCTCTTAAACAATTTATTATGGTGTTTACCCGTGAACTTAGCACATTTACTACTCCTTTGTCAGTAGAAGTAAAACATAAAATTCATGAAAAAAAAAAATATAGGATTTAATTGCGTCGACATACACCAAAAGAATGAAAGCTAACTATGTAACACATTTACAAACCAGATGCAGTACAGATTATTAGGATAAACATGATCCACAATTATATGATTGTAATTCTTGTCTCTTTGGCTCACACGAGAGCCAATGACAAAAATAAATAAATTAGTTACTAAAATACAGAAAATAAGCACAAGGAAAAAGAAAACAAAGAACCAAACAATTTGATGAAAATATTAGATTCGAACCACCGAAGCTAACCTTTGCTTCACCACACATCGTCAGTTAACCCACTCAGCCAGAACCCATGCATTCTGTCCTGCTCTTCGGGAGAACATTCCTCTACCTCCTTGCAAACATTATATTCCATGAAGAGCTGTCTTTTTTAAGCCTTTCACAGCTCCTTGGCTCATTCAGGCCTTTAATCATTAATGTGTATATAGCAAATAAAAGGGCAGAGCTACAATAACAGTTGATTTGCTAAAAGGGTAAATGTTTTCACATTAGACTATAAACTGCGGATTGCATAGATACGAATACCTAGGGGCAGCTGACTCATCTGGTAGTGTTAAGCAGAAGCCAGAAACAATTTTTCTATCAACATGATTCTACAGCCAATCTCAGTCTGCATACCAAACAACTAGATCATTTTAATAACTAGATCCTTATTCTCATTTACTATGTAAACTAAACCCATAGTTTTAGTGTATTTTAAATATTGTATTATCATTTTAAAATGAGCCTAATGTGAATCATTCCATGTCAGGTTGTTGTACAAATTTTCACAAAATCTGACCATGTTTTACAATGCACTTCCAATTTTGTCCATGGATTACAAAAACAAAGTGATTTTATATTACGTTGATATTGTAATGAAAAGAAGCTAGAAACAGTGATGTGTATTGAATTTATTTAAAGGTGAGTCGGAATTGTTACACTAACATCACTTAAGTTTACTCACTTAACATGTTTCGGGAAACCGTTGTTCCCATCCTCAGAAGGGAACCTACCTTCTGAGGATGGGAACAACGGTTTCCCGAAACATGTTAAGTGAGTAAACTTAAGTGATGTTAGTGTAACAATTCCGACTCACCTTTAAATAAATGATTTTATATTATTTATTTTTTAAATCACAATATCTTAAAAAATATATCCAACTTGTGAAAAGCAGCACACCTCTCTACCTTTAAATTAGAATAGCAATAAGCGATAAAATTGTTATAAAGTGCAGTACAAAGCTTAATATTTAATATTTTACTTAATATTTATTATAATTGGTATAATTAATTGTTTACATCAATTTTTAAAATCCAAACATTTAAAAACTATATATCCCTTTAACCCACAAGTTTAAATTTCTATAAAAATCATAAATAAATTCCTTGTAGTTTTCGTATTATTTGCATGAAAGAAAGATGGGATCCTGTATAGTTAATTTTAAATGAAATAACAGAAAGCGGTGCATAGTGAGATTCCAGCGTGGTGCGGCTGGAGAGTAGTAGTAGCAGCAACAGCAGTCTGTCTGTCTGTCTGTCTGTCTGTCTGTCTGTCTGTCTGTCTGTCTGTCATTGGATGCCTTGTCAACTGCTCACAGCACTTTAGTTGCACTAATGTACCTTAAATTTGGCATACAGTTGTGAAACATTCGAACTTTCAATCTTATATTAAACATAAGACTAGCTCCCTCCACAAAACAAATTCAGCTTGAAGAACTTGCTAAACACACCTCTCAAAAATACCATCCCAAACGCATTAAAATCTGGAATTTACCTGATTAATTGTGATGAATGTGAGAAATACTACATAGGAAAAACAAAACAAAACTTGGAAACCAGACTTAAGGAACACCAAAGGAACATAAAACTAAAACATATAGAGAAATCTGCTGTATCACACCATCTTTGGACATAAAAACCACAACATTGGCCAAAGTATACAATTATTAAAACCCTTCACCACACCAATAGAATTGAACATCTGGGAAAAAATACACATAAAAAACGGCAACAACGTCATTAATTTTGAAATCCCGCCAGTGAACAATGTGTTAAAACTTTGTACCCCCAACACCAGATGGCAACAGGTTCAGAATCCACAGGAAGAAGAGGATACAGGAGAAAGAGACCTTTAGTCACCCAGTCACTGACGAGGACGAATGCCCTCGAAAACGTTTCTGTTTTATATAACTTTTAATTAGTGAAGGCGAGTTAAAAAAGTGTGACTCAAGCTACCATCATTTCAATCTTATCCTATGGGAGGTAAATTAACCACAATTTAAATGTGCACTTCTTTCCCTTCAGGCTCAAGTGAATACCATCTGGGTATTATTGCATTATTGGTTGTTGGAATAAATGAATTTAGCTCAAAGATACCAGGGATCGCTTTCGCATCTTGCCACAAAATGGTCACTATGTTCTAAACCACTTCTGATTATTCACGGCATTGGTACTTTGTAGCACATAATCATCGTTATCAGTGGTTAGTACTTTGGGAATTTTTTTCGACACGCATCATAAAGTTTTAGGTCTAGTGACAAAGTTAAGTTCTCCATTTTCAAGTTTGGAAGCATATTGCGGGTAACTAAGCTAAATGATTTCTGCCTGGAATCTGTCTACTTGTAAGAAAATACTTTAGTATATAATAATAAATTTAATAATATATATATATATATATATATATATCTGCCTTGTGTTATGCTTGGAAACATTAAAGGATTAAAGCAATAGCCATAGCTCCATTTGTTAAGTTCATTCATTATGCATTTTCATAAATCACAGAGCTAAAAATGAACTTCTAATGCAAAAAGCTGAAGACAAAGTTACATTTAAAATGAAACAGCAGAGAGAGGCTTCATACAATATCAGATTTCAGTTGCTAAGTTACGCCCGAAGTGACAGCCTATCACGTTCATACTGTGTAATGCATCGGCCAGCGTTGTGTGAAGTTCTCAGTCAACAAGCAGTCTCTATGTTCGAAAATCCTATGCACTAACACAAATGAACTGTTCAAAAGCATCTTTTAAGGAAGATCCCATCCTGATATTAGCAGGTTTAAAACAAAATATATCACAGATTCCTACTGTATTTTTTCCATATTTTAATATTAGGGGTTAAATATGACATTGCGGTTTAAAATATTTATACTTAAAAAAGTGATTGTTTTTTTATTCTGAATCAATAGCATTTTGAATGAGGAAAACCACAATGTTTTTATCTACAAAATGACGTATTGTCCTTATCCCTGACCATTCAGTGTTCCAAGAATAAATTGCTTTTATGCAAAGTTGGCGCATATATGAAAAATGTTAAGTAGCCCGTAAATTCTAAAATAATTTATTTTCTACAAAATATAAAATAAGTGTCCATTTATTTTATGTGTGGAACACATAAACTAAAATTCAAAAAATTCAGACCAGCATATGTCAACTGGGATAGGAACTTCTAGTGCAGCATCGAAGTTCCCACATCGACCTCCCAAAAGGTACATCTTGAGCGCTACATATGCCCACTGGCTCAAATGCAGACGCTAGATGACACTGTGAAGTCCGTATACATAAAATTCAATGCTGCCAGCAGAATTATTGTAAACTGCTGTGTTGAATATTAAATTGTTTTAAAAATAACACATATTCAGTCCAAAATGTGATATATTATAAATTATAACAGTTTACCATGTATAAAGTTGTTTTCATAATATTAGTGGACTGGTTTGTACAGTACTTGAGCTCAATGTACGATGTGAAAAAGGCCTAGGGTTGGCTAAGTATATCCAATTTGAGATGAAATTTTAAAGCTGCGGATTGTATTTTAATGGATGCGAGAGTGAATCTGAGAAGAAAATGCTTCGATTTAGTAGTGCTGGCAAGATTTGAAAGGCAAACAAGAGCGTATAAATACCAAGAAAGAAGCGATCTAATTTTTAAAAGACTTGTTGGTAAGTAGGATGTATGAATGTAATAAATAATATAGAATAACCAAAATTAAATCCATATCCTAACCAGAATTGCACTACATATACGTTTATTTTCAAAATAAAATTGTATTGACTACTCACGAGTAACATTACATTTTGTAAGTCAGCTGTAGTTCAAATCTAATCAATTTATACATGATAACACTAATAATAATGGGTCATTTTATGAGTGAAATACTAGTGAAAAATAAGAGTCTATTTAGTATCCTAGTTGGGCTTTACAGTTGTTAGAAAGCTGGAATTGAAATTAAATATTAAATTAATTTTTGCATTCTTTGAATTTCAGAACGGTAAATTTTTTAAGATAGATAAGCTTATTTGTACATTTTTTATACACAATCCATTTTACAATATTCCACTTATAAACTAAATTAACCTATGTACAAATTTCCTTGCCAGCTATGCTTGCTACCCTTAAACCATATTACCCATCCTCTCCCTCCTCTGCCCTTCTGCCTTTCTTATCTCTCTTACTTTTCTAATCCATTTCTCTTTTACTTTAAGAACTCCCCATTCTCTTATTTTTCTTTTCTTCTTAACATTTTAATTGCTACTATTTTTCATCCATTTTTTCCCATTTTTCCTCCCATAACTTCTTGTCTCCATTCTGCTAATTCTTTGCATTCTGTCATATAATGCTTTGTGCTTTCACTACCTCCACATAGTTCACAAATTCGGTTTTTTCTGCCTCTTAGCCCTCTCAGATTCAATGAACCTGTTCTCATCCATGCAAACGCTTCTTTTTCTGCTCTATTACAATAATTCACATACCCTTCTCTTCCCCATTTCCTTTTTACTAATCTATAGAACCATAGTGATTTTTTATTCTCTAAGCTTCCCCAAATCTCTTGTCTTTCTATGTCCTCCACTCTGTTTCTTACTGTTATCCAGAAGCCATTGCTATTTCTTTCTCCTGTTCTCCAAATATCTCCCATTCCTATCTTCTCCATAATTTTTTCTACCCCTGTCCACCAGCTATTTTGATTTTTCGTAGTCTTTTGTTGTTCCATGCATATCTTTAAAATTTCCCCTTCATCTTTTCTCAAGCATCTAAACCAAAATTTCAATATCCTTTCTAGTATCACACTCTTTCTTCTTGTTCTTCCTAATTCCACTAATGCTACTTCCCCTGGTGCTGATCTTGGTAAGCCCAATAGTTTTTTACAGAACGTTCTATAGTTCTGGTCTATTTTTCTGCTTAATTCAGATTCCCACAAATTTCTACTGCATATAGCATTCTTGCTTCTACCAATGCTTCATACATTCTTTCTATCCATTTAGTGGCATTTGTATTTGCACATCCTTACTCCTGTCATTGCCGCCTTTCCTTTAGTCATAACCTTCCTGCTATGTGCCACCCATTCACCATTACTGCTCATCCTCACCCCAAATAATCCAACTCCTTGACAACTTCTAACTTTAAACCTCCCATTTGCCATTTCTCTTCTTTTTTTAGTTTATTTCCTCTTTTAAATACCGTAACTTTTGATTTATTTATATTTACTTTAATTCCCCATTCTTCACAGAATTCACATATTCTGTTGATTGCTTTCTGTAGGCCAATTACCATTACCGCCCCAACCATAAGATCATCCACATACAGTAAACCTGGTATCTCTCTATTTGCTATTATGGGGCAGTGCAGATTATTTTCTTTCACTCTTTCTAGCATGTCATCTATGAATATATTAAATAATATAGGGTTCAATTTGCACCCTTGTTTTAATTCTATTCTTTGCTTAGTCATTTGTGTAGTTCCATTATTTTTACATCTTATACAAAATTTTATATCTTTATAAATCTTCTTGGTTTCTTTTATAAAATTTTCGCTTACCCCTTTCTTGCTTAATTTATAAGCTAATGCTTCTCCATTTATTGTATCAAATGCTTTTTCAAAATCTGCAAAAAACATGTATATCCTTCCTCTTTACCTGCTCAGATACTTATCTATTATAGTCTTTATTATAAATATATTATCTATTGTTTGTTTACCTTTCTTAAATCCTGCTTGATATTCTGATAGTTTTCCTTCCTCCTCCACCCATTTTCTTAATCTGTCGGCCAATGTACCTGTGTATTTTTTCCCTAATTTATTCCCCTATAGTTTTCTGGTCTATTTGCTCCTCCCTTCCCTTTGTAGCTTGGTACCACCATATTTATTTTCCAACATTCTGGCACATCATTCTTTTCTTTAATTTTATTTCATAGAATTTTTTATATATGGGCTACTGAAGTTCATTCTCCTGTTCAACACCTCCAGAAGTAGTATCCTCAGGATTATGACACAGATTTTCTTCGTTCAACATTTAAAGTGAGTTATGTTTAATAGAATTTTCATTTTGCTCTCTTAAGCTAATGGCAAGGTGTTGCCACATCTTTCTAAATTATCTTTTTGCATTTCCTTTTTCACAGTGAGCTTACATTGTACGCAACCATGAACATTTCTGGAACATCATTATGCCATGGCCTAGTACTATGTGCTAAGGTTATACACTTTTGCAAACTGCACAAAGTAATAGTGCTGTTTTATCAAAGAAATCATTTAAATTTCCAACTTTTGTAAAGAAAGATGTAAATTGAATACTTCATTAGGTGTTTCAATGTTTCGTCTACACAATCTTACCATTAGTTTACTCGATATTTAGTTTAACTTATATGCAGTTTGTGGTACCTTAACACAGAAAATATTTCTTTGTAAAACCATTGAGTTTTCAGATTAAGTAAAAGAAAACTTTAAATAAAAAGCATCTTTTTATAGTAAATAAGCGAAAACACTGTGCCATATTTACAAAATTAAAAAATGTTTTGCTCTGTGTTGCTGAATAATAAGCAAAATAATTGCTGCAAATGAACAGAGGATATGTTAAAAATGCAGGACATGTTATAGTTCGAACTACTGATTAATGCAGCAATTAGTGATGAAATGTCAGTCATGGATGTTGTAGATGCAAAGTCACCTTCAAAGCACTTTTATTATCCTTATTTAATTATTGAAGCATTAATGAGGTTTTTTTCTCCC
Source organism: Deroplatys truncata (assembly GCA_030765065.1). Classification (NCBI taxonomy): domain Eukaryota; kingdom Metazoa; phylum Arthropoda; class Insecta; order Mantodea; family Mantidae; genus Deroplatys; species Deroplatys truncata. Next base: position 924,798 of record CM060976.1, read on the forward strand.
TTCTTTTGTTTAGTGCAGTCACCATCTCAAGCTACGAAAGATATGTTGGCAGATATCCAAATCATGGAGTCAAGGGAATTTGGGTATGTTGTGTTGCAGGATCACCCCCAGGAACATTATTAATATAGTATGAGCTTTCTAGCAACTACACAGGAATTTGTTACCATGTATCATCAAACATTCCTTACAATTTGAAGTTTCATTTCAACATCAGTTGAAAAATTAACTAAAACATTGAAGACTATTGCTGAAAACATGTTCTGAATTTTCAGAAAAAATGAAGTTGGTGTTAGGCAGTTATTTCAGTGTATTGGTAGGTTTTAGTGATTCTTTGTTAATAGCTTTAAAGTTACAATTTTTTAGTTAATGTTAATAACCACAGACATGCTTTTTCTGAAATGTTTGTTATCTACTAAATAAACAAAATAGTAGCAAGGATTTCAATTAACTCTGTGATTCTTTTAACACTAAGAAATAGCACCCTCATGTTGCAAGGAATGCAAAGTGTCACCATTAACAGTCCATTTAATGAAAATAGTTTTGAGCTTAAAGACAATGGCTTTCATAAATTACAACTACCTTGTAATTGTGATTTGCAACCTAGATTTGCTTTCACTGTCTTCATCTACAATGACATTAAAGCAACATAAAACAAACAAAAATTATATATTGTTTGTTAGATTTCCTAATATAACATTACTGGCAAATTCCAACTAGATTTATCTGAACTTTGTGTTTGAAATATTTAACTTAATGTCATATGTCGTGGGGTTTACAACCTGTTAATAACAATATTACAGCAGACATCAAACTGGTTAATAGTTCGGGTTGTACCATTTTCCTCTCTATGAAGCCATGCAAAGTGATGTTGGTATGGCAAGTGTGACAAATGATGGTACAACTCCTTTCATTTAAAAATTGTGAGTCACGAATAATGCTAAGGAAAATATGTATTATTTTTTATTATTATTAAGTCATAATTAAAGTCAATATGATTTTTAAAAAAAGTCACAATTAGTGCAACTTCATGGGAGGGCCAAAAAGTTTTATAGTAATGAAACATATCGGTTTGCTGAGGAAAAAAAAGTCATATGTATTGCAGATTAATTTTTTTTCCCCCTCATGGTTTAGTAATGTATTTGCAGCACATTAATAAAATATTTTAATCTGTTGCTGTAGAAAGAAAGAATTAGTATTTTAAGTATTAAGAATTTAACAGTACAAAGAAAACAAGGGTCTAATATGGTGCTCATACGATTGTCTGCTCACAGCAGTACTAAAGACAGCTGTTTGGTTCGAACCTGTATTAAGCACGAAGTTGTTGAATATTATGATTCCTTAGTCAAACTGAAAAATCCTTTTTACTTCCTTTACCTCTGTTTTTTCAACTTCACTTTTACCTATGTGCTATCCCAGACACAGGTTGGAGCAAATGAGCACTTCTCTGTGCACCATAGAGCAGCGAGTTGATGGCCTGCATATTAGAAGTTTTTATATTTAAGCTGGACTAATAGAAAATAGCTGTATAACATTTTTAACCTTCTTTTACTTAAAAAAAAGAAGATAGAATCCATGGTGTTAGTGCTTATTGTAAGTACCTTGGGAATGCATACTAGATTAGATTGCAACAGATATTCAAAATAAAAACCCAATAAAGAGCAATCACAAATTATTTGCTAAGAAATTTATGATTTGGATAATGTTGAAGCAGCTATTAGAAATGTAATGCTTGTTAAATCTGCATCAAGGGACATTAATGTAAGAAATTTTGCTCAAGTTTGTGTTGCATAAGATGCTGCTTTATTAAAAAAGTTTTTGTGTAACAATAGTTGCTTTTTGTTTTTGCTGATGTATTTCACTTATTTTTCAATATACGTGTTAAAATATTATTTGGTGTTTTACGTACAACTAAATGCTGACATTCTTTGTACATGGTAGGATATCATTTACGTTATAATTTGTATATTATAGAATGCGAATCAATGACATTTCTGTCATGTAGATTAACAGCTTTTAAGTTGATGAATGGTAAACTGCTAAATAAAAAGAGTAATATTACACAATACCATACCACAGCCTTTCCTATTTTCCGACTTTATTGAAAATGAGTATAAAGACATTGTCAGTGTAAAACAATTAAAACTGATCTCAGTATTCTAGCAGATGAGTAAGAACTGAAAGGAGTGCAAGTTCTAAATAAAGTCACCTGTGTGTTTAATGGTTTTCTCTCCAGATTGAGAAAACCATTAAAAACACGGGTGATTTTATTTGAGACTTGCACTCCTTTCAGTTGGGTTGCGCACATTTCGAAAGCAGGGGCAGGGCTAGCAGCAGGCGTGAGCAGTTGATAATGAAGTAAGGTGCATTACCGACTGCAGCATTAGTTCTGCTAACGACCACCCGAAAGGTCCATAAAAAGCACCCTATGTGGCACCTTACCCCCAGCATTGAGTTGAGAATCTGGTAATCTGTGATTCAGACTAAGTGGTGTTTTGTGTGTGTTTGGTTTGATGTCGAATGACTCATGTGTGGATTAGCACAGTCCTGAAATCTACTGAACAGATTTAAAGCAAAACATAAATCAGACCTAGTGGCCAATCACTAACCACATCAAATAGCCAACCAGTTCTCTGTAAGGTTTTTTAGTGAAATTCTTCTCATCAGTTTCATAAGCGAGAACTAAACCTCTCTCTACAGGGGTGCTTTTCTTTAGTCAACAATTTAAATCTGGATAATAACTTTCAATATAGGACTTTACATGGAATCTATGTTCTTTAAATCTTGATAAATTTTTAGTCATAAGAACCTTTCGACACTTCCTACACAAGTCATATGAAATTGTGACATTTATTTCTCTTGGAATTTTTTGATTACAGAAAATTGGTTTGTGTAATAACAAAATATCAACAAAAAGAAATACTTATAATGGTAAAGTATCAGTAAAGACAAGAATTCCACACAATGCATGTTTTTATACGATCACTGGACATGGGTCAAAGTTAGTACTTACCCATTTCATTACTTTTTGATTCCAAATATGTGTACTTTTTTCATGTTTATTTGCATATTTTTAGCTTTTAGAGAATAAAAACATGTATAATGCAAATATAAGGCACGTTTAGCATAATTATGTACATAACATACATTATTTTCAGTTTAAATACATGCTTTAATGGTTTTGAGTAGACACCTCAGTTTTTTTATTTTAAGATCCTTATTTTTGCTTCAGGAATCAAGATTGAAGAAAGAAAAGGCGGGAGGGAGGATAACAGAAATAGAAAGTTAAGGTTCTCATAATAGGATGTCTGTGTTATTCTGTTTGCAGGTTAATGTTAATGCGCTTCTAATATGCCTCCAATTAAAAGTTGAAGTGTACTCCTTGTACAGTGGGATAAAAGGAAGAGATTTCATTAGATCAGATGGGGATGTTGTATTCTGTGAATGTTGTAGTAAAGAGGTAAGATATTCTTTTTACGAAAATTTTCTATGGCACCTGTTATTTGTAAATCACTACAAAATTTATTTTAAATAATTAATTAAATAAGAATGCTAGTTTTTTAGAAACATTTTATACATATAACCGGAAGATCCTTTATAATTTCAAATAAAACGTAATAAAAAATTTCAAGTTGAACAACATGTCGCATCTGCATCATATATCACAAGAATGCGTTAAAAAAAAAAAAAAAAAAATCTGCAACACACCAAATCCAGTCATTTATTACTGCTCCCACACCTAAGGTACCACTTGCTTTTGTACGAGTAAATATACTACTTGAGAAACTCAGAAACCCAACTCATAAGGGTTTTTTAAAGAAGTATACATGAAAAGATGTCCCTGATCCCTCACACTAAGGAAAATTTATGTTCCAAAATATTATAATCAGGTAGGCCTACTAATGTATTTGCTAAAATAAATTTAATTTTGTGTAAAAATACATGAAAACTATTTTCACAAACGTGAAAATACTTTAAAAAAAAGAGAGTTGAGGGTTGTTACACTACATCACTATAATATTCTTACTTGAACGCGTTTCGGGAGACGGTTTGTTCCCATCGTCTCCCGAAACACGTTCAAGTAAGAATATTATAGTGATGTAGTGTAACAACCCTCAACTCTCTTTATTTTAAATTATGACACATCACTGTTACTAGCTTCTAAATCTTCAAAATTAGTCAGTAAAAATACTTGTTTTGTTCATCAGGTATTGGATAAAATTCGCAATTACTTGGGAACTTCACACATATGGAAATCTATAGATGAAACAGTTGATCCTATGGGACCTATGTTGCTACCCCAATTGTAGAAAAATTAACTGAGAATGGACCTGGCCAACTCATCTAGTGTGCTGTAGAGTCCTGCAAACAGCAGTGTTGTTTTAGATGATGATTTTGATCTTGATTTTCCTGACATATCCAGTTCTTCAGAGCAAATCAGCTGGACATCACAAACTCTTGCCAGAGGAAGAAGAGGTCCCCTGTTGTCTTGCTCCTTCATAAAGTACTCACCTACCAGTCAAGGTCAAGAATAGTAATCCCCACTCTCACTCTATATATCTCTTTCTTTCTACAGTTTCCCCTTCAATCACTCTCTTCCTCTAAACTTCAGACCAAATTTACAATACTTCATCTCAAAAGTAATACGCTACTGCAAGAGGGGAACTAAGTGAAGTGGGGTATGGTTGCAAAACGGGACAAATGGTGTTGAGTGGACTGGCAAAACTGAGAATACAGCCAAGTTATAACGATAACTGTAAGAATATGTATAACAGTAAAAATGCCGTAAAAATGAAGTCACAAAAGAAAGCAACTTCACCTGGGCCAAAGAAACAGAGCAATTGATGTCATTTGCTCCACTTACAAGAGAGTTGGCAACATAGTCCAAAATGCAGTGGACACAATAGGGAGGAACCCTCCGATTGGTGCTAGCGCACAACTTCACCTTTGCTGTGCGTAGTCTACAGCACTGCAAACCGTATCCAATATTTTTTTTGTATTCTATTGGATTTTGCATGTAGCAAAGCTCTAACAAAGAACCATATTAATAATGTTACAAGAAATCAAATCATTGTGCTGATTTATTGGTTGAAATCAGAATATCCTCATATACTATGGAAATTAACAGTGCTGTTCTTGCTAAAAGGTGGCCATACCAATATATACCTATCTCTTTCTTTACCCTCACAAAACAGACAGAGTGGTGGTACCATAGTTTCAATTTCTACTTATTAATAGTTTAACAGTTTTGTCAAATAAATTTTTAACTTTCCATTTAGTAATTACATAGTTGAATGGAAATAATTGCTCTTTCACACAAGCCGTGTGTTGGGCAAGGTTGGAAAGGTAGAATCATTGAGGTATGACATCTCAATACAATTTGAGATCTCCTTGTGGTTTACTGGGAAAAATGCGAATCAGTTGGAGAATTTAATGTCGTGTCGGCATGTTGCCATGGTAGCTCAGTGATTAGAGCAACCGGACGGAGACCGGGAGATCCATGGTTCAAATACCGGCTATGGCATTGAATTTTTCAGTCATTTGATTCTACCTTTCCAATTATATAGTTGTTTAGCTCATTCATTACTAAAATGCAACTATATTTTGGAAGCCTGGTGCCTGAAAGTCGTTAAAGCAAAGCTCAAAGCATACTCAGGTAAATGGTTAGGTTATAGTTTAAAAGGAAATAGTGGGCGACATTTGGCTAGGTGGGAAAGTTAATACATTTTGTTTTCTGTAACACATCTACCACAAATCTTTCTTGAGATACCATATTAGGCCTGCTCCATCTTTTCAAGTAAACATTTGCTATAATTCATGCCAAATCAACTTTTTTCTTTATTATTTATTTTATTTATGGAAGCTCTTTAACTGCTGTGGTCCTTAGCATCCCATTTCATATTGAGCGTGAAAGACCAGTAATTTTTCTCAGAGGCCTCTTTTTCAGGCTTGAGGTTCTTTTACATGCTGTAAATCTACGACATGGGACCGACTTTACTTCCCTTCTGAAGAAAGCAATGCTAAGGATTTTTACACCCGTAAAAATCCATCCCCTCCACCAGGTTTGAACCTGCGACCTTGGGAACTAGAAGCAAGCATGGTAACCACTACGGAAGAAGATCCAGAAATCAACTTCTATAACACAAGAACTAAAAAAGTATATCCTAACCTGTTTAGGAATGATTGTATATCCATTTGCTCTTTATAATATATCACCATTTGGTGAACCTTTTCCTGTTCTTCAGTATGAAAAATATAAGAATTGCATTTGCAATAAACCTACACTGTAGAACCCTAGAGTAACAAGTACAGTGATGAATACAGAATATTGCATTATTCAAGATAATGGTTTTATACAACATGTAGAAACCAACAGTAACACGATTTGTAGTATTAGCGTTGGTGAATATGGTCCTTTAGCATAATTTGTAACTATTTTAATAATAAACAAAAGTAGTAAAATGTGAGCACATATGCTACAGCACTGCAGTTGCAGTATTGGAATCAGAAAATTAAAATGTGCAACCTAACCTGAGCATCGTTTTGACAACTTTTAAGCCTGAAAAGATTTTTGAAACCATCCGGAAATTTCTGCAGAATGGAAGGCTAGCTTTAGGTTTTATGTTATAAATGCATTACAGAAGCTACTCTCTTGGTAGCTGAACGTTACACTTTGATCTAAGGTCAACAGTAATGTTTAAAGTTGTATAATTTAGGTGTGTTTCCTATACATAGGATGTGCTTCACAACAAATACACATTTCTTCCTTGTCCACACTTTTTAATAAATGCAACATACAAGTAAATTAACAAGTTTATCTCAGTGGTGGACAGTGCTGTTTAGTGTATGCCTGTGCAAGGAGGTTCATATAAAGACCTCCTGCACGTAGATATGTAACTGTACAGTCCAGTTTGCCAACATCCTCCCCCACCTTTACAATCGTACCAGTGTGTCACGTTTAGGTAAACACAAATATACAGTATGTATTGTAATGAAATGGCATGTCGAGTTAATAACCTTCTGAGGATGGGAACAACGGTTTCCCGAAACATGTTAAGTGAGTAAACTTAAGTGATGTTAGTGTTACAATTTCGACTCACCTTTAAATACAAATATACAGACTTAATACACAGTTCTTTTAAGCTCATTGTAGCATTTAATTACAATCTTTTGGCTTAATTTCTCAAAAAGCTTTGGTCAAAATGTCATTCATTGAATAGTGCAAGTGTTCAGCTGCAAAAAGGAATTCAAGAATGAGTGTCTTACCTTAGCTTTGGCTGTTAGACTTTCCCAATATGCAACAATCTCAGCACGTTTTGCCTGAATCTGATCAGCATGATCTGCATGAATGCCGCACAGTCTGTCTGCTTCCTGTCCTAAAGTCGTCACCTTATCTTCAAGAGCTGCCAGATCTCTTTCAACACCCTCATGTTTTCGCTAAAGAAGAAATTACTTACATATCAGAGCAATATAACACATACATTTCACTAGTGCTATACAAATGAACTTTTATTAACACATTCATTATTTTCTCTACTGACATGTGATGAGCAGGGTTAGGATTTTTAGGTGCGCACCTTTTTTCTTAGGGTAAGTTAAGGCTGTGCGGAAAGATATCACAGTGTGAAATTTTGTTTCTAGTTGCAAAAAGGGGCATTTTTTTCTCGCACCTTTTTCCCTTTTTTGGGACCTTTACCCATTTTTGGCACCTTTATCCCATTTTCCCCCCAAACCATGCCCTTAATCCCCTTTTTCCCCCTTTTTTCTTTTAAGTTTCATTCCAATTTACTCTTTAACTTTCAAACAACGTCTCCTCAGCTTGCTGTGTACGTGCGAATAGTAAGCCTAACTCTATCAGCAAGCGCTGCGCAGGAACTGAAAGCACACCGGCAACAATGGAAAATAATTGTGTGTTCGACGAAAACCTCATTCTCTCGCTTTACCGCTACAAAGCAGCCCGCAATAATGCAATTGACAATGAGTGATTCCATCCCACCAGAATAGGTAGCCTGCTGTTCGTGAATGTGAGTTTGTTACTGTGAGAGACGTCATCTGTTTGAGTCGAGGCGAAGGCTGGGCACACAGAGACGGCAGTAACCTCCCCCGCACAGTTCTGAGAATTATTAAGTTCTGCTCGAAGCTACTAGAAATCACTAAGACTGAAGTTCCAGCATGAATGAGAACATTCTGGTAATTGTCGCGGTGTTATAAGAGAATGTGGACAGCGAATGGGCACAAGAGTGAGTTGTGTGACAGTCGCATTGTGTTAGCAAGTGTACTAGATTTTACCATGCCAAAGCTGTCCAGTGCTCGTTTTATTGTTCTGGCTGAGGAATTCAAACAAGATTTCATAGATACTGATGGAACTGTTATGCGATGTACTATTTGTGATTCAGGAATTTGGTTAGATGAAAAACACCAGCGAGATCGCATCAAACAACACATTTCCAGCTCTAAGCATCAAATGAACAAGACTCTTCAAGCAAACAAATCATGGCAACCTCTATTACGAAATGCGCTTCAACAGAGTTCTTCAAAAATCCAAAATTTGAAGGAATTAAACATTGATTTGTGTGCAACTCTTACACAAGCAGGAATTCCACTCAATAAGGTGAACCATCCAGCCTTCAAGGGATTTCTTGAAAAATACACAAAGATGTCAATGCCCGATGAGAGTACTTTAAGAAAAAACAACATGGAGCCTGTTTACCAAGAAACCATAGAAAGAATCAAGGAGAAAGTATCTGATTGCGATGTGGGAATCATTGTGAATGAAACCATACACTCAATGGAACGATATGTTTTGAACATTTTAGTTTTTCCCTTAACAGGGGACAAAGTTAAGCCCATGTTGTTAAAAATGTACGAGCTGCAGAAAGCCAATGCCAGTATAGTAATGCAATCCATTATGGACTTCTGCCAAAAACTCTGGCCTACCGGTATCAAGTTTGAAAAACTTATTCTTGTGGTTACGGACCAGACTCCATACATGGTTTCAACTGTTAACCAATTGAAACCTTTATTTCCTAACTTGAAGCATGTGACACGCTTGACTCATGCCCTTCACAGGGTTTGTGAATCCATAAGGAACAAATACGACATTGCAAATCAATTCATCTCTGCCCTGAAGAAGATTCTACTAAAAGCTCTGAGCCGTGTTGTTTACTATAGGGAAATCACTGGCCTGCCCCTTCCAAATTTCCCGGTCATTACTCGCTGGGGTTCTTGGATTGAGTGTGCTGCTATGTTGCGTGAGCATTTTGACAAAATTAATGAGTTTGTGCTTTCTTTGGATCCATCCAATGCCGCAGCAATTTCCAAGGCACAGCAACTTCTGTTACCAGAGAAAATACATAATTTGCAGACAGAATTATATTGTGCCCATAGTTACAAGCCTGCAGCTATTAAACGATTGAAAGAACAAGGTCTGGAAAAGGAAAAACAATGGGATATTTTTACTTCCGTGAGGGAGCAGTTAGATGGCTTTTCCAAAGACAAACTTGAATCTAGTCTTCAGAAGAATCCAGACATTGAGGAATTCGCCACATCTGTAGAGTTGCTATTCCAAGTGAATACAAGGTTTGCCCCACTGGTTTCTGTGGATGTTGAAAGAAGCTTTAGCATTTACAAAGACATTCTATCTCCTAATAGAAACAGACTTACTTTTAAAAATGTGGAGATGCTTAAGTCTTAAAGTACAACAGCTTCATGTCTTTTCCTTCCTTTTATGAGTGATAATTTGATGTACTTGTTTGTAGTTCAATAAATTAGAATAGAGGAAAGAGAAATCATTGAATTAGTTAAAGCAATGCACAACTGAAATTAACCCAAAATCTCAAAAAAAATCTAAAAGATTTGTTTCCAAAAAATTCTCCATTGCTTGTAGTTTTAGAATCCACTTTTATTTTTGACCTAGCGAACGCTTCTGGATCGTTACGAGACTTTTTAAATACCCTTGTGCATTTGGTTGCTAGCTGTTTATATTTGTAAAACTTCATTTTAAGGAGTTTCTTATTTTCAGCATTTCTGCATATTCAAAATGTTCCACACGATGTAGTTTTCATCCATTCATATTGACATTTTTTATGCTTGTTTTATAAACCCAAATGAATAAAACTGTCATATAATTTTTCTGTGTAATGAATAGTTGTTGCGCTAATAATTTTTGAAGATAACAATGTATAAAAAAAATGAAAAATAATGCAAATACAAAACTGCAAAACTTTTTTTTCTCTTAAACTAAGAATGGTAGAAAAAAAATTACATGACAGATTTGTAGTTCCTTGACATAGAAGCAACATAAGAGATTTTTTTTTTGAAAAATGCATCATGTGTTCCATTTTGCATATACTCATAATTTTATATTTTGAAAATTAATAACTTGAAAACTAATTAAGATTTTGGATTGAAATTCACAAAACAATTATATCTAAAGAAGACTGATATGTGGTAAAAATTTCCGCCCAATTGAATGGATAGTTTAGAAAATAGCAATTTCAGTTGTGCATCCCCTTAAATAAACCAGCACCTTATGTCCCTTTTTTCACCTTATTCGAGCACCTTTTCCCTTCCTTTTTTCATCTGAAATTTGCACCTAAAAATCCTAACCCTGGTGATGAGTAACAAACAGCATGCTTTATTAGAGATAAATTTGATAATAAATCAAAATTCAGCAATGCTGGTTTCTCTGCTTCAGCTCACTCCATGAAAAAGCAATGATTGTCTTTGAATAGGCATAATATTCAATAATTATGCCACTGCAATATACTCTGCATGCAAGTTTTGCTAATGGAAATGGTAAATTTTTTTTTTTTTGGGGGGGGGGGGCAGGGGGCTTGTGAGGATGCAAAGAAGATTGTACATTTTAAGGTAAGCATTCTAAGTATTCTTCTAAATAGGTTTAGAAGCTTTGTATGTTAAACTCATTGGGTATGATGTAATTATCTTTTGATAATTTACACCTTCAAGACTCAATAAACCAATAATTTTCAAAGAAGGTATGAGCGTGTGTCATCGATGTGTCAGTACTTTACATGTGTGAATGCTGAATTTGATTATTACATAACACACCTAAAAAACTTAAATATAATAATCATGTTCTACAAAGCACCTTGTGTTAAAAAAGAAAACCATCAGGTTACATCTTTTGCCTCGGCATACATGTCTTCTTTAGTAACATGGCAAATACGTTAAAGATTAAAAACAGAAGCGTTATTAACAATGAAGTATTCATCATGATTTAGATTGAGTCACACTTTTTTACACTCACCTTCACTAATTAAAGTTACATAAAACCTGTTTTATGTAACTTTAATTAGTGAAGGTGAGTATAAAAAGGTAAACTCAATCTAAATCAACATGGCAAATGTTTGTCAGATCATGTAATTTTTAATTGTTATTCATTATTTTCCTTACTAATTGTTGTTTTTATGCTTGTTTTCTTAGGATACAAAAAAGTGCAACAGCTTTTGAATTTTACTTGTATATACATTTAATGAAAAATGTTCAATGGGGTATTGTTGAAAAATCACATGTATCATCAATAATCCTAATACCTAACTCGAGTCAAAAATGTTATATGGAATAGAAATATGGGGGGTGGCAAAGGGATGGATTAAGATTGATATAGTCCATAGAATGTTTTGTAAAGAAGTTTTGGGTTTACCCAAGAGTTCACCAAGGGGCGTGGCACTGGCAGAGCTAGGAAGGGTAGGGAGAAAAGGTATAATAGTGGAAAGAATATTGAAGTATTGGTATAGATGTTTAAATTTAGAAGATAATAATATATTAAAAGAATGTATACAGTTTCAAAAAGCTGTCCTAGGAGAAGAGTGTTGGTTAGGGGAGATGGGAAATGTCCTAAAAGAAATTGGCATGAGGAATATTCTCCTATTAGATAAATATAATAAGTGGGTTTTGGAAAGAAGTGAGATTGAGGGTGGAAGATATCGAGAAACAAGAGATATGGGCTAGTTTTGAGGATAAAAGGTCATTGATCTTGTATAAATCAGTTAAAAGAGATTGGGGAAGGGAGAAGTATGTAGATATATGTAATCAATTTGGTAGAATAGGTCTTGCGTGGATGCGCACAGGAGTAGTATTTTTAAAAAGGAATGGATATAATGGTTTGGGGAGATGTATTATGTGTGATGAATCGGGTAGTACTTATCATTGTCTAATAGAATGTGATAAGGTTAAAAGGTGGAGAGAGGTTATATGGAATAAAAAATGGGACAAGTTAAACAAAGAAGCAGTAGCATTAAGAATGTTGGGAAGCACAAAAGTAGAAATAATTAAAATGATGGGAACATTTTTAGGCAACACAAGGGATAAGTGGATAAGGAGCTTAAGAAAGGTACAGCTGAACGAGCATAGTCTGTAAAGTAGAGAGATGGTATAGTAGCTTTATCCCAATATATACAGCCTAGGGGCTAAATATGGGGGAGCTAGAAAACTGGTGCACTAGACATAAGTTTTAGATGTAAGCTTTATTTGTATTATTGTAATAATGATGAAATAAATATTACATTACATTACATTACATTACATTACATTACATTACATTACATTACCTAACTCGATTTACATATAACATTGAATAGCTAAGTACAGCTCTCTCTCCAAGCAGTCATCTATGTTCTCTCACCTGGAGCGTTTGTACACTGGCCAAATCTCGACCATAATCATCAGAAGAGAGCACCACATCCTTCTCAGAAATCCAGGCTACAGTTTCGTCTGCATCGCGATTGAAACGCTGAATCTCATGTGCACCAAATAACTTTTCTTGGCGCATTAAAGCCAGCTGCTTTAATCGCATCCAAGCCTCATTTAGTTCCTAAAAAAATGGTAAATTCTTTAATAACATAAATGCATGCATATGCTATCAATGTATATACAGTGGAATCTCATTAGTATGTTCCTCAGTAACACTTTTCCTGTACATGACTAATTATAAAAGTGCCAGTCCCAAATGCACCAAATGCTATAAAAATGTTTGTTTAGCACATTTTTCTGCTCCTGCTTATTACATTCAAAGTTTTACGTATTCATTCACTATTTTGGTCAATTCTTGATCAGTAAAGTTGGCATGGGGACCTGCAGCCAATGGCATACATGCATATGTGTCACACAATTTGTGTGGTTTACATAGATGCTTTAGCTTGGCATGATAAATGCAGACAATAATTGCTAGTGTTGACTAAGCATAAGTACATCAAATTTTAACTTTGTACTATTTATGTATGCAATGGAGAAAAAGAAAGTGCGGTAAATAACAAAACATTGTAAAGCTGAAAATCCTCCAAGATGTAGATTGTAATCCAATATAAAGTGTGGAATTAGCATGGGAGTTAAAACATTCCTCCATCAACCTTAAACATGATTCAAGCAAAGGTAAACTGATTGATACTGCTTTTGTAGAAGGGAAAAATGCTAAAAGAAAACATGCCAACAGATAGTACTGGGTTCGAGCTCAGGCGACACATTTAGCACAGAAAATGGTACTAGATGGCTTTAAAGCATCCATCAGCTGGATTGAAAGATTTAAGAATCAACATGACTTAGTTTACAGATGTGTGGAAGGTGAGACTGCTGCCCTAGATGATGATGCTGCTACTATGCAAAAATATAGAAACCTAGAAAAATACTATCTCCCATGAATGTTGAAAAAACTATAGCCCTGACGATGTTTATAATGCAGATGAAATTGGGCTATTTTTTTCCATCTTCTGTCAGATGAAACTTTGGATTTTACGGGCATCAAGTATCACGGTAAGAATCTTAACAAGGAGTGGCTTACAGTTCTATTGTGCTGTGATAAGTTAAATGGAGAAATTGGTACAACTGGTTACTGGAACAGCACACAGTCCATGATGCTTCAAGAATGTACAATCTTTTCCATGTAAGTACACTTCCAACACAAAAACCTAGATAACTTCTCCAGTATTTGAAAATTTTTTACAAGCATGGGACACCTGTCTGTGCACAAGAAGCAGGAAAATCACACTCTTCACTGATCAGTGTGCCACTCATCCACCAATTATTTCAAATTTAAGAAACAAAGATGATTTTTCTCCCAGCAAATTACACAAGCAAGCTACAACCTTTACAACAAGGTATAATAAGGTGCATGCAGCACACACAACTTAAGAGACTGCTAGGGAGAAGGTTGGCTATATTGAAATCGACAAGAAAAATCACTGTCTTAGATTAGGCTGCCTTGAATTCTACACAAGATACAATTTGGACTGCTTCAATAAAACTGGCCTTTGTCAAGTTCTTGGTGATAACATCATGCTAGAAGATGAGTTTTCCAAATGTGAAAAATGGCACCAAATAGCAAATGGCATCTCTTTTGAAATGTACTTAAACATTGACGAAATTCCAGTGTGTGTGAAACTGTGACGATAGATGAAATACTTGGAACAGATGACAGAAGCAGCATCAATGCAGGATAAAAGTGATTGAGCCAGTGCTGAGCCAATTCCTAAAATGCCGTAAGCGATAGATGCAATTGGCATAGTGAAACACTGTGTGGTGTCTTTTCTTTACGTTTTCCCATTTATGACGTCCATATCCTTGGGATTCTCTGCAAAAACGTACTAACAAGATTCTGCTGTACTACTACTAGTGTTATAAAATTCCTGAAATGAAAATAAAGTACAAGCAGCTCTTGTGAATGGTCCACACATTATGAAATCAGGATGATGAATAATTATATTTCTTATTACCTTGTTAACTTCAGTAGCAGCTATTAGTGAAGATTAAGTGACCTACCCTGCAAGGTGGGTTTTTGCCTCTGAATTCTCCAAGCTGTTAAAATGCTGTCAGACACTGTTAAAATTCCTACATGATATTCAAAGCCAGTACTTCCCTGCACCATGCACATTCTGTCTTGAACTGGACATAATTAGGAAAATCCTATTACCAAAATCACTTGAAAATCTGGAATCTTTACTTCTTTATGGAGTTTCAAAACCAACAGTTTATCTTTGATTTGTTAGATATTAATCTCCAAATTCTCACTCGAGACATCAAATTCTACAAGTCAAGTCTTTATGATGGAGCATAAGGTACAAGAATTAAGGAACTGTGCAATGATAATGTAACCTAATAAACAATATAAAACTTTTCACTAGGATACTGAATATATTACTGATATTATACTGATATATGTTACATAGCCACACAAACATTTTGGCCACACTCAAAAACAAACCATCAACCATTCTGATAACACAACTCTACAATTTTTTTAAAATGTTAAGGAACTGACTTGAAAGTGCCTGATTTATAATAATTTGGCCATGCTGATTTCGAATCTGCCATCTGTTTTTTTTCCATCACTATCAGTTCTTTTGTTATGATACCCTTTCTTATTAAGGAGTGTCATCAATCCGTATCTCACTAATGCTATATGAACGTATGAACATAAAATTTATATCACACAATTCAGGTAATACAGTGAGTATGTGAAATTTTTTTTATTGAGTTTTCTATTGTATATAATTTAAAAAAAAAATTGTTGATTTTATTTTTTAAATTTTAGAAGTTCATTAATAAAATCATATTTTTTTATTTTATTAAATTTGTAACATCAAAACAAAGTAGCACACTCAGAAAGAATGCATAAACATCCTGTAAAAATATCAGATCTCTATATCTTGTTCTGAAATAATGGCTCATTAGTGAGGTAGGTCTTGACGAATTCTCTAATTTTATTACATCACGGATTTGGTTGGATGCATTGACAGAATTTGGACAAAATTCGGAAATTTGAAGTTCTTATTCCATCTATCATACAAAAAATAAATGTTACATGTGGAATTTGCTATTACATTACCTTTAGACTCCGGATCCTGAAACAGTTGGGAAGCTTTATCTATGGGATTTTCTTTTATGCGAAGATGAATCTTTCTGCCGAAGAAACCAACAATAGTCACTCATCATGGAGGGATCCCACCTACCTTGATATCTACGTTCCATTTGTAGTATATCTTGGTGAAAACGTTCCCCTTGCTCATCGCTAACTGCACCCAAATTCTCAGGAAAAAGTCTAAGTGCGAATGTAGAAAATGCATTTTCTAAGACATCCTGCATCCTAAGTTTCTGTAGTTATTTAAAAGATCATTGATAAGTATATCACTATTTTGTACTTTTTTGTTACCTAGAAACTCATTCACCACTTCTTTGAATGACAACCACGCAGCAAGTTCAGCGGGATTCAGCTTAGCCTCAAATTGTGAATTCTTAAGCAGTTCTCTTATCTGTGGGCCAATGAAAATTCCTTCTTTAATCTTGGCTGCACTTACACAGGGAAACAGTTCTGTTAGGCATTTGAAACCTTCCCCTGTTTTGTCCATTCCCTTCACAAAGTTTTTCATGAGCTCCAGTTTTGTATGTAAAGGCGGAAGATGCACATTCAAAGGGTTCACCAATGGCTTCTGTTTTATATTCTGCTTCCCTGGTTCAAATTCTTCTCTCTTGGGCCACTCTTTGACTATGTAGTGTTGTTGAATAGCTCGACTATCCTACAGGCACAGGAAACAACAGAATTTTGTGAATCCACTCTGTAATCCTAGGAGAAGTGCAATAACTTTCAAATCACCAAACATATGCCAGTTATGTTCCTTGTATTTAATGGCTTCTAGAATCAGTGACATACTTTCGTGTTTCTTTCATACCGACTGCATGGGCCACAGGCACAGATGGCCACTGTGAAGTACTACAGCCTTAAAACTAATTTTGGAAGAATCTACAACTAAATGCCAATCTTCAATATTGTACACAATGTTTAGTTTTGACATCAAGCCAATCACATCACGACAAACACAGAGTGAACTGTCTTGCCTAAAATATGGTAATAGGTCTTGCTTCCTATTTTGAAAAAGGGTAACTTTCATGTCCTTTCCCAGTAAATGCCACTCCTGAAGTCTTGAAGCCGGGACTTCAGCATCTCACTTTGACAGGTGTAAGTCGCGCACTAAGTCATTAACCCTTTGCTGCGCATAGAGTATTAGCTAGTTGTTCTCCAAGCAGAATTGTGTCCATTTAAATTCTGAGCTGCTACTACAGATGTTAAACTAAAGGTGACCTATATACACGCATAATTATATCTTTTAGTAGCTAAATTAAATTGATTAATTAATAACGCATTTAAAATTGGTTTGAAGTAAATAAGATTAAATATTATTTCAATAACTTATAACTGCAAACATTAACCCCATTGTAGACAAACAATTATATACATGCACCCCTTCGCAATGCATCTTTATAACTCTGCAATAATAATGGCAATGGAATTCGTTACTTTAGGATATTAAAAACCGGAATAAAATATGCTATACTTAATAAAATAAATACAATCATTTCTGCAAAATTATTATGGTACTCACCCTTAAAATGTTTCCATCCCTGCCATTATTGCAGCGAAGATATTGCAGCATGTCCATAACATGTTAGCTAGACTATTCTCTTGCACCATACAAATATTATATATACACTTAACATTATTAATGGTTTCATATGTACACCCTTGTATTAGTCTTGGATTTCCACCCCCTTTGCCTCATGATAATTGAGGAAGCACCCAATTCTACACAACACAATGTCACACTGTTTGCACTTGTATTGTGACTTCCTTTTCTTCACTATGCACTGAGCACACGATTTCACCCGGCCTTGAATTTTTACCAGGGTGTGAAACGAACTTGGTGCAGGAGTAGCAGAAGGTAGGCTACGCTGAAATCCTGCTTGCTTACCTGATGTGAAGTCTGCGATTAACTGTTGCATTAAATTTTGCCTGTAGTAAAGAAGCCTATTGCCATTGTAGAAGTAGGTCTGTTCGAAATGTTGTACATAATAAAACTATTAACAATAGCAACATTCACTACGAAATGGAACAGGTATTTCCACCATTTTTTTAGGGTCGGCCGACACCGTAATATTCCCTCCTTTGGTCTGCCAGATCAATCCCTGCCATATTACGAGTTTATAGATAATAAAAGTTATCATGCCAAACAACCACAGTTACACCTTCATGTTGCAGTTTGCGAGATTCGCACCTTTTCAATTTCAGTTGTTTTGGCTTTGAAAATTGTTTTGGCCAGTCTTTACTTCCAGCAGGAGTTATACCACACACATACATTTTCCTGTCCAAAAGTAATTTCATTAGCTGCGTGGAAGTAAAAAAATTATCAAAACCCTGTATATTTTTCACACATGTCTAAAACAACCTGTTCCCCAAGTAGAAGATCGCCGTTTCTCGCCTCTTTTTTTTCCCCAGATAGATTTTACATCCCAATAAATAGCCACTTTTACTATCTGCAATACCCCATGCCTTTATCCCCCATTTTGTTGGTTTAGCAGGCATATATTGTTTTAAAAAGAAGCGTCCTTTGAAGCCTATCGTCGCTTCGTCAACAGAGAGTTAACGATTTGGTTTGTAGACACTCGCAAACTTTTTGATTATGTCTAAAGCAGGTGGTACTTTATACAGATAATCGTAAGAATCTACCCCTAATCATGACCTTGCAGATTCATCATTCAGGTGAAGGTACTGCGATATCTTCTGAAAGCAGAGCAACGTCATTGCTTGTCTTACAATTGGACAAATGTAAAAATCCCCCAAAAAGTAATCTCTGGTTTCAGGTAAATCCACCATCCCCATATATGTCAAAATACCTAAATAGGCCTATGTCTCCCTTGAATTTGTAACTTCCCATTTTGGATCCGCCTTTTTAGCTTGAATCTGAGCTGCATATCTGTTGGTTTCCTCCACAATTTTTCCCAAAAATTGGAATCTATAAAAAGTTCAAGATAATCTATTTCTGGACTTCCTGTAGGAATAGAATAATTTGCACCTGTAGGGGATGAAAATGTTTCTAACTTATCGAAAATCAAATTGGAGGTCCACTGTGCCGGTACTGCTTTAGTTTTAATTTGTCTTTCACTAGCTTTAGCCCCCTGTTCTGCTACCTGTACCTCAGGACTCTCACTGTCACTTTGTTCCATATCACTGTCTTCCACTAACTCACCAAACCAAAATTCGTCGGAGCTACCTACGCGATCTAACTCCTCGTAAACTGCTGCAAGTATTTCCTCGTCTGTTACCAATACCTTTTCACTACAGCGTTTTCTAGACCGTGCTGAACTTGGAACAGCCTCCATGGTACTGATATGGCTATAAATGCGACAGGAAACTGCTTACTTACACAACTGCACCCGGCTGTAAACAGTGCTATTTATGGTTTGCTATTACATTCTGGCTTGCGAAATCGCTGGAACAATGCAGCAGGAGTACGTTTACATCAACACAGCTCCTAAAAGCTGAGGTCAACATAAGCAGAACCCATATGAAACGATAAACACATTTACTACGTTCTACTACGCTATGCGCAGCAGGGCATTTATCATTTCACTATGCTTTACTACGCTATGCATCGCAAAGGGTTAAGTTCATTTTGTGAAGGAAAATGTGGATTTCTTTCTTCCATAACATTGCAAGATGACTCGCTGGATGTTGATTCCATTGCACCGTTATCTGATTTGTTGCCCTCTGTTTCTGAACGTTCTTGCCAATTTGAAGGAGCTACTGGTAAGTCATTCCCATGAGGTACTGGTCTGATGGCTGAACACAAATCGGGATACGAGATTTTCTGTTCATTTTTTTATGAAAACCTTGTTATTTTGGTTATGCAGAAATAACTGTCATTGGTATGATTTTCTTGTTCGCGCCATATCATTGGAACTGCAAACGGTATGTGCTGTTTCCCCCCTTTCAGCCACTGAGTCAGTTTTACATAGCACTGGATGCAACTTATATGTGGTGCAAAACATTTATCTCGGTCACCAAGGGGACAGCCGAAATACAGGTGATATGCAGTTTTCAATAGTGTTGTAATTTGTTTCCTTTGTGTACTAGTTGTGAATTCTCCGCAGATGTAAATCCGGGGAGTTAATACATCCACATCTCTGCTTCTTCATTGTTTAAGCATAACCACAACAAAGTTTAAAATTCCACACTGTATGAAAGATGTAGAACATACCACCACGGTTCCAACATGGATAGTAGTTAATAGAAATCTAACATCACACTCCAACAAGTTCTATAAACACAGCTGCAGTCATCCGCTTCACATAAGGTCAGCAGTTCTAATCAGATAAGCTTATGCAGGTACGTATGCATGCAGATGGAGCAAGATTGCCAAGCAGCGAAAAACAAACAGCGATAACCTTTTTCCCTGACGTGATAGAAACATTCTGTTTTCAGCATCGTAATCAGTACATTATTTGCAACAAAATCCACTAGTTCCGTTGCCAGTTCCCAACACCTTGTTGAGTTGTGTAATTAAGAGAACCCACTGTACCTCAATGTATCATAAACAACTACTTGTACACTCTTTTTTCCAATGTGAAGTCCATTTAAAAATTATTTTCCTTGTTAACTGAAACCTCAAAAATGGGAATGCTACCATTTCATAGTGGATCAAACAACAAAAACCGTATTAATGCTACTTTAAATCACACCTAAAAATAAATTGTCATTAAGCTGCATTACTACAGTTCAAAATTACAACTGAGATAGGAATGCAATTATTTCAGCTGACTTATACTCTCACCCTCTTTTTATGAGCTTGAAATATATTATAAATTAGAAATATAGATCTTAGTTACTGGTCCCTAATGCAAGCATTAGTGACTTTGTCCATGACACACACACACACACACAAAGTGTTTTACACTTATATTGTCTTAAATTTTACATTTACAGAATGCCTATCACTAGAAGTTTGCATATTGAAAAGTCTATGTAACAAAAGAGCTCAAAGAATCTTAACTAAGTTATACAAATAAAGCAAATACTTTTTCTGAAGGAAAATAAATTAAAACAAGACACACCTCCTTTCGACGCAAAATTGTCTCGCGTTCTGGGTGTCCTTCTACAACAAGCTTGTCAGCCAATTCATTAACCTCAGTGACTCTGTACTCCTGAGAAACCATATCCTTCTGAAATTCATCAAATTTCCTTTGCAACACTTCAACATGTTCCAGATCATGGCCAAATTCATCAGTAGTTACAAATGTTTCTTTGTCATTAATCCAGAACATCACTTCATCACACTGACGCAAGAACTGAACAAGCACCAAGGCCTGTTGTAGTTTCATTCCTTTCTCTGCCAGTTTTGACAGCAGCAGCTCCCATAAGCGGTGTAGCTCATCTGCATATAAAATTACATTCAATTAAGTAAACAATGCAGCCAAATAATAATTGTCAGTAGCTTCACTAACTCTAAACATCCAATACTAACAATACTGAAACATAACCTTTTCTGCATAGATTTGCCTTCGCCTAAACCTGCCTTACTTTCCATGACTTACAGAAGACAATCTTTTACCTTAATTTATTTTTATTCTAAATTTAGCATGTATCACAAACTGTTTCTCCTTTTTGACATTAAAAAAAATTGAGTATGTAGGTATGATAGTCTATGTTGTGACAGACACTGCTTGGATTCAACTGCAGCGTGCAAATGAAAATACTGTCATTAGCTTAGGACCAAGTCCAAGCCCTAAATATTGGCAATTTGTAAATCTAAAAAATAAATATCAATTGCTTTTGAACAGCAAATATTTAAGATATTTGGCACTTACATTTGCATAATCAAGGGTGGATCTTGCATTCTGCTGATCAGAAAATACCAAACCTCTTAAATTTCACAATTGTATTATCTTTAATGGTTAAGATAGTCAAAGTATATGTTCGGTGCATATTAAGTTGAAAGAAGAAATGTCAGAATTCCAATGAGAAGATGAACAGAAACATGAAGCCGAAATAGTAGAAATAAATTAGGAATCCTTAAGGCTTATAAGATTTCTTAACATCTGTACAAGCTTGTTAAGCTTGTTTTTAACTATTTTTTTCATTTTCCTTCCTTTTTGTGTCGACCCAGATTGCCAAATTATAGTGAGAATGGTTAGTGAAGCGGAAAAATTGCAAGAAGGAGGTATAAAATAATAGATTTGAGGGAAGGTAGGGTAATGCCACATGGGGAGGAAAGTGTTGAATCGGTATCCAGATGTACTAGACTTAGAAAAGCAATGGAGAAATTTACATATCAGGATAAAACAAAGAACAAATAGGTAAAGGGAGTAAATTCGACAAACAAACAAACAAAAAAAAAACAAAAAAAACAACAAAACAACAAAAAACAAAAAAAGAGGGTTAAGACAGGGATGTAAACTGAGTTGAATATTATTAACCTATTCATAGATATATTAAAAGGAGTAAAAATAAGAAATTAGATTGTCCAGTAATAAGAGATAAGGAGATTCCAGGTTCAGGCTCATTATACGCAGACAATTTTATGGTACACACCATATCGATAATAGGGTTACAAAAAGCAATAAATGAAATTCAAGAATGTGTGAAAAATGGGGAATTAAGGTAAATATAAATAAATACTAAGTGATAAATTGAGGAAGGAAGAAAAATGGTATCTAGGTGGTCAAGAGCTGGAGGTAGTCAAAGAATCTGACTATTTAGGAGTAAGGTTGAGTAATAGTGGGGAAATTAGAGATGAGGTAGGAAAATTGACAAAATGTATAGAATGTTATATAAAGAATTAATTGGATACTAAGAGCAGCACCAGGAGAGGCTGCATTAGTAGAACTAGGAAGAATGAGGAGGAAAAGGCAGTAGTAGAAAGAAGTTTAAAATGTTGGTTATATGTATGAAAATGAAGGAAGGTGAAATCTTAAAGATATGACTGACTCAATAAAAGGTTCTAAAAAACAAAATTAAGGGCATGGGAGAATATTAAGGAAGGTAAAGGAAAAAATGGTCTAGAAAAGGAAGAGAAGTAAGGGCCGCTCAGTGAGCAAAAAGGCCAGGGAGCCAAGCAATCTGAGTGGCCCAATAAGAAAACAAGCACCAGACAAATTGTACAACAGACGTAGAGGTATAGTGATATACAAATTATACATTGTACATATTGTAAACCAAACTGTAGAACAATTGTACAATAAATTCATAAATTCATTCATTCATTCATTCATTCAACAAGTGTCACACTTTCTCTCATTGGTGTCATTAATCAAGTTGTGGAATGCATGGTGTCTGCAAGATTAACCTGGTATGTATTTATAATCTCGTAATCTAATAAATAACATCTAAACAAGCTGGTTTCAGAAAGAACCATTCCACAGATGCACAAGTCATAACAATTAGTTAGACACAATGGGAGCATCCAACCATCAAGATGACATAGTTACACCATTTTTGTAGACTTCCAAAATGCATATAGTCATGTCAAGTCGAACACAGTTAACAAATCCCTTTGAAATTTTTTGTATGCATTTGATGCTTTGAAATTGAAGACACATTTTTTGTCCTTAGCTACAAAAATTTCAATACCAGCCACTTCAATATTTTGAATACCAGCCAAAGTCAAAATGTTCGAAAAAGTGGGTGCATCTCCATACATAATCGCTTTTGTCTACCATTCAAATTCTAATGTAAATGTATATTACACTCATTTTAAAGCTTATAGAATCTGCTTTAAACATACTAAGACGGAATCTAATTTAACAGTTTGGTTATTTATTACAGAAATTTGTACTTTAAAAATTTGATTTTGTATTATACATCAACTAAAAAATATTTTTTTTAAGTACACACGCATCCTCTGTTTAGTAGTGAATAAGTGTGCAACGTTTCAGGAAGTAATTTGTTCAAATATATTTATTAGAAAATATTTTTAGCCCTCAGCCATAGAACCCTCCAGATAAGATAGCGCAGTGACTCCAGGTGAGTTACCCAAGGTTATTTGTCTGAATTGCTTCCGGATTTAAAATACAAACAAACCCTTATCACAGCAAACCAGATTAGGCATTTACTTTCTCAGAGGACCAGTCCAGAATATTTAGTTTGTAAGAGAGTCCATGTCATTTTAAGTTACATTTAGTTGTGAATATCCATTAAATATTTAATATGAATACTACCAATACCACTACAAAATGGTATGACTTGCTTTAACCAGTTTAAAATTAGCAAACATGTTTAAGAAAAAAAGGAATTTGCTACCAGTGACTCATAAAATGCATTTAAAACTGAAAATGGATGTAGAACTGCCCCTACAGCTAAGAGTGTGTGCCTCATGTCGTATAAGAACTACATAAGTTCTACATACAAGTGAAAACAAGAGTGACGTTTGTGAATCTAGTGTTGCTAGACCCTGTACCTATGATATGCCAGTGGTCAAGTAGATGAAAGCAACTCAGAAATTGATAACTCATCTTAGGTTCAGAGTAGTTATGTGAATGAGATTAAGTAAAGTGTAAGTGTTTCAAACCTTAACACTAGTTTAGCATCAACCTACGGCTAACCGCTCATACACAAAACTTTAATAAAAAAGAATGCATACCAGAAATTAACGAAAATAACAGAAAAAATCTGATGTGTTACACTCGCATAACTTTCTCTACTCTTGTACAAACTATTTTTACAAACTCTTATTCTCCATTTATTTCATATTAATCAAGATAAACATTTGCATAAACGATCTTTTGACATGCAAAGAAAATTACATTTTACACATAGCGACCAGTTATAAAAATATTTGACTATCACTTAAGGCCTACTATGCTCCCCTTGTTTTGTAATTGGAAGGGCAATATAGAAATACAGTAGCCTTTAAGCATTGACATATATCTTAATAGCTGGTTGCTAGGTGCAGATTGCCACATATTAATACTCTTTGCATATCCAAGACAAAAAAATGAATAACAAATTCCCATTTGAGAAAATAAGTATTGAAAAATTTAAGGGAATAACAAGCAATATCTTGAAAATGGTTCACTCAACAAAAAAAAATGTATATGACATAAATTGTGTATTTTAACGCGATCTACATTTTTTGTGTAGTAAAATTTTGTCTATCTCTTATGGTTTACCAGTTATGCAAACGTCGTTCACATAGAAGAATACTTTTGGAGACATTCCCAGAAAATTCAAGATATACATTTTATTTGTCATGAAAGTATCTTAAACATATGATATTTTAATCAAAATCATTAAGAGCCATTTTTGAGAAAATTAAAATTTTCGAAAAACGTTCCATGTAAAGGGTAGTCTGGTGTGGGGGGATTTTCTTGAAAACCTTTGTGACGCATCTCTGGAAGATACTAACCCTAAATACCAAGTTTGGTGTTTATCCGACTGTTCGGAGTTATGCTGTTCGCTAACACACAACACACCACACACACCACACACGCACGCACGCACGCACGCACACACGCACGCACGCACGCACGCACGCACGCACGCACGCACGCGCGCACGGACATGTTTCCAAAAATGCCTTTTTTGGATTCAGGGGGTCTCAAAACATATATTTACGGTGAAATCTCGGTATTGAATTTTTGGGTGGAATACAATACTTCCCTGCTTACTATACGTAGTAGAGAACGTAAAAAGGAGAAGGTATTCCATACTAAAGGTTAATTGGTCCCAGTAGAAAAACAGGATTCAGAAATAATTCAGAAGCTGATAAGATTTCATAGTACAGATGATAGGAACTTAAAAATTCCGACTTTCACCATTTTCGAAACTTGATATTACACCAAATTATGGAAAATTTTGACAACAATATTTCATACCGTATGATAAACAGAGGACGAGAGGGGCATTTTGTTGACTACTGAAACCAAATCTGACAAAACCTTAGAATACTCCATGTGGAAAAAGTATTAGTTTTACATTTCTAAGCAGTGTTATGTTGGGGAAATGCTTCTGTTAAAAAAGGAGGCGAGAAAATTCAAAAACAGAAGAGATTGATTTTGTCCAATCTAAAAGAAACCTTCTGCAGTTTAAGGATATATATCCTGATATCAAAATAGGTTTCCTAAAATTTGCTTAACTGAGATCAAAACAATGTATACTTCCTGGCATTCATCATAAGAATGTGAAACTGATGCTTGATGAATAAACACTTCCCATCTTATTGCAGATTCAGGTAATTATAAGAGTTGTCTCTCTCAAATAATTTGTAAACCACCATCACCAGATTGCTACTTAACCCTCCATCAGGCGCGCGCTTTGATAGAACACTGTTGGTTGCATGGGGCCTAGTAGACCTGCACTATATTTTTGTTGTTATTGTTTGTATTTATTTTTTCTTTGGTTTATTTTCCTTTTTTTCCCCCTATGTTTATCTTTTGTCATTTTCAGGTATACATACAACTTGTAATTTCAAATGTTCAGTTACTCAGAATCATCTACTACCTCTCCCGTGTTTTCTCCAACTAAGCAACTATCACCAATAATTTTAAATGTTAGCTCTAACAGGGAGGAGTGTTGCATTTCCCACATTCATATTTAGTTTTGCATTTTTTTTTTTTTTTTTTTTTTTTGTCTTTGCTGCAGGGTTCAATAGCTTCCTTTTCAATGTGGATAGCGGTGTATTTGACAATTCATCTACTGCAGATTCTTCAGGTTTATATTTTGTCAAAAGGCTTTTCAATTCACCATGTAGATTTGATACTGTTACTCTCCTTTGTAGCTGTTGCGATAGTAAAGCTAGATAGTGCTTTCAAATACTCTTGCCTTGTGGAATGTTTATTTTGGTTTCCAAGGAAGTTAACCTTAGAATTAATACCTGCATTGTTCAAGATATGGTAAAAAATTACCATGGGGCACCTTCTCGCCGTTCTGACTAGATTGTATGTAGCACACAGTTTATCTACTACATCATATAATGTTCAATCAGTTTCATTAATTATAGTGTCACAATTTTATACTAGTTCATTGTAATGTTTCAAAACTGCCAGTATGTTAAATAACCTCATTGTTTTATTGTTAAACATTTAATTTAAAAGTTGTAAAGTCGCGATATGACTAATATGTTAAAGCGACTATAAACTTTCAAAATAAAAAAACCTCCAGATTTAGTGTTGTAATGCAGGATTATTTCAGGCTTTTTCTCAGCACCTTCTGATAACTGTTTGGATGAAACATGTAGACTTGAGAACAAAACTACTGTTTTTACCCTTTTTTGGAACATATGAAATAGGTGTTTCATTTTTTGTGAAGCCAAATATGCTTTCATACTGACTGCGACCTTTTGGGTAAGTGAAATTAGTGAGTAATTTGTTTTTGTTCTTTCGTACTGCACCAACGAAAGAAAGTTGTCTCTTGCGCAATTCATTCACGAGCGATACACTGGTAAACCAATTATCTGCAGTAATGTTTTGTCCAGTGCCAGAGATTGGTTCAGTTACTCTCAGTACTACAGCCTCTGCCGAATTAGTTTGCAAATATGGTTTGTCCGGCTGCTGTCCACAATAAATCTCCATATTAGTGATATAAAACAGCTTTGCATCACTCAAACAGAATATTTTTGTGCCATGCTTGTTTGGCTTGGATGGTATATATTGTCTAAAATTGACATCGACCACAAATTCTGGCAATTGTTCGTCGGCAGTGACATTTTGTCCAAGAGAATAATGCTTCTGACAGTTGTACAAAAACAACGTAAATATTTCTCTCACAGCAGCCAATTTATCCAATCTTCATCGCTTCAGTCTTGAGCTTTTGTCATCATAGCGAATACAGCGTGTTAGAAAACTGAATCATTTTTCAGACATAGCCATTCGAAAGAGGAATTCCAAGATAATCAGTTTTCCAAAAATCGTGAATATTTGGCGTCCACCACGAAAAATTCCTGCCAGATACAATAAGCCTAGGAAAGCTTTTATTTCTATTACATCTGTAGGTCTGTCTTCTCTTTCACGATCAAATTTGTGCTGCACACTAGTAATGTAAGTATTTGAACTTTCAACAATCAAATCAATTCTATATTCGGTAACAAAAAGTTTATGATCATTACCATTATTATTAGCATATAATGTTACCTATAAAATACATGTTGTCACACAAACTGCTTTCATGGTCTTCATCTTCATGATCAATTTCTGAATCTAAAGATCTCATTTCAAGTTTATCTTCAGAATCATCTGATTCATATAAGTTGTCATCTACGGGCAAGGCATCATCATTGCAAAGTAGGCGATGTATTTCTTCCAAATCATTCGGATTTTGTAGATTGTACCTTTAACTCCTGTTCATGATGAAGCAGTAACATTTCCTTGCAATGGCCAAGTAATATTGCACAACTAAGGAACAAATCTGTCAACATATGTAACAAGAGCAGGCGCACAGGGTCTGGTTGATCTGTGTGACACATAACTGCTGATTAGTCATTCTTCCAGCCAAACAAACAGATAAGGTTGTCGCTTCAGTAAAGAATCAAGCAAGGTGTAATGTTAGATGTCCTAGTCAGGCAATTGCATAGGTGCGTTCGTTCGAAAACTATAAAATTTAAATAATGCCAGGGGTCTGTCAAGCCTCTAGTGACCAATGGAGGGTTAAGGAAATAAGTTAACTGCCCAGGGTCAATAACATTTGGGATGTTTTTGAAGAAAAAAGTATACAGGAGACGACATATAAACAATTGGCAAAAATTTAGAAATAATAAAATCACCTGTTGAAGACTTTCTGGAAAAATTATCAGCAAAATTAAACCCATATCTTTATTGATCAACAACAGTCTGCATTTTTGTCTGAATCGAAAGAAAGTTTGAAACCTAAAGAATGTATTGCCGATTGTGATTTTTCAGAAAACTATGCCTTTGTCATACAAGATCCTGTTCAGCAGGTATACTGGAACAATGCCAGGCAACAATCCATCCATTTGTAATTTACTTTAAATAAAACAATAACTTAAGACATACTGGTAGGTTGTCATGTAATTTAATACCCATGTAGATAAATCCTCCATAGAGAGCTATATTATGCGTGCTTACAGAAATTTCTTTGTTACAGGAATTGTGATTGTTATTTGGAAATTAATATAAATGCACTGGTTCTGTTTCATATATAACAATAGTTCAAAATATATACTCTTATGGTAAAGATAATATTCTTTAAATATTTGAGTAACTCCCAGCAGCTACTTTTTGCTAATTTATTTGTCATAATTCTAACTAACCTCTTTTGTATTTTACAGACTTACATACTGTTTGTCGAATTTTCCTAAAAAAAATTAACCAACAGGACATGCAAGAATGAAAGTAAGCAAAATATACTTTCTCTGTGGTTCCACATTTAATCATGTTCTTGTTACTCTTATAGTAAAACAGATACTAATTAATTTCTTTATTAACATATTAATGTGTGTAATCATTATAAGTTTTCATCTACATGCACACCTAAGAACTCTGCTTCTTTTTTAGCAGAATACAGGCGTTTTGCTAATAACGACTGAAGAGTTATCTAGACGTTTATACTGAATATGACAAAAACATATTACTATGGTTTTGTTCTCATTAACTGACAGGTTACTCCCTTCAAACAATTCTGCTAGTTGCTTAAATGCATTATATAATTGTATTTGTAGGCTACTTAGGGTTTTATCTTTAATACATTTGTGTCGTCTACAGTATTCCCATTCTATATGTTCTTTCCTGAGTCATTTATATAAATGAAAAAAGCAATAGATACAAGGCTAGACCCCAGTGGAACTCCAAGTTTTACTATTTACTGTTAACATTCTAAAGAAGGAAATAAGAGATCTGGAAAAAATAATTTACTTTTACAAAGGCACTAGCACTCAGTACAAGAGCAGAAAACATTTTGTAAATACAAGTTTTCATGAGCTTTTTGGAGATAGCGCCAAATGCCATTTCACATGGCAAGAGGCCTTGTGATGCAATTGGGGGGCACTACTAAACATCTAACAATGAAAGCCTGTCTCCAGCTGCGACAAGATACCACATCTCAAATTATTTACTTTGGTGCAGAATCATATTACAAAGTTACATTAATTTTTTTACTGTTCATCAGCAAAACAAGAGAGCAATTTCCAAATCCACAGGTCCTGGGTTCGATCCCCAAGCTGAACTTGAATTTTGGTTGTATAAAAGTAAATCCAAGATCATTTTGCCTTGATCTAAGATCAAACTTAACTGGCAAATTTTCTACAATTAATCTGTATGAACCTTGGTTAGCAAAATTATGCAATATTAATCTTTAAGAAAGGAAAGTGAAATGGTGAGTCATTGTTTTTAATATGTATAGATATTTCATCCTTTAATATTCGCTGAAGGCATTGCTGTTTGTTTATAAGCTACTCATAGGCTATATTTTAGTTTATGTTAATTTTAGATTTAAAATTAAACTGATGGTTTATCCAAAAATGAAGAGTATGAATTTCAATGAGCGCCTCGTGTATTTCAGCACAGAAGGAATCCCATCATTGAGCTTAACAAAAAACGGTTTAAAATGAAATTTTGACTATCAAAGCTTGTAGTTGAACTGGAACAGACTGCATCCACAGCTAAGAACACAAACCAAACGAAATTATACCTTGAACCCAATATTTATGATTCTACTCACATTATGGTTCTTTGATACTCATAATTGGGGATACATTTAATGTGAATAAAGGAACTGCAAGTAGAACCATACAAAGCAGCAAGAGAAATTTTAAGTTTAAGTTGCCTACCCACCAGAATGAAATAAATCAAGTAATGCGAGGCTTTTGTGATAAATGTAATTTCCCCAAGTTCTAGGTGCTCTAGATTGTTCACACATCCCTTTATCACCCAGTGTTGAAATTCTTATGGTTGGTTTTCTCTAATGTCCTAGCTATCTGCAAATCGAAACCTTGTTTTCAAACTGTTGTCACCAGATGGCCAGATCGACACATGACAGTAATATGTTTGGAAGCACTTTGAAGCAGGAGAATGTGCACAAGGCGTGCTATTGGAAGACAGTGCATATCACTGTTGCCACTACCTACTAACACCTATGATGGAAGAATGGGCTTACAACAGGGCCCACAAGACAACATTGGTAATAGGGTTGCAAAAAGGTGATATCTGTGCTTAAGAATGAAACTAGGGGGTAAAGCTACTTCGAGTTCCACTAATAACAGTAGCAATACTAGTATTGCCATTAAAGCAGATGAACTCCTGAACTCTTGACTGGGTTCTCTTCAGGGGAAGAAGGAACTGCCTATACCTGCAGTGAACCAGATAGATAGAAGAGAAAACACGGCTCTGAGAACTCACTAATTAATAACACTTTCAGGTAACATTTTATTACTGTAATTTTGTTTCAAAAGTAGATACTTTACAAATTACTTTTGAGCTTCCTTGATTTTGATCTCAAGTTCTAACTTCAAAGTTTTCATTTTTATTTCAGGTATTTCAAGGCACTCAAATCTTTTCTTAAAAGACATTTCTCTTTCTTCTTTCTTTCAGGCAGTGAAGTTCTCCTGGACCTGGAAATTGCAGACTTCACACTTTACTACGTTCTGTAGTCACAGTTTGTTATTCTGTGGTGGTAATGTATTTCTGCATCACAGTCCTGAGCTGGACTCTCACACTCCACGTAAGTAAAGTCAGTTATTTCTTGTGGATGGAAGCCTATGTCATCGACGTCATTAGCAATTGGATGAAACTGTGACTTAACCCTCTTAGTGGTGCCAGCATATCCGATCAGATTTCCAAACTGGCTGGAGAAAGCCAGAGACCTGTCACGCCTACCTGGCTTAAAGTGCCATGGTATTCTAAGTGAGAAGCAGCTCTTGTGAAAAATCATACAAAAATAGCTGTTTAATAGGTACAATCATGGAAACCTTTGTAATATAATATCCATTTATAGTAGTAATATGTCATATATATTCATTTTATACGAGGTGTAATGTATTCCATTAAAACATGTTCTTTTAGGGTAACTACTTTTATCAGAATATAAGTTAAACAATCCAACATTAAAAATGCACTCAAAACAGTTTTGGCTACATCGAACAGACTGATGCTTTATGAACAATGAAACGTGCATTAGTATTAAAAATGATTTGATTATTTTAAAATTTAGGGCAGAAATAATTAAGGTGCGAAGAGTAAATAGTTACATTTGAGTGGGTACTCATCTATAAATGAGGCCGTCAAGTGCAAAACTAGTCTTATCCAAAATTAAAAAAATTGATTTAGACATGGGATTCAATACTTCTTGCAGTTCTCTACAAACTGGTGACACTAGGTTTGAACAAAACTCATCTAATACACCTTCAAGAGAGCCCCGAAAAATGCTGTTCAATGCAAAACTCTTCAAATCCATGATAGTGGTTGATACAGAACTCATCTAATCCATCTTACAATACAGAGCAAAACTTGCCTTATCCAATACTTGCTTCACTACAATTGTGCTGTGTGAAGAGCAAAACTCGCCTTATCCAGCACTAAGAAATATAGCAGTTTTGCGTCTCTGTTTCCCTACATTGGCAGTCCTGTGTGATTCCAACTGTTTTTAATTTAGTTTTGACTAGTCTAAGGTGCAGACATGTTATTATGAAGTCCTCTGATATCCCAAAGTTGGTGGAAAGGGTAGAACTAGGAAACGGGCATCCCATGAATCGAAACATGAAAGAGAGAAGAGGGAAAGGTATGTATGATCAAACTACAATTAAATAGTATTCTTCTAGTGTTGACAGATATGACTCATATAGGAATAAGCAGATGTGTTTACAATACAGTCTCTATTGTTAAAGGTATTCAGCAAGCATCGGCCCCTGCTTTACTGCCTGCAATCACAAGAGCAAGTCATTCCAATACGAAGGACATAAGGAAATTCCATGAAGCCTTCTACAGCTACAGTTCTAAAATTAAACAAGACTGCGTTATACTGACTTACTGTTCTACTGATATACCTAAACAGCAGCGTGCAGTCAAAGACGATTCTCGGAAGGGTTTTACAACAAAGCATCACCTGAAATGTGTACTAGGTCTGCCAGTTCAGGTGTCAGAAAACTTTTCTGGACATTTTGCAAATATCAAAAGACACCTTGAAAATGGAGTGGCACCAAAGGAATTCTGAGGTGGAGACAGGGTGTCAGAAAAAATAGTAATAAGAAAGAATCTGTAATTAAATTCATACAGAAGTTTAAAGTACTTAACGTCCATTATTGTAGGAGCAAAACATCAACACGCAATATTTACCAAGGGCATTAAGCATTAATAAAATGAGACGTATGTATAATGCAGAAGCATCTAATTCACGGAAAGTGTCTTAAGAGTTTCTTTCATAATATTTTTAATGCAAAATTTAATATAGGCTTCAAAAGCCCTATTTCTGATGCATGCTCACTTTGTCTTTCTTATGACGAGAAAATAAAATTGGAAACAGATAAAACTAAACGTTCTTATTTGCTGATAGCTAAACAAAAACCTAGAGCTAAGGCATATTTTGATCTCCTGAAAGAAGATGATAAAGTAGCAACATTTTCATTTGACTGTCAGAAAAATACGGTACTGCCAAAAATACAGGATCAAGCAGCATACTACAGCAGGCAGTTATACATGTATAACTTCTCCATTGTGCAGGGTTCATTCAAGACAACACTGACAAAACAGCATGTTTGTAATTCCGTTTGGACAGAAAATGAACGTCCTAAAGGTTCAAATTAAATTGTGTCAGCAGTATCCAGTCTTTTCTGCAAATCCAATTTTCTGGGGTTAAGAAAGTTAGGCTATTTGCAGATGCCTGCTGTGGGCATAATAAAAACACCACTATGATAGGCACGTGTAATAAACGGCTTGGTATTCAACGCACTGCAGAACATGTAGGTGATAGAAATGATCTTTCCTATTCCTGGCCATTCATTCATCCCTCCCGATTGTGTTTTCGGGCTAATACAGAAAGAAATAAGAATGAGAAACACTGTCAGTAGACCTGAAGAATATTTTGAAATCTATAAAAATCATGGAAAGGTAATCAGACTAGGGATAGATGTATTTGTACAAGATTAGAAGTATGCTGCAAAGGAAACATTGAAGTCACCAGGATCCTGGTATTTTAAATTAAAGGCATCTAAACATATTATTTTACAATGTTTTACCTAAGGCAATGTTCTAATGAAAGGTGAGGCAAATTATCAGGACGATATGTATGTAGGCAAGACCATTCTGAAGCAAGGCAAAACCTTAGAAATGCTTATTGCAAGGAATTTAAATGTAGGTGTAAAAGTAAAGGAGGAAAAAGTTAAAGATGAGAAAAACGTATTAAAAACATGGGAGGAAAATGAAAGCCTGTATTTTACAAGAAGTTAATATCTAAAAACAATACTGCCAAAGAAGTAGATGCTGTTTGTGAGAGTTTCTTGGATAGTGAGGAAGGAGAACTTAAGAATTTGATATGTTTGTTTTTGAACATTAGTTATTAGTATTACATTTTAAACATAATATGTAAAGTTTACAAGTTATAAATGTGTGTGATATGAAAACTGGTCAATTTTAGTGAGCAAACTATGAAAGGAGTGATTCATTGACATCCTTATGTGAAATTGGTGAAAAAATTGTGAAAATTTAGTTTTTTTTAACTAAAATGAAATCAAAAATGGTTATAATTATACAAACATTGCAATAAGTCATTTATTAACATTGTCAAACATGAATATTGAGAAGTAAATCGAAAATGTTTGCACTTAATTGTAATTTAGTAATGTGTTTGCACCAAAACTCGCCATATCCACTACCGTTGCATGCAAAACTCGTCTTATCCAAAATTAAATTTTGATTTACCGCCATATTATTTGAGACTGATTTTCAAGAGAATTCATGCATCTTTAAGTGTCTAGTACAGACATTATTACATTAAAAGAATTTTCAAATGTTCTGCTGTTTGCCTAATTTTAGTTTTTCGTGTTTTCTGAAAATTCGTTTTACCTGGATAAGGCGAGTTTTGCACTTGACGGCCTCAAATCTTGGTGACACATTCAGGAACATGCTGGATTCATCTGCAACTCAGCATTGTAATTATTCTTTGTCTTTATACTGTCACTTTTCAAATATTTAAGTGATACTAATATTATCATTAATGAATAACTGCACATATTTCAAATAGAAACTGAGATGTAACCAAACCAATAGCACACAAGTGGCTCAGAAAATTAATATATGATTATTCACGCATATATTTTGCACACTTATGAGTGGCTGCAAACCTGGTATGCAATGCTTTATCACGCCTAATGCAGGCTTTGTTGCAGTGGATGCTTTTTTCCAGGTAACAACCTCACACTGCAGACTTGCTTTTAACACTATCTTCCATAATTAGAGCAATGTATATGCTATTTCTAATAAGACAACCATTCTTTGCTTAAGGAATCTACAATGGAATGGTAAAACTGTAAACAGCATCTCTTGTTTAACAATGATGTCAGATCATCTCCAGGCAATTTGCTGAAACACCTTTTTGTGGAGAACAGGGGGCATGTCTCGTATAAGGTCACCATCATTGTCTGACATCAACTCATCGGCATTAACCTGGCATTGCTCCAAATAATGCAACAGTTTCTTGTTGTTACACCAGTTGTAAAAATATGAGAACCGCTTGCCATTTTACAAGTGAAGTACACAACACACAGTCGTAAAGTGAGGGGCTTTTCGCTATTGTGAAAACCAGGCACACTGTTATAAACCAACCAGTCAAAGGAAAAAGGTTGAACCTTTCCAAAGGTGTGAATTCCATCAGTATGGGTTGTCACAAAAATAGTTTTACCATGAAGGTTTTGGAAAGCCAATGTGATCAGCTATGGCACAACGAGGTGGACTTCATAAACCATAAAGGCCGGCAGGCACTCTACCATGTGGACCAAGAGGGTTAAGTGCCACTATTAGTTTGTGCCTGCTTTTATCCAAGGAAGGATGTTTTGTATAATTCCTCCTGTTTTGTATAATTCAACCTTATGTGCATTTGTGCTTTTGTATTTGCATAACACAATCTGAGAAACTTCCAATCTCTTGAAATTAAACTTCTGGAGTTATATTTGGCAACAATTTCTTTCCAAGCATCATCTTTCCATATAGCAGTGATAATAGCTGTTTTCTTATTCTCAATTACTGCTTTCTGTTTGAGAACAAGCTCGATTCACATGCCCCTCTCTTCCTTTTTAAAATTTGCTGTTGACAACCACTTTTTATTTTCACCATCCATTTTTTTTACAATAACAGTAATGAGACAAAAGAAAGTCTAATTTCATAGACATTTCCATAGGTGCTATATTATTATGCTTTTCCATTGAACTTGGCACATGGTTAACAGAAATATGTAAAAATCAGTACATTTTCTTCCCACTATTTCTAGCTTTTTAGGGCAAGGGTATCAATTTGACCTTGGTGTATTAGAGGGAAAGAGTCCAGGTATCCGTCCTTATTCAGTTCAATAGTAACTGAAGGATACATCCCGAAGACCTTGAGGAAAGCGATCATATACCCAATATACAAAGGTAAGAGTAACTGTGCATGCGTGTGTGTCTAATACTCAGGAGTTAATAATGAAATCATTCTCCTCCTTTCTTCCCAATATTTTGATGTTAGATTTTCAAAAGGCACAAGAGAGTTACAATGTTTGAGATGTACCATGTCCATTTATTTTTCTTTGAAGCACAATAAACAATTTCAGATGTTACTATTCCAATTTTAAAAGAGCAAGAGTAATACAGACAAACCAAATAGCTAAAGGGGTGTACCACTACCGTCCAATGTTGGAAAAATGTTTACTGGTATTCTGTCAAGCAGATTACAAAAATGGAATGAATTTAACATACTATCTGAGTATCAAATGGGGTTTTTGCAAACAAAGTAAAATCATTGACAAAATATTTATTATAAAGAATATAATATGCAAGTATCTAAAGAATAAAAGAGGTAAGTTATATTTAGCTTTCATGATTTAGGAAAAGCTTTTGATTGAACTGAGTTAAGAGTTATTATGGTATAAACTTCAAGTAAGGTGTTAGAAGTCATATGATAAATGTTTTATATTATAAAAATGCTTTGTATTTGCCTTGAAGGAGCAGCAATAACCAATGAAGTACAAAAAGAATGCGCTAAGACAGGGTTGTAAGTTGAGCCCAATTCTGTTTAACTCATTTGCAGATAGTATATTGCAAAGCATAAAGGAAAAGAATAATTGTAGGCCAGTTATAAATAATATGCAGATACCTGGTCTATTATTTGCACTAACTTGGTAGTTGGTTTTATTACTGCAATCAGTTTATAATTAGCTTTGCAAGAACACATTGCTCTAAATGGGGCCTAAAGATGAACAACGAAAAAACTCAACATCTTAATATTTTAGAAAGAAGAAAAACCAAGTACAAAAATAGGAACAAAGAAAACGAGGATTATACATCATTGGCAACTATGTTTATTTAGGGATTAAAATGGATGGTGGCAGTAGAGAGAACAAAAAAAAAAATCGCTTACAAAAGGAAAAGCAATTGGATGCTTGAACAAAACACCAAAGAGGTAAAATGGTTAGAGTACGCAATGCAATGGTAGAAGCACAATATTATAAATTATATATTAAAATACAAGGGCAAATTGATAAGTCCATGCCTTTGACGACAGATAGCATTTTAATCACAGGTTTCTTGTTTGCACCCAAGTCTTACATCTATTCTGTGTATATTCGCAGAAATTCGTCATTTGTTTCTTAGAACATTGCTGAGAGCATCTAAAATAAGCAGATGTGTGTTGCTTTGTAGAAAATACAGAAAAGTAAATTTCGTGTTGTAATAAAGCACTACTTCTTGCATGGTAAGGCGGTAAAGGAAACAGAACAGAAGCTAAACAAGTATTATGGGCACTCTGCTCCATCACATGACATGGTTCACAGAATTTTGATGTAGCTGTTCAAGCACAAGAGATGCCGTGTGCACAGGAAGGCCAGTTGAGGTCAACAGAAAAGATGAACAAAATTCATGATATTGTGTTGGAAGACCGCCAAGTGAAAATCCATGAGATAGCCAAGACCGTAAACATCTTGAGTGAGCGGGTGTATAACATTCTGCATAAATTTTTGGTTATGAGAAAGCTGTCAGCAAGATGGGTGCCGTAACTGCTCACAGTTGGAACAAGCGGAATCATGTGATCATTTCACAGGGATGTTCCAGCGCAACTCAAATGAGTTTTTGCAGCATTATATCATGGTTGATGAAACTTGGATCCAGTGCTATCAACCTGAAACCAAACAATAATCAAAGCAGTGGATTTCCTTCGGTGAACCTGCTCCAAAGAAAGCGAAAACCATTCCGTTGGCAGGAAACAACCACGGTAGCTGTCTTTTGGGATTCACAAGGGATGATAGGCATCCACTACCTGGAAAAGGGTAAAACGATCACAGGTTCATATTATGCCGCACTGCTGGATCAGCTTCACAAGGAACTGTGAAAAAAACGACCCCATTTGGTGAAGAAAAAGGTTCTCTTTCACCAGGATAATGCACCCGCACACAAACTAGCCATTGCCATCACAAAATTTGTGGAATTGGATTACGAACTGCTACCTCACACACCATATTCTCCAGATTTGGCTCCGAGCGGCTTCTTCCTCATCACAAACCTGAAAAATTGGCTCGCTGGGAAGAAATTCACGTCCAGTAAAAACATCATGGCAGAAACAACCTCATATTTTGCAGATCGAAAAATCATATTTTTTGGAAGGGTTTTAAAAAAAAAATTGGAGAAACGGAAAACATGAATTGAATTGAAATGAAACTGTTGAGAAATAAAATTCATTTTTTTGGAAAAAAAAATTTATATTCTTATCAATCCGCCCTTGTACATATTAATTCAAAAGTTCCCGGGGTTTCTTAAACACAGAAACAAGTTACCTTAAAGCACTTTACACAACATTTTCTTCAAAAGTATTCCCTTCCGCAGTGACACATTTGTGCCACCACGTGTAAAAAGACTGGAAGCCATTTTCAGATACCTGTCGTAGTGCTCTTATCGCATGTGCAGAAGTTTCTTCAGCATTCGAAAATCTTCACCCCCTTCAGATGAGATTTCAGATTCCATTGCTGTTTTACCATAAGCTGTTTCTAGCATTCTCAATGTCTCCAAGGGAGATTTGTGTAACAAAACACACTTTATGTTTGAACATTGCTCTACTGCCGACATTATGAAATGCGATAAACGAACATGCACAAGCAGCAAAAACTGGCTGCCATACAAAGAAAACAATCATTATTATGAAAATTCAAATGTAGTGGTGTCATGGATGTTACCAACACCTAATAAAAAAGTATCTTTTACTTTCGTATACATTAAAGAAAAAATAAACAATTCCAGGAACTTTTTGAATCTAGGATTATGGGGACTGAATAATGGTTGGGAAATCAGAGATTCAGTGTACAGGTCCTTCTACAGAGAAGCTCTTGGCTTACTAATTTCAACAATGAAGGAGGTTCTAAAATAAAAATGAGACAAATAGCTAGAAAAGGTTTAATTATGCAGAGAGTTCTGAAATATTGGTATACAATTCTAAATTTAGATGAGAATGACAAAACAAGTGTTTAATTTATCAAGAATTGTCTCTAAAGGATAGAGGATCTTAGGATGCAATGGCTTAGATAATATTTGGCAGAGAGAAACAAATACTAAAAGGTTTTGGAAAGAGGAATGTTTAAGATTTGAAGATTAGAAAAACAAAACTTGTTTAGTGGCTTAATAGATAAGAGACCATTGGTGCCTTATTTTGAAATTTTCTTAGGATAGAGAAAAATATACTGTAAAAGCAAACAAGGAGAAAAGAGAGGGCATAGCATGGGTAAGAACTGGAGTGTTGAAGTTAAAAAAAGATTAGAAAAATCTTTTTACAGAGGGGGAGTGTCCATTAAGTGGAGAGGAGGAAGACATAGAGCATATAATGTTCAATTGTAAGGAAACTAAAAGCTGGAGTGGAAGGAAAAAAAAAATCTAATGTGTTACACTCACATGACTTTCTCTACACTTGTACAAACTATTTTTACAAACTCTTATTCTCCATGTGGTTCATGTTAATCGAGATATCAATCTTATTGCTAATTTTCTTGTAGATGCAAGGGGAATATGGTAGCTTTTAAGCGATGGTCAAATATTTTAACGCTGGTTGCTATGCGGCGCATTCCATTCTCTTTGCAAGTCCAGGACATAAAAAAATGAATAACGAATTTGAGAAAAAGTATAAGTATTGGAAAATTTAAGGGAATAACAAGCAATATCTCGAAAACGGTTCACTCAACAAAAGAAATGTATATGACATAAGTTGTGTATTTTAACGAGATCTACATTTTTTGTGTAGTAAAATTTTGTCTATCTCTTATGGTTTACCAGTTATGCAAAAGTCGTTCACAATGAAGAATACTTTTGGAGACATTCCCAGAAAATTCGAGATATACATTTCATTTCTCATGACATTATCTTAAACATATGATATTTTAATCAAAATCGTTAGAGCCATTTTTGAGAAAATTAAAATTTTCGAAAAATGTTCCATGTAAAGGGTAGTCTGGGGTGGGGGGATTTTCTTGAAAACCTTCGTGTCGCATCTCTGGAAGATACTGAACCTAAATACCAAGTTTGGTGTTTATCCGACTGTTCGTTTATGAGTTATGCTGTTCACAGACACACACACACACACACACACACACACACACACACACGGACATGTTTCCAAAAATGCTTTTTTTGGATTCAGGAGGTCTCAAAACATGTATTTCCGGTGAAATCTCGGTATCGAATTTTTGGGTGGAATGCAATACTTCCCCTACTTACTATACGTAGTAGAGAAAGTAACAAGTTGGAGCAGAAGAATAATCAGAGATGGTTAAAAAGACTGAAGATCAATTTAATCAGAATATTTAAAAAAGAAAGTAAGAGTGTAGGTCAATATTTATATTATAATGTAAAAAAAAAAA
This sequence comes from Deroplatys truncata, assembly GCA_030765065.1. Taxonomy (NCBI): domain Eukaryota; kingdom Metazoa; phylum Arthropoda; class Insecta; order Mantodea; family Mantidae; genus Deroplatys; species Deroplatys truncata. Next base: position 965,599 of record CM060976.1, read on the forward strand.
TACAAAGGGAACATCTTTCAATAATAGGAAGTCTTATGGGTATGCTAACAACAGACTACAGGATTGAACTGAGATAAATGGGAAATTTTCAGTATTCCAAGCAGGCTTTAGAAAATGTAAAAGAACACTAGATCGTATTTTTGAACATTAGCTACAAAGCTAACCAGACGTAATCAGCAATTATTTTCAACTGACCTGGGCAAGGTCTGAACTTGGAAACCTATGATGCATGTGAAGGTTATAGATTAAAATTGCACTGCTTTACCTAAAGGTAGTTTTTATTTAAAAAGGATTCATTCAGCAAGTTAAATTAACATCGTAATTTCAAGCATGCTTTTGAGTATGCAGGGAGATATTTAAAACATGGGTGGTATGACCTAGCATGCAACAATATCACACTCGATTCAATGTCAATCTTTAAAACAAAAATTATGTTGCAATGCCAAAATTTCACTTGTGTTTAAAATTTCAGTTCTTATTTAGCCTTGTGTAAAGTTGCAATTAACTGTGGATTTGAAACCATGCTAAAATTTGGTGAACTTAAGTTTTTTGAAAATATCATTTGTTATATTTTTCCCTGGTTTTGAATCTGTCTGGGTTAATGTAATAAATTAAGTGTAGAGAAGAAAATAAAATACTCACCAAGACGTCTTCGTATGATGTCAGATGCAAAATGTGATTGATTTATCATTTCCATTCCAGTATTATCCAAAACCACAATAGCATTGCTATGTGCAGCAACTTCTGCTTCAAATGCTTGATGTTTCTGGATTTTTGCCTAGAAGTTACAATCAAATACATAGTTATAAAGGGAGGAAGTAATTGAAAATTATCTCCTTAAAAAAAAAAACTGCATGAATACCTCTGAACAGCATACCTCAAAAATTAAAATTTGAACTAGCCTTCCATTGCTAAATCACTTAAGTCAAATCAAAACCTTAAATCCTCTGATCTTAATGAAATGTGGCACTTAAATCTTATAGTAAATACGCTTCTATCTGTGCCCATGCTCTCACACGTGAGGTACATGGTGAGATAGCCCTACATGCATTAAATAATCTCATCCAATTCAAGGCGATCTCAAATATTACAGATGTTATACCTTAATTTGCAATGTTGCAAGTGCTTTAAACCTTCAGGCTCCACAGTTATCCGCTTAGGGTTAATTGTATTTTGCTAATTTGCTGAAGATCCAGGTTCGAGGCCCAGGCAAGGCATTGAATTTTTCAATTCTCTTTCCAACTTTCTAACTTAGTGCCTGCACATGGTTAGTATGAAACAAGAATGTACATCTCTTACCTTAAGCAATTCAGGTGCTCAAATAAATGAAGTAGTACAGGAATTTTGTAAATAAGAGTGTCTGTGGCAGTAACTCCAGCACATTCTGTTACAATCAGCAGATAAACACAACATTAAAATTATCCAACAGTTTACACATTTATTTGAAAGTTGGATTGAAAACGCATACTACAACTTCCGCAGATTCTCAATCTGGAACAATTTTCTCTAGATCAGCTAATAGAAAGATTGAGCAGTATTTAACCAACACTCTGGCAGATGGAAATCTAAGAAAGATAAAAACATGGCCGTACATCATATTGGATTTTTACCTATAAGATCTAGCAAAAAGGTACTTTTAAGATGTATTATCTTCCAAGAAAGTAAATGAACACTTTTTGTGAATCATTACTGTTCAGATATATCTCTATGGAGGTACAATTTACCACATAGTAATAGAAACCAATGTAGCAGGTTCCCCACTTCAAAGATTTCTGTACTTTTGTTTCTCCTTTTATGTCCAAAATATTGCAAAACTATTTAAAGACAATCTGTAGCATAACTACTGAGTGCTTAATTTAGGGGAGTTCTAGATAAAAGAGAGCATATGTGATATTGTTTTAACATCAGTGAAACGAAGTTGTTAGTTTATCAGAAACTAACCTTGAACTTTTAGGTTATCTGAATGGTTAAAATCAGTAGTGTCGGTGCATTTGTGTTTAGTAGAGTCAGTGGACTGCTGTTTAAAGAAACTGGATGTTGGGGACTTCATTTGCCAATGTACATATTCATTTTTTTTTCAGTCGATCTTCATTTCATCATGTGCAAAAATTGTGATTATTCCTGTTATATTTACTCTGTCATTCAAAAAATATCATCCTCGCAATTGTAATGAAACTTAAATCACTCGGCAGCGTGAAATAGTAGGTGACATTTATTGAGGCTATTCATAAAAAGGATAGTTTTTCTTATCTTTTTCTTGAAGATATGGCTGCGAAGTGAGAAGTTGTGCGTGTAAGGGTGTGTGATAAAATATTTGCTCTGCGGAGGATTTAGTTCCCTAAATACGATATCTTCGATTGTTTCACGTCTAGTAATTATACAATGTGGAGTGCATTATAACTGTGATATGGAGGACTGTTAAATTGTATCTGATGGAAAACGTGATTCTTGATGTTCTTTATAAAGACGTCTCTCAAGCTGCGTCAACATTGAAGTGGTTTGCATGCGTTCACTTATTTTTCAATCTAGATCATACTAAATGGATGTATGGTGCAGGAGAACTGAGCTAAAGGATCCTAAATATAAACATGTGATGCATATATAACAAAGAAAAATAGTGTTGGTTACGTTGTTCTGAGGCATAATGGAATGTTAATTATCGTTACAAGGTACGGAACCTTTTACCATTAACAAAATATGAAAGATGTCATATAAACCCTGGATCTGAAAGTATGCTGATCCGTACCGTAATGTTGTGCAATCCAGGAAGCTGTATTAACCTCCAAAGTAAACATAAGACTTTTTGAAGTTAGGTTACTAGTGATATTACGTTAGAGCTGTGATACACACACATGTTTTACTAACAGACAGTGATAGGAAAATGGGAGTGGACGTTCAAACGTACCGATGCAGAATTGAAGTTTCGGCAGAAAAAAAGTAAGAAAAGACAGGGAAAAAAAATGGAAACTCAGATATGGAGAGTCGTCATGATGGTAATTGTGATATTACTAATAATAGGAGTGGAACAGAACACAGGACCAGTGGAAATGAACAAATTAATGGAAGAAATAAGGGAGATGGGAATGCAACTAGGAAAAAGGATGGATAACAATACAAGAGAGCTGAAAGAAGCAATAAATATTCAGAGAGAAGAAATGGAGAAACAGATATCAGAATGTAAAGAAAATGATAGATGGGATGGAAAAAAGATATGAAATGAATAAGAGAAGAAAAAATTGCGTAATATTTGGGGTGATAGAGGACAGAAGAAATCTGGAAGATACAGTATATGAAATTACAGAAGATGTAATGAGAATACGGATGTACGGCTGGGAAATCAAAGATATGTTTAGGATAGGCAAGAAAGAAGGCCAAGACTTATCATTTTGAAATTGACAACAATGAGAAAAAAATGGGTGATCTTAAGGCAAACAAGAAGACTAAGGGGGTCAAAAATATTTATAGAGCAGGACTACACGAAAGAGGAACAAGACCAAAGGAAAGAATTAATTAAAAAAATCTGATGTGTTACAGTCACATGACTTTCTCTACTCTTGTACAAACTATTTTTACAAACGCTTATTCTCCATCTACTTCATGGTAATCGAGATAAACATTTGCAGAGTGTATCTTATTGCTAATTTTCTTGTATATGTAAGGGGAATATATATTTACTAGGGCAATTTGGAAATACAGTAGCCTTTAAGCCCATACATATCTCTTAATAGCTGGTTGCTAGGTGCAGCACCATTCGCTTTGCCACAGATTAATATTCTTTGCATATACAAGACAAAAAAATGAATAACGAATTCCCATTTGAGAAAATAAGTATTGAAAAATTTAAGGGAATAACAAGTAATATCTCGAAAATGGTTCACTCAACAGAAAAAATGTATATGACATAAATTGTGTATTTTAACGCGATCTACATTTTTTGTGTAGTAAACTTTTGTCTATCTCTTATGGTTTACCAGTTATGCAAAAGTCGTTCACAATAAAGAATACTTTTGGAGACATTCCCAGGAAATTCAAGATATACATTTTATTTGTCATATAAATATCTTAAACATATGATATTTTAATCAAAATCATTAGAGCCATTTTTGAGAAAATTAAAATTTTCGAAAAATCTTCCATGTAAAGGGTACTCTGGAGTGGGGGGGATTTTCTTGAAAACCTTCGTGTCGCATCTCTGGAAGATACTGAACCTAAATACCAAGTTTGGTGTTTATCCGACTCTGTTCGTTTCTGAGTTATGACACACACGCACACGCGCACGCACACACACACACGCACACACACCCACGCACGCACGCACACCACGCACGCACACCACGCACACACACCACGCGCACACACACACACACACCACACACACACCACACACACACAATGCTTTTTTTGGATTCAGGGGGTCTCAAAACATGTATTTCCGGTGAAATCTCGGTATCGAATTTTTGGGTGGAATACAATACTTCCCCTACTTACTATACGTAGTAGAGAAGGTAAAAATGAATGAAGCAAGGGCGGTATGAAAAAAAGCATATCTAAGAGGTCTACAATTAATAGTGGAAAGAGAAAATTGGAATATAAGTATTAAAAGAAATGAAACCAGAGGAACATATGTACCGCAGCAAAATACAGAATGGCCGGAAAACACAGGACAAAGGCCTGAACAAAGAATGAGATTGTCAGCAAAGCCAAACATGGGTAAGAAGAGGGCATCGAGGGAACGACAGATGATCAGGAAGGCAGAAGGAATGGGAGAAGCAGCTTCAGGGAGAGACGAGAGGAGAAGACAAGGGAGATACACCAACAGATACACCACAAGAAAGGTTTAGAAACTATATCCAAGGATTACGTACATTTTGGGGACAAAAGAAAAGAAAGGGAAAGGGAACCTAGAACAAGATACAGGAAAATAGAGAGTTTTAAGTTTCAAGAACAGCCAAAGAATAAATAAGGAAAGGGGTTAAAATTAATGTTTTGGAATGTGGAAGGAGTAAGAAATGAGATAGGTAGCGGTGAAATTAAAAACATTATGTGTCTTATGGATTTTGTAGGAATAGCAGCGACATGGTTCGGAAAAGAAGAGATAGTAGAGATAGAAGGTTTTAAGTTTATAGACAAAAAGGCAAGGAAAATGTACGACAGGGGAAGAGCATCAGGAGGAGTAGGTTTATTTATAAAGAAAGACATCGAAACAATTATTGATATAGAAAAATGGAGAATAGAGGTCCCAATGTGTTATGATCAATAATTAAACAATAATGGAGTAAGATTAGGAATAGGGGTGGCATATAACCTGCCAGAAGTATCATATTTTCACAACTAACTTTTATAGTAAGCTCAAAGAAGACATGGAAGAAATAAGAGAAAAGATGCCAGAATTTATTGTGATGGGAGATTTGAATGCAAGAAAAGGGGATCATTAAGTAAAGAGAAGGAAGAGGAGGATAGGGATGTGATAAGGTCAAGGAAAAGCAGGGAAAGAGTGAGTAACAGGGAGGGAAACAAATTACTAAAATTTTGTGAGATAAATAACATGTTAATATGTAATGTAGTAATGGAAGGAGACGAGGAAGAGGAGTTTACATTCGTAAACGCAAACGGACAAAGTGTAGTAGGTAGGTAGTAACCATTTTCCATTATTGATGGAAATAAATGTTTTAGAACAGAAGGTAAAGGATAAGGAAATAACTAGAATAAAAATAATAAAAGTGTATAAACGGAGGGAGGAATTAAAAGAGGACGTTTTAAAAGAATTAAATTCAAAGGCAAGTCAGATTGTCGAATCTGGCATAAAAATGGCTATGGAACCCAAAAAGTATTAGAGCTATTGAAATTATTACTAACAAGAGCAGGAGCAGGGATGGAAGGAAGGCACAGAAAAGGTCAAGAAACTAAAGGGTGGTTTGATGATGAATGTAGAGCAAACAAAAGGAAGGTATTTAAAGAACTCATTAGGTGGAGGAGATCAGAGAAAGAAAATGATAAACAAAATCTGGTGAAACTTAAGGGAGAATATAAAGGTTTGCTTGAGGCTAAGAGAAAAGAATGGCAGGGAAATATAGAAAGGAAATTAAAGGCAGCAATAGAGAGTAAGGATAGTAAAAAAATATGGGAAACGGATGATGACTAAGAATAGAGAGGAGAAAAACGAAATTACACCGAGTGAATGGATAGGATATTTTAGAAAGCTAATAGGAGAAGGGAAGCGAGTAAAGTTAAACACAAAAGAAGCAGGACTAGGAGAAAAATGAAAAATTAATTTAGTGAAAAATTAGATGATAAAATCATGGAGAAGGAAGTTTACCAGCAAATAAGGAATATAAAAAAAGGCAAGGCAGTAGGAATAGATGGAATACCAGGGGAATTTTGGAAAATGTATGGGAAAAAACAAAACGATTTAAAAGTAATGACAAAATTATTAAAGAAAATTAAAGAAAAAAAATGATGTGTCAGAATGTTGGGAAATAAGTATGGTGGTACCAATCTACAAAGGGAAGGGAGGAGCAAATAGACCACAAAACTATAGGGGAATAAATGTACTATCAATATTAGCGAAAATATATACAGGCATATTGGCCGACAGACTAATAAATTGGGTAGAAGCGGAAGGAAAATTGTCAGAATATCATGCAGGATTTAGGAAAGGTAAACAAACAATAGATAATATATTTATAATAAAGACTATAACAGATAAGTATTTGAGCAGGAAAAGAGGAAGGATATACATGTTTTTCGCTGATTTTGAAAAAGCATTTGATACAAGAAACAGAGAAGCATTAACTTATAAATTAAGCAAGAAAGGGATAAGCAAAAATTTTATAAAAGAAATCAAAAAAATTTATAATAACATGAAATTTTGTATAAGATGTAAAAATAATGGAACTACAGAAATGATTGAACAAAAAATGGGATTAAGACAAGGATGAACATTGAGTCCTATATTATTTTATATATTTACAGATGACATTAGAAAGAGTGAAAGAAAGAAATGCACACTGTCCCATAATAGTAAATAGAGAGATACCAGGTTTACTATACACAAATGATCTTATGATTGGGGCTACAACGGTAATTGAACTGCAGAAAGCAATCAACGAAATACATGAATTCTGCGAAGAATGGGGAATTAAAGTAAATATAAATAAATCAAAAGTTATGGTATTTAAAAGAAGAAATAAACCAAAAAGAGAAGAAAAATGGCAGATGGGAGGTTTAAAGTTATACGATGTCAAGGAGTTTGATTATTTGGGGGTGAGAATGAGCAGTAATGGGGAGCGCATAGTAGGAAGGTTATGGCTAAAGGAAAGGCGGCAATGATAGGAGTAAGGATGTGCAAATACAAATTAGCAATGCTGACTAAATGGATAGAAAGAATGTATGAGGCAATGCTATATGCAGTTGAAATTTGGGGGGGGGGGGATCTGAATTAAGCAGAAAAATAGACCAGAGCTATAGAACGTTCTGTAAAGCGCTATTGGGGTTACCAAGATCAGCAGCAGGGGAAAGAAATAGTAATGGCTTCTGGATAACAGTAGGAAATAGAGTGGAGGACATAGAAAGACAAGAGATCTGGGGAAGCTTAGAGAATAAAAACTCACTAGGGTTTTATAGATTAGTAAAAAGGAAATGGGGAAGAGAAGGGTATGTGGATTATTGTAATAGAGTGGAAAAAGAAGCGTTTGCATGGATGAGAACAGGATCATTGTATCTGAGAGGACTAAGAGGTAGAAAAAAGGGAATTTCTGAATAATGCAGAGGTAGCGAAAGCACAGAGCATTATATAACAGAATGCAAAGAATTGGCAGAATGGAGAAGAGAAGAATGGGAGGATAAATGGGAAAAAAATGGATGGAAAAATAGTAGGAATTAAAATGTTAACAAGAAAAGAAAAATAAGAATATGGGGGAGTTTTTAAAGAAAGTAAAAGGGAACTGCATTAGAAAAGTAAGAGAGATAAGAAAGGCAGAAGGGCAAACGGAGGAGGGAGTGGATGGGTAATAGGGATTAAAGGCAGCAAGGGATGTTTAGATGAGCCAGAAGGCCAGGGTGCCAGGCAAAAGGAGTAGTATAGCTGGCAAGAGTTTCTTTTGTAATATTTTTAATGCAAAATTTAATATAGGTTTCAAACGCCCTGTTTCTGATGTATACTCACTTTGTCTTTCTTATAACGAGAAAATAAAATTGGAAACAGATAAAACTAAATGTTCTGATTTGCTGATAGCTAAACGAATACATTAACTTACAGCTAAGGCATATTTTGATCTCCTGAAAGAAGATGATAAAGCAGCAACATTTTCATTTGACTGTCAGAAAAATATGGTACTGTCAAAAGTACAGGATCAAGCAGCATAGTACAGCAAGCAGTTATACATGTATAACTTCTCCATTCTGCAGGGTTCATCCAAGACAACACCGACAAAACAGCATGTTTGTAATTTTGTTTGGACAGAAAATGAAGGTCCTATAGGTTCAAACGAAATTGTGTCAGCAGTATACGGTCAACTGTGAAAATCCGATTTTTCTGGAGTTAAGAAAGTAAGGCTATTTGCAGATGCCTGCTGTGGACAAAATAAAAACACCACTATGATAGGCATGTATAATAAATGGCTTACTATTCAAGCATCGGAGAACGTGCAGGTAATAGAAATGATCTTTACTATTCCTGGGCATTCATTCACCCATCCTGATCGTGTTTTCGGGCTAATAGAGAAAGAAGTAAGAATGAGAAACACTATCAGTAGGCCTGAAGATTATGTGAAATTAAAAAAATCATGGAAAGGTAATCAGGCTAGGGACAGATGTACCTGTACAAGATTGGAAGAATTTATTAAGGCATCTAAGCATATTATTTTACGTTTTACCTCAGGCAAAGTTCTAGCGAGACGTAAGGCAAATTTTTTGGTCCGATTTGTGTGTAGGCAAGACCATTCTGAATCGATGTAAAACCTTAGAAATGCATATTGTAAGGCAGTTAGATGTAGGCATAAAAGTAAAGGAGGAAAAAGTTAAAGATGTGAAAAATTTATTAAAAAAACATTTGGTGATAACTGGGAGGACAACGAAAGCCTGTATTTTACAAGAATTTAATATCTAAAAACAATATTGCCAATGACAATAAAGAAGTAAATGCTGTTTGTGAGAGTTTCTTGAATAGTGAGGAAGGACAACTTAGAATTTGATATGTTTGTTTTTGAACATTAGTTATTCGTATTACAGTTTAAACACAATATGTAAATTTTACAAGTCATAAGATGTATGTGGTATGAAAACTGGTCAATTTTAGTGAGCAAACTATGAAAAGAGTGCTTCATTTTATGCAAAATTGGTGAAAAAAATTGTGAAAATTTAGTTTCTTAAACTAAAATGAAATCAGAAATGGTTACAATTACACAAATAATGCAAGAAGTCATTTATTAACATTGCGAAACACAAATATTGAGAAGTAAATGCAAAAATGTTTGCACTTAATTGTAATTTAGTATTGTGTTTCCAACAAAACTCGCCAAATCCACTACCGTTGTGTGCAAAACTCACCTTATCCAAAATTAAATTTTGATTTACTGCCACATTATTTGAGACTGATTTTCAAGAGAATACATGCATCTTTAAGGGTCTAGTCCGGACATTATAACATTAACAGAATTTTCAAATATCCTGCTGTTTGCCTAATATTAGTTTTTCACGTTTTCTGAAAATTAGTTTTTCAGATTTTCTGAAAATTCGTTTTACCTGGATAAGGCAAGTTTTGCACTTGACGGCCTCATATGTTGATTACATGCGACGTAACTGAACTGTTATGGCAAATATAATAGTTCAGTGATCTTTATGATTTTACTCAGTGGCGCGCGCAGCCTATACCTTTTAACATCCACAAAGCAGCAGTCTACTGGAATCCATTACCCAGATAAACAATGAAATATGTGTATTTAAAATAAAATAAATTCTGCATATTGTACTATTCTAATAAATTGAGTTCATTTCCTTTGCTTCAATGTCTGTCTTACACGTTACCTGCAATAAATCAATAAATACGGCATGGACTCAACAATAGTGCCATCCGTTGCACTACAAGCAAAAATGCTCAAGGTCCTGCCATCAGTGCTGCCATTCAATCAGCATTTAATAACACACAAATAACACGGTATGATCTTTCTGTAAAACTCAAAGTTTTGAAATTATAGTAAGGTTGACCAATAACAGTCATAATGCAGCTTGACTATAATGGTAATTAAGATGTTTGTGTGGAAATTATGAAACTTACTACCGCTCATTTCATAAACACACTTGCATCTTGATTACCAGCATTACAGTCTTGTTGCATAATATACTTTTATGCTTCAATCTGCAATAAAAGGTAATGATAGTCATACCTGTAAATTAGTTGGATCTTTGTAGCTTTCATCTGAAGCAGCTTGGAGTTTCTCATAAATCCACGATTCTAGCTCATCTGCATCTCGCTTGAAGTACTGAAATAACCAATACTATATAATTAAAAGTACTTTTGCAATTAGAATAGATTTGTGAAATGCATATATTATTCTGATATACCTGAAAACGTCGTGAATCTTCCAACTTCTCTCGTTTTGCTCGCGCTTCGGATTTGAATTCGCCATAACGGTGCAATACTTGCTCTCGTCGCTCCTGAATGTCCTCTGCAGTTTCTAGGATTTTCACTTCCTTTGGAGTAATCTGATCCATCTTGGATCACCTGGAGCAATATTTATATTTAAATTAAAATACTGACATGAGTTTCTTCTTACGGCTAATATTTCCATTACAATTAAGTTATGTAAAAGGCAATCTTCCAACATGAGTTGATCCGGCATGCAACGAGTCATTTCACGTCAAGTCACACACATTTTCACAAAATTTGACCATCATGTCTCCGATTCACTTCAAGTTTTGTCCAAGGATTACTAAAACAAAGTGAATTATGTTTTAAATTCTTATTTTTTTCAAACTGCAATTTCTTAGAACATATTGTGCAATACTACTTGTGAAAGGGGCACACCTCTCTGCCTTTAAATTACAATATCACACAGGCGATAAGTGATTAATCTCATAACTTTATAACTGTTATAAAGCTCAACACAAAGCTTAATATGTAATCTTTTACTTAATATTATTATAATTGATATAATTATTTACATCAATTTTTTAAAAACCAAACATTTAAAAACTATATATCCCTATTAACCTGCATGTTTAAATTTCTATAAAAATTATAAATAAATTCCTTGATGTTTTTTGTATACATTTGCATAAAACAAAGAAGGGATCCTGTATTGTTAATTTTAAATAAAATAACTTAGAAAGCTTTGCATAGCGGATTCCAGCACGGCTTAGCTGGAGAGTAACAGCAGCGGCAGCAGTCTGTCATTGGATGTCCTGTCAATTGTTCACAGCATTTAGTTGCAGTAGTTTGCTCTCATGTAACTGTTAAATCTGGCATATCGTTGAGAAACATTCAAACTTTCAATTTTATCCTACGGCAGGTAACTTAACTACAATTTAAATGCATACTTTTTTTCCCCCTTTAGGCTCAAATAAGTACCATCTGGTTATTATTGCATTATTGGTTGATGGAATAAATGAATTTAGATCTAAGGTAACATGGATTGCTTTTGCGTTGATGTATCTTGCCTTTCCTGATGATGCTCCGTGAAAAACCAACCTTATATAGAGAATATGTTCATTTGCTCAAATAAATTATTCTTCGGGAGTTATAATTGGATTCTGAGAGGACTGTAGACTGGCTCTTGTTGCTAGTCTTTTAGTGGCACCTCCGATACCATCACATTGTCCTTTTCCGTGTGACACTGCAAATAACTGGCACTCAGCATCAGAAAAGTAATAGGTACATCTTCAAATGTTTAATTTCTATTTTTAAAAGCTTTTATCAGTTGTCTGAAAAAGATCACAGTACTGATGTCATGCTTCAGGAACTCCAAAATTTAAACAAAGTTCAGATGACGCATTTCACTGCATTGCCTGAGACAGACAACAAATGGCTGTAATGTAGTTTGGTTGTTATTCCAATGTATGCCTTGGGCTGGATCTTGTACAACAATAGCACAGTTTTCTGAAAAATTAGAAATAATGATGCAGTCTCCTTCCTCAAGGCTTTCCTTAAGATTTGCCAAAACAGAGACTGTTGCTGGGCTACAAACACACAGAGTATAAAATCGTTTAGCTTATTTGTTAATTTCTTCAAATATTCTTAAACTGGAGATTCCAAAGTTTCCAAATGCGTTCTATCCACAATAACCCACTGCTTATACCTAACATACTGTATGTCTTCTGGATAAAATCGTTCTTGCAAGTATGCAGTGAAGTTTTCATTTCCAGGAAAAACTGGGGTTTCCAAAAGATATAATGCCGAGCTGAGGATTGCAAATCATTTAAGCTATTGGCATTTTTATAATTATTTATAAATACTCTGTTTTATTCAGTATGTTTTGGAATATTTGCAGTCAATCATCAACGTAACATTTTCACGGTAGGCACAGATGCACACACATGAGTTTCATGAGATGCAGTAAAATACAATTTTTAGATCTTAGATCGGCAAATTCACAAAATCTAATTTTCACTGTTGGGTATTCATCCTTAATATGCTGGTAGGTTTCTCTCAGAGTGAAAAACATCAGTCTCTCTTGTTTTTGTACTTTTTGTCGTTCTCGCACAAACTAACAAAATTCTTCTTTCCTGGCATCACTCTACTTACTTCATCTAAAGTGTAAAATTGAGGACTTTTTGCAAGGCTGATGGTTCCAGTTTTTTTCCAGCTTTACACTCAGGTGTTGACAATATTCCCTTCTCTGCAGCAAGTTCCTTTGCCTATGAATAGATGCATCAAATTGTTGCTTAAGTTTTTTGTATGGCTAGTCTTCAGAAATGGCTAGTATTTATAATTTTAAATTCTTATCATCAGTTGCATGGTAAGAGTCTCGACAGCTTCTGTATGGAAATGTCAGTTAATTTTTCATCAGAGGTTGAAGTTTGCTTTTGCTTTGCATGAAATATTTTCTCTTTAAGGGACATTTCTATGGTTTACAATTTTAGCTGTGGATAGTATACATGGTTTCCTTTTCTTAATGAGCAATTCATCCAAAACACTAAGCTTTCACAGCTTAGAAACGCTTAATTCTAAATTAGAAAAACCGCCCCTGAAGATGAACTCTCAGTGGCACTTTCAGTACTCAAAACCACTTCTGGTTTATTCACAGCAGTAGTGCTTTGTAGCACACCATCACTGTTAGCAGTGTGTGGTAGTTTGGGAATCTTTTTTCACACGCATCACATAGTTTTGGGTGTGATGACAAAGCTAAATTCTCCATTTTTAAGTTTGTAAGCATATTGTGGGTAACTAAGCTTAATAATTTCTGCCTTGTGTTATATTGGAAACATTAAATGGACTGAAGCATAGTCATAGTTACAATTCTTCATTTCACTCATTACGCACTTTTAGAAACCACAGAGCTAAAAATAAACTTCTAGAATAATTTGATTTTCCACAAAATATAAAACACATGTCCATTTATTTTATGTGTGGAACTGTAAACTACGATACAGAAAATTCAGAGAAAGTGATGTTTTGTGTGTGTTCGGTTTGATGTGGAATGACTCGAGTATAAACTAGCAACAGAAATAACATTTGTCCCATTAACTCTCCAAGTAAAGCAGAATGTTTTGCAGAGTACTCTTCCTTCATGTTTACCTCATCCATTACGAGGTATATGCACAAAATGTGACATCTGTCTATCACTGATGCACACATGAATCTATAGGCCCAGAGAGCTGTCGTTAAACCACAAAGGTTTGTTTAGTTATATCAAAGCTAGCTCAATTTGGAGTACCACTATGTCCTCTCACTTTCACAATATAATTGCAAACTTTCATAAATAACAAGTGTGTTCGTAATCAACTCAATTCAAAAACCTGTAAGATTTCTCTTTAATTGTAATACGTGAAACTTGACAAATTCCGAGAAAATAATACTTCAATTTAGAATATGTTAACTGATACATGACCATACCTTTAATAAACAGAATTTTTTTTTTAAAATATTTTTGTTCCTAGGTAAAAATATCATCTTCAAAGCCTATCTTTGAAGAGCAATCTAATACTAAACAAAATTTTTGTACCAAAGTATTTTTCTCAACATTTTGAAAATAATAATACGGTTGAATATCTTAGGCTGCAACATTCTGAAAAGAGGAATGCATCATTTTGCTTCTGGAATTAAAAAATCTGATGTGTTACACTCACATGACTTTCTCTACTCTTGTACAATCTAATTTTACAAATGCCTATTCTCCATATGCTTCATGTTAATCGAGATATCGAGATGTTAATCTTATTGGTAATTTTCTTGTAGATGCAAGGGAAATATGGTAGCTTTTAAGCGATAGTCAAATATTTTAACGCTGGTTGCTATGTGGCGCATTCCATTCTCTTTGCATGTCCAAGGACATAAAAAAAATGAATAACGCATTTGAGAAAAAGTATAAGTATTGGAAAATTTAAGGAAATAACAAGCAATATCTCGAAAACGGTTCACTCAACAAAAAAAATGTATATGACATAAGTTGTGTATTTTAACGCGATCTACATTTTTTGTGTAGTAAAATTTTGTCTATCTCTTATGGTTTACCAGTTATGCAAAAGTCGTTCACAATGAAGAATACTTTTGGAGACATTCCCAGAAAATTCCAGATATACATTTCATTTCTCATGACATTAACTTAAACATATGATATTTTCATCAAAATCGTTAGAGCCATTTTTGAGAAAATTAAAATTTTCGAAAAATGTTCCATGTAAAGGGTAGTCTGGGGTGGGGGGATTTTCTTGAAAACCTTCGTGTCGCATCTCTGGAAGATACTGAACCTAAATACCAAGTTTGGTGCTTATCCGACTGTTCGTTTTTGAGTTATGCTGTTCACAGACACACACACAGACACACACACAGACACACACACACACACACACACACACACACACAGACACACACACGGACATGTTTCCAAAAATGCTTTTTTTTGGATTCAGGAGGTCTCAAAACATGTATTTCCGGCGAAATCTCGGTATCGAATTTTTGGGTGGAATGCAATACTTCCCCTACTTACTATACGTAGTAGAGAAAGTAAAAAACTATTGAAATTTGGAACAAATGTGAAGATTATAAAAAAAATTCTAGAAACAAATTTGGAAGCGTAAAAATGTTTTTATTTTTCAGCATTTTCTTAATTTATAGAACTTTTCTAGAACTCTGTGACCTTGTGGAACTATCCGGAACCTTCCAGATTCTAAGCCAGGGGGCATTCTTGACCCCACTTGTCAAGCAACCTACACTCCTCCCCTTCTCATTTGTTGTTTGCACCACACAAGCAGTCTTCTAGCCTAGTAATGAAACACTACTGTATGTAATTACAGGATGCATGCCACAAGAGTTGGTCGGAAGAATGGGCTCTTTCATACTTTGCAGCATGCAAAGACACTGTAATGAAGTACCATACAAACTATAAGTATTGAGTATTGTTTGTTAGTTTTTCCGGCAAGGTTATAAGTGATGCTCTACTTATTTCTTCAATTTGCTAAGAAGTATAAGATATTTTGAGTTTAAAACCTTTATTGTACAAGTAATAATGAATAAAGCATTAGGTTTTGTTTTGTCATTTAATGCATTCCTTGTATTTTAATAAATATGCATATCTGGCATTTTCAAAACTAAGAATCAGCATTATACCACTGCTCCACAGCCATCCTCCTGGAAGTGACATGCAGCTTGCCCATTCCTGATCTAAGGGATGAGTTTCCTAAGAAGTTCCCTAATAATTGTGCTCCAAATGCCACAATAGACTATGTAATAAAGAATACAAGCTGATTATTTTTGTTTCAACTGAAGATTGCAGCAGTGATACACCCTTTGTCTCTAAATACAAGAGAGTTGCAGCAAATAAGTACAACAGCACAGCAGTTTGAATTTCACCTGTTAAAATGCAAGGTTACCTGAGACAATCCACAATCATTGCAACAAGAAAGCAACACTATTTCATGGTCCATCATGAACTAAAGATACAAATACAGCTGTCAAGAGCCATTCACATCTTGTAACCAAAAGGTTCAAGTTATATCTACTGTCCTAGATACATTTCTAAACTTAAGATATTGAAACAAATTCCAAATTCTACCAAACACATGATAAATCACAAAGATTGGTGATGGAAAAAGTTTTGGGGCATTAGACCTCTACTAAGGACATTTCTTTATGAGCAAGGAGTTACAAATATGACAAAATGCATTAGCAAAACGTTCAGCGCTTTTAAATGTGAGTATCAGAAATAAGGATAAGTAAAACAAAAGTTTACTCTTTGAATCCAAGTGGGTAATCTCACATCCAAAAAGAAGCAGGTGTGTAAGCACTCCAGACAATTAAGTCTGATATGTTACATTCACATGACCTTCTCTACCCTCTAGCAGTTATTAGTGGGTATACAAATTATCCTTACGAAAGTTTTTTCCCTATCTACTTCATTTTAATCGAGATAAACCTTTCTGAAAATAGCTGCATTACACATTTCGTTAAATACACAAAGGGAACAACAATAGTCAAATGTTTTAGAATTGGACATTATATGCTGGCCTTAAAATTCCAAGGTCTTTCCAAGACATCGCGAGAAACTGAAAATCAACAGGACTTCAAAGAATGACAAAGCATTAAACAATTCAAACCATTAATAACATATCTTGGAAATGATGCCACCACAAAAAAGGTTATTTAAAATAAATTGTGTGCTTTAAAAAGATCTACATTTTTATGCAGTACATTTTCATCTATCATTTAACGCTTACCGGTTATACAAGATAATACACAATTCCTTTCGAGTGAAGGACTTCACAAGCCACTCCCAGAAAAATCAGATATACATTTTATTTGTCATATAAATATCTTTAATATATGACATTTTTATTAAATTGTTAGAAATTTTTTTCAAAAAACAAAATTTCAAAAAATATTCCAGTTAAAGGGTAGTTTGGGTGGGGGATTTTCTTTAAAATCTTTGTGCCGCATCTTTGGAAGCTACTATACCTAAATACCAAGTTTCATATTTATCTGATTTTTTGTTTTTTAGTTATGCTGTTCAGAGATACACACAAGGACCATTTTCTAAAAATGTTTTTTGGATTCAGAGGGTTTTAAAACATGCATTTCCAGTGGTCTTGGTATTAAAATTTTGGGTGAAATGCAATTCCTTCTCTACCTACTATGTATGTGGTGGAGAAAATAAAAATTAGTCATCTCCTTGAAAGCACACCTTGTGAGGTGCCGTAGATGGTGTTGCTCTGGTACCAACAGTTATGTGACCCTCAACGCAGAGAGACCCTCAGTGCGCGCAGGATATAGTTCACACCAAAGGTGATTCTGTGAAATTTCGGGGATGTTTTTCATGCCATGACTTGGGCCCACTCTCTCAGATCACCGTGAAAATTAACCAGGATGTTTGTTTTAGCACTCCCTGTGACCAAGTGTTGTCCTTTATTCAACATCTTCATGATACGTATGCTATGGACACTCCCATTTTCCATTACAACAACAGCCCTGTCTAAAGAACCACAGGCATCCTATCACACCTTGACTGGCTGCTTACTAAATCACCCAATCTTAACCATATTGAAAATGTGTGAGACTACTTGGAACAGCAGGTGAAACAAGCAATCAACATTCCCACAATTTGGTGGCTCTATGGAATCTAAGCATTTAGTCACTTCTACTGGATATGGCATACCTGAAGAAACTTGTGGGCTCCCTTTACGACAAAATTGATTAAGTTATCAATGGTGGCGCACCATATGAGGATGTTTCCAGGGTATGACTATTTTTTGTTGGGTGTGCTTATGAGGGTGAGCACACAGGAGAGGGAGAGTGGGATCGGGATTAGGGGGAGGGAGGTAGAAAGGGGAGGAGAGAATGGGAAGGGGACAGATCATTAGCTTGTGTTCTGGAGAGAGATATTAGCTGTGTTTTTTCTATGGAGAGTAAACATGCTTATTCCAAAAATGTCCAACAATGGGAAACTATAAAACTAGCAGCTAAGTCTGAACACTGGTTAAAAGCCACTAAAAGGTAGATTTTTTTTGCCAACCAGGAATTTGAGCCACATTACAATTTAGATGTGCTTAAAAACAAACTAATTATTGTCCGATAGCTCATGTTTGCAGGGTACTATATAGTTTTGAAGCAGACATAAACGAATCGGTTGAAAGTAATTTATGAAATTATTAAGCAATGACAAAACTGAAATTCAATGGAGTGGTTAAGTAAATTCATGAAATATATTTATGTATACATTATGAATTATAATTGTCAATTATTATTGTTTGGAAATACCATTTATTTCATAAAATTTGCCTAAAGCATTTTAAATAATGGTGGTGGTGGTGGTGGTGGTGGTGGTGGTGGTGGTGGTGGTGGTGGTGGTGGTGGTGGTGGCATCATCATCATAACCTAGCACCCACATACCCAAAGTTATCATTCAAATGTACCCAAGTACAACTCTACCTTAGAGTTGCAGGACTTTGGCAATGATGGTAGGACTTGCATATGCCAATAAATTACCAAGATAAACTGCTATATAGTACTTTACTACTGGTAGGGTTAGCCGTGCCAAGCAGGTCAGTTAAGAGTGGTCAGATTAACAAGCAACTCATCCCAAGCCCAAAGTGTTAAGCAAACGATGTTACTGGGGTGCATAGCACAAGGAAAATTGTGTCTAAAAGGATCCTCCAGAATAACAGACACTAATGTTGTAGTATGAATGAAATTAATGATTTAGTTGTTTATTGGTATTAGAACACCAGGAGGATCAACTTTATATGAAGAATTAAAGGTTGAAGGATTGTCACTGATGTATTTGCAGAGTTAAAGAGTGTAATGTAGTTGAACAACAAAAAATATATATAACTGCATTCGTGTCTTGCTGTTGCACTCTGGAATGGGTAACTCAGTAGTGACAGAAGAAATGCAGCATGTTTCCTTGGGTACCGAACTGATCCCCAATACTAAGTGCACCCATTGTACAAGAGGGATACAGTAGGTTGAAGCATTAGTCAAATATTTTATAAACAGGTCACTATGTTTGACTGAAATTAAATCCTCCATGCATGGCTATGAGAAAAACTGAATAGCCATTAATTAACCTTGAAAAAAAAGTATATCAAATCAATAACAAAAACATGTAGAAATGGAAACTGCCACAAAAATACTTGACAACCTTCTATTTTAACAAGATCTACATACTTTGTGTGGTTTTCGTCTATCTCTTAAGCTCGTTTCACACTGGGACACTGGTAACAATCAATGCACTGGCGACTGCACGGGACATTACACTGCCTCACAGAGGTCACTGTGATGCAGCAGTGTCTCACCCTCGCCACATGTGACGGACAAGGTAACTGTGTTCAGAGCTGTTGCTGCCCTACATGCATTAGTTTGAATCAGAGTGTTTACACTAGGGCACTGATCACAGACACAGCATTGTAGATTTGCCAACAAAAAACAAAGTCTTTGAGAGAGGCGTCATTTTTGTAGTATACTCAAGCACAGTGGCACCTACGTTAAAGGTAGTCATGAGTTTAGATTTGATTAACATGGAAGATTTTATAGGCTAAGTATAAAGTCGTCCTGCTATGTGGGATATAATTTTTACTTTCTCTACTACGTATAGTAAGTAGGGGAAGTATTGCATTCCACCCAAAAATTTGATACCGAGATTTCACCGGAAATACATGTTTTGAGACCTCCTGAATCCAAAAAAAGCATTTTTGGAAACATGTCCGTGTGTGTGTCTGTGTGTGTGTGTGTGTGTGTGTGTGTGTGTGTGTGTGTCTGTGAACAGCATAACTCAAAAACTAACAGTCGGATAAACACCAAACTTGGTATTTACGTTCAGTATCTTCCAGGGATGCGACACGAAGGTTTTCAAGAAAATCCCCCCACCCCAGACTACCCTTTACATGGAACATTTTTCGAAAATTTTAATTTTCTCAAAAATGGCTCTAACGATTTTGATGAAAATATCATATGTTTAAGATAATGTCATGAGAAATGAAATGTATATCTCGAAATTTCTAGGAATGTCTCCAAAAGTATTCTTCATTATGAACGACTTTTGCATAACTGGTAAACCATAAGAGATAGACAAACTTTTACTACACAAAAAATGTAGATCGCATTAAAATACACAACTTATATACATTTTTTTTGTTGAGTGAACCGTTTTCGAGATATTGCTTGTTATTTCCTTAAATTTTCCAATACTTATACTTTTTCTCAAATTCGTTATTCATTTTTTTATGTCCTGGACATGCAAAGAGAATGGAATGCGCCACATAGCAACCAGCGATAAAATATTTGATCATCGCTTAAAAGCTACCATATTCCCCTTGCATCTACAAGAAAATTACAAATAAGATTGACATCTCGATATCTTGATTAAGATGAAGCATATGGAGAATAGGCGTTTGTAAAAATAGATTGTACAAGAGTAGAGAAAGTCATGTGAGTGTAACACATCAGATTTTTTTCTACTGCTGTGATAGCCTTCCTTAGTATAGTGTCAATTCCTGTGATTTACTCTTTCGCATTTTGTAGTAGTTCATCAAATGAACTTTTTGACATTCGGAAATAATGAAAAAATAAAAATTTCCTGTCATCTTGTCTCAGATCATCATACAAAGTGTAAAACAATCCTTTCTCCAGCCGACCACACAGCAATGGATGAACATGTAATGAATCTTTTCTCTTCATGCCCCCCCCCCCTCTGCGTAGAAGCACTAGCAACTAAAGTTTCTTCTTGCTTGAGTCCATTTCACTAACTAATCAGTTGGAAATACCTGCAGTGTCCAACACCAGTGACCTAGAAGTGTTCACCGCCATCACCGGTGACCGTCACTAGCGACAGTCACTGGTGTCCCAGAGTGAAACGAGCCTTATGATTTAGTAGCAATATAAAGTTATACAAAATTCATTCAAAATGAAGAGATGATCACAGGTTGTTGGCAGAAAATTCAAGATATATGTACATTTTGTCATGCAAATACCTTAAAATTATGGTACTTTAAGCAAATAGAGCCATTTTTGAGAAACTCAAAAACAATAGAACATTTTCCACTTCTGGGTAGTTTGAGTCAAGGGAATTTTCTTGAAAATCTTCATGTCACATCCTTGGAAAATTATGAACTTTAATACTAAGTTTGGTATTTAATCAACTTTTTGCTTTTGAGCTATGCTGTTCACAAAGATAAACCTTTCTCTAAAAATGCTTTTTTGGATTCAGATGACTTCAAAACATGCATTTCCAGTGAAATCTCCAAATCAAATCTCTATTTATACTATCTCTACTTATCAGATGCAAGTAGAAAAGAAAGTAAAATTGAAGCATTATGCTAAAATCCATGAAAAATTGGCTTTTTTCTTGCATAATGCATTCTAGTTGAATGCACTTTAAGGTGCAACTGTTTACTGCATAATGACACTACGTAGAATTTCACAATTTATGCAGATAAAGTAGATTTTGCTACACTTTTCTACAGCTACGGGCATAAAATTACATTATTTGGTAACAAACCTACTATTAGCTAAATTATAAATACTTATGTTATTGCAATAGCAGAGAAACTGTGAAATTTAAAAGGTGTTCATTTACAATTTCATCCACGCTTTCCCCTTCTAATATAACCTTATACTCATTGATTTGGTGCTGCAGCACAGATACTAGAGTGTATTAACATATGAAAGCAATGCTATGGAAACTTTGTCAAAAATGTATAAATAAAGGTGGCCATGAGCTGGATTTTTAAAAATTATATTTTGGTTAAGACATAACTATTGCAGTTGTTTATGTTTTCTCTTGTCATTACCAATACTAATTTGTTAAGTTTGCTTGTCTATTATGTGTGCACCTGAAGCAAAATTGAAACACTTTCTTAAAATTTTAAGTATACTCACTATTTTCAGACTGATGTTTGCAAATGCAACTCTCTCAGTCAACAATGCAACTACAAATCAGTTCAAGTATATTGCATACATCCAAGATATACAATCACTAACTTCAGAAATATACTGCCTTGGAGCTGTCCTCAATGAATACTGGTGCTTGACTATATCCAGATGTGTGCACCATGACATATATGGAAATTATGCTGTAATAGTTGGAGGAATTTCTCTACAGGATCCAAACCGTGAAAACAAGACTGTTTATACCATTGTAAGAACTGAGGAACCATCAAATATTAGTTTGGTTAAAGTAGAGAGTCCTTTTGACACAGTTTCAAAAGTGAAACCTGCTACTTTATGTAGCAACGCAAGTCCATACTTGAAACACTGTGTCACATTTAAAGTCTTTTCTGAAAATTATCAACTGCAGTATATTCGAATGAAGTACAGCCACAAACCAACACCCTGTAACAAGCTTGATAGCAATATATATAAGCCTCAGCTATTATGCTCATCAAAGAGTGACATGCTGAATACCTACTATTCTTCACCAGTTATATGTGATCGTATTCTCATTGGTCTTTCAGAAGATGAGAGTGACAGACCAAATGGTACTCATCACACATTTATTCCAATAGCACCTTATTTGTCATGGATCAGAGGTGTTGTGATAAATCTGAAAATTTCTAAGACATGCATGTCGTCGGAAACATACAGCCTTGGGCAATCAAATACTGCTACAATTTTATGGTTTTATGCTTTTATGCTTTGGAGTCTTTTTTACTTTTCACAGTGAAAAAATAATTTAATATGAAACTTTTAAATTGTTTTCAAACATTGACTTTAATAGCTACAATAATAACATTTTCATTTGTATGTTCAAATAAAGCTGGCATGTAATACAAGAAAAAGAGTACCAATTAAGTCTTCAAACAACTGATGGATGTGAGGAGCTGGTTTCTGCATTATTTTCAAAACACATCCAAAGACATGCAGGTAGCACTATGGAATTAATTTTATGCTTCTTTATTTTAAAATTAAAAATTGTGGACAAGATAGTGCAATAAAACTGTGCATTTTATTTAAACTGTTGAAAACATTAAGTACAATGCTCATAATGTAAATGAAGTAATGGGTCGACTCTTGGAACTGCTTTCAGAGCACCCTACACACATTGAAATTCCTGTCCTCAGTATTTCAATTTGGAATAGCATGTGCGCATTGATGCTAATGTTACAAATCCCCTTAGTAACAGATTGATTTAAATGTTTGCCTGACATTTATAGTTTACCTGTCACTTATAATGTTCCTGGTTTAATACATATGTCTGCAGTGGTTTTCTGTTTCTTTTTTGAATAACATACAGCTGATTGCTTCGAAGACTAATGTTTAGTCCATTGAAAAAAAAAAATTCAACTTTATCATTAAACTCTTCTGGGCTTTAATTATGCTAGACCTTTCAACACACACATTTTACTGGAACATATAATTACTAATATCTTCTCCAGCCTTTTTAATCATGTTACATTTCCAGAAACTTACAGCAAGACAATAACCCTCAAAACTAACATCTTAGTAGTGGCAATTGCGCTTCCCTACACCCTTTTCTGGAACTACTTGAAATGGTAACCCCACCACTGGAATAGCAAGACAAATGTTACACAATTGAACAGGAAGGCCACCTGTGTTGACATAAACCAATCAAGTTCTGAGGAATTCACACAAAAATGAAGACTGTGACTTTCTGACAAAAGTTCAGACTCTCTCCTGATACAGCAAAGTTAAGAAAATTCAGAAAAATTTGATTGATTGTGGTGTTCATACATTTGTACTACCACTTAACCTCTTAATGTAATATAATATTAAATAGCCATGTTTTGGGGAATATTTGGGAAATTTGTATACACAGGGGATATTGCTAACAACTAAAAATAGTTCTATAAATAAATTTGTGCGTTCACGTTTTGTAATGAATAATATAATATTCGATAATATCCTCTTACAGTGTGCCCCACGGCGATGAATATGATGTGTTATATTGTCCAACAGATGTCACACTATGCCATTCACTAGCTCAACACATGTCACGTATGTTATATGTTTATGCTGCCAACATATGGCAAATTAATGCTGCCAAAGTGCCGCGAATGCGGAAACGACCACAGAGTGTATCCCAGGGATATTAGACAACCTGTGCTTTATGAATTAATGGAAGGTTACGCTTACGTTAGATTTTTTTATGTAAGCTTTCACGGAAGGTTATATATCCTTGTTTTAATTTGTTACCAGTGGTAACATCAAAGCACGCGAGCATTCTAAGCTTTCGTTTCTGATTTACGGGAGGTTAGGTCAGGTTTAGTTTTTTATATAAGCTTATGTTTATGGATTCACGGAAGGTTAGGTTTAGGTTAGTTTTTTTATACGATCTTAGCGAAGCGAGCGTGCATTCCTAAGCTTACGTTTCTGATTTACGGGAGGTTAGGTCAGGTTTAGTTTTTTTATATAAGCTTATGTTTATGGATTCACGGAAGGTTAGGTTTAGGTTAGTTTTTTTTATACGATCTTAGCGAAGCGAGCGTGCATTCCTAAGCTTACGTTTCTGATTTACGGGAGGTTAGGTCAGGTTTAGTTTTTTTATATAAGCTTATGTTTATGGATTCACGGAAGATTAGGTTTAGGTTAGTTTTTTTTTATATAATCTTAGCGAAGCAAGCGTGCGTTCCTAAGCTTACGTTTCTGATTTACGGGAGGTTAGGTCAGGTTTAGTTTTTTTTATATAAGCTTACGTTTATGGATTCACGGAAGGTTAGGTTTAGGTTAGTTTTTTTTTATATAATCTTACGTTTCTGAATTCATGAAAGGTTAGGTTTAGGTTAGTTTTTTTTATATAATCTTACGTTTCTGAATTCATGAAAGGTTAGGTTTAGGTTAGTTTTTTATATAAGCTTACGTTTCTGAATTCATGAAAGGTTAGGTTTAGGTTAGTTTTTTTTTTATATAACCTTACGTTTCTGAATTCATGAAAGGTTAGGTTTAGGTTAGGTTTTTATATAAGCTTACGTTTCTGAATTCACGAAAGGTTAGGTTTAGGTTAGCTTTTTTATATAAGCTTACGTTTCTGAATTCATGAAAGGTTAGGTTTAGGTTAGTTTTTTTTATATAAGCTTACGTTTCTGATTTCACGAAAGGTTAAGTTTAGGTTAGTTTTTTTTATATAAGCTTTGGTTAACTATCTAACACTATTCCGGTAAACAAACTTCTTTTTTACATTTTTAATGCAAATAACACTTTACAAAAACTATACTTTCACAAAAAAAAAAAAAACATAATTCTATTACTCAATGCTGTACACTTTTAATGCAAATAGCATTTTAAGACATTATACTTTCCCACGTGTTGAGTTAGAATGCTGAAGACAGTATTCTCACATCCCGTGCAAACCATTTTGCTTTATATTAAGTACGCACTGTTAATTTGCATGCGTTGCGTTTCAACAACTATCGAAGAAGAACAACAACAACAAATAGCGGTAACAACGGTGCATCGCATTTTTAGCTGATTTCACATTTTCATTTACGTTGGCAGTACCCACTTTGCATGTAATTTTTCGCAAAATGGCTATGTGTGTTTACTTCCCGACGCGATTTGCCTATATAACTAAAACACCTAAAACAGGCAGGCAGGTAGGCACCAGCTATAGACGAGACCACATCGTGTTCTAAGCTCACTCTTAAGGTAACTTATTCGCTTTTCTTTTGATTTTATAAGCATTTTCTATAGGCATACTATAAGACAATATTAGCCTATTTCATAAACTAGAGAAAGTGTCCTAGTAATAGCTGCTCCTTATTTACAATAACTCGTGGGGTCAATTTGATATTACTAATTTTGATAGTGAAAAACATAAAAACATGCTGCATGGCACTCTTACAAGACTTCTCAAAAGTGAAGAATTTAGCAACAGGGAGATTCCATTAGCAGCAACTGAAGGAGCATTTGTTTACCATACCGTACAACACAATCAATCCTTCAGGTGAGAATTTTCCTACCTGTGCTCTATGCACTTCCTAGGGGCTGCTCTAGTAAAATAAATACAATTAAAGATTAAGAAACAAAAGGTAGAATATTTGTAATTTGCTTTTCCCCTCTTTCACATCAGCCATAGGAACGTTCTGTGCCTGCTTTAGATCTATAGATTGTTCTATGGATTTTGTGTAGTGTACTTTTGAGCTTAATACTAAAGGCAATCTTAGTAAACATTTTATAGTCCTTTACCAGTTACACTTTTATTTATTAAAAGCTATTTTCATTTCATTACGGATAGATGCTTCAAATCACAAGGGCATTAAAATATTTCCTTTACTAGTTGGATGTTTTATTCCTCTGAGGAAATTTATGTTAAATTGTAAACAAAGTCATTGCCTGGAGAAACACATACATTCAAAATTTTTTACTGAATGTTTGAAAAAATCTGAACATAAAAGAGAAAGAAGTCACCTTGTGCACTGATAAACAATTTTGTTGGGGGGGGGGGGGGGGGGTTATCAAAAAAAGATGTCAGGCTTTACAAAATTAAAAGTAAATGTAGAACATGACCTACTATCAGGTTGTAAATCCTTACATAGCCCATAACACTATCCAGAGAGCTGTTGATTATCTTCCCCATTGATACTGAAGGAATACTGGCAAAAAAAAACTCTGATGTATTACATTCATATGATTTTCTCTACCCTCTACTGTTTATTAGTGGGTACACAAACTGTTCTCACTAAAGCCTATTTTTCTATCTACTGCATTTTAAACCAAATAAACCTTTGCAGAAATAGATACATTACACATTTTGTTACAGATACAAAGAGAACAGTAATAGTCAAATGTTTAAGTACTGGATGCTATACGCTAGCCTTAAAACTCCATACTCTAGCGAGAAACTACTGAATGTTGACAGGACTTTAAAAGAATGGCTAAGTATTGAACAATTCAAACCATTAATAACAGATATCTAAGAAATGGCTGACGCCACAAAAAGGATTTGAAACAAACTGTGTTTTAAAGAGATCTACATTTTTTGTGTAGTACGTTTACGTTCTATCGCTTAACGATTACCAGTTATACAAGTTTATACAAAACTGAATGAAGAATACTTCAAAGGCTACTCCCAGAAACAAGATATACATTTTATTTGTCATGTAAATATGTTTTATGGTCTTTTAATCAAAATCATTAAAGCCATTTTTTAGAAAATCAAAAATTTCAATTAAAGGTTCCATGTAATAGTTTGGAATAGGGGGATTTTCTTGAAAATCTTTGTGTTGTATCTTTGGGAGATACTGAACTTAAATATCAAGTTTGCGTTGATCTGACTTTTCATTTGTGAGTTCTCTCTCCCTGCCCCCTTCCCCTCTCCCGCTCCCCCTCTCTCTCCACACACCCCCACGCATGCATATACACACCTTTTCCTAAAAGCTTTTTTTGTATTAAGGGGGCCTCAAAACATGCATCTGTTGAAATCCTGATATCAATTTTTGGGTGGAATGCAATACCTTCTCTACCTATTGGTACGTGGTAGAGAAAATAATATATTCCTATTTCTATTTTTACAAACTAGGTGGAAAGTCTCAAAAAGCTCCATAAATTTATAGATGAGCAATACAAAAGGATAATAGGATATGCTAGAACAAAATCTTTAACTCTTACTGCCTGTTGAATGTCTTCTTCCAATGTTTTCCCTCAAAAATCCAATTTTAAATCCTCCTGTTCCAAATTATCCTTTACATGGAAAATGTTTTGTAATTTTCTATTTTCTCAGAAAATGCTCTTAATGATTTAAGTGTCCACTTAACACAACATTCATCTTTGAAATTCCTTTGGCAAAGGCATTGCTCTACTCTGTTCACCACCAACATCAACCTTTCTCTCTCTTTTCTTGATAACTGTTACGTCCTTGGAAGATACTGAACTTAAATCCCAAGTTACAATATTTACAATCCTCTACCGCTTAATCAGAAACTGGCAGAGTTTGTCCAATCGAGCTCTGCTCTTACTCGCCATTGGCTGGTTCTCAATGCAAACTCTTGGGTTGCATCAGTGGCATGCTTTGTCGATGACATAACTAAACATACAGCAGTTCAAATTATCGAACATGAAAGGCTAATATTAGTGAACAAATATTTCACATTTATTGCATTACAACGTATGTATGGAATTAGAGATATATTTTTTACAATTTGCCACAGCATTTATCACACCCAGTTTCATGTCACACTTACAGTAGAAAAATTTCTCCTTATCTATTTGATCAATGTATTATTTTGTACATATATGCATAGTAACTTAATCAGAAGGAATAAAACACAAACCATGGTTCCACATTTAACTGATCAACACTTAACAGGAACAAAATTATATTGTATAATACAAAACCCAAGACACATAACACAAGCAGAACAATTTAAGATATAACTGATAGAAATAATTTATTTATAAGTTACATATAACTTATAAGTACTATCGCTATAAGTTATTTTGAAACTGCAATACATGAATTAAATGTTTAATTTTTTGTTGCCAAGTTTTTCCTTGAACACCATGTGAATATTTGGGGTGATATTTTGTACCATGTTGATTTTGAGAACTGCATTTAGATTTTCATCAGACAGGTTACATTTCTGTACAAGTTTTCTTAATTTCAAAGCGGTGAAGAGCTGCTCACACATATAGTGGTACCAAACAAACATACACTAAATTTTAGTTGCATAATATATAGGCGAGGAAATCGTAAATGAGCAAAAGATTGGTAAAAACCAACCAAGTCCATGTTGTCATTAAACTTGTCTTTAGTTCTCTGCCACACTGTGGGTCAATAATTTCTAACTATAAGTTTGCAGAAACTGAATCAACATTTACTGAGAAGGATAGCAAATATATCAAATTGTGTTTCTAGACCTTTCATAACTTTTTCTGGAATCGCATTTCAAATTGTTCTTGCAATGTAGTAAGATTTTCTGCATAGTCTTTAAAGTTGTGCTGATTATCAACTTAAAGAAGAGCGGCAAGCTTTGGAAACTGGGAAGTATTATTATTTGCAAGTTGATGTGCCCCTGAAGTTTCATTTGAAGGCCTTTATTCACATTTGAGCTATAGCCTGTCATTTCACTTGCAGAGTGCATTGAATAAAAGTCAAATCAGCAAGGAACACAAGATCACACAACCACTTTGAATCCTTGAAACCCCACTGCATTGGCGAGCTGTCCACAGCTGTGACATCACTTATCACTACACAGCAGATGAGTTCTTGGCTCCGCCTGCTGCCCTTTGCTCAAAAGTACCATCCTGCCAGTGCCCGGCATCTCTTTTAGGAACTATTCCCCTGTTCTCATCTATACTAATCTTCCTCTTTTCTGTCCGTTACAATAGCCAACATAACCATCTCTCCCACAGTTCCAATTTACTGCTTTAATATAATCTTAAGCAGTCTTTACTTTCTAGACTAACCAAATTTCTTGTCTCCATCTTTCACCCTGCTTTCCAAAAATCCTCCATTTTCCATATATACCCAATTCCTATTCTCTCCATAGCTCTTGCTACTCCTATCCACCAACTTTTCTCATATAAGTTGCCTTTTGCTGATTCACACATATTATAACATATCATGCAATGCGACCTGAACCGGCAACATCAGTAAGTGTTGAAATATATCAAGTTGGGAATCTGTTACTGCAGAATACTAAGGTGTTTTTAGTTCAGCATCAAGTAATATGAGGTGTGGCAATAAAGAAACCGGTGTGATTGTTGTGTGCATTTCCAGCTTCGTCAATGACAAAGACAAGAGCGGGGCTTTGGGACTCTTCCTTACACGTGTACAAAATTTCACGTTGTGGTGGTTAGTCTGGCTTCGAGCCTTCTTAGAAATGGGTCATGTATCTGAGCTCCTTGGGAATTATGCTACACTCTAAAGTAGAATGTGTTAACATCAAATTCCTCACAAAACTTGGAAAACCCGCCACAAAACTTACGACTTGTTGAAACAAGTTTATGGTGATCAGTGTCTATTTCATACGCAAGTTTTCGAGTGGGTTAAGAGGTTCAAAGACAGTAGGGAAGACGTCAGACTGTCCGAAATCGGGCTGTCCTTCCACTTCGAAAACTGAAGAGAATGTGGAGAAGGTCGATAGAATTGTTCGAGAAGACCGCCTGAAGGTCTGACCGTCAATCAAGTTTATTATACAACTGTTCTGAAGACCCTCCATGCATGTGTACAACAAAGGAGACCAGATCTGTGGAAGAATCACTCTTGGATTCATCAGGATAATGCGCCAGGCCATAACACAATGTGTGTGAAGAGGTTTTTGACAAAAAAAGTCCTCATCTTCCCTTTGTAACAAATATACCAATATTTCAAATCATTTTGAGGGCTATGCCTTTCCTCTCTGCTCTTCCTAATTACACCTCTGCCACTATTCTTGGTAATGACCTAGTTATTTCAGTAATTACGGAAAATTTTGTACATTCCTTATTTTAATGCCGAATTCTGCAACACCCATACTTCCACTGCATAGAGTTTATGCTTCAACCATTGCTTCATACATCCTCTCCAACCAACATTTCTGGCAATTTATATATTCTTAGTCTTGACATGGCCACTCTACCCTTCCTACCATGTGCTTCCTAAACACCATTATTTCTTAGTCTACCTTTAATAATTGTCTAACTCCTAGTCAATCAAATTTCTTTACTACTTCCAGCTGTTGCCCATTCAGATGCTATCTTTCATCATTTTTTAATCAATCTCCTTTATGAAAGACCATAAATTTTGCTTTTTTTTTATATTTACTAGGATCTACCATTCTGAGCAGAATTTGTGTATTTCATTAAATTCCCTCGGCAAACCTATTACTGGGATTGGCCCCTACCATAAAATCATCCGTGTACAAGAAATCCAGAATCTCTTTATTCATCGATATAGGATAGCGCCAGTTGTTTTCAGAAACATTTTATATCTATAAACAGATTAAATAAAATGGAACTAAACTCCAATTTGTTTGCATGTTAAACAGAACTTTATTCCCTCATAATTTCCTTTGACACCAGTGATAAAGGCATCACTATTTTTGGGGGGAGGGGGGCAATAGTGCTTCCCAGTTTATATCAAATGTTTTTTCAAAATCGGTAGAAAACTTATGCACGTTTCATCTATTCTCGCTTAAATACTTGCTAATTACTGTGTAAATTATTAATATGTTGAGCATTATTCGCTTACCCTTTTTAAATCCTGCTTGAAGCTCTGATAACCTGGCTTCGGATTCGGCATACTCTTATAATTTATCCTTATATAATAGATTTAATCATTTATAGTTCTCTCTTTTATTCAACCCTGCTTTACCTTTATCCAGGGTGGAAATGGAATGGTCCCGCGGACTGGGGGAAATGGGAGAGTGGATGTAGATGAACAAAAACCTCCAACACTTCTTTGCAATTATATACAACATTAACCAGATAATCCATTTGAAAATAGGAGTATTTGGCAACTTGTTGATTGAGTAGTCTGCTTCTACTGGCGGCGCCTTGAATTATTCTAACACTCTATAAAACCATTTAAGTAACATTGGCCATGTATCGAATTCAGATGTTTTGTCGCTGGTGCTCGAGATACTAGAAAATTACAGCAAAAAGTTAGGTTATTGTTCACTGCACTGTATGTAAACATTACCTCGAATTCTACATTCCCATGTAATTACAAATATTTTATTTGATATGTTTCAAGGCCTGAATATCTGGCCTACTTAGTCTGAGAGGCTTCTGCCATGGTAAGGTAATGAACTCACCTGAAATTGTTACTGATATTAAACAGTTTTAAGGTTTGTGTACACATAATACCTATGTATGTAGTTTAAAAGGTACGTTTTAATTATTATGCAATGCCATACTGCAGTGATATTTAAGTGATAATGCAATGCTTTACCTGTAATGTGAATTTACACTCCACTGCAATATGCTTAATGGAAATATTTGTTCATAGCTTTGGCCAACCAGGAAGTGTACGCTTCTATTTAATTTTTAATACACCCATTTTAAAATGGGACTAATGTGCTTCATGCCAGCACATACATCTAATTACCGATCTACAAAATAGGAATCTGTATAATATGATGCAGAAGTTTTCAGAAGCAGTTTCGCCAATGATTACTCCAATATGATTTAACAATAAGCTTATGAGCACAAAAAAACTTAAGTTAGTGAAATTTGCAACACTTATGTTACTCATAAGATTTGTGTGCATGAGTATGCGACATATCAAAATATTTCAAAACAAACATAGGTAAACAAAACTGACACTGCTCTTCGTGGCCAATGAATTCCATAGTTATGGACTACCATTATTTACTTGGCAGTTATATAAACAAAAAATGACCATAACCTTAATCACTAGCATTTATTAGCATTTACAAGGAAGTGAAAACATTGGGATTAATTTAAAGTATCTGAACTTGCCTCCAGGATGTAAATTTGAAATAAGAGTTTAGAGAAAGTGTTGCATATGCCCTCGATTACGACAACTCAGAATTACACTATTTGTATCACAGACCCACTGGCAAATGGCAACAAATGTGTCTGCACTTGACACGATCCTGTTAGGAAATCTTTCAGCATAGAGCTGTTGAGCAGATGAAGAATTGCACAGCATTTCTCCATATATTAAGATCATGTCCAGACATTGAAAATCCTGGCATGGTGTACGTTGTTCTGTAACAAGATTTTCTGTCCTTTTTCTTTTATCCGTGCCTTCTTTAACTGCTCTGACTTAACTTTGGCTTTGACAAAAAAACACCTGTATGGGATTAGATGATGATGATGATGATATGGGGTTTAAGGGCGTTAAACATCTAAGGTCATGAAGTATAAAATTTAAAATCCAAAACTATAATACGGGACACAAACCCGCTTAGTCTAAAACACTAAAAAAAGACAATAAATTCTAAATTATACCACACTAAAACCATGGTAAATAAAACAAGAAAAGAGTAAAATGTGCCAAGAACTGTAGAACGCAAGGGACATTAGCGCCATATGTCCGTCGGGGAGAAGAGCCCCCATTAAAACAGACCATATAAAATCACAAAGATAAAAGATGCTCAGCACATCAAATGTGCCGATTAAAACCACTGTCACTTATAAAAATAAGACATTCTACAGAATGTGCATCGTCTGCCAAAACATTGGCTGTGCCAACAGGCAGACCCCCACACAAACGCACAATGGAGCTAAAACTTGACACTCTGTTAAAATGTGATGCACCACACTGCTCACAGAGTGGTGCGGGGTCACCACTGAGCAGGTATCTATGACTAAAAAGGCAATGTCCGATTCATAAATGTGCTAAAAGTACCTATTCCCAACGAGAAGAGGTACCCCAGGCTAACGGGAGAGGTTTAACCTCCCACAACTTGTTCCCCTGGAGGGCCGTCCACTCATCTCGCCAAAGTGAGAGGATGCGATGTTGTAAAAGAACATAGAAATCACTAGAGAGAACAACAGAGGTAAAAATTCTAGGCGATAAAATTGCCGATTTTGCAGCGGAGTCGGCAGACTCGTTCCCTGAGATGCCCACATAACCTGGAATCCACAGGAAGGAGACGCTGATGACAGTGGCACCAAGCGAGTGGAGCAGGTCATGTATGCGCTGTATGAGGGGGTGGTAATTGTACAGCGTGTTAATACTTTGAAGGGCACTCAGAGTGTCCGTACAAACAACACAGTGCTGTAAGTCGTGCTGCTGAATGTATAAAACAGATTGATAAATACTAAAAATCGAACATTGCCATGGTAAACGGAAGGTAAAAATGTCAACCAAAAATAAAGGCACACCATACTCCAACATCAGTCTTAGACTCATCAGTATATAAAAAATGACGGTCCCCGAATTCCGCCTGAAACTCTAAAAAGGCGGATCTAACGACCGAAAAAGGGGTCTCATTCTTCGGCAGCGACGTTAAACCAAGGTGACATTGGGCCTCAACGCGCAACCAAGGAGGAAACCGCGATTCCCCCTGGGAAGGGCCGCCGTTGGCGTAACGTACAAATGTCGAAGAAGCTGGCGAAATCGAACCCCAGGAGGGAGCAATGCAGAGGAGCTAACTAAATATTGCCGATCAAGTGAATCCTCGAAAAACTCGAAGGACGGGTGGTCAGGCAAGCTTGAGAGTCGACATGCATAGCTGCACAAAAGCATCTCACGCCTGAAGGGCAGTCTGCAGCTTCAGCGTACAGACTGGGTACAGGGCTAGTTGGTAAGGCCACTGTAGCGACTCTTATGCCACGATGGTGAATGGCATTCAAGCGACGTCACACAGATGGACGTGCCGATGAATAGACAATGCACCCGTAATCAAGTTTGGATCGGACCAAGGAGCGATAAAGACGCAGAGGAACGGTCCGATCAGTTCCCCATGATGTGCCACTTAAAACGCGTAAAAAATTAAGAGAACGGTCACACTTTGCTTTTAAAAAGAAATGTGCGAAGTCCAGCTCAGCTTCCGATCAAAGATCAACCCTAAAATTTTCGCCTCGTCTGCAAATGGAAGTATCTCCGGTCCAAGATGGTGAGAGGGCGGAGGGAAAACCTTCCGGCGCCAGAAATTGATACAGACGGATTTCTCTGCGGAGAAATTAAAGCCGTTGGCGTTACTCCAGGCGTAGAGACTGCATTCGAGCAGACAGGACCGCCGTGAATTGCAATAAATGGCAAAATCGTCAACGAAAGGGACGATGAAATGCCAGCTGGAACACAATCAACAATGGGGTTGATAGCAATCGCTAAAAGTGTGACACTGAGTACAGAGCCCTGCGGTACATCGTTCTCTTGAATAAAACTACTAGATAAAACAGAGCCCACACGTACACGGAAGACGCGACCCGTCATAAACTCCCGAAGAAATATGGGAAGACGACCGCGGATATTCCATGCGTGGAGTGTACGTAAAATGCTGCCCCTCCAACAAGTGTCATAAGCTTTCTCCAGGTCAAAAAAACAGCCACTGTTTGACACTTTCTCAGAAGCCCATTCATAATATGCGTCGACAGAGAGACCAGATGGTCGACGGTAGAACGGTGGCGACGAAATCCACACTAAGCGTTCGCTAGAAGTTTCTGAGACTCAAGCCACCATGTCAACCGTCCGGTGATCATGCGCTCCATCACCTTGCAAATGCAACTGGTAAGGGAGATAGAGCGGTAGTTGGCGATCCTTCCCAGGCTTAACTATAGGGACGATGGTGGCTTCGCGTCAAACTGAAGGAAAAACGCAGTCTTGCCAAATACGGTTATAGACCTGTAAGAGAAAGAGTTTACTGCCGGCTGAAAGGTGCTTTAACATCAGGACATGAATGCCGTCCGGCCCAGGAGCGGAGTGCCTAAAAAATGGAGGGCGTGCTCCAGCTCCCTCATTGTGAAAAGTTCATTAAGAGACCGAAAACTATAGGTCACGGAATCCAGCCGGTCTTTGGTGCGAAAGCCGGCGGAATAATGGTCAGAACTGGAAACCGCCTCAAAGGCAGCACCCAGAGTGTTAGCAATGGCAGCCGGTTCCACTATGGTGGCATTGGAAACCTGAAGGCCAGACACAGTACAATGCGACACTTAACCGGAGAAGCAACGAAGTTTATCCCAAACAGAGGAAGGCGTGAAGCGATTAAAAGACTCGACAAAACGAGTCCAAGATGCCTTCTTGCTATCCTGAATAATGCGACGAGCCCTGGCGCGCGATTGTTTAAAAGTAACCAAATTATCAAGTGTAGGGTGTCGCTGAAACACCCTAAGCGCAGCTCTACGAGCACGAACGGCGTCCCAACAGTCCTCGGTACACCACAGAACAGGAATACGCCAAGAGTGGGAGGACGAACGGGGAATTGTGCGTTCGGCGGCAGATAGGATCGTAGATGTACGGTACTGCACCATTTGGTTGTCAGTGAATGGCTGGTACACAAAAGACACGAGGCTGGAATACAGTGTCCAGTCGGCTTTAAGGAAGTGCCAGGTAGGTACTCTAGAAGGTTGGACGTGGTGAGACAGAAGAGAAACGATGCAGGGGTAATGATCGCTGGAGTAGGTGTCAGCGACAAGCAAGCTGGATGGAGCAAACGGCAAGGTCTAAGTGAGAGAATGTAGCAGAAGAATCAGAAGGAAAAGTAGGTTCACCTGTATTGAGGATGGAGAGGTTGAACTGAGAAAAAATGTCGGAAAGAAGAGTTCCCCTCGCACAAGCCCTTGGCGAACTCCACAGCGGGTGATGGGCATTAAAATCTCCCAACAGAAGAAATGGTGTTGGGAGAGCGGACAGGAGATCTCGAATGTCCGCGTTAGCGAGGGTAGACGATGGCGGTGAATAGAGAAAGCAAACAGAAAAGAAAAAGCCCGGTATTTGAAGCCTAACGGTAACAGCTTGCAAGTCTGACGTGGGAGTTTGAAAATGAACGTTGTTACGCACTAATAACATGACATCTCCATGAGCAGGAGTACCCTTATCCGGTCCAAGATCCTAGCGAACCGGAGTATACCCTCGGAGATCAAAAGGATCGTGAGGGCGAAACTTATTCTCCTGCAAACACATGACCATAGGTGAATGGGAACGCAATAAAAGTTTCAGTTCCGCCCTATGCGTAAATTCCAGGTCAGGATAGCCATGAATAAAAGGGATAAACTTCTTACTTAAAAGGGCGGCTCAAAATAACCTTTTGCTTAACCTTGGAGCTCGGGCTTTTGGTATAGAGTTGGTGACTCCATAGGCTCCTAGAAGGGACGGCCCACACGCTGTGCCAGAAACCGATTCAAGCGCACGAGAATCGGTTCTGGGTAGCAATGGGTGAAGGGGGCGGCTGAGCGCGGCTTGTCCCAGGAGCATCCTGGGACTGCGACCTTCGAGGTGAAGGTGAACTTTTCTTACCGCGCGCATACCGAGGGTATTTCAGAAAATCTTCCCTTCGATTTCTTCTCAGTGGCTTGTGACTTCATACCCTTGGACCAGCTTTAGATGGCTTGATAACTATGGCTGAAATGTACGGCTGGATGGTAGTGGCGGTCAATGCAGTCATGGTCCAGGTCTGTGTTTCGGCATCCTTCTGGGGTACTGGCGAGGCTACAATAGAGCTGAACGTACCCGATCGCAGGAGCGCAGGTTGGCGCGCATGGAAACGCCTCCGGGCTTCAGCGAAGGAGAGTTTCTCCTTCACCCGAATCTCCTGGATCGCATTCTCGCCCAAGTACCGCGGACAGTCGGCAAATGACGCAGAATGAGACCCTTTGCAATTAACGCAGACTGGGCTGTTGAACAGGTACCTTCGTGTGAGGGCTGGCTACATGATGCACAGACGGTGACGGCACTCTTACATGAGACTTGCGTATGCCCAAAACGTTTGCATTTAAAACAACGCAGAGGTCTGGGAATATAAGGCCTCACTGCAATTCGTTCGTACCCTGCGGAAAGACTCGTGGGCAGATCGACGCCATCGAACGTGAGAAACAGGGTACAAGTGGATACCAACACCCCGTCGCGTTTAGCCTGCACTCAACTGCTGTTACCTTTTGGTCGGAAAGATATTCGAGCAGTTCATCGTCCGACATACAATCGAGGCTATGGGTGGTAACGACGCCTCGACAGGAATTCAAGGTGCGGTGCTTCTCAACACGGATGGGATAACCGTGGAGAAGCATGGCGCGCAACAAGGACTTACTTTGTGCATCGGACTTGCTTTGTACTAACAATGAACCATTTCGAAGGCGAGTGCAGGAATTAACCGGACCAGCAATTGAGTCAATGCCCTTCTGGATAATAAAAGGGTTCACCTTCTCAAAAGTTTGACCTTCCTCTGTTCGCGTAATGACTAAGTAACAACCAGATGTCGGTGGTGCTACTTCTGTTACTAATACTTTTCGGCGCTTATTATTAGTAATGGAGAAAGAGGGCTCTATAGCGAAAGAAATCCTCCACCATTGCAACCATCTCCGACCTCGGGCTCTGACTTCCGGGCGTCAGCCCGGCTTGGGTGAGTGGCCTATCTATACCAGTCTCACCCCAGGGTCACACCTCCCAGAACATAGACGGAGGGACCCAATGGCCATCGGAAGTCAGCAGCTCACGCAATGCCCCCCCCCCGTGGGATTGCAGTTGAACAGCGGATACGAACACATACCCTACACCACCCGGGTGGTGGTGATGATGCCATTACCCACTCACCCAGTACGCGGGTATCCGTCAGGCTGTGTCCACGGAGGATTAAAAGAAATAAAATGGGAAAATAAATCAAAACTGTGTGGGCGTTTCGCACGCAAGGTAGGCCAGCTAGCAAGGAAAAGATGTGTGAATGAATGGTCATGGTGTGAAATGTTCGGAAATAGACATGTCAAGAAAGAACGATGGCGAGGGGCGGCATGGAACGAGATGCAAAGAACGCACGAGAGCCTACCTTGTGTCCCCCGGGCACGAGGACGAACCCACCTCGACCGGACGAGGGTGGAGGGATGACGATGGCGATGACTGGCTCGGGACCCCGGGTGCGCCAAACCCGTACTCACACGAGGTGAGCCCCTAGGGGGTGCATGAGATTAAGTAAACATTCTCCGTAATCTACACTGATATTGGAAGAAAGTAAATGCAGCTGATGTGACACTGCCAGTTCTAACCGAACTGGGGAGGCAACAAATTATGGACTTCTTAAATTTAATTTACAAAAACTTCATTCTACTGAAATACACCAAAGGAAAACGTTGTAGTTTATTCAATTTTGTATGAATATAGTCATAAATTAAGAAGCTTTAATCGACAATAATCCAGCAAGATGCTACATTTTTGGGATAACAGTATTTTTTCTAAGAAAACGGTGCATTTAATTACAAAAAGGTATCAAAAACCCCTGCTCATCCAAATCCACTCTCCCACTTCCACCAGTCGGCAGGACCATTTCACTTCCTACCCTGTATGCCAGTACTAACACACTAATTCCTCCATAGTTTTATTCACTCCTCTTTTACCTTTATATAACGCTACCATATTTTATTTTCCAGCATTCGGATATACTCGTATTTTTTAATTTTTTTAAATTTTATTTAGCATGTTTACCATTATTTTCGAAACATCTGTTTGGCTAAAAAAGATTTCCAGAATTCTTCCACAATTCCATTAATCCTTACTGTCTTTTCCTTTTTAAACTTTATCTGTTGGCTAACTTCTATCACTTGCGTTTGTCCATTTAATTTTCCATTTTTAATGGCTTTTGCCCTCTTTCTCTCAATCCTTTCTTTAACACTTTTCCTTCCCCAATTGTTTCCTAAAACACTATCCATTCATTTGTCAAGATCTTATTTCCTACCTCTCCCTTCCTGCTTGTATGTCTCACAATTCGTCACTTTTTTACTTTCTCTACTACGTATAGTAAGTAGGGGAAGTATTGCATTCCACCCAAAAATGCGATACCGAGATTTCACCGGAAATACATGTTTTGAGACCCTTGAATCCAGAAAAAAGCATTTATGGAAACATGTCCGTGTGTGTGTGTCTGTGAACAGCATAACTCAGAAACGAACAGTCGGATAAACACCAAACTTGGTATTTAGGTTCAGTATCTTCCAGAGATGCGACACAAAGGTTTTCAAGAAAATCCCCCCACCCCAGATTACCCTTTACATGGAACCTTTTTTGAAAATTTTAATTTTCTCAAAAATGGCTCTAACGATTTTGATTAAAATATTATATGTTTAAGATATTTTCATGACAAATGAAATGTACATCTCGAATTTTCTGGGTATGTCTCCAAAAGTGTTCTTCATTGTGAACGAGTTTTCCATAATTGGTAAACCATAAGAGATAGACAAAATTTTACTGCACAAAAAAATGTAGAT
This sequence comes from Deroplatys truncata, assembly GCA_030765065.1. NCBI lineage: Eukaryota > Metazoa > Arthropoda > Insecta > Mantodea > Mantidae > Deroplatys > Deroplatys truncata. The sequence goes on from CM060976.1 coordinate 1,005,500, forward strand.
CGCGTTAAAATACACAATTTACGTCGTATACATTTTTTTTGTAGAGTGAACCATTTGAGATATTGCTTGTTATTCCCTAAAATTTTCCAATGCTTATACTTTTTCTCAAATTCGTTATTCATTTTTTACTTTCTCTACTACGTATAGTAAGTAGGGGAAGTATTGCATTTCACCAAAAAATTCGATACCGAGATTTCGCCGGAAATACATGTTTTGAGACCTCCTGAAACCAAAAAAAGCATTTTTGGAAACATGTCCGTGTGTGTGTGTCTGTGTGTGTGTGTGTGTGTCTGTGTGTGTGTGTGTGTGTGTGTGTGTGTGTCTGTGAACAGCATAACTCAAAAACGAACAGTCGCATAAGCACCAAACTTGGTATTTAGGTTCAGTATCTTCCAGAGATGCGACACGAAGGTTTTCAAGAAAATCCCCCCACCCCAGACTACCCTTTACATGGAACATTTTTCGAAAATTTTAATTTTCTCAAAAATGGCTCTAACGATTTTGATGAAAATATCATATGTTTAACATAATGTCATGAGAAATGAAATGTATATCTGGAATTTTCTGGGAATGTCTCCAAAAGTATTCTTCATTGTGAACGACTTTTGCATAACTGGTAAACCATAAGAGATAGACAAAATTTTACTGCTCAAATAATGTAGATCGCATTAAAATACACAACTTATGTCATATACATTTCTTTTGTTGAGCGAACCGTTTTCGAAATATTGCTTGTTATTTCCTTAAATTTTCCAATACTTATACTTTTTCTCAAATGCGTTATTCATTTTACTTTCTCTACTACGTACAGTAAGTAGGGGAAGTATTGCATTCCACCCAAAAATTCGATACCGAGATTTCACCGGAAATACATGTTTTGAGACCTCCTGAATCCAAAAAAAGCATTTTTGGAAACATGTCCGTGTGTGTGTCTGTGTGTGTGTGTGTGTCTGTGTGTCTGTGTGTGTGTGAACAGCATAACTCAAAAACGAACAGTCGGATAAACACCAAACTTGGTATTTAGGTTCAGTATCTTCCAGAGATGCGACACGAAGGTTTTCAAGAAAATCCCCCCACCCCAGACTACCCTTTACATGGAACATTTTTCGAAAATTTTAATTTTCTCAAAAATGGCTCTAACGATTTTGATGAAAATATCATATGTTTAAGATAATATCATGAGAAATGAAATGTATATCTCGAATTTTCTGGGAATGTCTCCAAAAGTATTCTTCATTCTGAACGACTTTTGCATAACTGGTAAACTATAAGAGATAGACAAAATTTTACTACACAAAAAATATAGATCGCGTTAAAATACACAACTTATGTCATATACATTTCTTTTGTTGAGTGAACCGTTTTCGAGATATTGCTTGTTATTTCCTTAAATTTTGCAATACTTATACTTTTTCTCAAATTCGTTATTCATTTTTTTATGTCCTGGACATGCAAAGAGAATGGAATGCGCCACATAGCAACCAGCGTTAAAATATTTGACTATCGCTTAAAAGCTACCATATTCCCCTTGCATCTACAAGAAAATTACCAATAAGATTGACATTTCGATATCTCGATTAACATGAAGCATATGGAGAATAGGCGTTTGTAAAATTAGATTGTACAAGAGTAGAGAAAGTCATGTGAGTGTAACACATCAGATTTTTTTTATGTCCTGGACATGCAAAGAGAATGGAATGCGCCACATAGCAACCAGCGTTAAAATATTTGACTATCGCTTAAAAGCTACCATATTTCCCTTGCATCTACAAGAAAAGTACCAATAAGATTGACATCTTGATATCTCGATTAACATGAAGCATATGGAGAATAGGCGTTTGTAAAATTAGATTGTACAAGAGTAGAGAAAGTCATGTGAGTGTAACACATCAGATTTTTTTATGTCCTGGACATGCAAAGAAAATGGAATGCGCCACATAGCAAGCAGCGCTCAAAAGATTTGACTATCGCTTATAACCTACCATATTCCCCCTTGCATCTACAAGAAAATTAGCAATGAGATTGACATCTCGATACCTCGATTAACATGAAGCATATGGAGAATAAACCTTCGTAAAAATAGTTTGTACAAGACTAGAGAAAGTCATGTGAGTGTAGCACATCAGATTTTTACTTTCTCTACTAAGTATAGTAAGTAGGGGAAGTATTGCATTCCACCCAAAATTTCGATACCGAGATTTCACCGGAAATACATGTTTTGAGACTCACTGAATCCAAAAAAAAGCATTTTTGGAAACATGTCCGTGTGTGTGTGTGTGTGTGTGTGTGTGTGTGTGTGTGTGTGTGTGTGTGTGTGTGTGTGTGTGTGTGTCTGTGAACAGCATAACTCAAAAACGAACAGTCGGATAAACACCAAACTTGGTATTTAGGTTCAGTATCTTTCAGAGATGCGACACGAAGGTTTTCAAGAAAATCCCCCCACCCCAGACTACCCTTTACATGGAACATTTTTCGAAAATTTTAATTTTCTCAAAAACGGCTCTAACGATTTTGATTTAAATATCGTATGTTTAAGATATTGTCATGACAAATAAAATGTATATCTCGAATTTTCTGGGAATGTCTCCAAAAGTATTCTTCATTATGAACGACTTTTTCATAACTGGTAAACCATAAGAGATAGACAAAATTTTACTACATGAAAAATGTAGATCGCGTTAAAATACACAATTTATGTCATATACATTTCTTTTGTTGAGTGAACCGTTTGCGAGATATTGCTTGTTATTCCCTTAAATTTTCCAATACTTAATACTTTTTTCAAATTCGTTATTCATTTTTACTTTCTCTACTACGTATAGTAAGTAGGGGAAGTATTGCATTCCACCCAAAAATTCGATACCGAGATTTCACCGGAAATACATGTTTTGAGACCTCCTGAATCCAAAAAAAGCATTTTTGGAAACATGTCCGTGTGTGTGTCTGTGTGTGTGTGTCTGTGTGTGTGTGAACAGCATAACTCAAAAACGAACAGTCGGATAAACACCAAACTTGGTATTTAGGTTCAGTATCTTCCAGAGATGCGACACGAAGGTTTTCAAGAAAATCCCCCCACCCCAGACTACCCTTTACATGGAACATTTTTCGAAAATTTTAATTTTCTCAAAAATGGCTCTAACGATTTTGTTTAAAATATCATATGTTTAAGATAATGCCATGAGAAATGAAATATATATCTCGAATTTTCTGGGAATGTCTCCAAAAGTATTCTTCATTGTGAACGACTTTTGCATAACTGGTAAACCATAAGAGATAGACAAAATTTTACTACACAAAAAATGTTGATCTCGTTAAAATACACAACTTATGTTATATACATTTCTTTTGTTGAGTGAACCGTTTTCGAGATATTGCTTGTTATTCCCTTAAATTTTCCAATACTTATACTTTTTCTCAAATTCGTTATTCATTTTTTTATGTCCTGGACTTGCAAAGAGAATGGAATTCGACACATAGCAACCAGCGTTAAAATATTTGACCATCGCTTAAAAGCTACCATATTCCCCTTGCATCTACAAGAAAATTAGCAATAAGATTGACATCTCGATATCTCGATTAACATAAAGCATATGGAGAATAGGCGTTTGTAAAAATAGATTGTACAAGAGTAGAGAAAGTCATGTGAGTGTAACACATCAGATTTTTTTATGTCCTGGACATGCAAAGAGAATGGAATACTCCACATAGCAACCAGCGTTAAAATATTTGACTATCGCTTAAAACCTACCATATTCCCCTTGCATCTACAAGAAAATTATCAATAAGATTGACATCTCGATATCTCCATTAACATGAAGCATATGGAGAATAAGCGTTTGTAAAAATAGTTTGTACAAGAGTAGAGAAAGTCATGTGAGTGTAACACATCAGATTTTTTTTACTTTCTCTACTACGTATAGTAAGTAGGGGAAGTATTGTATTCCATCCAAAAATTCGATACCGAGATTTCACCGGAAATACATGTTTTGAGACACCCTGAATCCAAAAAAAGCATTTTTAGAAACATGTCCGTGTGTGTGTCTGTCTGTGAACAGCATAACTCAGAAAGGAACATTCGGATAAACACCAAACTTGGTATTTAGGTTCAGTATCTTTCAGAGATGCGACACGAAGGTTTTCAAGAAAATCCCCCCACCCTGGATTACCCTTTACATGGAACATTTTTCGAAACTTTTAATTTTCTCAAAAATGGCTCTAACGATTTTTATTAAAGTATCATATGTTTAAGATATTTTCATGACAAATGAAATGTATATCTCGAATTATCTGAGAATGTCTCCAAAAGTATTCTTCATTGTGAACGACTTTTGCATAACTGGTAAACCATAAGAGATAGACAAAATTTTACTACACAAAAAATGTAGATCGCATTAAAATACACAATTTATATCATATACATGTTTTTGTTGAGTGAACCTTTTTCGAGATATTGCTTGTTATTCCCTTAAATTTTCCAATACTTATACTTTTTCTCAAATTCGTTATTCATTTTTACTTTCTCTACTACGTATAGTAAGTAGGGGAAGTATTGCATTCCACCCAAAAATTCGATACCGAGACTTCACCGGAAATACATGTTTTGAGACCTCATGAATCCAAAAAAAGCATTTTTGGAAACATGTCCGTGTGTGTGTCTGTGTGTGTGTGTCTGTGTGTGTGTCTGTGTGTGTGTGTGTGTGTGTCTGTGTGTGTGTGTGTGTGTGTGTGTGTGTGTCTGTGAACAGCATAACTCAAAAACTAACAGTCGGATAAACACCAAACTTGGTATTTACGTTCAGTATCTTCCAGAGATGCGACACGAAGATTTTCAAGAAAATCCCCCCACCCCAGACTACCCTTTACATGGAACATTTTTCGAAAATTTTAATTTTCTCAAAAATGGCTCTAACGATTTTGATGAAAATATCATATGTTTAAGATAATGTCATGAGAAATGAAATGTATATCTCGAAATTTCTGGGAATGTCTCCAAAAGTATTCTTCATTATGAAAGACTTTTGCATAACTGGTAAACCATAAGAGATAGACAAAATTTTACTACACAAAAAATGTAGATCGCGTTAAAATACACAACTTATAACATATACATTTTTTTTGTTGAGTGAACCGTTTTCGAGATATTGCTTGTTATTTCCTTAAATTTTCCAATACTTATACTTTTTCTCAAATTCGTTATTCATTTTTTTATGTCCTGGACATGCAAAGAGAATGGAATGCGCCACATAGCAACCAGCGATAAAATATTTGACTATCGTTTAAAAGCTACCATATTCCCCTTGCATCTACAAGAAAATTACCAATAAGATTGACATCTCGATATCTCGATTAATATGAAGCATACGGAGAATAGGCGTTTGTAAAAATAGATTGTACAAGAGTAGAGAAAGTCATGTGAGTGTAACACATCAGATTTTTTTTTGTGTCCTGGACATGCAAAGAAAATGGTATGTGCCACATTAGCAACCAGTGCTTAAAAGATTTGACTATCACTTATAACCTACCATATTCCCCTTGCATCTACAAGAAAATCAGCAATAAGATTGACATTTTGATATCTCGATTAACATGAAGCATATGGAGAATAAGCATTTGTAAACATAATTTGTACAAGAGTAGAGAAAGTCATGTGAGTGTAACACATCAGAAATTTTTTTTTTTTTTTGGGCTATATGCTTCTTCTATAGCCTCTTTAATCTTTCTACCTGTATTATCCTGTAACTCAATCTGCATTTAATATTTACAACACAATTTGCAAATCAGAAAGTTTTGCTTATGATTTTCTTCTTTCGTTCTCCACGTATTTAATTCCTTGAACACTTCTTTTTTGTTAAAACACACTCTTCATCCACAACAACCTTATTTCAGTATTTTCCTCCCTGCCTCTGCTCTTGTCACTATAGGGCCTTCATTTGAAAGGCTTAATAGGGATTTACTTAGCACCAGGAAGCACGCTGTTTGCCAGCAGTGTCAGTATATTCATAGTCCCTTAAATTCAAGCATATATATTTCTAATGCAAATTATAACTACAATAACCATATACCTTCGTCTAGATGATGTTGGAAATTAAGTACTTGTGCTGCCATACACATCTTTACACCTTTTAAGAAAATTTGCATTAACACTCATTAATTCTTCTTCTGAAATTGCACAATTTCTCTTCTTATATCGTCTTTCAACACTTTAAATGTATGCAGGTTATTCCAATACTTTATTTTTCAAAGGTCCCTCATAAATATAAATTGCATATGGTAAGATCTGGAGACCACGGATGCATAATTCTGCGCTGATCTTCAAAACATTACTCCATTTTAACAACAATCATCTGTATACTCTGTAACAGAATCTTGCTGAAAATATGCCTGTGTACATTCAATGTCACACAGTTCTTCAAGGAATGGTGGTATTACCTATGTTATTTCCTATATCTTTCCCCATTCACCGTATCTTTGAAAAATATAGATCCTATAATTCTGTAAGCATTCACATTACACCAAAAATAATTTTTTGAGTCATACAATGGCATTTCATGTACAAATCAGGATTTTCTACACCCCAATAGAACTATATACATGGAACACTTCAGTCCAAGCAAACTGGAAAAACGCCATCATAATGCCTGTACTAAAACCTGGAAAAGCTGCAGAAAATGTAAACAATCACAGACCAGTATCACTGACAGTCACTTAGCCAAAATTATAGAAAGAATGATTGCAGAAACAAATAACCTATTATCTAAATCACAAGCAATTCAGAAAACATCTTTTAACCAGTGAATAAATTATTTTATATAAGGAATCACTCAACAGACAAAAAGATACAATAGTAATGTTTGCGGATTTGAAGTCTGCATATCATCGTGTTTGGAGATGTATACTAATAAAAAATTCCAACTAGGTATAAAAGATAATAAGTATGTTACGATGGATTTCTGAATTCATATCCCAAAGAGGTATACTTCAACAAAATTTGGAACAGCAACCTCCAGATACAAACTCTTCTTGGATTACCTCAAGGAGCAGTGTTAAGCACAACCTTATTTTATATACATCTGAATGACCTACTAAATCTATTAGAACAAGAAGGCTGCAAAACAGGCCTATATGCCAATGACCTACTTATTTGGAAATCCAAAAATTAAATTAAATTAAATTAAATTAAAAATGAGGAACAAATGAAACAATGTCATGGAAAAACTTTAGAAATGGTATTCAGAAAATTTAATGGAAGTAAATGCACAGAAAGACTTGTTTAAAACATTTTTACTTGGGTATAAAACCAAAAGAAATTAAACTGTATTATAATGGCAATGAACTCTAAACAACATAATTTTTTAACTTTTCAAGAGTATATTCTGATAAAAGACTCGCATGGTTATAGCAAGTACAGTCTGTTACAGAAAAACTAATAGGTTCAAAATATTAAAAGAACTAGCAGGAATAAACGGGGCAGCTCTAGAAGAACACTAAATATGACTTACAGCACATATATAAAGCCTATCATAAAATACTGTGGTGATGTATTAATAACAGCATCTGAGTCTTAAAAAAGAACTAGAGAAAGCTAAAAAAAACCAACATTAAGCTTAATAATATGCACAGTTAAAACCACTCCAACTGAAATAATTCTCTTTGCAAAATCCAATAAGCCATTATAAACCCAGAGTTGAAGAGCAAGCTCTAGTAACTTAACAAAAACTTTTAAGAATTCTGAATTTTAATAAACCGGACAAACATCTCAGAATTTTAAATGTATACTAAAACCAAAAAGGATTTATGCATGAAGTAAAAAAGCTAAAAGAAAACCTAAATATCACTATTACAAAAGAAAATTTGTCACATCCGATTAACCCATTAGAAAGCTTTGGAATAGAACACAATTTAGATCTTTGTGAAATCTTCAAGAAACAAACAAATCCAGACATTGCAAAAATGATGGCATTAGAAACACTGCAAATAAAATACCCTGAAGAAGAATGGGTGTGTGTATACACTGATGGCTCATTTTTAAATGCTGAAGCAGGTGGTACATGTCAGTTTTTTCCTTTTACAAAAATGTTGGAAAAAACACTACAAATGTTGATGGAGAAATTGATGCAATCCACACTGCTCTTAAATGTGTTTGTTTGGCTACAAAAATGCAAAAATATTTTAATTTTATTAGATACAAGAGCTGCAATCAACCAATAGCATTAACTCAGGTTCCAAAAATAGAAAAAATAAGTTCCCTGTTTGGTTAAACAGATATAAAAAAAATCTGATGTGTTACACTCACATGACTTTCTCTACTCTTGTACAAACTATTTTTACAAACGCTTATTCTCCATCTACTTCATGTTAATCGAGATAAACATTTGCAGGCTCTATCTTATTGTTAATTTTCTTGTAGATGTAAGGGGAATATCTATTTACAAGGGCAATATAGAAATACAGTAGCCTTTAAGCACATACATATCTCTTAATAGCTGGTTGCTAGGTGCAGCACCATTCCCTTTGCCACAGATTAATACTCTTTGCATATCCAAGACAAAAAAATGAATAACGAATTCCCATTTGAAAAATTTAACGGAATAACAAGCAATATCTCGAAAATGGTTCACTCAACAAAAAAAAAATGTATGACATAAATTGTGTATTTTAACGCAATCTACATTTTTTGTGTAGTAAAATTTTGTCTATCTCTTATGGTTTACCAGTTATGCAAAAGTCGTTCACAATGAAGAATACTTTTGGAGACATTCCCGGAAAATTCAAGATATACATTTTATTTGTCATGAAAATATCTTAAACATATATTTTAATCAAAATCGCTAGAGCCATTTTTGAGAAAATAAAAATTTTCGAAAAATCTTCCATGTAAAGGGTAATCTGGGGTGGGGGGATTTTCTTGAAAACCTTTGTGTCGCATCTCTGGAAGATACTGAACCTAAATACCAAGTTTGGTGTTTATCCGACTGTTCGTTTCTGAGTTATGCTGTTCACACACACACACACACGTGCACTCACGCACACACGGACATGTTTCCAAAAATGCTTTTTTGTATTCAGGGGGTCTCAAAACATGTATTTCCGGTGAAATCTCGGTATCAAATTTTTGGGTGGAATACAATACTTACCCTACTTACTATACGTAATAGAGAAAGTAATTAAAAAAGAAAATAGTCTTCCAATGGATTCCTGCACACCGTGGATTGAGTAACAATGAAAAAGCAGACATCTTAGCAAAACAGAGAACTAAAATTCAAAACAAAGTACAATCAAAAGCACACCTGGAATCAGTTAAATGTATCATTAAGAAGAAAATCAATAATGATTAGAACTTGATATGAACTACAAATATTAAATTCAAAGGAGAAAAATTCATAAAAAGCCTGAAACTAATATCTGAACTTCCTTAAAAAACAGCCATTGATTTCAGGCTTACCACTGAACACCATGACTGCCTCAGCAAACACTTACACAAAATTGGATTGCTTACCGTCTCCAAACTGTCTGTTATGCAATAAGGAAGAAATGAATATTCGTCAATTATTAATCTCTAAACAGTATAGGTCATGTCCAGGCTTCACCTCAAAATATTGAGCAACATTTTTCATCCAAAAAAAAAATTAAACATGAGCCAATTGAGTGAGCGATCATTAACATCATCCAACTGCAGAAATTAACTTTCCTCATATTATAACGCAGTTGCAATTCCTGAAGTTATCTTACGGGGTTTTAATTTTAAAAGTTTAATGGCATTCCAAGTTGAAGTTGGCAAATTTCCTGATTACAGTGTAAGCTCTCTCAGAGATTCTTTGGACTCTGTTTTAACTTTTCTCCAATAAAGCTTTTTCTCTGTAAGAACACAGAAATTTATTTTTGGTTTCTTATCAAGAACAGATCCTGTTTCTCTATGTCAATTCACAAGATTATGAACCATTTCTCTGTAAGGTGCACAAATAGGAGCAAACGTCTATAAATCACTCCTCACTTCCCCACAAGAATCTGTCACATAGGAAATACACATGAAAATGATAAGTGTTAAAGTAAACAGATTTTTGGCATTATAACAGCATTAACACATCATAACACTGAAACTCGTGGTCTCACAATGTATCAACCTCTGTATAGCACAAAGACGTCACATCAGCTGATTAGCCAGCACATGGAGAGAAGGGAAAATGAAGGGGGAAAGAACCTGTTAGAAACCGTGCAGCGCAGGGCAGAAAATCCCTGTTAAGCTGGCCAAACATCCAAACAAAGGCATTACATTAGTTCCATCAGCTTTAATGCCTTTCCTACATTATCATTTTATTAACCTTCTCTATACCTGCCACTACATTATAAGATTTTCCTTAGCTTTGAATTTATCTCTAACCAAAATATCTCCCTTTGCTTCTCCTTAAAATTAAAGAGCTGATTCTTTTTACACAAACCAGTTTTCATTCTTTCATCCCTTGTTCTACATCACCTACTTACATGATTATAGGGAAAGACTAATACCACCACATTCATTACTTTAAAATGTTTACTTACTACTGAGGGGGGGCCTCATTTCATGGCTGTGTCATATGATCAATTACTCTTGGCCCATTTGCATTTTCAAATGTGAATTCTCATTCTTTGTTCCCACCTAGCACTCCATCGCACATCATTGATTATTTATTGCCCAGAATTCCAGTACTTTTTTTTTCTCAACCCCACATTTTACTCTTGCTTTTCCTTATCAGTACCTCATTCTTCTACTACTCTCCTAACACTTCTGCATCTATTTATCTAAAATGTTCTATCCCACTCTTGCACTCACCATCTATTGGCTCCATGTCAACAATTTTCTTTTTCTTTCCATTAATAGTATATATAGAAAATAGCTTAAAATGTGTTCTGAATTGTTAAAAATAAAATTTGTATTTGCTAAAATTTCTTGGGGAGAGAAGGGGATTGTCCTGAAAATATTCAGCTCAGAGTTAAAAACCCTATATAGAATTTTTGAGTGGAATGAAATACTTTCTCTAGTTATGAAATGCTAGAAAAAGTAAAAATATTGTGGTTTCTTTTCTGTTTGTCTGGAACTAATGCCCCTACTCAACCAGTATTCTCAAATAAGTACCTTATGGAAAGTAATAAAACTTAGCTATTCACAAACACAGTGAAAGCAATACTGATCACTGAAGACAAGAATTCCATGCAAATGCATATTTTTATAGGATCATTAGACATTGCTCAAACTTAGTAATTATCCATTTCATTACTTTCTGATTCCAAATATGTGTACTTTTTCCATGCATATTTGCATATTTTAATCTTTTTGGGGATAAAAACATGCATAATGCGTATATAAGGCATTTTTAGCTTAATTATGCATACAATATACATTATTTTCAGTTTAAACGCATGATTAATGGTTTTGAGTAGACACCTCAGTTAAGATTTCATGATCTTTATTAAAATTGAACAGAACAGAACAGAAATAGAAAGTTAAGATTCTCATAATAGGATGACTTTCCTAGAATTTTACTGACAGCCCTCTGCAGACCATCTGCCAGAAATAGATTTATTTATTCACAACAATCACCAAGAAGCCTTTGATTTTGCAACAATGTAAATTTAGCCAAGTTCAGGTACCACAGCTGATGTGACAAAGACACAGCTGCAGAGCAGTCTTGCGGAATATGAACAAACCTTATTAACAATTTTGATTCTTCTAAACTGAAATCATTTGCTAAACTATCTTCGCAGACTCTGTGCGTGCGTGTGTGCACCTCATAAGTGGTTAATGTCTGTGTTATTCTGCTTGCGTGTGTTAATGTGCTTCTAATATGCCTACAATTAAAAGTTCCAGGAAGTGTACTCCTTGCATTGGATAAAAGGCAAGGATTTTATTAGATCAGATGGGAATGCTGTATTCTGTGATTATGTTGTAGTAAAGAGGTAAGCTATTCTTCTTCCGAAAATTTTCTATGGCACTTATTCTTTGTAAAACATTACAAACTTTATTTTAAATAATTAAATAAGAATGCCATTTTTTTTAAATCATATCCATATAACCAGAAGATCTTTTATAATTTCAGATAAAATGCAGTAAAAAATTTCAAGTCAAACAGCATGTCACATTTGCATCACATATTGCAAAAATGTGAAAAACAAAATCTGCAACACACCAAATGCAGTCATTTATTTCTGCTCTGCACCTAAGGCACTGCAAAATAATTTTTGTATGGATTTTTGCAATGCTTTTGTAGGAGAAAATATACCACTTGAGAAACTCAGTAACCCAACTCTTAAGGGGTTTTTTTTTTTTTTTTTTTTTTTTTTTTTTTTGAGTATACATCAAAAGATGTCCATGATCCCTCAACACTGAGGAAAATTTATGTTCCAAAATCTTATAATCAGGCCGGCCTACGTAATGTATTTGCCAAAATAAATTTAATTATGTTAAAAATTAGAAAATTAGAAGCCACGTATCTGCCACTGGTAGACTCAATGTCAATTTTATTGTTGAGGAATTCCGTATATTCCTCAGTCATGCCCAAGGGAAAGTGGGGGTAGATGCAAAGGACAAGTGGATATTGTCATAAACAGGAACCCGGACTATAGACTCTTTTGTTGAGTGAAGGTGTTTTATGGTGAAAGCATGAATGCAGAACTTGATATGACATTGTCACAAATATTTTTGTTCAAATTTGCACCTATAACTTCTTGTGATGTAGAAAGGTCATTTTCTGCCTACAAAAATATTTTGAGTGATAAGCGCAGGAACCTCACAGAAAAAAAATTAGAAATGTTGTTAGTTGTTAACTGTGCAACAAGGAAAGTAAATTAATGAATTGGGAATAAAAATGATAGTGCATATTTTAATGTATTTTTCACTCGATAGTGCATGTATTGTACTATATCATTCCGAAAGTAATGCCTATTTATTTTCATGGAAACTACAACAGATACAGAAAGCATAATAACACAGTTAAATAGAGCAAGATTTCAGCTACATGCTGTTGGAGAAGTCACCACTCCATGGACTGTCATTTAGATGGTGACACCACCTCTCATCTCCAGTAATGGAATTCAGAAAATTGTCACCTTCAGCCTTGTATTGCTCCAGCAGTTCCTGGCAAATTTCCATCTGATGAGATTTTGGTCTTGTGAAAGCATCCGCAGGATAACTGAGGTTGCATAACATCTTGTCTAAGGCATTACAGCCGACAATTCTGCCGATCATTACAGATGAGTTGATTGAGACGCTGTTCATTATTTGCTATTACAGTCGAGCAGGGCATGGCTTGTTCTGCACATCCTTTTCACCACTTTTAACCACCGTCTTACATTACTCACAAGCCTCCATACACGTTTAGCAAGTGTCAATGGATTTCAATTGGTGCAATTTGTTCAGTGGTGAGGAATTCAATCACACATCTCTGTTTTGTATGCACCTCAATGTCAATAGCCATTTTGGAATGCTCACCTGCTGCTGCTGCTGTTGCTATCTGTCGCAAGACAATGAAACTAACAGAGGACATTAGCAGGAAAGTTCAACAATTAACAAACACTACACCAACATAATCTGGCTCGGAAACTCAAAGGCAACACAAAAAAGAGGGAGGCATTACTTTCAGATTGATCCTCATAGTTTGATAGTGCATGAATGCATGCATATTTTGGGATTTTATAGTGCATGGAATTCTCGTCTTTACTGATTACCAAAGTTAACTTCAATCACACCTGCGCCAATTTCTACAAATTGCTGTGCTGGCAAAAAAGAATCTTCTTAAAAACATTCATTCATTTCAAAAGTACCATTCAAACACTGCAAGTGATGTTTACTCTAACGTATTGGCTGAAATGAGTGTTAAATCTAAAAAAAAAAAAAAAAAAAAAAAAGATATATGATGCTGTTGCCATGAATGCTGATTTAAATGTAGTTAAATTTTCCGTTGCTTTCATCCTAGTTGATATCGTATTAGTTTGGCAGCTGAAAAACATTGTTTTTTTTTTAAAGTTTAAGCTGTTTTATTAAATTATCTCATGTCTGTCTTGTGTTAGTGTAGCCTACTTTGGGCTAAATTGTCATACTTTTGCCCACCTACATTAGGTATAAGGAAGTGAGAAATAATGAAATAAATTACCGTAGGAGTGAGTTTAGAACATGATGTGGTCTCTCCAATATCTGGTCCCCACCTACCCATCCGTTTTAGGTGTTTCACTTATATACACAAATCGCGTGAGGAAGGCAACAAACGTAGCCATTTTTCTGATAAATCACATGCAAAGTGGGTACTGCCAACCTAAATAAGAAGTGAAATGCACTAAATATGCGATGTGCTGTTGTTTCCGTGAACGTGAATCATTCGAATTTTAGACGCGCAGATCCCTCAGCTACACTTTGAGGCTGAGGGCCCTCAATCTCTCGGCTACGCTTTGAGGCTGAGTATCTTACTGGCTTCAGTGGCATTATTCTTATGTTGGCAGCATTACGTTAGAGCAAGGTAAAGACCTAATGCGGGCAAAAGTATGACAATTTACCCTACTTTGTTATCTATGGTAAAACATAGTCAATTTAGAAATAAGAAATGGTAAAAATAAAAGATTAACTTCTAACCCTACTCATGCTTCAACCATGAATTAGATGTTTGTCATAATATAGACCTGCTACTGAATATTAGGAGAATACAGACTACTTTAAAACTGTGCAAGCTACTGCACCATATTCTGTTTTCCACAACTTTACTATAAGTAGTGTCCTGAATTCATTCACAGAAAATTTGGTCACCTTATCTATACTACTTCAGTGAAAAGTCAACAGAAGCTCGCAGTCAAATTCTGTGCCATTCAAAATTAGCTATAAACAATTACAGGCCACACAAAAAGCCATTAATCTACAGGAACTACTTGGATTGCTTAGTTTTACATTATACTATTTCAATGAGTTTTCAAAACTTTATCACAGGCCGAAATGCTTATATTACTTTTATGAAGTTCCAAGTTCTAAGCTCAGATTCTGTGCCTCCATAAATGGAAAAATTCAATGTGCAACATTTATACACCTAGAAATGAATTACCCTTATTATTTCTTCCTCCTTTTGGCCATATGTGTAAATAAAATTACACAATGCAGAATCCCAAAACCAATCTGTTTAAGAGTTGGAGCATCAATAGAAGTATTTTTTTTTTTTTTTTGAGTTTTTTATTTATGGACGCTCTTTAACTACTATGGTTCTTAGCGTCCCATTCTATATTGGGCGTGAAACACCTGTAATTTTGCTCAGAGGCCTCTTTATCAGGCTTGAGGTTCTTTTACGTGCTGTAAATCTACGACACGGGACCACCGGCTTTACTTCCCTTCCGAAGGAAGCCGTGCTAACGATTTTTACGCCCGAAAAAATCCATCGCCCTCCGCCGGGTTTGAACCCGCGACCTTGGGAACTAGAGGCTAGCACGGTACCACTAGTCCACGGAGGACGACAAAAAAAAGTAGCTCATATACCCTAACACACACATCCATAGCATACACTATGCTTTTCATAAGCTGTTCAAATATTTTTTGATTTGTAATTAGCTATCAATGCTGTATAAGGTATAAAAACAACTGCTCTCTGTTGTAGACCACATTTATATCAGATCCTACACAAAATTTTATCCATGGTACTGAAACTGCAAAATGAAATTCTATGCATTTCATAAATAATAAGACTCCATTGCGCAATGCCAACAGCCATTAATGTAATTGGACTTTTTCTAAATTACTACATAATTATGGCCATGAAAATTTATTAACAGTTTCCAAGTATGTGTCGTACATTTTGCACTATTCCTCCTCTCATGCATCCAATAACAAAAATGTATTACTCTTCCTTCAGATATTCATATCCTACAGACCTTGCAAGAGAGAATGCTCTTCTGAACACAAATATAATTTAGAGGTGTTGATACTGCACCTAATGGTGGTGGAGTATCAGTAGTGCTTGTTCCACTGGATACCTAATATCCTGGCTATATCACATTATGCAATGGTTTGGTATGGAGAACAAGAGCATATTTTTAATTAAAATTTGCGTAATGACTGCATGTGAAGTAAAACACTGCAGGAATGTTCATTTCACTAAGGGACTATAAAGTGTGACTCAAAGTATTGGTAGCTTTATTTTAGACTTTCATACTGAATTTCACTAATGGAGGAGTCCAGAAAGCATTCTTAATTTTGACAAAGATAGCACTGTGATAAACTGTTTAAAACATTCAAAACTGTGTACTAGAAAAAGAGCTGTGTACAAGGAACTACCCTAATAAATTTCATTATTCTACTGTAGTGAAATTCATATGAATTTTTTTTTTATTCTAATGCTTGTCAGGTCATGATAAAACTGGTTTTTGTGAAGCAAGTTCATTTTAGAGGAAAAACAAAAAGTAAACCTTTCTGACTTCATTCCCCATCTAACCAGCAAAATTTGCTTCACACTTTGGCCAGTAGTAGGCACTTTGTGCTGTTCATATGGAAGAGCCACCAACATCTAAATCAAAAACACAGCAAACCATATGCGAATGACTGATTTAGGACCCTAAGCTCCAAAGCATACCCCAGGGTTGAGGGCACCATGCCACAAAGTGCGGTCCAGGGTTGAGAGCCCTAAGCCTCAAAGTATAACTGAGGGGTTGAGGACCCTTGCAAAGTATAGCGAAAGAATGTTTTTTTTATAAGAGGAGTGGCAACTGCATAGTGACTACTGTGTGTATGACCAACAAGTAGCTGCATGCAGGATCTGAGATGTGAAACCCCAATGATCCATGTTAACGTTTATTCTTACCTTTTATTCTGAGGGTAAATGCAGGGCAGAAGAACTAAAAATAATGCTATTTTTGCAGATTTCACTAGTACTCATGGGTTGGCACTTTCTTCTGCACATGCGCAATAGTAACAAAATGAAGTACTTTGTTGACATTAACAATTTATTTTGAGTATACAAAAGTGTCTTAAAAAGTGTGGATGGGTGGGTTACTGGCTTTCTAGCTGTCTACATCTCCTCAGTATGCACTTTCATTCTCTAAATCATCTTTTTTCTACATTTCAATTCCAGGTTATTTAAGGAACCATTACCAACCTTTCTTCAATTGTAGTTTTCTCCTCTTATTTCTCTATTTGTCCCTACTGTATACTCTACATTTTTTTTGTAAGTCGAGTACTACAATATTTGCCTGGATGTGAAATTCATATACTGCTTCAGGGAAAAACCAAGCTTTAACACTCTTGACTACTTGGAAATCATAGCTATATAGGATAACTATTGCTCTTATGTGACAGTTGGTGTTGAAATTTAAAGCAAAACAAAAACTTAAATGTTTTTTGGAACTACTAAGGTTTGTAAGGATGTGATTATTTAAATGGGTGATTCAAATGATTCAGGTTATGTCAATAAAAACAATGTGTAAGCAGTGTGTTTCAAAACATAGCACAAGTTGCTAAACAATTTCCTTTTTGGCACTTTATAAAAAAATCAAACACATGGGACCTCCTGCAGTTTTATTACATACACAATAGCTGTGATGGAGAGAGGCAAATTTTGTTTTGGAGAAAGGAAAAGTACAAGACAAACACAGAAGAAAATGAATATACTTGAAAAGCATTGGAGAAATGTTTCTTTCGTGAAGAAAGCTAATGTGTCATTTAAGAACAAATAAAGTATTTTAAAAGAAATAAACATTACAGATAATGGTCTTGTTTTTCAGCAAAGTAGCATTATACCTTTGTTACTTTCTAACATAAGCATTACACATAAGCATAGCAAATTCACTGATCCCTAATATTTAGTACCATGAAAGCTTATTTTGTTTCAAAACTTCTTAGCATGCATTAAAAATGCTGTGAACTAAAGGTATTTGCAGAACCTATAACATCAAAAGTTGCAGAGAGCCAAACCAACTATAATGCATCTTTGGATATTTACTACTCCACATTCAATATATAAACGCAGTAACAGAATTATCCAATATATGTTATTTACACTATCTTGCCTTTATAACAGAGTATTAGTACCTTATATGCTCCGAAGTACTGACGATTTAATTACAAACTTAAATCGCTTTATGACCAAAGCCACTTCAATGTGCTTGCTGTAACTAAGGTGCTGCTGATTGCTGAACTCTTAGCATCCCCGAAAGAGGGGTAGGCGGGGTGTGTGCAAGAGGAAACTACTGCATTGCTGTGTACTTGCAGTCAATATCTTCAAGCTAAGCCAACTTAACATTCTTGGCAAAAAAAAAATCTAATAATAGGATAGAGAACCACTTTGGATGCTCTTTTCAAACATGACAACTGTATATCATACCTACTAGTTACCTAGCAACATTGCCGTAATTGGATTTCAAATAATACCCATGACTTAGCAACTGTCCACAATAATTATATCAATACGGAAAACGTGAAAGGGTTAAAATGATGTTAAAATCTGCTTTTGCAGCGCTCAAAATTACCACTTCAATTGACAAGTTGGGGTGTGGCAGTTTAGAAACTGATGTTCTAGGTATAATAAACATATTACTGCAAAATAAACATTACATGAAAATTTTGGCTTAAGAGTCATTACAAAAAAAAAGACATACTATATCAAATTTTACCTTTCTGCACTATTTCACAACAGTACTTAAGTAAAGATACACTTGACAAATATGGTTCCAACTTCACCATTAGCTTCTTTCCAGGACATTACGTCATTGACATTCATGATATAAACCCGTTCACTACTTCAGGCTCTTCCATTATCTTTACATTCTCCCCGAAACAGTACTGAATTAAAATAAATTCTCAACAAAACCTCGTGAACAGCAGAATGGTTTAAAATGTCTTAACACAATTTTTAGGGGCGGGGTATTTCTGATATCTTGCGAAATATACAGTTTGGCAAATATTAGACAGCCTTCATTAATGGAGCTGCTGATGTCATTATCATAGTGAGCATCAGCACTCTGCCTGAAAAATACGAAGTGAATTATTTTTAAAACTAAATTTGGAATTATTTATTAAAGATTTATTTTGGCTACAGCAAAATGCCGAAGTTATTACTGTCCTAGTAATTATTGTTGTCCTACACTAATGCATGCTGAGAAGGTTGCTCGTTTACAAATTTGCATACATTCCTTTACATAGGTAATGATGGAAACTAAATTGGTTTGAAATTGTTGCCTTAAAAAAACTATTCTCAGTGACGGTTACGTAATTAGTATAGCAACCACATTATGCCTTATTTTTATAATCATAGACACTTTTTGATTACTTTCACTTCCTCTACCCACGTAGTAGGCAGAGGAGGTATTATATTCCACCAAAAAATTCGATACCGAGATTTCACCGGAAATGTTTGAGGCCCCTCAAATTTAAAAGAAAATCAAAAAGGTTCGCGTGTGTGTCTGTGAACAGCATAACTCAAAAACGCACAATTCTATGAACACAAAACTTGTTATTTAGGTTCAGGACCTTCCAAAGATATCATACAAAGATTTTCAAGAAAATCCTCCTCATCCCAAATTAGGTACCAGGGAAACCTTTTCAACATTTTTCATTTTCTAAAACTGGCTCCAACGATTTTGATTAAAATACCATGTATTAAAGCTATTACATGGCAAATAAGATGGATATTTTGAATTTTCTGGGAATAGCCTGTAAAGTCTTCCTCGTTCGGAAGGAATTTTGTATAATCATGTGTAAGTGGTAAACGCTAAGCGGTAGACTTAAACTTACTACACAAAAAACGTAGAGCTCTTTAAAACCCACAATTTATTTCATAACCTTTTTAACGCTTAACGTCCTTTAACCGATTAGGCTACATCGGACGTTGAATGAAAATGGGTGATATGATGCTCAAATGAGCCTAGGGCCCATAGAACTTAAGAGTTAAC
This sequence comes from Deroplatys truncata, assembly GCA_030765065.1. NCBI lineage: Eukaryota > Metazoa > Arthropoda > Insecta > Mantodea > Mantidae > Deroplatys > Deroplatys truncata. The sequence continues at coordinate 1,025,384 of CM060976.1, forward strand.
CGACATTCATCTTTCAGGTTAAGGGAAAACCCCGGAAAACGAAATTTACCGGGTAACTCACCCTAACAGAGATTCGAAATCGGGACTCCTAAATGTGAGGCAGACACGCTACCCCGACACCACAGAGGTGGCCGTAACCTTTTGCTGCATCATCCATTTCCGAGATATCTGCTAATGGTTTGAATTGTTCAATACTTAGCCATTTTTTAAGGATACCTATGGTTGAAGATTTAAAATTTTAAACTAACAATACTAGTTTTCTGAAAGTTATACCATATATATATTTTTTTTTTAATGCAAGTATATTAAATCCGAAACTTCATCCATTTTGTTGTAATGGTTTAAAGTGTATGGACACATGTGTTTGTTATTTTGTTATGTCACTTAAAATGTCGATTGCGGAAAAAATATTGAAATTTTGGCCTGATATTGTAACCAAAGGTTTACAATAAATGTGTTTTTTAAAATTGCCCTAGGTTTTTCAGCATCTCATTTAGTTTATGCTCTAACATTTTTTAAATCTTTCAGTACATATACACGCACGGACATGTTTCCAAAATGCTTTATTTGGTTTTAGGACACCTCAAAACTTATATTTCCGGTGAAATCGCGGTATCCAGTTTTTGGGTGGAATGCAATACTTTCCCTAATTGCTATGCGTAGTAGAGACAGAAAAAATGGCATTAATAAAAAAAATGCTGATTTTTCTATGTCCTCCCGGCGATTCGCCGAAGAGTCTCAGCGATTTTGCAGCAAACAAATGTTTCAGGGGGGTTTTGGTCAATGGAGACATTATCAACCGTGAATATCTGGTATATTCTCCTAGCCAAGGATCGTTGTTCTGTGCATGTTGTAAATTATTCAGTGGTACCTCTCAATTTGCAACATGTTTCCGGACTGGAGCCATGCTTGAATACGAATATCTGAACATGAAAATTCTACCTCCCACAGAGGCTGCGTGTTAAAATTGAAAAATCAGAGGAAACGAGATGAATATAGTTGACAAACGGTTGTTCATCCAGTATGAACATGAGGTTACGTATTGGAGAAATGTGCTAAAATGATTGTTTCTGTAGTTAAGAAGCTAGTGTCTAGGGGTCAAAGAGACAAAGAGGTATTTCGCTCTATGAAAACTGGAAATTTCATGTTGTGTCTGGAATTAATTACAAAGCATGGTTCTTCTTTGGCTGACCATATAGCAAGGTTTGATAAGCCGAAAAAGAATTTACTTCGTACTTGTGATCAGCAACCTATGAACATTTAATACGTCTTATGGGGAGATCAATGACCACCAAAAGAAAGGTAATGATGTTATCTCTTCTAAAAAAAAAGCTTCAGTTATAGTAGCTTCTACATCAGATATATCTCACAATGAACAGTTCAGTATAGTCGTTAGATACATAACTGAAGATGGGCTCTCAGTTGAAAGATTCCTGTGTTTTACACAAAAATGAAGCCACACTGCAGAGCAGCTTGCTGAAGCAGTTTTAAATTATTTAGAACTTCGTGGACTGCGACATGACAATTGGAGAGGTCATTCATAGGATAACGCAGTCAACATGTCTGGCGTATTTTCCGGCTTGCAGGCAAGCGTCGTCCTCCGTGGTGTAGTGGTTACCATGCTAGCCTCTAGTTCGGGAGGTCGAGAGTTCAAACCCGGCGGAGGACGATGGATTTTTTTCAGGCGTAAAAATCCGCAGCATGGCATCCTTCGGAAGGGAAGTAAAGTAGGTGGTCTCATGTCGTAGATTTACAGCACGTAAAAGGTGGTCCCATGTCGTAGATGAACCTCAAGCTGATAAACAGGCCTCTCAGCAAAGCTAATGATCTTTCACGCCCAATATAGAATAGGACGCTAAGGACCACAGCAATTCAAGAGCGACCATAAATAAAACTCAGATTCAATTTAATTTGTAGGCAATGACCGAAACTCTTTAATTTTCCTCACTCCATCTTCAGTTAACTCGCTGACTCTAGTTGGATCACTATGCTGCACAGCTTCAATGTGTTTTTTAAGCTAAAGTTCAGTTCTTTGCTGATTCTACAGGTAGATGGAACATCTCGGAAACATTTTTTGATTCCGCGAGTGTGACACTGAAGTCATAGTCAACAATTCAATGGTGCGCAGTGAGGATGCTTGTAAGAGCTTGAATGTAGATTGGAAAGTAGTGTTTTCTGCATTAAGAACAATTTCAGAAAATGGGAGTGGTTGAGTTAGATGTGAAGCTGTGGGTCTTTTTAAAAAGTTAAGTAGTTATTGAGATAGCTTTAATGACAATGTGGGGTTGTATTCTACTACAGTTTGTCAAAGCAATGAAAAAACTACAAGCCGAGGATGTAAACATTTCTACTTCTGTTGAAATGTATGACTCTCTTACAATGTCACACACGCTAAATACGGCTTTGTCACTGAGACAGAACCTTTGGAGAATTTTGATGCATGATAACGATCACAAGGTTTGTCACATATCACACATGCGCAAGTGTGTTCGGATTCTAGGAATTTCTTCCTGTTTCATTTTCAGAGCGTTTTTCGGTTCTTTTTCTGAGTCAGATGATTCATTAAAAAATGTCTTTACTTTGATTTGACGCTTCCCTTTTGGATTCTGAGCAACTGAAAGAGATGGAACTGATTCGGGATTCCTGATCTCCATAAGTTTCTTTTCAACTGAATCCTTGAAAATTCAAAAATATGTCTAAAGCTCAGTTAAAAGCATTGTGAAAGTATCATACACTTCAACACAAGTAGAAATGTAGCAGAATACAACCCCACACTGTCATAAAATTTAACACTTAACTATTTAAGAAGACCTTCAGCTTCACATGTAACTCCACCACTCTCATTTTCTGAAATTGTTCTTAATGCGGAAAACATTGCTTTCCAATCCGCATTCAAACTCTTACAAGTATCCTCAATTTGCACACTATCGAGCTGTTAACAGTGACTTCAGTGTCATACTCGCAGAATTAAAAAATGTTTCCAAGATTTTCCATCTGCCTGTAGAATTTGCAAAGAAATGTTATAAACCTTGAATTAACTAAAAAAAAAGTATTGTAGCTGTGCAACATTATGCAGTTCCTGAGCCGAACATGGAATTGAGAAAATTAGAGAGTTACGGTTCTTTATTCTTGCCTGCAAGTCTGAACATACCCAGACATGTTGACTGCATTGACTGATCTCTATAGTTGTCAAGTTTCAGTATATGCAGTTCTAAAGAATTCAAAATTATTTCAGAAAGCTTCTCTTCAGTGTGGCTGGATTTTTATAAGATACAGCCAACTGATCGCCCATCTTCAGTTGCGTTTCTAATTATTATACTTACCCGGTCATTATCTGGCATAGAAGATACTATGAACGAAAAATATCTAGAATAAATAATACATTACTTATTCCTTCGTGGTCATTGTATTCCCTATAAGAGTATTAAAGCTTAATAATTTGCTGGTGATAGGTGCAAAGTAAATCTTTTTCCGGCGTTACCTTACCTTGCTATATTGTCAGCCAAAAAAGAATCATACTTTGCATTTAATTTCAGACAATAATGAAATTTCTATTTTTCACAGAACCAAATACCTCTTTGTCTCCACGATAAGCTAGACCCCCTTCTTAATTACAGAATTATTTTTGCACATTTCTCCAATACGTAACTTCACGTTTGCTGGGTGCGCAACCGTTTGTCAATTCTATTTATCTCGTTTCCTCTGTTTTTCAATTTTAACAAGCAGCCTCTGTGAGAGGTAGAATTCTCATGTTCAGCTATTCGTATTCCAGCATTGCTCCACTCACAGAAATCTGATGCTGTAAATTGAGATGCATCACCGAATAATTCATAACATTCACAGGAGAACTATCCTTGGCTAGGAGAATATACAACTTAATAATTTCCCCAATCACACAAAACCTCTGAAACACTTTTGCTGCAAAATCTCTTTGAGCCGTCGGCGTATTGCCGCGAGGAAACAGAAAAATCAGCATTTCTGTTTTGATTCATACCACTTTCAACCGAATAATCCAGCATCTGATCAGTGTTCTCCCAATAAAATAGGTCATTACTGGAAACAGAAAAATCCGCTGCTTTAGAGAGTGCACATTCTTGACATTCTTCCGGAACTCCGAAAGTGGGAACTTCCGCAATACATTTACCGTGTAGAACTCTAATTTCGCCAGGACTTTAGAGCTACATCATTCATTTTCTTCCTCATCTTCACTGCAACTTCACCTAAATACTCAGAGCTACACTGTTCACTTTTAGCTCTACAAAAATGCGAGTCCATTCGAGGTAATTTCTGTAAAGTGATGCAGTAATTTGTATCACAAATTACTTAAATGTAAATAATGATTGTAATATGAATATGCATTATTATGTGACATTAATTTGAGATATTTGTTTATTGTAATTATTGTTGGGAAGTAAATTTATACTGCCTTACTGAAACTGACAATAATAGCGTGCAATAATGCAGCGAGGGGGTGAGCTGTTTATCATTATTGGAAACGAGGAAGTTACGTAATGTTGGCGCGTTTTCCTTTAGAATCTTCTGGAACCTTTCCCTAGAGCATATGTATTCATAATTTTCATTGGATATAAAAATAGACGCTAATGTTGGCGCGTTTTATTAGCCAATTGCAGCTCAGTTATAATCTTTAGGCATATCGGGTGTAGGAGTATAAAAGGTAGGTTAGAGGTAAAGACCCCGTCAGTTCATCAAAAATCTTTGTACACTACACGTCGCCTTCAGTCCGCCAGTTCGTCGAAAATATTTGTATGATACACGTCGCCTTAAGTCCAGCAGAAATATTACACGTCGGCTATTGATTCGCAAGTTATGCGTATAAGAGTTATGAAAAATCTCAAGTATGGTAAAGTTAATTATACAAAAGTTTGAAGTACGTGAATTAAAAGTGATCAGTAATGAAGTTATTATAACAGTTTCAGTTTGGCGAGTGTCAAGATCAATGTGTAAATGTGATAGTAAATGTGTTCGACAATAAAAGTGTAAAACAAATTTTTTCATCAGTGTTATCTTTGGATAAGAGACTCCCTTCCGTTTACACAACCTGTATAAAGAGAAGTGCTTGACCAAAAGATCATAGCTAGCCGGAGGACAGTGAACAAAAATTAAATAAAATAACAGTAGCATTCTTTCAAACGAACACTAATACTACCGCAAATTGCTAACACCAGATGGAGCTACAAACCTAACAAAGAATCACGTCACAAAATGGCTTCACCATGTTGAGTAAACACATATACAAATAACATTATAAATTTACCATCGCAAATTGGCTCCCAAACGTGGGGCTCAACAAATTAAATAATATTACAAGTAAAAACCGCCACAAAAGGTTTATTATGCCTCTGTCATTTTACTTTCTCTACTACGTATGGTAAATAGGGAAAGTATTGTGTTCCACCCAAAAATTCGATACCGACATTTCACCGGAAATACAATTTTTGAGGCACCCTGAATAAAAAAGGCACTTTTAGAGAAAGGTCCGCGCGCGTGCATGACTGTGAACAGCATAACTCAAAAACGTAAAGTCGGATAAATACCAAACTTTGTATGATTTAGGTTCTTAACTTTCAAGGATACGACACGAAGATTTTTAAGAAAATCTCCCACCCCAAACTACCCTTTACATGGAACGTTTTTGGAACTTTTTTATTTTCTAAATAATGGCTCTAACGATTTTGATTAAAATACAATATATTAATGATATGTACATGACAAATAAAATTTATATTTGAATTTTCTGGCAACAGCCTGTTAAGTCCAGTTCAGTTGGAAGAAATTTTGTATAATCTTGCACAACTGCTAAACGTTAGCAACAGACGAAAACGTACAACATAAAAATGTAGATCCCTTTAAAGCACACAATTCAATTTAAATAATTTTTGTGGCATAAACCATTTCTGAGATATCCGTTACTAATGGTTCGAATTGTTTATTTCTTGAAGTCCTTTGAGCATTCAGTTGTTTCTCGCGATTGCATGGAACAAGAAAGGACAGCGTATAGTGTTCAGTTCTTAGACTTATGACTATCGGTGTTCCCTTTGAATCTGCAACGAAATTTGTAATGTAACTATTTTTGTAAAGCCTTATTTGGATTAAAATATAGTAGATAGAAAAATAAGCTTTAGTAAAAATAGTTTGTATACCCAATAATAAACTATAGAGGGTAGAGAAAGTCATGTGAATGTATCAATGAGATTTTTCTTCGGTATTCCTTGGATATGCAGCACCACTTAGCCTAGATCATCCATCCAAACCGCTGTCGTGAATTGAAAAAAAAAACAACTGCAATTTAGAGTACTGGAAGCTGAAGATACTAATCGCAGTTTGATTATATCAAATACAAAAGCAACTTCGCGGTGAACAGTTAGTACTCGAATTACATACCTTAATTTCAAGTGGAGATCCACATGGAACGATGAACCCACCAAGCCATTAATGTTGTGTATGACGCCAACATAACCATGAATGGGTGAAGAATTGAAGAACACGCTACTCGCGATATCTCGTAGGTTATGCGATTACGTGGATAGATATCTCGTACCGTAATCTACCAGATTAATGCGCTCGTACACGGAGGAGGTGGAACAATAGTATAATACGAGTTTAACGCCAGTAAGAAATGTTTGTCAAACTTTGCCAATAAATTATTGAATGCATGAACGATAATGCAATGCACATGAAAATTATACTTAAAAACTAATTTTTCTGTGTCAATATTTTGCCGCCCGAAACGTGTACTTCTCTTCAAAGTTACACATATTTCACGTGCCTAAATACGGCCCTGGGTGGCGGCATAAATGGAAACTGGGGTACCGTTATACAAATGGCAGGGAAGGTAGCAATAATATTGTTTCCTTAGCTAGAGTAAAGTGCTGATACCTTCCAAGTTTGAATTCTTAATCTTTAATAAGATGAGCGTTATCGTTTTTAAAATTAAACATTTTCTAAAAATTCTATACCTATGGAGACATCCAGCTAGAAACGTTTTTGAAATTAAATGTTAATTTGCTATATTAAGCACCCAGTTGAATGCAATACGAAGTATTTTTACTTTCTCTACTACGTATAGTAAGTAGAGGAAGTATTGCATTCCACCCAAAAATTCGATACCGAGATTTCACCGAAAATACATGTTTTGAGACCCCCTGAAACCAAAAAAGCATTTTTGGAAACATGTCCGTGTGTGTGTCTATGTGTGTGTGTGTCTGTGAACAGCATAACTCAAAAACGAACATTTGGATAAACACCAAACTTGGTATTTAGGTTCAGTATCTTCCAGAGATGCGACACGAAGGTTTTCAAGAAAATCCCCCCACTCCAGACTACCCTTTACATGGAACATTTTTCGAAAATTTTAAGTTTCTCAACAATGGCTCTAACGATTTTGATGAAAATATCATATGTTTAAGATAATGTCATGAGAAATGAAATGTATATCTCGAATTTTCTGGGAATGTCTCCAAAAGTATTCTTCATTGTGAACGACTTTTACATAACTGGTAAACCATAAGAGATAGACAAAGGTTTACTACACAAAAAATGTAGATCGTGTTAAAATACACAATTTATGCCATATACATTTCTTTTGTTGAGTGAACCGTTTTCGAGATATTGCTTGTTATTCCCTTAAATTTTCCAATACTTATACCTTTTCTCAAATTCGTTATTCATTTTTACTTTCTCTACTACGTATAGTAAGTAGGGGAGGTATTGTATTCCACCCAAAAATTCGATACCGAGATTTCACCGGAAATTTTGAGACCCCCCGAATCCAAAAAAAAAATTTTGGAAACATGTCCGTGTGTGTGTCTGTGTGTCTGTCTTGAACAGCATAACTCAGAAACGAACAGACGGATAAACACCAAACTTGGTATTTAGGTTCAGTATCTTCCAAGGATGCGACACGAAGGTTTTCAAGAAAATCCCCCCACCCAGATTACCCTTTACATGGAAGATTTTTCGAAAATTTTAATTCTCTCAAAAATGGCTCTAACGATTTTGATTAAAATATCATGTGTTTAAGATATTTTTATGACAAATAAAGTGTATATCTTGAATTTCCTGGGAATGTCTCCAAAAGTATTCTTCATTGTGAACGACTTTTGCATAACTGGTAAACCATATGAGATAGACAAAATTTTACTACACAAACAATGTAAATCGCGTTAAAATACACAATTTATGTCATATACATTTTTGTTGTTGAGTGAACCATTTTCGAGATATTGCTTGTTATTCCCTTAAATTTTTCAATACTTATTTTCTCAAATGGGAATTCGTTATTCATTTTTTTGTCTTGGATATGCAAAGAGTATTAATCTGTGGGAAAGGAATGGTGCTGCACCTAGCAACCAGCTATTAAGAGATATGTATGTGCTTAAAGACTACTGTATTTCTATATTGCCCTTGTAAATATATATTCCCCTTACATCTACAAGAACATTAGCAATAATATAGACTCTGCAAATGTTTATCTCGATTAACATGAAGTAGATGGAGAATAAACGTTTGTATAAATAGTTTGTACAAGAGTAGAGAAAGTCATGTGAGTGTAACACATCAGATTTTTTCTTTGTAAACACAGTAGGTGCTGTCAATAACAGCCCAAATCTTCTTATATTGCAAATAATGTAATTGCGCCGCCACTGCCTTTCTTTTGACCTGTGTTACCCCAACTTTCTGCCCGTTTCTAGACTCACGGGTATAGGGGCTAAAAGGTGTGACGTGACAGTGCATTGCCTGTTCTATCGCTAGTGAGTGTACAAACTGTGCTTACAAAGCTTATTTTTCTGTCCACTTCATTTTAATCCAAATAAACCTTTGCAGAAATAGTTACATTAGACATTTGGTTGTAGAAACAAAGGGAATAGCGACAGTCAAATATTTAAGAACTGGACACTATACGCCGTCTTAAAATTCCATACCTTTTCCATGCAATCGTGAGAAACAAATGAATGTTTTGAAACGACTTTGAAAAGAATGACCAAGTACTCAACAATTCGAACCCTTAATAAGGGGTACTCGGAAAAAGCTAATACACCAAAAATTATTTTAGATAAATTGTGTGTGTTAAAGATATGACTATATTTCTTGTATTGTACGTCTTCTTCTATCGCTTAACGTTCACTAGTTATACAGGATTACACAAAATCCCTTACGAATGAACAGGACTTCAAAGGCTATTCCCAGAAAATTCAAGATATACATTTTATTTGTCAAAAATGCTTCTTTGGGATTCAGGGTGCATCAAAAACTGTATTTCAGTTACAATCTCAGTATCGTATTTTTGGATGGAATACAATACTTTCTCTGCCTACTATTTACACTCGCTTGCATTTATGCTGTCATCACAGCTTTGGGAGACATTCTACTGACATTCACAGATGGTGTATGTATCTATTGCAATTATGTGTATCTGTTTTTACGTTTTCGCTCATTCACTGGCGTCCTGTTTTACGTGCACCATTCTAAAAGGTTAAATATAACATTTCATTTATGGACGATCTTTTACTGCTATGCTTCTTAATGTCCCATTCTATACTGGGCAGCAAAGACCAGTGCCTCTTTATGAGGTTCTTTTACGTGTCGTAAATATGCGACACAAGTCCAACGGCTTTATATACCTTCCGAAGGAAGCCATAGTAAGCATTTTTGCGCTCCCTCCGCCGGGTTTGAACCTAAGCCCTCGTGCACAATTCCAGATTATTCACGTATGAATATGTAAATTTGAGCAATATCTTAACTCGTCATCCCTTATAATAACCGTGTTTGAATATATAACTAAATAAAACCCTGTTTTGCACAATATCTTCACGAAAAAATATTTTTTAGCAACATAGTGTAAAACTGAAATACATTACAGTTTTTACTCTAAAAAGGACACATTTGCTAACATTACTGGAACCATCTGTGCAATCCAAAATGTATAACTGAACAATACGCACTGAATCACTCACTTATCGTCCTCTATCGGTGGCATTGTAGCCTCTAGTTCCCGACGTCGTGTGTTCAACCCCGGCGGAGGGCGATGGAGTTTTTCGGGCATAAAATTCCTAGCATAGCTTCCTTCTGAAGGGAAGTGAAGCCGGCGGTCCCGTGTTGTAGATTTACGGTACATAAAAGAACCTCAAGTCTGATAAAGAGACCTCTGAGACCGGTCTCTCACGCCCAATAGAGAATTGGACGCTAAGGACCACAGCAGTTAATGAGCGTCCATAAATAGAACTCAATTTAATTTAATTTACTTGTCACCCTATGAGAACAGCCGTGAAATGTAACATTTACATTTAGAGCCAGAGTTCTTCCAGCATCTACGAGATTCTGTGTCTAGGCGGCTAAATCAAGTATTGGACAAGAATTGAGATTGGACAGGTTATTAAAATAATGTCAAGTAAATGTGTCCTCTTTGAGAGTAAAAGGTATAATTTATTTCAGTTTTACATTATGTTGCCGTTAAAAATAGCTCTTCGTGTATAACAGGGTTTTATTTAGTTATATAATTAAACGTGGTTATTATAAGTGATGACGAATAAAGCTATTGCTTGAAGTTATACATTCATGTGTGAATAATCTAGAATTGTACACGGAAAACAGGACGCACTGCATGCGCGAAAATGTAAACAGATATACGCACCTCCTCTTTGCTATAGCTGCAAATTCCACCTTTGAGGGCAGGTAGAATGCCTCCCAAACAAAGCAGCATAAATGGAAGCGAGTGTACGCAAAAACTGCATCTAGGAGTGCTGGTAAGAATTTCCAACCTCCTCTTAACATTCGTGGATTTCATTATCAAAAATTTGTACGGTCTATCGAGATTGCATGGCTACCGGACAAAAAGGCAGCAACATTACCCATACAGAGATTCCCCTTCCCCCAATTAACATTTCCTTTTTCATTGCTATACCGGTCCAAGTATGTCATAAACCACTGAATTGGCGGGAAATAAATGTATTATGTTGAGTTTCCCGATGAGTATACATTTCAGTACATGCAAAACCCTTAAATAAGTAATAGGTTTTGCAGTGTGCATGTTTGTGTGTGTTAAACTCTCTAAACTGAAATGTATAATGTTTATATTAGGTCGATATCGACAACTGAATAAAAATGATTTATTGTTGTGTAGCTTACTGCAAGCCAAAGCAAGAAAAACAATGTGACCTGTCAGTCCATACATTCCTAAAAACAACGAACTAAAACAGAATTGATGCTTAGTGATTTCTTACTAAAGAGATAAGCTGGGCTCTCTTTGGACACTGCCGTCCTCCATGGACTAGTAGTACCGTGCTAGCCTCTAGTTCCCGAGGTCAAGGGTTCAAACCCGGCGGAGGACGATGGATTTTTTTCAGGCGTAATCCTTAGCATTGCCTCCTTCGGAAGGGAAGTAACGCCGGTGATCCCGTGTCCTAGATTTACGGCACGTAAAGGAACCTCAAGCCTGATAAGAGGCCTCTGAGCAAAATTTTCGGTTTTTCACGCCCGATATATAATGGGACGCTAAGGACTAAAACTAAATTTTCAATTCCTTTGGACACTAGGGCCAAAGTCTGTGGTCTGTAGTAGGCATTTCAAATTGATTAGAGCATCAGCACATCTACAAAGTGCTTATTTCCTAAAGTTGTGCCATCATTACTCGAAGGCTACTCATCACATAAAAAAGTGTTCAATCTTGAATGTGCGGAAGCAAAGCAAAGCATATCAAAGGTGAGAAAGAAAGAAAGAAACATATCCATAAAGAAATCGATATGTTCTGTACCAAGTAAGTTTAATGCGACATTCGGTGGCGCTTCAATTGCACAAGGTACATATGACAATCACATGCATTTCAGCTGCAAAACAAATACAGAAAACTATATGTACATAATGCTCTTCTCGAAAAAAAACACAATTCCCAAAATTCTTTAAAATTTAGCACAAATAGGTGACTAGAAAACGTAGAAAATAGAAACAGGCCGGCTCAGGATTTAAAAGCAAATTACGGGATATTTAAAGCAGAAGTTCTGCAATACGGAAAAGCAAAATAAGAAAACCAAACAGCTTAGCAAAAAAAAAAAAAAAAAAAAAAGTTGCGGGTGAAGAAGGGATTTAAAATATCTTGTGCATTAACAGCAGCAGATATTACATTTTTTCAATCAAGAGGCGGATTAATATGTATGTTAATTCTTCAGAAGGTACAAAAAACTATTTTAAATGTAAGCAAATTTTATTTCCGGGAGCAAATCTACAAATAGTCAACAAGGGGCGATCGATTACCCCATACGGATATATCACTAATAACTAAGCATTTAAGTAAGCAGTATAATATTTAAATTACCCCTGTGTTGCAGATTATGTTTGTAAATAATGAGCTATAATCCCACAGACAATGTCTAATTTTTTAAGGTTTTCACGCTCCTTAATGTTGAAAGTGACCATTCGAACCTGCATTGTGTTACTGGTATGACACGTATAATGATTAGAAGTTCCCTGATGTTTGGACAGAAGTTGCTTTTGGTGTGAAGAAGAGCTTCAATAGCCGTTTTTGGTTTGCTTTGTTGAATTTCACAAAAGTTAAACCTTATTTTTAATTCATCTCTAAACTCTGTAATAGTTCCTTGTAGCTTTTACTAAATCGTCAATATCTTAATTCAGGTCATTTTCAAAATCTGGTATAAATGACTGAAGCTTAAGGTTGTGACTGCGTTTATCACGTGAGCATCTAGTGGACAATTCATTGAAAACGTAATCCCAGAATGAAGAAAAACATTAATGCTATAATGAAACTTCTGGAGAAGTTGCAGCAGCAATATTGCTTTGATAAGTTTTTGTCGTTCTCCGTGGAATAATGATACGGTTCTAGCCTCTAGTTTCCAAGTTCGCGGGTTCAAACCCGGCGGAGGGCGATGTATTTTTTTCGGGCGTAAAAATTCATAGCACGAATTCCTTCGGAAGGGAAGTAAAGCCGGTGGTCCAGTGTCGTAGATTTACGGTACGTAAAAGTACCTCAAGCTTGATAAAGAGACCCCTGAGTGAAATTTCCGGTCTTTCACGCCCAATGTATAGAATGGGATGCTAAGAACCATAGCAATTAAAGAGCGTCCATAAATAAAACTCAATTTCATTTTATGATAACTAGAGTAATTATAAGCTTAAACATTAGGACAGAGATTAGTAAATATGTGCATTTAACTTGAACTCTCCGGTTCTTCTAGGAATAACGCGATTTCAGGGAAAATCTCCTTATATTGTAAAATAACATCGTGCCACTCAATCCACCGGGTTTCACATAATAGTGTTAATTTGAGGCAGTATATTATATCACATCACTGTGAATGCCAGAGTGATTGTAATGTAAATTAACATTATTGTATGACAATTATTTCAGATGTTTGTTAGCTATAAGCATTGTTAGGAAATAAATTTACACGGCCTCACTGAAACTGACAATAGGAGTGGGTAACAATGAAGCGAGGGAGTGAGTTGTTTATCAATTAGAAGAGACAAACAAATGCCGTCAGGTTAGCGCGCCTTTCTTTAGAAATGGAGGGAATATCTTCCCTAGAGCATATTGTCGTAGCCTCTTCTTATATTTGCTCAAAAATGATGGGAGCTACTCGCTTGTAAGAGAATGTACCGGGAAATTAATCAAACTTCTAACGCGGCGAGGCTACGACGAGGGACGCAGCTAAAGAAAATACAGAAAATATTACTAATTCGAAACGCTACATGGCTTAAAGGTAGGAAAGGACTCTACACTAACATAATTAAGACTTTCCTTAAATGGATGGCTCACAATTTATTATATAAAGATAGATGCTTAGATAGCAGTGCTTACACTTCCTAGCCCAATGTCTGTCGGCGAGGCCATCATCTTAGCACGGAGAAAGCAGTTGCACACCCTTACAGCTCGAAGGTTACCTCCTGACTCCCTTACTCAAGCCACGCCAACCTCAAGCGTCAGTGAAGCCAAACAAACTCATCCCCTCCTAAAGTGCCTAGTTCCCCCTACTCCAAACCAACTGCCAACTCAAATCCCGGTGACCAGAGAGACGTATGTCCTATAATCTCTGCATACGTCACATCTCCCCCTGGCCACCGAGATCGACGCCCTCGTCGACACAAGGCAAATAATCACAGAAAAATTACAAAAACAAAAATGACATACAAAGAAAAATTTATACATGTGTATGGAACACCCACGCGAAGATATAAAAGAAATCAAAGTGGGCTTTTTTAAGAATCTCGAGTCTTTTCGGATAATGTGATAATTGAGCACTTATGCTCGAGCACCCCGCACACGCACACACACCACGCTGCCTCTGTCACACGCACACTACACTGCACCTGAGAATGAAGGTCCGATGGAACTGTTTGTGGGTAAGTTTATAGTGTACCCACAACGACGACTTATCCTGGCTGTAGTGTTGTTGTTTCTGCAGGTCGTTGGTGATGACAACAGGGTGGGCAGTCGCTGGCTTGGACTGCCCCCCAAAATAGTGGCTCCTTATGCCACAGCAGTGTAGTGGCTGCCCGACAGCTCTCCTGTGGTGACTCTGGCACATCTGGCGTGAAACGTGGGGATGCTCGTCTTATCCGCTCGAGCTCCGCCATCAACAAAATAACTACAACAAACACCAAAAAACAGTAGAAAGGGTGCTCCAACAAATAGTCACACATAAAAAAAGTATGTCATGTACAATCAGATATTTGAAATGTTTAAAAGTTTGCACTCAAAATTCTTTTAACATGGGGCAAAGAGAGAGAAAAAAAAAGAAATGACTACATATTGACATGAGAACTAAATTTTATAGGGGGTGGCCATCCAAATTTTAACACACAATGCTTCACAATCCAAATAGAACATTAGAACAAAATCAGAATACATTAGCATTATATCAGTAACAGTGACTTTTTCATACAATAACATGACAGAAAAAACTTATTTGGGATCCCAATATTAACTCTTAATGACCAGCTGGTACCACTAACAAAAGAAATTAAGTGCACTTACAAGACAATCACACATGACAATGAAATGAACTCATTCACACTGACCATGGCCCAAATTATGCACAACACTCACTTAACTAGCTACTAAAAACTACTGTATGCATTACTACAACCTACACCACGTGACATGCTTTCAACTACGATTATCATACTCTGTCACTAATACAATTTCTCCTCTACATTACTATCTTCCTCATCTCATTATTATCATCATCTCAAGCATAATCATAATCATCATCATCAGTATTTCAATCATCATCATTACTTCCGTGATCATCAACTTTATCTCAACTTTCAATTTTCTCTTTGAAAACAAAACATCTTCACCGACGTGTCTGATTTAACATGCTGCAAAGTCAAAAATATCTAACATAGGCATAACCTTAAAGGAATCAAATTAACATTTCAGGAATGACACAAATATCATGATATTATACTGTTGCATCCACATCCTCCGAATCAAAATTAAGCTGGAAAACAGGTGGTATTAAAACTTGCTATCTAAGATGGTAATAAACTTGTTGCATAAACACAAAAAGAATTATTCTCATTCCATTCACTTCAATACATGTACTCACTCGTGTGAATACATCACACACGCTATACTGGGCACGTTGCAGCAACACCAATAAGCAAAATCTCTGAAATCATCACATCACATTAACTTTCCCGGTACATGTAGCCCTCCTGAAAAATCAACACATTTATACTACAACTGTCGGGGTTACACTTTGGCACTTCCACCGAAGCTGACATCATCTCATCTCTTCTCCTCTCTTTACCACCGTCGGGGTTACTCTTACGCACATCCACCGAGGCAAATATCAACTCATATCTCTCACATAACCTCAGACTACGCCGTCGGGGTTATTCTTTGGCACTTCCACCGAGGCAAATCTCACATATATCACATAACCTCAAATATACACATACATACACACACTATTCATGCAACAATTTTCTGCAAATAAAGATCACAGCATCATTATGAAACCCAAAATCAAATCAAATCGAATGCAACAAAACAAAATCACATCATTACTCAAAACAATACTGTCGCAGAACATTCCTGAAAATGAAAGCTCAATTAAGCACACGGTACCCAAACATATTCCTGCAGCACAACACAACAAAACAAATGATTTGCAATGCCCAAAACATAATTCAAAATTTAAGTTACACCAAAATAATAAACTTTCCAATTTAGCAGAGACATTCATAGCACACATTATTCCTGAAAAGCAAAGCTTAATTAAGCATCAGTCAGTGACACAATAAAAATTTAGCATACCTGTGTGGGTCGTGAAACTGTTTCATTCATCCAAACTTTAGCACTTACATACTTACAGGTTATGTTTTTTACTTTCTCTACTACGTATACTAAGTAGGGGAAGTATTGCATTCCACCCAAAAATTCGATACCGAAATTTCACCGGAAATACATGTTTTGAGATCTCCTGAATCCAAAAAAAGCATTTTTGGAAACATGTCCGTGTGTGTGTGTCTGTGTGTGTGTCTGTGAACAGCATAACTCAGAAACGAACAGTCGGATAAACACCAAACTTGGTATTTAGGTTCAGTATCTTCCAGAGATGCGACACGAAGGATTTCAAGAAAATCCCCCTACCCCAGACTAGCCTTTACATGGAAGATTTTTCGAAAATTTTAATTTTCTCAAATATGGCTCTAACGATTTTGATAAAAACATCATATGTTTAAGATAATGTCATGAGAAATGAAATGTATATCTCGAATTTTCTGGGAATGTCTCCAAAAGTATTCTTCATTGTGAACGACTTTTGCATAACTGGTAAACCATAAGAGATAGACAACAATTTACTACATAAAAAATGTAGATCGCGTTAAAATACACAACTTATGTCATATACATTTCTTTTGTTGAGTGAACCGTTTTCGAGATATTGCTTGTTATTTCCTTAAAATTTTCCAATACTTATACTTTTTCTCAAATTCGTTATTCATTTTTTTTATGTCCAGGACATGCAAAGAGAATGGAATGCGCCACATAGCAACCAGCGTTAAAATATTTGACTATTGCTTAAAAGCTATCATATTTCCCTTGCATCTACAAGAAAATTACCAATACGATTGACATCTCGATATCTCGATTAACATGAAGCATATGGAGAAAAGGCGTTTGTAAAATTAGATTGTACAAGAGTAGAGAAAGTCATGTGAGTGTAACACATCAGATTTTTTTTCTTATTCTTTTTACCACAAAATTCCAGTGCAATTTTCCCAAAATCTGGCAACACATATATAGCTGATTCATCACCATCCACATCGTACTGGTCCATATTAGAGGCTCATCAAACCTAATTAGGTGAAGATACTGGCAAGGCTGGTAGTAGCTCCTGAAACTTTTACTTACATGAATAAATGTGAAGCATTTTCCCCCCAAAATATGCATTGCGTAATTAAATAAACCAAGCATGGCAACGGTGAAGCAAAATTATCATTATCTTTACCACTATTTTTCCGCGAGTGTACAATGCAAAACATTTTCAATATATATGCGTGACTTCTTTCATTTTATTACTTTATTATTCTAAACAGATGCACCATACTTTTTATACACACGCAAATTTTAAACACGCAACACACGAATTTTGAAATAATTTGTTGCACTTTCGAGTCGTTAATACTTTCAATATGACGCAATCCAGAATGCAATGTTACGTAAATCAGCTCACACACGCAACCACATTATCAACGATACAAATATCACCCAATTTTCACAATTCACGAAAATATATACTTCAACACAACCAGCACGAACCACTTAGCACAGTAATATAATTTAATAGAAATACAGCCAAAGTAAGGGGAAAATGGAGTCAGGAGTTTTAGCGTCACGCCGACAGACAATGGAAAAAATAAAAAAATGAACTCAAAATTAAAATTTAAACACGGGACTTTCAGAAATTAAAGCAACAAAATTTAGAATATAGAAATAAAAAATTATGCCATCAAAATCCTTACCCTTAAGCCAAGAAACAGATTCACATTTTTAGCGACCACGTGGAGGACCAAAAACCGTTACATTTTATAGGGAAAAAAATTTTGCACTTAAAAATCTCCCAAAAAAGTTAAATTATGCCCGGCCCTCCACCAATTGTCGTAGCCTCTTCTTACATTTGCTCAAAAATGATGGGAGCTACTCGCTTGTAAGGGAATGTACCGGGAAATTAATCAAACTTCTAACGCGGCGAGGCTACGACGAGGGACGCAGCTAAAGAAAATACAGAAAATATTACTAATTCGAAACGTTACATGGCTTAAAGGTAGGAAAGGACTCTACACTAACATAATTAAAACTTTCCGAAAATGGATGGCTCACAATTTATTATATAAAGATAGATGCTTAGATAGCAGTGCTTACACTTCTTAGCCCAATGTCTGTCGGCGAGGCCATCATGCCTTAGCACGGAGAAAGCAGTTGCACACCCTTACAGCTCGAAGGTTACCTCCTGACTCCCTTACTCAAGCCACGCCAACCTCAAGCGTCAGTGAAGCCAAACAAACTCATCCCCTCCTAAAGTGCCTAGTTCCCCCTACTCCAAACCAACTGCCATCTCAAATCCCGGTGACCAGAGAGACGTATGTCCTATAATCTCTGCATACGTCACAATATGTGTTTGAATTTTGATTGGCTTATAAAACAGACGCTAATGTTGGCGCGATTTAGTAACCAATAGCAGCTCTATTATAATGTTTAGGCATATCGGGGTGAGGGAGTATAAATTCTTGAACCATAGGCAAGTATCGCGCAGTTCTACAGAATCATTCATGATGTAAACGTCGCGCAGTTCTAAGAAATCTCTCTCGCGAGTTGCACGTCAGGCAGTTCTAAGGAAGCATTCATGAGGTACACATTATGCAATTCTGCAGAATCTCTCGCGTCGTAAAGTTAGTTACAAAAATGTAAAATACGCGAATTAATATTGCGCGGCAAATAATTGATTATAGTTTCATTCGAAAATATAACAGTTTCAGTCAGGCGTGTATCAAGATTAAATCTGTGAAATTAATTAAGTGTGACGGCAATAAAAGTGTAAAAATAAATGCTTTTATCAGTGTTATCTTTTACTAACAGCTCCTTTCCGTTTACACACCCTGATCAAGAGATATTTGCTCGACTGAGAAATAATAGCTTGCCGGAGGACAAATAACCCAAAATTCAAAATAGTAAAACAATAACAGGCGCTCAGCAAATAAGATAACACGAACAGATTACTGCGATAGATTTAGTCATTTTTATGCTGAGAGCACAACTGTCTGGTTTTGTCTTCCATTAGATATGACCGCTTATTAGATAGTCTCCCTAACGAAATACACAATTTCCTCGATTGTGTCTAGAGCTTGTCTAATGGAAGTGATAGAGAACGCTATAGAAACCGACAGATTCAGCAATGCGCGGAACAATGCGTGTAGAACGCAACAGGTTGAACTACTAAAATACGGACCTGTACGCCACGAAACCGTCCTGAAGAATTTGCACCACCATCGTTTCCATGTATAGTGGTAGTGGGGTTCAGTTACAAGCTCTAGTTTTTAAGCCTCATTTAAGAATGCACTTCATAAGGGAATATTCAGAGAGCATTTATCATAAAACACTCCTGGGTAACAGTGAGAGTTTTATGAGAATATATTAAGGGGAAAACAGAATGTTTGAAGTTCAATTGAAGAATGAAATCGAAAAAGAAGAGTAAATGACAAGCATATGAAATTGTTCTCTATTGTTAAGGCAATTATTCTGAGTGGCCGCCCAGAACTTTCCACTTCGAGGGCACAAACATAGCGGTGTCACTGATTTAGAGACGAATTTTTTTAGTTTTATTTATGGACGCTCTTTAACTACTGTGGTTCTTAGCGTCCCATTCTAAATTGGGCGTGAAAGACCAGAAATTTTGCTCAGAGAACTCTTATCAGGCTTGAGGTTCTTTTACGTGCCGTAAATCTACGACACAGGACCATCAGCTTTACTTCCCATCCTAAGGAAGCCATGCTAAGGATTTTTACGCCCGAAAAAATTCATCGCCCTCCGCCGGGTTTGAACCCGCGACCTCGGATACTTGAGGCTAGCACTGTACCACTAGTCCACGGAGGACGACAGTGACGGATTTAGAGGTAAAAATACGGAGAATTTAAAGGAACTCCTCAAATTCGAGTTCACACAAAGGATGGAATTCCCAGAGGCCATCTTGCAAAGGTACCTATGATTTCTGCTCCAACAAGTAAAGCAATACAAGATGATTTGATAAACCATTGTGCTGGCATAATTGGAAAGAAAAGTATACATGATGTTAAGAGAAGGGAATATTTTTCTCTAATACTTGACGAAACTACGGGCAGCAATACAAATTAGCAATTAACATTTTGCGCGCGTGTAATTGACCTAGAAAACCATTGCTTGAGGAAGGACTTTTTAGACTTGTTGTAATGCACAATTTAAATGCTGAAGGATTGTGTAAGTTAGTACTAAATGAACTGTGAGACTTGAAATTAGATCAAATAGAACACACAGCCGACAGTATGCACCTTCATCCTTTTTACTATAAATAAGCCAAGCAAACTGTCTAACGAGATATTCTAGAAACACCTGCAATGTTCTGCTTCTAAATTTACCGGAAAGTTGTAACTTTTTTGGTGGAACCCACGGACTAATCGGGAGTCTATAGTTAGTGTCGTCGCCGCGATACTCTTAATTCACAAAATGTCCTATGTCAAGTTAATCACAATCATTAGATACAGTTCCTCTTCTTATGATGTTTTCGGTTCACACTTATTGGCACTTCCGGCACTGGCAATTCAAGTGTGCAACACAATCTATTCGGGACTACTTTTTCGTATGTCCGATCCTTAACACAAACTTCAGCACAGTTTAAAGAACTAACAAGTTTGTCTTAATCTTACAATAACAGCGGGCTACCAAGGATAGAAGTTCGAACTTCACATCGTTACTCCATTAAGTATTACTGAGAGATCTTATAACTGGAATGTGTTAAATCAACAATTAGCAGATCGCAGTCTGAGGTTCAAATTAACGAAATGGTCCGTTTCAAATGGATACTTAAATAACACAAGTCGGCATGATTGTTTTTTCTTTGCCGCTTTTCCATTATTGAAAACAGAGCTCTGGAAATCGTTTATGCAGACCTGTGTTTGATTTTCGATTATTAAAATCATCTGTGCGACTAAATGAACATACATAGTTATTACATAATTATGTTCGTTTATATTTCATGATGTTTCATTTCATTTAATATATAAAATGTAGCATATTATGATACAATAATAAAATGACGTCGTTACCTATCGCGGAGTAAATCCGGGTTCGATTCCTGGTCAGATAATTTGTATGGCGAATGCTTTTTATTTCAATAGCTTCAGTTTGATATTAACAATAGAAAAGTTACTTTCTTGCAACTGGTTATATTACAAATAAAACTGAAGTGATAATGAAAAAACAACATAATTGCTACTCGACAATGGAAAATAACGAATGCAAGAAGTACGTATGCACGGGACCACTAAGCATTATATTTTCGTATGATCGGACCAAAGGGGCCTGTTTATTCTGTATGTGGTGTTAACAGTAGAAGCTGTAGGCAAAGTTTACAAGCTTTAACATCTAAATGCCATATATGCCCATTATACATCACTAACTTCAGAATTTTCGAACACGGTGTTAAAATAATACACATATAACCTGATTTCTTCATCAGTTTCATATTGTGCATACAATTCATTAGCATGTTTGAAAACTACTTTAACTTGCAAACATCTCTCTTAATGTTGAGTCCATTATACATCACAGCACAGAGAACTTAAGAAGGTATTTTATCTTAATACGATTAGTAATCCTAGACATACAAAATACTCTCAACTTCATTTTAAGTTTCACAACGTAGCTACGTTTCATAATTAATCCCTTACTTGGAGATCCCGTAATACAATGCAATGGCAGCTTTCCCCACTTTAGGTACAGTGTCTCAATACATCCAATTCAATTAAAGTTAGTAGGCTGAGGCAACCCGAAGAAGTATTATTAAGTGTATCTACCTTGTTAGGGTTTTACCACTTAGACAGGAAGAGGATATTACAGGGCAGCGGGTGAGATTAAGGTTGAGGGGTTGAAAGGAGGTAATAGAGTTGCTCTTCGACGACTGCAGATCTGCGTGAAACCGTCCTAGTGCACTGCTGGTGGAAGGTGATTATCTAAATGTTTTGCTTATGGGTTTAACTTTGAAAGTACCAAAATTAAATTAAATTGAGTTTTATTTATGGACGCTCTTTAACTGCTATGGTACTTAGGGTCCTATTCTATACTGGGTTTGAATTACCTGTAATTTTGCTCAGAGGCCACTTTATCAAGCTTGAGGTTCTTTTATGTGCCGTAAATCTACGACACAGGACCACAGGCTTTACTTCCCTTCCGGAGGAAGCCATCGCCCTCCGAAGAGTTTGAACCCGCGACCTCGGAAACTAGAGGCTAGCACGCTAACTACTACACCACGGAGGACGACTTGAAAGTACCAAGCTACTCTTAGTAGGACTTATATTGGAGCTCAGCTTTAGCTGCTGGTTGGATTGCTCCTAGGTTTCCGGGGGGCCCATATGCTATGCGGGGAACTCGGTGACACCTCAAGCGGCGTTGTCTGGGGTTATAGTTCCCTAGAGACCGAACGATGGAGTTCCGATTCAATGGCAAAGAGTCGTAAAGTTTTACAGACCGGCGCCTAATTTCACCCTCCAGTTATGGAAGTGATGAGGCTTCATTAAGTCTCATGGGGAAGTCTCATGTGCATATAGAATAGATAGCCGGGGGGCCCTGCTCTGTACCCGCCGCTGTCGAAACAAATCAAGTCTGTGGCCATGTCCCAGATCTCGCAGGCGCAAAGAAGGGCGGGGAATATTAGAACTCGTAAAAGGCGCAACTGAAGAGGGACCAGCGTTCCGGACCCTCGCAAGGAGTCTGTGGCCCCATGGCTCGATGTGACAGGTCCGTGGTGTGCCCCTTGTTCAGGCTTGGATCTTAGCGTCGGTGGAAGAAACAATTTGCTGCTCCCGAAAATACTTGCCTACAATGTCATACTTTCAGTTAAGGACCTTTTTGTATAAATTATGCCTTTCTGGGATTACACTTTAGTTAGTAAACACCTTTTTATTCTGTTTTGTTAGAAACATTAGAAAACTTGTTGGTAAACAGTGTTTGAGGAGTAAAAATGTAGGTCCATGTAAAGAAATTAAAGAACATGGAATGGGAGTGATGAATGATGAAGTGTTAAAAATGGTAATGATGGTGTAAACAATAAACATTTCAAAACGAATAAAGGGATAAAATATAACTACAAAGATGCTGGACCATACACAGCTATCATTAACAGCAAGCGATGCAAGATCAACAAATCGATGCAATGAAATTTGGAAAAATTATGTTCCAAAGGGGTTGAAAATACATTTCAATGAATTTAGAGAAGCTAATGATTTTGTAGACTTACCAAGAAATTGTAGATGAAGAAGGTGTAGTTAAATTCATGCCAACACAGACGGTATTGTTAACCTTTAGATCTCAAATGCTTCATGGGAGAGTTTATACGCATTTCAGGTTGTGTGATTGAATTCACCGACAAACCTTCCAATGCCGAAAATGTTATCAGTTTCGACATTCTATGACATTTTTTGGAACCGAAAAGTTCGTAGGTATTGCAGTGATTAACATGTAGAATCTCAATGCAGATCAAAAACCAAAATTTATGTTAACTGCAATGAGGATCATAAATCAGACTTTAATGAATGTCCTGTGTATTTACTAGAAGTAAAGGTTCTTGAGAAAGTACAAGAATTCAGAGTATCAAGATTTTAAGCTAAAATGATGGTGAAAAATAATTTATTCTACACAGATAAGAAAATCTTAGCAATAAATGGTCAAATATGGCACTCATTATGTAAAGTAGCTTTTACAGAATTTGAAGGCTAGGTAATAAACAGGAAACAAATCAGACCTCAAAGAAAGTTTGAACAGTAATAAATCAAAAAGCTTCCCTACAACTATAAGAGAAATATCAAATCCTGAAGATAATAAAGCTGAAAAAACAGTAGAATTAAATAATGAATTGGGGGGACCAGGGGTGAGTAACGTAGATCTTTCAGTTAGTGAGAGTAAGAAGTAAAAATTTCCAAGGGCAGGAAAGTCTACTGAAAAAGTGGAAATAACGAATTACAAAGTACAAGGATCAGGAAAACAATGAGATGTCATATTCCAAAATTGTAGTTTTGAATTAGCAAAAACCCAAGGAGGATATAGTTAAACATCTTAAAGATCGATAATCAAAATCAGTCCAAGATAATTAACCTCAATAATATCAAAGTGATGTCATGGAATACTAGGAGTTTAAATAGGAAAAATCAAGAGCCACAACCTTTTAAAGCTAACCAAGAAGTAGATGTCTTCCTAATCACTGAAACAAGGTTTAGAATAGTTCACAAATTTATTATGTACAAGTACAAAATTATAGTTTCGGAGTAATATTGGAGGTATGTTGTTAATTGGTTACAGAGATAATTTAATTTTATAAATTAATGGCATAATTGAAAATCCAGATAATCCAATTCAAGGAAATATAGTTCAATTTCATGATTCAGAAATATGTAATGTATACAGATATTCGAATTCATTTATGTCTAATACTTTTTGGAAAATACATTTGAAATTAATAATAGTGAAAAAGTGCTAGTATGTAATGATTTTAATTACAAATCTACACAAAAAGGATGGAAATATAAGCATTCTAAATATACCTTTTGCCAAATGGCAGGTCAATTTAGATATTTATATCTTAAACATTGGCTCACCTGCACGCATGGGATCCTTGTCACAAGTTAACACTGCACCGATTTGAGATTTGTCTCCAAGGAATTGTTACCCAAAGTACAATGGAAAGTTTATAGTTATACTCTCGGTAGTGTTAGTTTTCCTATAATTATAATACATTTTGGAGAACCAAAAGTTAAAGTCTAGGCAAAGATTTTAAAAAATAGAAGTAAAAATATAAATTGGGACTTATTTAAGGAAGATTTTGGTAAACATACTCCAGAAATAAATATACAGGAAGATCAATTATTTCACCATTTTACAGCCAACTTCACGATTTTCGGATACTATAATTCTGCATATATTTGAAACCAAGCACAATAAGAAAACCAAGTTGGTGAAATCGGGATTTTACTATTACTATTGGCAAATGGAGGAAAACTATAAAACAGTTCACCAAGGATATGAGCTTAAAGAGTTACACTGGTGTGCAAAACCTAAAGACGAGATGGGTAAAGTAACATAAGAAATGAACTACTTGGTGGAAGTATATGAAGGTGCGGGAGCATGTTGCCAGTGGTCTCCTCACACGTACACAGAAAGCTGGACGTCACATGGTGTGAGTGTAGCGAGCCTATAGTGTCAAGTATGTGTGGTCCCGCAACACGGGACAGTTGACGATACAGGACAAGACGGTGTGTGGCAATTAGCGAGCTGTTATGGTGCACTGTAGTGGTGTTCTTCATTGCAACATGGCCCGTAGACACCATTTGGATGACTTCTCACGGGGAAGAATCATCGGGAAACTGGAAGAAGGGCAAAGTGTGACGAGTGTTGCTCAGGAGTTTGGAATTGCTCACAGCATTGTTTCAAGTGCATGGGGAACCTTCCAAACCACAGGCAATGTTGTCCCAAGGAGAGGTGGTGGTCGATCATGCTCAACTACAGCAGTAGATGACCGCTACGTTGTGCAACAGGCAAGAAGGGATCCATGACAAACAGCGGGTGCAATTGCAATCACATTTAACAGGACAGCTAGGCACGCAATCTCGCGATACATAGTGGCACGGCGACTACACTGAGGTGGTTTCTTTGCCCGACAGCCAGTACGCTGTGTTTCATTGACATCCGCACATCGGCGGCACCGTTTGCGATGGCTCCAAGAGCATCAAAATTGGATTGAGGAATGGGGATGAGAGCAGGTTCAGTCTAAGTAGTGATTCTCGACGTACCCTAATCTGGCGAGAGGTGGGTACACGTAATGAACCCAGGAACATCCTTGAACATGATCGTTTTGGTGGCCCGGATGTTATGGTTTGGGAAAGCATAATGTTGCATGGGCACACCGACCTCCAAATCTTTGAAGACGGTACGCTCGCTAGTCAACGTTATTGTGATAATGTACTCCTTCCCCATGCGCATCTTTTTAGGGGTAAAATCGGCCCTGACTTCATTTTTATGGATGACAATGTGCGACCGCATCGAACAGCGCTGCTGAAGGATCTCATGGAACTAGAGGATATTTTGCGAATGGACTGGCCTGCCCGTTCCCCGATTTAAATCCTTTCGAACACGTGCGGGATGCTTTGGGGAGACGCATTGCAGCACATCCACATGCAAAAACGACAATCCAACAGTTGTCAACAGCGCTGGTGCAGGAATGGAACGCCCTACCACAAGAACTGCCTACCAAACTTGTGGCCAGTATGGGAGCACGATGCAGAGCATTTATTGCTGTCCGTGGTGATCATACACCCTTTTAAGCACCATGTATCTGTTTCTGTAAATCTAGAGAACCATTATATGTCGTATTCACTTTAGTGTAGCTTATGGTCTATGAATAAAAGTGGCATTTCTGTTTGTCTCATTGTATATTTCGTTTAGTTGCGTACTGTAGCATACCGTAGCAGTTCCCTCTATGTATTATTCAAGTTTCATCGAGCTATGTTACTTGGTAGTGTCACAGCCTGCGAATATTATTTTCGTCCTTAGGTTTTGCACACCAGTATATTTAGTTATAAAAAACCACCCAGCTAAAACTAAGATAGGACTAAATACAGCAAGAAGGAATAGCTGGTTTAAATCTTGCAATTCATTATCTCTGAATACAAAAATATTAATCAAATCTGGAAAGAAGTCAGATCTTATACTAAACCAAGTGTTTCGGATTATTTACCTATAAATTACAATATTGAACTCCAATAAAAATTTCGAAAACACATTACTCCTGATTGTGTATGTAAAAATCATTTTCCAGATAATGAAACAGTTACTAAAGTTTGCGACCAAGTTGAGACTAATGATTTAACCAAGGAAATGCGCATAAATGGAATTAACCACATAATAATCATAAAATCATCTCCCGGGCCTGATGAAATATCATATGCTACAGTTTAAAATTTGAAGAGAATTGATTATAATTGTTAAGATATGAATATAATCATATTTTTAGAACAAGAGATATACCTGTAAAAGAGGAAACAATTTTCATTCTTCCAATACTTGAGCCAAATAAGGATTCTAAAGATTATACAAGTTTATCCCAATCACACTCTCCAGTGTCCTAAGAAAAATATTTAATAATTGATTGCTAATAGAATTGTGCTTTATTTGGAAAGATATGGGGTATGGTCAGACATTCAGTGTGGTTTTAGAAATAAATTCAGCGCCGTCAAAAGTTTAGCAGTAGTAATTGCAGAAATACAAAATTGGTTTTAGGGGAAAAATATCCGTTAGCAGCAAGTTTAGATAGCACTTCAGCGTAAGATTGTGTTCAAATTAATTTATTATTAAATATTTTAGGAGAAATTAGAATACCTCACAATTTATCTAGATGTGTTACCAACCTACTGACAAATAGATAAATATCATTGCATTCTAGATACCACTGAGAAGATGTCAGACAAACTGACCGAGGGTTACCTCAAGGGCCGTCATTAAGCCCGAATTTATATGCAATGTACTCGCGGAAGATTAAAATTTTCCATATAGGCATGAAAGGTCTAGCATTTGTAGATGATTTGTTACTATATACTAGATGTAAAATACATACTATGGAAAAAGGCATTAAAGCATTTAACGGAGGAATTAAAAAAGTTACTACTTACCTAGAAGATAATGAATTAAGGTTAATCCTTTTAAAAGCAATTGGTTCATATTTAAGAGAGGAAGAAGCATGAATAATAAAATTCATAAAATTGGCATCGAGAAGTTACGCTAAAATGAATTAACTTTCTTAGGAATGCACTTGGACTACTTGGTATGGAAGTCTCATGGAAAGTATATTATAAACAGAATCAGTAATATTTCCAAAATCCTTAAATATTTATGAGGAAAAAATGGGGAGCAAACTTGTATACTTTAAAAATTCTGTTTAAGAATTCAGTAAGCTCCATTTTAGATTATGGTCGGATTCTAATTGGCAAAATACAAGTCAAGACATATTCGAAGCTAGAAGCTACAATTTATAATATTATGAAAATGTGTTTGGGAATACCAGGAAATTCTGCTATGTACTAACATTAAAGGAATTTAATGTAACGCCACTCAAACTTAGACAGCTATTGTAAATTCATTGGGAAAGTGTGTTATTTCTTGGAGGACAATTCTATAACCATAAGCAAATTAACGCCTAAGAAATCTGCTGAGGTTTGTAAATACTATAAAGAAAATTCCATTTCATGTTTTTTATTGGAGAAATACAGAAGCATAGCAATGACAAATGGATTCCCTAGACTACCACTTTACTGTGTTAGTTGCAGTTGCGAATCCTGGTCAGTATAGAGCTAGTAGTCATATTTTCGACTAGAAGTCTAACCATAGGGCCTGGAGTTTCATGCGCTAAAACTTTAACATGATTATTTTGAATGTGCTGCAAAACGTTCTAAAAGTATATGGTAAAAAGTGGGAAATATTATCAAACAGAAGAAAGCAGATTACTTAGTATTAAAAAGAATATTCGAACTCAACAATTACAGACGCGGATGGTGTCGCTTCCCCTGAAGTAATTGACTGCACGAAACACGTGACGCAGCTGCTGTACTACCTAAGAACGTTGATCCGCACTTACAGACTTTGCAAACATCTGGCAAAATAGTATTTTCTCATTAATGCTTTTAAACTCTAGTACGTACTGGCGCAAACGTCACATATACTCGAAATCACTCTTGGCATTTTTAATATACATTACTAATTAAAACACACCACTGCTTCAGTGATCTGACTGTAACTAAACGGTACAGATACGCAATACTGCTACTGGATTCCTTAATGTATTATGTCAGTGCTTAGCCACCATAAACAAATAAAATCAGATATAATCCAATCTCGGTGTGGAATTCTACACTTTCCCAGCTCGTAAGTGCAAATGAATCATCAGATACCAAGTACTTGACTAATGAATTCTGATGAGATAAACTTTTGTGAAGTAAAGGCAATAAAGAAAGTGGTAAAATATGTATTTAAGGATAAATTATTTTTAAAAATTCTTTACACAACGTCCGAAAACTACTAAAATATGTATTTATGAGAAAAAGTCAACAATATTTATTCACATCTTATTTTTAAACATGTATTTTTATGTAAAATAAAATGTTGAGTATACATTTATTTTATCTCGATCTGGATATTAAATATCGTTTTAGGGATTAGGGGAAAATAGTTGGATTTCCGTACATATCTGTGTCCTAGTAGTAATACATTCTATTTCCACATTGATTTATTTAAGGTAAGTACTTACTAGGATTACTGGAATTTCAGCTCCATTCGGCGAGAGATTTTAAGAAACAGCTCCAAAACCGCCTTTGTAAAGTTATATGGATATCTTTACGGAGGTTATAAAGTATTGCTTTTCTATGGACATCATTAATAAGGAGGATAATCTTTCTTGTCCAATGTAGCTCGGCAGTGGGACTTCACTCCATTTAAAGTTGAAATAGAACGTTCAACAGAAGCTATAGTTGATGGTACAGTTAAAACTACAGTTAAAGTTAAAACATACTAATTTGTAAACTTCAGGGCAAGGCCCACACAGCTATACCTGAAAATCTTGATCTTGAGAAGAGCGATCAACACTCAATTCATCCTTGAATCTTATGGTGTAAAAGTTATAACACTACGTTTTCAACCGTTTTGAAAATATATTATCAGTGAAAATCATGGTATACTCCATACACCTTGAGGAATCAAGAAATACAATAAAATTAAAATTTTCTAAATCAGAAAATCCATCTTGTATCTGATAGAGTACGTTATCCAAAATCTCACAGATTATTCTCCTGGAAGTGACTTCAGTTGGTTCGCTGTTCTTCCTTTTCATTTAGGCATGTTCGTTTATGAACTCAGTAGAAATGTTTTTCCAAATATTTGGAAATCTTCTCTTCGGAGTTCCTCCAATCTTTCTTTAGCTTGTATTAAACGGATGTTCGGATAAAACAGGGTACTTAATAAACAAATTCACATATCCCATAAATTCTGCATTATACTTTGTTAATTATTTAATGATAATTACCTGATATGTATACTTCAATCTGGTGGTGACAAAATAGTTTTATAATAGGCACACCTATACAAAATAATGTTTTCCTCGGTTTACGACAAATACCTCGTTTTTTTAGACTGGTTGGATAAAGCAGGATACTTAGATAATGGTGTAAATTTCAAAATGTATAATAATTTTAGAAATATTCAAATTCACTTTATGTGCAGAAATATCACAAGTATATGAATCATCCTCATCATCAATAGCAGCAATATGTTCATGAGCCTATTCACTACACTTACATTCTACCCATCCGCCTTAAGACATAGAAAATAGTTCGTTACAATAAATGCGGGCTTGGTTATCATCTGCTGATTATTTCCGATGACGTGTTACAATCCTGTACTATGCCAGCTTGTTTTTGCCTCTTTTTTCCTCTCTTTATTTTGAGTAGATTTTGTAGCATTTGGCTCCAGTAGAAGTTTCCTTTTTACAGAAGTTTACAGAAGAAATTATTTCGTCTTTGTAAGGAGAATTTGTTAGGATTGCTATATTTACCGTTCTTCTTTTGGTGATTTTCTCTTTCCTTTCCGCAAATCTTCCTTGCATAGGACGTCATAATAATAGAGTTTGTCATTTACTATGAATTACAGCGATTATAATGATAATAATCATGATGATAATGATGTTGCCTAAGTAAATAACATTTCTAAGAATGCGAAACGTTATTTTAAGCATGTCAGATAAAACGGAGTACTGTACTGTTTAATACAACTTAATGGTAGCCCGAAAATTGAACTGAGCTTTATTTATGGACGCTCTTTCACTGTTGTGGTCCTTAGCGTCCCATCCTACATTGGGCGTGAAAGACCGGTAATTTTGCTCAGAGACCTCTTTATCAGGCTTGAGGTTCTTTTACGTGTTGTAAATCTACGACACGGGACCACCGACTTTACTTCCCTTCAGGTATTACCACACCCTTTGTCGCGGTAACTCGTGTTATCTATTTCTGAGCGCCTGTTATTGTATTACTATTTTTAAATTTTGGGTTCTTTGTCCTCTGGCTAGCTATTATTTCTCAGTCGAGCATATCCCTTAAACAGGGTGTAAACGGAAAGGATTTATTACTGAAAGATAACACTGATAAAAGAATTTGTTTTTACACTTTTATTGTCGTCACACTTTATTCATTTCACATAATTATTCTTGATAAACGCCCGACTGAAACTGTTATATTTCTTTATGTTACTATAATCACTTATTTGCTGCACATTATTAATTCGCGTATTTCACATTTATAACTAACTTTACGACGCGAGAGATTCTGTTGAATTGCGCGACGTGTAACCCGCGAATGATTCTGATGAACTGAGCGACGTATAACCTTTGTATGATTCTGTTGGACTGCACGACGTATTGCCCGCGAATGCTTCTGTTGGACTGAACGACGTATTACCCGCGAATGCTTCTGTTGGACTGAACGACGTGTAATGCGTGAATGATTCTGTTGGACTGAACGTTACCCGTCTCTCGGCTTCATAATTTATACTCCCTCACCCCGATATACCTAAACATTATAACAGAGCTGCTATTGGTTAATAAAGCGCGCCAACATTAGCGTCTATTTTTATATCCAATCAAAATTACAAACACAAATGCTCTAGGGAAGATATTCCCTCCATTTCTAAAGAAACGCGCGCTAATCTGACGTCATTTGCTTGTCTCTTCTAATTAATAAACAACTCACCCCTCGCTCATTGTTATCCGCTCCTATTGTCAGTTTCAGTGAGGCCGTGTAAACTTATTTCCTAACAATGCTTATAATTAACAAACATCTCAAATCAAGGTCATACAATAATGCTTATTTACACTATAATCACTCTGGCATTTACATTGTTGTGATATAAAATACTGCCACACCTTCAGAGTCGATAATTACAACACAATAGTGTAAAAAAACACTTTTATGACGCATAGAACATACGGTTGCCCACAAAAAATTGTTCTACCCTCAAAATGGTAGTAATCAAATGGAAAAAAAGTTGCTATGTTCAACGAATGATGTCGGTAAGTACCAAACGAGAAAATCCCGGTTACCTCGTTTTAGCAGACTATCTAGTTTTATCCAACTCTCTCCTACTTTAGAACAACAGTATGTGATATCCATAGACTCGTCTTGCAGTATGTTGAAGATGTCATCAGTATGACAAAATATTTTTGTAAATGTTTCAAGGAGAATGATAGTATCTAATTGGCTCATAAAATGAAGAAAACCTTGTGGTTTCAGCAATGTATTGGGTTGCCAATCAGCGCTGTTTTCTGATTCTGCCACATATTAAAAAAATTAGATTAAATCTCCCATTTGGTTTTGTACAGTACTCAGAGGTGAGGAAGCTATATTGCTTACGTATTATTTTTTTTTACGTAAATTATTATTAACTTCTCGCTTGGGAAGCTAACTTGAAGAAGTATTGTTCTTGGAGTTTACTTTGTTTAAGAACTTTGCAACACGCTTTAGGCATCGGTTTGAAGTTGATGATTACGTAATAGTTACTGTTGTTACGCAATATGCTGCTACGTATGAGAAGCTAATTTTAAGATGTAATTTTGTTGTTACACTCCAAGTTTTACACTACAATATTTAACTTGGTTATTCAAAACTGCTTCTATATATTATTTATGTTTGAATTTGCCTCGGCTGCGTCAGTAATGTTTGTAGAGTCATGTATTTCTTAGGCAAGGTGCAAGGTAATTGTAGACATACACAGAATTTAAGTTTTTAAAATTAACTTCTTTTATTAATCCTTTGCACATTTTAATAAAGCACTAAACTTTTTAAGAGCTGTGAGATTCTTTTATACTTTCACTTAGCTAACCCGTAGAATATTTTACGATTCACACGTAATATTTCTGTAGAGAACATATCTTCCATCTGGTCACTACCAAAGTTTGCCAGCAACTGAACATGCTTCAACCGTTAAACATGTAAGCTTCGGTATTTCAAATCTCTGATTGGCTAATTCTAGTCCAATAGAATATCTGCATTTTACTTAAAACTTTTTCCTTGATATTGATTGGCTAATTTTAAACTGTCACAGAAATTACATTATCGTTGCTTTAATCATGACTAGTAACATTCAAATTCTAAACTCAT
Organism: Deroplatys truncata; assembly: GCA_030765065.1. Classification (NCBI taxonomy): domain Eukaryota; kingdom Metazoa; phylum Arthropoda; class Insecta; order Mantodea; family Mantidae; genus Deroplatys; species Deroplatys truncata. Next base: position 1,058,858 of record CM060976.1, read on the forward strand.
TATTGCTACAAGGTTACCTCATTATTACCTCATTGTTAGCAACTTAAACCTTATTATTCTCACAGCGCTTGCATTATTAAAGTATGTAATGTATTCACATAACATTATTAAACATGTTTACAACAACAACAACAACAATAATAATAATAATAATAATAATAATAATAAGAAGAAGAAGAAGAAGAAGAAGAAGAAGAAGCATATGCAATGACTGTTACATACATTTAAAATAATTATTACATACATATTGTTTTAAGGCGGGCTGTTATTGAGTTTACTTATTATATAATACAATTGAAATTATTCAAGTACTAAAATACTGCCTCAGAAGTCGGGAATTGAAGTTCCAGCTTTTGGTAGTTTTCTATTCACAAAAGAATGCGAAGCTTCTGTATTCTTCTTGAAATGTGTAAAGAGATAGATAGGACGGACAGAGTTTGGAAAAAAAATCCGCATTTGTCAATACACATTGCTGCCTGTTGCAGAACTAAATTAAGGATATGGCAGTAACAATTATAAATAATGCCTGTGGAAATGTTTCTTTTATTTTGACCTGAAGTCCACCTAAATGGCCAGACATGACAGCCGCACCATCATGTTTTCGCGATAAGTTTCTCGCCTATATTAAAATCGTGAACTATTCTGAGAACGTGGTGGCACAGTGCTTCGGCAGATTTATCAGCGCTAACGTTTGTAAAACCTAGGAATCTTACTTAAACTTCCCCCAGATTTGTCCACAGGCGCAAAATGATGGACAGGTTATTTATTCACTGTTTGAACACTCGTCTATAAGAATAGCAACAATATGGGAGATAAAATTTCTTTTGTTATGGAAGGTACCGTAACACCTACAACTTTGATGAAATAATTTTGAATGGCAGACAAGGTGCCTAAAAAAACTGCTGCATTTTGGAAATTATCATTTATGACCTGTCATAAACACTGATCAAATCTAATGTTTTTATATATTTGCCTCTATTACAAAAATTTTATCTTGTTGCTTTCTTAGGTGGCAGACAACATCGATCGGTCTCGTTAATATTAGTCTGTCTTTGTTTCAAGTCTACTCGGGTATTACGAAATTACACTATGTGAAAATATAAAATATGTTACTTTTTTGTGTTTTCATTCCTACATAAAGAACTTGCAAGACTAACTAAATCTTGAAATCCTTCTCTCCAGGGATTGCTCTTGTTAAAAAGAAGACACGGCCAGCAAAATGGTTTATTCAGCTTAGAATGTCCTGTTAGCCATTTATGTCTAGAATAATTAACGGTACAGAAGTGTCTGTTATACGCACGCTTCCTGTCTTGGCATTTTGCTATCAAACCTGGCTGCTCTGGTGGTGGGCCTCTCATTGGTTTTTATTTTCAGTTTTTCTGAACATGCCATACTCTAAAAACTAGTCCCTAATAGTTGTTCTATTACACAGTTACAAGAGCTGCTAAATTGTGTTATTTACTTGCGCCATTTTCAAAACAATTTGAATGAAACGCGCACTTTAAAACCTCTGGAACCAAGGGCTACATCAATATTTAGCGGTGCATTTCGACCATTACAGCGCAATGTCCCTTCTTTCCCGGCCAGTGAAGAACTAACGAAACAGTTACCGCAATTTCCTGCGGTGTACTGATGCTTTTACCTCCTATGAACAAGATTCAGAAGCATTATCCAGCTTAGCTGGCTTAATCAGATCGCGAGGAATTCTCCGCTGATCTAATGACTTTGGTCAGGACAACGCCAAGAAAAACCTTCATACGAGGGTAATCCCAAAAGTAAGGTCTCCAAAGCGCTGGGATCACAGGGAAACTGTGTGGATGTTGGCCATACTGCTTTTTTCCTTCCTCCCTCCACTCTCTTCTTAAACCAACGCACATCCCTTAGCGCCCTCAGTCTTGGCTTGGCAGCCAGTTATAATGGAGTTTCCGTTAGCCACTACAGCCAGATGCGAAGTTCGCGCAGTTATTCGCTTTTTGAGTGCAAAAGGGGTTAAACCTTTCGAAAGTAATGGAAGTGTGTGGAGAGTCTTGTATGGATGTCAAAAATGTCCGCAAGTGGTGTAGAGAATTTGCAAATGGTCGAACGGAAATTCATGACGAGGAAAGAAGCGGGAGACCGTCAATTTCTGACGAAACAATCGCAAAGGTTGAACAAATCGTGCTTCAAGATCGGCGGATCACTCTCGATGAGCTTTGCATTGTTCCTGAGATTTCTCGAAGCACTATTCATCGGACTTTGATTGAAGAGTTGAAATTTCGGAAGGTGTGCGCAAGATGGGTCCCAAGAATGCTGACAGAAGATCACAAAAGGCAACGCGCTGAAACTTCCCGCCAATTTCTTAAACGGTATGCAGATGAAAAGGACAACCCTTCGGATTCAATAGTCACGGGTGATGAAATCTGGGCTTTCCACTTCACACCTGAGACCAAACAACAATCATGTGAATGGCGGCATTCCGGTTCACCCAAGCCGCGAAAATTCAAGAGAACACAGTCTGCCGGTAAAGTCATGGCAACAGTGTTTTGGAATCGAAAGGGGATGTTGTTAGTCGACTTTATGGATCCTGGGACAACAGTAAATGCCGACAGGTATTGTCAGACATTAAAAAAACTCAGACGGGCAATTCAGAACCGTAGAAGAGGAATGTTGAGCTAGGGCATAAGCCTTCTCCATGACAATGCTCGCCCCCAAACCGCCCGGCAAACCATGAATCTTCTGCAACAGTTTGGATGGGAAACCATCACCCATCCACCCTATAGTCCGGACTTAGCACCCAGTGACTACCATTTGTTTCCCAAGTTGAAAGAACACTTGGCTGGAAGGCGCTTCGGTGACGACGATGAAGTGAAAAATGAAATCCATCACTTTTTCAAGAGCATGGCGGCTAGCTGGTATGACATGGGCATACAAAAACTGCCACAGCGTCTACAAAAATGCATCGACCGAAATGGCGATTATGTGGAAAAATAGACAAATTTTAAAGCTTCAAAACTATGTACCATTTGTTGTCAATAAAAGTTTCTTTGTATTTTAAAAAATAATTGGAGCCCTTACTTTTGGGATTACCCTCACAAGATTTTACGCATTTCATTTCAAGGGCACGTTTTCATAACCTGTCCTAATTTTAAACGGTATATCGCTGCTATATGCGGTGTATCAGAGAGATCGCCACTAGATTTTTTGGTAGTTTATTATTACAACTAGATAATAAAATTAAACATTTTACATAAGCAAGAATTGGAAGTCAATCGTAATTTTTATGAATTTTTGGAAGATTTCGCTTGAGGAGATTGGTCGCATATTTATACAGATGGTTCTAAGGACACATAAGAGGAAGTAGGAGCAGCAGTGTATAATAACAACAATGAAGAAGTGTTAAAAATTAAATTAAATGTAATTCCCTATTTATTCAGCGGAGCTTACAGCCACCAGGCCAGCTATATCATATATTATTGTTAGGAAGATAGAAACATCTATAATATTTTCGGATTCATATTGTGTTTGCGTAAACTGAGTAAAATTGGTATGGATGCAAGTTTTAATATTTTGAAATAGAGATTAACAGAAAACGTTTCTAGCCATGAAAAAAGGGATTAAAATTAAGTTACTTTGGATCCCGGGGCATAAAAATATGGTAAATGTAAAATAAATATTTTAGCAAAACAAACAAGAACGCACGGGGATAATCTGAAATTACAAGTTACCTATTCAAGATAGTATTGGGTACCTTAAAAAATAACTTATTATAAACAATGGAGCACTGAACATTCCCAAGATTCCTGGATCTTGGAAGAAAATAACAATCATATTTCAAAAAAGTGTATGGTACTAAACAGGATTTAACAAACACAATAAAGATAAGATTGGAGACTGCCATGGCTCATTATTATATAAAATGAAAAAAAAAAAAAAATAAATAAAAGAGTAGCTCCTTACGGTGAATCGGTGAAATGGGTAACATAGAACATGTATTAATTGGACGTTACCTTAATAAAAAGGACAATGATGAGTTCACAGATTCACTGTACAAAGATGGTTTACATGAGCCTTTAAAATAAATAATATTTTAATGTGCACTCCAAACTGGTATTAAAAAAAATTAATAAACATAAAAAGATGTAACATGAAAATTTAATTTAGACAGCTTATTTTAATGGGTACTTCATGAAACCCGTGGTTTCATTACATAATAAACTTACAGGAAGCAGACGATAATCGAAGTAAAATGGACTTTAAGGGCGTCTATAAATAAATAAAGAAGAAGAAGAAAAACTGGGAAAGCCTAAAAAATGGCGGAGAAGTGACGGAATCGAAATAAATATTAACGATGGTGCTACTATAACGAGTCGCCGAAATTTTTTGAGGACTTTCCGATATTGTACCCATAATTGTTATAAATAACCTCCGTGGAGAAGAAGAAGGAAGGTGGGACCTTTTCTTGTGCAGTGTTGGCAGTTATGATGTAATAAAAAGGACTAGCGCTTGCAGAAAGCCAACCGAAGTTGCCCGACGAAGTTCGAGCGAATGCCGAAAATAAACGAAAGGGAACGATCTTCCAGTTCAAGGGGAAAGGTAGTCCATTCCGGCACATTTTGCTCCCATTGGCTGTGGTCAAATACGTAACGTGGAACGTTGGCGCGCGCATTTCGACTGGCAATTGAAAGTGAATACATAAAGCCATGCGCTTCAAAGCAGGAATTTGTACATACATAGTACAAATCGGTTTAAGTTCAGTACCTTCCAAAGATGTGACACAAAGATCTTCAAGAAAATTCCCCACCCAAAATAACCCTTTACACGGAAGAATTCTCGATTTTTGTTTTCTGAAAAATGACTCAAACGATTTTGATTAAAATGCCATTGTATTCAAGATATTTACATGAAAAATAAAATGTTTATTTTTAATTTTCTGGGAACAGCTTGTGAAGTCCTCTTCATTCGGTAGGAATTTTGTATACTCTTGTGTAACTGGTAAATTTAAGCAACAGAGGAAAATGGCCTACACAAAAAATGTCAATGGGATAGATGGATCTGTTGCATCCCAGTTTTATATGTTATAATGTTTTATGTATATGCAAACTCCACCATCTTCTAAATGTTTTCTTATACAGGGTGAAAGATATTGCTTGAACTGTAATAAAATGGCCAATAGACACAGGCACAAGGAACATAAAACACTGTGTTTCATTTTTGTAGGTTTAATGACAAAAATTGTATTGGAAATATTTGCACTACTCATTATATAGAATCCATGATTAACGTACGGTTCAAGCAGTACCTTCCATCCTGTATACTGTCCTCCCAAATAATACCCATGCAGTAATAATGAGAATTTCTCTTTTCAAGTGATGTCTTTCTCAAACATGTCTTCAAGGTAATAGAAATTACATGGGAAATTGAAATTTAAGCATAACAAAGTATAAAGTTATAATTTCGAGCTTATTCAAAGTGAATTAATCATCATAATAGTATCAACCTCATGTAAGCACTTTATGTAGGGCAGATTGCATGTGATGGTGATTAACACTTATTTGCTATTGTTGTCCTACTGTAATGCGTGTCGAGAAGTTTACTGTTGAAATGGTGATGGTTTACAAATTTTTCTCTCTTAGATAAGACATGATGGGGAGGGGAACATCCCCCCCAAAGGCTGTTCTTGGCATTGAGTATATTCCTACTTACTCTGCATACTTCATAATTGTATGATGTGTTCAATTTCCCTTGAGCATTGCTCACAGTGGAACCAAATGAACAAACACAAACAAACAAACATCACTGTATGGGCTCAATTTGCTTTTTTCCCATATGACCTGTCAATAAATTTAAGGTTCCCATGTGCTGTAGGACCTCCACTGTGTTATATCAAATGTTATATATAGAACCTTTCCCAGGAAAAGGAATCAAAGTGTATTTTCTATTCGATAACTGTAAGTTTTATTAACTAGAACTGGCTTTGTGTATGCATAAGTGACTTAAGTGCAATTACCTATAAGATCATTCCAATACATTGTAATAACAGACATTCAAGAGGTTAGAATTTAATGAACATTTTAATTGGATAGGCCATTCAAATGTATATTAATGTAGGCACATGTTCCTTAAAATACCATACAAATGTATTATACAGTATTATTAAATATGAATGTGAATGCAATGACTCTAAACAATAACAATGTCTCTGTGTTTAACCATATCACACCCACTCTTCATAATTGTCAATCACTTTAACATGTTGTTTAGTGTGCCAGTATTAATTGTTTTTTCATATGTTGACTGCAGAAAGAATGTAACAGCACATGCTGGTTTATAAATTTGGGGGCTGGATGAGACACTCGTTCATTAGTATTGCTCTCTGTCCTCCATAGTATTTTTAATTTTAATGTCCCTTTTAACTTCACAGCTTTACAGAGATTGGAGACTGGTGGGAGGGGGGATGAAGATGGTGCAATTGATGGAATTATGGTGGGGAAAACCAGAGAACATTCATTCTAAGTGCCATTTTATCTACCACAAAATCCCACCTCTGATCCCTAGGATTGTATCCAGGCTTTTTTGTGAGAGGCCATAGTGCTGCCCAATTAAAAGTGTGAATATGAGACAACATTTAAAACAGAGATAGCATTACTCAATACTATCAAGTAATGAAACCAAGAAGTTGTTTTACAAGCCAGCTCCCACTATGACTTCACAAATGAGGCGTATGTAAATAAAGTAGATACTTAAAAAAGAATAACTATTTCAGCAGATATTTTGCCATGCAATACATATTACACATTTATATAATTTAAGTTGGGTGTTTTGTCATAAATATGGTAGCTGACATTTCGATATGTAGAAATCATTCAGCAATAATGTGGTAATACACAAGTTTTATGTAACTATTTGTGCTTCCAAGGCCAGCGCTTAACCGAGTTACCCAGATTGACAAAAAAATTCCCAAGGATATACAGTACATATGGAGAATTTTCTGTTTATGAAATGCTTTAAGTTATTTTGCAATGAAAAGAGCATTATGTCCTAATTTATTTATTTATTTGGTATAACAGCAGGAAATAGTGTTTGAGCACAACACTAATACACATCCAAAATCAAACTATGGATCCCAAAATATTATCATTACATCACATTCAAAATTGAAATAGGTATCAGACATACCCTTTGAGCATGAGTTCTCTTGTTCGTTTTACGATATTAGTGTGCAATCCATAAAAATAAACTTTTCGAAATACAGTCCCTAATTTGAACACATTTCAACACTAAATAGCACAAACACACATTTTAGCACCTTAACATACTAAGTATAGTTTATATTTAAGGTTAGCTTGTTTTCGCTATATATATATATATATATATATATATATATATATATTTCAATTCTTCATTAAAACCAACCAAACTTTCGATTCATAAGCTGTCTTCTACCTTACTAGGTTTTCAGGTCATGTTCCAGTTTTAAACATCGAATGCGCGTTATTTGGTACTCAATATTAAATAAGGTATCACTATAAACTCCTACATTTACACAATTGCTCGTTGATACGAAAATTCAGGTTTATTTTTATATTTTCGGCATTGCTATTTTATCAGCCGACTTCCATCTTAGTTTAGTTTCAAGCCTCAGCAATCAGCATGGCAGAGGTCGCGACACCTTCCTCCTTGAACTGGAAGATCGTTCCCTTTCGTTTATTTTCGGCATTCGCTCGAACTTCGTCGGGCAACTTCGGTTGGCTTTCTGCAAGCGCTAGTATAAAAAGGCGCTAAAATCTGCGAAAAGTAAGGGAGGGAACGAGCACAGAACTCCAAAGTATGTCAAGCAGAAGTTGTTTATTGGTAAGTAAAGAGGAAGTAGATATTAAAATGTTAGGCATTAAAATGAAGAACGACGTGTATGTTGAGGTATTAGTAAAAACGTGCTAATTTCGTAGTTGTTTTACTCCTAGCTGCTCAGAACATTTGAAGGCCATTTTTTGTATATACACCGTAGAACATTATTTTAGGGATGCAGTTAAAGGCAAAAGTGATGTAATGAATAATGCCTAAATGGAATATGAATGAAATTAATAGTTTTGAAAGGAAATGCACGCATGTTACCTTGCACCACTATAAATAAGAAAAGCGGAAAACTTTGGAAAAATCGTTATTCTGGTAACTCGGCAATGAAATGACAACTCGGAACCCCCTAGAAGATAGACGCACTTACACACACCACTTAGGTGACAATTGTCACTAACTAGCTCCTTGAATTTACTAGTAGACAAAGCAAATTACCATGATGGTGGAAGAGGTAATTCTGTGCGAATACTCTATTTATTATGGTGGCCGCACGCAAAGTCTTATTCAACTGGCAACATCAGAACTGTATATTTGCGGTATGATCGCTATAACATCGCTAGACGTTAAACAATCACGGAACATACAGGTGATGTTAAAATGTGCGTATGATGTATTTGGTGTTTTGTACTCGCGTAAAATAAGGGGTTAATGCTTTTTTCTATAAATAAAAAGTGAAATGTGCATAAACATGGGTATAGCGCACAAAAATATGCAAGGATTGTGTGCGAAAACAAAAATGAAACTCAATAACCCGTAATACAAAACACGTACATGAAGCCAAACATAAATAATGTTTAAAGCAAACCATACGTAAACTCCGGCAAGAAAAATAGAAAATTTTCGATTTTTTTCTCCATTAATTTTTACTTATTCTACCCGTACGTCTTAGGTAGACGTATTGTTTTCACACAAAAATTTCACCGAAAATACATATTTTGAGGCTCCATAAATAAAAAAAAAACACTTATTGTACTGCGTACTTAAAAAGGTAGAGGAGGTATTGCGGGTAAATTGTCATACTTTTGCCCACATTAGGTCTTACGCTGCTCTAACGTAATGCTGCCAACATATGAATAATGCCACCGAAGCCGGTAAGATACTCAGCCTCAAAGCTTAGCCGAGATATTGAGATGAATACCTTCTCTGCCTACTAGATACGTGATAGAAAAGGTGAAAATGCTTTTTTTTTATTCAGGGTGCTTCAAAACATGTATTTCCGGTGAAATCTCGGTATCAAACTTCTGTGTGGAATGCAATACCTCCTCTACCATTTTAGGTATGCGGTAGAATAAGTAAAAGTGTTTTTTATTTAGGGGTCTCAAAACATGTATTTTCGGTGAAATTTTCTTGTGAAATGCAAAACTTCTACCTAAGGCATACGGGTAAAGTAAACATTAATGGGAAAAAAATCGAAAATTTTCTATTTTTCTTGCCAGAGTTTACATATGCTTTGCTTTAAACATTATTTATGTTTGACTTCATGTACAAGTTTTATTTTACGGGTTATTGCGTTTCATTTTTGTATTTTCGCACACAACCAGCACATATTTCTGTGCGTTATACCCTGATTTATGTATATTTTACTTTTTATTTACCCTTTAGAAAACGTGCGTTACTTATTTTATATGTGTACAAAACACCAAATACATCATACGCACATTTTAACAGCACCTGTGTGTTCCGTGTTTAACTTTTTTTTTTCCCTTCCGCATTTGTTTAACGTCTAGCGATGTTAAATATTATGTGGTAGCGGCTGGCATACCGTGAATATACACCTCTGATATTGGCAGTTGAATAAGGCTTTATGTGTGGCCGCCATAGTAAATAGAGTCGTCGCACAGAATTACCGAGGAAGATTCTCCTGTTAGGCATGTTGTCACTAGTGAACAAAAAAAGGATGAGACATTCTGCTCTTAGTCCTCTTCCTTAGTGATGAAAGTGTTATATGTCCAACAGATGTCACTCTAAGTCATACGCTAGCTTTAACGCAATGCTGGCAACATATGAATAACTAATGCCGCCAAAGCCGGTAACATACTGAGCCTCAAGGTGTAGCCGAGAGATTTGTGAGGGCACTCAGCCTCAAAGCGTAGCCGAGGGATGTTTTTTAGAAGGAGAGGAGTGTAGCAGTTGCGGCCAAAAGTTGTGACCCTGTAAAATGGTCACATGATTCCACTTGTTCTCAACTGTGAGCATTTGCAGCACCATCTTGTTCACAGCGTTTTCATACCCCAAAAAATTATGCAGAATGTTATACCCGTTCACTCGAGATGTTTTACGGTCTTGGCTATCTCAGGGATTTTCACTCGGCAGTCCTCCCAACACAATATCGTGAACTTTGTTCACCATTTCTTCTGTTATGACCTCAACCGGCTGTTCTGTGCGTACGGCTACATTGAAATTTCTGTGAACTACTTGTGAACCATGCCATGTGATGGAGCAGAGTCCCCATAATACTTGTTCAGCTTTTCTTCTGTTTCCTTCACCATCGTACCATGCAAAAAGTAGTGCTTTATCAGAACACGAAATTCACCTTTCTCCATTTTCTACAAAGCAATACACATCTGCTTATTTTAGATGCTCTCAGCAATGTTCTAAGAAACAAATGACAAATTTCTGTGATTATGCACAGAATAGATGTAAGACTTGGGTACAAACAAACTTGTGATTAGAATGCTGTCTCTCGTTAAAGTCATGGACTTATCAATCCGCCCTCGTATGTATCAATTTTATTTTAAACATATTTAATGGCATCAAAATTGTCAGAGTAAAACGTTGCAGCTTCCAACCAAGTATCCCATCTAGTAAGGATGAGCCGAGGGGATAACGGTAACTCGGGTAGACTCTCTTTTTAAGCAGTTACACGTGCAGGGGCTTTTGAAAACACCTGTATAAAACAAAATATCAAAATGACTAATTTATTTTTACAGCTTTGGGACCCTTAAAACTGATATAAACCTAAATTTTACACATACCTTTTTAGTTAAGGATATCAACTTATTGATGTGATAATTAGAGCATATGCTTCTGCAACACGATGGAACCCATGAGCAAGATATGTAATGTGTTTTACATTTGGGTAGAATATTTTATAGTATAACAACTTAGTAAAATCCCTTGGTTTACGGACTGCACGAGTATTCAGGAGGGATAAATCACCTCCCACTCTACTTCTCTTTTGCCTTTAGCTACTGAGTTATTCAGTGAGGTGTCTTAATGAGGAAATGGGCTGATACGCGAGAAACAAGTGCCGCATCACTTGTGAACACAAGCAATTTTATAGTGTAGAAACATTTAATATGATTTTGTTCACACTGTGATAACTGAAAAATTAAAATCCTTATTTCAGTTCTGTAAGAGGTATGTTTAAAGAGCACGGTTTTGAGATGATAATGTGTGATTGTTCTCCCTGTAAAATGTCAAAGCCGCTAGTGTTCTTTGTAAAACTTCAATTTAAATAATTATTAAATTATGAAAATTAGTCGGCAAGGAATCTTTTCCCTTGAAGAGATAGATGGGGGAGTGAAGGCTATGAAATACTCTAAAAAGTGTGAATTAACTTTTGAAAGATCTCATGGTAATACCTCATATGTGTGAAATGCTATTGCTAGTTATTTGCAAACATTTGTTTTCACACCCGCTGCATTTTGCTCTTTGCGTGGCCTGTCACAGCAATCGACAAACACAGCATTTTTGTTGCAATGCACTTATGTCTTTAGTCTTTGTTGAAGAAGGTGTTTTGTTTACTGTTGATGTTTATTTTTGTTGTTAGCCGCACGCTTGGGAAGACAACTTGAAGTAGTTATTGTCTTGGAGTTTATTTATTTAATCAGCTCCATGTATGAATGTCAATTTTGAAGTGGATTGTTTATTATGTAATATGCTGCTACATACGAGAAGCCGATTTTTTTGAAGATGTATTTTTGTTATTACGCTCCAAGTTTAAAAATAAATTTACTATTTTAACTTTGTTATTAAACTGCTTCTATAGATAGCATTTGTTTGTTTGCCTCGGCTATGTCAGTCTTGCTTTAGAGACACGTTTCTCTTAATCAGGGCGTGGTATGGCAAGAATGTAGGCTTGCACAGATTTTAAGTTTAAATTCAGTTTTTATTAATCCTTGGCATAAATTAAATAGCACTACACTGATATTAAGAGCTGTGAGATTCTTTAATTTAAAACTTGCACTTTGTTATCACATATACTTAATTTTTGTTACACACGAATACGTAATATTTCTTTAGAGAACACATCTTCCATCCGGTCACTACCAAGGTCTGCCAGTAACTGAACATATTTCAACCGTCCAAAACCCATAAGCTTCTGTATTTCAAGTGTCTGATTGGCTAATCCTAGTCCAATAGAATACCTGCATTTTACTAAAGCTTTTTCTAGTTGTTGATTGGCTATTTTTAAACTGTCACAAAATTTACATTATTGCTGCCCTAATCATGGCTCATGGTATTCAAACTCATTTTTGCCTCAAGGTTACCTCATTGTTAGCAACGTTAAACTTATTATTCTCACAGCTCTTAACATTATTAAAATATGTAATGTATTCACATAACATTATTAAACATGTTTGCAATAATATAAGCATATGCAATGACTGTTACATACATTTTTACAAATTATTACATACATATTGTTTTAAGGTGGGCTGTTATTGAATTTACATATTATATAATTCAAGTGTTAAAAATACTGCTTCATTCTCCACAGTTAGTTACAACAGTGGTGTGATTAAGTGATAAATGATTTTGTGAAAATAAAATGTGGGCTAGGCAAAATTATGGCATATGGTGCTCAAGCAGCGACTCGAGGCATGTCCACCCAAGGCAGTTAGAGAGGCATGAGCAGGTGAGTTACCCCTCCCAAGGGTTTTTTCTAAGTTGCTGAACTATAATTGTTTTCCTGGCCTTCAGCATGTAGGGAGCAACATCACTTAACAGCAAAAGAACTCTCTTTTATTTAGATTATTTGGCCACAGAGAATCATTTTTTCAGTAAATTATTTATAAAAGTAGGATCTTAAATGAGAATAAAATAATTATTTAAAATGTTATTCAATTACAATATTTGATTAAAACTTGTGCAGTACATCTTCAAAGAAACTAGCAATTGTGAAGTTATTTGCTTTTTGCAGGACTTACAGCACACTAGATGGGGTTGACCAGGCCTATCCTCAGTTAATTTTCCTGTAATTAGGTTAACAACATAGTGCTCCATAGAATCAATTGTTATATCTGAAGATGCCCATATGTTTGAAGTTCCCAAGTCCTCATAAAATTTTATGCAATACCTGTTTAGCAAAGCAGGCAAAAATAGTTTTCATCTATTTTTAAACAAAATTAAATTTATTTTGGCAAATACATTACGTAGGCCTACCTGATTATAAGATTTTGGAACATAAATTTTCCTCAATGTTGAGAGATCAGGGACATCTTTTGATGTATACTTCTCCAAAACACCCTTAAGAATTGGGTTTCTGAGTTTCTCAAGTGGTATATTTGCTCATACGAAAGCATCACACAAATCCATGTAAAAATTATTTTGTGATGCCTTAGGTGTGGGAGCAGTAATAAATGACTGCGTTTGCTGTGTTGTAGATTCTTTTGTTTTTTGCATTCTTGCAATATGTGATGCAGATGCAACATACTGTTTGAATTAAAATTTGGCAGTACATTTTATCTGAAATTAAAGAAGATCTGGTTATATGTATATGATTTTTAAAACAAAACTGGCATTTTTATTTAATTATTTAAAATAAATTTTGTAATGTTTTACAAAGAGCAAGTGCCATAGAACATTTTTGGAAAAAGAATAGCTTACCTCTTTACTACAACAATCACAGAATACATCTCCATCTGAACGAGTATACTTCTGGAACTTTTAATTGGAGGCATATTAGAACCACGTTAACACATGCAAACAGAATAACTTAGACATTTACTACTTATGTGGATCACACTCACACATTGCAAAGATGGTTTAGCGAATGATTTCAGTTTTAGAATAATGAAAATTGCTAGTAAGGTTTGCTAAAATTCCATAAGACTGCTCTGCAGCTGGGTCTATGTTGCGTCAGCCTTGGTACCTGACTTAGAAGGCTAAATTTCCATTGTCGCAAAATGAAAGACTTGTCTGTGATTTTTGTGGATAAATAAATCGTGCTTATGACAGGCGGTCTGCAGAGGTCTGTTGGTAAAATTCTTGGAAAGTCTTCCTATTGTGAGAATCTTAACTTTCTATCTCTGTTATTCCCTCTTCTTTCTTCAGTGCTGATTCCTGAAGCAAAATTAAGAATCATAAAATTGCAATGCTGAGGTGTCTTCAAAACCATCAAAACTGCATTTAAACTGAAAATAATGTATATTATATGCATAATTAAGCTAAAAATGCCTTATATATGCATTATGAATGTTTTTATTCTCAAACATGTAAAAATATGAATGGAAAAAGTACACATTTTTGGAATCGGAAAGTAATGAACTGGATAAGTACCAAGTTTGAGCTATGTCGGATGATCCTATAAAAACAATTCTCATCTTTACTGATAAGCAATTTGTTTTAAACCAAGTGTAATATGTGCTAATTTCATGATGTTTGAAGGTTTCTTGGGGCCAAAACTTGGTTAACACCTGTTGAAATATTTATTTTCTGAATAATAAAGTAACCCTTCTTCACTTAACAGGAATATCTAACAGTTTCATTGAATTGAACTCTCTTAAGGATTATATAAAATATTTGCCTATCTGAGTTTTGCGTGAACAGGAGTTTTGAGTTCTGAACAGTTCAACTAAATGGTAATTGAATGAAGTTAATCATAGTAGCCTTATATCAATTCCCATCTGGTAATTTTGAAAATACTAGAAAATGTTCTAAATTTGTGTTTAAACCTAAAAGAGAATTAAACATTATTTGTTTTTGGTCTCACTTTTGATGCCATAATGAGCCAATGCTCTGGCATATTGAACATATCGAACAATAGTTGGTCTGTAACCAATACCAGTCACAGGTCACTCGATATCACAGTATTGAGTAAAGGGTTCACATGTACATGCCTATTTGAATACAAAGCAATTATATTTCAAATTTGTATCAATGCAGTCTGTAACATTAACACATTATGACTAAATAGATTATGCAGTCATGCTCTACTATTTGAAAAAAAAGACATTGCACACATAATTAAACCACTGTCATTTATAATCTGTACCTGTATTTTGGCTTGTACTTAATATTTAAGTTGTAGGTGTGGGTATTTAAGAATATCTTCAGATTTTTAATGAGGAGTTTGTGATTATGGTATGCTTACATTGTTTCACTATCAAAGTATTTTTTAGACTTAGACATTTTGGAAGCATTTTAGGGGAAATTGCTAAGATATGCCTGCTTAGGAATGTGGCTGTACACTGATAGTTTTGATGTAAAGGCACAGTAATTCTTAACGGCAGGTTTCATCAATGAATATATGGACTCTCCCATAACAATGGGTATATAAAATTCTTTGAAAAGTTGCCTACAGTAATGGCTAGGTTTGACATCTCAAGAGATTCAAATACTTCTTTGACAAACTCTTTACCTATGTCTCCTTGTTACTTTTCCATTCTGCCAGTAGAGGCCACTTTGTGCCTCTTGAGGTTTATAGAGTTCACACTGAAGAGCTGCCAACATGCGAGTGATAAACACAGTAAGGCACAGTTAGGGTCCTGTGGTTCCAAAATTTAGCCAAAGGTTAGGCTTTACAAGGTTTAGGTTAGTGTGTATATATAAACTGGATTCATATAACAGCTATATCACAATATGGGCAGTAAAGGAGCCCAGAGCGAACCTCACTTACTTGACGGGTTGGCAGTTCCTTCTGTGAATGCGCAGTAGTAACAAAACAGTGTAATTGCCATGTTGCAATGATTTTGCTATACAGGAAACTGTCTTCAAAAGGGAGGAGGTGGATTACAGGCTGTCTGAAGTGCTGATATATCCTCTTAAAGACCGTTTTATATGCTTTTTCATTACTTTAATCTCTCTTTTATTTTGTTTCTTGAGGATGTAAGTACAGCAGCTTTGCCTAAAATTGTAATCTCTATATGCTTTTTCTAGTTTTTCCACATATTGTAAGATACTTAAGAGTGACACAAAAAGAAAGTATTATTCACTAAGTATTGTTGACTCCGATAATAAAATTAAAACAGTGTGGAATATAATAAAAACTGGAATGGGTAGAATTAATTCAAATATAGGGTTATGCAGAAAGAATAGTATGATTTGAGTTGGGTAGTACAGAAGCATTGCAAGTGCCTGCATGGTGTGTGTATGTAGAATGAGGTGGGGAAGGTATGGTTGCGTGGACTGCAGAGCACCTCTCTTTCGCTGTGGAAACTTACATAACAAGTAATAACTATTAGTGTTCAATGAATCTTTCATCGCTATTTTAGCTGAGATGTCATGATGAAGTTCCTGATCACCGAATAATTGTAAGGTGGGTGAACCAATTTTGTACCACTGCATCTAGCTTTAAGATGAAAAGTCCAGGATGCCCAAGGTCACAAGAACTCCTGCGCGAGTTCTTCGGCATTCTGCTGTCAGGCATGCTTTAGCGCTAGGAATGTCGTGTCGTTCCCTGCAACATATCATACATGTTGATCTGCACTTCCACCCCTACAAGATGCAGGTTTTGCAACAACTGAACGAATGTGGGAAAATTGTCCAAAGGAAGTTTATGGTGGACTTCCTTGGTCGCTTAGAGCCAAATCGCAGATTTTGAGCAACTTAGTGATGTCTGATGAGACCCATTTTGAATCTAGCAGAGATGTGAACAAGCAAAATTTCTGCTACAATGCACCAGGTAACCCACGTGTACTACATGAGAAACTGCTCCATAGTAAATGTGTGACAGTGTGGTGTGCTATTACTTCATTTGGCATTATAGGCCCTTATTTCTTTGAGGATCACAATAGCTGTGCTGTTACAGTTACTAGTGATCACTTTGTGGATATGGTTAATGCCGTTCTTCTTCCAGCACTGGCCAACCACAACCTACCTCGGATATGGTTCCAACAAGAGGGGGCAGCAGCTTATATGGCTTGATTGACGGAAATCTTGCGGCCTGCATTTTGAGGCTGATTAATTTCCAGATTTGGAGATGTCCACTGGCCAGCACAGTTGCCAGATTTAATTACCCTTGACTATGGGGATATCTGAAGAGTGAAGTTTACGCTACACGCCCTCAAACATTGGCAGACCTTAAGGACCAAATACGAGATGCCATGCAGGATATCCCTGTATGCTACATTGTTGTGATGCAGGCTTTTGTTCCTCACTTGGAGGAATGTTTAAAATGTAATGGTCATTTACCCAGTGTCATGTTAAAGAAATGGTAACTGTTGTCTAATGACTAAATGGCACAGCTTTACAAATGTTTTCATGATATGTTCAAATAAATTACAGTACTACTTACAATATGCTGGTCTGTTTATATCCTACTATTCTTTCTGCCCAACTGTGTAGTAATATTACTCGCATAACTATTGAAAATAAGGAAGTAAGTAATTTTTGTGCCATTGCTAATGCCTTTAACACATATTTCCTTAATGCAGCAAATCAAACATATCTGACCCAAACTCAACTGCACTTAAAATACTAATAATGGCACATCCCAAAATTAATTATAAATTCAAAATGGACTCCACAGCACCAAGAGAGATAGAAAAGATTATTACCTCATTGAAAAGCAAAACCTCTCATGAGTGGGATAGATAAGTAGGTACCAAATTGTTAAAATATTGTCCAGTGGAGTTGAGCAAATCTCTTACTCATGTATGCAATCATTCCCTTTTGTCAGTGATATTTCCGGAAAAAATGAAAGGCACAATTGTTAAGCCTCTATACAAAAAAGACAAAAGTCTAGCTTCCAATTATAAACCCATCTCTTCTTTTGACAGTGTTTTTTAAAGTAATGGAAAAAGCTGTATATAATCGGGTTATAAATCACTTGGAATTCAACATCTCTCAGCATCCCAGTTCAGATTTAGAAAAAAAAGTCAACAGAAAATGTAACATACATGCTCACTTCTGAAGTATTAACACCTTGGGTAAAAAGGAACTACCATTAGGAATATTTTGTGACTTAGCTAAGCCATTTGACAGCATAGATCACAACCTCTTGCTGCAAAAGTAAAAAGTTTATGGCTTTGGTGATATCTCAATAAATTGGTTAAGGTTTTACTTAATAAATAGAATCCAGAAAATCAGAATCAATGGTTGTGATTCAGAACCAGGTGTTATTACTAAAGGTGTCTCACAAGGTTCTATACTTGGCCCTTTGTTATTTTAATATTTATAAATGACCTGCCACATTGTCTTAACAAAGATTCAATAGCTGTACTTTTCGCAGATGATACCAGTGTACTTGTATCTGAAAAGTCACAGCAGTAATTAAGAGATTCTGTGAGTGAAGTGTTCAAACAACTCAACATTTGGTTTGAAGCTGATAAATTTTCATTAAACTATGATAAAACCAACTTTATTCAATTTCAAACGAAGCATAAACAAGTGAATGAATTAACAATCGGGTACAGCAATTACATCATAAATAAAGTATCTGATACAAAATTTCTTGGACTTCAAGTAGACGGAGAGCTCAGCTGGAGAAAACAGATAAAAACCATGCTACCAAATCTTAGCTCAGCTTGCTTTGCCTTAACAAAATCTGCTCAACCAAAATACCTTAAGAAGAGCATATTTTGCCTACTTTCACTCCCTGTTACGATATGGAATAATCTTCTGGGGTTGTTCACCACACAGCAAGCAAGAATTTATATTACAAAAGAAGGCCATACATATTATTTGTGGTGTTGGGTACCCTCATTCATGTAGGCCCTTATTCAAAACCCTAAAAATTATTACTCTTACTGGCGAATACATATATTCTCTCTTAAGCTACCTTACAGATACTTATCATAACTTCACATCAAACCTTACTGTGCAGTACCACAATACAAGATATACAGGCGATTTGCATAACCAGCAAATAGTTTAAAACTGTTCCAAAAAGGATGCTAATTTTCTGTTTCTGTCAATAGGTCTGGCAATTTGGATAGGATGTGATATAAGTCCAGGCTGGAAACGCTATTGAGTTTCTGCTGCAAAGCGCAGCCGAGGGATGTTTTTTAGAAGTAGAAGAGTGGAACAGTTGTGGCCTATAGGGCATAGCCGTAGGATCTGCCCATCTAAACCTTGAATGATCTATGCTCACATATAGAATCCTCCTATTAAATAACTCCTTGTTACTTCTAGATTCCTTTACATATTTTGGTATTAAATTTCACCGATTCCATAAGTATTATGAATGTTAGCCTTTTTGATATATACAGAATTTTGTCCTTTATTTCCAGTAGTTATGCACTATAGTTCAGTATATGCCAAGGATCCAACACTGGCGCAATTGAATGGATGTTTTATTCATAATTAACATTTTAATACACTTTTTAAACATTTCATCACACTTTAAGATATTGCAATATAACAAAAATCAACAGAAATATGTTCTAAAAAAATTTCTGTCATTGCTGTCATACATTGCACCCGAGACACTATGGGAGCGTTCCTTGTATTGCCAACTTTGTAAATCAAAACACAGCCGAGGTACACCTTCAATTGGAGCAAACATCTGAAACAGAAAATAAATTAGCTTGGTTTGTGATTCACGGGAGGTTAGGTTTAGTTTTTATATATATGAAAGTTTTGCTGCGTGCACTCCTTAACAATATTTATGATTAACTACTTATTTAAGCTTTGGTTTCTGATTCATGGGAGGTTAGGTTTAGTTTTTTTTATATGTGCTCAGGTTAATTAGCAACCAGTGGTTAAACAAAGCACATTTGCTTCGCTTGTGTGCGCTCTTTAACAATGTTTGTGATTCACTACTTATTTAAGTTTTGGTTTCTGATTCAAGGAAGATTGGATTAGATTTATTTTTTTTAATATAAGTTTAGGTTTCTGATAGGTTAGGCTTAGTTATTTCTTATATAAAATTTGCCTTCTGATTCCCGGGAGTGATGGGTTAGGTTTAGCTTTTTTTTTTTTTTTACGTATCTGGTTTGCATATCTTTCACAAGGAATTGCCCTTTGGAGTACACTGTATTGTATTAATAGCTCTGCTAATTCATCTTTTTTCCCAAAATCTGCAAGTAAACCCCAACATTTGGTGCTCACAGCCATCACAATCTATTTTCTTAGTCTGAATCTCAGCTTAAGGTTGTTCACCGTTACACTACACTTTGCTGCATGTTGCACCCTCATTTTGATACATTTTCATATGCTAACTGCATTGCTTAGCCAAATTTCGCGTTTTTAAGTCAGCAGATTTGCCTGTATAAACAAGACAACTTTTTGGGGTGGGTGGGAGGACCCCTTTCATTAGGTGAGATATCTCCTACTATGAGTCGATTCCATAAATATTATGCATGTTAGATCCTTATTGAGGTCAGAGCTTTATCATAAATATTTTTGTAATAATTTGGTGAACATTTTGGTATTAAATTTCAGGTGAAATTAAATTTTGTTTTACACCATGTCATTATACAAGTATAACAAGAAAGAATAAATAGCTCAAATCTTGTAAACTAAAGAGAAGGATTCTGAATGGGTTTATGCATATTAATTTGAGATATGAAATAGGTTAACTTGAATTATGAAATCAAGCTTTAGCAACATTTGGGACCAGTGATAAATATAAATGATGGCATTCATAGAGGTCAAGTGACTTATGATTTATCTGCAGTGGTTTATGGATTTTTTTAATCCAAACAAGATTTAATTTGAGGTTTAAATTCTGAAGTGCAGGTTGAAATTTAATCCTAATGAGGGCAGTTTATATCTACATAATGGTTGGCCTTTGAGTTTTGAGTCTTCCTCCGTGGACTAGTGGTACCGTGCTAGCCTCTAGTGGCCTTTGAGTTTTGAGTCGTCCTCCGTGGACTAGTGGTACCGTGCTAGCCTCTAGTTCCCAAGGTCGCGGGTTCAAATCCGGCAGAGGGCGATGGATTTTTTCGGGCGTAAAAATCGTTAGCACGGCTTCCTTCGGAAGGGAAGTAAAGCCGGTGGTCCCGTGTCGTAGATTTACGGCACGTAAAAGAACCTCAAGCCTGATAAAGAGGCCTCTGAGCAAAATTTCCGGTGTTTCACGCCCAATATAGAATGGGACGCTAAGAACCATAGTAGTTAAAGAGCGTCCCTAAATAAAACTCAATTTATTTATTTGAGTTTTGATTGTGACTTTTGCATATCATATGCATAACATAAAACTTTGGAGAAGAAATCTGTATCAAAATTGCAAATCAAGCATGGAAAAATTAGTTTTAGGAGCACTCACTAAAAAGAGGAAAGGCAACTATTCTAACCTGTTATATAGGTGAACATAATCCCAGTTTCTAGGTACACTTCAAAGAACCATAATGCTGTCATGTCAAAGAGGATGCAATACACTTCTTACCCTTGGATCAGCCATAACACCATAAGTAAATTGTTTTCATATTGCTACCCTGCCATTGCTATCTTTGGCTCTCCAGCTGGTAGGCTGACGGCAATTAAATCTGCACCATTGTGTGTTCTTCATATCCTGTAGGAGGGGGACTTGACCCAGAAAGATATCAACTTGGGCAAAGTGGGGGTAGTCTTGTGCCAGGTAGGACTTCAATCAGATTATGATATACAAGTTAGTCACATGAAAGAAATACATTTAAGAGCTATTCCCTGCAATATATTAAAAAAAAAAAAAAAGTGTGTGTTACATTCACGTGACCTCTACCCACTATTTGTCGTTTTTATGTAATTTCCACACACTATTGTTATGAAAACTTTTTTTTCAATCTACAGGGTGATTTTAAATGATGGACCCATTTTATAAAATTCGTATTTATTAAATCACAAATCCAACATGAACAATCTGTTTAACAATGAAAATAGGAAGTTTCAAAGTTTTTATTTTTTTGGCTGGCAGTGATGGTTTTAGAAGCGGCCAGTAGAGTGCTTGCGCAATATGCCACCATTGCATTTCACTGTCAGTACGTAGTGAGATGGCTACTGTGGAGCACAAGGTTTTCTGTGTTATTGAGTTGCAAATTGTAGTGCAGCGGGCATTTCGTAGCAAATTCGGTATTGAACTACCAACTAGAAAAAACATTAGCTGTTGGTTTATGCAATTTAAACAGTGGAAGTGTGTGTAAAGGAAAAAGCGCAGGTCGACCGTGTGTGTCAGAGGAGGATGTCAGACAGATTGAAGACAGTTTTGTTCGCAGTCCACGTAAGTCTACCCATAGAGCTAGTAGAGAATTTGGAATATCCCAACCAACTGTATGGAAAGTTCCGAGATGGTGTTTGCTGTACAAGCCCTACCGATTACAACTTGTGCAGGCTCTTAAACCTAAAGACAAAGAGAAGTGTCTCGAATTTTGTGGTTATGTGCTAGGAATGATGGAGAATGACGCGTTTCTACAGTGTATCATTTTTAGTGATGAAGCGACTTTCCACCTTAGTGGAAAAGTCAACAGACACAATGTTTGCATATGGGGTTTGCAAAATCCACATTCAACATTGCAACACGAAAGAGACTCATTGAAGGTAAACATGTTCTGTGCCTTATCCCGTACAAAGGTTTATGGACCATTTTTCTTTGCGGAAAAAACTATAACTGGAATAACGTACCTGGACATGTTGGAACAGTGTCTGTTCCCTCAAATTATAGAATATTCACAGGACCTCATTTTCCAACAGGATGGAGCTCCGCCCCATTGGCATAGCGATGTGCGAGGCTTTTTGAATGAATCCCTTCCTCTGCTGGATAGGTTGCAGCGTAAATGAAGACCTGGCTCTACACTTCTGGCCCCCGAGATTTTCTGATCTCACCCCATGTGACTATTTCTTATGGGGTTATGTTAAGGAAGCTGTTTACGTCCCTCCTCTACCTACAACTCTGGATGACCTGCGGAACCGTATCACTGCTTCCGTGCATTCAGTAACAAGATACGCTTGCTCGTGTGTGGGATGAGTTTGGCTATTGCGTTGATGTTTGCTGTGCAGCAAACGTTGGACACATTGAACATTTATAATGTATTAAACAAAACTTTGAAAATTCCTCTGTTTATTGGTATAAAGGTGGTTCATGTTGGATTTGTACTTTAATAAATACAAATTTTATAAAATGGGTCCATCATTTAAAATCACCCTGTACTTCATGTTAAGATAAACTCGTGTAGAAATAGTTATATTACACATTTTGTTGTAGGTACAAGGAGGATAGAGGAAAGAATGTGTTTAAAAGTAGACCTTAAAATTCCATACCCTTTCCATACATTGGGAGAAACACCATTAAATAGCAACAGCACTTTAAAAACAATTGGATGTGTCCCATTCATATTACATTTTCTACCTACTATAGTTTAGTTTATATAACGTGTACAAACTAATCTTGCAAAGGCATATTCTGCTATATACAAGTGCATGCTCTTTCCATTATGAGAAACGACCAAATAGTGACAGCACTTTATAAAATGACAAAAGTACGAAAAAAATTTAACCAATTATAACAGATATATTGGAAATGGCTGATACTACAGAAACATTATTGGAAATAAATTGTGAATTTTAAAAACATCAGCATTTTTTATGTATTACCTTTTTGTCTATCTCTTATGGTTTATACATATACAAATTATAAAAAAATTCCTTTCAAATCAGGAGGACTTCACAGGCTATTTCCAGAAAATTCAATATTTACATTTTGTCATGTAAATGTCTTAGTGGGTATATGGTATTTTAATCAAAATCATTATAGACATTTTTAATATACTCGAAAATATCTCAACATTTTCCATGTGAAGGGTAGTTTGGGGTGGGGAAGTTTCTTGAAAATCTTTATGTCACATTCCTTGAAGATGCTAAACTTAAATTCCAGGCTTGGGATTTATCCAGTTTTCGTTTTTGAGTTATGCTGTTCACACACATGCACCGCATGCATGTACACACTTTTCTAAAAATGCTTTTCAGGGGTACCCATAATATGCATTTCTGGTGAAATGTTGACATCTTATTTTTTGAGTCGAATACAATACTTTCTTTTGCCCACTCTATATAGGTGGGAGAAAAAGTAAAAATAGTTCATCTAAATTGGAATTGCAGCTATTGAATCTAAAATAAAACAAAGAAAAATGTCACATGTAGGACTATTAGTTTGGATCATGCAAGAAAGGTCTTGCAGCTACTAGCATATCATTGTTTCTCAGGTTCCGTTGAGTAATTTTGTTCTCAAATTAAACAAAAAGTAAAACCTTTGAACTCTCTTGGAAGAAAAAAATTGACTGAAGTGCATGATTTGATAGCAAATATGATAGAAAACTTTTATGATAAACATTTGGACAATTTTTATGAAACACATGTGTTCATTAAAAGTGTTCCAAAAGTAAGAAGATCAAGTTTAAAATGTTTTCCATTTTAGGGGATTCCAGCAAATGAAAGTTTGAGAAAAAGTATTTGGTAAGATTATTACTATAACTAGAGCACTTCAGTGATTCTCTTCTCTTTTGTTATTCCAAGAAAGTCTTTGTAAAATGACTTTTAAATTGATTTGTTTACTTCTGAAGCATTTTTAATTAACAAAACTATAATAGACAAACCATATTGAACTGTGAAAAGTACAAACCCTATTATGGTATCAGTAAGCGACAGTGTAGTTGGTTTCAATTTGCATCTGTATGGGTGGCACCTAATTAAAATGTACATGCATTTAAGAAGCAAATATATATAAGAGAAACTGTAACAAAAATATGGTGTTTGGATTTAAAGATTTCCATAGCATAATACACTAACAAGGACAAAAACATGTCATCTACATATCCCCTCTACTCTTGTACACATTTCTGCAGCAGTTGTAATAAATCTGCCAACAAATCTTTCCTGCAGTTAAAATGATGCAAAGCAGTTGAAAGATAAACATTTCTTGCAGTCAAAACTACTGGACAGATATAACTTGATTGCAGAGGAAATGAAGCACTTGCACACATCTTGGGATTCCATCTGTATTCTGTGTAACTTGCATTATAAAATAACTCTTAATCACTGAAGAACAAGAGCTTTAGTGTCTATAAAGTGCTACATGGTGCTGTATTGAACAGTTGTACTTAGAGAATTCTCCATGCTAAGGAAAAAGGCAGTCACTACAGAGACAAAAAATATGGTGTCGTCGGAATTGTTGATGTCCTGCATCATAATACAACCTTAAAAAGCAGTAAACTGGTTTTTTGTTCAAAATGTAAGGAAAAATTAGGTACTCTTTTTCAAATTTTTTGACATCTACAGTGACAAAAAGCAGTAGGTAGAGATCGCACTGTAAGAAAGAAGTACACTACGTGATCTAAAGTATCTGGACACCTGGCTGAAAATGACGTACAAGTTTGTGGTGCCCTTCATTGGTAATGCTGGAAGTCAATATGGTGTTGGCCACCCTTAGCCTTGATGACAGCGTTCACTCTCGCAGGCATACTTTCAATCAGGTGCTGGAAGGTTTCTTGGGGAATGGCAGTCCATTCTTCACGGAGTGCGGAACTGAGGAGAGGTATCGATGTAGGTCGGTGAGGCCTGGCACAAAGCGGCATTCCAAAACAACCCAAAGGTGTTCTATTGGATTCAAGCCAGGACTCTGTGCAGGCCAGTCCATTACATGTCGTGTAACCACTCCGCCACAGCCCGTGCAATATGAACAGGTGCTCGATTGTGTTGAAAGATTCAATCGCCATCTCTGAATTGCTCTTCAACAGTGGGAAGCAAGAAGGTGCTTAAAATATCAATGTAGGTCTGCGCTGTGATCGTGCCATGCAAAACAAGGGGTGCAAGCCCCCTCCAGGAAATACACGACCACACCATAACACCACCACCTCCGAATTTCACTGTTGGCACTACACATGCTGGCAGATGACGTTCACTGGGCATTCGCCATACCCACACTCTGCCATCGGATCGCCACATTGTGTACCGTGATTTGTCACTCCACACAAGTTTTACCACTGCTCAGTCGTTTAATGTTGACGCTCCTTAAACCAAGCGAGGCGTCGTTTGGCATTTTCTTGCGTGATGTGTGCCTTATGAGCAGCTGCTCGACCATGGAATCCAAGGTTTCTCACCTCACGCGTAACTGTCATAGTACTTGGAGTGGATCCTGATGCAGTTTGGAATTCCTGTGTGATGGTCCGGATAGATGTCTGCCTATTACACTTTATGACCCTCTTCAAATGTCGGCGGTCTCTGTCAGTTAACAGACGAGGTCGGCCTGTACGCTTTTGTGCTGTACATGTCCCTTCACATTTCCACTTCACTATAACATCAGAAACAGTGGACCTAGGGATGTTTAGGAGTGTGGAAATCTCGCGTACAGACTTCTGACACAAGTGACACCCAATCACCTGACCAGGGTTGACGTCCGTGAGTTCCACGGAGCGTCCCATTCTGCTGTTTCGCGATGTCTAATGACTACTGAGGTTGCGGATGAGTACCAGGCAGTAGGTGGCAGCACAATGCACCTAAGATGAAAAACGTATGTTTGTGGGTGTGCCCGGATACTTTTAATCACATAGTGTGTCTGCAAAAGCACTGCCTATTATGTTGGTATTTTTATCCTGCGCTGCAACTCAACAATGAAAGAAAGCAGCAAATGCCCGCTACAATGTAAGAAAGCAGTATCTGCACATTGTTACCTTGTTCATTATTTAAATTGTTGGTAATCTCTTTAGTAAGAAGTTAATGTGAAGACGTCTTTTAAAGAAATTTATCAGGTAGGAAGGATTGTTAGATTACAGGTAAGAGCTAAATATTTGTTTAATACTAGGTGTTAGTCAAATATTGGTGAAATCATTCTGGGTATTAACACGATAAACTAAGTGTGTAAAATGATGCATGTTTTTTTTTTTTTTTTTTCCTTTCTTTCTAATTATTCACAAAATGTCCAGAGGGGAAAAGGTGAGTTTATTGGGACTGACTCAAAAAAAACACTGGACAATGCACAAAATCAAAATTGATTACACCACAGTTCCAGCCAAGAAATTGCCATACAATGTGATGACTTTTGAACATTGTGCAGTTACAGTTTATAAGTGATGAAGTGCATGTAGAACATGGTTTTGATTTTGGTCCTGTATAAAGATATTTTTATTTAGGAAATTGTTCCTAAATACAGAAGAAGAGGAAGGTGAACAAAAGAACAAAAGTGTGTACGAACAGGCCATTATAGAAGATGCTGAGCAGAAGGAAGATGATTCTGGTAATGAAGAAGACACTTCTTCAGCTATAGATAGTGGAAAGAAATGAAGAAAACGAAGTGCAGATTGGAAGAAAGGAAGGAAAATAATTAACAAACAGTGGATACTCCAGGAAGGTTGTGATGAGAACTGGAAAAGAAAGAAAAAAAGTGTTAAGGATTTTTTAGCAATGCTTAAAGAAAGATGTTGATGAAAAGTATTGGTCTGTAACCTGAATGGATCATGTGAATTCATTTTCCATACCTGCTCAAAAGTGCCAGTCAAAGGGCGAACAGGAAGTGAAAACTTTAACAGGAATTCTACAAATGTTTATTGTTTGCAAACGGCAAGAGACAAGTGTAAGTTTGACATTGGGCTGATAAAGTAACTTTCAATGTTCTTCACAAGGAGCCATTCTTCCAAATGAACACATGAGAGGGTGGCATCCTGCAAAATTCTAAATAAATTGAAGTGTTATCTGCAGAAACATTGAAACTTTCCGTCCAATCATTATCCACGTAAACATGCACCAAATGTTAAATACCTCCCTAGTGATGTGACAATTACAATAATGCAAGAAGATTTTGTTAAGCATCCCCAACTAAAATGTTCCTATTAGGCGTATAGAAGAAAACATACGTTTGACAAAACTCGGACATGAATAATATGAAATATTGCTTTTAGTTTAAACAATGTTGGTCACAGTATGGTCACATGCTGAATGTGAAACCTTTATCCATTGGGATAAGCACATTAAGCGAGCTTCCAGTGCTCGTTCGCTTTACAGGAGCCATGCAAACAACAGCTTTGAATCTGGAACAGTATGTTTGTCTGCTGACTTGGAAAAGGTTATGTTACCTCGTGTGTATATATATTTAACTCTCTTAGCACCAGAGCCAATCTGATTGGCTTTCTGAAACCGGCTGTAGAGAGCCAATGCCTACCTCTCTCTACCGGTGTAAAATGTCAAGGGTTTTAGGTGGAAAAATCACTGTTGCGATAAACTGCATATAACTCGTGAGATCTGATTGATGATGCCGTGAAACTTACAATAATGTCCATGTTACCTCTCTTTACTGGTGTAAAGTGTCAAGGGTTTTAGGTGGAAAAATCACTGTTGCGATAAACTGCATATAACTCGTGGGATCTGATTGACGATGCCGTGAAACTTACAATAATGTCCATGTTACCTCTCTTTACTGGTGTAAAGTGTCAAGAGTTTTAGGTGGAAACATCACTGTTGCGATAAACTGCATATAACTCGTGAGATCTGATTGACGATGCCGTGAAACTTACAATAATGTCCATGTTACCTCTCTTTACTGGTGTAAAGTGTCAAGGGTTTTAGGTGGAAAAATCACTTTTGCGATAAACTGCATATAACTCGTGAGATCTGATTGACGATGCCGTGAAACTTACAATAACATCCATGTTACCTCTCTTTACTGGTGTAAAGTGTCAAGGGTTTTAGGTGAAAAAATCATTTTTGCGATAAACTGCATATAACTCGTGAGATCTGATTGACGATGCCGTGAAACTTACAATAACGTCCATGTCACCTCTCTTTACTGGTGTAAAGTGTCAAGGGTTTTAGGTGGAAAAATCACTTTTGCGATAAACTGCATATAACTTGTGAGATCTGATTGACGATGCCGTGAAACTTACAATAATGTCCATGTTGTGTAACATAATCTTATTACATTTTTAAACATAACTTCATAAACACTCCAAAATATAGCAATAAATATAATATTGCAGAATAAAATTATTTTCGTACCTAAGTTTAAAAAATCGGTGATGAATGTGCACATAAGATCAATAAAAATACATAAATTTAAAGATTGACATCCGGTGAACAGGTGATGAGAGCCTGTTTTTAAATCATATTAACATTTTAGATCATAAAACAAAGTGTAAATAAGGCAGACCTTTCTGGTACTTATCAAACTCTTGAAATTAAGAGAATCCTTTAAGATTCAAGGTATGTTGTGTAAAGTCTAATGTTGAAATGTAAGCATTATGAATTGTCCCTACTTAGCTATATTTATGTTTTTGTGATATTGAAGGCACTAATAAACACTAAATAATAATCTAAAATAAAGAGAGTTGGAGGTTATTACACTACATCACTAAAAGGTTCTCACTTTGAACGCATTTTGGGAGAACAGTTTGCTCCCATTGTCAGCTTGTTTCCAACTGATTTTGCCGGTTACTGTCTGGCGAATGTGTGTGGTTAGTGGTGTTCTCTGGTGCTGGGTTGATGAACCTCCAAAGACTGCTGGGTGGCAGTAGTTCGAAATTCATTAGGTGATTCCTGTGTTTGACGATATGTATTTTTTCTCAGATGTCCAATTCATTGCTGCTGTTGATTGGTTTTAAGAGTTTTATGTTTGGAGTGATTTCATGGTTTGAAGACCAGAAATGATGTGCTACTGCTGATTTATCTGTCTGTTTTTGGCAAATGCATCTCATATGCTCTTTAAGTCTTATTTCAAGATTTCTTTTGGTTCTTCCTAAGTATACCAGGTTACAGTCATTACAAACTATTTGATATATACCAGCTGACTTATTGTTGGGGAGAGGGTCTTTTGTTCTGTATATGAGGGTGGTCTGAAAAGTTTCCGACCTCAACATGAAGATGGCAGCACTCGTAAATAAAAGCTAGTGAATTTCGTTGCTCATCTGTTGACAGTTACTCACCAAAGTTTGTCATTTTGGATGCTCAGTTGTTATGTAACAGTCGTTTGATTGAGGTGATGTGAGTGTTTTTATGAAAATGAACAAAATCGAGTATCGAGCTGTCATTAAATATTTGTTTTTGAAAGGCAATACACCTACGCAAATCAAACCTGAGTTGTATTCTGTGTGTGGGGACTCTGCACCATCATTTACCACAGCGAAATTTTGGGCAGCTGAATTTAAACGTGGCCATAAGAGCTTGGGAGACGATGAACGCTCGGAACATCCAAAAATTGCAACTACCGACGAAAACCGCCAAAGTTCACCAAATGGTGGTAGACGACCGCCGAATTAAAGTGTGAGAGATAGCAGAGGCTATGAACATGTCAAAAGAACATGTTTGTCACATATTAAATCAACATTTAGACACGAGAAAGCTGTCCACGCATTGGGTGCCGCGTGTGCTCACGTTTGACCAAAAATGTGTTCGAATGAACTTTCCAACACTCTGTTGGCGCAGTTTAGGTGCAATAAATCCGAGTTTTGGTGCCGCTTAATTACTGTAGATGAAACTTGGATACACCATTATATGCCCAAAACAAAAATACAGTCCAAACAGTGGGCTGCAAAGGGGGAACCGGCTCCATAAAAAGCAAAAACTGTTTTTTCGGCTGGGACTGTTTTTTGGGATAGTCTTATAGTTATTTTAATCGATTATCTTCAAAAAGGAAAAACCATTACA
The DNA here is from genome assembly GCA_030765065.1 of Deroplatys truncata. Classification (NCBI taxonomy): domain Eukaryota; kingdom Metazoa; phylum Arthropoda; class Insecta; order Mantodea; family Mantidae; genus Deroplatys; species Deroplatys truncata. The sequence continues at coordinate 1,089,398 of CM060976.1, forward strand.
CGAGCATACTACGCATAATTACTTGACAAACTGAAGGCAGAACTTGCGGAAAAACGGCCACATTTGCAGAAAAAGAAAATCCTGTTTCACCAAGACAACACACCGTCTCACACCTCAGTGGTTGCAATGGCAAAAATCCACGAATTACAGTTTGAACTGCTTGACCATCTGCCTTACTCACCAGATCTAGCCCCAAGCGACTTCTTTTTGTTCCCTCATCTGAAAATTGCGCTTGGAGGACAGAGATTTTCATCAAATGAAGAGGCAATCACCTTCGTGAACAATTATTTTGCAGAGAAAAATGCTGAGTACTATTTGGACGGGTTACAGAGATGGGAGCATCGCTGGGAGAAGTGTGTTGAGTTACTAGGAGACTATGTTGAAAAATAAAAAAAAAAATTTCTGAAAAAATGTATCTTTATTAGGTCGGAAACTTTTCAGACCACCCTTGTATTGTGGTTATTCTGTGGAGTCAGGGTGGTGATGTATTTCTTGAAAATCCTTTGAAATTTATGTGTCCAAGGGTGGTAAGTGAACTTTCTACATGCTTGTGGTTTTTGTTGTTTAAGTAAAGTAGTTGTCTGTTGATTGGATTTCCGTCTTTCAAACTTTTTAATCTCCTTATCTATTGTTGTTTTCTGGTATCCATTCATGGTGGCTATGTGGATAATGTGTTGTTATTCGTTCTGGTATTCCTCTTTCTCTAGTGGTATATTTACTAATCTGTTTGTAATGCTATTTAAAATTGCATGTGTGTGGCTTGTAGGATCGCAGCTATTGAAAAAAATCCAGAATTAAACCAGATTTTCCCACCATATCTAGATTATATGCACCACCAAAAATACACAAACTCGGTAACAAAATAAGGCCTATAGTGAACAACATAAACTCTTACATGTAAACTAGCAAAATGGCTTTCAAATACCTTCAACTCCATGCTTGTGTTCAAAAGTCTAAGCATAAACCAGTCACCTTTCTGATATAAATATATCACCCACAGATATGATATCATTTATGTCGCTGCACTCTTCCCAAGGATACCAAAAGAAGAATTATTACCACTCCTAGAAACTTGGATATTCAACCTAGAGCACAAACAGAAGATTACTTAAAACTTACAAAATTATGTCTGAACCAGAATTTCTTTTCATTCCACAACAAAATCTTTAAACAAACCACCGACCTAACTATGGGAAACCCCCTTTCACCATTTCTAGCAGAACTATATATGAGTCATTTTGAATGCCATATTACTAAATTTTTCCCACATCTATTTAAAACTTGGTATAGGTACGTAGATGATATTTTTGCTATTCCAAAAAAAGAACTTGCAGAAGATATTTTATAATTTGTGACTTTACAAAAAATATCTATAAAATTTACAATAGAAAAGGAAGGAAATGGCCAATTACCTGACCTAGACATCAGGATCATCAGAAATAAAGCACACAACAACTAACATTTGGCATTTACAGGAAACCAACTCACACAGAAAATTATATTAAAAACAATAGTTACAATCCTACAAGCCACAAACATGCAATTTTAAATAGCATTACAAACAGGTTAGTACATATACCATTGGAGAAAGAGGAATACCAGAAAGAATACCAACACATAATCCACATAGCCACCATGAATGGATACCAGAAAACAACAATAGATAAGGAGATTAAAAAGTTTGAAAGACAGAAATCCAATCAACAGACAACTACTTTACTTAGACAACAAAAACCACAAGCATATAGAAAGTTCACTTACCCCCCTTGGACACATCATAAATTTCAAAGGATTTTCAAGAAATACATCACCACCCTGACTCCACAGAATAACCACAATATACAGAAACTACTATGCAACAGAACAAAAGACCCTATCCCCAACGATAAGTCAGCTAGTATATATCAAATAGTTTGTAATGACTGTAACCTGGTATACATAGGAAGAACCAAAAGAAATCTTGAAATAAGACTTAAAGAGCATATGAGATGCATTTGCCAAAAACAGACAGATAAATCAGCAGTAGCACATCATTTCTGGTCTTCAAACCATGAAATCACTCCAAACATAAAACTCTTAAAACCGATCAACAGCAGCGATGAATTGGACATCTGAGAAAAAATACATATCATCAAACACAGGAATCACCTAATGAATTTCGAACTACCGCCACCCAGCAGTCTTTTGGAGGTTCATCAACCCAGCACCAGAAAACACCACTAACTACACACATTCCCCAGACAGTAACTGGCAAAATCAGTTGGAAACAAGCTGATGTTGGGAGCAAACCGTTCTCCGGAAACGTATTCAAAGTAAGAACCTTTTAGTGATGTAGCGTAGCAACCTCCATCTCTCTGGGTGGCATGCACCATGTTGGAGTAAATTGCTTCGGAAGTAACGTTTACTAAAGAAGTCCCCACTACGGAAGTAGGTTACTACGGGAGCAATTTACTCCAAAAGTAACGTTGGAGAGTTCAGTTATAATTTACTCTTTTAGTTACGACTATGGAAGTAAGAGATCATTACTCCCGAAGGTATTGTTTTGTTTGCGCGACTTACTTGATGCAATCATGAATAAGGTTATGTGCAATGGGAAAAGGGGAGAAACGTCAGCGAAAGAGATAAATGTTTGTTGGTAGAAATAAAGAAAATCCATTTAAACAATATGAGTGTAAAAAAACAGGCGATAACCTGGATTACGTTGGTCTTCAAAGCCAGTGCGATACCGCCGACACTTGCAACGTGCGTTTCTAATTACTTTTTATTTTAGGTTTATTAGTTTTTTATGTTTCTGATTTAGGGGAGGTTAGGTATATATATAAAAGTTAGGTTCCTGATTCACAGGAGGTTACTTTTACTAATGTTTTCAATGAAGACCCAAGTAATGCAAAAAAGCCAAACGTGTTATAAAGATGCTGGAAAGTCATGATTGACAAGTTTAATAATTCTAGCGATGGGAAACGTACTGAAGAGCAGCTTAAAATTCTGGAAACAATGTTTCTAATCTTCATTTTGCATCACGGATCACTTGCGTGTTGATAGAGAAATACCCTTTCTGATTTCGGAAAATTTCACCATATTCACGGATGGGTACAAAATAGTAACATGTGTGGGAAATCTGTGAAAGTGAAGAATTGCCTTTTATTTTCTTAACACTCGTGTATATTCATATGTGTAGGTACCTTGCTCTTAACCTCAAAAGTGCTCTAACAACGCAGTGAAATACACGGCCAGCAGACACGTGGTGAACGTTTATTTATAAGATCGCCTGTAATACCGGGATTACGTGACATGATAATGTTGGTAAACTAAAGGTATAATTGGCATGCACTTAACGTAATGGGAATGATTCTTGATTCATAGTTCTTTTATTACTTCGAGCTAGTACCGATTGGTTGTAATTACCATGTGAAATCAAACTTGACGTATTGGGAAGGAGAAGTTTGATGCCAAACTTTTAAGTTATATTGCGTTAAGTCTATTCTAAATATTTCCATTTAATACAGTTTAAGACTGTACATTACGTTAAATTCATCGTAATGCCGGTTCAAGCTTCTGAAATATTCTGGTACGAAACACTCATAGGATGCATAACAATAATTGCAATTTGGATTATAGAGCTGAATTTGCATCTGAGTTTTGTTGAAATGTTCTCCAAACAGGTTCAAAAGGCATGTATAAGATTCTTTACTAATACCGAAATGTTCATTGAACTCTTTCTCTCTCTCTCTCTCTCTCTCTCTCTCTCTCTCTCTCTCTAAGTATCATATGGTTCTCGCATAGCACTGTCACATTTCCGTTGTTTTTATTTCGTCGAGATCATCAATGTAACTTAAGTAATCGCTGTTTTCTACATCGAGATTATCAATGTAATCTAAGTAATCCATGAACGCGTCAAAAATATCTTCCTCCAAATACGATATGGCATTCTAGTTCAATCAGCAGCTTAGTTACTCCATCCAGGTTGTAAGAGTAAATTCTAACCTATATTTATGCTATTTAATTTCGTAGTAACATACTACATGATGGTGCTCTCCGACATTTACCTCTGCTGTAATTTAATCTGGGAGTATCTGAAAGGAGTAAAATTCTTTGGAAGTAGTTTACTCTTGCATGGAAGTCGCTGAGTGTTGACTTGAATAGTAGTTTACCACGAAAGTAGGGCTTACTCCAAGTTGGTGCATGCCACCCTCTTTATTTTAAATTATGACACATCACTGTTACTAGCTTCTCAATGTTCAAATTAACTAAGTAATAATCATACATATTAATGAAAATGGGCTGAATCAATATAGTATATGGTATATAAAACAGAAAATGTGTCGTTAGCACATATAAATTAAACACAGGTTTATGCACACAAATGTTTACAAAAACACTTCAAATTTATTTTGAACACTTATGAAGGGTTGCAGATTTTGCATGCAATCCTTTGTCTCACTTGATGCACACAGTTCTCGATCGACCTCTTTGTTCTGAAGTATGACACACAATGCACTGTCTTTCCTTTTTTCCAGGTAGCAATTTCACGCTGCACAATGGTCTGTTGTCATTTGCAAGGGTCAGTAATGTTGAATATTACTTCAGGAGATAACCACTCTTCACTTATTGAGTTTATAGTGGAAGTGTAAAACTGTAGCTGAGTCATTTTGTTCCATTGCAGTTTTCAAGATATGGCAGATATGCATTTAACACCATTCTTGAAATAATGTTAAATGCAACCTTTTTCCAATATTTCAAAGTTCTGCGATAATCTAAATAAAAATACAGCATCATGTCATTGGCATCTATTCCACCTCCATATAGCGATTGTAGTCCAAGATCACGTTGGGCTTCATTTTAGACTCATTTATGTTTGTAACTATGGGATTCATGTTAGATTCTTTTGCAGTTCCGTAGATTGACGAAAGTATTACCTGATTTTTTATTTTTTTTTATTTTTTTGTTTTATTTTTTGTTGCTTTCTTAGATGCTAAAGTAACATGGGCCCTTGCCTGAAATGTTTGATATTGTTTTAAATTTATTCTTCCATAGCAGTCTGAATTCCCTTTCTGTTATGCCTAATTGTGCCAGGTAAAAAATTTCCTGCCGAATATAGATATTTAACCAGAGGAATGGATGTAAAGAAGTTATCTATATAGTTATGATGCCCTTTCATGAGGTAATTGCCATCGAAAGTAGTTTGTTAATCACTGTCTATGCTAAGCCATCGGTTTTTATAGCTGTTTTGTCCTAGGAAGATTTTGCACCCCTATACGTGTAGAAACCTAAACAGTATTTGCTGACCGCATCACATATTCAGAATTTTATCCCCCATTTATGATGGTGCTTGTTTGGCATGTAGTGCATGAGCCGAGTGTGACATTTGCTTCCCGCTAAACTTTGATGGATTGACAGTTGTTGACAAGTGTAATGATGCCGAAATAGTCTGTTTGCATGTTCCAAAATATGCTGGAATCTAGCACATGAGTCATAATTTGGAGAACCAGGAGGAGAAAACTTGGTTTTATCACTCAAATGAAAAGATTTCAAAAGAAGTTGAAATCTGTTCCCAGAAAACATTTTTCCAAACCAAGGAGTATGAAAAATGTCTTTGGTACTCCGGTAGGAAAACACGATTGGTTTTTTCACAAACCCCATAGTAAAAATAACTGCAATGAAGGCCCTTATCTTCTGCTTGGTTCTTCTTAGCCAGGATCTTGATCTTGGTGAGAGATCTCTTGCCGCATGAGGTTCAGGAATGTAATGGTGTAGAACAGATTGAAGTAAAATATAGGGGAGGAATCAAGGTTATGGGCATGCTTTGGTCCAGGGAATTCCATAAAAGAGAATGTGGGCAAGGGGGCATGATCAGTATCATTAGGATAAACTATGAAGGTTTCCTGCAGAGTGTCATTTTCAATCCTCTTTGGATTCTGAATCAACACCATTGTCAAGGACGTTGTCTGCTCCAAAGAAAACGTCCAATTTCATCTTTTGCAGTGGAGAATCTGGGGGTGTGCCTGGGATGATACCTTTGAAGAATCGCTATCAATATCCATATGCTTATCACAATACTCTTAACAACTTTTTTTCTTTACACCTGATGTGAAAAAATCATGAGAAGCACTTGCCATCTTTCACTATTACAGCACAACAGACTATCGTAAATTGAGAGGTGGTTTGATGTCATGAAAGCCAAATATATCATTACAAGTCTTCCTGTTGAAGGACAAAAGTTGTACTCTTCCAAGAGCATGCATTCCATTGCTACAGGATGTCACAAAAGTATGTTAAACGTGTTAAGCTTTAGTAAGCCGATCTACTTGGTGCTGGCACTAAAGCGGGTGGATTTAAAAACTGATCTGCTCATATCTGGGTACTTTAACAGATGCTTGACCACTTGGCACCAAGAAGGTTTTTTAACCTTCTTGGTGCCAAGTGGCCATCTTCACCAATAAGCCTATTGCTTATAACGAAACTTTAGCACCTGTGGGATCAAAAAGAGCAAGATATTTCCTTCAGTTGCATTGTGGCATGAAGGGATCAGGAAGGGGAAAATGAGTACTTTCATGTAGTTCATCTTGTTTCGCAGGGATTCAGAGCAGTTCATATTTTGGTTAGAGAATTGTGCTGCCCAAAACAAAAATTGGGCCTTTCTCTCTTTTCTTAATTACATAGTAAATTCTCCGAGTGAGAGAATGCAAAATCAGTTGAAGTGAACTACTTTGAACCTGGTAAGCAATTCATGTCTTGTGACAGTTTTCATCTCCTACTAGTTGAATTACCGTTGAAATGCCAAGGAAAGACCTATGACTTCAATTTTGTCAGTGCTGTACAGTCTGCAAATAAAGGCAAATGCTTATAAAAGTAATGAACACTTCAGGTTTCTATCATTTTCAAGATGTCTTCACTTTCTAAGTGGAACTCCAAATGTTGCAAACTTGAGAAAGTTCTTTTTTCTAAAATTGTGCATATTCATGCAACAAGGGGTGTTTATAATCTGCAGTATAAAACACACTATGAATCAAGTGTATATCTTGAACTTAATTTTTTGAAACAGGCTTCTGTAAAGAAAAACTCATCCCTGAACCAATGCAACACACACAACCATGTGCAATTTCTAAGGAAACGAAAGAAGGCATAACCAGAAACCTCACTCCACTAATGCCCGAGAACAGAGGATTCTTTTGGTAAAACATTTCAGAATAAGAATAAGTTTACTTTAGTCAAATAATTCATTGTTATATAATTCAAGTTGACTAGAATAAAATGCATACCTAAATCATCTGATTTTAATTTTGCTGTATTTTTAACCAGAGTACAAAGGAAAACATTAAAAAAGCGAGGGGAGGCAGTAACTTCCATTTACTATTTTAACAATCAAAGCAGAAATCCACATACACTTTATAAAAAGACAGCGTGTCATAATTCAATAACTTGAGAAAAAACATAATTTCTGATGCTACAAATAAAATTTCCTGGCATTTTTATGGCTATGTGTTTTGTTTGTTTGTTTTAATTTTCTGTATTTAAGGTTGCATAGCTTCTAGGTTATATTGTGACCATATTAAACACACAAGTTACAATACAGAGAACCAAACAGCATTTCATCTTACTATTTTAGAGTACATTGGTTGAGGGTGTTAACATTAAATATAATTGATACGTATAACAATTAGAAGTTTATATAAATTGGGAAATATACTGATTTTCATTTAGTGCTGTGGATAGGTCATTTGGTATGCAGTTTTTCCTTCTAACTGAATTATATTGTGGACAATCCATGTGTTTCACTGTTAGCAGACATTTACATGTATCACATGTAGGAGGTTCCTCTCTTGAAAGTATGTAGCAATGTGTTAATTGTGTATGACCAATTTTTAGTCGAGTAATTTTAACCTGATCTGTTCTTTCTAATGAGAGTGTTCATGTAGTTGGATTATGCTATGGTAGTGTTAGGCTGACTAGGGAGGTTCTCGGTCCAGTTATTGATACATTGTTCTTTTATTCTCATGTTAATGATTGGGAAAAGATCTCGATGGGGTGCAGAATTTGGCTAGTGTTAGTTCCATATGTAGTACTTTCCTTAGCTGCAAGGTCGGCTTTTTCATTATACTGGTCACAGGCAACGTTTCCCCAGCCGGCTACAAAGCGAACGGAACACTTTGAAGCCTGGCCACAAACCCATCATAAATGATTAGTAGGGTCTTCCCATCCCTCAACTACAGCACATGGTCCTTTGTCTACCTCCACCAAAGCAAAGCGTTGCTGCAATGTCATTTCTGTTGTTTCTTCAGTTTCAGTACGTTATAGCAGCTAAGACTGTTCGCAAGTGCTTTTCTTCCATCTTTTAGTTAAGCTTATATCTGTATCTTCAGAGAACTTATATAGTGTTTTACTTAGTGCAGTTTTGTAAGTTTAGCAGTGTTTAATAGTTATTAGCAGGGTTAGGATTTTTAGGTGCAAATTTCAGATGAAAAAAGGAAGGGAAAAGGTGCTCAAATAAGGTGAAAAAAGGGACAATAAGGTGCTGGTTTATTTAAGGGGATGCACAACTGTAATTGCTATTTTCTAAACTATCCATTCAATTGGGCTGAAATTTTAAAGACATGGCAGTCTTCTTTAGATATAATTGTTTTGTGAATTTCAATCCAAAATCTTGATTAGTTTTCAAGTTATTAGTTTTCAAAATATAAAATTATAGGTATATGCAAAATGCAACACATGATGTATTTTTCGAAAAAAAAAAAAAAAGTTATGTTGCTTCTATGTTAAGGAACTACAAATCTGTCATATAGTTCTATTTTTACTATTCTTAGTTTAAGAGAAAAAAGTTTTGCAGTTTTTTTATATACATTTTTATCTTCAAAAATTAGTAGTGCAAAAACTATTCATTACACAGAAGAATTATATGACAGTTTTATTTATTTGGGTTTTTGAAATAAGCATAAAAAATGTCAATATGAAAACTACATCGTGTGGAACATTTTGAATATGCAGAAATGCTGAAAATAAATGCCTTCAAATGAAGTTTTAAAAATATTAACAGATAGCAACCAAATGCTCAAGGGTATTTAAAAAGTCTCGTAACAATCCTGAAGCGTTCACTAGGTCAAAAATAAAAGTGGATTCTAAAACTACAAGCAACTGAGAATTTTTGGAAACATAATTTTTTTTGTTTTTAGTTTTTTTGAGATTTTGGGTTAATTTCAGTTGTGCATTCCCTTAACTAATTCAATGATTTCTCTTTCGTCTATTCTAATTTATTGAACTACAAACTAGTACATCAAAAGAAAGAAAAAAACATGAAGCTGTTGTAGTTCAAGACATTAAGCATCTCCACATTTTTAAAAGTAAGTCTATTTCTATTAGAAGATAGAATATCTTTGTGGATGCTAAAGTTTCTTTCAACATCCACAGAAACCAGTGGTGCAAACCTTGTAGTCACTCGGAATGGCAACTCTACAGATGTGGCGAATTCCTCAATGTCTGGATTCTTCTGAAGACTAGATTCAAGTTTGTCTTTGGCAAAGCCATCTAACTGCTCCCTCACGGAAGTAAAAATATCCCATTGTTTTTCCTTTTCCAGACCTTGTTCTTCCAATCATTTAATAGCTGTAACTATGGACACAATGTAGTTCTGTCTGCAAATTATATATTTTCTCTGGTTAACCGAAGTTGAGAAGTTGGTGTGCCTTGGAAATTGTACCTGCATCAGATGGATCTAAAGAAAGCACAAACTTTTCAATTTTGTCAAAATTCTCGCACAACATAGCAGCACACTCAATCCAAGATCCCCAGCAAGTAATGACCGAGAAATTTGGAAGGGGCAGGCCAATGATTTCCCTGTAGTAAAGAACATGGCTCGGAGCTTTCAGTAGAATCTTCTTCAGGGCAGAGATGAATTGATTTGCGATGTCGTATTCATTCCTTATGGATTCACAAACCCTGTAAAGGGCATGTGCCAAGCATGTTACATGCTTCAAGTTAGGAAATAAAGGTTTCAATTGGTTAACAGCTAAAACCATGTATGGAGCCTGGTCTGTAACCACAAGAAGAAGTTTTTCGAACTCAATACCAGTAGGCCAGAGATTTTAGCAGAAGTCCATAATGGATTGCATTACTGTACTGGCATTGGCTTTCTGCAGCTTGTACATGATTAACAACATGGGCTTAACTTTCCCCCCTGCTAAGGGAAAAACTAAAATGTTCAACACATGGTTCCATTGAGTCTATGGTTTCATCCACAATAATTCCCACATTGCAATCAGACACTTTCTCCTTGATTCTTTCTATGGTTTCTTGGTAAACAGGCTCCATGTAGTTTTTTTCTTACAGTAATCTCATCGGGCATTGACATCTTTGTGTATTTTTCAAGAAATCCCTTGAAGGCTGGATGGTTCACCTTACTGAGTGGAATTCCTGCTTGTGTAAGAGCTGCACACAAATCAATGTTTAATTCCTTCAAATTTTGGCTTTTTGAAGAACTCTGTTGAAGCGCATTTCGTAATAGAGGTTGCCGTGATTTGATTGCTTGAGTCTTGTTCATTTGATGCTTAGAGCTGGAAATGTGTTGTTTGATGCAATCTCGCTGGTGTTTTTCATCTAACAAAGTTCCTGAATCACAAATAGTACATCGCATAACAGTTCCATCAGTATCTCTGAAATCTTGTTTGAATTCCTCAGCCAGAACAATAAATCGAGCACTGGCATGGTAAAATCTAGTACTAGTACACTCGTTGCTAACACTAGTTCACTTGCTAACACAATGCGACTGTCACACAATTCACTCTTGCACCCATTCGCTGTCCACATTCTCTTATAACATCGCGACAATTACCGGAATGTTCTCATTGATGCTGGAACTTCACACACATATAACACACAAGATTTTTTTTTTATTTTCTTTCTTTTGCCTTCCATATTTTTACTTATCCTGCATTTTATAGTAAAGCTATTCATTCATTTAAGTAAACAGTGGCTGCCATGCTTATAAATCTTACATCTTAAACAATACACAATTTCTTCTTATATTAGCTTGATATTAATAAAAACATTGTTGTGAAGCAAATTTATTATCTTTTCAAAACTACAAAAAAAGCATGTATCTCCCAAGAGTGATACGAAGACTTGCGTTGGCTTTACGTTTTTCACCTGTTTCTTCTTTTTCTTTTTTAATTTTACATATTTAGTGTTTCCGTTTACATCTTCTGGTTTTTCTATATTTTGTGGTTGCAGGACAAACAAAATAAAGAATACTTTCACCATAGCTCTGCGCACAGTAATAATTACAGTAAGCAAAACTCCAAACATGCAACCCTTATTTATAAAAATTAACTATTAGGTTAAATAGCATAATCAAAAATGATGCTTTGATTTGGGAGTTGAGTTCCTTTCAAAATAAATTAATACTTATGGATTTTAATTATTTAATGACAGTCCAACAATGTATAGTTTATTTGGGACATGTTTCTAAGTTTCTCTCGGATATGTTAACATGCATTTCCATTCTTGTAGCGTATATTAGTTCAGATCATCCTCAGTTATATTTTAAAGCATTTGTAACATAAATGTAATTATTATGCGATGCATAGTTATTTACTGCATTTTTGTGTAAAGCAAGCAGACAAACTGTGTGATTATATCCTGTACATGTGGAAATCAGCTGCAAAGTTTTGCTTTTAAATACTATTTTTAACTGTGCAACAACGCACATATGCACATGGATGTTACTAAGATGTTTATGATGGTTGCGGTGAGGGAGGGTAGGGAATAAGTGTTTGGCTACTGTGCAAAGGCCGCTGGTTGGGGATTCTTAGCCTGCGATTACCATACCTCCTATTCCACACTGTGAGGGGATCCAGGTAATAATTATTTCTTTTCCATTTGTTGAAGAGTGTGGTATAATACTTGTATGTCTTGTATCAGCTTTTCTGTTGTCCAAGAATTTGTTAGTCATTATCGAACTCAAGGAATCAAAAGATGATGAATTTGTTGTCTTTATTTTGTGTATGTAATAGAGCCTGTTTTAAGTGTGCAATTCACATGAAAATATAGACAGGGATAGTTTGAAGCATTTTATTTCATTTTCTGTTGTAATGGCACAGCCGCAACCTTCAGTGGATTTGGAGCCATCTGTGTAGATTGCTATGTAATATGTCTGTTTTTAATTTTGTTGTGTAAATAGCGAAACTCGGTGTCAGAAGTTTCACTTTTAGTATGATGAGCTAGCTGTAGATTGATCTGAGGTTTATCTTCCAGGGTAACAGGCTGTGAATATCCCTTGTTATAATTGAGGGTATAGCAATATCTAATTCCTTACAGCAAGAGTGGTGAAAATGCCTTTCCCCCTTGAGTCGTCAAATATGCAACATGCACTACAGCACTTGTCAGCATATGGAAAACAAATGAATAGATAGCTAGAAAAGGAGTGGTGTCTGCGAGTCACACTGCCTCGCAAGTCCCATTTTTGCCACCACTGCCTTACAGTATCTGTAGTACGTATATTTGGTGGTATTTGGTTCATTTTGTTTTCTGGATAGTTATGCAAGTGTTTGTTGGAAAACAGGCACGAGAGGTAGATTAAGGACCAGAAGCTGTTCTGAGGGCATAGCGAAGTGTTAGTTGTTTTCTTCTGATGTTTAATGGCATCTCACCAGACACAATCTGGAGACTGACGACTGGGCTGGTTTAAAATGCTCCAGCAACTATTCTGAGTACTTTAGTTTGTACAGAGTCTAGCATTTTAAGCATAGTTTGTGAAGCTGAATTGTATACAATGGCTCCATAGTCCAACTTAGCCGTATTATTAGTTTGTTTTTTCTGATCAAAACAGTTTGATCAGCTCCCCAGTTACTTGAGGAGAGTGATCTTAAGATGTTAAATTTTCTAAGACATTCAGATTTTAGTTTCTTTATGTGCGGTATCCAGGTCATCTTTTTGTCGAATGTTAGTCCCAGTATTTTAAGTGTGTCAACTGTTTTAGCTTTTCCTGGTCGATGTAAAACTTAGGAGAGTAACTCTTATGTTTGAGATTACAGAAGGATATACATTTAGATTTGGTTTTGGAAATTCTAAAACCTATCTGAGAGAACCATTTTTCAATACTGCTAATAGTTGCCTGTTAGAGTTGATTATTTGTTTGATTTTTACCTCAGCAATACAAGATTAAGTCGTCAGCAAATAAACTTGCCTTCACAGGAGGTATGATGTGTGCACTGATGGCTTTTATTGCAACTAGAAACAGGTTAACGCTTAAGACTGCCCCTTGAGATAATCCATTTCAACATCATCCATAATGTAGGAAGTGGTGAAAAATTGATTAAACTTTGATCTCAATTTTCTCAGTTTTCAAGTTCCAAAGTGCTTCTGAAATAAAAGCACATTCATAATTCCCTGGATCAGCTCGAACAACTCTGTGGTGTGTAAACGATGCAGGACTTGTTGCACAAAGGGCAGTTAAAAAGCAACATCTGACATGATCACAGCTTGTTTTGCCTCATGTTTGCAGAGGAAAATGCCAACTGCGACTGGAATAATGTGATATTCTCAGACAAAGCGACATTTTCATCCACATGTAAGGGAAGGGTGATTGTCTACTGTCCAAAGAAGTCCCAATATGATGCAAAACACATGGCTTTCACAATTTCATCATGGTTGCATATCTGTATCTTGTTGGGGCTGAATATCAAGGGGCGGTTTAGGTGTGTTGTGGCAACTTGATGATACACCGAACAATGCACAATACACAGTAACATTTGGGAATATTTTGATTCTCTCTGGAGGAGGACGAGATATCTGAGGGAATTGTTGAATTTGTACAGGATAATCGTCCTGTCTACACAAGGTTTCAAATTGGTTCTCAGAGAGGCAGGACATCAGAGTGATAGACTGGCCTTCCTGTTCACCAGATTTCAACCCTATTGAAAATGTTTGGGCTGAGGTGAAAGGGGAGCTGTGCTTGGAATTTCCCTGCAGTTGTGCGAAGGTCAAAAGATGGCTTCCGGATACAAATTCAAGAAGTCTAGGGTGTTATAGCTTCTCGTCGATGTTACTGGAGGGATTTAATTTCATCTATGTCTCAAAGATTGAGGGTAGTTATAAAACGTGCTGAGGGTTCATACACCTGATATTGATTTTATTTTTTATGTGTGTTAGTTTTAGAAGATAATAGTTTATTTGCATTTATTTCTTTAAAATAAGTGTTTTAATAGAATTGTTTTTGTGTGCATAGATATGCCTAAAACTTCAAATGCTAAAGTTATATTAATGCAATATTATGTTCTACACATCCAATCATAAAATTAACAACTAATGCAAAAATTGAACCCAGGAACTTATGAGTGCAAGCAGTGCCTTCTTAACCTCTTGTCTACTGTAATGCTCTGTTTTCAGTAGCTTATAAGGTGACCATTGCTCTCAAAGGCGCAGATCATTCTATAGTTCCTCCATGAACACAGCTCTTATAAGGTACACGAAACCCTCCTATCTGCACATGGAATCTGGGGATGAATAATTTTTTTTGTCCACAGGTATACCTTCCTGAATTAGTTCACACTCTGGCTGGTAGGAGGCACTTTGTGACTGTGCTGTTCATAGGAAAGAGTTGCCAACATCTGAATGAAAAACCAGAAAGCCATACGTGAATGACTGATTTAGGCCCCTAAGCCACAAAGCGTAGCCCAGGGTTGAGAGCCCTTAGCACAAAGCATAGCCCAGGGTTGAGCGCCCTAAGCCACAAAGCGTAGCTGAGGGATGTTTTTTATAAGTAGAGGAGTGAAGCAGTTGTGGAACGACGATGGGTCATAGCCGTAGGATCTGTGAGGCTAAACCCCAATGCAGAATTGTGACACCTTATTTGGTGGGATAGGTACTGTAGGTAACAATTGTGTTTGGAAGGAGAAGAACTAACGATATAGCTATTTTCGCAGATTTCACTAGTACTCGTGGGTTGGCACTTCTTTCCATGCATGCACAGCAGTAACAAAATGGAATACTTTGTGGACATTTAGTGATTTATTTAGTATATATAGGAAAGTGTCTTATTAATGGAGGGGGATGGGTTACAGCTTTTCCAACTGTTCATATCTCCTTTAAAGTGTGTAATATATGTATTTTCCTTATTTAAATAATCTTGTGCATTTCAGTCGGAAGGTATATATGGATCTGTTACTGACAATATTGACTTTTCAGGTTTAACTTTGACATCTCTGTTTTGTACAAGGACACAAGAATAGCTTTATTAAAAAAATTAAATTTTTCCA
Organism: Deroplatys truncata; assembly: GCA_030765065.1. Taxonomy (NCBI): domain Eukaryota; kingdom Metazoa; phylum Arthropoda; class Insecta; order Mantodea; family Mantidae; genus Deroplatys; species Deroplatys truncata. Next base: position 1,104,643 of record CM060976.1, read on the forward strand.
ATAGCAATGTCTCTCTACATATTTGTTCCAGGTTCACAATGTCGAAGTTTTTATTAAGTCTTTGTGATTCTCCTGGCAAGATGCAATCTGTTGAGTTTTCTCCAAGTTCATTCTTTGGCAGCTCTAGGATTCTGTCTACAGGAAAAAGAAAAGTGTAAGTTAAATATTATTTAGGTTTAAGGGCATATTGTTTACTGTAACTATCACTAACACTATGGTTTTGAAATTTTAGTTTTAGGAGCTCTATTGAAACATCACAAGTACAGTCATATAAAAGCAGCCCTTCAAAGGATCCATATGAATTTGTTGCAAGTCCTGTTAAAGTCCCCCATGCATCCTTGGGAATTGCCACAGAAGATCTGAGTGCATCCTCGGATAGTGATTCACTTTTTGAGCAGCAGAAGAATTCACTGCAGATGTCCAGGTACTAATATAATAGTAAATAAAACTCTCAGTTCTTATATGTTCTTGGTAAGCTCTGTTAGTATTATAGTACTACTGCAGTAATTAAACAAAAATTTGGTGTAAAAGGAGATTGGTTTGGTATTCATAAAGAACAAAATTACCCTTTTCTTTGTTTTAAATTTACTGTGGATATCATATTTAGATAATGGCTGAAATGAATTAAGGCACATTTACATGGGTGGTCATGACTTTTTGCCTCTAAAACGGGTCGAGAAAAGTGGTGCATAAGTAAACATGACCGTAGTCAACATGGAGTCACTCTTAGAAGAAGCTGTTGCTATTATGACTGGTTTGCTTTGTAAGGAACTGTGTTCAGTTCTAAAGAATCATAAGAGGAGAAGAAAAGTTGGATACAATGGTGTAATATATTGGGTGCCTCTAGTACTCTTTGTAAAGAGCTAAAAACAGAAGGATCCAATGGCATTTCTTTAGACTAAGTGAAACACAGCTAACGTATTTGCTTGGAAAAATTGAAAATAATATTAAAAAGTATGACAAATATGAGAGGAGCTTTTCCTAGCAAAGTAAAATTGGAAATGACACTCTGATTCCAGACAACTGGGAATTCTTATGGAACCCTGGAATATATGTTTTGCATCCCAAGGAGTACTATTTGTCGTTTTATACCCACAGTATGTGATGCCATTTATGAAACTTTGATAGGCATGTATGAAACACATCACTGTCTCGTCATTCCATCGAGGTGACATGTTCACAATGCTCAGTTTAGTGTTCGCGACCACTTAGATCTAACACTGCTGTTAGATAAACCAGTTCACGAAATGACTGATCTTGGTTGTGATTACATGCTTGGACTGTTTACGCAGGGCGAGAACAGGTTTTTGGCTATTGGTGTGTGATGTGACCATTTTCTCGATCCATGTAAATGCGCCTTTAATGATAGTGGATATGGGTTTGTCAACTTTTAGGTATTGAAACACTCGGATATTAATCAAGGACTGGGAAAGATCAATAAAACCCTTACTGGGGTAGCTTGGTCCATACAGGTTTGAAACTCAGCCTTTAGAGAAAGAGTCCTCTCTCTGGAAAATTTGTTAGCTCTCCTTGATTGTTCAGGCTTGTAGTTATTTATATTTTTAATGACATTAATAAAATTGTTATAGTGCATTCCAAATCTCACAATACAGAAGGTCCACAGGCATCCTTTTGTTGTCACATGCTGGAACCATAGTTGTGTACTTCCCAGCCATGCTCACAAATTATTTCTTTAGTCACTCTACTTTATGATTATAGCTCTAATGGTAGAAGAGCATTGAAGCCAACTTAGGAAATGATTCTATGTGCAAAGATGAATGAAAAATTGTAGTATTCTTTTATTTTTTAACACTTATTTCAGCAGAAAGAACGTCTTCGCACTTTGTATTGCTCATGACACCGTAATTCAAATATGAAATGGCAAAAGTATGACTGATAGAGTAGTTGAAGTACATTTTTTTGTTGTCCCTGCTTTCTTTATTAAGTGCTGCAGTTTACTATAGTTCTGTTTTTTTTAAATTTGTGTTTGTTGAAACACAAATATAAAAAAAACAACAATGTTTATATATTTTAATTTCCACCTTACATGTACTTTTTTTGTGGGGGGACTTGTACCTATCTGCAAAAACTTATGTTGCACTGCAGCCTAAAGGCTTATTGTAACCTTTAATGATTGCTACCCCTTCACACTAGTCCTGTGCCCTTCACAGGCTCAATAGTATGTTGGGGTAGTGGTCCTCTGGTTCTATAAAAAATTTCTCAAAGAGTGGCCAGCATTACTTACAGAGTGTTTGCTACATATGCGTGCTCCGTGGACTGTCTATTACACTGGGGGTAAATCTCCTGTGTTACAAGTAATATGGAGGGTTTTCCATTCTAAATCTCCCTTGTTACTCAGTAATAGTAACATGCACTCTAATGATAATTAACCATGTTATAAGTGATGTCGATCTGCACTGAGGCATTCCTGGCATCTTTGGATGGAATTTCTGTTTAAACACACAAGTTCTTGTATAATTCTCATAACTTCTGTTCTTATATTGTCCTTGAGTTTGTCTATGGTTTGGGGATTGTTCCTATAAACTTTTATTTTTTAGGGTTCCCCAGAAATAGAAGTTGCGCACAGTAAGATTTGTGTAACAGGGGGGATCATAATCCTTTAGAAATGACTACCCTTTCATCAAAAACTGCCTTTGTCTTCCAAGCAGTATGGGCTGCAGTTTTCTCTCTCATCTGACATTAGAAAAAATGGTACATTTCCATAGAAATTTACGGTATTGCTGAAAAACATGGCCCTATTATCCTTTTGCTGTTACAGCACATCATATACCGATTTTGAGATCATGCAACAGAACTTCATGAATTCAATGAGGATTCTCTATGCTACAATACGTATTGTTCTGTGAGGCAACATGACCATTTAAATGAAACCATGCCTCATTTGAAAAACTTATTAAATGTGGATCAACAATATATTGTAACATGCATTTATAGAAATTGACTCTTTTTTTCGTCATCACGAGGTAATTCATGAACTATAGTCACGCTGTAGGGTTTCAGTTTTAAAAATTTAGCAGCTGTATGAACAGAGGTTTTTGAAACACCCACTTGCTGTGCAGCATGTCTTGGAGACTTCTTTGGAGAGTGTTGGAATGATGCCAAGTTTTGTAAATTTTTTTTCTCCATTAGAACATTTCATTTTCACTTCTTAGGTTTAGCATTTAGCAATCCTGTTTTCCCAAACTTATTCACCAGGTGTCTATCAGTTTCTCTACTTGGAGCTGGCATACCAAAATTTGTTGTTCAAGAGTAAATTTGTCTGTAGGCATTTCAGTGAAGTAATAACAAGACAGAACAGCAACAATAATAAGAACACTTTTGAGGAAATCACACACAACAGTGGTCTTGAATAAACTCACCTTTAAGATGCGCAATGCACAAACTCTAATGCTTAAAGCATGAACAGAAGGCAGTAACTGATGCAGTACAAGTATAGCACACCTCACAAATGTAGTCTTTAGTGGGTCATTCACCACTAGTGGTGCGCAGCAGAAAAATACTGAAGTCACTGCAGAGCATGCATACACACGATCCGTGGCCCCACCATAGTGACTGCTGTACATTATATGTCATTCTAATTTTTTGTTGGTATTGAATGTTTGGATTTTGCTTTTAAGTGTTTAGGAGATAATTATTAATGTTCATATAATATTGCTTAACCTTTAAGAACTTAACTGTAAATGTTAAGTATTTGTTCTTCCACACAAAATTCAATACCATAGCTGGGATTTGAACGCCAGATCTTCTACTTGCCATGCCTCTGTTCTAACAAACTGAGCTACCATGTTAACATGCCATCACAACATTAATTTTCCAACAGACTTGCATTTTTCTTGGTAAACCAAAAGGCGTTCTCAAATTAATTTTTGAGGTAACATACCCCAGTGGCAACTTAAACTCTCTAAAGTACAGTATTGGCCCTCTACACTTTTTAAGGAACCAGAAGTTTAGTGGCAGAAACATGGGAAATTGTAAATCGTGGGAAACTGCTTACATAGGTAAAAGTTTAACAAATGCACATTATTAATGTAAAATATTTCGTTTTTGTGCCTACCTCAAATATCAATGTAAATTAATTGCTGATACTACACTGCCTTTATAATTCCGCTCAGTCACTGACTAGGAGAGGGGTAGTTAAAATATTGTGTAACATGTATGTATATTCATTTAATTTCTTGGTTTTCTTTTGTAGTATTGGTTTAGAATTATCTAAGATGAAATAAATGTTCTTTCTCTGCATGGAACATTTTAGTTTTCATAACCAGTATAGTAACTACATTAAAACTCCGGTTAACCAAACTCGGGTCAACCAAAACCTGGATTATCTGAAATGCCTCTGAAAATTGCAAATCCAAAAAATAATACTGTACTGGTGAACACCCAACCTTGAGTTGCTTCCTGAGCCACTGACTCGCCAGTCTAAATATAGCTACACTGCCAACTCTTCCATCCCCTCCCAAGACCATGACGTCTGCATCACTCACTAGCTATAAACATAGAACTATGGATCTGCAATACAATTAAGTGCATCCAAATGGTTGTTTATTTCCGTTTAATTGTATTTTTGTGCTATGGCGACTAGGCAGAAGTGCGTTGTGATTACTTTCGCTGATATATTAGCTGCTATCAAAGAAGTTTATTGAAAACTGTTGCTGCTAATTACGGAGTTTGTGTTTGCACCATTTCAGAATGAGTGAAGACTAAATCTAAATTTCTAGAGCAAGTTGTGAAAAATCCTCATAGAAAAACACTGAAAAAACACTTTGAAAAAGTGGGCAAAACTATTTTTGGTTCACCCAACAATGAGAAAAAGGCATGCCTTTGACTGGCCCGATATTGTAAGAAAAATCTAAAATTTTAGCTGAGTTGTTAGATGAAGGAAAAAATTTCTGTGCAAGCTCTGGATGGTGAGACAGGTTTAAAAACAGGTACACCATTTGGCAATTGAATGTATGTGGAGAAAAGTTATCTGCAGACCCAAACATAGTTGATGTTTTCAAAACAGAGTTTGAAGATCACACTCAAGGCTACACTAAGGACCAAATTTACAATGCCGATGAAACAGGTGTTAATTTCAAGATGTTGCCTACAAAATCCTTAGCTTCCTCAAAAGAAACGTTTACTTCAGGACACAAAATGAAAAAAAAACAATGAATAGCTGTTCTTTTGGCATCAAACACTTCTCGTACAATAGACTGCCCCTAATGTGTATCAGGAAATCGAAAAAACCCTGAGCCTTAGAAGAATGTTGCCCGAAATGTGCTACCAGCTTTTTATAGAACCCAAAAAAGTTCTTGGGTGTCTTATGAACTCTGCCAAATGGTTTAGTGGTCAGTTTGTACCAAAAGTTGAAAAGTTTTTAACTGAAAAAGATCTACCTAAGAAAGTGATCTTATTAATTGACAATGCAGCTACACATCCTTGCGAGATAAAAAGTGGCGATATTGTTGTACATTTCCTTCCCCCAAATGTTACCAGTCTGATTCAGCCACTGTATCAGGGCATAATAGTGACATTTAAATGGCACTACTGTGGGCTATTTTTGAGAACCATCCTGCAATATAGTGACATGCAAAACAAAAACACGAATGAAGGCTCAAGGCAGTAAATATGAAACATGTAATGTATTGGTGTGCACAAGTCTGGCATAATGTGAAAGCAGAAACTCTTCAAAGGTGCTGGAGGAAACTATGATGGGCTTGAAGGAGACAACTCAGAAAATTTTGAAAACTTCATAGAAATGGTAAAAGGAATTTCCGGATACGAAGACATGGGTACGTGCAAGGTGGATAAATGGGCTGTCATGGGCAATTTGCAAGAAATCATGGACCAAGAAATTGTAGAAAGAGTGTTACAGTCAAATACTGCGCGATCGAACAGCCTGAAGTAGATGACATGGATGACAGTCTGACAGCTGATGATGGTTTTCGAGCACTAGATCTAAACCTAAATTAAGAATTCATTCTGTTTCAAAAACTTATTGGGTATAACATAAAACAGAAATTACAGTACATATGTTGTTACACATTTTAGGTTGCGCTAAGATTTGTTGAACAAGGCCGTAGGTCAATGCCTGCTGACATCCTTCTAATGAAAGGATGGTGGGACATCACTGCGCAGAAATGTTTTGAGGGATGCAAGAAACGAAAATTACTAGTTTTTTGAATGAGTAATTTGCATGCTACAAACTATTAAGTGCAGTATACTGTATATTGATGTACTGTAATCGTAAAAATGTAATCTTAACTTTAATAAAGAACATAAGTGTAGCCTACAAAGAGATGTTTGGAATTTGTTTGACCTTCAAAACCTTTCAAAAATAGGTACTGTAATTACAATACAAAATTTGTAGTATTAGATGTTCATGGCTTAACCAAAAAAATTGTCCAAAATGGCTTCCTCTCCCCCTTTAGTGTGGTTAACCAGGTTTGTGCTATATATATTTTAATAAACATTTATTCTAAATGAAAAACACTATTAATCCATGTTTCCTAGCAAAATAAGCCAAAGTGAATTTCTGTTTGCTTCTCTTATTCCTATGTCCTCCATTTATCTTTCAAATAGTATCAAAATTATTTTTAGCCCCTTCTTCAGATGACAAATATGAGGTCATTATGTAGTAACCTATTTGTGGGTTCTCTGTGCAAGAGAACTGTGTCGCCGGGGAAATTGTGCAAGCAGAGGCACACTAAAATTCTTACCTTATAGTAGATGCTGGAAATGTTTGCCTTCTGCTCTCAAACAGGCAACATTTCTCATAAAAATGTCGCTCACTCACTTGCCTCAGCTCAGTAGCTTAGCATTTAGCTGAAACAAGATTCATTGGAGAATAACAAAAGCTGTGGCTCAATGAAACCACTTTCTACAGATCGAAAAAACCAATTGCAGTAATTCACTTGCTTACCGGGGTCGTTTTGTTTCAATGCTTGTAATTGTATATAGTGATAGGGTTTTGAGTTTTAAGAGATGTGCAGTATTTCTTGCAGAAGATACAGATACATTTGTATGTTCAACTAGTTTATTGATTTTCTAGGCAGTCACTCTAAACTGGCTCTAATTTCATCCATTCTATTTTTTGCTTAATCTTCTAGAATGTTGTTTGTTGTAACACTGAACCTGAAGCTTCAAATTTATTAATGGTTGCATATACAGCTTTTCTTGCAGGTGGTATGGAGTTTGAAAACCCATCAACAAACTCCATGCACTTATGGCGAGCAGAATTGTGTTTAAAGTAACCTTTGCAGATAAGCGTTCATTCTTCATGATTGGCTGCACCTGACACAGCATGGTATTAGTGCACTTTGACAGTCCAGCTAGGTGGCGAGGGAATAGCTAAGGAGAGAAAGGCCACAAATAGATTACTATATATGCATTTGCCTCAGCACTGATGATCATCACTTCACAATACTCAATTTCTTCTTCATCACTGATGGGTACTCAGCTGCTACTTATTCTCTTTCCTCTGCACTTACTATAACATTATCCACATGCAGAAAGTGCAAGTTTGGCAGCTGAGAGTAGGTATGATTCTTGAAGAATCCTGCCTTCATGAAGCAGTTTGAGATTGTAGTCTGCTGGACAACCCTCCAGAATTTTTCACTGTAGTGGAGTGCATCCAAGGTTGAGACTTTCAAAGATGTAGGATCCATTCCAGCATCCATTAGCCATCCCCCAGAGGCCTACTATGGTAGGCATGGGATTGGGCTCCCAGTGTCCTGAGCCACACTCTAAATTGGGTTCCTCTAAGAGGTGAGACGGTTTATGCCAAATGTCCAATCAACTTTGGTCCACAAGCGTGTTTGACCAACTACCAGTTACCTCCCTGAACACAGTCTGATGAATACCTTTGCACAGGATGGAGGAGGGGAGTCGCAAAGGATGACTGGGTAACATGTAATTCCCAGCTCCTGAGTATCATGTAGGACTGTGTTCGTATCTGCAGATGAAGGTCAGTCCCAGGAAGGGGCATTACATCAGCTGTTTCACTCTTGAAGACGATTGGGTCCCTCTGTCTACAAACTGGGAGGTAAGACCGTAAGGTGAGCAAGGTCCAGGCCAGGACTCTCACATAAGCCGATCTGGGTGGACCCAAATTGTGGACATGGTATCGGAGATATTTGTAATGGAGGAGGATTTTTTTTTCCATGGAAAAGCCAAAATAAAACAACAAATAAAACAGAATGGAAAAGAAGTAGTCGAGTCTTGTGGTCCTCGCTACTTGGTTATCTATAGAACAGAGGAAGGAAGGAAATTTACATCAGTGAACCCATTTGCAGTTCAAAAGGGTCTCGATAAAATTGCTGGTCCAGTTAAATCGTGCATTAGAAGTCGCAATGATGCAAATTCAGCATCCCAGGCAGCAATTAATTGAAAGCAAACATGTTAGCCAGTTATCCTGTACAAGTCGAGAAGCACGAGACCTTGAATTCCTCGTGCGGTGTGGTAAATACTCATGCATTGGACGATATGCCCAACAAGGAGATTCAAGAAAATCTTTAAGATCAAGGTGTGACATCTGTATATCGTGTTCATTGGAAAGAGAGGTGTATTAGTGCCTACTTGTACCTTATCTTTAATTGGGTAGATCTCAAAGGATTAAGGCAGGGTATGAAATCATTGAAATTAGGCCATATATCCCAAACCCACTGAGATGTTGCAAGTGTCAGCGCTTTGGACACACAAGTGATTTATGTAAGGGTGAGAGGAGAATTCTCAATGACAAGAGGATGTACATCAGCTCCATTGTGCATTAGCAGCAGCGGTGAGCATCCCAAAAATGCCTCTGTTTTATAGAGGATCTGGGTTAGGCAGGTGTCCTTCTCGGAAGCCCGGATCCTATTTCTGGATCCTTTTTGGATGAACAGACTTCTGTAGACATTTCTTGCCTGGCACTGGTGGAATTTTTTCCAGAAAATCTTTTCCAATTGAAAGTCATGAAAGCCCTCCTAATGTACTAGGAGTTTGCCAGATACTCGCACAACTGTTTCATGAACTGTGACATGGACAGTTTTTTTGTTTTCAGTTGGTAGCATTCAAAATACACATTAGAAAAATGTGAAATGCTAATTTTCGCACCATTTCACTGAGCGATAATTGTATGTGCCATAGGACATCTCCTGAGCTGAAAGATCAACTCCAAGCTTTTTCTTGTTGTAATTTACAACACATGCAGGCTGTTTTCTCATGTCCTCTTCTATGTTTGTAAGTTTTCATCACAGCTTGATGGCGTGTACTTATCATGTAAACATTTCTCTTGTCTTTCCAAAATATAGCTGACAAATTTCCATGTCTTCAAAAAATTTGTTCTCCATGTTTTGGTGCTGGATTTTATAGAGCAAGTGGCATTCCTTTTCTATTTTTCTGGGTTGTCCCCATCAAACGTGTATTCACCTTTCCAAGATCTCTTGCTAATATTTGGTTTGTACAATACCTGTCTGTATAGTGTGTATACCTTTATCTGCTAAAGTGCCAAGTAATTTTTTCACTACATTTATGATTAAATTTTCCTGTCCACAAAACAACACATAGTTCCATACATACCCAGTGTCAGACTCGGAGCATGTAGAGTTGTATCCCATATTTGCTGTGTTTGTTTGGCATATACTGCTTGAAACTCTGCCTCCCTCTGAACTTGTACATCCCTTTGTCAATTGTAATATTTTCCCTTGGCTGGTATGCAGTTTGAAACTTGATAGGAGCAGTTTCCAGTAGGGGTCTGATTTTGCACAGGGGTCAAAACCAGGTTACCCTTCTTAGCAATGCTGTTATTTATGTTAAATTTGCCTGAATCAACAAGAACCGATCCTAACTCAAAACATTAAGGCAAAAGTTACGACTTACTATAGAATTTTTAGACCAGTGATCTGCTGTTTCAGGCTTTTGGCTGATGCTCATATGAAATATTACGGCCAAAATTTTTTTTTCTTCCTCCAGAGTAACAGCTTTCCATTTGCTCATTCTGGAGCTTTCAGATAATTGGCTACAACTTCTCTTTTTTCTCAAAATTTGTCTTGCATAAAGATTTGTCTGCCCTTTTATATGGAGAAGCAAATCATCATCAACAAAGTAGGAAAAAAAACTAAAAGATTGCTATCTTTATCTAGTTCTGTAACATCTGTAATCCCTTAAGCACCAATAAAAACATTTATATTGGGTATCTGGTCCATTGTAGTCCATCCTTTATCGGAATCTGAACATCGTTTACATTTCCCTGCTCTTACTCTGGACCTTTCATCGCTGGAAGTTGATGGTCCAGGTTGCGAAGGAATTCCTTCCGAACTCACATTAGGCCCAGATTTGGATTTCCCTGAATCATTATTAGTACCTGAATCTGAAAATAAATGCTAACGAAGTAACAAAAAGATGCGTGTAAACATGCAAGAATAATGTAACAATTGAACTTCATAGGTAATTATTACGAGAAATAAGCACAAAATTACTGACCTGAATTTCCTAATATTTCCTGCTGAACATAATCAGGATCATCCAACCATTGAAAATCAATCTCTTCGTCTTCACCACTACTAAAACTCTTTTCTAATAGTTCCAAAATCTCACTGTTGGTGCAACCGAGGCACATGATTTTGTCATTCACTGTAGTAAGGTGCCTGCTGCACAGCACAGGGTATTTGCTTTCTCCTTGGCCGTATTTGTACACAGGTTCACTGTAGTGGCATGTATCACTAAAACAACACAGAAGACGTGCACCTGATAGAAGTCCGTTAGTTGACGTACTATCATAGGTAAATGCATGGAAAGTTGGATCCTATCAATTGATGAGATCCGTTGTTTTTTCAAGTTCCCGAAACAATCATTTGATGGGATTAGCAGTTAAAATATTAAAGTAAGTGAAAATTCTGCACAGAACATCAAAGGGTAAAACAAGTCCACAAGTCTCCTCGGAGATCCTCTTCTGAGGAATCTTCTAGTAAGGACTCAGATCGGCGATCTTCATCGAGAACAAACGGAAGTTTTCTATTGGTAAAGGTCCTCCCCCGTGGAGGAGATGGAGCAGGAAGTTTCTGCCTGCATGACGGTGAACTGCCAAAATGAGTGAAAAAGAGGCAGGATAAACTCTCTGTGAAAAGTATTAGTCCAATACCAAAGAAAAAGGGTGAATTTATTCCACAATTGCTGTCCTCAATGTAGCGGCCGCTTATGACTCAGAACTTATCCCATTATAATTATATGGCCATTCTACAATGGAACATACGTGGAATTGGAACAAATTGACCAGAGCTTGAACTTTTGCTCAACAAAAATGAGCCTTTGCTTGTATGTTTACAAGAGACTAACTTCCATCCACAAGATAACTTTCAAATTAGGTGGTATACCCCAGTGCGGTGTGATCTTACATGGGAAGAGGGTATTCCTGCGAATGGGGGTACTATGATGCTCATCAGAGTTAATATATTCATAGAATCTGTATCCATACAGTTTGACATCCAGTCAGTCGCTGTAAGGTTAAACTGCCATCCATCCGACTTACCATTTGTAATATTTATCTGCCTCCATCTGATGACCTCTTGCTCACTAAATTAGTAGATCCAGTTTCCCAGTTACCAACACTGCTGGTGGGAGATGTCAATGCCCATCACTCTCTTTAGGGCTCACCTTGGGCTTTGCGAGAGGCAAATTAATTGCCGATTTCTTGGACAATTACAACCTAGCTCTTCTGAACACCAGAGAGCCTACATTTCTTTCAGACTCCTTCAATATTTTTTCACATCTAGATATAACAGTTTGTTTTCACTATAGTTAGAAGTTTCCTTGCAATGGAATGTCATCTCTGATTTACATTCTTAGTGACCACTTTCCATGTTTTACTTGTCTCTTAACAAGATATATGTTCCACACAGCTCAACTCGCTGTTGATGGGCACTGAGGTGCATTAGCTTAGAGACACATCACAAGGACTTTCCTTAAATTGAGCTTTATTTATGGACGCTCTTTAACTGCTGTGGTCCTTAGCATCCCATTCTATATTGGATCGGAAATTTTGCTCAGAGGTCTCTTTATCAGGCTTAAGGTTCTTTTACATGCCATAAATATATGAGACGGGACCACCTGTTTTACTTCCCTTCGCCCTCCGCAAGGTAACCACTACACCATGGAGGACGACAGAAGGGACTTAACTAAAGATAGATCTGGAGGGGTTTGATTCACACAATAAAAAGATATACTGTACTAGGTCAGGGTTTTAGACCCAAGTTGTCTTCTGCCTCAGCGTGGCCAATAAGTACACTTTGCTGCACCGGAACAGCAAAGTGCTGTCTGGGTTGTTCTAATTATGCTGCTTCATAAAATCTTCTGCAACTTCCTGATTGTGGATCAAAGCTCACAATGGCGTATTAAATTTCCTCCAGAGGCAAAAAATTCTCTTCCCAGAATCTTTTTAGAATAGGCTGAAAGGGTGCATTTACTGAAGCGCTTCGTCATCGGGGTACTTCTTATGTCCCATTTGGGGAATTGAGAAAAATTTAGGGTTGCTCTGACCCAGTCAGGTTGACTTAAATGAATTATTGCTTTAGTTGCAGCATTTTTACCTGCCACTCCTGCGTAAGACCCAGAAATCATGGGAAAAAGTTTTAAGGGTTGTGGATTAGGTGATCCGGTTTGCTAGCTGTCAGGCTCCCTCCGATGATTTGCTGTGCCTTGGCGATGTAGAGCAAGCTTACACTGTCGCTTGCTCTTTCCTGCTGACATTACAAATTCCTATCGCGACTCAGTTTCCTGTTGACTTGACGTGTATCTGCATTCCATTGACGGTAGTAACTCTTAATTCTTGTCGCTGAAAGCTGAATATTTGCGCTCTCTCTCTTTTTTTAAATTTTCTTAGGTTAATGATGCCAAGTTTTGAGGCTTGCTTGCCCTGTACTTCGTTAAGGTAGTTGTATTGCAACTGGAAGATAAAGAAATATTCTTAAAGGGGAGTTCACTTTTTCTGTTTTGTGATCATTGAGTCTGATACATATGCGGGAATTAAATTTTTAGTAAGTGTACTGCTGATCCCCAAATTTTGAACTAAAGGGGGGAAAAAGCTAAATTCTCCAGGTAAGTAAACATATAAGTTAAGCTCTTGCACATGTTTGTTTAACATTTAGTACATTATGTTTTAATGCTGTTTACAATTGTTTTTATTTTTCTGCTTATTTCTTCCTTTGTATTTTTGTTTGATAAAAAAACAAAGGGGGTTACATCGAGTGTATGAGGAAAAAAAGCAAGGAGGGTATTATTATTTCTCTGTTTGCCACTTTGCTCATCCTTGACCCCGCTGGGGTTGTTGCTCTCTTGTGGCCTGCTTCCTTGGTTTTCCCAAGATGCAACATCTTTATCCTGGTCTACCATATTACTCTTTCTCCTCCTCCAACCTGAAACCTTGAAGATGCATGTCAACTTTCTGTTCTCAATATAAATAACAAAAATTCCTCCTCTCTGCTCATCCTATCTCTTTTATTGTTTTGTGTTTTCTTTCTTTCTTTCTTTCTTTCTTTCTTTCTTTCTTTCTTTCTTTCTTTCTTTCTTTCTTTCTTTCTTTCTTTCTTTCTTTCTTTCTCTCTCTCTCTTTCTCTCTCTCTCTCTCTCTCTCTCTCTTTCTCTCTCTCTTTCTCTCTCTCATTCTTTCTTTTTGTGACTTATGTTCTTTTCCTTAACTTTTGTCCTTTTTTGTTTCTTTTAATCTGAAAGCTAACTTTTTCTGATGTGGAGCTATTCATTACTATAGGAGTCTGGTGTCAACAGTGAGAGTGGAAGGTGTGTAGCGGAGTGAGTCCAAGAGAACATGATAAAATGGGAGTGGACGTTCAAACGTAGCGATGCAGAATTGGAAGTTTTGGCAGAAAAAATATAAGAAAAGTAAAAAGGGTAACACACATAAGGAGAGTCGTCATAATTGTAATGACGATATTGCTGATAATAGGAGAAGTGTAACAGAACCTGGGACCAGTGGAAACGAACAAATTAATGGAAGAAATAAAGGGAGATGGAAAAGGATCTAGGAAAAAGAATGGACAATAATACAAGAGAGTTGAAAGATGCAATGAAAATACAGAAAGAAGAAATGGAAAAACAGGTCTCAGAATATTGAGAAAGAATAGATGGGATGGAAAAAAGACACGAAGCAGAAAAGGGAAGAAAAAAAAAACCCTGTAATATTCGGGTTGAGAGAGGACAGAAGCAGTTTGGAGAACACGCTGTATGAGATCATAGAAGATGGATTGGGAATACGGATGTACACCTGGGAAATTGCATTATGTTTAGGATAGGTGAAAAAGGAAGAATACCAAGACCAATTATTTTGATACTGACAAAAATGGGAGATTTTAAGAAGAGCAAGTGACAAAATATTTATAGAACAGGACTATACGAAAGAGGCACAAGATCAAAGGAAGGAATTAGTTCAAAGAATGAAGGAAGCAAGAGCGGAGGGAAGAAAACGCATTTTTTAAGAGTCCTACAGAAGGAATAGCAGGAGGTGAAAAATGGAGTGTGAATATTAAAAGAAGTGAAGCCAGAGGAATGCACGGACCGCAGCAAAATATAGAACGGCTGGAATACACAGGACAAAGACCTGAGCAGAGAATAGGAATGTCAGCAAAGTCAAACACGGGTCAGAGAAGGGCATCATACATACAAGGTGTGATTAAAAAGTAACAGGAATTTTTGTTTTTCTTAAAGAATTTTTATTTAATCATCGTCCCCTTCACAGAAATCCACATGTGCCAGCACTTTTTTAAGCACTTCTGGAACTCGCTTTTCGTTATGGTGTTCAGCTCCTTCAGCTATTCAGTTTTTATCTCGTAAATGGTGGCTAAATGTCCTTTCATGGTTCTCTTCAGCTTCGGGAATAGAAGTTTCAGGGGGTCGTGTCTGATGAATACAGTGACTGAGGCAGCATAACAGTTTTTTTTGCCAAAAAGTCACGAACAAGTATTGAGGTGTGAGTGGGTACATTATCGTGATGCAATTTCCACGAGTGGTTTTGCCACAATTTTGGCCGTTTTCTTCGGATTGCTTCATGTAAACGGCGCATAATTTTCAGGTGCTATTCCATATTGACTGTACAACCATAAGACAGGAACTCCTAATGCACTATCCCATTGTAATCGAAAAAAACAGTGAGAAGTACCTTCACATGTGATTGAACTTGTCAAATTTTTTGTGGTCTTAGTTCTTCAGGCAGTTTCCATTGGGATGATTGTGCCTTAGTTTTGACATCATACCCATGTTTCGTCATCTATTATAACCTTCTTTAGAAGTTCTGGATCTTTTTGACTTCATTCAGCAATTCCTGAGCGATGTCTATGTGACATCGTTTTTGGTCGAAATTCAACAATTTTGGAAGAAACTTTGCTGCTACACGTTTCATGCCCAAAACATCGGAAAAAATTGCTTGGCATGAGCCATAGGATATGCCGACATCATCAGGAACCTCTGTGATGGTGATTCGGCGATTTTTCCAGAACCATTTTCTTTACTTCTTCCACATTGTCATCAGTAATTGATGTGCTAGGGCATCCAGGGTGGTCGTCGTCTTCAATGTCTTCTCGACCCTCTTTGAAACTTTTATACCACTCGTAAACTCTTGTCTTACTCATAGTAGATTCGCTAAAAGCCACAGTAAACATTTCGAATGCGTGCTGCACTTTATTTCATTTTTCAAGCAAAATTTAATGCAAATTTAATCTTTTTTGAAAGTAAAAATTTGCTGAGCACTCAAAAAATCAACAATAAACTAAATATTCAAAACGGCTGAAAATGCAAACATACATCAGGAACATGTATACCAACAAGATAAAACAAAAGTTTTGAATGGATGTATAAAGCTCGCAAAATTAAAAACTTCCTGTTGTTTTTTTTTTTATCACACCTCGTGCGCGCGTGCACACACACATACGCACACACAGTGAAAGTCAGCTTACAAGGAGGGCAGGAGAAGTGGGTGAAGCAATTTTGGAGGGGGACAAGAGAAGACAAGGGGGATATATCAACAAGAGGCAACAAGGAGAAGACAGGAAGTAGAGTTGGTGGTGGAAGGAGTAGGCGAAACAACATTGGTGAGGAAGATTGCTGAGGGGGAGGGGTTAGAAGAAAGAAGAGGCAGTAGGATTTGCGAGGAGTAATGGAATGGAGTTAGTGAGAAGTGAAAGTGTGGGGAGGTGTAAAGTGCAGAGTGGGGAAGTGATGTTGTAGGCGGCATGAGAGAGGCATAAGAAATAATAAAAACAAAAGAGTATAGAAATTATATCCAAGGTGGATTATATTAGGGGTGAAAGAGAAGAAAGGGAAACAGAGCCTAGAACTACAAGATACAGGAACATGATGGAGAAATTTAAGTTTCCAGAACAACCAAAGAACAAATAGGAAAAGGGATTGAAATTAATGTTTTGAAATATGCAAGGGCTAAGAAATAAGATAGGCAATGATGAAATGAAAAACATGTGTTCTATAGATATTGTAGGAGTGGCAGAGACATGGTTGGGAAAGGAAGAGGTAGCAGAGATAGCAGGTTTTAAGTTTCTAGAGAAAAAGACAAGTAAAAGATGTAATAGGGGAAACACATCAGGAGAAGTAGGCCTGTTTGTAAAGAACAATATGGAAACAACTATTGATATAGAAAAAATGGAGAATAGAGGTTCCAATGTGTTATAGTTAATAATTAACTAGATAAATGAAATAGGAATAGAGATGGGGTGTCATATAACCCACCAGAAATGTCATATTTTTATGTAATTTTTATAGTAAGCTAGAAGAAGATGTAGAGGACATGGGAAAAGATTCCAGATTTAGAACTTATTGTGATAGGAGATTTGAATGTGAGAATAGGGGAGGAAAAAGGAAGGTTATTAGAGAAATAGCAGGTAGAAGGAGAGGACAGAGATGTGATAAAAAGTGAGTAATAGGGAAGGAAAAAAATTACTAGAATGTTGTGAGGTAAACAACCTGTTAATGTGTAATGGAACAATGGGAGAAGATGAAGGGGAGTTCACATTTGTAAATGCAAATGGGCAAAGTGTAGTGGACTATATGTTATGTAGTGAGGAACTGGAGGACAGAATCACTACATTTAAAATAATAAATGAAATAGTAAGTAGTAATTCATATTATCTTTCAGTGTTAAGCCTCTAATGATTGGAGGATAAGTCTAATAAGTAAGAAATGGTTGCTGAGAATCAAAGAAATTGCACTTATATAGAGTTTTGAAGTCCAGAAGCAGATTCCCAAACTAGGAGAGTTTTTATGGAAAGCGAAGATGAAATGGAAATGGTCAGTTGAAAAACATGCAAATTTAGATTCATTTTTAGTTGAAAAACGACATCTATGTAATATGTTAACTTTTGTATTTGCATAATGAAATAGTTATGGCTGGCCAAATAACTAGGGTTAATGTCAGTCCATAACCATCTATGAACTTAGCAAGTAGTAGCCATTTTTCATTAATGATGAAAATAATACTTTGTAGCAAAAGGTAATGAAAAAGGAAACAACTCAAATAAAGAAAATAAAAGTGTATAAATGGAGGGAGGAACTAAAAGAGGATATTTTAAAAGAATTAAATTTGAAGGTAAGTCAGATTTTGGAGTGTGGAATAAAAGTGGTTATAAATGAGGGAAAACCGGAAAAAGTATTAGAGCTGCTGAAATTATTAGTAATAAGAGCAGGCACAAGGATGGAAAGAAGGCTGGGAAATTAAGTCAGAAATTAAAGGATGGTTTGATGAGTGTAGAGCAAGAAAAAGGGAGGTATTTAAAGAGCTGCTTAGGTGGAGGAGATCAAAAGGAATGGGATAGACAAAATCTGATGAAACTTAAGGGGGGATATAAAGGTTTGTTAGAGGCTAAGAAAAAAGAATGGGAGGGAAATATAGAAAGGAAACTAAAGGCAGCGTTAGATGGAAAGGATAGTAAAAAAAATGGGAAATAGTGAGAATGATGAACAAGAAAGGAGGGGAGAAAAATGAAATTACACTGAGGGAATGGTTAGGAATATTTTGGAAGACTAATTGGAGAAGGGAAGAGAGTAACTCTAGATCCAAGCAAGGTAGGATAAGGAGAAATATTCAATGAAAAGTTAGATGGTAAAAATCACGTAGTTGGAAGTTTACCAGCAAATAAGGAATATAAAAACAGGCGAGGCAGTAGGAATAGATGGAATACCAGGGGAATTTTGGAAAATGTATGGGGAAATGCAAAATGGTTTAAAAGTGCTGACAAAATTACTAAATAAAATTAAGGAAAGGAATGTTGTGCCAGAATGTTGGAAAATAAGTATGATGGTATACCAATTTACAAAGGGAAGGGAGGAGCTAATAGACTGGAGAATTATAGGGGAATAAGTTTACTATCTATATTAGGGGGAAATGTACACAGGTATATTGGCCCATAGATTAAGAAAGTGGGTGGAAGAGGAAGGAAAACTTTTAGAATACCAAGCAGGATTTAGGAAAGGAAAACAAACAATAGTTAGTGTATTTATAATAAAGACTATAGTAAACAAGTATCTGAGCAGTAAAAGAGGAAGGATATACATGTTTTTTGCAGATTTTGAAAAAGTGTTTGATACAATAAATAGAGAAGCACTAGCTTATAAATTAAGAAAGAAAGGGGTAAGTAAAAATTTTATATAGGAAATTAGGAAGATTTATAAAGATATAAAATTCTGCATAAGATGTGGAAGTAATGGAATTACAGAAATGACTGAGCAAAATGTTGCATTAAGACAAGGGTGTAAACTGAGCCCCATATTATTTAATATATTTATAGATATATTAGGAGGAGTGAAAGGAAAAAAAATCGGCACTGTTCCAAGATAGTAAATAGATATCAGGTTTACTACGTACAGATGATCTTATGGTTGGGGCTGTAACGGTAATTGGGCTACAGAAAGCAATCAATGGAATACAGGAATTTTGCGAAGAATGGGAAATTAAAGTAAATATAAATAAATCAGAAGTTATGGTATTTAAAAGTGGAATTAAATTAAAAAAAGAAGAGAGATGGCAGATGGGGGGGGGGGTTTAAGTTCGAAGTTGTTAAAGAGTTTAGGAGCAAGGATGAGCAGTATTGTAGAATGGATGGCGCATAGTTATGGTATAGGAAAGGTGGCAATGACAGGAGTAAGAATGTGCAAATATAAATTAGAAATGCTGACTAAATGGATAGAAAGAATGTATGAGGCATTGGTAGAATCAAGAATGTTATATGCAGTTTAAATTTGGGGGTGATATGAATTAAGCAGAAAAATAGACTACAACTATGGAATATTTTGTAAAGAAGTATTGTGGTTACCAAGATCAGCACCAGGGGAAGTAGCATTAGTGGAATAGGAAGAAAAGAAGAAAGGGAGTGGTATTGGAAAGGTTACGGAAATTTTGGTTTAGATGCTTGAAAAAAGATGGTGAAATTTTAAAGATATGTATGGACCAACAAAGGAGTAAGGTTAAATAAAATATTGAACAATTTGTTCTACGATATACCCCTACATCTTGTGTACAATTTGTCTGGTGCTTATTCTCTTATTGAGCCATTTGGTTGCTTGGCTCCCTGAGCAGCCCTTGTCTCTCTTACTTTTCTAGACCATTTTTCCTTTACCTTCCTTCTCCCATGCCCTGGATTTTCTTTTCTTCTTTCCCTGTCAATATCTTTATAGCTACTATTTTTCTATTCATATTTTCTCATTTCTTGTCCCTCCAGCTCCTTATTTCCTTACATTCTGTCATATTGTGGCGTGTGCACAGATAATATGATACACAACTCTCTGGGCACCGAGATCAGAGATGGCAGTTTGTCTGTGAGTAGGGGTAAGTCAGGGGAACTAAGTGTCAAGGGAGGGGATAGCGTCAGTGACGCTTGTGTGTTAGCGTTGTTTTGAGAGTCAGTGGGCAACCTGCAAGTAGCAAAGTCGTTGAACTGCCATCTCCGTGCAAAGGCAAGCATGGCGTCCTCGCCCGGCAGACACATGGGGTAAGAAATCCATTTTCATATAATAAATAACCATCCATCTATTCTCTTTTTATATTAATTATGATAGTAGAGTTCCTTTCTTCCTTCCAAGCCATGTAGCGTCCCTTTTTGCCAGTGATTAATAATATCTTTGGTACTTTCTTTAGCTGCGTCCCTCGTCGTAGCCTCGCATGTGAAGTTCTTGTATAATTTGCCCGTACCTCTTGCAAGCGAGTAGCTCCCATCTGTTCATTTTTGAGTAATTTAAAGAGAGGCATACGACAATTGGTGTTGTCGCCTGGGTGCATCACACATATTTTTGTTCCTTATGTCATTTTTGTTATTTTAATGTCTCTTATTGTATTTGTTTGCCTTTTGTCGACGAGGGTGTCGATCTCGGTGGCCAGGGGGAGATGTGGCATGTGCACAGATAATATGATACACAACTCTCTGGGCACTGAGATCAGAGACAGCAGTTTGTCTGTGAGTAGGGGTAAGTCAGGGGAACTAAGTGTCAAGGGAGGGGATAGCGTCAGTGATGCTTGTGTGTTAGCGTTGTTTTGAGAGTCAGTGGGCAACCTGCAAGTAGCAAAGTTGTTGAACTGCCATCTCCGTGCAAAGGCAAGCATGGCGTCCTCGCCCGGCAGGCACATGGGGTAAGAAATCCATTTTCATATAATAAATAACCATCCATCTATTCTCTTTTTATATTAATTATGATAGTGTAGAGTTCCTTTCTTCCTTCCAAGCCATGTAGCGTCCCTTTTTGCCAGTGATTAATAATATTTTTGGTACTTTCTTTAGCTGCGTCCCTCGTTGTAGCCTCGCATGTGAAGTTCTTGTATAATTTGCCCGTACCTCTTGCAAGCGAGTAGCTCCCATCTGTTCATTTTTGAGTAATTTAAAGAGAGGCATACGACAATATAGTGTTCTGTACTTTCTCTTCCTCCACACAACTCGCATATCCCTCTTCCACTGCCAATACATTGATCCCCGTTCTCATCCAAGCTAAACCTTTCCTGTCTATTACAGCAATCAATGTACCTCTCTCTTCCCCACTCCTTTATCAATTTATAAAAGCTTAATGATTTTTTATCTTCAAGGCTTCCCCATATCTTCTTGTCATTCTATATCTTCCACTCTGTTTCTTACTACTTTCCAAAAGCTGTTTGTATTTCTTTTGTCCAACTCCCATATATCCCCCATTCCAATTGACTCCATTATTTTTTCGGTTTCTTTCCACCAGCTGTTTTTGTTTCTTAGAACCTTTTGCTGAGTTAGGCATATCTTTAAGATTTCACCTTCCTCCATTTTCATACATCTAAACCAAAATTTTAAAATTCTTTCTACTATTATACCTTTCCTCGTTCTTCCTAGTTCTACTAATGCAACCTCGCCTGGTGCTGCTCTTGGTTCCAATCAATTCTTTACAAAACATTCTATACATTTGGTAAATTTTCTTACTTAGTTTTCCTCCTCCCATATTTCCACTGCATAGAGCACTTTTGATTCTACCAATGCCTCGTACATTCTCTCCAACCATTTTGTCGACATCTATAATTTATATTTGCATATTCTTATTTTTGTCATAGCTGCCTTCCCTTTAGATAACATCTTCCTGCCATGTGCTCCCCATTCCCTGCTATTACTCAACCTTACTCCTAAATAGTCATATTCTTTGACTACCTCCAATTCTTGATCACCTAGAAAAACCATTTTTCTTCCTTCCTCAATTTATTTCCTTTTTTAAACACTATCACTTTGGATTTATTTATATTTACCTTAATTCCCCATTTTTCACAAAATTCTTGAATTTCATTTATTGCTTTTTGTAAACCTATTATCGATTATGGCACCTACCAAAGGTCATCTTCGTATAATAAATCTGGAATTTCCTTATCCCTTATTACTGAACAATGCTGATTTCTTATTTTTACTCCTTCTAATATATCATCTATGAATAGGTTAAATAATATTGGACTCAACTTATATCCCTGTCTTAATCCTATTTTTTGTTGAATTGTCTCTGTGATGATGCTTTTATCACCGCGTACACAGAACTTTACATTTTTATACATTTTCTTGATTTGTCTTATAAACTTGTTACTAACTCCCTTTTCCCTTAGTTTATATTCCTCAGCTTCTCTATTTATTTTATCAAAAGCTGTTTCAAAGTCAGCACAAAACATATATACCCTTCCTCTTTTCCTATTCAAATATTTGTCTATTATAGTCTTTGTTATAAACATGTTATCTACAGTCTGTCTTCCTTTCCTAAAACCTGCCTGGAATTCTGATATCTTTTTTTCAGTTTCTACCGATTCCCTTAGTCTGTCAGCCAAAATTTCTGCATACACCTTCCCTAATATAGACAGTAGACTTATTCCTCTATAGTTCTCAGACCTATTCACTCCTCCCTTCCCTTTATAAATAGGTACCATCATACTTATTTTCCAGCTTTCTGGTATGTCATTTTTTAATTTTATTTTGTTTAGTAATTCTGTCATTAATTGTAATCATTTTTGAGTTTCACCATATTTTCTCCAATATTCTCCTAGTACTTCATCTATTCCTACCGCTTTCCCTTTCTTTATATTTCTTAGTTGTAAATATAACTCCTGGGTTGATATTTCTCTATCTAATTTTTCATTTGTTATCTTTTATCCAGAATTTCTATGCTCTAACCTTGTCTCTACCCCTTCCCCGATGAGGGTTTTAAAATATTCTACCCATTCAATTGGTGTGATGCCATTTTTTCCCCTCCTTTCCTGCTCCCCTTCTTACTAATTCCCTTATATTTTTACTATCTTTCTTTTTGATTGCCCCCTTTAGTTTATTTTCCATATTGTCATTCTTTTTTCTTTGTCTCTAACAAGCATTTATAGTCCATTTGTAAATCATCAAATTTTGCCTATCTTTTTCTGATTCACTTCATTCTCCTCCTTTTTTGCATTTTTACACTCGTCAAACCATCCTTTATTTGTATGTACCTTTCCCTGTTTTATTTCCATATCTGTCCCTGCTCTTTTTACTATTAGCCCCATTAACTCTTAACGCTTTCTCTGTTTTTCCTTCATATAGGTTCATCTTTATTCCATATTCTATAATTTGACTTACCTTTCAATTTAAATCATTTGTGAATTTTTCTTCTAGTTCCTCCTTCCATTTATAGGTTTTTAATCTCCTCATCCTTGTTACCCCTTTATCTACTACTTCCTGTTCTCCTACCTTTAGTTCTATTGTTACCGGAAATTGGCTACTATTTACTATCTCATTTCTGATTTTAAATTTTGTAGTTTTCTCCTTTGATTCCTCACTACATAACATATAGTCTATTACACTTTGCCCATTTGCAAATGTAAATTCTCCTTTATCCTCTCCCACTGCCCCATTCCATATTAACAAATTATTCATTTCACACAATTCTAATACTTTTTTCCTTCCTTATTTATTACACTATCTCTGCTTTTCCTTTCTCTTCATTTTTTTCTCCTTCCCCTATCATCGCACTTCTAGTAATCTACAGTTCCCCCCCCCCCCCCATATTCTTGCATTAAAGTCTCCCATTATAATAAACTCTGCGTGGCCGCTTATTTCTGATTTTGTTCATGTCCTCACACAGGTTATTCTCATAAAAGTCTAATGAGTTATATACTACACTGATTCCAATATTTACATATATCTATTTAAGTAGTTGGTGGACAGGGGTAGAAAGAATTAATGGAGAAAATAGAAATTGGAGATATTTGGAGCGCAGGAGAAAAAAATAGCAATGTCTTCTGGATAACAGTAAGAAGCAGAGTGGAGGACATGGAAAGACAAGAACTCTGTGGAAGCTTAGAGAATAGGGTTTTTATAGATTAGTGAAAAGGAAATGGGGGAGAGAAAGGATTATTGTAATAGAGTGGAAAAAGCTTCATTTGCATGGATGGATCATTATACTTAAGTGGAATCTGTGAGGAGGCATAGAACATTATGCAAATAACTAGTGCCATGGAGACAAAAAGTATGGGAGGAAAAATAGTAGCAATTAAAATGTTGACAGAAAAAGGATAAGAATAGTGGAGCTTTTAAAGAAAGCAAAGGAAAAATGGATTAGAAAAGTAAGGGAGGAGGGGGAGGATGGATCATAGGTGATTAAGGGTAGCAAAGGGCTGCTCAGAGTGCCAGGCAAACTGAGCAGTACATACAGAACGTAGCTGGCAAAAAATTTGTACATAGGTTAAGTTATAAGGGAAATATTATAAAAAAAGGAATGTGTATAAAAAGATGTACAAATACAATTCAATTCATCACTCTTAATATATGCGGACAACGCTTTCCCGGGGTGATCAGTACCGAGATTGATTCCCTTCTATAAGACTCCCTACTGGAGTGCTCCTGTCCCTTCATCTTACCTTTTACAGGTTGCATATTGGCTAACCCAAAACTCTTCCTATATTTAGGGGCACAAAATATTTTCCTTTTAAACTTCCTTGCGCTTACCTTTGGACTTTAGACTCGGGGGGGGCACAAATTGGCTTACCTCTACCTTTGGACCATTTCCCTCCCTTCTCTTTTTCCAGCGTTTCTCCTAAGTGATCCTTTTGACGTGCCTTAACCATCCCTGTATATTTAGCTGTATACTGTGATTACATTTTTGGAGTACCCTGTAGATTTACACTTAAACTTTAAACAACCTTACAACTTGTTGAAAAATTACTCAGAGCCTCCTGGTCACTTCAATCCTCAAGCAGGGGAATGCTACCTATTCCTTTAAAATACCTGTTTTTCCTAAAAAATTTTAAGTAATTGCACATGCTCTCATACTTCTTTTTGTGCTTGCTTATCCTTTCAGCTGGGCCTCCTAGCTTCACCTCAATAACGAGTTTTCCTTATCCAAGTTGTCTGTTCTTTTCCTTTCATGCAACAACCTTAAATACTACTCATTAATTATCTTTCTAACCTGCGTCATGCAGTTAATTTGAGCTAGGTATATAAGAACAAATACTGTATAAAACCCAATGTACATTGAGATGAGCAAATAAGTTCATACATTCATCCCTTCATCCATACGTTCTAATCTACATCTATTCTGTTAATCAATGAAGCCAGGTGAGAGAGAACTTTGTGCTGTTCTCTCTTTACTTTTTAAACTCTTTATTTCCATATTTAAATGATTCTTGTATTGCTTTATTTCCTTGCCATCCTGTGGGCTGTCTTGGCATACCACCACTCAAGTTTATCTTGCACGTGTAGCTGAAACATGCTGACTTGATAATTTGCTCTGCCCACTGCCTTGTCACTGCTTGTCTTTGCATAAACTTACTTCAAGTTTCGTTTGTCTGATCTGTGTTATTTCTTTTTCTCGCATAACTGCTGGTGCAGTATTACATGTTAATTTTTGTGTTATCAGGATACTACAGATTGCTTATACAGGGGTCTACTTATACTGGAAATACACTTGAATTTTTTTACATACTGCATGTTTTGAAATTATACTGGAATTTGTGGTTACATACTGAAAACATTGGATGAAATATTTGTATAACTTTGCTTTATTTCAGATTAAATTTTCAGGTGATTGGAAGATATTATTAATCAAGTAAATATTTTTTTTAACAAGTTATTGTTTTGTATCATATACATTTTACGATAATTTCTTTATCTATGAAATCATCCATTGAAAACATCTGATTCACTAATTAAGTGGAAGTTGGAGTTTCTGCACAATTTCCTCCATTTCATGCTCTACTGTCATCCTTAATGTCCATGTGGATTGATCCTAATTCATTTGTATCTTGTAAGTAATTTTGAGGTTGTGGATAAAACAGATCTCTAGTTTCAGCTGTGCAATATTGTTGAATATTTTTATACAAGTAAATTTGTTCTGGAATGGGTGAGGCCTTATGGTGTTTTGTTAACATCACAGATTCTCTCTCTTGACAGTTTGGCCATTCAACGTTTTCTGACATATAACTCCAGGCTGATCTACATTTGTGGAAAAATGGCTGAAAACTACTTGCTTCAATCGCCAAAGCAATTTCTTGCATGATGAAGTAGGAGTGACATAATATTCGCCGTCATTAAACTGAAAGCCCAGTCACAAGGCAACTTTGTATGACCTACAGGAAAAAGTGAAATAATCTTATGGTGCATTCCTGTCATCACCCACTGCACTAAATAGCGCATGAGAATGTTAATCTAGTTTTGTGCAATGCAGTTGTCTGCATATAGGAAGAACTCTGTCTCACCAAGCAAATACAAAAGTTTTCCAAGTAATGGTGAAGCATACTTTAAGAAAATTTGCTTCTTTCCTTTATTACAAGAGTTTCCAGAAACAAGTAGTGGTTTTGAAGTGATGAATCACACATGACCACAAATATACTGATTTTATAATTTGACAAAAAAATAAATTGGTCCTGGCAACAGAGGGGTTGAGCCTTGTCAAAGGAATAGCGACAGGAATCGGAATACGAACAAGGTGACTGTGGTGCATGAGGAATATTATTTTTTCTTTTCAGAGTTGCTCTGTTTTCTTTTACTGGCTCCATATTAAAATGGAGCCTTACCTTTCCAAAGTGGTCTCTCATGTCCTTTGTATAAGAATATAAAATAATGCAGGTGAGCAATACAGCTTACTAATTTAAAAACCTAAAATAGTGTGTGTATAACACAGTTTGAGAGGATTTAAATGGTTGTTACTGCATATATCGAAAACCATCCACCCAATATACGCAGTGGTATATCTTATTACATTTTTCACAAATTTCCAGCATTGTTTCAAGATCGGAAATTAGTTCATCAAGTAGTTTCAGGATCATTCCAACGTATGGCACTAGAATCTAAAAGTCAGTATTTTAAACCTGAACCACTAATTTTTGGCTCTCCTGTAAAAATATTTGTGACATAGCCGGTGGTTTCCTCGACAGGGTCACTTGTACATAGAAGTCATTGTATGTACATTCCACGTCTCCCGAACCTTTGGATCAGTTTAAACTAAACATACTTATTACCCACTTCCTTTAGCAAAAATACAGGGGCGGAGGGGGTAAAACCTTAAAAGTGAAGAAGCCGTATAGAATGAACCACTTTGCTCTCAAACTACTGAAACAATTTTAACAACAAACTTTTCTCAATTATTACCTGATAGTCAGGGAAAAATACTGTGGAGGTTAGGGAATGATGGCTCAGAACTTGAAACATTAAGAAGGAAGTAAACATTGGTGTCATCAAAACTATGGGCTTTAGGGATGCTGATTTACAATCATTAGTGTATAAGAAATATATGAATAGAGAACATTATCAATGCATAGTAAATATATAAGGAAAGAAAATTGTGACATCAGAAACTAATCAACTGATATTTTACAATCCATAACAGGAGGCAGCTTTTGTGTAAGTGGTTAGAGACTATATGCCATGCCCACAATTTTTTAAAGTGATGCTTTCTTGGGAGTAAGGTGTCTGTTATCTGTCAGTTTTATCTCTATTTTGTTGAAAATATGTCAGGAGATTTTTATTCCCTTAATGAAAAATTGTAGAGCCCATAGGTTATTAAATGCTTGCAGAACCAAAGAGAAGATAAACTTTTAACATTTCATCTACTGTGCTTATGTAAAAATGACTCAACCACTTGGATAGTCTTTTCCTCCTAAAATTGTTTTACCGACTGTATAACATTTCTATAATTCGGAAGATTTTTCTTTTTTGGGGGGGAGGGAGACTATGATCAGAAATACATATGCGATATTTCATTCCCATTTCTGTGAATATCAGTGAATTTTTGGTCTATTGTTATGATTAGCATGGGAGCTTTATGAAATTACAGTTCTAAACGTAAGGAGTAGAATTACTCTTAATATAACATTTTATTAGATCATTGTACAATAATTTGAAAATAAAAACAGGAGTTAATTTGTAACAAACTTTATTTATCTATGCAAAATGCATTATAAACCTAGCTTTACAGCTCTAACTTACAAATCACTTACTTGCAATTATATCATAACTGCCTGACATTTATTTTCTACCATCTTTTTATAGTCCCCTGGCTGTTAGGGAGACACATTAATGCAATATTCCAGAATTTACCAGAATGCAGTTGGCAAACTTTCTGGAAGATTAGCCAGTCAAAGCCTCTTCCAATGCCTGACAGCACCATAAGGTTAGTTTTTTCAAATCACCCACACTCAAAGCCTTCATCGATGGCTTGACTGACTGTATCATGAGAGTTTGGCCACAATTTCATAAAGAGTACCAAGGGTAAATTAATAAAATTGTCATTTGGGGTTTAAAATCACCCGTTCACATTAGGTATGGCAGCTGCTTCAAATTATGGCTGTGGAAACATTTAAAGCAGTAACGCTGTTAAGCTAGCCATACCATACATTTGAATACTGCTGCATTATGACTCTCAATACTGAAATATTTTTATAAATATACTGGAATTTTAAACCTTGACATGTTGTAAAATTACATTGTCCTCCTTTCCTGAAAACTCCTTATTGTGCAATTCCCACCTGTAAAATTTAGCACTTATAGATTTCAGCTCCATCTCACTCAACAAGTCATTATACCGAAATAGACCAACTTTTTTTTTGGTGGGGGGGGGAGCTAAGATTACACATGAAAATTACAAATTCAACTTGTGGAAGCACAACACACTTCAGTTCAGAACTCCATATCTGAACATGTGCTGAAACAATAGGGTTGCATCTGGGATTACCTCTTTACCTCTGAAAACAGTTGGGTTGTGCAGATTACCATCTACAAAAATGCTGAAATTACGGCGGGAGGTAAGAAAGCATACTCCATTGTATTAGTTTAAGTAATGAATCAGAATACTTTTCGCACATTTGAGAACAACCAAGAAATTTAGAACTTAAAAAACGTTTCTTCTGTTTTCTTTTCATTATTTATTAATCCATGGGTGTGAAAGACATAATATATTTTTCAACTTTGTGCATAAAGACATTGTGTTAGTGTGACATGAGAAGTGTGGCATCAGCACTTTTGACTGTAGTGTGTGGTGACTATCTTGTGACGTTTCTGTATATCAGCCTACTTATGGCAAATAGTGGTCAGCCATAATCTCATAATTTGATCAGTGGTAGCTCTTCTTCAATAAAATAAATAAGTAGATTTGAGGTAAGTAAAAAATATATTGAAGCAAAATCATTGGAAGAGACATTGGACTCGCCTGAATGTATATAAATCTGACTTGATCTCTTTGCCAAACTCTGCTATATGCCTATATATACATTTCTGATTTCTTTGGATGTGGGGCTGCTACTTTTGTGCACTATGCATTTCATTTCTTGTCATTCATATGCTATTCATAATTATTCTGGTGATGGTGTGTTTGATTTCTAATTTTGTCTTTAATTTTTCAGCCTAAGTTAACTTAACTAATGCAGCTGAAAAGGAAACTAAGAACTATACATCCTATTACTAAATTCTTAGAATACTGATTGCACCCAAAAAGAACTTATCATAATGCAGAGGATGGAAGGATGGGTCTACTACTATGGCATCATGACGGGTTCTGCTATCTTTGTCATTTACAATACCTTAATCTAGAGATTGCATCTGGTGTGTTCATTTCTTAAAGCATAATTGAAACTTTGACTGTCTTCAACAAATTGTAGTGGACAATGGAGGGGAGAGAACAAAAAAGTTCATGAAATATGTCCATGGCGCATCTAATCATACTGTAATGGGAGGGGGCGAAAACAGTGGGAGTTGTACCTGCAACTCCATCAGTTTTGTAGCGA
Organism: Deroplatys truncata; assembly: GCA_030765065.1. Lineage (NCBI taxonomy): Eukaryota > Metazoa > Arthropoda > Insecta > Mantodea > Mantidae > Deroplatys > Deroplatys truncata. The sequence goes on from CM060976.1 coordinate 1,134,359, forward strand.
ATATTGGCAAAAATCTCGGGTTGCTAACAACAGGGGGTGGTAATTATAGACTGAATAGGCAGTTGGTACTGAGGTTGAGGGGTGCCATTGGGAAGCCAGGGAGAGTCAAATAACAACTACACCAGGCTTTATAAAAAAACTATTGGCTGGGCAATTTAATTCAACAAGTTGAGGTTTGGAGCCCTCTGGTGGACCTCGAGGTGCAGGAACATATCAGATCACAGGGACTTACCGGAAGATAGATCTGGCAGGGCTTGATTGACGTAATAAAAAGATATACTGTACTAAGTCAGGTTTCGAAACCCAAGTTTAACATAAACGTGTGTCTTCTGTGTGGTAACATGACAATTGAGAATGTGTCAATAAAAGATCAGTAAAGTGTTGCGCCTATTGCCTGGTTTGTTCTAATTGCACCACTTTATGAAATCTGATGCAACTTCCCAGTTGTGGTTTGAAACCCACGAACGATTGTTACATATATGCATTCATTGGAGTTTGGCCTGCATTTTGAATCACTGAATGTAATGCTAGCTCTATTCATTACCATTAAATTTACATGAACACAACTGCAACTTGCATGTAAGTGCAACACATGTTCTGTGGAACAAATCAGCTTTTTTCAAATTTTGAACCTTCTCTTCAGTTGTGTTTTCTTTCCTTCTTCTTTTTCATTACTAATTAGAAAAGTTAACCCCCCAAAAAGATTAACAAATAAATAAACCAAGCAACAAAGAGATTGTGGCAAATGATTGGCCACTCAACTTGGACAACAAGAACAAAGGGCCAAATAAAAGATTTGATAAATAAAATGAAATTGTAAATTTTTAACAAATCCATGGTGTGAGGGTAGCATGTCTACCTCACATTTGAGGTTCTGAATTTGAATCTTGGTTAGGGTTAGTTATCTGAGTAAGGTTTCTTCCAGGGTTTTCGCTTTTCGAAAGATGAATATTGAGTAACTAAGCTCTAAGAACTCGGCTCATTTGAGCATTATTTCACCCATTTCATTCAATGATAGTCAGGTATAACCTACCTGGTTTACCCCCCCCCCCCAAAAAAAAAATTAACTACAATAATTGCAAGCCTAAAAACAGTAACCATGAAATGAACAACTGCAAGACAAATGCAGACGTACTTGATAACTTGACGACTTTACATTAATGCGACTTCTCAAAGAATAGATTTAGAAGAAAAATGAATGCTAGAAATTGCAAAATTTGTATGTGTGTCATGACATGCGCAAAAACTTCTGGTTGGTTGCGGCACCATTATACTTCAGTTTTTTTTCTGCTCGAATTACCTGGCATGTTGTAAACTGCGAGAAGTATAAAATTTATGAATGTAAACAGGAAGACTTCAATACATTATGAACTTAGAACATCTGATGGATGCCATAGCTATGATTTGGACCATGGATCTTCCAGTTTCTGTGTGGTTGCTCTAACCAACTGAGCTACCTTGGCAGCATGGTGACACAACATTAAATTCTCCAATGACGTGCATTTTTCCTGTAAACCACAAGGAGACCTGAAGTTCATTTTGAGATGGCATTCGCCAATGTCGACTTGGAATGTCATAATTTTTTCAGTTGACTGTATATTAAAAAAAATATTTGGGCATTATTGTAGTGCCATGGTCTGCTAAGTTTAATATAGGGAAAATTTGGAATGAAACAGGGAAAACGGATTCAGATAATTAGTAGGCACCCAGCTGTTATTAAGTTTTTATCAGTTTGTAGGTAAAGAAGATTTTTCATGCTTTCTGCAACAATATTCTGGAAACAAAACTGGAGGGGAAGTTGTTACTCCTGAGGCCAATATAAAAGTGTACCTTATGTCAATTAATTCCATTTCTCTTAAAGGGTGTCCGTTTTGAATTCATTATGAATATTCGGCATACAGTTCAAAGAGTTGTGCCTCAGTTAATGCACTGTCTCAATAATAAAGGACAGCTTTCTTAGTGGCTTTATTAATGTTACAGCAAATCTGGAACAAGATGATCTATTATTTGCCTCAACTTAGCTTTTAACCTGGTCATTTGTATTCTGGAGTATCAGGAATGAAATCCTTTCTAAGCTTTGTTGTAATACTGCTAGTGATTTTGTAAACATGATCACTAATGCTGAGCTTTCTATCTCATATGTTATGCTTCTTTTTATTTAGTCTGATTTCCAGATTAATTTTGTTTTACCTGTGGCATTCTGAACAATGTTTTTGGTGTGGTGGTGTAGATAATTGCCCGAAGGCAGATATAGTTCCCTTAGATTAGTTTGTGGGTGACAGTGATGATCTGCATGGCAAGGAGACAATATAGTGTTCTTCAGGAATCCTGATGTACTATACTTTCAAAGAAAGTGTTCATAAAGTGAAATACTCAGATTTCAGTGTAACCAAATGTTTTAACATTTCCAGACCCTTGTTTGGTATCACTGATGATGATGATGACGACGATGACGAAGAACAAAGGAAGAAGATCCGGTAAGAAGCATGTTCACTTAATAATCATAAAATGTCTCACTGACACAACATAGTGACTAATGCTAATTTCAATATTTGACTGTTTTGTCATAAATTAGATATACAAAATGATAAAGTGGAATCAAAATATACAACACCAGCTGTTGGATGTTGCACAGGTAGCTTTTTAAACTCGAATGACAAATTAATTTTATTTACCTCTCCTCTATTCTTTATGAACTTATTGTACAGTGATCTATAACAAGTTTTTTATGTGAATCCTCCCCTTTACCCTGTGTAATTGAAATTTCATACAGATCCGGCTATTTCTAATAATGGATGAAAAATCCTTTGATCTTCACACAAAAGGATGTGAAATATTGGCAGAACGTCTGACTTCCTTAACCTCCCCCCGACAGCCTTTCAAACTCTGGAAATTCTGCATAGCTACAAGTACTCTTATGGTTGTGGAATCACTCGATCGGAATGGTCGCGTAACTTGTTAATTACAGTAGGTGAAATGTTAAACCTTAGTACTTTCTCTGTAGTCCCATAGCTGTTTAATAGCATATACACAGAGATGAGATAACAAGATACACAGTTTTCACACCATACGAAGCCCTTAACGTATACAACAGAATAGAGGTGAATATGAAGATTTCCCACTCCCAGGCCACCAAGTTAACCTCTTTGGAAAAGCGAAAAACAATCTTCTCAGTTGTTAATTAAAAAATATTGGTTCAGAGATTTTCTCTTTGTACAATTATTTAGCATGTCCTGCTAACGAAGTTGATTACACCAAGGAAATGAAGCAAATCTTCCTTACTTAAGGGTTAAAATATTATAGCATTGATATCCCATGTGTTTTGTAGTGTTACAAACAGATTTGATTCTCTTTTGTTTTGCTGTGTCTTAGTTCCTAAATCGTGACCAGCTACCTATATATTACTTGGAATGAAATATCTATAGCATTTGTCATATTTTACGTGCATTTTCTTTGAAGTAGCACGTAAAATAACCATGGCATTGTAACTAAAAACAAAGGCCTTCTTTGTAAACATGTTCTTTTATGACTCCAATGTGTTTGTATTGAAGTACAAGGGCTTTGTAAATTCTTTTTAATTTTTCAATACATTTGCTAGAAATGGTGTATGGGGCTTCCCATTGTGAGACCTGATATTTGTTTGTAGTACTTTCCTTTAAAGGTGTTGAAAGATTGGCCAGTGCAGGTATTTATAAACTTGGAGTATTCTTCAATTTCTTCTTTCTGTAGATCTATGGATTAAATCTTTGATTTCAGTATTATGAGTTTGAGTATGGGGATGCTTGGAAATGAGGAGGTGATGTTGAAAGAGACTAGCACTGACAATTCTGTCTCTTTTATCTTATTGGCCAGTTCTACTGAGTTATTTATACTCAGACTTTTGAATCTTGGGAACGTTAAACCATTTGGCTAGGTGATAGGCAGGTGCATTGATGCTATTCACAAGTCTCATCTTGTTTCCCGGTTTGTGAATTTATATCAGGGTAGGTGGGTTGTCTACTTTTATTTTCAGGTATTTTGCTTTTGGGTTGATCTTGCTGGTTTTAGTGCTTTGTTTGTGGAAGTTGGGCATTTGTGCAGTGGTTTGGATTTGACTTCGATGAATTTGTTCTTCAATGCTGCTTCTGTATATTTCAGATAGTCACCTTTGTTTAGGATAACTACTTTGTTCCCCTTATCTGCTTTGGTGGAAACAAACGTTTTTTTTTTATGAATTTGATGACATTATTAAATTGATTTCTTTTAGGTTTGTCTTTCTGAATGTTTGCTAGGAGTGTTTTTGCATTTCTCCTTATTGGATTTTTTAGCTGAAGTTTTTCCCTCTGTTGCTACTTCTATTACACCTCAATGTCTATTATAAATCCATCTGGAATATTGCATGCAAGTCTTTAGTCCTTCATTTAATAACTATTTCTTTTATGAATGCTTTGTGCAAAAGGTCTACTATATTTTGGGGGTTATGTTTCATTGTTTTGTTTATATGTGGTTTCTTAGTTAAGTTTTGAACTTTCTTTTTATGACCCCTAACTTTTTTGTTTGCTTTCTTGTATATGTGGACAAATGAATTTTGTTCAGGGTTTATCCACAATGTTGCTTCTACTGTTTTGGAGAGTTTAAGATGAAGAGAATAAGTATCGGTGTCTAGATCCGCCAAGGTGCTATAGTGCTTAGAAATTTCCATCTGAATGATCTTTCGACAGTTGAAATCTGCTGATGTAGGCAACATCACCTATAAAACATGTTCAGGTAATTTAACTGTTTAATGAAGCAACTCAGTGTAAATTCGACTCTCATATTACGATTTATTATTATAATCTGCACTTCACTTAGTACCACTTCCTTCCCCCCCTCCCGCTTTTTTTTTTTTTTGTTTGTTTGTTTGTTAATCTGTTGCCATTTCTATTACATGTTTATTTTACATGTACACTAAGGCTTGCCAGACAAATGGTTTTAGCCAGAACTGTATAAAATTTTCCTGTTTTGTTCTATGTATGGTGCACACTGTAACCCGTATGCCAAATGTTCTGATTTTGAAAATGACTGCATGAGTGTTTGAATTTACTGGCAAATTATCGTTTACTTTGGCGATGTAGTTTCTATGTACATGCTAGAGTGAGCATGTGAAGGCACAATGGCGGTTGTAACAAATGTGACATCAGAACTGCTTTGCCCTTCAGTGCCAAGTGTGTTCAGCCACCAAATGACCACCGGCCACATAAAGTCTCTCACTTAATTGCATATCGTCATGAAGGCTAGACGTATTTTGTGTACTTATGCAAAATGAATCATATAAAAAGAACACTTGAAAATGATGGAAACAAGAAACAACCTAGAAGGTTACAGCAGTACCTATTGCTCAATTTGGGAAAACGATTTTCAAGAATTGTGGCCATTTCCAGGCAATAAATATAAAGGAAAGTATACTTTGTGCATTGGAAAATTCAGTGAGAGATTTTCAATTTCATGTGGTGGTATAAACGATGTTAGGCATCATTTTAATACTGCTACACACAAAGACATTGGTGCAAACCACACCATCAAAATGGTTTCTGCAGGGAGAACAGTGATGAATCGACAAAGTGTTTGATTATTTTCAAAGAATGACAGTAATTATCTACAGTGGTTACGAAAGTGGGAGAGGAAACAAAATTTATACTGTTTTTTTCTTGTTTCATTTCAAATAACTGCTTCTGAGATTATACTTGTGTAGTATTACATAGTTAAACACCACCTCAGCTACGCCAGTACTGACTGCAAAGTGAAATTATCATCACAGTTATTTTCAGACTCAAATTGAAAATAAAAATTACATGTGGAATAACAAAATGTGAAACATTAATTAAGGGTGTTTTATGGCCAAATAGCTTGAGCAATGTAATTAAAAAGTTAAAGGGAAGCAAGTTTTTCGAAGTAGGTTTTGATGCTACCAACAAGGGAAATCAAAAGAGTTTTCCTATTTGTGAGAGATACTGATGAACAAGTAGGTGTAGGTCATATAATTCTCGATTTTTATGAAGACTGATCAATCTGCATCTACAATCTCTGAGCCAGATTTTGGAAAGGATTCCTAAATTTTATTTAAATTTGTGTCAGAATTTAAGTTTTACTGCAACAATACCAATGTAAGCTTTGGGAAGAAAAATTTGTTTATGTTCATTTAGAAAAAGAATATCCTTGTATTGTAAAATCAAACTGCTGTACACATATAGTTCATAATTGTTGCAAATCTGGCATGAATGCTGTATCTGTAGATATTTACATGTTAATAATTAAGTTTTTCAATTATTCCTCATTCTTCTAAAAGGGTATCCCAAAAGATATTCTTCAATTTGTTGATATGGAATACAACAAATTGAGGCATGTACCAACAAGATGGTTAAGCCTAAAGCCTGCCATAGAGAGACTGTTGACAAATCTTGCTGCAAGTGTATCATACTTTTCTAGCATTGATTATTGCCACAGCTTCATTAGAATTAACCTATGGGTGTTTCTGGTTCAGGTAAATTATTTTGCTAGAATTATATCTCAATTTTTCTTTGCATTTAAGTGAAGCTTTTTACAAGGGTGTACTAGATTTAGAAAAAAAGTGGACTGACAATCTGTGAAGTGTATAGTATGATAGAGAAAATCAAATTGTAGGAAAAAGTATCTCTTTTTTGGTTACAAGATGCAACATTTGTTAGATAAATTGGATTAGCTGTATCCAGGTGCAAATGAAAGAATGTGGGTCCATAAATGAAGTGTGTCCAAACTACTTAAATGGTTTGATTTTAGAGATAACATTTTGTCCATAATGAATTGCATATCTCTTGAAGAAAAACCTCACTTTCAAAAGATTTTGAAATTAGCAGTCATTATTGTTGAGCACATTATGGAGATTCAATGTATTCAGACGTTGCTATTGTTTCTCTCTCTTTTTGTTGTTTTTTTTTGAAGAGTTGAGGTTAAAGTTAAGTGCTATGGCAATATCATGGAGATGGCTGTACATTATTGAGCTGATTATGCAGCAAAACTGTGCAAAATTGTAGTTTTAGTTAAATTTTTTAAGCATATTCCCTTTCAATGCATTTGCAGAGGATTTCCTCTATTGTGAATAGAGCAGAAGTTCAGGAACTTATTTTGGTTAAAATAGGCAGGCAAAAATGCACTTTAAATACCAAAGATGCACAGTAACAATTAAAATAGGCGTTTATTAAAAGTGAAAACAGAAAGTAATCCCACTATTTATTAATGAAAATGGCTATCTAAGATAATTTATTTATCACATAAAATACTTATTCTTCCTTTGCTTGGTTACAAGCACCAAGGTGTTTTTCCAAGGTGTCAACTGTGATAATCAGTTGCCTCTCAGAGAGAACGTTTTTTATCATAGAAAAGGAACGTTCTGGTTCCACTGAACTGACTTGAGCATATTTAAAACAAGCTATTTCGAAAAGACTCGTATCAGTTACAATAGAACTTTCACTTTTCTGGACATCACAAATATTCTTAAGTTTTTCTAGGGCCACATTAGTGCTCATAACACATTTACATTCTCTCATAGTACATGCAACAGTTGATTTATTGCATCATCAAAGATTGCCTGAATGACACTGACATATCACATTAATTTTTTTTCAACTTCAAGACTACTTCCGGTAGCACACTACAATGTGCTTCTATAAATGTCTCATCATTGCGGAGTTCTTCATTTTACAACCTTCTTACCTTGTGAACTGAAGAAGCTTCGTCTTCTGATAGAGCCTCAAATACTTCACATATTGTTGCTGTAATATATGGCTGCATTGAAATTGACTTTTATTTATGGATGCTCTTTAACTACTAGGATTCTTAGCATTCCATTCTATATTGCGTGTGAAAGACTAGCATTATTGCTCAGAGGCCTCATTTTCAGGTTTGAGGTTCTTTTACGTGCTGTAAATCTAAGACATGGGATCACCGGCTACACTTCCCTTTTGAAGGAAGCCATGCTAAGGAAATTTACGTGTGAAAAAAATCCATCGCTTTCTTCTGGGTTTGAATCCATGACCTCTGGAACTAGAGGCTAGCATGGTACTCCTATACCACGGAGGACGACATATATGGCTGCAGAGACCCAGATTCCCCATCTGGTGAGAACTGGCTGTGGAGATAAAGAGAGCTCTGGTGCCACATTTGGGAGGTTAATTTTAGGAAACATTCTTGGTGTTGGAAACCAATTTATCTGCAAGAGGATACAAACTTCTTACTTCTTCAGCAATTTTGTGCACAACCCGTGGGCTAGCAGGAAGAGAACTTTTAAGCTTTTAACTGCATTTTTCATGCAAGGTGTTGGAATTCCTTTCATAGGTTCTGCTATTTAAAGAGCTTAATTGAATTGTTCGAGGAGGTAAGTTTTTGACTGCTTGAAAACAAATAAGTGCATTTATAGGGAACAAGATCCTCAATAAATATTTTTGTGACGCAAATGTGTCATTTCATTATTTGTGTAACATTTTTTCATTTTCACACATTGAAAATTTTATTGCTTTTTAAAATGTGTAAATCACAGCAAGAAGCCAGATCCAAAACAGGCACAAAAAATGTCCCTGGGTTCATATTTCCTGGTAAGCTCCTGCAATTATCCATCAGTCCATTCTTTCACAATATCATCATTAACTGCATTTGACTCTCCGCAGACAGTTTTATAGGTTATGTTGTACCTTTTGTGAAGTGGTCGATCCAGCCATTAGAAGCACAGAAATCTTAAATTCCAAGCATGTTGGCTACCTTTAATGCTTTTTCTCTTAAAAGCACTGAGTTTGGTCCACATTCTGAAGCACTGCAAGTTATAGTTGACTTGTTTTTTATTATTGTACTCGATGTGTACACAGAAAGCTGCAACTACGTGCAAGTGCAACACGTGTTCCTTGGTATGAATGTACTTTCTCCAAGATCTGAATCTTCTCTTCAATAGTGAAAGTGTTTCTTTGCTCCTTTTTTTCCCCATGATCAACACAAAATGTAAACTGTAACAATAAAACAATAACAAAGAGATCACAGCAATTAATTGCCACTTGCGACAATTACTGCCCGATTAACTTGAGGTGGCAGCTCACTGCGCAGTACAAAGGGGCAACTAAGAGTGGTAGGAGACCAATTGCAGCCACATGTGGCCAAGAGGGAGGGGAAATCACATGCATCTTACCTTGAGGCTGGTTTCAGACAACAGACACAACACTATCAGAAGATCCAGTTGAATTTGCAGTACCTTGCTCTTGACAGTCTTCACCTTCCTCTTCACTAGAAAACTCGGAGGAATCGCTGCTTTCATCGGTGTTGCCTCCTAGATGAATGTCAATTTCCTGTCCGTCATCCAGCAAGCCTTCACTGTGTATGAATTCTAGCTCAACATTGATGACGTGCCTACATCTTTTCTGCCAGTCTTCTGAAGAAATATCAGCAAACTTCTCGTTAGCTAACTTACTTACGTCATCCATTTTGAAAGTGACGTTTCTTTCTGCAACCCAGTTCTTCACTGCAGCCCAAATGAGTTCAATTGGGTACAACTCAGGATGATAAGGTGGTAGGTGTAAAACAGTATGGTTATGTGCACTTGGGGATTTTGGGTTTGAGAGGGATGATCATATTATAGATGTCAGGTTTGTGAAAAGTGGAGAAATCAATGGCATTGAAATGTTCTGTGGGAAGGTTTTCTCTCAGCCAGGAAGTCATTGTCTCTCTTCTGGAACTTGCAGTAGGTGCCACATTGTGGTAAGGTGCATTGTCAATCACCAGAACAGAATTTGCAGGAAGGTTAGGGATCAGTCTTTCTTTTATCCACTTCTCATAATTGACATAGTTCATGTCATCGTGGTAGTCACCGGTTTTTTGCTGGGGCTTGAACCGAGCATATGCATTAGGGATAAACCCTTGCTCACCTCCTGCGTGTATAATGATAAGGCGCTGACCTTTGGAAATCGGTGCTAAGAACCCATGGAAGCTGTCATCACTCCAAGCATATGGAGTAGTGTGTGATGAATGTATATATGTCTCATCTATATATATGTGTGTATATATATATATATATATATATATATATATATATATATATATATATATATATATATATATTATGGGACGGCCATCACTTCTCTACTGTTTTATCATGCTAAGATAATGGAGCTGCTTAGTTCTGATGTCATGCCGCTCCATTAGGACTTTTCTATTCTTTTTTGCCCTTTTCCAGGTGAAACCCAACTTTAGTAGTATTTTTCTTAATGTAGATACACTCCCTTCAAAGTTGATCGAGTCCTTTAACTTTGCATGCACTTTCTTCAGTGTCGGTCTTTGCTTGTGAAGAATATAGAATTCATTCACAGTTCGGCACACTACTGCCTCATTGAAAGTATCTAAGCTTGCACGATAAAACCTTTTAGGTCTCTTTTTATGCAGTGTGGAAAATGAAGGCAAAATGCCACTATCAATATCTTTGGTTTCCTTAATAATTCTTCTTACACTTCTTTCGGAAGCATCTGTTGCCTCAGCAACACACTTTCCAATGTTTTTCACACTGATGTTTACCACGCCAGACTCTACATGTCTTTTCATGTATTTATATACATTGCTAATAACTTCCTTGGTTTGGGAGTGCAGTCTTTGCCTTTAAGTTTACTGCCCATGTATTAACAGTAAGTAAAACGCAATCCAAAAAAATACTCAACGCACTTACACACACATACAGAGAATAAACTCAGAACAAAGCTAACTGTTTCGTATATATGCTGTTATAGACAAACATATAATGCGCACTGACACGAGCCTTAAAAAAATTACAGAAGCTTAGATAACGCACGTACGCCGTCAACGACTCCACATGCATAACTGACCCCACTCTCCTCTCGGGATAGATAACGGACTTATCGTTTAGTGCACGCCTTTCCTCAGCTGCCATCTCAAGTTAATATGGCAGTAACTGGCTTCCAATCAACAAGAAAAACATAAAAAATAAATTTAACAAATCAACGAGAAAAATGTAAAAAATAAACGTAATTAATCATCAACAATAACTTCCACTGCAGAAACAAAGTCAGTAAACATGAAATGAGAAACTTTAGAATGATGAACACAGATTTGCTTATTAAGCTCACGCCAATGCATGAATGTAGCTTCTCAAGGAATGAACGATAACTGTGTGCTGCAGATTGCAAAAGCGTGGGTGATAGCATCATCACTTCTGGCTTTGTGGGAATGTTGAAGCTTTGTGCTGAAGCTTAAGTATATCTGAGTGGTCATTTTAGTTCAATTTTTTTCCCACTTGAACTGCCTGGCATGACATAAACAGTGGGAAATTTAAAGTTTCAAAAATGTAAACCTGAAAATTTTAACATATTGTGAACACAGGGAATTTGAGGGATCAACAAAAAGTGTCAAACGATGGGAAAACACAAAAGTCAGGAATATAAATACGGGGTAATACTGCAACTGCTATTGAAGTTCCTTTCTTTTATATTTTAAGATAAAGAGAGTTGAGGGTTGTTACACTACATCACTAAAATATTCTTACTTGAACGCGTTTTGGGAGACGGCTTGTTCCCATTGTCAGCATGTTCCCAACACACTGAGAAGTTAGTTGAGAACATGCTGACGATGGGAACAAGCCGTCTCCCGAAACGCGTTCAAGTAAGAATATTTTAGTGATGTAGTGTAACAACCCTCTTTATCTTAAATTATGACACATCACTGTTACTAGCTTCTAAATCTTCAAAATTAGTCAATTCCTTTCTTTGTCGAAATGCCATCTAGTTGATCATCCTTGTGACCTATATCCTGTACATTCAATGTTGCTAGTTTAAAGATACTTTCAAGTTTACAAGAATTAATTATAGCCATGCCATTGTTATCAATAAAACTATCCATCTGGTTTGTCCGAGACTTGTTGTGAAGTTTGAAAGCAAATATATCATTACTGCCCAAAGGTGTTGAGTTGGTGGTGTTCCTACCTATACGCATTTCCTCTGTATAAGAAGTGGTCATACCACCAATACTTGTTCCCCAGAGCCTCATCTCTAGAAGGAGGTTGCATCACGGGCAGGTTGTGGATGGGATTTGGATAGGAGAGGTTATAGAATGCATTTCACTAGCCCTTGCAACTCTTTGACATTTAAGGTTTACTTTTTATGATATGAATGGAACTAAGCATATGTGAGTAGATGCATAAAATGTTGCTTTGTCATTTTTTTTTAAATTCTCAAAGTATTGTTCTTAATCCTGTCAAGAATTGCACCTTTCCCCCTATATAACATTATTTCTTATGATGTTTAATCTATCAGAAATAATAATAATAATAATAATAATAATAATTATTATTATTATTATTATTATTATTATTATTATTATTATTATTATTATTATTATTATTATTATTATTATTATTATTATTATTATTATTTTACTTGCAATCTGCCGTAATCTCAAATTTAGGTACCAGTTTTCCGCTATGGCTAGTGTAGGACTGTTCACTTATTTGTGCCTTTTTAATTACATTTCTATTAAATTGTTCATCATTTCTAGTTCCTCTACTTCTTTTTAGTTTATTTACTTTATATTCATTTCAGCACCATCACCACCTGAACTAGACATTTTAATTACTATCTTTAACTTACAGAACAGTCACAAACATAATCCTAATGCATTGTTGGCTGTCCACAGTAAAGTATTCATGTATACCAACAGTGGTGTAAAAAAATTCCATAAATGCAGTAGTTATGAGGTTTTTGCAATAAACTAGAATTCAGTACTTAATTCATCAATGTTATATGAGCTACAGGTGTGGGATGCTTACATTAAACCATATGCCCATAAAGAGTAACAATTTGCACAAAAGCATTGTTTTGTAAAAATGTCAGTTACAGGGTTTTTACAATAAATGATTCCAATGTAAAGCACCAGTAGCATAAATCAACACTTGTAGTATAGGGGAAATAGGCAGGTTTCTGTTGGTAACTTTTAACCTTTCATATTTCCTATAAAACCATGCTGACGACCATGAAATTGGATGCTTTAAAAACTCCTCTTTTTGCAGGTTTTCAAATTTGACACATGGCTCTTCTTTGGTTAAGAGTGGCATTCAAAAATGCCAAATACTGACTCTACATTAACAGCTTGGTTTGTGGCAGCCATTTTCCAATTCCTAAAATATGTTAAATTTCTTTAACACAATGACAAGCTGGGCGTGGATGTTGATGACCTTATAAATTTAAAAAATGTGCTTTAGAATTCTAAAAGAATGACTTTGACCTAAAACTGAAGAAAATGCACCATAAAGTGAAAAAATTGTATAACTATTTGTAAAGTTTATAATGAATATTAAAGTAATTAAAAATGGTCACAAACCAAAAATATACGCAATATAGGCCTCTAATATAAGTTTGTAATGATCGTATAACTATTTGTAAAGTTTATAATGAATGTTAAAGTAATTAAAAATGGTCACAAATCAAAAATATACACAATATAGGCCTCTAATATAAGTTTGTGTTCTTTAAAGTCTGTGTTGCACAGCACTACATATGTCATCCCCAGGTTGTCGAATGTGAAAGATCTGGTTATCTGCCAGCAAGATCTGGAAAAGATGCATTCTAGATCAGTTGATGTGATAGGAGCAAACTTGAAGTGGGGAAGGTTGCTAGTTGTTAAATCCTCCCTAATCCCATCCATGGGATAGTTTTCATCACAGAGTATATATCTGAGATTTGACACAAGGTCTTATACCCAATGTTTTCTCCAGCACTTTTTTCAGTTTACATGCAATAGCGTAGCAATATTGCCATGAGCATTGTTAAGACCAGTCTCCATCTGTTTGATAAGTGAAATGGAATCTACCAGTAGCTCACCCATCTTTTTTATTGATATGATAATTGTCAGCATAAATGCAAAGTTCAACTTATTCTCTATGAGGTTTAAGTTGGCAGATTTTCTACTGTCCTTGTCTCACATAGAGTGCTGTCCTTGTCTAGCAAAGGGGATGGGACAGCAACCACTTCTTTCTTGCGATTTGTGGAAATTCCAGACCCGTAGAAGCTCGCAACCCTCCCACTTCTATTGTATGCTGACTGAAGGTTGCAGTGGCGTATGAGCTGTGGGACTATGAGTTTCTTATTTTGCGGTTTTACACGATACGCAAGATATTTCCTTTGTTACAACATATGGATATAACGTTGAATTATTTTCTAGTAGTTTTGGTTGTATTTGTATTGTTTCAAATTGGCTCTCGAGGGAAAATGCTAAAATCAGATGGTAGGGAAATGTAGTTAAAGTTCACAGTTTCTTCAGTGATGAATGTGATGCATTGAAATGTGGAAAGCCGACTACTTCAGTGACAAGTGTAGTTGAGAGAACTGCTGCTGCTACAGGTATTTCTGCTCCTTCCGTCCGGCGAATTTTAAAAGAACACACAAATGCTGAAGCTAATGGCGGTAGGTTGCAAACTCCAGGCAAGAAGCGCCCAAATAGGAGATTGCAACAAACAAACAAAAAAAAAAAAGAAGAGCAAAAATAAACTCATTCACTGCAGCTGCTATTAAGCAAACAATCTATTCGTTATAGCGTATGAACTTTCTGCCTAGTTTGCAGGACATATATGAGGTTTGAAAGTTCAAGGCTTACTGAAACAAAGCGTGTAGTCGTTAAGAAAAATTCTTAAAATGCTTAATTTCAGTTATAGTAAAAATTCGCAAGGAAGACGTTTTTTAATGGAACGAATGAATATTATTTCTAAAGGATTTCGGTTTTTAAGACGAATGAAGAACTGAGGGCTACTAGTAGGCCTATAGTGTACCTTGACGAAACGGGTAAATATAAACCATACGAGAAATAAGGTGTGTAAGTGTGACGGTGATGAAAATTATTTCCCTCTTAAAACACTAATAGGCAAAGGAGCGATGTTCAACAGGGTTCATTTCTAATGCTTTACTAAGTTTAAAGCCAAATCCAGTAAAGACTACCATGAAGAAATGGATAACAAAATTTTCAAGGATTGGTTTGGCAATAAGTTCCTACTTAACAATCCTTCTAATAGTGTCATCGTTATGGGCAATGTCCCTTATCATTCCATAGAAATTAATAAAACACCCACTTCATCTCCATTCAAATCCCATATGCAGGAATGGCTTCGTAATAGAAATATTGAGTTTGGTCCACGAGCGACAAAACAGTACTGCACGAGTGAATTAAATTGAAAAAAGACAATCTCAAAGTTTATGAAATTGATACACTCGCGAAATGCATGGACATACTATAGTACGGTTGCCACCTTATCACTGTGATTTCAATGCTATAGAACGTATATGGGCGCAAGTCAAGAACGATGTTGCCAAATATAATTTTCATTTAAAAGTGGTGATGTAAAACTGTTCTTTGATAATGCGATTACAAAAGTGACTCCAGACAAATGGAAAAGGGCGTGTGAGCATGTGCAAAACACTAAACAGTTTTACTGGGAGAAAGACGGTCTGGTAGATGAAATTACGAACAGATTAGTCATAAATTTAGAAGAATTGGAATCGGAAGAAGAGTACGAAGATTTGTTTGAAGTTTGTATCGGTGAATCCGAGAATGAACAACAACCGGTCGGAGAGGAGGACGGGCACCCCGCCACTGATGCGTGTTTCACTGGTGTATCTGCTTTGCCTGTGTCACCATAGAGTGAGAGCGAGATGGTGAGTATTCCTTTCTCTGTCTAAAAGCGACACGACTACTTAAACCTCACGGACTTTAGTAAATGCCAAACTGCCCTCCATGTTTGCCTCAGAGAAGATATCTTGAGCAATTTATGTTTAAGCAGCTTCACAATCAAAATTCTGTACTATTTGTTTCACTACCTGGATGTATTCACAATAATACAAGTAGGCATTTAACCATATGCCCCAGTGTGTGATGGTAACGAGATGTCTGGTACTTCTGCTTTAAAATGTGAAACTCTTGAGGGTGCTTTAGCAAAAATCTTTTTAATGTTTACTACAAGCCTGTCCAATTTGGGATAATTTGCTTGCACTACTTCACAATTTCTATGTAGATTATGTGCAGGGCATTTGATATGAATAATTTGAGAGTTAAGTGCCTTTAGTGAGTGATCTGCTCGAAACATGTATGGTGCTGCATCACTTAAAAATAAAAGCACATTGTCACATTTCTCAGGCCACAGAAGAGAATACACTGTCAAGCAGTTTGGATATTGTCAAGTAATTTACTTTTTCTAATACTTCAGTAGTCAACAAAAATGTTTCACCTGATCTAACCAATTCTGATGTTCCAATCACAACAACATTAGTCACATAGCGCCCCACAGCATCAGTGGTCTCATCTATAGAAACCCAAATGATCTTCCTCTGAGTACCACACCTTATTTTATTTAATGTTTCCTTGTAGCACTGTGGTAAATTACTCTTGCATAAAGTCGATTCATCTGGTATTTCATGGTTTGTGTGTTTTTCCAAAACTGCACATAATTTTGGATCAGAGAGTTTAAATAGTGGAATGTTTGCTGACAGTAACACATCACACAATTCTTTACTAAACTGTAGATGTTGAAGCAACTGAAGGTAGCAAGAGTTGAACTGCAGCTTTCTTTGATGGACACGCAGATGCTTGCAATACGCTGCATCGCAGCAAACTGTCTTTCAGTTGATTTGGTTTCCCACAACGTAAAATATAGTATGCTTCCATTGGTAGAAAACACACCTTCACCAAAACCTAGCAAAGACTGATGTTTAATTCAACTTAAATTAGTTCATTTGGAATGAAATAAACAAATAGTGCATTTAAGACTATTGTCTTAAATGAACTGACACACTTGGTTTAATTTTAGGCATTTTCACCTGCTCACTGTTACCGTGTACTGCATGCTACAAACTGTTTTAAATGACTACGCATGCACCAGAAAACAAAAAACTGCCTGTAACGCAAGGCTACATTCCAAATATTGCCATCAACAGTCTTGCCTAATACACACGATTATCACAGTGCCTCAACAAATCAGTTTGGCAACTGCTCTATCAAGTACAACACCCCGCTCAGGTACTTAAGTCATCTGCAGACTTTTGCAAGCCATCCATTGTCTATTAGCAAAATATGTTATTTTTTTATTTCAGTACCAGTATTTTGAAATAATTGTTTTTATAAACTACTTTTTAAAGCTTGGTGATGTAATTCCACAAAATAATACGAATAAGTGAGAAAATGACCCAAAAAGACAAAATTCTTCCAGAAATGACCAATAAATTCTCCTAAATGAAAAAAGATGCTCTTTTAATTAAGAAACCACAAAAATCCAAAATAAAAAGGATATTTTTTGTAAATGAGATGTCTAAAACAGCATTTATACAGTTGGAACATTGCACCAGACCATTCAGTAAAAGATGAAATTTTATCAACATTGAAGAACTTATGTTCTTCAACTGTTATTTGGTTCACGTATAATAAATTATGTAAATTATTTTATCTGCCCTGCAATTGGGAGCCAACTTGTAGTAGTTGTTTTCTTCTACTGTTGAAGTTTTACTGTTGTTGTTAGCTACACCTTGGAAGCCAACTTGAAGATGATTTGCTGCTGTTGTTGTTGCGTATATATATATATAAATTATTGTAGACATCACAGAATTAAACCTTTTAAATTAACTTCTTTTATTTAAAATTCTTGCACATATTTATAAACCACTACACTTTTTAAAGAACTGTGAGAAACTTTTATACATTCTCTTAGCGCGTATATCTGTTTTTACTAATCACCCGTAGAGAACACATTTGTCTATCTGTACTCTATCAAGTCTCGCCAGCAACTGAGTAACCTCAACGGTCAAAACCCATAAGCTTTGGTATTGTAAGTCTCTGATTGGCTAACTCTAGTCCAATAGAATATTTACATTTAACTTAAAACTTTTTCTTTGCTGTTGATTGGCTAATTTAAAACTGTTACAGAATTTGTCATTGTCACTCGTAATCATGTCCAGTACATTTCAAACTCTAAACACATTATTGCCACAATTACCTCATTATTACTCATTGTTAGCAACCTAAAACTTATTATTCAACACATTATTGCCACAATTACCTCATTAACTCATTGTTAGCAACCTAAAACTTATTATTCTCACATTTCTTGCATTATTAGAGTATGTAAAGTATTCACATAACATTATTAAAATATGTTTACAATAAAAATAAGCATTTGCAATGACTCTTACATTCAATTTAAATAATTATTATATACATATTGTTTCAAGGCAGGCTGTTATTGAATTTACCTATTTTATATTACAATTGAAATTATTTAGGTATTAAAATACTGCCTCAAATTGCCCCTTTTAGAAATATTTAAAATTTATTCTTTTTATTTCGTTCTTTTAAATTTTTAAATATTTTCTGAAAGTCTCCTGAAAGGAACATAACTTTTATTATTGCACTTCCTATCTTTCACTGTCACTTTCTCACTTTTTCTTCAACACTGATTTTTCACTACACTCGTGTATAGCTGAACACTTCCTATTCACTTGTTTGACACTTTCCAAGGTTAATGACCTGGTATAAGATTAATCATCTGAGCTAAGTTTGCTCATTCACCATCACATTCACTATTAAGCATTTTATATGCTTTTTTCACATAAATTAGACATATTTACACTTGTTACCCTTTCTTACAATTTCTAACTTATACAATATAAATGTAGTTGCTACTCAGTTTTTCTTACTAACAATGGATTTTTTTTGTTTTTACTTCTCTTTATCTAAGCTTTCCTTTGTTATTTACCATTTGCTATATTTAAAAAAAAATTATTTTAAATAGTACTTTATGATTTTAAATTACATTGCTTTCCCCTTTTATGTTCCAGACACATTATTTTCTTTCTCTTATTGTGCCTCAGATTGTTTACTTTTATATGGCTTTAACATTTGTTTGTGGAATCTTCCAATTATTTTATTTGTGTTATTGTTCCTAAGTTCATATGTATCTGTTCCAAATATATTTGTTATTTCATAAGGACCATGGTAGCTCAGAAATAATCTCCAATATTCTCTACGAAGTTTATTCGATAATCTTTTGTTCTTTACTAACACTCGATCTATCTTTATTTTTCTTTCTTCATGTTTTTGTTTTCTCTTGAGGGCCTTTGTTTGTATTTTCGATAATGCTATTTTGAAGATTTCTTTGTATAAGGGTTCCATTTGGTAAGGTTAGTGTTCTGTTCTTCGAAGTTAAGGGTCAATAACCTTGCATTATTTTCCCTGCTTGCTTGCATAGTTATAACTGGCACAAAACTTCTGGAATCGTGACCTTGATTGCCACCCCAGCTGCCGAGCCTAGGAATGGTTAATGTTAGCTTATGTTTTGCTTACTCACAGTGCGTAACACATACAGTCTGCATAGAAAGTGTCCGCATCTTGTAATTTCAAAGAGAGCAGTACATAAATAGTGCTTATTTTATATTTGTTATATTTATAACCATGGCTCCTACGTTTTCAAAGTTAAGTGGTAAGGTATTACGTATTCAAAGCAGGGAAATAATTGCAAATGTCTTCGACTTCATGAAGCAAGAAGCAGAGATGAAGGAAGAAAATATATGCTTACCCGAGTTCCACAAAAGCCTTAAGAGAGTGAAAGAAAGAGTAGCCAAAGCAACTGGTGTTTCACTGAGTTCCGTTTCCAGATTTCTCAAAGATAAGAAAAACCATATGGATGAAAGAGTACCATTTGACACACCTGTGAAAAAACATAAGGTCCCTAAACGTATTACAGAAATAAACGATTTCGACAAATGCGTCATTCGGTGAACGATTCACAATTTCTATGTGGAAGAAAAAACTGTGCCAGCAATAAGCAGATTGCTCATCAATCTGAAAGATGTCATAAATTATCAAGGTGGTGCTACAAGTCTCAAATCCTGGCTATGGCACTGAATTTTGCAGTCTTAATACTAACTTTCCAAATGACTATAATTTTATATGTACTTATATCAATATAAATTTTCAAGATGCTGCTACAAGTCTCAGAAAAATTATAAAAGACTTAGGGTTTAAGTGGAAGAAAACGAAACCAAATAGGAGAGTTCTAATAGAAAAGCACGACATACGATCTCAGTTGGAAGAGTACCTTACTCAGAGGTACAAATTAGAGGGTAAAACTATATTGTATGAAGATGAGTTGTACATACACAGCAGTCATACATCTAATAGTTGAAGTGACGATAGCAAATTAGGTTTTCAGGCACCTGTTGCCAAAGGACAAATACTTATTATCGTTCATGCTGTTCGTTCCAAATGCCCTTCTTTTACAAGTCGCAACAAAAAACAGGAGATTTTCATCAAGAAATGAATACAGAAAATTACTTGAATTGAATCAACACCATGTTGATACCTAATATGCCTGCTGGGTCTATTCTGGTTATCGACAATGCTTCACAATGTGGCAAAACTCAAATGGACAAACAACCTACCTCAAATTCCTTGAAAGAAGAAATAAAAACCTGGTTGCTTAGGCATAATATAACTTTTAATGAAAGCACGAGTAAAACAAATATAACTTAGTTAAAGCCAAAAAATCCCTTCAGAAGTCATAACTCATAATACTTGGCCAGATATTAATACAACATCACCATAATGTACTTAGACTGCCACCGTATCACCCACATCTAAACCCAATCGAATTAATCTGGGCTGATGTCAAAAACTGGGTGGCCTGCAGAAATATCATTTTTAAACTAAAAGATGTGGAGCAGTTATCTCGCCAGTGATTTGCAGAAATTGGAAGGCCAGAATGGGAAAATGTATATCGACATGTTGAATAAATTGAGAATCATTATTTCCAAAAATACGGAAATGCAGAAAATCAATTAGAAAATATTCTCATCCAGGATAACGGTGCAGAAAGTGGCGACAGCAGTGATGGCGGCAATGATGTGAGTGATTCTGCAGAAGAGGAAGGGCTGTCAGGTGTGGAAGAACTGGAGGCAGATGGTTGAGTGTTTTTATATTAAGGGAATTTTACAGCGGTGGATTTAAATATACTGTATATAACTATAAGTTTATCGTTTAGTGCAGTGCATAATCGGTGTGCGGATATTTGACAATGACTGTCCCACGCACTCCAGCAGCATGCAGACGATCGGTCACCACCTGATCTGGTATGTAACTCGCTTCATAGCTGTCATTAAGATTTTCACATGTCTAGAACTGTTGCGCCAGTTATACTATTTGTATGAAGCGCTCCTCTTCATATACTGCATTTTCTTGTTCCATCCTTTGTACTTTACATACTTTATCTTTTATAAAAGGCACATATATCTTCTTTTCTTCTTTATTTAATACTAGTCTGTCCTATTACTATTAAAATGTCACACCTAATTATAACTTCGCATATCAAGTTTGGAACAATTAAAAGCATGACCTCCAATGTAATATCTGCTATCTCTTTCTACATCTACCTCTGAATTTTCAGATAATTGCTCTTCTATATCTAACCTATCTGTTTTCTCTAGCTCTGATTGTAAATCTACATTACAATCTGTATTGGCTGACCTAACCTCAACTACCTCCATAGGTGTTTTGAGTTTCCATTTTACGTTGTATATTTGCCTTTGAATTGCTTAATTTTACTTTTCCACTTTGCTAAAAAATAATATATTTTCTAAACTTTACAATAATTGCAATATAAAAATGGAATTTCCTGACCTTTTGTTCTGACTGTTATTAAATTTTTAAACTCGGTATTCCCGCGCAGATTGTTGTTGAGATGTCAACCATGTGCCCCTTACTCCTGAAGAATAGTTGCTATCCTTGGATTTTTGTTGACGATTTGATGACGATCCTGAAATTCTGAGATGTAGTCTCGTGGTTTCGTTGATTCTGGTCGTGTCGATCTTTTCTTCTCTGACGTTATAAATTCTTGTTGTCTTTGAAGCCCCACGTTGGGCGCCAATTTGAAGAACTTAAGTTCAACTGTTATTTGTTTCACGTAATAAATTACGTAAATTATTTTATCTGCCCTGCAATCGGGAGCCAACTTGTAGTTGTTTTCTTCTACTGTTGAAGTTTTACTGTTGTTGTTAGCTACATGCTTAGAAGCCAACTTGAAGATGATTTGCTGCTGTTGCGTAATATATATATATATATATATATGCAAACTTGAATTGTTATATGTAATAATAGTTGCTTTATGTAGTTTGTAACACTCTTTGGGCGTTGGTTTGAATTTTATGCTTATGTAATATTACTGTTTGAATTTGCCTCGGCTGTGTCAGTCTTACTTTAGAGTCATGTGTCTTGGGTATGACAATTATTGTAGACATCACAGAATTAAACTTATTAAATTAACTACTTTTATTTAAAATTCTTGCACATATTTATAAACCACTACACTTTTTAAAGAACTGTGAGAAAATTTTATATATTCCCTTAGCGCGTATATCTGTTTTTACTAATCACTTGTAGAGAACACATTTTCCCATCTGTATGCTATCAAGTCTCGCCAGCAACTGAGTAACCTCAACGGTCAAAACCCATAAGCTTCGGTATTGCAAGTCTCTGATTGGCTAATTCTAGTCCAATAGAATTTCTGCATTTAACTTAAAACTTTTCTTTGCTGTTGACTGGCTAATTTAAAACTGTTACAGAATTTGTCATTGTCACTCGTAATCATGTCCAGTACATTTCAAACTCTAAACACATTATTGCCACAATTACCTCATCATTACTCATTGTTAGCAACCTAAAACTTATTATTCTCACAGTTCTTGCATTATTAGAGTATGTAAAGTATTCACATAACATTATTAAAATATGTTTACAATAAAAATAAGCATTTGCAATGACTGTTACATTCAATTTAAATAATTTTTATGTACATATTGTTTCAAGGCAGGCTGTTATTGAATTTACCTATTTTATATTACAATTGAAATTATTTAGGTATTAAAATACTGCTTCAACATTGAGGCCCAAATGATATGGCAATGTTAATTTAACACAATTTTACAGCTAACATTTTTTGATGAAGCACAATTTGCATTAAAATAGTGTTAAAATTTAATGTCGGTTGGTGAAACTGGACTAACTTCACTAAAAGCTTTTTGTTTTTGCACAATTGTGTGCAAATCTGTGCACATGTCAGAGGTAAACTTCATCAACAGCAGTTATTTGACTGGCTAGATCTGCAAATTGTAGATTGGTTGTATGTGGTGGCATCTTGCAGATAAAAATTCATGTGTGTGTGTGTCCTGTTCCTTATGATTGTTTTCTCCATGTGTCGATTTTTGTTGCATATCTGGCTGAAATTAATAGTTCAATATTGAAACAAAACCGAAAAAACAGCAACACCTTCAGCCATAGTAGCATTGTTTTATTTGAGGTCTGTATTGGTGAAACTTGCGGGAATGTGTTAAATTTTTTGCAGGCCTGTGCTGACCAACACAGCTTCTCAGTATAAATACGTGCATTTTTCAGGTTGTTGCATAGCAATTTTTGCAAACTAACCTATTCTGTAGAGCAAAAGTAATGTTAAAGTTTTTGAAGATATTGAGCTGGTGGTGTGTGAATTTCTTGAACTGTTTTTTTGTTTTTGCTGTATCAGTTTTGTACTATACTTCGTGATTTTGTGTATTGAATTTATGTATTTTGTTGTTTATTTATTTCATGAGTCCATTATTTGTAGCAGTGCGTAAAGTTATTTAGTACTGCATATTTATAGGTGTAGGGTTGTAGCTGTTTGTGATGTAATTGTCTCTCTGTGTTGTTTCTTGTACATTCCAAATGATATGACCTATTGTTCCTAGATTACTTTTAGGTCCAAGAACATAGGAGCCATCTTTTTCTACTTCTATTGACAATTATATTGCTTTATTTTGGTACGTTCAAAAGTTTTAAAGAATCTTGCAGAAAACTATTAGGGAAAACGGCAAATATATTATCCCCGAAGTAACCAGGATGAACAATATGACAGAATTGTAATCAAAATAACTTGAATATGTGAACAATCCCACACTAGCTATAGTGGAAAACTAGTACCCAAATTTGAGATTGCAGCAGATTGCAAATAAGAGTTATTATTATTGTTGTTGTTGATAGATTAAACATCATAAGAAATAAGGTTATATAGGTCCTTAAGTTACTTGGATGTAAGAACAAGTTATGCAAGGATTTCTTATACGGAGAAAAATTACAATATTTTCTTTGTTCTGGGACTTTGAATCAAAAATGCCCATAACATCCATATCCAGAATCATATTACCGTGGAATGTTTGAACAAACATACAACCAAGAACAAAGATGGCTGCACTTCCTGATAAACATTTTGTATTCTTTCATGTCATGTAAGGTTGTTCCTGAGGTCATGGGTTCAAACCCAGTGGAGGGCGATGGATTTTTTTGGGTGTTAAAATCCTTAGCATGGCTTCCTTCGGAAGGGAAGTAAAGCCAGTGGTCCTGTGTTGTAGACTTAACGGCACATAAAAGAACCTCAAGCCTTATAAAGAGGCCTCTGAGCAAAATTACCAGTCTTTCATGCCCAATATAGAATGGGATGCTAAGGACCATAGTAGTTAAAGAGCATCCATAAATAAAACCCAATTTATTTATTTTTATTTATTTACTGTCATGTAAAAAATCAGGTTCCTTTGGAGGTTTGAAAGATTGCATTTTGTTATATTGTGACTTTGTCCACAATTTTGCAACTGTCACTTCTCTCAGTTCTCACTGTCACTGTTCTAAGTTCTTATTTGGTTCGTCTTCACTGGGAGCACACTTTATTCACACTATCATTCACTAAGATGAACAAGTTCAATTTTATTAATTTCACTTCACTAAGGTAAACTAATTCAATTCTCTGTAACTTCCCTTCCTCTTCACCTGGACTGTTCACTTCACTTATGAGTTAAATACAAGACCTACATAACCTTCAGTAGCACTCGCATGTCACAATAGTCGTCACCAACTTTCTCGGAGAATTGCTCATGATGTCGCACAGGAAATTCATCTGCCAAGTCACTGGCTCACTGACTGACCGATTCAATTCAACTTACACTCCACTCGGCTCACACTGATTCGACTGCTGCAAGAGAGTTTGCTTATATAGTCAGTGGAATCTTTCCACAAGGTTCTCAAATGTTCTAGAACTACTTCGGTACACTTTCTAGAGGAGGGGAGTGAAGAAGCTTTAGAACCTCTGGTTACCTGTCGATAATGCTCCTGGTGTTTACACTGGCGAGCGGCTGTTATTGTTCACCGACTGCCTAGCGCCAATCTCCTGATAACCTTAGACCATAGCCGCTGCATCTTAATCTATATGGAGTAACTTCAGATCGTGTTGGAAGACTCTGTAATCTTCTTAAAGTTAATAAGGTACCTACAGGTTTAAGAGGATGGGTGCCATCAAAATAGCTATTCCTGGTTAAGCTTGCAGGCTCAAATCTTTTCCCAAAGAGACACTCCTTACCTTTCATCTGACTTAACAGTAAAGAAAATACATCAACTTTTCAAGTAAAACATCCAGAGGTAAAAGCAAACTACTGGTTCTACCACAATATTTTCAAGAAAATGTTTGAATTGTGTTTTGGAATACCTCAGGTAAATGCTTATGTTATCTCTAAGTCACTGAAGACAAAAATTTAAAAGCCCTGCCCTAAATGAAGCAGCTTGATGTTCATGAATGTGTGCATAATAGGAAAATAAAAGTTTATGGTAACACTTGTTACTCAGATACGTATAATAGAAAGAAGGAAGAAGCCATTTATGGTTCCATCTAGAAGTATGGAAACTAAGAGGACACCTCAACTATGTGTTTATTGTGTTTTTCATATTTTGTATTTTCCTTTCAATTTTTCCTTCATTATAGAAAACTCCTAAGTCAGTGTTTCTCTTATATCTCCTGGTAGCCTTTTGCTTTGTGTTTTTAACATCTGGATGGTTAATTTTTCTAACATAAACAGGAAAGTGCTGTATAATATCCATAAAAGCTTGCTGGTTTCTCACAGGATTCCATTTGCCAAAATTAAATGTTTTACAGCAGATTAGCAGAAACTGAGCATGAAAATGTGAAGCAAAAATGCAAAAACAAAGGGTGCTTATTCATTTGACTGGTAACTTTATAAACTATTTCATTACTTTCCAAAGTGTTACAGTATTATTAAAATGTATTTTTAAAGCTAATAAACAACTTCCATAGTGCCTGCTGCCTTTACATTATGCATTTCATTCACAGGAACAAAAAACCATAAGTTCTGTAACTAAGAGTGAGTTCTTAATTTTAGGCAGAGTATAAACAGAATGCTTAAAAGTGGGAAGCCCTCTTCAAAGAGATTTCAGAGGACAAAATCGCTTAGTGCACCACAAGCTGCAGGATCCAAACTGTTGCTTAGCAGTACAAGGTAGGTATAGTACATACAGCCTCAAATTTACTCCCTTGTAAAGAGAGTATTTTAGAAGACCAAAATGAGGATTTCTGTTGCAACTCCAGATACGATATACAAAAACATTGACATTGGGGACTCGTAACACAACACTAATTTTGCAAATTAAAGGAAAAATCTTGTGCAAACAAATACGCATGTTCATAGTCTAAGCTAGCATATATATTTTGCTGCTGTCTGACAAAATCTTTTGTGCAACAGTTGATGTTATTTGCAATTGTTATTTACTGGTATTTGCTATATTTCGTATCTGCTCATTGTAATTTAATTTGTTGTTTCAAATAAACATGTCAACTACTGCATTTATAGTCAAATTCAAAATTTTGATTTCATTATACGATTTCACCTGAGTGATCCTTAGGTTATTAATTTTGCTGCATCTCATCTTCTAGTCTCCAAGATAATAGAGGTACTACCCTGCCCTCCTAAGCCAGGAAAATAATCATAACATTTCATCACATTTCACTATAGCTAGTTTTGTCAGTTACTAAACTGCAAATTTTTATTACTTAGTTTTAATTCATATTTTGCTTTGTTCAGAAAGGCATTTACAATTGATATATTCCAGTTTTGCTTATGGAAACTACACATTAGGATCAGAGGTATGCAATTACTCCAAAGCTATCATTAAAAAAAAAAATACTGAGGTATGTCTTTTGGTTAGGAGTGCAGACTGGTGGCAGCTGCTGACATCACAACCATAGGTTGCTGCATATGCCTATACAGTTCTTCTGTTTGTGGCTGGGTTCATTGTAGTGGAAGAAACTGAATATTGCATGGTAAGAGTCTGTGAAATAATAACAATCTGAAGTTATAATACTCAGAAGTTGACAAAAAGTGAAGAAACAATATAACGTGATTTACAAGTATACAGTAATTTATGGTAATTGGAATATAACCTAGATTCTATTACAGTTTATTTACTGCATACAGAGCACACTCTATGTAAATTAAGTTCTGATTGTTTTCACCGTCCATGAAAGTATAGCTATTTTATTTCTTTCATCAGTTGCTGTTTTCAAGTTCGTCATAAACCACTTGTAAGCAATGATCTAGTTTCATGTTTGATTTGCATCATCATTAGGGATGGGCCCTGGATACCTTGATACTTGATGGTATTGAAGTATGTCTAATACTTTGAGATAAACATTCAACAATTTTTTGTAAGCTTTGCACAATTGAAAATTGTTGCATTTAACTTTTAGCTAGATGAGGAATGGAAGGAGTTGAGACTTCATGTTATTGCCTCTCACGTGCCCCCAAAGAGTTTCTGGACTATAGTTTTTAAAAGATCTTGACTGCATTTCCTGTGGGTGAATCAAGGCAGCATTCCATAGGCTCTTGTGTCTAAAGAAACCTGCAAAACAGTGGGAGGAGGAGGAGTAGAGGTACTCGTCTAACATGCAGCATTAATTGAGTTGCAAATGAAGCTGATGCACTAAATCACATTTCTGCAATAGCCTGGCTTGGTTACTCACTCTTAGCTATTATATTTAACTGCACTGGTGACTAAAATCTGTTGAACCACCAGATACAAATCACAATTTAAGATGTGAGATAATATAACACATAGAAATAGAATAGAAAGGGTAAGAATGCTTGTGTTTATAAACAAAAATACTTGATTACTTTATAGCTCTGCATTTCATATTGTGGCTTTGTCCAATTTTTCAACTTTGTCAGTTCTCTCTGTCACTGTTTCATTTTTATGTAGTTCATCTCCACTCTTTGTTGTCCTTCGTGGTCTAGGAGTACCATGCTAGCCTCTAGTTCCCGAGGTTGCGGGTTCAAACCTGGCAGAGAGCGATAGATTTTTTCGGGCGTAAAAATCCTTAGCAATGGCTTCCTTGTAAGGGAAGTAAATCTGGTGGTCCCGTGCCATAGATTTACGGCACGTAAAAGAAGCCTGATAAAGAGGCCTCTGAACAAAGTTTCCGGACTTTCACGTCCAATATAGAGTGGGACGCTAAGAACCATAGTAGTTAAACAGCATGCATAAATAAAACTCCATTTTAATTTTACGTTCACTTCACTAAGTTGAAGTAATTCAATTCCGTGACTGTATTTCTTTTGTGATGTAGCTTCTTCACGCCGGACGGTTTCCTCACTTGGAAGTCGAACACAAGGCCTTCACAACCCTCGCTTCACCATAGCATTCGTTGCACATCACAACAGTCGTCACCAGCTCGCTCGGAGAATCGCTTTTGATGTCACAACAGAAATGCAGTCACTAGTTCGCTCGTACACTGATTGGCTAAACTCCACTCTGTCACACTCGACAAGCACTGCCTGATTGCCCACGAGAACGCTCACTTATAAGGCAGTGGAATATTTCATAAAAGGTTCTCGAATGTTATAGAACTATTTGGACACATTTTCTGGAGGAGGAAGGGAGGGAGATAAAGCTTCCAGAGAGTTCTAGTTATCTCCCAACAGTGCGCCCAGTGTTTACGCTGGCAAGTGGCGTTATTATTGTGCTCCGATCTCTCGTTAACCTTGGGCCATAGCCGCTGCGTCACACTGCTCCTTCCTCAGAGCTGGTCTCCCGAGCAGCTCTGTGATATGGGGCAAGCTGATCAAGATGGGCCACCAACAGCTAATTACCTTATACAGGCCGTCCCAGGAATGTTACAGCTTCAGCGACTTCTCTTTAGTCCTCGGACTGTAGAGCCATGCAAGGTCACCTTCCTGAAATCCGGCAGTGTTCGCCAGACGGTCATAGCGCACTTTCATTTGGTCACTTGCCAGCTTCAGGTGCTCCCTGGCCAGATCTTGGATGACCTTCATGCTATTCGTTAGCACCCAACATAATTTGTTGAGGGCTTTTCAGCATTATTGGGCATGCCGAACAACAGGTCACAAGTTGGCCGTAGCTCCCATCCGAATACCATAATGACCAGTGTTGTCAGTGGACTCTTGTACTGATGCTGGGTAGGCCAAGAGGAATAATGGCACATGCACATCCCAATCTCGCTGATGGCTAGATTCCATTTACCGGCAGTGCTCTTCGTCTTAATATAACGCTCCACCATTCCGTACGACTCTGGATGAAGGGAAGTGGTATGGATCTTGTGAATCCTGTGGCACTGGAAAAGCTCTCGCATAAGGTTTGATTAAAAATTTGTCCCCTGGTCACTGGAGCTCCCGGGGAATCCTGAACTGGCAAAAGAAATTGCCCACTAGTGCATTAGCACGGTCGAAGCCTCTTCATTAGGAATCGCATAAACCTCCGGCCACATGGTGAAATAGGCCATTGCCAACATCAGGTAGTGATTTCCTATGTCTGTCCATGGAAAAGGGCCTGCCACATTGCCACGACATCTTTCGAATGTCGTTCCAACATTATTTTGTTGCATTCGACCCCTATTTCGAGTTTGCAGCCCACAATTTGCTGTGCAAATGTCGCGTGATTGGCACCACCTCTTCATATCGCCACGAAGATACAACCAGTAAAATCAGCGATGGAGCTTCTCCAACGTCGTATTTACACCCAGGTGTCTGATAGTACCGGCATGGGTCTCCTCGAGGACTTCTTTCACCTTGCTCCTCAGGAGTATTAACTGTTCCAGCTTAGTTTTTCCATCTTTCCCACACTCTTCAATACACCATTCCTGACCACCAGGGAGTCCCATTGGGCTCAATAACTCTTATAGATCGGACCCCTTGGAGCGACGTCCGCCCATGCAGGTTGCTCACCAGATTCTTTATCTGTCAGGATCAGCCCTATGTCTCGATCTGCCAGATGCTCCCTCCTCAAGGGCTCTTTGTCCCATCTGGCTGCATGTTGCACCGCAACTGGACGTATGGCTGCAACACACTCCTTCGCCTTGACTTTCATACAGCGGTTGCAGTTTTCCTGCCAAGGCCTTCAGGAAACGTCTCTGTATTAGAATGACACCTTCCTGTCAGGTGCTCTGAGGTAAAATTGTATACCTACAGTCATTGGACCCAGCGGGCTGTCTGTGCTTCCATTATGAAACTCTAAAAGCCAAATTAGTGCAGAGTGGTCCGTTCGGAGGGGAAACTCCTGTATGTAAAGGTACTTATGGAAGTGCTTCAGGGTCTCTACAATAGCTAGGAGATCTCGTCTTGCCACACAGTAGTTTGTTCGGCCTTGGACAGCGTTCTACTGAAGTAGGCCAGTACTCTCTCTTCTCCGTCCTGCTCTTGCAGCCCGCTACCGTTTGTAATCATTGTGGTGCACCGTTGACGGTGCGGTCAGTGTTCCGCTGCTCTTCGTACCATTCTACAGATGAATGCAGCATTGCCCGCTGTTTTAGCAAATGACATGTTAGCTGTGGAACGTGTTTTAACTTTTATTTGACACAGCAGTTTACAGGACAAAATTTGACCTGTCCTTGAGCTGCTTTTAGTGTGTTTTAGATCCATTATTTTAGCTACCTTGTTTTTTAGCTTCACATTCTACAATCTCTGACACAGCTTCTTTTATTATTTCTAGTCAAGTTTTTTAACCTGACATTTTATAACTTTCAGTCCTTTACGAGGGTGGTCTGAAAAGTTTCCGACCTCAATATGAAGATGGCAGCACTCATAAATAAAAGCTAGTGAATTTCGTTGCTCATCTGTTGACAATTACTCACCAAAGTTTCAGCCATTTTGGAGGCTCAGTTGTTATGTAACAGTCGTTTGAGTGAGGTGATGTGAGTGTTTTTATGAAAATGGACAAAATCGAGTATCGAGCTGTCATTAAATATTTGTTTTTGAAAGGCAATATGCCTACGCAAATCAAAGATGAGTTGGATTCTGTGTATGGGGACTCTGCACCATCATTTACCACAGTAAAATTTTGGGCAGCTGAATTTAAACATGGCCGTAAGAGCTTGGGAGACGAAGTTCGGGATGTCCAAAAATTGCAACTACCAACGAAAACATTGCCAAAGGTCACCAAATGGTGCTAGACAACCGCCGAATTAAAGTGTGAGAGAGGGCAGAGGCTATGAACATGTCAAAAGAACGTGTTTGTCACATATTAAATCAACATTTAAACATGAGAAAGCTGTCTGCGCGTTGGATGCCGCGTTTGCTCACGTTTGACCAAACACGTGTTCGAATGAACATTTCCAATGCTCTGTTGGCGCAGTTTAGGTGCAATAAATCCGAGTTTTGGCGCCGATTAATTACTGTAGATGAAACTTGGATACACCATTATACGCCAAAACAAAAATACAGTCCAAACAGTGGACTGCTAAGGGGGAACCGGCTCCAAAATAAAAGCAAGAACTGTTTTTTCGACTGGGAAAGTGATGGCGAGTGTTTTTTGGGATAATCATGGAGCTATTTTAATCGATTATCTTCAAAAAGGAAAAACCATTACAGGAGCATACTACGCATCATTACTTGACAAGCTGAAGGCAGAACTTGTGGAAAAACGGCCACATTTGCAGAAAAAGAAAATCCTGTTGCACCAAGACAATGCACCGTCTCATACCTCAGCGGTTGCAATGGCGAAAATCCACGAATTACAGTTTGAACTGCTTGACCATCCACCTTACTCACCAGATCTAGCCCCAAGCGACTTCTTTTTGTTCCCTCATCTGAAAATTGCGCTCGGAGGACAGAGATTTTCGTAAAATGAAGAGGCAGTCACATTCGTGAAGAATTATTTTGCAGAGAAAAACGCTGAGTACTATTTGGATGGGTTACAGAGATGGGAGCATCGCTGGGAGAAGTGTGTAGAGTTACAAGGAGACTATGTTGGGGGGGGGGGGGAAATTCTGAAAAAATGTCTTGTATCTTTATTAGGTCGAAAACTTTTCAGACCACCCTCATATTTTAGACCTTTTCATTTGTCTGGTTTTTAAATGCTAACTTAACTGTATTTTATCTGTGATGGGCGCTAATAATCTTTCTGGTTTTGTTTCCTTAATCTCCCACTTCAATTCAATACTGCTCTTGCAAAAGGATACCCAAATGCTGACGTTATTGGCATTTGTATCCACGATGAACTTTTTTTTTACTGGGAATTGGGTATTCTAGTACTGGGGACGTGCACAGGGCATTCTTCAGGTCTCGAAAGATGTCTTGGCTTAGTTGGACTACTGGAAGGCTCATCATTCCTCTGTCAGCATACCCTGCCATAAATTTCTGGTAGTATGTGCAGAGGCCCAGGAACTAGTGCAGTTTGTGGCGGGGTTTGGGAATGGAAGGAATAATGGTTTGTATTGGTGCGCTTCTTGGTGGTTGGATTGATGTTGCTGCCGGCTACTCAGGTAGAGGAAGTTTCAGGAGTCTCTTATCTCAGGGAGTGTGGATGGGAGATAAATAAAGTTCACTTTCTCCTCAGATGGCCCGTTTATTGATGATCCATACTGATGTCCTCGTACGAATCTCCTTTCCACACAAGACGCGATTTTTCCTGTCACCCCTGCTACTGTTTCCGTGTTCTTACCCTTTCTTAATTACTTTGCGAAGTTGGAGTACATTACACTACTATGCTAATGACTTTTCCTTTCGTCAGTCCCTAGCTACCCTGTTCCTCACGGTTGCCTTAAACTGGTTTTCAATACATATATATTTACTCGCTGACCGTTGCACTGTCTCCCTCTTTAATATGAGATATTTTCACTTTCTAGACCCATCTTACTTTCCCTCACGTTTCCTACATGAATCTATTTCTTCCCCTACAAATCATCATCTCTCCCCAAAGTTTCGACACAGAGTCTTCTTCCCTTCCCGACGTTTCGACACGTCTTATTCTCTCCCCAACATTTCGACACAGTGAGTTATCTCACGCACGTCTGAACGTCGCTCTGCCTCATAGATAATTTTCTATTTCATGCCTATTTTCTAGTTTTTCTCTCACTTTTTGCTATCCACGTGACTTTCCTACGTTATGATTGGTTACATTTCTGAATTTTTCCTCCGTCTACCATTGGTTCTCAATAACATCGTCCGATCGTTGCTCACGTCTCACATTAACAAATTATGTTCGCTTTACTGCATTTTCTGTGCGCTTGATTAACTTCGGTTTCCTGCCCGTTGTCTTGACTTCCCGTGTGCACAACTCAGTTTCTATTGTCACTAAGTGGTCCCTAATGTTCTTTTTCCTGTCCTCTCCTTTGTCTGCTATCTTTATGTGATTTTCGCCAAGTTTGTTCGTTCTCAACTACACGTTTTATTTCATGTTATTATTAATTAATATCTACCCTCTACATTTTTTCTCTCTTCATGATTTCATTCCCCCCTTTCTCTAATTCTTAATGTTCTCTATTATTCTTCCCTCATACTGGTATTCCTTCTTATTATTTTGATGATCTTCTTATTCGTTATTATTTATTATTTGGGCGGATCTTATCACTTCAAGTTCTTGTTTACTCCTTAATGGCCTCTAGCTTCTGGGGGTCCGCAGTTACTCCACCAGGCTTGCAATGTGCCCTAGGTAGCGCACTTCCTTTTTAAACAACTGACTTCTTGGGATTCAACTTAAGGTTGGCCTGGCGAAGCCTTTCGAACACCTTCCTCAGATTGCTTAGATGATCCACGAAGTCTTGCCTATAATAATGATGTTGACAAGCATCGTATCATCACTGAATCAATCAGGCTCTGGAATGTTGTGAGGACATTGCAGAGTCCGAAAGGCATTACTGTGAACTACTACAAACTATGTCCAGTAGAAAATGCTGTCTTCTCCTTAGTGTCGGGATGAAGTGCCACTTGCCAGTACCCCGACTTCAATCCAGGGTGGTAAACCACTTGAGTTACCGCTAAGCTGTCTAGAGCGTTGTGAGTCTGTGGCAGCGAGAAGCAGTCTTTCTTGGTAACATCGTTCAGCTTCTGGTAGTCAATGCAGAAGCGCAGGTCTCCATGCTTCTTTTTCACTAGCATTACTGGTGATGACCATGGACTATCGGATTCCTATTATGCCTCTAGTCTTCATATGCATTATTCGGTTGTCTGTTACTTTCTGCTTTGCTAGCAGGACATGGTGAGGCGGCTGTCTAATTGGTTTAGCATCACCAGTGTCGATGCAATGCATCACTCTGTCGGCACAGCCATAATATCTTCTGATAGGTTAAAGATGCCCTGGAATTCCGCAACGTGGAAAGATGTGCTTTTCGCTTTGCAACAGGTTCTCAACCACCTCCTAGACACTATTACCAAGATGACTATCCATTTGTTGGTTTTTGGTCAGCCTTCGGTGTCTATGGTTGCGGATATTATGGAAGCTATCGGCTCGCACTTCCCCAAGACAGTTCCGCTAAGTAGCTCCTGATCTCGGTTGGTGGCATTATTGTGTTTAAGAGACCCCCATCAGTAATTACCTGAATCATTGCTCATTTAATGTGTGGGGCTCAGAGTATTTTCTGGGAAGTTCCGCATGAGCAATAATTACATGTTTACTATCCCCAGAAGTTACATGCAGTGGGTGAAGCAGATTTTGCACCATGTGCTAGTGTGTTAATTTCTGAGCATGGTTCCTACACCAATGTGTGGAAGTGCCCCAGTTACCATGACAGATTCTCTTTACCGATGAATGTAGGTTCACTGGGGACACTGTTTTAAATTGTAGAAACAGCTGTGTTTAGTGTGGCAGAAACCCATATGCCAAATACGTCTGTGGAATTCAGCAGTGTTTCTGCATTAATGTGTTGGGGAGTATTTGGATGGTCAATTGTATGGGCCATACCTTCTTCATCTAATAGGTTACACTTACCTTCCTGGGAAGAAGTATTGGGCAAATTGCTGGAAAGTGTGTCATTGATTGGACATCTGTCAATGCCTCTGGCTTCAACATGATAATGCACCATCCTCTTCTGTAGGTGCTGTTCGTAATCATCTTAATATTTCTGATGGCCAGAGATGGATATGCTGAGCAGATTTACATGGTCTCCATGACTGGCAGATTTGGATTTTAGGCCTATTTTTTATGTGTAAGAATTTAAGACTAGTATCTTCAGGTTTTATATAAAATATAAATGTATGGTGCCTAAAATGCCTTGTTTTACCATTGAGACCTGTATTGAAGGATTTAAAGTTTAAAAGTTCCTGTTTTAGTGTTTATGTGTAATGCAGCAGTGAAAGAAAAAGTTTGACATATTATGGTTGAAAGACTTCATAATAGTTTGGTTGTAGGAATGAGAAATTCCTGGAAAAGGACTGGTTTATTTTAGCACTTTAGGTGGTAGACTTCCTGTACTTTGTGTTGCCCACTTGTCTTATAGTTTTTAAAAAAAGAAAGAGAATACTTGCTCTCATAGCTGTCTTTGTCATCATTTGGTATTGGTGACTGCTCTATGATGGAAATCCCTTCCAAATAGCAAGAAGGGTCAGTAGCAGATGTCTTGTCGTTTTTTGACTTGTATCTCATCTCTTCATTGTCAAATGTTTCAAGTTAATGATTGTTGTCATTCCCATCTCTTAAAATATCCATCTCCCAATAAAGCTGTAGGAGTTAATACACAGTTACCAAGCTGTTCTTCAACTTTTCTCAGTTGCTTTTTCAACTGAGTTTCAAACTGTTATTTTACATTTTTGTTCTTAAGAATATACCCTCTTTTGCAAACATATTGAGGGGTGAGTCTATATTAGCCAAGGTTACCCATTGGTGAAATTTATGAACTCCACTACTTCAGGTCGATATGTTTGAAATTTGAATGCAGCGAATAGGTTTTAATGTATAATATTTAAATGTTATATTACATGCATATTGTTAAATTAGTTTAAATTTATGAATGTTGGCAATTTTTGGCATTTTTTCGTAGATGGATATTCTTAAAGAAGGACTGACTGAAATTTTGGACTTCTAATAATAAAATATAAACAATTCTGAGCGCATTGTTGAAAACTGCGTCATTCAATGACCATTTACTTTTCATTTTGGAAGCACTCACAGTGACATAAGGCTAGGATCGTGCCATTGTCACTTGCATTGCATTAATTCCTGTTGTTATTTTGTGATTGTAGGGCAATTTTCCTTTCCTAGTGTTCTGTGACGTTAAGGTCAAGAATGGCTGAGGGTTGTGCAAATAATTGTGGTATAAACAGAAATGTTGGTTATTACTCATTCCCTGATAGAGATAAGAATCCACATGTTTACAACAAATGGTTGCTGCTATGAAACGCAAAAGCTTTTTGCCAACCAAAAATACCAGCATATATAGAGTTCATTTCAGACAGTGATTTTAATGAGTTGAATGTTTTAAAAATAAGTATAATGAAGAATGAGAAATTCAAAACCCTAGACGAAAGGTCATGTGGTGCCTTTGAAATTTTTAGGACTAGAAGAACTCCCCAAAAAAGAAATTAAAACATTCTTACAAAAAAAAGGGCTACAGTTAGTTGATAATCAGTGAGCAACACTAGATTGAGTCTTTACAGTGTGAAATACAATGCAAGTTTTACTGCAATAAATGGCTCTAGGTTTGAAGGCAAATCTCCACTGTAAAGATTATAAACCAAATGAATAAGTGAAGCAGAAGATGTAGGTATTTTGTGTTTGTGATTCAAGATGGCGGTTACATCTTGGAAAGATCCGCTAAAGAAAGTGAAAACACAAACTTAAGAAAAGCATTAAGGACACCGGGAAGTGAATTTCTGCAAAAATATTGATTTTTTGTTTTCCATTCTATAAAAAAGTACAACTCCTTAGCTTTAAAATGATATATATAACATGGTATATTACATGATTAGTAAGCCCTTTAAATTGGTCATTTAAATATGGCGGCACAACCTTCCACAACCTCGTGCACAATGAGTTAGAAGATTTCTTTCGCTTAGAATTTCTGAACGAACCCACCGATTGACATGAGGTAAATTTTAGCGTGTGCATTGAACATTCTGCTATACACTGCAATGTGCTTCCATCTGCAACTTGACTTCGGCATCGGGATTTATGGCCATGCGGTCTAATGCACGATAGGAGTAGCTAACCTATTAAAACCAAGGATCGTAGAATCAAAACCTGGTAAAATGCATGCTCTGCATTCAATTAAAACTGTGGTAAAGGATGGGGAGGACCCAACTAAAGCAAGTGGTGTGATGGCATGGTTGGATGCTGACGGGTTTCGATTGAATGCACATATATGCATTTTACACCTTTATGTTTAAAAAAATTCACACACAATATTATGCAGTTAATTAATGAGATCAGACAATTCTCATATGTGTTCAGATGGCCAAGCGTTTTAAGGCATTGTGACATGATATGGTTACGTTACATAGTCAGAGGTTCATGCCCTAGAGTAACAAAAAAATTTTTTTTTCTTTTTTATTCTTACTCCAAGAAGAATACACCTCACCTCACCTCACCTCACCTCATTGGGTATCCTTGAAGGGGTTAATGAAGGATGTAGTGGTAGGCTTAAAGTTATGCAAAAAATGGGTATCAAAACTGGTCAAAATATGAAGACAGCATTTTTAAAAAAATGATAGACGTCGACTTTCAGAGGCGAAAATAAAAGCAACTCAAATAATTTGTGACAAGGCTAGGCCCAAGAAGAGGAAGAGAGGAGCTCAAAATAACCACAGTGATGTGGAATATGGAGCTGGCATGTTCTAGAAAAAGTGAGTAAATAAGCAAAAACTACACTTTCAACTTTCGACTCAATTTCCCATAACTTCATTTTTTAACACTTCAAGTACACTTTTCTCAAACACTATCAAAGCTATTGTCATGAAATTTTTACTGTACATGTATAGTTACCTAATGTAGCTAGTAAACTAACCTTTTCTTGGAATATTAAGTTTAAGATGGATAGAAAAAATAGTAATTGTTAAAAATATAGGTCATTTGTGGCATTAGATATGCAACATTTTCTTTCCCTTCTCATATTTACGGTATCCAAATTTAATTTAGTTCAGGATCTCAGGTTTTATGTTAAGTATCACAGGAAAAAAATGGTGACTGTACAATCAACCCTAAGGAAGAAAAGTGTACCTGAAGTATGAAGAAGTAATTGTTTTACGTAAATTATTTTATATCTTTTATTTAAAGGTGAGTCGGAATTGTAACACTAACATCACTTAAGTTTACTCACTTAACATGTTTCGGGAAACCGTTGTTCCCATCATCAGAAGGTTAACTCGTCGACTGGCCCGTGTTGTTGGTGTTTCCGTTTTTTGGACTGGATCCTGTGGTGGCATCTTGTGGTGGAGAAATGTACTTCCAGAGAGGATTTGGTGGCGGCAAATCAAAATTCATTAGATGTGTGTTGTGTTTTAGAATGGTGATCTTCTCCCATGCATCTAATTCGGCTGCAAATTTGGCTGGTTTGACTAATGTAATATTGGGTTTGATGTTGTGATTAGTGATCCAAAAATGGTGTGAAACTGCAGATTTGTCCATTTGTTTGTATTTAATACATCTCATGTGCTCCTTTAGCCTAGTTTCTAAGTTTCTTTTTGTCTTACCAATGTATACTTTATTGCAATCTGAACAATTGATTTTATAGATTCCAGCTTTTTTGTCTTGTGGAATGGGGTCTTTTAACTTGTTACAAAGTAATTTCTCTATGTTAAATTTGTTCTGTGGAGCTAGGCTGATGTTATGTTTCATGAAAATCTTCTTAAATTTGTGAAATGTTCTTGGGTGGTATGTGAATTTCTTGAACTTTAGTTCTTTATCTTGCTGGCTGAGATTAGTTGTGTTTCTGATGTGCATCTGTCGTTTGAATTTTGCAATTTTTTTGTCAATAGTTGCTTTGTTGTACCCATTGAGTAAACTTAAGTGATGTTAGTGTTACAATTCCGACTCACCTTTAAATAAATTCAATACACATCACTGTTTCTAGCTTCTTTTCATTACAATATTTTATATCTGCCCCACGTATGGGTGCCAAATTGAAGTTATGTGCTTCTGGAATATATTTAACTTGAAGATCGTTATTTAGTGCTGCTTTTGTTTTTATTTGGTTACATAATTTTAACTGCCCCACGTATGGGAGCCAACTTGAAGTTATTTATTACGTAATTTTTATTACGTAAGCTTGAAAAAGGTTATGTTGTGCTGCTTTTGTTTAAACTTGAACATCGTTATTTAGCTCCACGTTTGGGAAGCCAACTTGAGATAGTGTTATAATGTATTGTTTAAACTTGAAGAAGATGTATGCTTAAGTAATTGTAATTTATGTAACTTATTTAGTTGCGTTTAAGGAGTTCCTGGAACACGCTTTGGGTATTGGTTTGAATTTTGTTGATTACGTAATAGTTACTGTTATTGTGCAATATGCTGCTATGTACGAGAAGCTGATATCAAGATGTTTTTTTTTTTATTACACTCCAAGTTTTACACTATAATATTTAACTTTGTTATTAACACTGCTTCTATATATTATTTATGTTTGAATTTGCCTCGGCTGCGTCAGTCTTGTTTGTAGAGTCATGTGTCTAAGGCAGGGCGCGGTATGACAATGATTGTAGACATCACAGAATTTAAGTTTTTAAGTTCACTTCTTTTATTAATTCTTGCACATTTTTATAAAGCACTACACTTTTTAAGAACTGTGAGAATCTTCAATACTTTCACTTAGCATGTATACATATTTTACGATTCACACGTAGAGAACACATCTTCCATCTGTTCACTACCAAGGCTTGCCAGCAACTGAGCAACTTTCAACAGTTAAAACCCGTAAGCTTTGGTATTTCAAGTCTCTGATTGGCTAATTCTAGTCCAATAGAATATCTGCATTTTACTTAAACTTTTTCTTTGCTATTGATTGGCTAATTGTAAACTGTTACTGAATTTACCTTATCTTTGATATAATCATGACTGGTAACTTTTCATACACTAACTTATTGTTGCTACAAGGTTACCTCATTATTACCTCATTGTTAGCAACTAAAAACTTATTATTCTCACAGCTCTTGCATTATTAAAGTATATAATGTATTCACATAACGTTAATAAAACATGTTTACAATAAAAATAAACCTTTGCAATGACTGTTACATACAATTTAAATAATTATTATATAAATATTGTTTCAATAACATATTGTTATTGAATTTACTTATTGTAAAATACAATTGAAATTATTTAGGTATTAAAATACTGCCTCAAGTATGAGGTACAAACTTTTTTGTTAGAAAATATGGTGTGACTTATGCCACTTTTCCATAAACGTTTTTGAATTTATCCCAAATATTATATACTAATTAAATGCAGAAACGCTTGTTCTCTAAGACTCCCAAATTTCATTTTAATCAATCAAATTTTAGTAACAAAAACTGAAATTGAATTGTACGCATAACTTGGATAGTAGAAATGCAATCACTTCCTGGTGTCCTTAAGCGACACAAATGAAGACAAACATAGTGAATCCACAGAAGTAAGGAAAAAGGTTGAAAAGAGTAATCCTGACAGACCGGGAAGACGCCAATGAGAAGCTTGTTAGGCCAAAACAATAGCGTCGCTTCAGGTAATTGTTGACATTTTAAACAAGCATTTACAACGATTGCAAGAAGAGATAACACTAAAAAAAGAAAATGAACTGAAAATAGCATTACAACTTAAAAATCCACAAAACGAACAGCTTAAAAACGAAAAAGTGTCAATGGAGAAAGAAATACAAGAGAGAAAAAGTACGAATTTTGTGGAGGTAAAAACCCAAAGAAAATTTTGGCCAGCTACCTACCGCCTGCAGGATGCCTCAAAGCCCGAAAAATGGAAAACAACAAGACCGAAATTGATGAAAACATGGTGCTAGTGCTTGGTGACTCTATGCTGAAATATGTGGGTGTGGATGGGGCAAAAGTGAAATCACTCAGCAGAATAAATGCGAGCAAAATGTGTGGGAAGATAAGTGACGCCAGTTTAGCAAGCAACCCGGAAAAAATCAAAGTGGTAGTGTTGCATGTGGGGACAAATAGCCTAAAATATGCACACAGCCCAGAAACATCTTGGAGAAATTTATAGTCTTATTCTGTCTACCAAGAAAAAGTTTCAAATGCCACTGTTGCAGTGAACGGTATAGTGAGAAGACGTGAGGTGTCCAATAAATATATAGAGTCAATGAAAAATTAAGGTGGGCATGTCAGGCTCTAAAAACAG
The DNA here is from genome assembly GCA_030765065.1 of Deroplatys truncata. NCBI lineage: Eukaryota > Metazoa > Arthropoda > Insecta > Mantodea > Mantidae > Deroplatys > Deroplatys truncata. Next base: position 1,175,780 of record CM060976.1, read on the forward strand.
TGTGTGTGGACCTAGACAAGAAGCTGGATAAATTGTGCATGGCAGAGATGGACCACACTTAAATAGAAGGGGTTCACATAAATTGAGTGTTGTCATAAAAGACATTGTAAATATAATTTGTAAACAGCAGGTAAACTGGTGACGAACTCAGAAGGTGTAAATAAACTATGCCAGGTTAGTATTCCAAAATATGACCTAAAGTGTAAAGAGAGACCAATTGGTTAATGCATCTAAACATACAAGGATTAAAAGCAAAAGTAGAATCTTAGAAATATTTTTATAAGAATTGCTTTTCACTAATATTCCTATTATTTGTTTAAATGAACACTGGTTAAGTAATCTTGAAATTCCACCACTAAATAAATTAAAGGCTATCCCCATAGGTTCATGCATAATAATTAAAACTTGTCTTTACCAAAACATTGAAATAAAAAAAAGAAAAAAAAAGAGAATATTTAAAAGCATATCAAGAGGATCACATGTTTGAAATGTCCGCAATTGAACTAATTGAGCTGAAGACCATTGTTATTTCTATTTACAGAGTGCCCTACTATGATACTTTGATACGGTAATTTGTATCACAAATTACTTAAATGTAAATATTGATTGTAATATGAATATGTACTTTTATGTGACATTGATTTCAGAGGTTTATTAATTGTAATTATTATTGGTAAATAATAATATAAGGCTTTACTGAAACTGTTAGTAATGGCGCAAGAATGCAGCGATGGGGTGAGTTGTTTATCATTACCGGGAACAAGGAAGTTACGTAATGTTTCGCGCGGTTTCGATAAAAGCTTCTAGAACATTTCCTAAAGCATATGTATTTGTGGTTTTCATTGGATATTAAAATAGACGCTAATGTTGGCGCGTTTTATTAGCCAATGGCAGTTCATTTATAATCTTTAGGCGTATCTTGAGGTAAGCCTATAAATAGTGTAGGTTCAAGGGAGCGTTCCCCCAGTTCAACGGAATTCTCAATACACTACACGTCGGCCGCTCAGTTCATCAAAATTTCGTGTACACTACACATCGTCAGCCAGTCCTTCATTTCGTCAAGTTACACGAGAATTATTATAAAATATTATACAGTTAAATATACACAAAGTCGAAGTACGTGAGTTAAAAAGTGAGAAGTTATTACAAACAGTTTCAGTTTGGCGTATATCCAGATCAATTTGTAAAAGTGTTGGTGCACGTGTTCGACAATAAAGGATTATAAAACAAATTTCGTCATTAAGTGTAATTTCTGGATAAAAGATTCCTTTCCGATTCACACCCTGCATGAGAAACATATTCGACCCAAAGAGCTAGCTGGATGATATTTAAAGTGAATTATTTCAAAACGGATGCAAATTGCTAACGCCAGAGGAAGCTACGAACCAAACCAATGAATGACGTCACAAGATGGCTCCCACCAACATTGAGGTAAACGAACATTGTAAGTAATTCCGCCGCATAATTGGCACCCAGAACGTGGCGCACGACAACCAGGAAAGGAATATGATGACCAGGAAAGTAGCAGAATTAACCAGGAAGAGGCGAATGCAGCAGTGAAACGATCTACAAGACGCAGATTCCGAGACAACAGGGTAATTCAACTACAAAAACATCGAGACAACGTAGATTCATCATCATACAACGCAGAAGCGACATACAAACCTAGGAGAATGGGGCAGAACGCTGGACATCAAAGCTACAGCAACATACAGCATCAAAAAGGTAATTAAATGATCCTTAGGAGTGGTAGGATAATAAAAACAATGGCTGCTAGTAATACAGAAGAAATAATTATAGAGGGAGATAGTGTAACAGTTAGCTGTGATCCAATACAAGTTACAGGAAATAGCCCAGACTTTTTAGGATTTGAAGATGAAAATGTTAGTGTAGAAAGTGAGAATAGAATAGCAGGAAATGTTAATTCTGATGTTAGTATGATGATGGAAATGCTGAGAAATATGAATGAGAATATGGAAAAGAAAATGTTAGACATGAGCAGGGAAATAAGGGAAGATCTTAGTAAGAAAATAGATCAAAACAGGGAAGATATGCAAAAGAATAATAGGGAATTAAGAGAAGATATTGATAGGAGTTTAGAACAAAAACTAGATCAGAATAAGAGAGAATTGAGGGAAGATATTGGTAAAAGCTTGGAACAAAACAGGGAAGAAATTGAAAAGAAATTCATGGAGCTAGATAGTAGTATGATTAGAATGAAAAATGAAAATCAAGAAATGATAGCAAATGAAATAGGTGAAGTTTCAAAGAAAATGTTAGACATGAGCAGGGAAATATCTAACCAAAAAAGTGAGGTTAATAATAAAATAGAGCATGTTAATGTAAAATGTACAGAGCTAGGTAGCCGAATGAGTAGCATTTCAAGTGAGTTAAAAGAGATGATGGAGGCTACAAATGCAGATTTAATACAGGTGCAAGTTAATTTCAGGGGGGAAATATCTGAAATTCAGAAGGAGTCAGAAAAACAGAGAAATAAATTGTCTGATGAAGTTAAAGATTTGTCTAAAGATTTAAATCAAAAGCTAACTTCTGAAATTAACAAACACCAAACTGTTCAAAATGAGAATAATAAAAAATTGGAACAGACAATAGAAAATCTGCAGGGTACTGTAAATAGATTAGAATTGAATTCAAGGGCAAATATATGTGATGTGCATGTGTCAGATGTACAAAATAATGATAGAGGTAGTTCCTCAGGTATGACAAATAATGTGAGTGATGCGGCAGCTTCATCTATAGCTAATGCTGAAACTCAGAGTGCACAAGTTACACTAGAGAATTTAAATATGGGAGCAGGGAATTTGCAAAATTACAATCATATCTTAAGTGATTTTCCACTTCCAAAATTTAATGAAAACTCCAGTCCAGTACAGTTCATTGCAGAATTATCAGAGTATTTTCAAATTAAAAAGATACCTGAAGCATTGAAAATGATAGTTGTCAAAAGATGTTTGGACCAGAAAACCTTAGATTGGTTACAAATGGTATCCGGGGGTGAAATATCATATGAATCCTTTAAGAGATTATTCATGAACAGATTTTGGAATGTTACGGTACAGCAAAGAATTCGAGCAATGCTTAGTCATGGTCAATTTAATCCACGAGAGGGAATATCGATGACTGATTACTTACTAAAACATGCAAGTCAGGTTAGAAACTTGTCACCTCCAATCAGTGAGGAAGATTTTGTGAGTTTGCTCGCAAGGCATTATCCTATAAGGATACAAAATTACTTATTAATTGCAAAACCACGGAACATCTATGAGATGACAGAATTAATAACAGCTTTGGAACAACAGGATGAAGATATGTCTCGGGAGTGGGAACATAGATTTTTAGATGTACGAGATAGAAGAAATTACCAAGGCAGTTATCAGCAAATTAGAGGACAAGACAGACATCATGAAATTAATACCAGACAACGGTATCAATCATACGTTCCACAATTTGAAAGATCAAGGATAGATAGGAGACCAGGTCGACAGGAACAAATAAATTATGTCAGGACAGAAAGATTGCCTGAAAGAGGGCAAAATTATGGAAGGAGGTACACTAGACAAAGGGGAAATTTCACTCACTGGAGGGAAAATAACCGGGAAAGATCTGAGGAACACCAAGAAAATTACGTGCCAAGGGGACAAAAGGTCAGAAATCGAGGATTTCGAACTCGAGGAAGGGGAACTCAAAACAATGGTAGCGACACGGAGATAGATTTAGCGCCTGTTAGGAATGGCAGTCCCGTACGTGAACATGGAAATAACCAGGAAAACTGTTAACAGACTCCTGTGTAGTAGGTTCTCAGGACGTCTTTAATAATTCAGTATCCATTACCAATACAAATCATACGCCTACACATACACCCTGTAATAAGATTACAGCAACAAAAGATAAGGGAGAAAATTTTGAATCACCTCATGTTAGGATTGAAATTGCGAAGAAAGAGATCATTGCAACTATAGATTCTGGTTCATCAGCTTCAATTTGCTCACAGAAATTTTACATAAATTTGATTAATGAAGGTAACAAGATTATGGCTCTTCCCACTAGTAATTTAGTTTGTCGTGTTGCAATTGGAAGAACTACACAGGTCATAAAAACACAAGCTCTACTTAGCATACTTATTGGCGGAGAGAATTTTGAGGTTATGTTTCTAATTGTAAACCATCTGATTTGTGACATAATTATAGGATGTGACTTCCTACATGAATATGAAGCATGTATTGATTTTAAACATGAAGAGTTAAAAATAACAAAAGAAGATAGAGAAATAAGGGTACCATTTATAAAAGAAAAAATTTCTGTAATCGAGATGACAAAGGATGAGAAAAATATTTGTGACCAAGAGTTTTTTGTGCAAATAACAGAAACTGATAGAAATAGTCAGATAAAGCAGGTAGTCACAGAATATGAAGGGAATACCACGCCATATTTTCAACAGCTAGCAGAAATGCCAGAGAAAGTAGAGGAATTTACAATCCAAACAAAAGATGACCATGTGAGCGAGACAGACAACAGCTGGAAAGAGAAGAGAAATGAGGAAATAATACATAAGTGTGAAGAAGCTTATAATCTTACGATAATGCAAAAACAAATCCTTCATGATGTTTTGATGAACAATAGTTCAGTATTTAGTAATATCCCAGGCAGATGTAACGTATATCAGCATACATTTCAAGTAGAAGACGTACCACCATATAGGCACAAGTATGACAATTTACCTATAAGTCTTCGAGACAAAGCTAGACAATTAATAAATAGCATGTTAGAAAATGGGATTATTGAGCAAAGTAATTCTCAATACATAAATTCAATCTGCTGGAGTATTAAACGAGATGGTAGTTTGAGATTAACTTTAGACGGTAGATATGTCAACAAGTATATGAAACCAGATCATTTTCAAAGTGAGGGAATTGAACAACTAATTACAAAACTTTCGAGAGGGAGATTTTTGACATCCATTGACCTCACTGCATCATATTGGCAAGTGGAATTAGATCCACAAGTGCGTGATTACACTTCATTCCAGTACTCAGGGATCCAGTATCGTTTTTGTGTAAATCCTTTTGGTTTAAAAAACTCAGGAAGTGGATTTTTGAGAGCCATTCACAATATCTTTGGAAATTCTGCAGATGACTTTTTAATAAAGTATATTGACGACTTCTTAATCATTAGTCAAACATTTGAAGAACACATGAATAATGTCCATTATGTATTAAATAAACTACAACAACATGGTATGACTGTGAACATACTAAAATCAAAATTTTGTGTCAAGGAAATAAATTTTCTGGGTTATGTAGTGGATGAACGAGGTATAAGACCTGATCAGAAAAGAATAGAAGCAATAATAAAAATTCCACCACCAAGGAACGTAAAACAAATTAGACGTCTCTTAGGGGTATTGAACTTTCAGAGTAAGTTCGTACCAAGATATTCGGCTGAAATAGAACCACTGCGGCAGCTACTCCGAAAGAACAATAAGTGGAAATGGACAGAGGATCATCAAAAATGTTTTGAGAGAGTAAAGGAACTCTTTGCTAAGTCCATATTACTCGAGAGGCCCAGAGAAGATTTGGAATATGAGATTTATGTCGACGCATCAATGCAAGGATACGCCGGAATTTTAGGGCAGCGAGACATCAATAATGACTTTCACGTCATTAGTACAGCTTCTAGAGGACTTACAAATATTGAGCGAAATTCTTCAGTGACTCAGTTAGAAATTGGAGCACTATATTTCTCATTAATTCGTTTTAAAACCTATATTTATCAGCAAAAGGTGAAAGTATATTCAGACCACATCAGCTTAACTTTCATACAACGGTGTAGATTATGTAGTGGAAAACTTGCTAGATACATTCATGCAATATCTGCATTCGATATTGAGATTATCCACATTCCTGGCAAAAACAATACCTTCAGTGATTTACTATCAAGATTGAACTACAACCCACAAATTCCCGAAAATATTGAAAGGCCTAGAAATGAAGTCAAAATATTGACAATTGAAATTCCTTTAAGCAAAGAAATGATTAGAAAATTGAAAAATATGGGGGAAATTCAAAATGAGGATGCAAAATTATTTGAACTTAAAGAAAATGCACCATTAATTGAGGAGGCAAAGAAAGAAATTATAGCAATTCGAGATGGGACATTATACAAGAAGCATGGAAAAGAAATGCCTAGTTGGAAGGTAATGGTTCCGAAAAGCATGGAAAAGGAACTAATTAAGAATTTTCATGAAGGGTTAGCACACTCAGGGACGGACCGAACAACTTCTATGATTTTAGAGAATTTATACATATCCAAATTGCGTCAGAAAGTTCGGAAATTTATATCGTGCTGCAACCTGTGTCAGAAGGCAAAGCAAATAAATGCAGCATATGCATTTGAAACTAATTCGGTTATAAGGGATAAGCCGAGATGTGTAATTAGTATTGATATTCATGGTCCGATGCCTCCAAGTCAATTTGGAAATAAATATATATTTGTCTGTTATGATATATTCAGCAAATATGTAAGAATTTACCCTTTGAGAAAACCTACAGGTTTAGCATGTTTGAATAGACTGCTTAAGTCATATGTGATAGAAGAAGGACCTATTCAATCTGTATTGAGCGACAATGCTTCGTACTTCACAGGAAAAAAATTTATGGATGGACTGAAAGAAAATGGCATTAAACAATATTTTTCGTTAAGATACAGACCGAACTCCAACCCAGTGGAGAGGGAAATTAAGGAAATTTCAAATTATTTAAGGGTGTTATGTCATCGAAAACACACCCAATGGTATGGATACGTGAACTTCGTTCAGAACCTACTAAATGAAACCATAAACAATGTGACAGGATACAAACCATGTGAACTTAAGTTGGGAAAGAAGATTAATACAATGTGTAAAAAAATTCCAGAAGCCATTCCAGATGCGCATTCGATACCACCAACAGAAGAAGAGATGTTCCGAAAAGCATTTGAGAGGATGAAGAAAAAGGCCATAAAAAGAAAAATTAAACATGAAGAAAAGAAGAGAAAGGAATGGAGGATCAAAATAGGAGATTTAGTTCTGGTTAAAACCAAGAAATTGTCGGATAAAGCAAATAAACTTTATTGGCGAATGTTTCTCAAATACCATGGACCATATGAAGTTGTTAAAGTATATGGAACTAATACATATGAGTTATGTAATCCAACAAATCGAAAAAGCATAGGAAAGTTCCATATTGAGATGCTGAAACCATACAACCATGAAGATCATGGTGAAACAAAAGACAAAGATGATAAATAGTAAATGCTGAATAGTTAAAGACGAAATGCAGAGCAATGTATTGGAACGTAAGAGGGTTAAATAAATATGTACGTCATAGGAAAGGAGAAATAAATTTTGGACATGATTAAATGTTTGAGAGGAAAATAACATTTTATTAGTAACAGAACATGTGAAATAAAGCATGATGTTATATTAAAGTAAAGTACATAAATACTATTCCAAGAGTATTGTTAAGATAAAGTACAAAATAAAAAAAAAATTGTAAACATAATTAAAACAAATATTTATGTAGTAAATAGAACATGTGAAACAGTGCCTAGATTTAAGAGATGTAAATATTTGTGTTGAGGGTGAATATTTTGGTACATATGTATAATAATTACAAAAAAATCTTAAATGTATAAATTTTTGTCAACAACTTAAAGTAAACAATTTGGTAGCAGTGATTAAATAATTTAGGGTAAAGTATTTGCTATAAAAATTATAATGTCAGATTAATATTTAAATTAATTAAACCAGAGCCAGTAAGTAGTGGCAATTTAAAAAAAAAAAAAAAAAAAAAAAAGAAAAACATATCGTGTGTTAAATGCGTGTGAAGTGTAAAGTGAAAGTGATAGCGTGTGTTCCAAGATTTAGGAGACTAAAAACACAAATTATAAAATTCTCAAACAAGTTATAAATATTTATAATTATGTTTCTAGTGGGGCATATGATACGGTAATTTGTATCACAAATTACTTAAATGTAAATATTGATTGTAATATGAATATGTACTTTTATGTGACATTGATTTCAGAGGTTTATTAATTGTAATTATTATTGGTAAATAATAATATAAGGCTTTACTGAAACTGTTAGTAATGGCGCAAGAATGCAGCGATGGGGTGAGTTGTTTATCATTACCGGGAACAAGGAAGTTACGTAATGTTTTGCGCGGTTTCGATAGAAGCTTCTAGAACATTTCCTAAAGCATATGTATTTGTGGTTTTCATTGGATATTAAAATAGACGCTAATGTTGGCGCGTTTTATTAGCCAATGGCAGTTCATTTATAATCTTTAGGCGTATCTTGAGGTAAGCCTATAAATAGTGTAGGTTCAAGGGAGCGTTCCCCCAGTTCAACGGAATTCTCAATACACTACACGTCGGCCGCTCAGTTCATCAAAATTTCGTGTACACTACACATCGTCAGCCAGTCCTTCATTTCGTCAAGTTACACGAGAATTATTATAAAATATTATACAGTTAAATATACACAAAGTCGAAGTACGTGAGTTAAAAAGTGAGAAGTTATTACAAACAGTTTCAGTTTGGCGTATATCCAGATCAATTTGTAAAAGTGTTGGTGCACGTGTTCGACAATAAAGGATTATAAAACAAATTTCGTCATTAAGTGTAATTTCTGGATAAAAGATTCCTTTCCGATTCACACCCTGCATGAGAAACATATTCGACCCAAAGAGCTAGCTGGATGATATTTAAAGTGAATTATTTCAAAACGGATGCAAATTGCTAACGCCAGAGGAAGCTACGAACCAAACCAACGAATGACGTCACAAGATGGCTCCCACCAACATTGAGGTAAACGAACATTGTAAGTAATTCCGCCGCAACTTTTGAAGTCTTTTTTAACAAATTTGAAAATATGCTAGGAAAGTTGCACAAAGAAAAGGGTAACACCGTCATTACTGCAACTGATTGTAATATAGACACACTATATTTACGTAGTTCACAAAAGAAGGGAATGGCAAATAGGTTCCTTAATGTCATGGAAACTTATGGATTCAGTCTACAATGTAACAAACCATCTAGAGTAACTAATACATCCCAATACTTGTATAGACAATATAATTACAAATACTGCATATGAAAGCAGCAATTGCATCACAGTAGAAACTAGTCTGTCTGATCATAAAGCACTATTCATTACCTTTTGTAATGTAAACATAAAAAATGCAAAAACTAAAAGATATAAGACCATGCGGATGTTTATTGATGAAAACATAACAAACTTTAAGGATCATCTATCAGATGTAATCTGGTCCTTTGACATACCACGAACTGTAGACAAAAATTTTAGTACATTTTTAACTAATTTTTTTACCACTTATAACCACTGTTTTCCTAAAATAACATACAAACAAAAACATAAAAAGCTTTTGCTAAATTGGTGTACCCAAGGCATTAACGTATGCAATGCATGAAAAAGATTATTGTATAGACTTACCAAACAATCAAATAATTTAGAGGTAAAAAACACTATCTACTCTACAGTAAAATTTGCCAAAAAGTCAAAGAAAGCAAAACAAATGGCTATAGAAAAATATATAAAAGAAGCTCAAAACAAAAATAAAGCATCATGGTAGTTAATCAAATGAGAATTAGGTCTTCAAAATAAACAAAAATCTGAATTGCAAAACAATATCACAATGGGCATGGCTGAATCTTTAAACCATTATTACACAAATATACCAAACGAAACTCGCAAAACATCTCCATGTATGCACGTAGCTCTTAAAAAAGTGCAACAGTTAAATTAATTCACCACCCTTTAATCTTGGTTATATAACAACAAACAATGTAAAAAGTGTTATCTCTGCTTTAAAATCGAAAAACTCAAGTGAATGGGATGAGTTGCCACTTAGGCTAGTAAAAATAGTGAAGGATGTAATAAGTGAACCACTTTGCCAAAATATTAAACCAATCATTTCATTTAGGAGTTTTTCCAGAAAGAATGAAATATGCATTGTACAAAGGAGGTACATATGAATATAGCAACTATCGCCCTATATCAGTCTTGACCAGTTTCTCGATAATATTAGAGAAATTAGTATATGCCAGGCTAAAAACCTTTCTAGAAAATAATAAAATACTAAATGATTGTCAGTATGGCTTTAGAAAAAACCTATCAACAATTACAGCAGTAACTAAAATGGTAAATGAAATAGCGCTACATTTAGACTTACAAAAAAATACAGCCGCAGTAATTTGCGATATCTCAAAAGCATTTGACTGAGTCAGTCATGAAATTCTCCTAAAAAAAGCTTGAGTACTACAATATCAAAGATCAAAACCTTCATTGGTTTCAATCATACCTATCAAATCGCAAACAAAGAGCAATCATCAAATGCAGCCCAGGAACATATAAATCACAATGGAGAAGTAATACAAATGGTGTTCCGCAAGGGTCAGTGTTAGGTCCTCTGCTATATATACTGTATACAAATGACTTACCTCACAGTATAAGTGGGAATCCAATAATGTATGCAGATGACACCTCGGTTATCTTACAAAACACTAGTCATCACAAATTACAAACCGATATAAACAACACAATAAATAACTTGGATTAATGGTTCACTTGCAATGGAATGAACTTAAATAAAACAAAATCTAGTATCCTACAATTTAAAACTAATGTTTATGCAAATTCAAGTCAAGACGAGTTAGTAAATGAAATGACTAAAGGCTGCAGCAAAATATTAGGAATATACATAGATGAATATCTAAAATGGAACATCCATATGGAATATGTAACTAAGAAACTGAACTCAGCCTGTTTTAATATGATGTGTCTGACAAATATAATGAATATAGAAACAAAAAAGGTAGTTTACTATAGCAAATTCCATTTGATCTTGACCTTTGGTATACTATTATGGGGAAATGCACCTGGATGGGAAACAGTTTTCAAAATTAAAAAAAAATAATATGCATTATGTTACAAGCCGACTTCAGAGACTCGTGCAGACCATTATTTAAAAAGCTAAAAATCTTAACTATGCCCTCAGTATATATCTTAGAGTTGTTTAACTATGTACATAAAAATTATGACAATTTCATAGAAAAACAAACCTGACATCACTACAATACCAGAAGAGAAACTAGCATCAAATTTCCAATGCACAAACTAACACTATATGAAAAAAAACCCCTACTGCATGAGTATAAAGGTATACAACAAACTGCCACAACCAATTAAAGATATAAAGATTCCAAAATTGTTTATAATGAGAGTTAAAGAAATATTACTGAAACAACATATTACTCCATTCAAGAATTTATGGACGACACAATATTATCAACATTACACTAGAAAACTCTTTGTAAGTTTCAATATATGATACAAATAATACAGGGTAAGCTAAAAGACTCCAAACCGCCTGCACAGTGTTTTTTCTGTCCGCGTCCTCAGCGCTCGTCTGCTGCTGTCATAGAAAGGTGCTGATGAAACCATTCAACACTTTTAAAACTACTTTTAAATAAATCAGTCAAATTAACTTCTGAGGATGGGAACAACCGTTTCCCGAAACATGTTAAGTGAGTAAACTTAAGTGATGTTAGTGTAACAATTCCGACTCACCTTTAAATAAATTCAATACACATCACTGTTTCTACCTTCTTTTCATTACAATATCAACGTACTTTTAAAGACTTTACTTACCAACTTTATGAAAGGAAATGCTGAAACTGGCCACCGTTGTTGTCCATACATTTTTGCCACATCTTTAGGAAACTATCCATCGTGGAATTTTCCAAACGATGACCGATGTCATTGTAATGTTTTTTCGGTAAGAACCGAACGCCGTCTTTTAGATTTCTTAGCCTGAAATTTACTCTATAGTTCATGATTGTTGTACGGCCTGAAACTTTTACACCTGGAAATCTTTCTGCAAATTGTACTTTCCTTGGCCAGCTGACCGAGTTAACACATACAAATCATAAATAAATACATGCTGTGCAGTAGAAAACATTTACTGAGCCATAATATACTTTGTGACTAAGTACAGGACAAAATAATAAATAACTCGTAATAGCTGAACTACATCACATCACTGTCAACTCAAAACTACACTTCACACTGCACACAAAACCACAACAGCTTGACTTTGTTTATAGCAGCAGTGTGTTACCATGTTTTTATCATATTTCCATACGCCCAGTGGAAAAACACCGCGCAGCCGGTAATATTGCTCATAAAATACCCCTTCGGGGTAACTTAAAACATAAAGTGTACAAGAGAAACCCACATACCCTGGAAGAATTAAAACAAAATATCCGCCAGGAAATTTCTCAACTACGGCGAGTGATAGATAGTTACCTAAAGAGGTGCCAAAAATGTATGAACAACGATGGTGGCCAGTTTCAGCATCTCCTTTCGTAAAGTTGGTAAGGAAAGCCTTTAAAAGTAGTTTTAAAAATGTTGTATGGTTTCATTCGCGTCTTTCTATGATAGCGGCAGATGGCAATGAGCGCAGTGGACGCGGACAGGAAAAACACTGCACAGGCGGTTTGGAGTCTTTTGGCTCACTCTGTACTATGTATATAATTTGTTAATATGTACATATTAGGATTAAGTTGTTCCATTTCCCTTTTGTTAGAAAAACTAGCATGCTTTCATATTTTCAACCTAGTTTTTAAGTAACTTCTGACGAGTCACCAGTTTACGAGCTTAAACTCATACTGTAAGTGTTATGTGACAATAAAGATTCTATTATATTCTTTGCGCTATTCAGTATTTGTCACACATGTGGTGGGCTTGTCACTGAAAGAAAATCTAACACACAACGGGCATTAGTAAGAATTATAACTCATTGTATGAATGGGTACACTTATGAGCGATGTTCTGGAGGTGAAAGTGAAATTTTGAAAAGTAAAGTCTGCATAGCGTCAGCAGTGTATCTTTGCGGAATGATGTTAAACTGTTTTTTGGTATTCTGAAAAGCAATGAAACTTATTTTTTTCTGAATCATGTTTTTATAGACTTATTAAAAATTTGTTTCCCTTTCTGTACACAAAGCTTGATTAAAAAAAAAAAGTAATTTTGCAATTCCCATGAATGATTCAAATTTGTTTATATGGAGATGGACATACAGTACTACCCGGGGTTTTCTACTAAATATGCAACATGTTCTATAATGAATTTGGCAACAAACAAAATATTAGACTTCATAATTGTACAGGGAGAAAGTATTAGCCGGTGATATTGGTGCTTGCAAAAATATACTGACTTCTATGAATGAAAATCTGGCCACAGAATTATTCCTGACAGACATGCGGGTATTAGAGGTTTGATGAAAAAGAAATAAATACACACAAATTTGACGTATGACATCATACTAAATCCCTTAAGAAAATGCTTAGTAATATTTTAAGATCATTGGTCCTTCATGAATGGAAGCTTTCTATTCATAATCAGATCTGCTACTTGTGTACTGTGATAGTGTTCTCCTAAAGGAAAGGTTTACATAATTCTAAATCATATTACTAATGTCCATAATTGGCTAGGTTTTGAGAAATTTCATTCTTGTGCTCATGATGTGTTGAGCGAAAAAAAAGTTAAAAAAACAAGCTGACTATGTAAGAATTTCACAGAATACCTAAAATGACTTGTGCAGTATCATAAAGAATGCAAGATTTTTAAATGACATTACCATATCAATCATTTTCATCATAAGGAAGCCTTGAATCCTTGAAGTATGTCCCAATATTTTTTCATTTCCAGGCATATACGTCAGATCAGTGATAGCTGCTGTAGATAATAATTTTCACCAGGTGAGAAAAGTGGTGGACAGTTCCATGGAATATTTTAAAATGGCTGGAGGATGGATGTATAAAAAGAAATATGAGAAAAAACTTATGGGTGTAGTACAGTCTCAACTTAAATGATCCACCCTGTGTGTACATATGCGTTTTAGAATTTGACTGATTAACCTTAAGGGATTACACAGGGGTGTTGGGGGAGCAATTGGAGATAAGTGCACTTATGGTTCCACAGTGCATGTTTTTGTGCAATAAGCCAAAATAAATTAGAGCTGGTATGCCACCAATACCACCTGAATGGTATATGCAAGCATTTGCTGCAGTGCTAAGAAGTGTACATGTGTGGTTCAGAGGTAAAGTAGGAAGTTCTTAGTCAGTGACACGAGATTCCAAGTTCAAGCCCTGCCGAATGTTTCTATCTCAGTCTTTTTTTTTATTTTTGTTCAAGTTATTGATTGTAAAGGATATGGAATACTGCACTGCTCCATTTATTACTACCGCTGCTGTTAACTGTAATGAAGCAAATCAAATGAATGAATTTTGAACAGGAATGTACAACATAAGATACTGTAATGTTGTAAACATACACATGATATGTAATCAGGAGCCTTTCTGGAGGTGGCTTTAAAAATGGCATTACCATGACATGGGCCTAATACGAGTTTCCGACCTCAACATGAAGATGGCAGCACTCGTATTTCATTGTTCATCTGTTGACAGTTACTCACCAAAGTTTCAGCCATTTTGGACGCTCAGTTGTTATGTAACAGTCGTTTGAGTGAGGTGATGTGAGTGTTTTTATGAAAATGGACAAAATCGAGTATCGAGCTGTCATTAAATATTTGTTTTTGAAAGGCAATACGCCTATGCAAATCAAAGATGAGTCGGATTCTGTGTATGCGGACTCTGCACCATCATTTACCAAAGTGAAATTTTGGGCAGCTGAATTTAAACGTGGCCGTAAGAGTTTGGGAGACGATGAACATGATGATGGGAATACATTATATAGATGGTTTCAAACGCCCCTGTCATGTTGGAACCACATATGGCATTGGAGGACTAACGGAATGACCTCTAGAAACCCAGGTAGAATATGAATCAACTGGCAATACGCGTGTCCATTTAGCCGAGGTGGAAGAAGATATGGACCAACAAGGCAACTGGAAATTTTGCGAGCCCAAATGTTCATGCCGCACACGTACTGACTGCTCCTCTGCACAATGGCAAGTGGATTACCATGGCTCCACACATGGCTGTTTTTCTGGTTGAATGCCATTCCATCCCTTGTAAAGCTACACTCATCAGTGAAGAGCACTCAGAAAAGAAATCAGGCTGTTCAATGTTCTGTTCAGGACCCAGTTGCAGAACTGCATTCGTTTACTGAAGTTTGCTGGTGTCAAGGACTGTACTTTCAAAAGTTGGAATGGATGGAGTAGGTCTTCTTGCACCACCCACCATATACTAGAATGATGTGTGTCCATTGTATGTGCAATAGCACGTGTACTAGCTGAAGGGATGTCCTGAAATCTGAGCACGTCTTCCTCAAATACCAGAGTGAAATGTATACTCTTGCACCCTCCAAGATCTAGTTTCCCTTAGACGGTGAACAGATTGAAAAATTGAGGGGTGTGGATGATGTCTGTTAGGATATCTTCCTCTGTAAAGTTGCGCAGCTTCATACATGTTGCTTTTAGCTTTCCTGTAAACAAAATGCATGTCTGTTACCTTCTTAAAACTAATCAATAGCCATTATTCCACTGAATATGATCAACATAACTCAAAGGACACAGCAAGACTGTCAGCCGTAGTAGCCTTCAGATTCGCTCATGAGCTCAAATATTGCAGCTGCACTATGCAAACAGGAATATTCCAAGTGTTCCTATGCAATAGATTTAAAGAGTATAATAAACCCTCTTTGGAAAGGACTTTATTCACTAAAGCTAAATTTTTTTTCTCTGTATTATTCAGAAATTAAAATTACCATTGCTATTCGCATATGCATGCACCTCTCATCTTAAATACAGAAAGAAAAACAAAAGTTACTTAACAGAGGGAATCAAACACAACACTATTTCACTATAGTCAATGATGTTGCCAAGTGAGCCTTCTGTGTGAGTGGCAACAGGCGCTTTCATAGGTATATTTGACTTTCTGCAAATTTATAGGAGTGTTGTTATCTTGTGATTCACTGGCACTTCCCAAAAGGAAAGTATTTCAGAAAATCAGAGTTCACAAATGGGAATGCTCACTGTTAGCTGTTTCCATATATCTGAAGAAGAAATATGCTTTTTTACAGTCTTGGAACTGAATAAATAAAGCTTAAGCATGAATGTGGCTGCAATTTGCCTTGCACACTAGTTATTTCTTTTCCAGAGCTAACAGCACATTCTTTCAATTCATAAGCACAAAGCGTACGAGTCCCAGGTCATGGTAATACCATTTTTGCCACCTCCATAAAGGATTCTGATTACATATCATGTGTATGTATAGAACATTACAATGTCTTATGTTGTACGTCCTTGCTCAAAATTCATTTGTTTGATTACATTTGACAACAGTGGTAATAACATATGGAGCAGTGCAGTATTCCATATCCTTAGCAATCAACAATTTGAAGAAAGAAAATTAAAACAAACAAAAAGAGAGAGAGAGAGAAACATTCGGCAGGGCTTGAACTTAGAATCTGGTGATGCTGGCTTGAGAACTCCCTACTTTACCACTGAGGGACACCACATGTACCCTTTTTGGCAGTGCAGCAAATGTTTGCATATACCATTGAGGTGATATCAGTGGCGTACTGCTCAAATTTATTTTGGCTTATTGTACAAAATGTGGGATTATAAGTGTCCTATCTCCAATTGTTCCCCCAACACCCCTCTATAATTCCTTAAAGTTAATTGGTCGAATTCTGAAACTCTGTGTGTGTGTGTGTGTGTGTGTGTGTGTGTGTGTGTGTGTGTGTGTGTGTGTGTGTGTGTGTGTGTGTGTGTGTGTGTGTGTGTGTGTGTGTGTGTGTGTGTGTGTGTGTGTGTGTGCGCGTGCGTGCGTGCGTGCGTGCGTGCGCGCGTGCGCGCGCGTGCGTGCTTTTTTATATAAATACAGTATGATAGGATCAGTTTCAACGATTGGTCTGAAGCAAATGAATAAATACTGTGATGAATGGAATCTGAAAGTAAATCAAGAGAAGACTCAAATTATAGTGTTTAAAAAAGGAGCCAAACTGTGGAAGAATGGAGAGACGGAATATAAAGTGGTCAGAGATTGTTTATATTTAGGGGTTAAAATGGATGGGGGTGGAAAATGGGAGAAACAGAAGAAACTGGTGTTGACAAAGGGGAAAGGGGCAATGTCAGTGATTACAGGATGCAAATATAGAATACCAGATATAAATGTTAACTGGCTAGAGAAAATATATAACACAGTAGTTGAAGCAAAAATGTTATATGGAAGTGAAATATGGGGAGTAGAACGAGGCTGAGAAGATATAGATATGGTACATAGGAGTTTTTGCAGAGAAGTTTTAGGCCTGCCAAATGCTACAGTTAAGGAATTTGCTGTAATTGAAATGCAGAGTGGGGGGAAAGGGGTAATAGCTCTTAAATATTGGTACAGACTATTAAATTTAGAAGAGAAGAACTTGTTGAGGCAGTGTTTGGAATTCCAAGAAAGGAGCTTAAAGATATATGTGTGGAGTTATAGTGCGAGGGTGGTCTGAAAAGTTTCCGACCTAATAAAGATACAAGACATTTTTCAGAATTTTTTTTTTTTTTTTTAAATTTTTCAACATAGTCTCCTTGTAACTCTACACACTTCTCCCAGCGATGCTCCCATCTCTGTAACCCGTCCAAATAGTACTCGGCATTTTTCTCTGCAAAATAATTGTTCACGAAGGTGATTGCCTCTTCATTTGACGAAAATCTCTGTCTGAGCGCAATTTTCAGATGAGGGAACAAAAAGAAGTCACTTGGGGCTAGATCTGGTGAGTAAGGTGGATGGTCAAGCAGTTCAAACCGTAATTCATGGATTTTCGCCATTGCAACCGCTGAGGTGTGAGACGGTGCGTTGTCTTGGTGCAACAGGATTTTCTTTTTCTGCAAATGTGGCCGTTTTTCCGCAATTTCTGCCTTCAGCTTGTCAAGTAATGATGCATAGTATGCTCCTGTAATGGTTTTTCCTTTTTGAAGATAATTGATTAAAATAACTCCATGACTATCCCAAAAAACAGTTGCCATCACTTTCCCAGCCGAAAAAACAGTTTTTGCTTTCTTTGGAGCCGGTTCCCCCTTTGCAGTCCACTTTTTGGACTGTATTTTTGTTTCGGGCGTATAATGGTGTATCCAAGTTTCATCTACATTAATTAATTGGTGCCAAAACTCGGATTTATTGCGCCTAAACTGCGTCAATAGAGCATTGGAAATGTTCATTCGAACACATTTTTGGTCAAATGCGGCACCCAACGTGTGGACAGCTTTCTCATGTCTAAATGTTGATTTAATATGTGACAAACACGTTCTTTTGACATGTTCATAGCCTCTGCCCTCTCCCTCACTTTAATTCGGCGGTCGTCTAGCACCATTTGGTGAACTTTGGCAATGTTTTCGTCGGTAGTTGCAATTTTTGGACGTCCCGAACATTCGTCTCCCAAGCTCTTACGGCCACATTTAAATTCAGCTGCCCAAAATTTCACTGTGGTAAATGTTGGTGCAGAGTCCCCATACACAGAATCCAACTCATCTTTGATTTGCGTAGGCGTATTGCCTTTCAAAAACAAATATTTAATGACAGCTCGGTACTCGATTTTGTCCATTTTCATAAAAACACTCACATCACCTCACTCAAATGACTGTTACATAACAACTGAGCGTCCAAAATGGCTGAAACTTTGGTGAGTAACTGTCAACAGATGAACAACGAAATTCACTAGCTTTTATTTACGAGTGCTGCCATCTTCATGTTGAGGTTGGAAACTTTTCAGACCACCCTCGTATACAAACTAATTTGGAAAATAGTGGTCTGGGAGAAATTTGGAGAAGGAGGGAAAATAATGTTAAGGGTTTTTGGAAAGAAGCTAGCAGAGGTTTGAAAATATAGAGATACAAAATTTATTTAGTAACATTGGGAAGAAAAGTTCCTTGGAATCATATATATTAATAAAAAATGTACGGGCTAGAGAACAGTATGTGGATAACTCAAATAAGGAACAAAGAGAAAGTATAGCCTGGGTACGAGCAGGTGTATGGAGACTAATAGGAATGAGAAATGGGTTCCCACAGAACCAGTGTCCAATATGTGGGGAAAGAGAAGATTTAGAACATATCGTTTTTGATTGTAAAGGTACACAGCATTGGAGAAAGCAAGTTATAAATGGGAAATGGTTAAAACTGGACAGGAAAGTAGCTTTAAGCAAGATTTTTTAACAAGGATAGTAAAAAGATGGAGTACCTGTCCAAAGTAAAAAAGAAATGGTTATGGACAATAAAAAGAGATGTAAATTAAGTTCATCATGTGATGTTAAGTTATGTAATTATATTATTATTATTATTATTATGATTATGATTATTATTATTATTATTATTATTATTATTATTATTATTATTATTATTATTATTATTATTATTATTATTATTAAACACCATTTTTTATGTTATAATTAAAAGTGTAGTATGGGTAGAATATGGCAAGATAACAGCTTGGCTGATGTATAGCCATATTCTAAGGAAGATTGCTAGCACAAATAAATAAATAAAATACAGTATGAGTATTTGAATTTGCAACCGTTTATGCAATATCAGAGTATCTATGACTACTAAAGGTATAAAAAGTAACTAACTTGATCCTTTGGTAATGAAAATACCCTAAAAGTAACTAATTTAGGCCTATCGGCCATAATATTAATGAAAACTTCCCCTCTGTTTTCCTATATTACTCAAGTTAGGAGTACCAGGATTGCAGGTTGCTGTTATGCTGTAAACCATTGATTTCACAAGCCTTATTTCCTGTCAGCATGACCAAAATTAATGGTGTAAAGAACACATTTGATTTTAATTATATTCATTTGGCTGCACACTAATGTGAATCACATGATAATGCTTGCATGAAGTTGTACTCAAGAAGTTGCCAACAACGGTTTGTTTTTCTTTTAGAGAGGTCCTTCAATAGGCTTCATATCAAAGACCTATCTGTTTTGTAACCAATAGGCTTGTTCCAACAAACTCTGAAACTATTCATGTATTGCATTCATGCATTTCAAGATACAAATATATAGATACAAGTATAGATCAAGATACAAGTCTTGATGTATGTAGCAATCTGAAACAGTGCATAAAAATGTCATGATCCCTAAATGATCTTGCCATTGACAAAATGCAGTGATGACGGAAGACCGAATCCCCCTTCAAGCTTAACTTAATTTTTTTTTATTATGAGGATCATTTGAAAGGTCCTCAGAATGAAGCATAAAATGTGACATATTTTTAAAATTATTCTTATTACTTTCTCTGTAAGTAAGTAGGGGAAGTATTGCATTCCATGCAAAACTTTGATACCGAGATTTCACCAGAAATACATGTTTTAGGACTACCTAAATCCAAGAAATGCATTTTTAGGAAAAGATCTCTGTCTGTGCGTGTGTGCATGCTTGGGTGTGTGTCCCTAAAGTTTCACTACAAGTGTATCAATGTAGTTTGATTAAATTGGATGAAGTAAATATTATTAGAGGTGTTGGAAAATGCTTTTGTTTTTCAATGATTTGTTTTAACATTTAAAAAGTGTATTATATTTTTGTTTTGTATAAGCATCAAACTGGCCAGCGTTACATTATATGACTATATATAAGTGCGTGAATTATATTTGTGAAATAAAATTTTATTTATTACCTTGATTCTAATAGTACCAAAAATCTGATGATCATTGTAAATAAATCATGGTAAGAATCACTGCATTGGCTGCTATCAGTCACCTCTTTTTTGTACATTTGTGGAGTCTGTTTTTTGACACTATGTCACACTTTAATTTTTGAGGGACTAGTTTCGGGAGCAGTTACTTCCATTTTGAATCTCGGGGGTGCAACTGTCATTGCTGGTTGTAGTTGATTGCAGCCTTCTCTCTGGTGGTGGAATGATGAACTACTTTGTTAAGGTGTTATTCCAGAGTCTGAAAGGCATTACCGTGAACTGCCATAGTCCATGTCCAGTGGAAAAATTACTGTGCGCCTGCTAAGTGTCCAGGGTGTTGTCAATCTGTTGCATGGAAAGCAAACTTTATTAGTGATGTTATTCAGCTTCTGATAGTCAATGTAGAAGTATACTTCTTTTTTACTAGCACCACTGGTGAGGACCACGTGCTATCAGAATCCTCTATTATACCTCCGGTCTTCTTGTCTATTTCTTGATCCTCGGCTGGGTACGCCTGCAGTCTGCCTTTAGGTGTCTGGGCTCTCTGCAACTCCAGCATGTAGATCTCCTGCCCCCACTTCTATTGCGGTTGGTGCCAACTATCATTGCATGGGTTTGGCTCTTCCAGCTGTCATCTATGCTGCTTCAATGCGGAGAGCAGTTGCCAGGCTGGTATTGACATTGCCAGGAGAAGCTGCTGTTCTATCTCCTGATCTCTTATACCACTGATCAATTCTTGAGCTGTCTTTTTTGAAATAAAGACTGTTGGAAAATCTGTCAAAGCCAGGAGTGCCAGCCATGGCAAATTCTTGTAATGTCTCTCACGGTTATTGCTCTCCTACCTTCAGTTGGTGCCGGTAAGTGGCAGCTAGGCAATGTTCTGCAAAGCGCCTCTCCAACAGTTTAATCAGGTTGTTGACTGAGTCTCTGGTAGGGAAAGTGCAAAAAGTTCTGGCTGCTTGCCCCTGCAAGGCATTCAAAAACTGTCTCTTCTCCACCAGCATCCAACCATTGTGGATAGTAATGGCCTCAAACTGCTGTTTAGATACTACCCATGATGAAGTGCCATTGGATTTCAGAGACTTCACTGCTTTTGCATTACCTTCTACAACTTTGGCATGGATCTTGCTTTCTGTCACAGCATATCCCCTGCACTGTGGCATTCATCAATTTCTTATTTTCTTTCATCTGCTGGTCTAGTGGTTCTTCTTGATCTAGATACCCTTCCAGCATATTTATGTTGTCTTCAATTTCATTTAATTTCCTCTAACTTCTTTGCAATATCATCTTTTAAGTCTTTCACTGTAACATTTATCTCAGATTTTACACAGTTGATGTCAAAACCAACTTAGGATTTCATTTGCTCCATTTCGCTCTGAAGTCATGACCAAGTTCAGGTTTTATTTATTCTATTTTGTTGTTCTTTTTTGCCTCTTATTCTTTCCAGATTTCATTTCAGTTTCCATCTTCTCCATCTGACTAATAATGTTTTAAGGATTTCCTCTATGTTGGCTTTTAAATCCTGATTCTGACACCAGTGACTTAGTTCAGTTTTCACTGTCACTTCACTTTTCTTTTCTTGCACTAACTTTGAAATAGAACATGGTGAAGCACCTCTTTTTTACCCCGTTATCACTTACTAGTGTGTCAAACACAGTACTTGTGTTCTCTCTTCCGAATGTTCACTAACTGTTGACCCACTGACATGGGTAGTCCGAGGTTATAAAATGGGAGAATTCTGCCACGACTAGGACCCTGAGAGTTTTTCTTTATCAGATTTCCCTCAGTCCTCATAACTGACATGCCGGGGAGGTACTCTGAATTTAGGCCTGGAAGGTCATTTCATGTATTGGTGTCCACTGCCTATGGTGCCATATGTAGTAAGAACAGACATTAAACACTACGGATCTTCCAGTTGCTGGCTAGCTGTCGAACATAAGATTGCGAGTGCAGCTCACAGAGCAGCATTCGCCATACATCACAACAATATCAACCAACTCCATACACTGGCTGACCACAAGTACATTTGCTTAAATGTAGCTGCAAGGGTTTCTGGAAGCTTTGTATGCTACCAAGAGGTAGGGGAGATCAGTTTTCGCAACTATGCTATTCTGGATTAGTCATCCAGAAGCTTCGGGAGCTGCCCCTCTCTGTCTCAACTAATCATGTTTCGGCCAGCACTTAAGGATATGCCCTGCTATCCACCTGCCTTCGTCAAAATATCCTATTTCTTGCATTCTATGAAAAAGTTCAGATACCTGACAAACAATTTTACTCTGGCCATTTTTCATTTACTTCAATAAGACAAAGCATGTTATGCTCTTGTTCTATATTCCTACAAGACTGCTTGATAAATGTATTCGTATTTTTCAGATTTTTACTTTATCAGGTACCTGGTAGGTAGAGAAGGTATTGCATTCCACCTGAAAATTAAACATTGAGATTTCACCAGTAATACACAGTTTGAAGCCCCCTGAATCAAAATAAAGCATTTTTAGAAAAATGTCCGTATATGTGTCTGAAGAGAATAACTTTAAAACAAAAAGTAGGTCCAGTACGTTCCAAAGATGTGACACGATTATTTAAAAAATATCCCCCCACCCCAAACTACCCTTTAAATGGAACATTTAGCAAAATTTTTGTATTTTCTAAAACTGGCTCTAACAATTTTGACTATAATACCATATATCAAAGATATTTACATGACAAATAAAATGTATATCTTGAATTTTCTGGGGATAACCTGTGAAGTTCTCTTCTTTTGGAGGGAATCTTGTATAATCTTGTTTAACTGCTAATCATTAAGTGTTATACGAAAACATACTGCACAAAAAATGTAGATCTCTTTAAAACACAATTTATTTCTAATAACTTTTTTTGTAGCATAAGACATTTCTGAAATATCCATTATTAATGGCTATAATTGTTCAAGGCCCTGTTATGCTTTTAAAATCCTGTCGATTTTCAGTTGTTTCTCGCGGTTGCATGGAAAGAGTATGGAATTTCAAGGCTAGCATATAGCATTCCAGTTCTTAAATATTTGACTGTTGCTGTTCCCTTTGTATCTATAACAAAATGTGTAATGTAGCTATTTCTGCAAAGGTTTATCTTGGTTTTAATGAAGTAGAGAGAAAAATAAGCTTTAGGAAGCATAGTTTTATACCCATTAATAAAGGATATAGGGTGGAGAAAGCATGTGAATGTAACACCTATTTATTGTATTTGCCAACACCATCCATTTAAATTTCATGGACGGTATCAACCTTGGCCTGACTGCTCTTCTACTGATTCTAAATGAATTGGCTATTTCCCAGCCATGTAGCTGTATCTTCAATTTTTGCTTAAAAATGTGTTCTACCTCTTGCCAAGTTCTGTTTTCTTGGGCTCCAAAAATGACAATGTTAAATTTCCTGCTATTTGTTTCCATTTTTTCTAGCCTCATTCTTTTGTCGTGATTTACAAGATCTTGTTCCACTCTTTGCTGATAGCTAGGTATCGGATTTGTATGTACTAGAAATATATGCTCAATCATTTTGAAAATATGCATTGGGTATACACTGAAATTATTAATTCAAAGCTTTTGGTTCTTATAATGTGCATTCTTCCTTAGACATCATTCTGCTCATTGTAATATGACTTGCAGCATATAATTATAATTTTATCCAAATTCTCAGATGTTTATGGGTTAACATAGGTTTGTGTGCTAAGAAGGATCCCCACATCTTCTGCATACTTTAAAGGATCACTCTTAAGTTTACTCTGAACCTCAATAAGAAATGATAAGGACTTAATTATTTTCTTACTAATGTGTTTAAATATTAATTTAAAATTAATAATTTAAAGATATGCTCGATGCAAAGAAAAATAATGACATATGTAGCAACATTGGAAATGCAGGGACAAAGTGTGGATTTGTATGATGTGTAGGCTGAATTTCTTGTAAATATACGGTTGTGCCTTCTAAACATGCAATGCAGTTGTTTTATTTTGCTAGTACAAATGCAGCACACAGAGAACGGAAGTTTTTGAATAGTTTTCTGCGTACTTTAATTGGGTGGACTACAGACTATAGTGACAAGTCGATCAAGCTCATTGTTGAACTGAATTTCACTGCTTGGCTATTCCTAAGCAAACAAGAATTGGAGTGATGAACTATCAGATAACACTGGCGCCCTGATGTCACCGTGTATGTACTGCAATACCTGGTATCACAACCAAAGTGTGCTGTCTAGTCATTAGCACAATTTTTTTAAATCTCAATGCTTCTATTACGAGTATTTTTGGAGAAATGTGTTTCTGTTAAATGGACGGCATTTGCTGTTTGCTTAAGACTCAGCTGAAATAAACCTTAGGTACCTTAAATTTTTTTGTACATGAATTCAATCCTTCGATCCTTATTCTCTGCAAAGTTTTCGATGACCCTTTCCACAAATTCATAGCTCCTAGATGAAGATTTAACTGTGCTTTTCTCAATTGCTAAAATTGACAAATTGGACAATCTTGCATTAGTCACTGTATTTCGAAATGTTTTCACACGCTTCAAAGTACTCATACTTTCACATGAAGCTGTTGTTGTTGGAATGCTCAAAATCAGGGAAAGTAATTTCACAGTATCTGGCAGAACTTCTTTTATCAGTTATCAAATGCTTAAAGAGGTCCGTAGGTGGTAACTGTTTATCCTCGCAACTATATATCTATGATAACTCTATCTGTAATTTATCTTTTAAGAAGAATGGGTACTTCTTAATTAAGCTTTCAAAGCCCTTTGGATGGCTGTATTGTGTGAACTTTCCTTTGTTCAAAAGTTCAATGAAATTTATTTCCTGGAAATCTGTAAACCTTACTTCCATTTGAACTGTGATACAATCAGATATTTCAAAAGATAGCCTTCTTAATCTGCTTGTATGAACTTAACTTCATCTTTGTCCTCACTGTCTTTGTTTCTGTGAGAATTGCTGTTCATAAGATTAACAGATTTTTTTCTGAGTTGTCTAATAGACAATTTTATATTTCAATTTGGCATCTATTAATATCTGCACTCTTCTTCTGAAGAATGTCAAAGCACTTGAATATACAAATATTCTGTTGAAGAAATGCAGCAAAAATACAAATGTATGGTCATTCACATTTTTAATGATTCCCAACACAATATTTGCCTTCGGATTCCATTACATTTTTCAAGGTGCCTTTAACTCAGCAGTGTCATAACACCCCATCTTGTTTCACAGGGACTAGGTAATTTAAAACCCCATTCTCTTCTTTCAGAAGGTCAGCTGAAAAATGTATGTATTCCAGTGAGCCTGCAACAAATAATTTTATTTCTATAATTTGGGAGACCAGATTCAGCTGATGAGCGTAGCAATGTATTGGGGTAAAGTTCTTTAATAAGAGTGTGAACGCCTCCAGACCTTACTGCTAGTCCTGTACAACCATAATATGTTCGTGGTATTAGCTTGTTTTTCTCTATTTTCCAAGTGTTTAAGAGCACATCTACTAAACCTTTTGCTGTTCTGTCTTTTGAAATATCATAAAATCCAACAAAACTTTCTTCTACTTCACCAGATTGAACATTAGCATAGCGCAAGATGATTTGACTCTTGCTAGACACGTCAGTGTCTCTCTCGTCTGCTTGAAATGATACAAAAAAATTGTTTTCAATTTTCAACAAAATCTGTTCTTTAATTACATCAGTAATATATTGAATCAGCTTATTCTGTATCTCAGAAGTGCCCTTAAATAAAGTAATCTTCCTCAGCTAAAACTTCTAAAGTCTCTAAATATTTCTCTTTGTTTATAGATCATGACCATGAAATGCTAGTTGGCACTCATTCTATTATCATGTTTGTCATATACCAGAAAGTTAAACTGATGCTTGTAACCAACAAAGCGAGAATGGACTACAAACATTATCTTACCTATATGGATGCACTTGCATGCTTTCAAAGAATAATAAATATCCTTATAGTTATGGGCTGCATGTAATACCGGAAAAAGTGTGGGAGGCATTTGAAATGGGTCAAACAGAACTAAAATTCAAATAGTAAGTTTGATGTTTAATGTTATTAACCAAAATCTAAGACATGCCACTTTTATAAGAATTCTGACATTGAGAGTTAAAAGTTATGGCACCAGCATTCAAGATTGGAAAGGTGGCATCAACTTATCGCAATCTTTACTCATTTTAAAATTTATAGCTAAAATGTAAATTCCTGATTCAGTTAAATTCACTACATTCAAAGGTTTGCCTATGACTATATCCCTATTGGTTTATATGTAAAATAAATTTGTTGATCTTTGCATTGAACTTCCCCTCAGCATTAAAACGCAGCAGCTGATAGTCTGCCGGGCAATAGGACCTCATTGAGTTCTTGTGTTTTTGCTTTGCTGCTGCAATGTTGCATCAGGATATGGATTTTGTTGCAGCATGTCTTTTCCACCAAAGAAGCAGCAGCGAAGGTCTACTTCTGAGTCATCAAGATTTGGTCTTGTAAGCCGAGCAAAACGAAGCTTGGATTATGGACAGAGGAAAACTTTGTATAGAAGGTGAGTGTGAGGTATTTTTTATAAGTATTGTACCAAATGGACATTAAAGAAATTTAGAACATATAATTAGAAGGTTGAAGTTATGTGATAATGTGTGAAATGTCGAAGAATACAATTAATTAATAATGGTAGTTTTGAAAAATGAAGGAAAAAATGTTAGTAGTGTTTTGAGTGATGGATGTGGCATATGGTAATATAAGAATTTTATTTGGAAGTAGGGGGTGTAAGAGTGGAGAATATAATCATTATAGGGGCAGTGTGTTTGGATTAATTCTCTAAATCAAATTATTCTTTGAAACTACATAGAGCCAATTCAAACATAATACAAAATGTATGAATGTCTAACTTTTGTGGTTGATATGGGACACAAGGATTTTCTGGAATGTGAATTGGAACCTTACTTTTGTAAAATTTTGCAAGTATAATGAAATGTAAGTGAATTCCATGTTAACTGGCATTGCATTTGCTGGTGTTTTTAAACACTGTCAGATTTACCAAAGCAAGTAATAACTAAATGGTGTAATTGCTCTGTGAAAATTAGTCAACTACGTCGTGAAAATATACTTATGAGGCCTTAGATTTGTGTAAAAAATAGGTCCTCAAAACTGACAATACAAGGAAGAGAAGCACTTTTCATGAATCAAGGTTTTTCTACTAAAGCAAAAGTATTATTTGACCATAGTATTTAACAAAGTACTAGATAATGCGGTGATAGTAAGATATGTTACAGGTGATAGACATGCAATTTTTTTTTTTTAAATTTCTGTAAAGGCTAAGCATTCAGGAAACCAACTACTGTAATATCTGTTTAATTTAAAATTTATTTATATTGTTAATTGTTGGCAAAAATGTACAATGGACAAACCCCTTTAATGTGTGAAATGCTGTTTATTTGCCTTTGTAGTGTGCAATTGCAGGTAGTGATGGCACAGTGGCTTAGCCAATGCTTAGGGAGCATATAAAGATAGCATTGCACTTCTGATACCTTGCTTTCAGAGCACTGTAATTCAATATTACAGATGCAGTGACCTGAATTAAACAGCACCTGTTTGAACCCTAGAAAGACCAAGTGTAGAAATGTCAGAAGTCAGTTCAGTTCAGAAAAGAAACAGAATGATGTAACGTATGGAGAGTGTAAGAATATGCCAAAAGGAATGTATTATTTTGGCCTGTTTGAATGTGTTTGCTTAAATAATTATTAAGGAAGTGCAGAATACACAGCATCTCAAAGGGAATTAAGTCTGGAAGTGGGCATCTGGTAACCAGGTCATGTGTTGAAGCAGTGTTGGAACTGGGAACAAGGCATAAGGCAAATCACTCAGTAGTTAGGATGACATTGCGAAGTTGAACTATGGCAATGTGGCAAATAACATTGTGACAAGTGGAAATTCAAAATTAAACTTGCCATCATTCATACATATTGTCGAATACCTCACATTTATTTAATTATTATTTAACTACAGAGGAGGGCAACTCGCTTGTGAGAGGGATCGTTATTCAAACAAAGGAAACTTTAATTTAAGAGGCAACGACGAGGGCGCAGCTAAAGTTATCTCAAAAATATTCTTACACTAACATAATTCCTGGCTGAAGGGAGAGGCAAGGATTCTATTCTACTGTCATAATTAAAAACTGCAAAGGAATGGACAACTAGTAGATTTATTATAATAATGTCTTACCCCATGTGTCTGCCGGGCGAGGACGCCATATCGTAGGGCAGCTATCCGTTCACCTGACGCGAAGACTAGTCACAGAATACTGAGAAAACCCCTCTAACTTGGCGTCACTAACGCCATCCCCACCAATGAGATTGTTTCCCCTCAATCGCCCCTCCTCAGATGAACTGCCAACCTTCGACTTGGGTAACCAGAGGACGTATTACTATTACTATAATCTGTGCACATGCCACATCTCCCCCTGGCCACCGAAGTCGACGTCCTCGTCGACAGAAAGAAAATGAATACAATAAACAGGAAAAAACAAAACAAAGACATACCAAAAATGACATACAAATGTGTGATGAAGTAAAATATAACAATAATATATATGTGTGGTAAGCACCCAGCCGACGACACAATATTGCTGGGCGATGACGAGAGGCGAGGAACGTAAGTGCTGTCGACTTAGTATTGTTAATGCACTTAGCTTTAGCATCCCGCACACGCACACACCACGCTGCCTTAGTTCACAGGCACACTACACTGCGCAAAAGGGTGATGAACTGCCGTAACTGTTTGTGGGTGGGTGTAGACAGTGCCCACAACGACGATTTGTCCTGGTGTAGAATTAGCACCACTCTGGTGATGACAACAGGGTGGGCAGTCGCTGGCTTGGACTGCCCCCCGACATGGTGGCTCCTTATGCTACGGCAGTGTAGTGGCTGCCCGACAGCTTCCCTGTGGTGTTTCTTGACTTCTGGTGTGCCCTGGGGATGCTGATGCACCTTCTCGCTCTCTGCCACAGCAAAATACTAAAACAAAACCACCACACAATAAACAGGATGCTCCCACAAAGAATCACACACAAAAGAAGGGTATGTCATTTACAATTAAAGATTTTAAAGTTTGAAAAATGTACACTAAAAAAAAAAATTCTTATGACATGGGGCAAAGAAAGAGAGAAAAAAAAAATTAGTACAAATTGGCATAAGAAAGAAATTTTACAGAGTTGCCATCCAAAGTGTAACTTACAATGCTTTACAATCCAAATAACAGTAAAACAGAATCAAAATACATGAACATGACAGAAATGAAACATAACCTTGTTTTGGGATCCCAATATTACATCTCAATAACCAGCTGGTATCACTAACAAAAGAAAGTAAGTGCACTTACAAGACAGTCACACATGACGATGAAATGAACTCATTCACACTGACCATGGCCCCAAATTACACACAACACTGACTTAACTATCTACTCAAACTAGTGTATACATCACTACAAGCTACATCCACAATACATTTCTAAACTACGCCACGTGACATGCTTTCAACTACTAGTGTCCTACTCTTGTCACCAATACAACTTCTTGTCCACATCATTATCTTTCTCATCGCAGTATTAGCATCAACGCAATCATAATCATCAACATCATCAGCAGTAATAGTGCAATCTCGATCATTACTTCAAGCATCATCATCTTTCAATTTTCTCTCCAAAACAAAACATCTGCACTTACGTGTCTCATTTAACATGCTGTAAATTCAAAACATTTGACATAGGCATAACCTTCAAGAAATCACATTAACAATTCAGGAATTACACAAATAACATGACATTATAATGTTGCATCTACATCCTCAAAATGAAAATTTAAGCTGGAAAACAGGTGGTATTAACATTTGCTATCTAAGATGGTAATAAACTTGTTGCATAAACAGAGAAAAAAAAAATTATTTTCATTACATTCACTTCCATCTATATAATCTCTCGTGTGAATTCATCACACACGCTATACTGGGCACGTTACAGCAACACCAATAAGCAAAATCTCTGAAATCAGACAACTGTCGGGGTTACACTGTGGCACTTCCACCGAAGCTGACATCTCGTCTCATCTCATCTCTCCTCATCTCACATCAACACCGTCGGGGTTACTCTTTGGCACTTCCACCGAGGCAAATCTCAACTCTTATTTCTCACATAACCTCACACTACGCCATCGGGGTTACTCTTTGGCACTCCCACCGAGGCAAATCTCACCTATATCACATAACCTCAAATACACACATACATACAAACACTATTCATGCAACAATTTTCTGCAAATAAAGATCACAGCATCATTATGGAACCCAAAATCAAATCGAGTCAAAATCAAATCATATATCAAATCAAATCGAATGCAACAAAACAACATCACATCATTACTCAAAACAATATTGTCACATAACATTCCTGAAAATGAAAGCTCAATTAAGCACATAGTACACCTGAAACACATTCCTGCAGCATAACACAACAACAAAACAAATGATTTGCAGTTACCAAAACATAATTCAAAATTTAAATTACACCCACAATAATAATACACTTTTAATTTAGCAGAGACATTCATAGCACAGTATTCCTGAAAAACAAAGCTTAATTAAGCATCAGTCAGTGAAACAATAAATTTAGCATACCTGTGTGAGTCGTAAAACTGTTTCATTCATCCAAACTTTAGCACTCACAATGATTACATACTTAGAGGTGATTTTTTTCTTTTCTCTTACTCGTTTATCATAAAATTCCCGTGCAAATTGTCCAAAATCTGGTAACACACGTACAGCTGGTTCATCAACATCCACATCGTACTGGTCCATATCAGAAGCACATCAAACCTAATTAGGTGCAGATACTGGCAAGGTTGGTAGCTCCTGAAACTTTTACTTACATGAGTAACTGCGAAAGATTTTCCCTTAAAAATATGCATTGCGGAATTAAATAAACCAAACTTGGCAACGGTAAAGCAAAATTATCATCATTATGATTTTCTCAGAGCGGCCATTAGCAGTAGTAGCGAACATTTCAAAATTCTAAAGTAACCCATACGCCGACATCCTACTGGGATTCTTCACGTGAGAGGGGTCAATGACCGGGCGGCAGACAGCTGATTTCTTTGCAACAGGCGTACCAGCACTGGAGCAATTACTATATCAGATTTCTGTGCAGTACGTCGCTTAGGCATGATTGCAGCACAAAAGATAACGCAACCAATAAACAAACCGTAGGACCAAGCAAACAGATTACACCAAACTAAACACTTATAGCATCACATGAATGTAAGTAGCAAGAGTAGAACATAGCCAAATAAAACAGTTGCAGAAAGAACACAATTAAGGCGCCCGCGGCGAAATATCAGAAAATTAAACTAACACACGGCTACACAAGCCACTTGGACACAATACCAAGATTTTTAATCAGAATGAACATATGGAAGAAAACAAAATGATAGCTTCAGTGAGAAACCTCGAACTGGAACTTGAAAAACTACGTCACACTTACTGTGACCACCGCTAATATTCTCAAAAAGGAGCAGAATACAGACTTGTAATTTAAACTAGCACACAAAACTTCTCTTTTTTTCTTAAATCAAATGTATATAATCTGATATGCACACGCAAATAAACGCGCCAAAACACGTGCTGAGGAATACTGGTTTCACAAGCTAAAATTATTGCTGAAATGCACGACCACGCGGGAATTACACAACACACGTGCGTACATAAAAGTTACACGAAAAATGACCCAGAAAAGTGCAGTAAATAGCTAGAAATCACAATCACTGGAATATAAAGTTATACATTTCCAAACCACTGCTAATAAGCACAAAAAACAAGATTTGCAAACGGATAGCCAACACGTGACGAGCACATTTTGAAACTACAACTATCTTGTTCGTTGCACAACTTAACTTTCACAGAAACATTTTTTGAAATTAACCAGCCCGAAGAACGGAACACAGTGATATAGTTTAAAGGAAATGAAGCCAAACCAAGGGGAAAATGGAGTAGAAGTTTTAGCGTCACGCCGGCAGACAATGGAAAAAATGCAAAAATGAACTCAAAATTGAAATTTCGACACCAGACTTTCAGAAAGGATGGAAACAAAATTTAGAAGAAGAGAATCACAAATAAAAGTATAAAAATTCTTACCCTTCAGCCAGAAAGAACTTTACATTTTTCACGACCACGTGGAGCACAAACCGTTAAATTTGGAGGGAAAAAAAAATTTTGCACTTAAAATCTCAAAACAAATCAAACCAATTATTTGGCGCCTCCACCAATTTGTCGAATACCTCACATTTATTTAATTATTATTTAACTACAGAGGAGGGCAACTCGCTTGTGAGAGGGATCGTTATTCAAACAAAGGAAACTTTAATTTAAGAGGCAACGACGAGGGCGCAGCTAAAGTTATCTCAAAAATATTCTTACACTAACATAATTCCTGGCTGAAGGGAGAGGCAAGGATTCTATTCTACTGTCATAATTAAAAACTGCAAAGGAATGGACAACTAGTAGATTTATTATAATAATGTCTTACCCCATGTGTCTGCCGGGCGAGGACGCCATATCGTAGGGCAGCTATCCGTTCACCTGACGCGAAGACTAGTCACAGAATACTGAGAAAACCCCTCTAACTTGGCGTCACTAACGCCATCCCCACCAATGAGACTGTTTCCCCTCAATCGCCCCTCCTCAGATGAACTGCCAACCTTCGACTTGGGTAACCAGAGGACGTATTACTATTACTATAATCTGTGCACATGCCACAATATAAGAAACATCACCGGAATCATTGCACCCTGAACCTTATCCAAGACTTTCATGCTCACACCACTTTTAAGCTGATGCTGTAGAGAGGAGGACAAAGGTCATAGTAATTCACCTTATCCCTCCTCTACTTCAACCCGCTACAAAAACACACACAGTTCCTGTCTCCTCTTGATATGTGTGGGTTGTTTAAAAGTGAACAATGAAGAGGAAGGTGCAAAAGTTTGGTTGTTGCAATTTAAGGGCCATCTCCATCCTTCTGTCTGCCTCGCCATATTTGTGATGTTCTGTAAGTGCATAGTGCTAATTATATATATATATATAATTTAAATAAAATTCTTGCAAATAAAGTGCCCATCTATAAAAACTGATGAATCATTCATCAAACTAATGTGTCAGTGCTGAGAGAAATTTATTCTCAACTCCATTATGCATAACAGTTTTCTATTTTAATATTGCTTACTGAGAAGCTTTAACCCAATCGTGTCATATTTAAATGCTTACTCAACTAACCAAGAAATCAAATTTAAACCCCTAGCAGTGAGGGTGGTAACAGCTTAATGTTTAAAAATAATTTAAAATCAACCAATAAGCATTTTTTGCTGAAAATTTGTGTGCACAATAAAGTATAAACTCACCAGTACTGTTGTCTTACTGCTGTTATGTGTGATAGACCTCAAAACAATCTCTAAATGAAGAACAT
Source organism: Deroplatys truncata (assembly GCA_030765065.1). Lineage (NCBI taxonomy): Eukaryota > Metazoa > Arthropoda > Insecta > Mantodea > Mantidae > Deroplatys > Deroplatys truncata. The sequence continues at coordinate 1,210,008 of CM060976.1, forward strand.
CACACTTTTTACCTACAATTGGGTGTCGAGGCATTGGTGTTCGCTCCAGTACAATTGAATACACGATTTTTGTACTTGAGACATCAAAATAACAATATAGGCCTTAATTTCATCTGCCGTAGTGTTATACCATTTTTCATTGTCTTTCAACATTTTTCCATCAGGATTGTTGTGTAAGCATTAGTTTCATAACACATTTTGTCAAACAAAGGTTTCGTGCACTCCGAAAAGTAGAAAGTGTAGATGGCATCTGTGACGCATGCTTGTTCAGTAAGTCTTTACAAACACCAGCATTAGCAGTAAAAGGGTAGAGAACAGGTTAATGTCAGTTTCAATCCAATTCCATTACATTACTTTTTTCTGTATCATAATACAAATGCATTTGAAGGGCTTGGCACATCATCATCTGTTTCATAGTTATCTTTCTCGCTGCTTTCTGCACTAGATTCATTATCACTGTCACCAGTCTCTGTTTCATATTCAGAAAAATCACCACTTTCACTATCACTCTCTAAACAGTTTTCTCAAGCCCTCCTCATCATCCACATGGATTCTTTTTATAGCTATGATGGCTACTGATGTGGCTGCAGGAAGAATAAAATTACTTTCCTTGTTTGAAACACAGTTGATGAGGTCATACTCTTGTTCACTTCATTCCAAACGTATATAAATGACATGTGTGAGAAGGAACCTAAACTGCAGAGCAAATCAGCATTGTGAGCTGACCTTGCCATATGAGATACAAAAGTATATTGAGAGACAACAGATGCAGTAGTGGTAAATTGTAATTCATCCCTCATTTTGGATGTGGAGTCATGTGCATCTACTTCTCAGCAATAAATGTAAGTTTGCATATGCACATTGACTTTAAATATAATAATTTTAGGGCATATTTTGCACATTTTAAGGGCATATTTGCATGCATATTACTAGAGTTTTTACAGCATGAACTTCCTAACCCTGGTTATCACTTTGCATTTGGCGAGATGCTGTTTGTTCAGGATGACATCATCTTCACAGAAAGTTTGGGTGTAGGTAGGCATCCTATCTTGTAGAGGTGTTCTGCGAGGCAATCGTGGCCAGTTGCCATCCTAAATAAGGCCACTGCAGTCTTCCTTGGCATTTTTTTGTATATCAACACTATCTTTTATATTCTTATAATCTATATCCTTTAATTTATCTTCTTCATCAAGTCTCTGCTGTCTTTTGAAATCCTTGCAGTAACATGATTTCTAGTTTCAACTGCTTTAATTAAGCTTCTTATATCTTTAATATTTCTTGTTTTATTATTGTAATTTACTATTCCATCTGTGGCTGATTTTGAGTGATAAAATGACTATTTTTTATTGTAATGAAAAGAAGCTAGAAACAGTGATGTGTATTGAATTTATTTAAAGGTGAGTCGGAATTGTAACACTAACATCACTTAAGTTTACTCACTTAACATGTTTCGGGAAAACCGTTGTTCCCATCCTCAGAAGGTTAATTCGACTGGCCCGTGTTGTTGGTGTTTCCGTTTTTTGGACTGGATCCTGTGGTGGCATCTTGTGGTGGAGAAATGTACTTCCAGAGAGGATTTGGTGGCGGCAAATCAAAATTCATTAGATGTGTGTTGTGTTTTAGAATGGTGATCTTCTCCCATGCATCTAATTCGGCTGCAAATTTGACTGGTTTGACTAATGTAATATTGGGTTTGATGTTGTGATTAGTGATCCAAAAATGGTGTGAAACTGCAGATTTGTCCATTTGTTTGTATTTAATACATCTCATGTGCTCCTTTAGCCTAGTTTCTAGGTTTCTTTTTGTCTTACCTATGTATACTTTATTGCAATCTGAACAATTGATTTTATAGATTCCAGCTTTTTTGTCTTGTGGAATGGGGTCTTTTAACTTGTTACAAAGTAATTTCTCTATGTTAAATTTGTTCTGTGGAGCTAGGCTGATGTTATGTTTCATGAAAATCTTCTTAAATTTGTGAAAAGTTCCTGGGTGGTATGTGAATTTCTTGAACTTTAGCTCTTTATCTTGCTGGCTGAGATTTGTTGTGTTTCTGATGTGCATCTGTCGTTTGAATTTTGCAATTTTTTTGTCAATAGTTGTTTTGTTGTACCCATTATGTATTGCTGTGTCTACTATATGCTGGTATTCTAACTGGTATTCTTTTTTATTTAAGGGGGTATATACCAGTCTATGTGTTAGGCTGTTTAGTGCTGCATGTTTGTGTGTGGTTGGATTGAAACTCTTATTTTTTATGTAATTAGTAGAGTGTGTTGGCTTCCTGTATATGCCAAAGGTTAGGTTCTTTTGTTCTCTGATGATTTTTAGGTCTAAAAATGGTAGCATGCCTTCTTTTTCTATTTCTATGGTGAATTTTATTGATTGGTTCTGTAGGTTTAGTAAGGCTAAGGAGTCTTGTATGAACTTGTTAGGGACAACAGCGAAGATGTCGTCAACATATCTGTGCCAAACTTTAAACATGTATGGAAAGGAAGTTGTTATGTGTGTTTCTAAGTAGCTCATAAATAAATCTGCCAAGAAGGGTGAAAGTGGGTTGCCCATGGTTAGACCAGTTGGTTGTTGATAGAACTTCTTATTGAAACTAAAACAATTTTGTGCAATGCATAAATTGGTAAGTTGTATGAGGTCTTCTATTTCTTCTTCAAGTAGGTTAGTCTGCTGTAGCCATTTCTTTAATTGACGCAGGAGTTGATCTGTAGGAACGCTTGGAAATAGTGCAGTGACATCAAAGGAAACTAATCTGTCTTCTGGTTCGAGTTCCAGGGATTTTATCTTCTGTATTAAATCTTCTGAATTCATTATGTTTTTGCTATTGAATTTTGGTAGTGAAGAGAATCTCTGTACTAACCATTTTGCCAGTTTGTAGGTAGGAGAATCAATATTGCTGACGATTGGTCTCATCTTATTACCCGGTTTGTGTATTTTAGGTAGAGCATACATTCTTGGTAAAGTGGGGTGATCTGGTTTTAATCTAGATTTATCAGTGTCTGTTATAGTTTTGCTTTCCTGGATGGTTTGATTGAAGGCTTTTAAATGTAATTTTAATGGGTCTTCTTGAATTTGTATGTAATTTTCTTGTTGCAGCATATTTTCTACTCTGGCAATATAATCATCTTTTTGCAGTACAACTAGTTTATTTCCCTTGTCAGCTTTTGTGTATACTACTGGTTTTGATTTTAATGTTTTGATCACATGTTTGGTTGGGAAATTGTTATGTTTATCTGCTTGTATTTCTTGGAGAACCATTTCACATTCTTTTTTTATAGTGGTTTTACTATTTTCATTTAGGTTGTAAGTAGCAATCTCAATGTCTGCGACTATTTTATCGGTTGTTTTTGTGTAGCCAACACATGTTTTTAGGCCAAGGTTTAATACCGATAATTCTGCTTTGGTGAAAGTTACATTTGAAAGATTAATTACGTCTGGGTATGACGTCATTTTTTCATTTTTTAGGTTAGGTTTATATGAATGTTGCTTCCGGCATAGTATGTCTAGTTTTTTCTTTAATTTCAGCGTTTTTGTTTTCATCCTGTAGCTAAGAATAGTGAGGAATTTTGATTGCATGTTTTGCCAAAGTGGGTAGCCGAGTGTGTCCGTTAATTTAAGGTGAAGAGCATATAATTCCAGTTCCAATTTTTGTAATTTTGCGTAGTGGTTGTTTCTCTCAATTATTATTACTTTTTTATCGGCTGATGTTTGGTGTTTGCTGTTTTTGTCATATTTTACAATTCTCCTTACAAACTTTGGTGTGACTTTGTTTTGTATGCATAGGTTTAAAAAACGGATGTCCGCAAATGTGTTTTTTCTCTTTTCTTCAATTTTTTGGTATCTTTTGATGTCACTTTTTATTCCACTGAAATCTGTATTGAAATTTAGGGTTTCTAATCTTACCTTGTTTTCTGCCATGACTTGTATCTTTTTCAACGTGGTGGCCAATTATAACTTTTGCTTCTTGTGACTTGTTGGTCTTATTGATATTGTAATGAAAAGAAGCTAGAAACAGTGATGTGTATTGAATTTATTTAAAGGTGAGTCGGAATTGTAACACTAACATCACTTAAGTTTACTCACTTAACATGTTTCGGGAAAACCGTTGTTCCCATCCTCAGAAGGTTAATTCGACTGGCCCGTGTTGTTGGTGTTTCCGTTTTTTGGACTGGATCCTGTGGTGGCATCTTGTGGTGGAGAAATGTACTTCCAGAGAGGATTTGGTGGCGGCAAATCAAAATTCATTAGATGTGTGTTGTGTTTTAGAATGGTGATCTTCTCCCATGCATCTAATTCGGCTAATATAGAACAGAATAGCACTTGTAATAGATCCTTGAGGTAGTCCAACTCTTGTTTGTTTCCATTTAGATGTGGCTGTTTTGTATTGTACTGCAAATCATCTTTGGGATAGGAAGGTTTGAAACCAGATGAGCATGTGGCCTGATATGCCATATGTCTTTCATTTCATTTATTATCAGTCATTGAAAATTGCATAGAATTCATGACATCGTCAATATACACATTAAAAAAATCAATGAATATTTTAAAATACAGTAAAATTTCGTTAGTACGTTTTTGCGGGGACCCAAGGATTTGGACGTCATAGACGGGAAAACGTGTTAACGAAAATACATAATCTGCAACTTAAGAACATATTTATGTAATAAAATCTAATAATACATCTTACCTCAAAAACGGATGTGAATTATAGACACTATTTACATTGGTTTGAAATACATATCGATAGTTGATTGCTTTGTTGGTTTTAATGCCAAAATTTTACTGTCCATCTTGTTTAGTAAAGTCATTACATCATCATCAACTTCGAAACTGCACACATATCGCTTCACTATGTCCATTGCCTGCATAGCTTCTGACACTGTAGGTACTGGCTCAGGATCTGGTTCATCGTCACTTTCGTCTCCCACTAATGCTTCATCTTTCACTTGTTCTTCAAGTATTTCATCTATCGTCGCTGTTTCACACACTGGAATTTCATTGTCAATGTTTACATAGTTTTCGAAAGACACGCCGGCATCGTCTGCTATTTGGCGCCATTCTTCACTCTCGGAAAACTCGTCTTGCTTAATTTCATCACCAAGAACTCGGCAAAAACCGGCTTTATTAAAGCAGCTCCTAATGGTATCTTGCGTCACACAATCCCAAACAGTTCTAATAAAATGCATGGCATCTAAGACGGTGATTTTTCTTGTCGATTTCAGTGCAGCCAACCTTCTCTGTACCAGCCTCTTACGATACGCATGTTTCATGCACCGAATTATGCCTTGATCTAAAGGTTGTAGCTTACTCGTGCAGTTTGCTGGGAAGAAAATGATCTTTATGTTTCTTAAATTTGAAACAGTTGGTGGATGAGCAGCACACTGATCAATAAACAGTGCAATTTTCCTGCTTCTTATGCCCAGTCTTGCGTCCCATGCTCGTAAGAAATTTTCAAAGACGGCAGAAGTTATCCAGGCTTTTGTGTTGGAAGTGTACTTACATGGAAAAGATCTCACATTCTTAAAACATCGCGGATTGCGTGCTTTTCCAATAACCAGTGGTACCAATTTCTCCATTCCGCTTTCGTTACAGCACAACAAAACTGTAATCCTCTCCTTGTTAAGTTTCCCACCGTGGCACTTAGTGCCCTTAAAATCCAGGGTTTTGTCTGGCAAAAGATGGAAAAATAGTCCTGTTTCATCTGCATTATACACATCATTGGGGCTATAGTCTTTCAAAATTGACGGGAGCGTTGTATTTTTCCACATTTCTATGTTTTCACACAGTGTAGCGTCAATATCTACGGCAGCAGCCTCACCTCGCAAACATCTGTAGACTAAGCCATGTCGATTCTTGAACCTTTCAATCCAGCCATTGGACGCTTTGAAATCATCCAGTCCCATCTTCTGTGCTAAATGTGTTGCCTGAGCTCGAACCACAGTACCGTCTATTGGCACATTTGAAGCTCTAGCTTGTGTAAACCACTTTAGCAGAACATCTTCTAATTCTGGAAACTGGCCAGGGCGATTACGTTTTCTTTTAGCATTTTTTCCTTCTTCAAAAGCAGTTTCAATTAGTTTACGTTTGCTAACAATTGTGTTTAAGGTTGACGGAGGAATGTTTAACTTCCGCGCTATATCCACACGTTTCATATTTGGATTGCGATCTACTTTCTCAAGGATTTTCAGTTTTTCACTGTTGGTTATTTGCCGCACTTTCTTTTTCTCCGTTGCGAATAAAAAGTTAAAATACTTTTACGTTTCGTCAACACTCAACAGCATAAACTAACCACACCAAGCCACTGTTAAACTAAAGCGTCACCGCAGAACACCAAAGAGCGTCACTAAAGCATCCCCCCCACACACACACACAAAACGCGTCCCACAAATACGTACATGCATGGTATTGGCTGCCGGTTCCACCCCGCCTGGTTTGACCAAAGTAGCGAATGAGAACGTCTAACTTTGAATGTAATAAATCTACTCCCGCTGGACCGTTACTTTTATGTTCTCAAAAATGACTATTAATACCGACCGACCAAGCATTGGCATTGGCCAAAATAGCGAATGAGGGCATCAAACTTCGAACGTAGTAAGCGGGAGCGAGAAAACGTACTAAACGAACGTTATTAATGCATTTGATGCATTTTGTGCCGGGACTTTTATAATTCAACGCAATACACGGGAAAACGTGTTAATGAGGAACGTGCTAACGAGATTCCACTGTAATAACTTATTTTTACAATTAAAATACATACAACAAATCATTTCAGATACTCATTTAAGGAATAAAAACAACCTTGTACACAATATTTACTCAATTCTGTTTTGAATTGTTTTAAATTTGTAATGTTTTTAATATAAATAGGTAGTTTATTGTAAAATGTACATGCCGCCACAGTGGGTTTAGTTTTAAAAAGCTGGATTCTATGTGATCTTGCATGAAAATCTGTGTTACCTCTTGTAGCATGGTTATGTATTTGATTGTTAACTATTTCCCGTCTTACATTATGTTTTAGATACATTATAACTTCAAATATATATAATGAGTATAGCGTTAAAATATTTAATTTTTTAAAATAACCCCTACAGGATTGTTGTGGCTTTAAACCCATAATTATCCTGATTGATCTTTTTTGTAATATAAATAGTCTTTTAAAGTACTTGTCAGCACATTGTCCCCAAACGGTCTTCATCTTGTATAGTAGCATTTCTCGCCATACTGTGTTAAACGCATCTTTGAAGTCGACAAACGTGCTAAAGTAGCCTTATTATTACTGAAATGTTCTTTAATGTCCTGTGTGAATCTTACAACCTGATGTATTGCTGAGCTGTCCTTCCTAAATCCAGCTTGTTCAGGGACGAATAGATTTTGTGTTTCTAGATAGTATGTTAGTCTTGTAGCTACCATTCTTTCTAAGAGTTTTGCTATGTTTGATGTTAAGGATATCGGTCTATAACTATCATTTGAGTTGATTTTCCTTCTTAATGCGTATAATTTTTATTTTTTTTCCACAATGTTGTTATGTTATTTCTGGTTGTCCAGATTTTATTGAAAATTTTTAATAAAGTATGGAGTGCTTCATGTCCTAAATTCTTGAGCAGCTCTGGATGTATGTTAGTGTCCTTATTGCTTGCTTTATTTCTGGGAGTGTGAATGGTTCATTGAAGATATTTTGAAAGTTACATGTATCTTCGAGGTTGCTATTTCGTAAGTATTTAGGAAGCATGCCTGTGTTGTAGTCCATTTAGCATTACCCAGGGACCACGTGGAGGTGGACTACGTTGTTCCCCATGATGTACTTTCTTTAGCTATAGATTTTGCATACATTCTTTTTCTCATTGTAGACTTTGCTACTTATATTAAAGCAGGTGTTACATTGGCCTTTTTATGTATTGTTCTATTTTCTGTTTATTATTCTTTGAAAAGTTTTCAGACCATTGATTGAATTCATTTTTCTTTGCATGTCAGTCAGAATTCATACTGAATATGTGAAGCCACACTTTAAATGTGGATTCAGCATGCACTCTTTATTAGAGAGAAAATCGAGTCAATCTGTTTCTCTTCAGTTAGGACTTGTATTAATTTTTTGAGATCATCTTTTCTTTTAACTTTATGTTGCTAGTTCCCTGTTTTATTTAATCTCACCAGTAGCTTCAGATTCTGCTGAAATATTGGATGTTTCCATAGCTTAATGTTCATCTTCACATTTACTGCTGGGATAATTAATGTCAATTGTATTCAACTTTCAAACTTTAACTTGTACACATCTTTGCCATGATCTGATAAATCTACTAATAAATTGCAATGCACTTTGATGCAGTCACCATTGGCCTTTGGAAGATAAATAATCTCCTTCTGTTTTCAAACATTAAACCACCTCTTTTTTCTCAAATTAATCCCTTGACATATGCTCTTTTTTTCTCCATCTTGCTTTATCAGAAATTATCAACAAATTTTAGTCATTACATATTGTAGCTCCACATAAGTAAAATTTTCCTCATTAGTGTTTCTTTGTATTACAGTAATATCCTTTAATACAATGTGGTTCTCATTCAGCACTGTAGATCATATTAAATGACGGGTATTTTTGTTGGAGTTTTATCGACTTCCTGCACATCAGCCTAAAAGGCTTATTGTGCAACTCCATTGAAAAGGATGCTTTCATTGTTTCCCAAAATCTGTTCCCTAAACAAGTTGCAGTATCTTGGTACCAATGTCAGCCATTGTTTCCTAGATCTTATCTGGTCATGGAAAGAGTAAGTCTTTCATGTCAGGAATGGGCAGTCAAAGAGGGTGTGTGGGGCAGTTTCCTCATTCACTTTGCACATTCTACAAATGTGTTCATCCTTGTAGAGTGCTGTTTTATGTAGATGTTTCCTGAAGTAACCATGTTAGAATTTATGCAACTACTTTCCTTATTCGTGTTCTGTTCAATATCGGGAGAGATGAAGAAAGAGAGTTGCATGGACCTAAGAAGTTTCCTGGCTTGTCTTTGGCCAGGATAGGTTTGCCACCTAAATTGATCTTTTTTCCCCAATTCGTGCTTTTACTGTGGTTTTGGCAGTGTGTGTACTGGTTCCAATCATGGGTTCAGGGTCAACATATGGTATCCCAGTCCCCTTTTTTTCTAGCTAATCAGCCTTTTCATTTCCATAGATGCCCTGGCACCCTCCGCATATTGTACCTGTTGTGAGATGATAGGACAATCAGGGCATTTAGGCATTCCCAAACCAGTTCTGGTTTTACCTGGTCTGAAGAGAGTGCTTTTAAAGCACTTTTGATTATCTGTAAGGATGTGAATTTTGTTTATCATGATAACCCTTCTCATGTCCTCTTAAAGCACAGCTCAGGATAGTAACTACTTCTGCCTGAAAAACCGTGCAATGTTTCCCAAGGTTTATACTAATATTTGTCCTTGCAGATAGTCCAGATATGCCTGTGCCCGATTGTGTGTCTATACAACACCCGTCTCTGAACCACACAAGTAGGTATATTCTTTATCAGGTGTAATTCCTTCCATCCAGTTTTCTCAAGACCCGAGAGTTACCTTAAATGTAGGAAAGAACAGTATTGAATATTCATTAGGTCAGACTGCATACTCAGTATTGGAATATCCAGGAAATTTGGGATAGAGGTGTGTCCAGTTGTTATTGCCTGCCTACTAAGCGTTTGCTTGAAAATAAATGTCAATGGGAGGGAGTCCCAATAGATCTTCCAATGCAATGTTTAGAGTACTTCTAAAGTACCATGTAATTCAAAGACAAGCTAGTCTCTATAGCTTGGTAAATTCACCTACACAGTAGTTTGTGGTGTTTTTGCCACCAAATGACAGTGTAATGATAGCTGGGGTCTAACTGTTGCAACATATAGGTAATGGCTAATGTGTGGCTTTATGACCCAGATTGTTCCAATAATGCGTTTGATGGTTACAAGTGACCATCTAGCTCTATGGAGAGCAGTGTCAGTGTGATCATTCCAGGTCAGTTTTTTATCCAGTACAAGGCTTACATATTTAACTAATATTCCAAGATTGAATTGCCTAGTTTAAGATTTCACAGGCCTTTTAAATTTCTCCTGTCGGTGAAAGGAACAACAACTGTTTTGCTGGGGTTGATGGATGAGCTGCCCTGCATGCACCAGTTGTGAATTTTACTCAGTCCGTCACTGTCTGAGACTGGGAAATTTCCCAAAAGTAACCAGTGCTATGTCATCTCCCTCCTAGGTCATATAATTGAGTAGACCATGAGACTCCAAAGCAAGAGAGAGAGAACTCCTCCCTGCAGGCAACCCCTCATGGCGATGATCCTCCTTGTTTCTTCAAGGAGGGTAACTAATTTTTCTGCTTCTGAGCATGGAGTTTATCCAACTACAAAGAGTGTCATTGACTCCATACTTTTGTGCAGCCAAACCATAGATTCATAGGCAGTGTTATCAAAAGCACCCTCTATGTCTCTGAAAGGACTGTTTTTTTATAAGCCACGAGTCCTCCAGTCTACTGACAAGACTGTAGTGCTGTTACACAGGCTTTGGTGAGTGGTAGGCATGTTGATTTCGATGGAGGGGTATATCTTAACAGTATCCCCTATGAATATGTCTTTTGACCATTTGTTCCAAAGCCTTTAAAAGGAATGATGCAAGATTAGTCGGTTGGTAGGCCTTAACTTCGGTGTAATTATTATACCCTCACTTCAAAATAAACACTATTCTAGTAGCTCTCCAGGTAGAGGAATATAGCTAAAAACTGTACTGGCCTGGAAGAGGTTTCAGAGGAGAGTATAAAACAAGTCGGGTCCCTTCTGTATTAGTGCAGGAAAGATACCATCTCTGCCTGGCAATTTAAATGGGTTGAATTTATCAATTGCCTATTTAATAGTATGAGTTGTGACTATTGATGTGCAAGTTCCCAGTCCACGATGCTCTTGGTCTAGTTTCCGCAGTGTCAATATTCCTATAATTTTATTAAGATCATTTATGCATTATATTCCCTATTGCTCTTTGTCCATTGTTTATTTTCTTGATGATCCTTTAACAGACTTTATGGTTAATTTATTGTTATGTGAATTGCCCTGTTTTAAAATTTGACTTGAAGATTAATCAATTCAATAATGCTGTTTCGATTGTTAGTGCCAGTTGAAGAAAAATCCACTGCAATGTCATTTGCAGCATTGCAAGGTTAGAATTTGGCTTAAATGGGCCTAATAATTATCCTTCATTAGTTAGGGATAACGGTTTCATTAACTTTCTGCATGAAAACATGGATAGCTACAATATCAGAGTTATCATGATGGGGTTCAATATGTATGCTGAATGTAGTATATAATTGTCGTCCAGAGATGTTCCCAGTGCACTATAGCTTAATGTTTAATCTTCCTTGCTTTCAATACATGAAGAAATTGGTGGCCTCAGGACATCATATTGTCAGTATACAAACCCCTGCAGCAGCAGTAACTTAATACTATATTTACAGTTACTTATTGCACTAGGCAAGTTACTAAATAGATAATATTTCCTCTAATTTGTACAATGGCTTTTCAATTAAAAATTCCTTAAGACTTACTTTAAAGGAATTTCCCTTCGCTGTTTTTATGTCCTCGGTAACAAATTAAATTAGTCTGGAACCGTTTGCTATTGGGTCGTTTTCCAGGAATTTTTTGGTATAGCATTGTTGATATGTAATTTTTGCACCTTTTGTTATGCTGTGAATATCACATTTTCTTTAATCACATCTCAATTGACTCTAAATAACACCGCCCTATATAAATAAAGTGTTAAAACTGTTAATATGGAATTTGATTTAAAATCATGGCTGCTGAGCCGCACAGCTCAATCCCCTATATATAAGATGTGGAAATATCACCCCAAAATAGATTTTATTCATTAGGCCTGCATTATGAAATGTAGAGGAGTATCTTAATAGGTAGATCCCCCTACTGACGTTTTTACACACATGCTCAATATGGCTCTTCCTGTTAAGATGTTCATCTGTACTTAATCCTAGAAACATATTGTTACTACTTTTGTGTACAATTTCATTGCCTGTCTGAGCAACTAGTTTTCTAGTTTGTAAGTTACATTGAAAGTCTTTTTTTTTTTTTTTTTTCATTCAAATAATTTCAAAAATAACAGAGTAAATTCCATTTTCTGGAACATTTGTAAAATTAAATCCAATATTGAATCTGTAGTAATTGTCATTAAAATGAACAATTTTTATCAAATTGCTTAAAGAAAAAGAATATTGAAAAATAATGTAGGTAACTAGCGTTGCCTTTTGGTAAGAGGTATTATCTTGATAGATATATTCTGAGTATATTAAAATTGGCTGTTTTAGTTTGCTGATCGCTAAGAATAACTGATGTGACAGTATAAGAGAAAAGCAAGTAAAAATATTTGTGTGTTTGCAGTTTAGTACTAAAATGCATCACATTAGGAATGTTCCATACAAGCCAATTTTTTACAGCAAATCTAGTGCTCAGTAGACAGTTACTATAATGCTCATTCACTGTATCATATGAGGAGCATCATTTCAAAACACATTAAATCTTTCAATCCTAATTTTACAGAAATAAACAAAAGTTTTCTTTGCTAAATTGTTAGGAATGTATAAATCAATTAACTTTCTGCACATTTACAAGAGAGTTTAAACCTATATAAATGACCTTTGACACATATTTACAATTATAATTGACACAATTTTACTCTTAAATTGTTGCTTAATATGCTTTGAAACAATGCAGTGGATTTATTACATTTTGATTCAACACACAATTTTATGGTAATGTTTTATTTAATACTTATTTAACACAAACGCCATTTATAAACTGCTACAAAACAACTGAATTTGATTCAAGTTCTAAATTTGTTTATTTCATTGCTTCTTACAGATTAAAACTAAAATTTTATACTTAATGAAATTGAAGGTTCATCACAATTCTCTGTGTCTTTTATATCAAAGAAACCAATATATGGGAAACAGATACTTTCATAGTCTTTAAAAATCAGATTCTTCAAGGAGATGGTCACATTGTTCAGTTCATTATTTTAGCGGGAGGTTTAGAGTCGATGCTGAGAGCACAAATCTAGAGTCTTAAGAAATCAAGTCGTTTGCAATGAGCTCCAAATCTTGATTCCATTATGGAATTTACGTATTTCTTTTTGACATCACTAAGGGGTTGAAACATTTTTTTTGACTTTCATTTTTACTTCTCATTTTACAAGAGAAATTTCTTTGAAAAGGATTGTCAAATGTGAATATGGGTTTCATTTTTAAAGTAACCCATGTTTTCCCCATTTAGCTTCAACATAACAGTGCATTTCTTTAATTCCATCTACCTTCTGAAACAATTAAGACAAAGATTTGTAATTGCAAATTTTTCAGTTCTCTCTGAGAGATTTAACTGTTTCTCCATCTCCACAAATAGTCTAATAATCAGTAGGAATAATGAATAATTCTCTGTTATTCAGAATACTTTATCACCTGGTAGAAAAGAGTGCCTCTGCACTAGAAATTGTATTGTGATTTTGCAAATATGTGGGGATGCTTTGCACTGAAACCTCCGAAGTAAGAGTGTGTACGATATGCATGTTTTTATTTTGCCTGCAACAATCATCACAAGGTTTTATGCAAGTTGCATCTTGCTGTAGACTAAATTTCTTCAAGAAATAATACTATTCCAGATGCCATTTATTTGCTGTCCTTCTAGCCCGATTCTCATCCCATGTGTAGAATTTTGGAGACTTAGTCTGAATAATCAATAACGCACAATGCAAAAAACACCTTGCCAATTACTGTTAGTCAAAACAAAATGTGACTGTCCCAGATCAACTCCCTTTCATTAATTTGTAAAGCTTTTTTAGCTCTAAATTTGGAAGCACCCAGCTCAGCCAGAAGAGGCTGTTTTGAAGGCACATCTGACAGATTTTTTTTCCATGTCAAATGGGAAAATAACTGCACACCTGTTGGTACTGATCTGAAGCCTATATTGAAGTGGACACGAAAAATATTTTGTAAAGAACATTTTTTTGACTTTCAACATTTTGTAACCTTTTAACTATATATCTTAAAGAGTTTATTAATATTTAAAATAAGTGTAGGGTAAAACCATCCTTTTTGTGACCATAATAGGAATCAGTTGCCTTTAGTTTTTTGATGAATTCAATAATACTCTCCTTTTTTCAGGCATAAAGTTGCTCTTCACGGTTACCCCTCTCTTGTCAACAACTCCAGATTTGATTCTGTTTACAATATTGTTGAGTTTAATCACTCATGCCAAGCAACTTCTTAAAAAATGTAGAACTAGGCTGTACTTGATCTTCTAGTTTTCACCTGATGAAAAAAAGTCTTAAAAAACAGCTTGCAACACATTAATTTGCTCTTAAGATAAATGCATAACCACATAAACAATTCCAGTTTTCAATGCAGCAACAGATGTTGACTTTTCAGCATTCATAATTCATATAGCAAATTTGTGTAGTAATAAGTTGTGTATGAATAGTACATTCATACACCTCCTTTGAAAATATTATAATTTGAATAAAATATCAATAACTGACAATACTTCTGTATTGTTTTTGTGGTGTTTAGGCCTTTCACCATCAGCTATTTGACATTACTAACAAAGAATAATAAAGGTACTTGTTAACCAATTTGATTTCACCATATGTTATGTATTTCTTTTAAGTAATGTGTCATATACAGTCATCTTGGCCACTATGAGCTACAGAAGAATCTCATGAGTGCACTTTGTAGAATGTGTGGTTTTTACTAACATGCGAAGTTTTAACACTTAAATGATATCAGTGTAATTATATAATATAAAATATAACAGCCCACCTTAAAGCAATATGTGTATAATATAATACATAAAGTGTATATTACAGTCATTGTATTATGTTTATATTACGAGGGCTGATCAACAAAGACTGAGACTGATATTTTCCTGTAGCTTCCGTGATAGTTTCGTATCTGTAACATAAATATTTGAAAAGAGCGGGTTTTTATGTATAATGTTGGTAGGCGGCAGCACTCTCGTATTGGTAGGTTGGTAGTAATGCTCTTATTTTCTAGACCCTACGTGCATTTTGCATACCAGACAATCAGGTGCTGCATCTTTTTGCTGATGGAGGGGATGCATTTTTTAAATCGATTATCACCAGTGATGAGTTATGGCTGCATCATTATGATCCTGAAGGAAAACGAGCCAGCACAGTGTAGAAATTGCCAGGTTCTCCAACACCAAAAAAGGCAAAAGTTGTTCCATATGCAGGGAAAGTGATGATCACATTTTTTGACTGTAATGGAATGATTTACAAGCATGCAGTTCCCCCTCACACTACTGTTACAGCAGCATACTACAAGTCAGTATTGGCTACACTGAGGAAGCATATTGCAAAGAAACAACCAGAGCTTTCTCGGACTGGGTGGCGACTTCATCATGACAATGCACGGCCTCATGTCGCAAATCAAGTCATGCAGTTTCTGGCTCGATTCAACATTACCTGTGTACCACATCCACCTTATAGCCCCGATCTTGCATGCTGAAGTGATAGATATTTTTTTATTCTCATCACTAAAGGCAAAGCTTAGGGGTATTCGATTTGAGAACTCTGAAGCAGTGCTCAAGAAAAATGAGGTGATTCTCAAGGACCTGACAAAGAATGGTCTGCAGCATGTGTTCAAGGACTGGCAGAGACGCTATAAAAAGTGCATTGAAGTAGGAGGGGATTACTTTGAAAAAGATCATGTAAACATTTAATTGGAGTAATAAACATCTGTGAAAAAAAATCAGTCTCAGTCTTTGTTGATGAGCCCTTGTACTATGTACATGTATAAAAATTTTATGTGAATGTATTATGTAATTTAACAAAATAGGAGCTGTGAGAACAGAATTATAAAGTAGAAGCCAAAAGTTGCTAACAATGAGGTAACCTTGAGACAACAATAAATTAGAAAGTTTAATAAACACTACTAATAATTCTTGGAACAATAATAATGTAATATTTAAAACAGTTTATAAATAGCCAATCAAAAACTATAAAAAGCTTAAGTTAAATAAAAGTATTCTGCTTAGCCAATCAGAAACTTGAAATAGAGGAAATGTGCAAATTCAGGCGGGAGAGGCTACAAGATTGTGTATCCTAGCAGTTAGATTTGGTGCGTGTTCAGTGTGAGACATGAAAATTCATTGTGGTGAGAATAATATAAAGTTTAAATGCAATTAACAATAATCTCACAGCTGTGCAGTAGGATACATCAGTGAAGTGTTATTTAATCGTGTGAAGGATTAATAAAAAAAAGTACAATACAAAAATGATAATTTGTGTAAGGCTGTACTAGTCCTGCTAAGAGATACATGCAGCCGAGGCATACATATAAACATTAAAATATATAGTTGATTTTTAAACGTGGGGCGAACACTCCAAGAAACATATCTCCCGCAATATGTGTTGCAACCATAACAATTAAACCAATTCAAGTTAACCAAACATGGCCATTCCTTTGTGTATACTGTCTCGAAATTTTTGCTTGTGCATCCTGAGAACTAGTGCTCTTGAGAACAAATTTTTGAAGCATGCTGAAGTGATAGATATTCCAGTCGGGAAAAATGTGTCTCATTCATCTCTTAATTATTTTATTAAGAGATTTTACTGTAAGCGAACTAGAGGAGGAATTTGCATTTTATCAGTGAAAACATCAGTGACCCTAGAATCCATGTAAGTTGGGGCAAAATTGCAGCTCTTAAAAATGAAAGTGGGCAAGTAAACTACAAACATTAATAAAGTTGTGTTTGCTATACTAGTCTACCTTATAGTAACTCTCCTACCAAAAGATTTTTCAGTCTTTTGAGAAAAAAAAATTCTGACCATTGTTGTCATTGTTTGTAATGCTTCCCATATGGACTTTGACCTTCAGGGTTGCCTACTTCCACCAAGCGAATGACAGCCTATTTCTGAGGTGGAGGCACCCACTGGGCGGAATCCGTTACCTCCGTTGGTAGGATGATGATGAAGATGGCAATGGAATGAGAGGACCTACAGCTTTTACCATGGACTCCAAACTATGTTGGATCTTAAGGATACTTTACATGATCAAGTCAGAGTGAAGCATGGATAGGGCTGACTCAAAATCGCCACCACAGAGCCGGGAATCGAACCCTGGGTCCTCTTACAAGAGTTGGAAATGAAACCACTGTGCTACCCTAAAGTCAGATATTGTTCAGGTCTGCATTGAGCAAATCAACAATGGAGTTGCTTCTGATAGTGGCACTACACGGAGAAATGTGATTTAAGAAGAAATTTGCACAAAAGCAGTTTTTGGATACCAAACGTGCAACAAGGATTTTTTTTATTGAAGACTGGCAGGTAGCGTGTAATTAATTTTTGGTAGGATTGAGGATTCACACTGTAGTATTGCTGATAACCCCCTGAAAGGTTGGCACCTCTGATGTACATACAAATAACCATTTCAGTGCCATATCATTGACTATGATAGAGGGTGTGGGTGTGTTTATTCATGTGTATCATGAAAAGTATTTGAGCTAAAAATAAGGGTTTTCACAGTTGTGTTATGAACATTATCCTCTACCTTCTTGTGGATTAATTTTTGTGAAATTAGAATATTTGAAATTTTTACTTGGAATTAAGCAGGAGTTAAACTTAATTATTGGCTTTATATTTCAGTGTTACACCATCAGAAGATACGGAAAAATCACTAATAACAGAAGAAATTGGAAAAATGTACTGGGGTGTTTATGAAGCAGAAAAAGAAAATATCCACCAAAATCAAACGAAAGGATCTGCTGCTATATTCAGTGAACTTGATGATGCTGAAAATGAGGAAGCAATGAAAGGAGTCAAACATGGTAAATGCAACATTAGTAATAAAGATTTTTAATGAGTTCATATTTGGCAATCAGAGTAATTAAACAGTATAGAAAAAAGGTAAATTGACAGGAAAATAATTACCTGATTATCATTATTTTAGCATTACTTTGTTTATTTTAAGGCAATGCATGGGTGAAATTTGGCCCAAACCAAAATATTATAATGGAGTTTTTTGGATATTTAAATTTCTTGTACCTTTACATGGCAGTTTGAATTTTATAAAACAGGCAATTTAAATGCCACCACTTAAAGGTGATGCGGTATTCTTACAAATGTTTGTTTACATCACGTGTGTTGAAGCCATCTTGTGACGTCATTCATTTGTTCGGTTTGTAGCTCCATCTAGTGTTAGCAATTTGTGGTAGTATTAGTGTTTGAAAGAATTTTAAGTTTTGTTTACTGTCCTCCGGCTAGCTATTATTTCAGTCGAACATGTCTCTTGATCAGGGTTGTGTAAACGGAAAGGAATCTTTTATCCAAAAAGAACACTGATGAAGAAATTTGTTTTATAATTTTTATTGTCGAACACGTTCACTATCACTTTTACATATTGATCTAGATACTCGCCAAACTGAAACTGTTATAATAACTTCTTACTGATCACTTTTAATCAACGTACTTCAACCTTTTGTATAATTAACTTTACCATATTTTAGATCTTTCATAATTCTGCTGCGCGTAACTTGTGAATCTATATCCGATGTATGACGAACTGACTGACTGAAGACGACGTGTAGTGTACACAGATTTTTGATGAACTGGACAACTGAAGGCGACGTGTAATGTATTGAGATTTTCGATGAACTGCCAGCGATCTACCTCTGACTTGGCTTTTTATACACCCACTCCATGATATGCCTAAAGATTATAACTGAACTGCTATTGGCTAATAAAACGCGCCAACATTAGCGTCAATTTTAATATCCAATGAAAATTATGAATACATATGCTTTAGTGAGAAAACATTCCAGAAGGTTCTAAACGGAAAAAACGCGCCAACATTACGTAACTTCCTCGTTTCCAATAATGATAAACAGCTCACCCCCTCGCTGCATTATTGCGCGCTATTATTGACAGTTTCAGTAAGGTCGTATAAACTTACTTCCCAATAATAATTACAATTAATAAACATCTGAAATCAATGTCACATAAAAATGCATATTCATATTACAATCATTATTTATTTAAGTAATTTGTGATACAAATTACTGCATCAAAGGGAAGTGCACAAAAGGGAGTGTCTGTCAGTGTCAACCTGCTGATCAATTCTGCAATGCAAACAGAAGCTCAGTTTTACATGCTGGCTTCATATATTTTAAAGGCATATTTTATGTATTATTGTGCATAGTTTCTTATACTAATAGTTGGCAGCTGGGTGCAAGTTTCTGGAGGGAATAGAAGGCTTTGTTTTATTTATATGCATTCATGTGCTTCGCTTGTTTATGTGAATACATGTCTTAGAATTTCTTGGTTTTAGGCATTTATAAAAGTATAACTACGGTTAGTTTTGTTCTTTCTGTAAACAGTGTGGATAGTACTCCATATTGAAACTAGGGCAGTTTAGTTTACCACTTAGAGTATATAAAATAAGTTTAGTCATTGTGTGAACATTATCTTTTAGGAAAAGTATTACACGCAATAGTGACTCATTGTCTAAACTATGGAGGGTGTAACTGATATCCATTCTGGATATTGTTTACTGAAAAAGAGACCTTCAAGAAAAGTTAATAAATAGAAATTGCAGTGAAAAGGTGGCAACATGACAGGGATCTTAATGGTACAGCTTTTGAGAGGACAGGACAACAGGAACTACACATATAAATGCATATCACAGCAACCATCTATATAATCATGTACAACACCACAAACAGCTACTTTAATTTCATCAATTCCTAAAGAGTATGCCAGTAAAAGAAAATTGCTGGCTTTTCAATCTGTTGCCATTCCAGAAGCAACAGATTGTGAATATTATTAGTGCATACAAGTGTCTGGAACAAACTGTTTAAAAACATGATATGCAAGAACTGTGTAAAAGAAACATTGACAGCTAATTTAAGCAGCACAATGGGCTTTTCAGAAAAAACAATTGTTATTTGCACTTCAGAAACCTACACTGGTCCTCGATTATCAAGTGAATATTCATCTCGCCCCTCTTTTCAGGAGGCAGAACAATGGTGGATACATTTATATCATTAGGCAGGGGTCATGCAGGGCTTGAAAAATTTTGTTTGATGGGTATGAATGGGATGCATTCAAAACCATTTAAGCACGTGCTAAGCATTTCTGCAGAAAGTTGGGGTTTGCAAAAACATGTGGTGGAGATGTCTCTTTCTATTATCAACCAGGTACATGCAGAGATTAATGGGCAACAGTAACAGTTTAGTTATGACATAACAGTAATCATCATACAATGAGGATTTTCATATTTGTTGGGTCTTGGCATTGCTATGTGATAACAGGATTCTTTATTGATTATGAAATACTGTTCAAACACTGTGCAATGTGCTCAATAAAAAAAGCAACTGGAGATGGTGATTTTAAAAACTGGCTGAATGTTCATAAACAGAATGGTGTGTGTGAACAGAACTTTTGTGGTCCATCTGGTGCCATGGAACCTGCTATAGCAGGGATACTCTGGAAGCGATCTCCAGAGTATGGTTTTAGATACACAACTTAGATTCAAACACACACAAATGTCTGGAGTCACTGACTGTGTATGGCCCTAAGTTTCCATTCTGAAAGAAGAATGCTTGAATCATGTGATCTCACAAATGCTGAATGGAAGTTAAAAGATGTGACACTTGGTGCAAAGAAACAGGGTAACTTGAATGCAGAAATCATGCTAAAGTTGTAGTGATATTATAAAAAAGCAATAAGGATAATATTCCTAATGTGCAAGATATGAAATCTGCAATTTATGCAACTTAATATCACTGTGCTTCTTCTGATGCTAAACTGCAACATTTCAAGTGCCCCAATGGAGAAAGCACAGGTTACAACAAAGCATTGGCAAAAGGTGAAGTTCCACCAAGTCATGCCAAGAATATAAAAACCTTTTTATCACATGAGGTTCTACAGAAAATTGTTCCTATTTATTACAGATTAGCAGGTGAAGAACTGCTCAAAGAGATGTAACACAAAATGTAAATGAATGTCTCCACAGCGTGACTTGGAGAAAATGTCCAAAGGATACATTTGTTACAAAGAAGAGACTGGAAATTTTAATGCTCTCAGCAGTGAGTGAATTTAACATGGGATGTGAAACTGCAAATAAATTAAAAGAATCCATCACAGGAGTTAAATTAAGCCCATTTGCATTAGAACTGTCAAAGAAGAGAGACAGACGTAGAACAAAAGGAAGTATTGTTTCTGGTTCTGGCCACTTCAAACAAGCAAGAAAGACAGACTAACCAAATCAGCTGCAGAGGAGGAGGAGGAGGAGGAGAGGAAGAATGGTCCATCCTATGCAGCTGGCAGTTTTTAATATCGTTTGAAGATCATAGGAACTGTTTTTGTATGGTAAAGCTTTAAAGCCATTTTTCTCAGCTTCAATTTTTCTGCATACTTATGTATTTAAATCAGGGATTCCCAAACTGTGGGTCGCGACCCACAGAAGAGTTGCAGGATTCTGTCTGGGGGTCGCGGTGGATATTTGAAATTGTTAATAAATAATAATGATACATAATATATAATAATAATAATAATTAATAATAATACTTATTATTGGTGGTGGTGGTCACTGTTTTTATAACAATGGGAAAAGTAGAATTCAGTCACTTGTTACATATTACATTTAAACAGATTCATGTTTTATGTTTTAAGAAAAAATACTAATTCTACAATTTCACAGTAAATCTACACACACACATTTTTGTAAACTATTAATTACTACACTGCATATCAGAATAATTAGTGAGAAGAATGAGGCTGTTTGCTATAAATTAATCGTTCAATGTCTGGCTGTATGTTAGTTACGCATATTATTAAGTCACTTTCTAACTGCAGTCTATTCTTAGATTTAGTCTTGATGTTCACCATCGGCGAAAATCCAACTTCGCAGAGATATGAGGTGCAGAATGGAATAAGCATTTTTAGTGCAGCAGACACCAGATCAGGGTATTCTGTTCTTCTTACTAGCCAGAATTTATCACATCTTCCTTCTGAAAAGTCAGCTTTAAACTTTGGTCTGAAGAAAGTTCGCACTTAAGTCTGAAGATTCAACAGCTGTTTCATTAAATGGTTGATCTATCCATTGTAGGCCTAAATTATTGGTTGAGGGAATGCAGTCTTGTAGTTGGTTCATAAGTTCTTGCAGGTGCATTATAATTAAGTCTGATGATAATTTTAAATTGACTGTTTTGCCACCAAATTCTGACATTGAATTAGTAAGCTCAGATAGTGATGGAAAACTAATGAAATGTATATTTTCAGTATGTTTAATCCATATTTTGATTTTTCTAATGAAGGCAGTGACTTTATCTTCTGCATATAGAATGCTTTTGTTCCTCCCTTGCAAATCAGCATTTAGCTCATTAAAGTGACTAAATATGTCGGCCAGGTAGACTAGTTGCGACAACCAAGTTGGATTTCTGAAAAACTCGGCATACTCAGAATTGGCTGATTGAAAAAACAAAAGAGCTTCAGATCTGAGCTCAAACAATTTGGTCAACACTTTACCGTGTGAAAGCTAACGGACTTCGGTATGCAAGAGGACTGATTTGTGTAATGCTCCCATTTCTTCCCAAAGTGAAGCAAATAGTCAGGTTTTTAGTGGCAAACTTTTAACAAAGTTAATCATTTTAATAGCAGTGTTGAGAACTTCTTGTAATTGATGTGGCAATTTTTTTACGGCCAAAGTATGTCAATGGAGGAAACAATGTATCTATGTAGTGTTTGGCATAATGTTAGATTGGAGTTCTTTAAGGATTTTACCCCATCACTACACTTTTTCCAGTCAATTTCAGAATTTTGTGTAGCATCATTAAAAGTGTCATATAAACACTTTCCAGTAGTGTGGTTTGCAAAACAGAATATCCTCTTATATTGATCATACCTTACAAAACATAAAAACTGTGCTCAGTGCGCCACATCATTAGATTCGTCAAATTGAATTGGTATAAATTCACTCTTTCTTATTACTTTCTCTACTATGTATAGTAAGTAGGGGAAGTATTGTATTCCACCCAAAAATTTGATACCGAAATTTCACCAGAAATATATGTTTTGAGGCCCGCTGAATCCAAAAAAAACATTTTTGGAAATATGTCCGTGTGTGTGTGCGTGTGAGAGAGAGAGAGACAGAGGGAGAGAGAGAGAGAACAGCATAACCCAGAAACGAACAGCCGGACAAACTTGGAATTTAGGTTCAGTATCTTCCAGAGATACGAGGGTTTTCAATAAAATCCCCCCACCCCAGATTACCCTTTACATGGAACATTTTTAGAAAATTTTAATTTTCTCAAAAATGGCTCTAACGATAAAATAGCATTTGTTTAAGATATTTTCAGGACAAATAAAATGTATATCTTGAATTTTCTCGGAATGTCTCCAAAAGTATTCTTCATTGTGAACGACTTTTGCATAACTGGTAAACCATAAGAGATAGACAAAATTTTACTACACAGAAAGTGTATATCGCATTAAAATACACAATTTATGTCATATACATTTTTTTTGCTGAGTGAACCATTTTCGAGATATTGCTTGTTATTCCCTTAAGTTTTTCAATACTTATTTTCTCAAATGGTCATTCATTATTCATTTTTTTGTCTTGGATATGCAAAGAGTATTAATCTGTGGCAAAGAGAATGGTGCTGCACATAGCAACCAGCTATTAAGAGATATGTCTATGCTTAAAGGCTACTGAATTTTTATATTGCCATTGCAAATACAAAACAAGGGGAACATAGTACGCCTTAAGCGATAGCAAATATTTTTAGAACTAGTTGCTATGTGTAAAATGTAACTCTCTTTGCATGTCAAAAGATCGTTTCTGCAAATGTTTATCTCGATTAACATGAAACATATGGAGAATAAGTGTTTGTAAAAATAGTTTGTACAAGAGTAAAGAAAGTCATGTGAGTGTAACACATCAGATTGTTTTTTCTATTAATTGTTCACGTACATTTCCAGCCATTTCTTCGATCCTTCTGGAGACTATTATGTGATAATGGTATTGATTTTAATTTATTTGCATCCTCAGTGCTCAATACTGTTGATGCCAGAGGGAAGTAGTAATGTTTTAGCAATAGTGTGTGGCTTACATGTTTTAGCTACTCTTAATGAAACAAGATAAGAAGCATGGAGAGATTTGTGGTTAACATTACTGGCCTGTGTAATTGTAGTGTTCTGACTTTTGAGAATGTCCTAATTCTTCCGAAAGAAGTCTACAGGTTTGTCCTTCAGAGATGGATGTTTTGTAGCAAGTTGCCTGATAAGCTTAGAAGGTTTCATACTCTCTGCTGATAATACTTCACAACATATAACACATTGTGGTCGATCACCCAATACCGAGAAACCAAATTGTAAATAGGTTTCAAAATATTTACCGGATTTTGCTTTCTTTGCATATTGAGAGGAACTGCTGCAGGCAGCACCAGCACTTTTCTTTAAGAACTTATCCATGTCCGTTCTTGTTAAGAATGCATAACCAACTGCTACAATCTAATTATTTTGACCAGTTATCCAGCAATACAACAATGGGTAATGTGACTGACTAAATACATTATTGTATAAAATGTCACATTGTTGAACTGTGCGCGCAAAGTTGCAAATTAATTATTAAGCAGTGAATTGAATGGAGGTGGTCGCCAATAATTTAATTATCGAAAAGACGGTCGTGTGTGCAAAAAGTTTGGGAACCGCTGATTTAAATGTTCCACACATGACAACTTTTGGTTGATTGTAATTACATTTTCAGGAAATGCATACAAGTTCATAATTAAAAACTTAGTGGATTGAAATTTTTTGGTAATATTTATAGATTTTTTTCTTACCATTTTTAAAAATATTTCATTTTAATTTTTTGAAGCAAAGTTAAGAAATGCAAAATTGAAAAACTATATTTTGTTCATAAATGCTGGATTCTCCAAACTCTATGCACTGTTCTACAACTATGTTAATTGTTCATCAAAGATATAATTAAAAAATCCAAAAGTTTAAAATTTGTCATGCATAGAACATTTTTGTTTTCCACTCAACAAAAGCTTTAAATATTTATATTTTCGAAACCACTTAGGCTAGAGCTCTGAAATTTTGCATGGATTACAGCTTTAGTATGTGTGACCCACAATAAAAAAGTAGGGGAGATTGAACAACCCATGCATGTTGAATATCAGACATAGACTATAATTTTGTCTCAGTAGATGTTAGCATATTGTTGGCCTACTGGAAAAAGTTGGTACTTAAGTGTCACAAAAATATTTCACAAGTGACATTAAATATCTTTATTATCCATAACAATGTTTGATACTGTTGCATAAACTGTTGTATGGTTGAGCTTAGAAATGTTGAGATTGTACTTATTAGAGAGTACTTTCCTGCTTGATCCCTAATGGACAAACACCTCAGTTGTAAAAACATTGGACTTATAATTTTTTTCTTGTAGGAAGTTATGTCCCAGAGCATTTAGTTAAAAAAAAAAAACTGCCTATAATATGTGTCTTTAACAGTAGCCTGACATCACAAATTATTGCATTAGAATAATACAACCTATGAGATTTTCTCAAATTACTTTGGGAAAGTTTTTCATATACCTGCTTATATGTTATAATTTTAGCTTATCCAAGCACATTCCTCATACTTCAAATGCATTGGATGAAATGGTTTGCTTTGGATCAGTTGCCATTGGCATTTTGTATGTAGTTAAACATTGTATGTGTTGATTTAGATTGAGTCACACTTTTTTACACTCACCTTCACTAATTAAAGTTACATGAAACAGGAAACGTTTACAAGGGCATTCGTCCTCATCGTCAGCGACTGGGTGACTAAGGTTCGCTTTCTCCCATGTCCTCTTCTTCCTCATCCTGCGAATTCTGACCCTGTTGCCATCTGGTGTTGGGGGCACAAAGTTTTAACACATTGCTTACAGGCGGGATTTCAAAATTAATGACGTTGTTGCTGTTTTTGACGATGTGTATTTTTTCCCAGATGTTCAATTCTATTGGTGTGGTGAGGGGTTTTAACAATTTTATACTTTTGGCCAATGTTGTGGTTTTCAGTCCAAAAATGGTGTGATACAGCGGATTTCTCTATTTGTTTTAGTTTTATGTTTCTTTCGTGTTCCTTAAGTCTGGTTTCCAAGTTTCTTTTAGTTTTTCCTATGTAGTATTTCTCACAATCCTCACAACTGATCTAGTAAATTCCGGATTTTAGTGTGTTTGGGATGGTATTTTTGAGAGGTGTGTTTAGTAAGTTCTTCAAGCTGAATTTGTTCTGTGGAGCTAGTCTAATGTTAAATTTGTTGAAGATTCGTTCAAATTTTCTAAAGGCCCAAGGGTGGTATGTGAATTTTTTGTATTTCCAATTTGTGTTTGAGAGAGGCGTTAGAGTGGTGGAATGTGAAATTGCCTTGAGTTTTTCCTTCTTGTTTAACCGAAAGTTTTAGGAATACCCTTATGGGAAAATTTACGGTCAAATTTCCTTACACTACTTAGCAAGAAAATGAGCGCCAAAACAATGAAACTGAAAAAGAAACTAAACAACCTTATATTCAAACAAAAAAACTCCCTGGAATACTGGGAAAAATCTCCTAGACATAACCAAAAATGGAAAGCAACATATAAACATAACCTAAACAATGAACCTACCACAGGCCAATATGTAGTTAACCTCTCAAAAGAACCATTCACCAGCACTGAGCTATCTGTCTTGAACAATGGCCTAAAAACCTGTTTCAACTTCACAAAAAATACAGAAAACTTTGTTGCTGATATTGAAATAGCCTCCAACCACCTTACAGATAAGGATAAAAGTTTAATACAATCACAGTATGAACCAATATTGGACCAGATACAAGCCCAAAAACACCACTACGTACCACATCAAAAAATTATCAAATCTCTAAAGTCAAAACCTGTAGTATACACCAAAGCAGACAAAGGAAACACATTAGTGATACTAGACCAAGAAGATTATGAATCTAGAGTTATGCAATTACTACATAACCCAGAGTACATAGAAATCAGCAAAAATCCATTAAAAGAATGCACCAAGTCACTCCAGAACACATTGATAGAAACCAAAACATTAACAAAAGCCGAAAAATCTAGAATTAAACCAGCTTTTCCCACCATACCTAGGTTATATGCACTACCAAAAATACACAAACTCGGCAACAAAATGAGGCCCATAGTGAATAACATAAACTCTCCCACATATAAACTAGCAAAATGGCTTTCAAATACCTTCAACTCCATGCCTATGTTCAAAAGTCTTAGCATAAAAAATTCTTTAGAATTAACCAGTCACCTTTCAAATATAAATATATCACCCACAGACATGATGGTATCATTTGATGTCACTGCACTCTTCCCAAATATACCAAAAGAAGAATTATTACCACTCCTAGAAAATTGGATATTAAACAATGGCACACCTAGAGCACAAACAGAAGATTACCTGAAACTAACAAAATTATGTCTGGACCAGAATTTCTTTTCATTCCATCACAAAATCTTTAAACAAACCTCAGGCCTAACTATGGGAAACCCCCTTTCACCATTTTTAGCAGAACTATATATGAGCCATTTTGAATCCCATATTACTAAATCTTTCCCACATCTATTCAAAACTGGTATAGGTATGTAGATGATATTTTTGCTATTGTTCCAAAAAAACTTTCAGAAGATGCTTTGAAATTATTAAATTTACAAAAAAGATCTATAAAATTCACAATGGAAAAAGAAGAAAATGGCCAATTACCTTACCTAGACATCAGGATCATCAGAAATAATGCACACAACAAACTAACGTTTGGCATTTACAGAAAACCAACGCACACAGAAAACTATATTAGAAACAATAGCTACAATCCTACAAGCCACAAGCATGCAATTTTAAATAGTATTACAAACAGGTTAGTACATATACCAATGGAGAAAGAGGAATACCAGAAAGAATACCAACACATTATCAACATAGCCACTATGAATGGATACCAGAAAAAAACAATAGATAAGAAGATAAAAAGGTTTGAAAGACAGAAATACATCCAACAAATGACTGCGTTACTCAGACAACAAAAACCACAAGCATATAGAAAATTCACTTATCACCCTTGGACACATCATAAATTTCAAAGGATTTTCAAAAAATACAACATCACCCTGTCTCCACAGAATAAACGCAATATACAGAAACTACTATGCAACAGAACAAAAGATCCTATCCCCAACGATAAATCAGCTGGTATATATCAAATTGATTGTAATGAATGTAACCTGGTATACATAGGAAGAACCAAAAGAAATCTTGAAATAAGACTTAAAGAGCATATGAGATGCATTTACCAAAAGCAGCAAGATAAATCAGCAGTAGCACATCATTTCTGGTCTTCAAACCATGATATCACTCCAAACATAAAACTCTTAAAACCGATCAACAGCAGCAATGAATTGGACATCTGGGAAAAAATACATATTGTCAAACACAGGAATCATCTAATGAATTTCGAACTGCCGCCACCCAGCAGCCTTTGGAGGTTCATCAGCCCAGCACCAGAGAACACCACAAACCACACACATCCCCCAGACGATGACCGGCAAAAATCAGTTGAGAGAAAATGCTGACGATGGGAACAAGCCGTCTCCCGAAACGCGTTCAAGTAAGAATATCATAGTGATGTAGTGTAACAACCCCAACTCTCTATTTTAAATTATGACACATCACTGTTAACTAGCTTATAAATCTTCAAAATTAGTCTACCCATATTACTTTATTTGTTTATAACATACGAGGGCTGATCAACAAAGACTGAGACTGATTTTTTTTCACAGATGTTTATTACTCCAATTCAATGTTTACATGTTTTAATTGACCTGCAGTGTAAAAAAATCTGTATTTCAATTGCTAAAATATATAGAACAAGATTAGTAGACACAAAGCATTTTGTAAATCCAGGCAGAATTTCATTGGGATATTTTGATTGCTTCCAGAGAGAATGTGTCATGAACTAGGTAAATTTAAATCAAAATATTTATTTACACATCTCCTAAGATCCAGTTTATTGTAGAAAAGGGAAGACGTTGGTTATAGCTTGTTTCTAGATGTTGTAATAAAGAGCTTCGTGGTAAATGCAGCCATAAAGTATACCGAAAAGTTACACTTACTGATCAATAGTTATACAAAGTCAGAAGAGGGTTGTTATCAATACAGCAGCAGATGGGGTGTAATGCGTTTATAAGTTGCAGTTTTTAAATGATGAATTGCAGCACTTGTAAAAATCTTTTAATGGCATTGGTTATAAGCTAAAGAATTTAAAAAAGATCCATATGGTTGAAAAGAAAGGCAATCACTTAAAAACACAGCAAATCCTACACTTGACTAAGGATATTTATAATCCTCTTACAGCAGCGGGCATGTATAAAATTCCATATAGCTGCAGAAACATGTATGGGACAGCAAAACTTAGCATGAATCCATTAATTTTATAAGATATAGACAACCATAAGATGATTTATGATAAGTGATGTCCTCTCCAAAAGAAAACAAGACAATATAAGGCTTTAGAGATAGAAATATAAAAATACCTGGAATAATACAAATGAGAAAGAAGTGGGACTAAAATTGAACTGATCAGTATTAATGATGTGCTTCTTCCCTTCTACCGCCCACATCAAGCTGCATTTTTGGCCAATCAACTTCTCCTAGAGGAATCAGCATATATAAAAAGAAGTACACCCCATCCCACATCAATCCTCTGGTGATGTCCACCACAGTAATGGACAAAATGTTAGAGTTCATAAAAACTAATGAAGCATAGCACCAGAGCCTGGAAGAAAATAATTTTATAAATTTGAACTTGGCTGTGGAAGCTTATGCCATTATCAAAATAGTCCTATTTGAGCTCCCCTTAAATCAAATGGTTCTTTTGGTAAAGAAGTGGCTAAATAGTGTCCCATATGTGTGTATAGTGTAGTATGCAAGGGATTATAAGCTCTTCGAATTGAATGATTTGTGAATGTTGCAGGAGATTCACAAAAATCTAACAGAAAAAACAAGATTCCTGAGGCCATCAGTCAGTTTCAGGAGGAAACAACAGGACGAATCTCTCTACAGCATACTTGGTAAGAAGATAAACTTATTTTAACATGCATGCAGTAGACTCTTGATTAATGTAAATAAAGAGAGTTGGAGGTTGTTACACTACATCATTAAAAGGTTCTTAGTAATGTAGTGTAACAACCTCCAACTCTCTTTATTTACATTATGACACATCACTGTTACTAGCTTCTCAAACTTCAAAATTAATTCTTGATTAATGGTTTGTGAATTATCTGTGGCTATTTTAGGATTCCCCCCCCCCCCCCCCCCCCTGTAATGTGCATTACGTGTATGGGTGGACTGTGGTTTGCTAAGGACTGTACAGTAGCTTAGCTTTTGCTAAGTAAGCTTTCACTTTTACTTTTATTGTTCTCTGTCCATTCATCCTTCAAAGAGGAATCCCTTGGTCCCTTGTTCAGAATATGTAGCCCCAGTTCTCCAATTAAAAGTTGCATCTGGACTGTGAGAAACATTGAAGAATGATTTGCAATAGGCTGACACTGACGTGTCACATGGTATTGACTGATAAAATTTTGATCCGTACACAGGGTGAGAAGAAGGTAGTTGAGACAAATTCAGTGATGATGATCCTCCACTCATTCCATAAGAGCATATCTGTCATTCAGCAGCTCTTGAATGGTCAGACAATTTGCTAGATTATTTTGAACAATGAGGATTTCCTGCTGTCTGACAAATTAAAGTTTTGTAAACTAAGAAGTGTGATATGCAAAAAAAGAATTTGTTTCTTTAAAACAAAAGTTAATAAAGAATCTTTTTCAGGAGAATTTGAAAGATCTTACCCATGTATTTTAGTATAAATAGAGCAAAATACACAGTATAGTTTTTTCAAATGTAAATAACATATTATTGGTAAGAAAGTACTACAATATTAAAAAATACTTGACTTGCAAAATGGATTACAATTGTTGCTTGCTAAGCAGATCATGCAAGTGGAGACATCTTTTGCAAAATAGTGAGAAAATAGTAATTTCTGCATCATAACTATCTTAATATACCTTATGTAAATATAGGGGTTATGAGAATTTTTGGATTAACTCCATTTTGCTTAAGTATTTCCCTCTAATACTGTGGATAATGGAGAAATTGAAATTGAGTTTTATTTATGGACGCTCTTTAACTACTATGGTTCTTAGCATCCCATTCCATATTGGGCGTGAAAGTCCAGTAATTTTGCTCAGAGGCCTCTTTATCAGGCTTGAGGTTCTTTTACGTGCCGTAAATCTACGACACGGGACCACCGGCTTTACTTCCCTTCAGAAGGAAGCCATGCTAAGGATTTTTACACCCGAAAAAATCCATCGCCCTCCACCGGGTTTGAACCCGCGACCTGGGAACTAGAGGCTAGCACGGTACCACTAGTCCACGAAGGACGACGGGTCTACTGTATATACACATATAGTAATATTCAGTTGGGTAACCCTAGTACACCTTAGTCTAATCATAATTGATGAATTTTGTAATCCATTTTCTTTTTGGCTTTCCCAATTAACTACCAATCTCCTTAATAGCCTTAACTGATCTTAATTTTAACAATTTTCCATGAGAGAGAACGAGGAGTTACTTACTAATCTCTCTCTGTCTGAAATCATCAGGGGATGGTAATATAGGCACAGAAGTTTCTAAGTATTAAAGCCAAGGCAAAAGTTGAACTTTTACTGCACTTGAGGTAGGAATGTCATAGGCAATAAACCACCTGCATCCCTCGTACAGTCTGTTGGCATTTGTAGACAGCACTTATTAGTCACCTACCATCAGTGACCCCTGGCTTACATTCTTTGTATTGTCAAGTTAGATAACTTTGAGACAACTGCTTTAGAATACTTGTGTCTGGTATAATTTGTGAAGTACTCCCAAAGAATGTCCAAGAGCTGTAAGCCAAGTATAATAATCTACAATGAAAAGTATTGTTTCTGATTTAAATACTGTATGTTGTTGTTTGCTCCCCCACCAATCACTTGAACATTTGCCTAATACAATGTTACATCTTGAAAAGTAAGGCTAATGAATAACATATAGGCAAAACAAAAAACATATTTTATATGTGATATCTTCTTAACAAATATAGTACACCTATTATTGCAAAGAAAAATTTAAGTTAATTATTTAAAGGTGAGTCGGAATTGTTACACTAACATCACTTAAGTTTACTCACTTAACATGTTTCGGGAAACGGTTGTTCCCATTTAAAATAGAGAGTTGAGGGTTGTTACACTACATCACTATGATATTCTTACTTGAACGCGTTTCGGGAGACGGCTTGTTCCCATCGTCACCATTTTCTCTCAACTGATTTTTGCCGGTCATCGTCTGGGGGATGTGTGTGGTTTGTGGTGTTCTCTGGTGCTGGGCTGATGAACCTCCAAAGGCTGCTGGGTGGCGGCAGTTCGAAATTCATTAGGTGATTCCTGTGTTTGACAATATGTATTTTTTCCCAGATGTCCAATTCATTGCTGCTGTTGATCGGTTTTAAGAGTTTTATGTTTGGAGTGATATCATGGTTTGAAGACCAGAAATGATGTGCTACTGCTGATTTATCTTGTTGCTTTTGGTAAATGCATCTCATATGCTCTTTAAGTCTTATTTCAAGATTTCTTTTTGTTCTTCCTATATATACCAGGTTACATTCATTACAATCAATTTGATATATACCAGCTGATTTATCGTTGGGGATAGGATCTTTTGTTCTGTTGCATAGTAGTTTCTGTATGTTGTGGTTATTCTGTGGAGACAGGGTGATGTTGTATTTTTTGAAAATCCTTTGAAATTTATGATGTGTCCAAGGGTGATAAGTGAATTTTCTATATGCTTGTGGTTTTTGTTGTCTGAGTAACGTAGTCATTTGTTGGATGTATTTCTGTCTTTCAAACCTTTTTATCTTCTTATCTATTGTTTTTTTCTGGTATCCATTCATAGTGGCTATGTTGATAATGTGTTGGTATTCTTTCTGGTATTCCTCTTTCTCCATTGGTATATGTACTAACCTGTTTGTAATACTATTTAAAATTGCATGTTTGTGGCTTGTAGGATTGTAGCTATTATTTTTAATATAGTTTTCTGTGTGCGTTGGATTTCTGTAAATGCCAAACGTTAGTTTGTTGTGTGCATTATTTCTGATGATCCTGATGTCTAGGTAAGGTAATTGGCCATTTTCTTCTTTTTCCATTGTGAATTTTATAGATCTTTTTTGTAAATTTAATAATTTCAAAGCATCTTCTGAAAGTTTTTTTGGAACAATAGCAAAAATATCATCTACATACCTATACCAGGTTTGAATAGATGTGGGAAAGATTTAGTAATATGGGATTCAAAATGGCTCATATATAGTTCTGCTAAAAATGGTGAAAGGGGGTTTCCCATAGTTAGGCCTGAGGTTTGTTTAAAGATTTTGTGATGGAATGAAAAGAAATTTGGTCCAGACATAATTTTGTTAGTTTCAGGTAATCTTCTGTTTGTGCTCTAGGTGTGCCATTGTTTAATATCCAATTTTCTAGGAGTGGTAATAATTCTTCTTTTGGTATATTTGGGAAGAGTGCAGTGACATCAAATGATACCATCATGTCTGTGGGTGATATATTTATATTTGAAAGGTGACTGGTTAATTCTAAAGAATTTTTTATGCTAAGACTTTTGAACATAGGCATGGAGTTGAAGGTATTTGAAAGCCATTTTGCTAGTTTATATGTGGGAGAGTTTATGTTATTCACTATGGGCCTCATTTTGTTGCCGAGTTTGTGTATTTTTGGTAGTGCATATAACCTAGGTATGATGGGAAAATCTGGTTTAATTCTGGATTTTTCGGCTTTTGTTAATGTTTTGGTTTCTATCAATGTATTCTGGAGTGACTTGGTGCATTCTTTTAATGGATTTTTGCTGATTTCTATGTACTCTGGGTTATGTAGTAATTGCATAACTCTAGATTCATAATCTTCTTGGTCTAGTATCACTAATGTGTTTCCTTTGTTTGCTTTGGTGTATACTACAGGTTTTGACTTTAGAGATTTGATAATCTTTTGATGTGGTACGTAGTGGTGTTTTTGGACTTGTATCTGGTCCAATATTGGTTCACACTGTGATTGTATTAAACTTTTATCCTTATCTGTAAGGTGGTTGGAGGCTATTTCAATATCAGCAACAAAGTTTTCTGTATTTTTTGTGAAGTTGAAACAGGTTTTTAGGCCATTGTTCAAGACAGATAGCTCAGTGCTGGTGAATGGTTCTTTTGAGAGGTTAACTACATATTGGCCTGTGGTAGGTTCATTGTTTAGGTTATGTTTATATGTTGCTTTCCGTTTTTGGTTATGTCTAGGAGATTTTTCCCGGTATTCCAGGGAGTTTTTTTGTTTGAATATAAGGTTGTTTAGTTTATTTTTCAGTTTCATTGTTTTGGCGCTCATTTTCTTGCTAAGTAGCGTAAGGAAATTTGACCGTAAATTTTCCCATAGGGGTATTCCTAAAACTTTCGGTAACCATAAGTGTAATTCATAGATTCTAAGGTCCAAGTCCTGTAAATTTGCATAATGTTTGTTCTTTTCTATTTCAATTACTTTCTTGTCTGCTGCTGTTTGATGTTTTACATTGTGATTAAATTTTACGTATTTTCTAACGAAGTTTGGCGTAACTTTGTGTTTTAAGCAAAGATTTAGGAATCTTATGTTTGCAGCCGTGATTTTCTTTTTGATTTCTAGTTTTATGTATAATTTTATGTCCTGTTTTATTCCAAAGTTTCCGTTGAATCTGTGTCAATCTGTGCTTACCTCCATATTCTTTAGTTGTTACGTGCGGCAATATCGGTGTTTATTCTTTGCTTCTTATAGACTTGTAAGTCCAATTTAAGCTCAATTTTTGAAGATTTAAAAGCTTGTAACAGTGATGTGTCATAATTTAAAATAGAGAGTTGAGGGTTGGTACACTACATCACTATGATATTCTTACTTGAACGCGTTTCGGGAGACGGCTTGTTCCCATCGTCAGCATTTTCTCTCAACTGATTTTTGCCGGTCATCGTCTGGGGGATGTGTGTGGTTTGTGGTGTTCTCTGGTGCTGGGCTGATGAACCTCCAAAGGCTGTTGGGTGGCGGCAGTTCAAAATTCATTAGGTGATTCCTGTGTTTGACAATATGTATTTTTTCCCAGATGTCCAATTCATTGCTGCTGTTGATCGGTTTTAAGAGTTTTATGTTTGGAGTGATATCATGGTTTGAAGACCAGAAATGACGTGCTACTGCTGATTTATCTTGTTGCTTTTGGTAAATGCATCTCATATGCTCTTTAAGTCTTATTTCAAGATTTCTTTTTGTTCTTCCTATATATACCAGGTTACATTCATTACAATCAATTTGATATATACCAGCTGATTTATCGTTGGGGATAGGATCTTTTGTTCTGTTGCATAGTAGTTTCTGTATGTTGTGGTTATTCTGTGGAGACAGGGTGATGTTGTATTTTTTGAAAATCCTTTGAAATTTATGATGTGTCCAAGGGTTGATAAGTGAATTTTCTATATGCTTGTGGTTTTTGTTGTCTGAGTAACGCAGTCATTTGTTGGATGTATTTCTGTCTTTCAAACCTTTTTATCTTCTTATCTATTGTTTTTTTTCTGGTATCCATTCATAGTGGCTATGTTGATAATGTGTTGGTATTCTTTCTGGTATTCCTCTTTCTCCATTGGTATATGTACTAACCTGTTTGTAATACTATTTAAAATTGCATGTTTGTGGCTTGTAGGATTGTAGCTATTATTTTTAATATAGTTTTCTGTGTGCGTTGGTTTTCTGTAAATGCAAAACGTTAGTTTGTTGTGTGCATTATTTCTGATGATCCTGATGTCTAGGTAAGGTAATTGGCCATTTTCTTCTTTTTCCATTGTGAATTTTATAGATCTTTTTTGTAAATTTAATAATTTCAAAGCATCTTCTGAGAGTTTTTTTGGAACAATAGCAAAAATATCATCTACATACCTATACCAGGTTTTGAATAGATGTGGGAAAGATTTAGTAATATGGGATTCAAAATGGCTCATATATAGTTCTGCTAAAAATGGTGAAAGGGGGTTTCCCATAGTTAGGCCTGAGGTTTGTTTAAAGATTTTGTGATGGAATGCTTAATTAATGCGTAATTAATCTTTCAAATGTAACTTTCACCAAAGCGGAATTATCGGTATTAAACCTTGGCCTAAAAACATGTGTTGGCTACACAAAAACAACCGATGAAATAGTCGCAGACATTGAGATGGCTACTTACAACCTAAATGAAAATAGTAAAACCACTATAAAAAAAGAATGTGAAATGGTTCTCCAAGAAATACAAGCAGATAAACATAACAATTTCCCAACCAAACATGTGATCAAAACATTAAATCAAAAACCAGTAGTATACACAAAAGCTGACAAGGGAAATAAACTAGTTATACTGCAAAAAGATGATTATATTGCCAGAGTAGAAAATATGCTGCAACAAGAAAATTACATACAAATTCAAGAAGACCCATTAAAATTACATTTAAAAGCCTTCAATCAAACCATCCAGGAAAGCAAAACTATAACAGACACTGATAAATCTAGATTAAAACCAGACCACCCCACTTTACCAAGAATGTATGCTCTACCTAAAATACACAAACCGGGTAATAAGATGAGACCAATCGTCAGCAATATTGATTCTCCTACCTACAAACTGGCAAAATGGTTAGTACAGAGATTCTCTTCACTACCAAAATTCAATAGCAAAAACATAATGAATTCAGAAGATTTAATACAGAAGATAAAATCCCTGGAACTCGAACCAGAAGACAGATTAGTTTCCTTTGATGTCACTGCACTATTTCCAAGTGTCCCTACAGAACAACTCCTGCATCAATTAAAGAAATGGCTACAGCAGACTAACCTACTTGAAGAAGAAATAGAAGACCTCATACAACTTACCAATTTATGCATTGCACAAAATTGTTTTAGTGTCAATAAGAAGTTCTATCAACAACCAACTGGTCTAACCATGGGCAACCCACTTTCACCCTTCTTGGCAGATTTATTTATGAGCTACTTAGAAACACACATAACAACTTCCTTTCCATACATGTTTAAAGTTTGCCACAGATATGTTGACGACATCTTCGCTGTTGTCCCTAACAGGTTCATACAAGACTCCTTAGCCTTACTAAACCTACAGAACCAATCAATAAAATTCACCATAGAAATAAAAAAAGAAGGCATGCTACCATTTTTTAGACCTAAAAATCATCAGAGAGCAAAAGAACCTAACCTTTGGCATATACAGGAAGCCAACACACTCTACTAATTACATAAAAAATAAGAGTTTCAATCCAACCACACACAAACATGCAGTACTAAACAGCCTAACACATAGACTGGTATATACCCCCTTAAATAAAAAAGAATACCAGTTAGAATACCAGCATATAGTAGACACAGCAATACATAATGGGTACAACAAAGCAACTATTGACAAAAAAATTGCAAAATTCAAACAACAGATGCACATCAGAAACACAACAAATCTCAGCCAGCAAGATAAAGAGCTAAAGTTCAAGAAATTCACATACCACCCAGGAACATTTCACAAATTTAAGAAGATTTTCATGAAACATAACATCAGCCTAGCTCCACAGAACAAATTTAACATAGAGAAATTACTTTGTAACAAGTTAAAAGACCCCATTCCACAAGACAAAAATGCTGGAATCTATAAAATCAATTGTTCAGATTGCAATAAAGTATACATAGGTAAGACAAAAAGAAACCTAGAAACTAGGCTAAAGGAGCACATGAGATGTATTAAATACAAACAAATGGACAAATCTGCAGTTTCACACCATTTTTGGATCACTAATCACAACATCAAACCCAATATTACATTAGTCAAACCAGCCAAATTTGCAGCCGAATTAGATGCATGGGAGAAGATCACCATTCTAAAACACAACAAATATCTAATGAATTTTGATTTGCCGCCACCAAATCCTCTCTGGAAGTACATTTCTCCACCACAAGATGCCACCACAGGATCCAGTCCAAAAAACGGAAACACCAACAACACGGGCCATCGAATTAACTTCTGAGGATGGGAACAACCGTTTCCCGAAACATGTTAAGTGAGTAAACTTAAGTGATGTTAGTGTAACAATTCCGACTCACCTTTAAATAAATTCAATACACATCACTGTTTCTAGCTTCTTTTCATTACAATATCAACGTTAAGTTAATTACTTCATAGACTGTAACACTGAACTTCTGAAAGTTGTATATTGCATATAACACTTATTTTGCCCAGTATAGAGAATCACTTATCCATGTAAAGTTTCCACAACACTGGTCTCGCTACTATTTGATGAAATCATCCACTATTAAAAATGCAATTCAACTTAAGTTATTATGTACAAAATAAAAATGTTTTCTTGCAGAATAACACCTGTGTCCACATTCTCCATTAATAAAGATTTCTATTACTGCTATTTACAAAAACTGGTTTGAATTGTTTCATATATTATACAAAAAGTTGTTGATTTCCTTAACATTTATGCCTGCATATCCCATTAACAAAGGGTTTGCATACTGCTGTTTAATGGTGTTATTTACAGATAATAAAGTTCAGCATAAATAACTGCATATAATGTACAAAATATAGAATTGAACTGAAAGATGCAGATTGACAGAAGACACTGTCACAGTGTAATGAGAAAGTATCATTAAGCTTACGGTTGAAACTAAAAACAGAATGGGGTATGGAACAACAAATTTGACAGGAAATAAGAGTACAAGCAAGGCCTTGCTTGGCTTAGGCTGATATCATGGCGAGTGATTAAATTTGTTAAAGGAAGGTGACATAAGAATCTGTCCATGGTTAGATAGGTAGAAACTTGGATTCATATTCTGGCACATTACCCCAAGAAGAAAGTATGTACCAGATTTCTTTGTTAACTCAAGGGGAAGGTTGCAAGCTAGTTGCACCTTACTGGTTGAGAGGGAGGAGGGGAAGCGATTGGTACACTTTTACAAAAGGTGTTGCAGCTCAAATTGGAATGTAAGGAAGAGGGAAAGGGCAGGAGGGATGGGTTAATTTCTTAGGAATGGGTGTGAAGTTAGATTTGTAAACAAAAGCATACATATTTGTATTTTTTTTCTTTCTTCTGTTTTGTTTGTATGCTTTTTGTTGTTAGTTTCCTTCTTTTTTTTCTTTTCTTTCCAGCTCTTATCAAATGTAATTAACTTTAAAGTACATTATGACAAATAGTCTGAAACACGCAGGCTACAGTGTATTATATAAGCATGTACGGTCTATCTGACCGGTGTGATGTAAGAGTGAGTCTCAATATGTAAAATGTTTAAGATCAATAAATACACCACTATTTTAAAGTTCTCCACAATGTTTCTTATTGCTATTACTGCAAAGGATGTCATACATCCTTCTACTTACAACAGTTCTGGCTCTACTAGTGCTGCTAGCAAGAATATTCAAAATTTGTTTTCTCAGTTTTGAAAACATGAACAGAAATGTTGATTAGATTTTCCACCAATCCAAAAGTGTTTTAAAGTTGAAATTTTTTGTTCAGAGAATATGACTCCTCCCAACAGCAAAACTTTTTTGCGGCATTAACAGAAGAATCGTGTTTGGTCTCATAGTAATTGTGGTCAAGACATACATCATTTTTCTTTTCATGATCTATAACAGGCTCTTGTACTGTGGGCTTGCGCAGCTCTGATTCCGTTGATTGCTGGATTCTTATTTATATTTTGTTTAATGGCTATTTCTGGCAGTATATTTCAAATCAAGGTACTTACCGGGGTTGATCATCTTGATGTGTCGACTTTTCTTTGCGATGTATCTCTTTTGCCAGGTTCCTAATATCTTTAGATTGTTTCTTGCACTGCGTTGTTTAATTTGTAATGCCTGAGCTATGAGAACTCTATTTTACTAATATCTCTGGTCATGGTATGGGAAGGTAATGTGAGTAAGTTGCGAATTCACTGAAATTCCTAATTTATTCAGAAAATCTCAATAGTTCTTCAAAATAACAACTAAATCACAATAATGATTTTCACACTTGTTTACATAATTTCTAAAATATTTTCACTCCTGATGCACGTCCAGAATATTGATAACAATACTTCGTAGCTGCGATCCTGTTTGCAAATTACGTGAAGATGCATAGTGCTGTAAAGAGACGCTTATGAATGAATCCTCTCCTCTCTGAACAAACCTAATATAGATTTTTTGATGTTGCCATAGTAACCAGTTAATAAGCATTGTTGACTGACCCCTCTAGATAGCAATTGAAGTAATACATTCTTTTTTACAATGATGAGATGAGTTTCATTATGGTTGGCTATGAGATCTACTAAAATAATGTTTTTTCCCTTTTTCTTAATATTCGCAGTAGTATACAAATATTGTTTTAAATGAACAAAGAAATCTTACAATTTTTATGAGTTATTAATTTAAAACAAAGCAACAAATATATTTAAAAACTTTTGATTATTTTCTAACAATTTCTCCATTTTGCTATCTGTTTCATTTCCTAATTTATAAAAAAACCTTCCTTCAAAAATTGTCAACCTCTTAATATCTGTCTCAGATCTTAAACCTTGGATGCAAGAAAGGTGACACAATGAATTTCCTGCAGTGCATTATTATTTTTATATCCATGAATATAGCAGCACGAGCGAGATGGCGCCATGGTAACGTATGCAACTCGCATTTGGGAGGTTGCAGTTCAAACCCCGGGGTTGACCAATCTGACCAAAGATTTTTACGTAGTTGTTAATTTGATCCGTGAATCTTCCTATCATGCCTTTCATCATGCATTTCAGTTTTCCTTCACCGCCATACCAGGCATTGGGCTGATCACTCATCCTGGATATGCTGTGATCCAAAGTTTGCTTGCTCAGGCTACTGACCCAAGGCATTGGCTTGTAAGTCCTTGGGGTTTTTGTTATTTCTTTATTTGTTGCATCATGTTCCATTACATTTTGGTAATACTACTTACTACATGCTAGAGTTTGCGTCTTTACATGAATATCTTGCACAACAACAAAAAAAAAATCTTCCTATGTTACTGTAAATAGCTAATATAATTTTACATAGTTTTTAAATTTTCAAAATTAATTTTGTTAGCAAATGTGATGAACCTTTTTTTATACATTTAAATTAAATTTTTAATTGAGATGGCCACATTCCATTTACTTTGGTTTCCTTTCTCTTTAGTTAGTTAGTTTTATTCATCCGTTAAAGTGGTTTGGTACAATGTACATTCACTATTGGACACGTCAAGCTATAAACATAAACAATAATAGGTTTTTACATTATATACAATAGGTCTTTACATGCTAAATACTATGGTTCATGATATACATTTGTGTTCAAGGTAATCATTAATAGAATAAAAGGAGTGGTTAATTAGATGTGCCTTGAGACTGGATTTCAGCTGGTTTACATTTTTAATTGGCTTGATATTACTTGGTAAATTATTATAAAGTTTAATGCTGGAGTATAAGATACTTTTTTGGTAGAGCGAGGTGTTGCAGCTGGTCACATGTATTTGTGTATTTTCCCTAGTATTGTGTTCATGCACCATATTATTAGTTATGAATAGTGAATCAGAAGCATTAATGTTCTTGACTATAAGCAGAATAACTGCATGCAGGGAAGTGGGAGGATCCCCAGTTTTTTAAAGAGAGGTTTACACGAAAACTTTGGGCTGACTCCTTCAATAGTTCTGATAATTTTTTCTGTGCAATAAAGATTGACTTGCTTGCTGGATACTCACCCCAGAAGACTACTCCATAACTTAGGAGTGAGTGCACATGTGCAAAATATGCTGCTCTAACTGTTTCTTTACTTGTGCATGTTGTCAATATTCTTAGCATATAACATAGAGAGCTGAGTTTATTATTTATGAGGCTAGTGTGGGCATCCCATTTCAGATTGCTTTGTACGCAGATCCCGAGGAATTTTATAGATTCTACTTTTTTAAGTGTCTGATTAGAGAGTTGTATTTGAGGGAGAAGATAATTTTTGTTCATATTTGTGTGTATATCCATTGCTACAGTTTTATTTGTATTTATAATAAGATTATTCAATGTAAAATAGTTTGTGATTTTCTCTGAGACTTGGTGAATAGAGATTAGAAAGGTTTCTTTTTGGGTTGCCTTAACCAGGATATTTGTATCATCAGCATATAAAATGGTTTTAGTACATGCATCATTTATGTGGAAATCATTTATGAAAAGAAGAAATAGGATAGGACCTAGTATAGAACCTTGTGGCACACCATAGCTTACTTGGAGTGGACTGGAGTGATGATAATTGATCTGATTATTTGCTTTATCCTTTATTTCCACTATTTGCATACGACCACATAGATACAATTTATTTGCCAACCCTCTTATGCCTAGAGCCTCTATTTTCGTTAACAAAAGCTGATGATCTGTGGTGTCGAATGCCTTTGTTAAGTCTAAAAATATAGCCGAGGCATGTTGCTTTTGATCAATGGCTTTCAGGGACGCGGTTATAAATGAGAAAATTCCTGATTCAGTTGAATAATTTTTTCTGAAGCCGTGCTGAGAGTCCGATAATAATTTATGTTTCTCTAAGAAGTTGGAAAGTCGTTTAAGAAACAGTTTCTTCAATATTTTAGAGAAAACTGGAAGTAGTGCTATGGGCCGATAATTAGACATATCATTGTTTTTCCCTTTTTTGTGTAATGATTTGATTAAGCATATTCTTCCATTATCTAAAGTACATTTGTATATTAGGTGTTCTATAGTCTGCTTGTTCTGTTTGCACTTACACAGGGTCAACAGTTATTTGAAATCTATGAAAGTATGCATTTATTTTTCCATGATCAGTTAAAAATGTTATGTTGGACATTAATATTATTTTTGTTCCTATTCTGCTCCGTACAATGGGGAAATGGAATTTTGTTAGTTTACCATTTGATGTTTGTCATTTCTCTTGGAGGTCCTTGTCCTATAAGTCCTGGTGTATGCATAATCCATCGAAGAAGAATATGGCAGCACTTGCTTTAATTTTGTTTACTGATTGAGAGTCATTGTTACAGGTTTTGTAGTTTCGCTGCAACCTTAACTCTCTTAGTGCCACACGGTTGAGTAGGCACCAGCCTACCACCGCTCTGAAAGCCAGAGCCGATCACGCCAGCTTGTGAAAACCTTCGTGGTAAAACTATTTTTGTGACAATCTATATGGATAGAATTCACACTCTTGGAAAGGTTCAACCTTTCCCCTTCGACATGTTGGTTTATATCGGTATGCCTCAGTTTCACAATAGTAAACAGCCCCTCAGTTTACAATTGTTCATTGTGCACTTCATTTATAAAATGGCAAGTGGTTATCATGTGGTGTCGACAACAAGAAGCTGTTGCATTATTTCTAGCAATGCAAGATTAATGCGGATGAGACGTACCAGCCATGCCCTCTGGTTCTCCACCACAAAAAAGTAGACATTTCAGCAATTCATCAGGAGATGATTGCAACATTATTGCACACTTAGGGTTTTACTGTTCCATTAAGCAAAGAATAGTTGTCTACAAGAAATAGCATCTACACTGCTGTAATTACTGAGGATAGTGCCAGCATACATACAAATCTGCGGCGTACAGTGCATTCTGTGTCATTCACTGCAACAAAGGTGGCAGTCAGGAACACATCAGCTGTGTTAAAGGATCGGGTGTTGTGCAGCCATTCAAAGGTGTACAAAATAATTATCTGAGCCATTAGTATGCTTTTAGTTTGGTTACATCTCAGTTTCTATTTAACATACCTGCAGTTATTCGTTTGTTAATAATATTAATATTGGAGTCAATAGTGTCATTTTAATATTTGAAAAGTGAAAGTATAATGACAGAAAAATTACAATGCAGAGTATGTAGTTTTCTACATGTTCCTGAATTTGTCACCAAGTGATTTATTGGTGACTACCCAACCAAATGTAACTAGTTTACTCTTCACAGCTGCATTGTTTCTAACCTAAATTTTAAACCAAATGATTTTGAATACTAATGCATGTTTCTTTATTAACAGAGCATTACTGTTGCATTTGATATAGTCAAAACCGTTTTGATTGCCTTATTAATGGCGGAGTTTTTAGCTTATATTCTGAAAAAAAGAATTTATCCTTCAAAAACATGCTTTAGTAGAGCATATTACATCTCATATAAAATTAATATATATAATGGATATACTAACAAATGGATAATACCTGGGCCTTATGCTTGAAAAATGTTCACCATTATATCTATTAAACATAGCTATTTTTATACGATTTTTCATAAAAGCTACTTTTTGCTTAAAATGCTATGGCAGGCCTCTGGCGTTCTCCAGCCAGTTTCAGAAAGCCAATCACATTGGTTCGCAGCACTAAAAGGGTTAAATACTGTAATACAACTGTACCATGCATTTATAAATGTACATGAGATGTGATAAAAAGGTAACAGGAATTTTTGTTTTTCTTAAAGAAGTTTTATTTAATCATCAACATCAACTTTATCTCCCTCAGATATAATACACTTCTGCCAGCGCTTTTTCCAATCTTGGAAGCGCTTCTGGAACTCACTTTTTGTTATGGTGTTCTGCTCCTTCAGTGATTGTTTTTATCTCATCAATGGTGGCAGAACATCATCCTTACAAGGTTCTCTTCACTCTCAGGAATAGAAAGAAGTCGCAGGGGGCCATGTCCGGCGAATATGGTGACTGAGGCAGCATAACAGTTTTGTTTTTTGCCAAAAGTCATGAACAAGCATTGAGGTGTGAGTGGGTGCATTATAATGATGCAATTTCCA
Organism: Deroplatys truncata; assembly: GCA_030765065.1. NCBI lineage: Eukaryota > Metazoa > Arthropoda > Insecta > Mantodea > Mantidae > Deroplatys > Deroplatys truncata. The sequence goes on from CM060976.1 coordinate 1,254,992, forward strand.
TGAGTGGTTTTGCCACAATTCTGGTTGTTTTCTTTGGATTGCTTCATGCAAACGGCGCATAACTTCCAGGTAGTATTCCTTATTCACCATACGACCATAAGGCAGGAACTCCTAATGCACTATCCCATTATAATCAAAGAAAACAGTGAGAAGAACCTTCACATGTGATCGAACTTATCAAATTTTTTTCGATTCAGGTTGTTTCCATTGGGACGATTGGGCCTTAGTTTCGACGTCATACCCTTACACCCATGTTACTTCACCTCTTATAACCTTTAGAAGTTCTGGATTGTTTTTGACTTCATTCAGCAATTCCTGAGTGATGTCTATGCAACATTTTTGCTCGAAATTCAACAATTTCGGAACAACCTTTGCAGCTATACGTTTTATGCCCAAATTATCAGGGAAAAAATGCTTGGCATGACCAAAGGATGAGGCAGTATTTTTTATCGCTTAAATGTTATCAGTCTAATTATATAATATAAAAAAATAACAGCCTGCCTAAAAGCAATAATGCGTACATTATAATATATAAAGTGTATATTACAGTCATTGTATTATGCATATTTTATTATGTATATGTATAAAATGTTATGTGAATGTATTACATAGTTTAACAATGTAGGAGCTGTGAGAATAGAAGCAAGCTGCCTTATGTAGCAAACAGAATTACAAAGTAGAAGCCGAAAGTTGCTAACAATAAGGTAACCTTGAGACAACAATAAATTAGAAAGATAAAAAAGGCTACTAATAGCTCTTGTAACAATACTAATGTAACATTTAAAACAGTTTATAAATGGTCACGTGGATGTGAAAAGCAAACCAGAATAAAGATAAAGGTATTCTATTAGAGTACGTTTAGCCAATCGAAAACTAGAAAACGCCAAAGTAAGATAAAGGTATTCTATTGGAGTAGATTTAGCCAATCAGAAACTAGAAATAGAAAAATGTACAAATTCAAACGGTCGATGTTACAAAATAGCGCACCTACGCAGTTCGGTTCGGTACTGATTCAGTGATTGTATGTGAGACATGATAATTCATTGTGGTGAGGATAATATATATGTTTACCTGTTAAAAGTGTAATTAACAATAATCTCACAGCTCTATAATAAGATACATCAGTGAAGTGTTATTTAACCGTGTGAAGGATTAATAAAAAAGTAAAATACAATTATAGTTTGTGTAAACTTAATTCTTCAGCCATACCAGCCCTAATAAGAGATATTTGTTCTAAAAGGTACCACTGAAGCAGCTGAGGCATAAATACTAAATAAATAAATAAACATTAAAATATTTATTACATACAAAATAAACACACTACACCGCTGCAAAAGTTGGTTCTTAAACATGGGGCGAAGGCCACTGGAAAGTTTGTATCCAAAGCATGGGGCAAACACTACTAGAAACATAACTCCTGCAAATTGGCATCCATTACATACATGGGGCAACAACAGCTTCAAGTTGAGGCTCATCAATGTGGGGCTACAACACTCGCAAGTTTGGAGCCTAACGTGGAGCGAGAATAGGTAAAAAGAAGAAGAAAACAGTGCAAGAAGAAACAAATCAATGAACATCGTAGAGCTACCAGAATCGACGAAACTACAATTACTACAAGACTTCACTACGAGAACTGTAAAGAGCTTCAGAGAACTTCAAGATCATTGTACGTCATCCAAGGACAGCAAAGACAATTCTTTCAGGAGTAAGGGGCACGCAGTCAACAATTCAACTAGAATCTACGAGTGAACACCAGAGTATAAAGGTTTACTAACACAGCCAGAGAAAAGGTCAGAAAATTTGAATACTTTATATTTATATAATTGTCAAGGTAATTACAAATATATATTGTTATTAAAATAATTGCATGTTGTTAAGGAGTGGAAAATTAAAATTGAGCAATTCCAAACTAAATGTAACAATAGAAAATATTCAAAATAAAAGGAAAAGAGAAAACATGAGACAGTATTTTAATGCCTAAATGATATTTATTGTATTTTTATTATAATTAAATTCAATAACAGCCCACCTTGAAAACAATATGTATATAATTATTATTTAAATTGTATGCAAGTCATTGCAAATACTTTTTATTGTAAACGTATTTAATGGTGATATGTAAATGTTTATATACTTTAATAGTGCAAAAACTGTGAGAATAATGTTTTAGGATGTTAATAATGAGGTAATAATGTAATTTTGGTGACAATAAGTGTCTGGATTTAAAAAAAATACTGGTCATCAAAAGATCGGTAGTGACGTAAGTTTCGCTTACAGTTTGGAATTAGCCAATCAACAGTAAAGAAAGATTTTAGTTTGAATACTTAAATTCTATTGGAGTAGAATTAGCCAATAAGAGACTGGCATTACCGAAGCTATAAGGTTTTTACCGTTGAATTCAGTCAGTTGTGGGTAAGATGTTGTAGAGTATGGATGGTAAAAATTGTGTTCTCCGCTAGAATGTATAAAGTGTTGTGTTTATAAATGTGCAAGTATAAAGAGAAATAAAAAGAAGTGAAACTTAAAAAGTAAATTCTGTGATATCTTTTAATTTTTGTCTCGTCACAACCTAAAAAGAACTTATGTTTCTATAGTGCGACTGAAGCAGCCGAAGCAAATTTAAATAATATTACGTAAAACAAGCATCATCTTACTACAAAGTTTAGCGTACCAAGCATCAAACAACATCAAAGTGTATCTTGAAAATGTTGGGTTAAATACTTCTTCAAAGTGACGCACATATGTGGGGATTCTCACATATCATATCCAGCATCCAGCTAAATAACTTTTTCAAAGTTGGCAACAAACATACTTCTTCAAATTACAATTGTGGGGCAAACTCCTCAAAACAACTACCATCATCATAACTTCCGCAAATTGGTCTACAAAGCGTGGGGCTTAATATACAAACTAAAAAATTGAAGAACAAATACTTCTTCAAAAAGGCGTCCCTCAACGTGGAGCTAAATAATTACATAACAGCACACTTTTTTTCAAATATACGTAATAATAATTACGTAAGCCAAAAATAAGATTCGCAAACAACAATGGAAATATGGAAGTAGGAGAGGATAGGTCAGCCATTACTGATTTTAATGTAAATTTACAGTCAGAGCTAGAGGAAACCACAAATAGGTTAGGTATAGAAGAACAGGCATCTGCAAATTCACAGTTAGGCATAGAAAGAGAGAGCAATAGTATGCAAGGTCAATCACCCCTACATATATTAGTGCAGAGAACAACACTATCCCTTACACATCTAGCCAACAAGAGCAAGAAAACTCATCACAACAAAATTTAAATGAGAATAGAGTTAAATAATAAGCTAACTGAAACTGGTACAGAGAGGAGTTAAGTAATAAGTTAACTGAAACTAATAATAAGCTAAATGAAACTAGTCAGGAAATTAATAATAAATTATCTAGTATCAAAAATGATTAGCTAAGCAGATAGCAAATTGCATGAAAGAAAGTAAAGCTGAAAATAGGAGGTTAGAAATCAAAATAGAACAATCTTATAAAGCACTTCAGAATGCTATAGATTTGAAAGTAAATAAAGGTTGCAACCAGCTAGATCAGAAATTGTCAAGTCATATTGATAAAAATCTAACTGAAATGGAGCTGAAACTTATTAATACTAAACAGGGTATTTGTAACAAATTAGATAAACAGGGTTTAAAACATTAAAAACAGTGGTGGAAAACATAAATGCAAATCTTGTTCAAATACAAATAGATGTAACAAGGAAAATAAGTAAAATGCATGAAATGGCTAAAACAAATGCAGATGCAATTAAAGAAGCATACACAGGGCAGGGACAAGTAATGTCAATGATAGACAAAATTAATGTTAAGTAAAGACAGTAGCAAAGAAATAGATAAACTTAGAAATAATTTTGAAACTTTGAGTACCAGTGTACCAAGGGTAAATGCAAATGTAACTAGTTCTGTAAGTGCTAATCAAATGCATGATAATACAAATGCTGAAAGAAGTGTATCACCTTTGTTAACTAATAATACAAGAGACGCTACTGCTTTCTCCATAGCATCAGCCTCTCAAACACAAAACAATAATGATAACACACATGTGGATGTACCAAATCAAGTGTCAAACTATCATCAATGAATTACCTTTACCTTATTTTAACGCTTCCTCAAGTCCAGTATAATTTATTCATGATCTAGTAGAATATTTTAAATTGAAGAATGTGCCTAAAGCATTAAAAATGATCCTTGTTAGAAAATGCTTGGATAATAAAACCTTAGAATGGTTACATATGATAGCAGATAGTGAAATGAATTTTGAGACATTTGGAGTTTTATTTATGAATAAGTTTTGGAATACTACTGTGCAACATAAGATTAGGGCAAGCCTTTGTTATTCACAATATAGTAGAGATGACAACTTGTCAATGACAGATTATCTTACACAGTATGCAGGATATGTTAGATATTTAACTCCATCCATGCAAGAGGAAGATTTTATTAGCTTAATTATCAGACACTATCTCCTCCATATACAAAACTACATCCTAATTGCAAGACCTTAGACTATTTATGAGATGACAGAACTTATATCATCATTAAAACTGCAAGAAACTAATAGTAACAAAATTTGGAGTCCTCATATATGTGACAGACAAATTAGGCGTGATAGGTGTAATGAAATGCCTTATAATACATGCTATCACCATGAAAGTAGGAGAAATAATGCATTTCAGGGCCAAAATAGATTCAATTACACTACCCAAAATATCAGAGATTCAAGACAACAAGGGAGACAGGAACACATAAACTATGTAAGAATGGAAAGGATAAAACAGCAGAATTACACTTCGCCTAGAAGTAATAATCTTTTTCAGCATAGAAGAAGTACACAAAACAGGGGAAACTACCACAACTATAATCACACAAACAACACAAATACAGAAGCATATACATGCGGAGTACATAACTATAATGGGAGAACACGAGCTAGGAGGTGTGGCTCATATACAAATGTTAATGAAGATGAGATAACAGTAACTACGGTACACAATGGCAATCCTGAAAATACTCACCAGGAAAAATAAATTACGTATTGCCTGACGTAGATTCTGGTAATATCTGCTCTAAGCGGCAAGAATAAAATATTTACACACGTTAGTGGTTACCATCTCAATACAAATACTGGGAATTGTGAAAACCAATATGAATCACTGTATATTCAGAATTTTATTGCAGGAAGGGAAGTAAATGTTGCAATAGATTCAGGATCATCAAGCTCCATCTGTTCAAAGAAATTTTATGATCAGCTGTTAAATGAAGGCATAAAATTAATGTGCGCATCAGTAAGTAAACTTGTATGTAGGTTAGCCATAGGTATAATAACCCAAACTATTAAATCTCAAGCATTGATACCTATACAAATAGCAGATATTACATTAGAGGTCATGTTTTTAATAGTTCCAATGTGATGTATTAATAGAGTTCTCTGCTATAGTTGATTTTAAGAAGGACAGTAAAGAAGAAAAGAATATTTACGTGCCTTTTATAAAAGATAAAATATGTAGCGTGCAAAGAATGGAACAAGAAATCGCAGAAGAATGCTGCGTACAAATTGTAAATGCCCAAGTAAGCAGGGAAAATAATGAAAGGTTAACTTCGATGAACAGAAAACTGACCTTACCAAGAAACCTTACAGAGAAACCGATGGCAGAATAAAATATGTTGGAGCAGGAAGAAAACAGCTATGCAACAGAGCTAGAAGACAGGAAAATTTCACTGATGGCAAATACAATACTGACTGACCGACCGTGAAAAGATAATGAAGAAGGTACTAGAGGGCAATAAGCATGTATTCCAAGATGGTGTACATACACACTTTCACAGTAGAAAATGTACCAACATTCAGAAGAAAATATAATAACCTACTAGTAAAACTAAGAAACGAAGCTATAAAATTAATAGCTAGTATGCTGGAAAATAACATCATTGAGCTTAGCAATTCACAATATATAAATAGTGTTTGTTGGACGGTAAAGAAAGGTTTAAGAATCACTATAGATGGAAGATATTTAAATAAGTGCATGCTACCAGACCACTTTAAAAATGAAAGTATAGAACAAATAATTGCAAAGTTATCACGTGGCAAATTATTTCTTCTATAGACCTTACGGCTTCATTTGGCAAGTCGAGTTGGATCCAGAGGTACGTGCCTTTCAAGTTTTTAGATTACAGTATAGGTATTGTGTAAACCCGTGTGGATTAAAAAATAGTGCTTGACTTTCATTCAGAAATGTAGGTTGTATAGTGGCAAGTTAGCTAGAATGATTCTTGCTATAATGGAATTTGATGTAGAAATTATACATATTCCAGGAAAACAAAATACATTCAGTGATTTAATATCAAGAATCAACCACAACAAACAATTTCCTGAAAGCTGTTCTAGACAACAATATGAGATTAAAGTGCTTACAATAGATATTCCAATGAAGAAAGAATTGATGAAACAATTTAAAAATATTAAAGAAGAGCAAGATAAAGACATTAAACTAGCAAGTTTGAAAGAAAAAGCTCCGAATATAGAAGATGCAAAGGATAGTACAATTGCTGTTAAAAATCGTATCTTATATAAGAAGTATAGAAAGGAAATAAAGAGATGGAAAACATATATTCCAACAAGTATGGAATTAGAAGTGATAGAACAATTTCATCAAGGATTAATACATGCAGGTACAGAGAAGACAACCCTAACTATTTTGGAGAATTTATATATCTCTAAACTAGGACATAAAGTAAGGAAACGCATGCTGCGATCTCTGTCAAAAGGCAAAAACAAATTAATGTGGCTTACGAATATACAATGAACTCAATGCTTAGAGATAAACCATGATGTTTGTTAAGTTTAGATTTGCATGATCCAATCCAATGTACATTTGGGTACAATTTTTTATTTGTATGCTATGATGTATTCAGTAAATATGTATGAATATATGCACTCAAGAATGCAACCAGCACAACATGTTAAAACAAATTAACAAAATCATATTTCCCAGAGGAAGGAATCGTTCAGGCCATACTTTGTGATAATGCATCAGTGTTTACCAGTTCTAAATTTATAAATGGAATCAAAGATTGGGAATCAAACAGTACTGTTGATGCAAGTTGCTGATGATGTGGGGAGCAATCACTGACTTGGATTGCCCCCGAACAGTGGCTCCTTTTGCCACATGCAGTGTAGTTAACTGGCAGCAGCTCTCCATGGTGTATATATATGCAGCCTCTGGCATGTCTCTGTACAGCGGGGTCACTCCTCTTGACACTCGAGCTCCCGAACCAGCAAAATCACTATAACATGAATTACAAACAGGTATAACTTGTGCTCCTAAAACATTATCATACAGAGAATAAGAAAATAGTATGTCATTTAAAATAATGTGAACAGAAAATGCCACAAATTTGGCAAAAGTTTACAAACATTTAATCTTAGTACTGAGAAAAGGAAAAAAATGATTACACATTGACATAAAAACTGAATTTTGCAAAGGGATACAAGCCAAAATTTTACAATAAATGTTTAAGAATCAAAGTAAAGAGACATGAAAGGGTCAGAATACATGAATGTTATGCCAATTATATCCATTGTCTACACATAATAACACAACACAAATATAGCAAAACAGTTGGGATCCCAATATTAAATCTGACCAGCTGGTACAACTAACAAACAAAATAAATAAGTGCACTTATCACTCATACATACTAACCATGGCTCAAATAATACAACACATGCACTTTAATAACTCCCAAAGCTACTGTAACCATTACTACATGCTTGAAAATAAACACCTCGTTACATGCATCAAACTACAAATACTCCTCGTTATGATCATCATTATTTCTATCATCGTCATCCTAGTTATCATCATCATCATCATCATCAGTAATTGCTGAGAAAAGAAAACATTCACTGACATGTCTCATTCAACTAGCTTCAAAATCAAAGATACCTAACATAGGCATAAACTGAACAAATCACATTAACATTTCAGGAATGATACAAATAACATAGCATTACACTGTTGCATCCACATCAACCGAATCAAGATGAAGCTGGAAAATAGATGGTACTAAAACTTGTATAAACTAAAAAAAAAAAAATTAATTCTCATTGCACTACTCTCTTTTATGAACACATCACACACGCTATACTGGGCACATTTCAGCAACACCAATATGCAGAACATCTCTCAACTTGTCACAACGAATTTCCAGGTACGTGTTAGCCCTTCTGAAAACTCAAACATTCAAACTTCAAGGGTACATTGTAGCTATCCCATCGAAGCTGACATTAACTCATCTCACTACCACCATTGGGGTCAATTACTCTTTGGCACTCCCACCGAGGCAAATCTTCCATATATTACTCACATAACCTCATACACATACACAAATTTATGCAACAACTGCAAAGAAAAATCACAGCATCATAATGAAACACAAAATCAAACCAAAAGAATGCAACAGAACAAAGCACATCATTACCAAAGTAACACTTTCACATATCATTCCTGGAAGTCAAACACAATTAAACACAGTACACATCAAACCAATACAATGCAGCATAAAATAACAAACCAAATAATTTCCATTGCCCAAAGCAAAATCCAAAATTTTGGTTACACAAAATAGTGACAAACTTTCAATTTAGCAGAGATATACATAGCACACTTCATTCCTGATAAGCAAAACCTAATTAAGCATTTGTTAGTGACACAAAATAAAAATTTAGCATACCTGTCTTCATTGTGAAACTTTTCAATTGTTCGAAATATACCTACCACACTTTGGTACACACAATTTGCACATACTTACAAGTTGTTTTTCTTTTTTATTTTCTTTTTACCACAAAATTCCAGTGCAACTTTCCAAATTCTGGTAACACACATATAACTGCACCATCGACATCCAATGGGGGTGGATAAGTCCTGCTGCTCCATGTTGGATGCTCGTTAAACCTATATAGGTGAAGATACTGGCACAGCTGGTGGTAGCTGAAACTTTCACTCAAATTAGTCATTTGAAATACTTTCAAATACTTGCTACTGATAGCCGGTTTTTACCCCCACTCCCATTACATCATTCCGGTCTGTACTACCAACCTAACATAGTCACCAAAACAAACATTACCATAACCGAATGTTAATACATATATTTCCACAACCAAATGCCACAATATATAAAGTGTATATTAAACATTTTACTATGTATATGTATAAAATGTTATGTGAATGTATTACATAGTTTAACAATGTAGGAGCTGTGAGAATAGAAGCAAGCTGCCTTACGTAGCAAACAGAATTACAAAGTAGAAGCCGAAAGTTGCTAACAATAAGGTATCCTTGAGACAACAATAAATTAGAAAGATAAAAAAGGCTACTAATAGTTCATGTAACAATACTAATGTAACATTTAAAACAGTTTATAAATGGTCACGTGGATGTGAAAAGCAAACCAGAATAAAGATAAAGGTATTCTATTGGAGTACGTTTAGCCAATCAGGAACTAGAAATAGAGAAATGTACAAACTCAAACGGTTGATGCTACAAGATAGCGTACCCATGCAGTTCAGTTTGGTACTGGTTCAGTGATTGTATGAGAGACATGATAATTCATTGTGGTGAGGATAATATATATGTTTATGTGTTAAAAGTGTAATTAACAATAATCTCACAGCTCTATAATAAGATACATCAGTGAAGTGTTATTTAACCGTGTGAAGGATTAATAAAAAAGTAAAATACAATTATAGTTTGTGTAAACTTTATTCTTCAGCCGTACCAGCCCTAATAAGAGATACTTGTTCTAAAAAATACTACTGAAGCAGCTGAGGTATAAATAAACGTTAAAATAATTATTACACATAAAATTAACACACGACACTGCTGCAAAAGTTGGTTCTTAAACGTGGGGCGAAGGCCACTGGAAAGTTTGTATCCAAAGCATGGGGCGAACACTACTAGAAACATAACTCCTGCAAATTGGTATCCATTACATATGTGGGGCAACATCATCTTCAAGTTTAGGCTCATCAACGTGGGGGCTACAACTCCTGCAAGGATATGCTGACATCATTAGCAACCTCTCTGATGGTGATTCTGCGGTTTTCCAGAACCATTTTCTTTACTTCCACATGCTAGGGCATCCAGGATGGTCATCTTCGTCTTCTCGACCCTCTTTGAAATGTTTATACCACTCGTAAACTGTTGTCTTACCATAGTAGATTCGGCAAAAGCCACAGTCAATTTTTCAAGTGTGGTGCTGCACTTTAGGTTTAATACCTTCCAAAGATGCGACTCGAGAGATTTTCAACAAAATTTTCCAACCCTAAACTACCCTTTACAGATTTCTCAAAAATGACTAGCAATTGTGATTAAGATATCATATATTAAAGATATTTACATGATAAATAAAATGTATATAGTCAATTTTCTGGGAATAGCCTTTGAAATCTCCTCATTCGGAAGGTTAATTGGTTTAAGATACAAGATTTGGTTATATAAGATCTGGTTATAATCTTTTATAACTGGTAAATGTTAAGCAGTAGACAAAAATGTACTGCACAAAAAATGTGGATTTCTTTAAAACACACAATTTATTTCAAATAACCTTTTTTGTGGCATCACCATTTCTGAGACATCTGTTATTCCTTCCTTTTGAAAGCATCTCCGTTTTTCAGCAGTTACCCTGTATTCCCGTTCTCCATCTATGGCAGCCATTCCAGTTGCCTTCAGCCAATTCCTGCTCATCCATCATCCGTGATATTTCAGAGCTCCATCGTATTAATGGTTCAAATTGCTCAATATTTAGTCATTCTTTTAAAGTCCGTCGATTTTCAGTTGTTTATCGTGATATGGAAACAGTATGCAAATTTTAAGGCAAGCATACAGTGCCCAGTTCTTAAACTTTTGATTATTTGACATTTTTCTTGCATCTCTCTTCCAGACTTGAGCTTCTGAACGTTGTCTGTTCAAAAATATTTGTGTTTACATTGTGTGCTTGTTAGTGCATAGAATTTTGCTGCTAGATGCTAGCTTAACTTCAAATGCTTACGTATCTGTGCTGTTTGGTGCAAATTATGATATATTCAAAATGAAATTTTTAGATATATGCCTTTTAGAAGCAATGTAATAGCTTAAGTATGTGGGTTTAAGTAAATAGCATGCTAATGTTTTTGAATTTATAAATTATTTGATTTGGTTTTTGTCACACAACTTCATTTACACTTTTTAAAATTCAGACTTGTTTTGATACCTATCACACACGTCCTCAGCTGAAGGTCATCTGGTTGGTAGCATCAATAGGAGTGTATGCGGAAGTAAGTGTCATGATGGGCTGGAGTTGGAAGTAGGCATGATGAATTCTCTGAATCTTCCATTGGCAGGATTTTAAAATTCATAATTTGATGTTTGTATTTGGTGGTGAAGATTTTCTCCCAAGCGGCTAGTTCTAATGGATGGCTGCCTGGCATGTTTTACTAGAGCTGTATTTGCATCTGTTTCAGGATTGAAGTCCCAGAAATGTATGGCAACTGCAGATTTATCTACTTGTTTCCAGGGTAATGGAGTTGTTTATTTCTTTCTGCATTTTGTACTTATCCTTTTTGTTAACTAATTATGGATTAAAACCATTGATAAAACTGTATTGATAATATGATGATATTCTTTGTTGTATTCCTGTTTGTCCATTGGGATGTTAATCAAATGATGGTCCAAACTATTGAAAATAGCATGCTGATGATCTTTAGGGTTGTAGCTATTGATTTTGACAGGCTCTAATGTTGGCCTCCATGCAGACAGGGAAACAGTTCCAGGAGTCAGTAGAGATGTCAACTGCCCCATATCCTAAAATCACCAACTTTTCATGACTGACCGATCAGCAAAAGTTGTTGCCACAGGTGCTGATATTTCTGTATTTCTTGCAACTTGGCTTCATCATAATCTAGAAGAGTACCAACTTTTCTTTGTAAACAGAACAGTGGACTTATGGATATACAGTTCTGAAACTTGATTTTTCTTTCCGACGTGATTTCATTTGGCATTTCGTTGTTGCAGAGCTGATTTCCTTTCATACTATAGAATTCTTCCTATGTTGATCATAAACTTCTCATCGATTCAACTACCAATTTGACCAGTAATGGACATATCTGCTGCATCACTTCAGACTATAGTTGGCGACTCACCCTACCACTCTCATCAGTCTGACACTCCATTGTTCATCATACTGTTACCACACCAGACCAACCTGTTCAATTAAGATCATGTCGGCTGGCAGCAGAAAAGTGTGTTACTGTCAAGCGAGAGTTCAAATTCATGCTAAAGTGTTGACCATCCACAAGTTGTTGGTCATTGCCACAGTGCATGGTTCCAAAGAAGAGTAATCAATGGTGAACTTATGGTGACTGCACAATTCCTGATTGCTACCCAGTTCCACATATCGAAGGATTTTTCTTCACTGTTCATGGTTGTCACTGTTGATCTTGTACGTGCTTTTCATCATATACCCATTGCAGAAGACATTCCCAAGACTGCAGTGACAACTCTATTTGGGTTATAGGAGTTTAACTTTGTGCCATTTGGTCTCTGTAATGCTGCTTAGACCTTTCAACGCTTCATGGATGAAGTTACTCGTGATCTCGACTTCTGCTACATGTATATTGATGACATACTGGTTGCCTCCCATGATGAAACTGAATATCTCGAACACCCTCGGTGATTATTCATTAGACTTCATGACTTTGGAGTAGTGATTAATCCTGCAAAATGGGTGTTAGGCTCAGACAGTGCAGTTTCTTGGATACTTGGTGAACTCTGATGGAATCTGCCCACCTCCAAGTAGAGTTACAGCAAACATTTTTTTTTTCTTCCCAAGATGGTGGCTGTGCATGTTGAAGCGGTTAGTGCTGTGCTGGTTTTTGGTGATTATAACCAAAAAAACTGTATTAATGATGTTAAACCTGGTATAAATTCATCAACCAACATTAGCTGCAGCAGGGGACATGAAGATTTGTGTTTTACTGAAGATAACTGGAAGAAATACAGTAATTCCAATTGCTGCAGAAAAATGCGGGAACAGGTAGCGTTGCTTCACTACATAATTGAATTACTTAACAGAGAGCTGAAAGAATTACGAATAGAAGTTGACCGTTTAAAGAATGAAAATGTAAGCTTCAAAAACCAAGAAACAAGCTTTAATCTAGATAAAAAGGTACGCTACAGTAATAGAATTACACAGCATGTTAGTGATGTAATAGAGCTAAGTAATAGATTTGATGTTTTCGGAGAAGTTGAAGATGGAAATGAGCTAAGGTGCAGTTCTGGTGTACAGAACAGCTTCAAAGTGCTCAGGGAAGTTGGCAAAGGGAAAATGTCAGTATGCAGCTTTGGTGAGCAGATATGTGAAAAGAAGACTTGCAATAGTGATAGGTGATTCAATAGTGCGACAAAGTGGCCTGAGTATATTGTTGCCCAGGTGCGCAAATAAAGCACCTTAAGCATGAGCTTCAAGAAAATAAAGATGATCTGGATGTTCTAATACTCCATGCCAGTACCAATAACATCCATACTGCACTCAAACCAGGAGAAATCATGGAGGAAATGAAACAGCTTGTGGAGGTGAGTAAGAACCTATTCCTATGAACAGAAGTGTGCATTAGTAGAGTTCTGAGAAGACGTGATGAAGACCATCGCTACATTGCTGCTATAAACTCCATACAAAAATGGGTATGTGATCAAAAGGACTATGTTTATAGATGGAAATACATGGATTAATGATAGGATTTGGGGAGGGATGGATTGCACCTCAACAGAAGAGGTTCCTTAATGTTCAGTAAGTTAATTAACAGGAGTCATAGCATGCCTCAAGCCAAAAAATGCATATTAAAGGTCAGCAGTGAACATTCAAAGTCCACTAAATCAAATCCTAATTCCTGCTTATTAAAAAACATGCAATGAATGACTTTGAACAATTCAGTAATCTTATAACAAATGAAATAGATTGCATTTTAAATAACCTTGAAACAAATGTAGTAGAAAGTCATGGTATAAAACCGGTAGAGAATGAAAACTGTAATGTGTCTAAGTCAAGACTGTGATCCTTTGTTAAACAACAAAAATTATTTTAGTGTATTGTATCAAAATGTACAGTGCCTCAGCAACAAGCTTCTTGAAGTTGAAATCTTCTTAAATTCAATGGAAAATATACAAGTCTGTTGCATTGCAGAGCATTGAATTAGGAAATCCTCTATCTGTTCTAGATTCACCTATTTTCTCAAACCTTGTAATTTCAGGTATGTTCCGCAGGGAAAACCACGTTCATGGGGGAACTATGATAACAGTAAAGGAGGGAGTTAATTATAAGAGTTATTTAAAAACTGCCACATTAAATGAAGAAACAAGATTTGAGCACTCTGTGGTTGAATTTATGAATTTAAAATTATTTATTGTACGTCACCAAATGGGAATTATCTAACATTTCTTGATACACTTGAGATTATGATTAACATACTCAAAAAAATGTTCAAAGGAGATCTTAATATTTGGGGATTTCAATGTAGATTTTCAAAAAGATAGCATAGCTTTACATGGACTAAACAATCTATTAGCTTTATCAGAATTCAAAATCCCACAAGAATAAGAGGCTTGTCAAGTTCATCAATTGATGTTATGTTTTTTGATGAAACTGTAAATACTTTCAATCTATTGAATGTTAACACTGGTTACTCTGACCACAATGCCGTTGCATTAAGTCTATCTAATATTATAAGTACCAATGCTATGATCAAGCCCCTTGCATGTTATAAAAGGATATTCTCTAATGAAAATATGCAATATTTTAATGCACTATTAAGTCAAGAAGATTGGTTAGATGTGTATAGCACATCCACCGTTGATAAAAATAATAAAAACTTTTTGGCAACATTTCTGCATAATTTAAACATTGCTTTTCCCTACAAATTGATAAAACAAAGATACACACATAAAAACAATAAATGGGTAATAAAAGGAATTATTATTTTAAGTAAGAGAAAATGATATCTTACTGAATTGAGTAAAATTAACCAAACAGAATCTTTTATAAAATATTTAAAGCAATATAAACAAATATACAGTAAAGTAATACAGGCTGAAAAAATACTATACATCGATACATGCATTTTTAATGCATCCAATAAAAATAGGGCCATATGGAATATGATAAATAGTGAAACTGCCAAGAGCAAGTTTATCACTAGAAATAAAATGTCACTAAATGCTAATAATGTAACAGCTGATAACCCTGTTGAGGCATTGAACATTTTCAATAATCATTTTATCAGTATAGCAGATAAAGCATTCTTGCCTCAATCAAATTTAATATAAAAAATGTGACTAACAAACTAAACAGAAATGCTAAGGGTGTATATTTGAAGCCAGTAAATCAAGATGAGATAAATAAAGTAATTTAAAAAAGAATACCTTTTCAGCATGTTTTGACGAAGTTCCAAAATGTATAATTAAAACATGCAAAGACTATATTGCAAAGCCCTTAACTGAAATTTGCAATAATTCCATAACTACCGGAACATTTCCTGATAACTTAAAATTAATAAAAGTAGCTCCTTTATTTAAGAAGGGTGATGCACAAAATGTTGATAACTATAGGCCTATCTCAGTTCAGTCAGGTTTTTTCCAAAATTCTGGAAACAGTTAGGTTTAACAGAATCTCTCCCTTTTTTGAAAAATATGTAGTTAGTGAATCGCAAAATGGTTTTAGGAAAAACAAATTTATTTTAAATGCCTTTTATAAATTCATAAAACAGATATTAAAAAGGTTTGAAGCAAACAACTTTACTGTAGGTATCTTTATGGATCTAAGTAAGGTATTTGATTTGGTAGACCACACTAACGTGTTATCAAAGTGGTATAAGAGGGGTGGCTCATCAGTGGTTTGAATCCTACCTTAATGATAGAAGACTAGATAGAAGTTCTTACTGTCGTAAGAAAAGAAATAACTGGTTCTCAAATTAACTCCGATATAAGCTGTGGTGTTCCGCAAGGTTGTATTCTTGTACCTCTACTTTTCTTAATGTACATACTAACATTATAATTCAAAGATGTAGTTATTTAGGATTGCAATGTCAAGCAGATACTGTAGTGACAAATATGATGCAATGGCTCTGCTCCAACAAACTGATGCTTAATACCAAAAAATTGCACTGCATGCGAATAGCATTATGTGGTAGAAGTAACACAAGTGCAGCACCTGAAATTTTGTATTATAATAATAATAATAATAATAATAATAATAATAATAATAATGAAATATGTATGAGACCGAATTTTTGGGTGTAACAATTGATAAATTCTTAACCTGGAAACCTCATATTCAGAACATTAACTTAAAAAATTAATAAAGTACGCTATGTAATATCTGTATTGAAAAGTATTTGTAATATACAGACACTAAAAATGATATATTTTTCTTATGTAAAATTTGCTTTTGCTTATGGAATTTTCATATGGGTTTCTGCCACAGAAATAAAAGCTCTTTTTGTAGCACTAAAGAAAATAATAAGAAAGATGTTTAGTATAAATGGATGGCTCGCTGTAAAATTTATTTTAAGGAAAACAACATACTAATTTTACCCTGTTTTGTATATTTTGGAAACTTTTTTTCGTAAATAACATTCAAAATTTCCAGATGAATAATACATGTACATGATCATAAAACAAGGAACAGCAAAAAAATACATTTACAAGGTTCTAGACTTACTAAAAGGGTTAACTCCGTTTTACATAAAGGTATTAACATGTACAACTTAATCACTAAGAAAATAAAATGTAAAAATTTAGAAGAGATGTAAAAAGATTTCTAATAAATCATTATTTCAATAATACTCGAGAATTTTTTCAATATTTCGAAAATCATTGTTAGATGTGAGATTGCAGACTTGTATTTAATCCTTTGTTATTATATGCATATTTATATAAATAATGTCTGCAGATTGTAGTTTTTAATTGTATTTGTACCAAAACTCTTCAGTATGTACTACAGTGACCATTATGATTGTATTCTTCTTGTAATTTTCTTTTTTGGTTTGTATGTTTATATTTTTTGTGTTATTGTATTAATCTATTTTGTCCAGTACATTGTATAGGGTATATAGATTCTTATTCTGTTCTGTTTTAACTTCATTTTTACTATGTTAGTACTTTATTTGTTTAAGACTATGTTACCATTTTTCCTATTATATACATATATAGATATAAATTTTTACGAACCCATAATGGTGAATAAAGACTCACTCACTCACTCACTCACTCACTCACTCACTCACTCACTCACTCACTCACTCACTCACTCACTCACTCACTCACTCACTCACTCACTCACTCACTCACTCACTCACTCACTCACTCACTCACTCACTCACTCATTTTATGTTTATCCGAACACCACTTGACACAACAGGAATTTCAGCCAATTTTACTGCATGGGTACTCTTTAGCAGCAGAGTTTTCAAGAAAAATCTTACATAAAGGTGGGGTTTGTATATATGTCAGAAATGATGTGACTTATAAAGTTATGGATTTATCCAAGTTTTGTAGTGAACAAAACCTTGAACTCTGTGCAGTTCAGCTAAATGAAGGTAAATTGAATTTAACTATAGTAGCCCTTTATCGATCTCCCTTAGGCAATTTTGAAATATTCAGAAAGCAACTTGAACATCTTCTAAAATTTTTATTCAAACCAAAAAGAGAATTAATCATATGTCGTGATATAAATGTTGATTATTTGAAACCTAGTCCTCAAAGGGAACAACTCAGCACTTTACTTACAATATACCACATGACACATACAGTAAACTTTCCAACAAGAATCCAAAACAGCTCCTCTACAGCTATAGATAATATATTTGTAAACTCAGATAGCATTAATTTTTGCAATGTCTCATCAAAATCTAATGGCCTGTCGGATCACGATGCACAAGTTCTACACATTAAAAAGTTAAATTTAAAATCCAAACCTAAATATACTTATCAGAAATCTAGGGAAATAAATGAAAATACTCTGAGTGAGTTTAGCAAAATACTTGAACTTGAGTTATGGAATCAAACTTACCAAACGAATGGAACCAATAATAAATATAACATATTTCTTCAGTGTTTCAAAACCCACTTTGACGCTTGCTTCCCGGTCAAGTTAAACAAAATATCTAACTTCAAAAGAGAGAACGCCTGGATCACTTTAGGAATTAGGACGTTATGTAGACGTAAAAGAGAATTATATGAGCAAGTAAGAATTAGTAATAATATAGATTTAAAACACTACTTCAAAAAATATTGTAAGCTTCTAAAGAAGGTAATAAAAGCGGCTAGAATATTGCATTACAAGATTCAACTCTCTGACAATAAAATAAAAACTACTTGGAATATAATAAAAAGAGAAGCCGGTAAATCCTCATTACAAAATGACTTACTAACACTAAACATTGATAATCAAGAAATTAGTAAACCTCATGAAGTTGCAGAAATATTTAACAAATTCTTTTTGGATGTAACAAACAAAATGAGTATTAATTTTGGAAGTAAAGAGGCAGCTTTGGAATTTCTAAGATCAAATTTCACTAATGAAGTGCCTGAATTTAAAGTTAGGCTGACAACGCCTTCTGAAATAAACAAAATTATTAACTCCTTCAAAACAAAAAACTCTTCTGGTTATGATGAAATAACAATAAAAGTCTTAAAATCATGCTGATCTCAAATTTCCACTCCCCTTAGTTATTTGTGCAGTGAGTCACTAAGGTCAGGAATTTTCCCTGACAGAATGAAATTTTCCATTGTTAAACCACTTTTCAAAAAAGGCGAACACAATAATGTTTCAAATTATAGACCAATATCTCTCTTGCCAATTTTCTCTAAGGTTCTTGAAAAGGTGATGTTTAATAGACTTTATAAATACCTTGAATGTAACAACATACTTGTCAGGGATCAGTTCGGGTTCAGAAAAGGAATGTCGACCAATAATGCAACTTAAAAACTTACTCATGAAGTGTTAACTGCATTAAACAAAAAAATGCATGTAGGTGGGATTTTTTGTGACTTAGCAAAGGCATTTGACTGTATAAATCATGATATTCTGATAGCAAAATTGAAATTCTATGGACTAAAAAATGAAATTCTAAGTTGGTTCGTATCATATCTAAATGAAAGAAAACAAAGTGTTGAAGTTGTCAATGATATTGAATTTGGAAAACATACATCAAAATGGAAAACAGAACACATGGAGTGCCCCAAGGTTCAGTCCTAGGACCTTTATTATTCTTGATCTATATAAATGACCTATCACTTTATATAAAGGATATTGCAAGTATAATTCTGTTTGCTGATGACACGAGTGTTCTGGTGACTAGTAAAAACTTGAATGAGCGTGTAATTAAATTGAATTATGTTTTGAACTGTATGTCACACTGGTTTAAAGCTAACAAATTATCTGTAAATCTAGACAAAACAAAAGTTGTTAAATTTATAACCCATCGATCACTACACACTCCAATAGAAATTGGGATTAATGACATGTCACTAGAACAAATAGACAACATTAAATTTCTGGGCCTCCAAGATTGGAAAGTTCACATTAGGTATATCATACCCAAACTCAGTTCTGCATGTTATGCTATCCGAGCATTGGTAAATGTCAGTTCTATAGATACACTTAAATTAGTATACTATGCATATTTTAACTCTATCATTGAATATGGAATATTATTTTGGGGAAATTCGGTAGAAAGTAAACGAATATTCCTCATGCAAAAGAAGGTTATAAGAATCATTTCCAGCACTCATAGCAGACACTCTTGCAAACATCTTTTTAGAAGACTAAAGTTATTAACCCTACCTTCCATGTATATATTTTCAATCTTAAAATTCTATGTATGCAATCGAACCACATTTATTACAAACATGGAAATTCATGAGATAAACACTAGACAAAAGGGTAACATCCATCATCCCAGTGCAAAGCTTTCTTGCTTCCAGAAAGGTGTATATTACGAGACCATAAAAATATTTAATACTCTCCCTAATGATCTTAAGAGAAAAGTTGACAATTTCAATGTCTTTAAAACTGCTGTTAAAGAGTATCTATGCTCAAAAGCATATTATTCTGTACAAGATTATCTGAATGACAAATTATCCTGATGATAATACTTATATAGCTCTGTAAGTAGTATTAGTAAATATTAATGACAATTGCCAGTCATATTTGATGCCTGCTCTAGAATTAATGAAGCTATTTAAATGTATGTATATTAAGAACTGACAGTAAATGCTATGCATTACAAATCAAATAGAACAAAGGTAAAATCCTAGTGAATGTTAAAATAACTGTTCTTGCCTATACGTATGTTAACCTTATAACAGTAAGGAGGTATTCAACTCTGTACAAAATTACACTTGATTTGTTTCATTTTGTATATAATATGTCTTTATTTTATTTTAAATGTTCTGTATACTATGTAATATTTATGTATATATGTAACTTTATTGTACATTTCCTTAACACGCATATAATATGTGTATTTTATTTCAAATGTTCCATATTCTATGTAATATTTATGTTTATATATAATTTTTGTACATTTCCTTGACATGTTGTATGTTCACAAGCCTTTATGGCTGCTAGTGAACTCACAGAATGCAATCTAATCTAATCTAATCTCACTCACTCACTCAAACTTCCCAGAACCAATCAGTGCAAGAATTCTGCTTGTTTATGGGATTAGTCAATTTCTATCAGTGTTTCATTCGCAATGCAGCAGCCATTGCTGCACTACTGAACAAATTCTTGTAAGGTAGCCCAAAGATAAGCTTTCCTGGACCCTTGATACTGAACAATCTTCACCAGTTGAAAGAAGCTGTTGCTAAGACAGTTCTCCTTGTGCACCACTCGCCAAATGCACCGCTATCACTAATGGTAGGTGCATCCAGCAGTAGGAGCATCACTTCAACTTATAGAGAGAAGGTGCGCTGTCAAAATTAACGTGTAAGAAAGGTAGAAATAAATCGTCAAACACTTGGTATACTCCCCAACTAGCCGACCTGAAAAGAAGAACAATGACATTCAGGCTTATTTTTGGAGAGAAAAAACGGACAGGGTCAAGCAACTCCATGTTACAGCAAGAAATGAATATAAAACTGCCATAGATGAAGTGAAAAGACTTCATAACTTTAAAAGTATAGAATTATCAAATAACAAATGTAGGAAAGCATGGAATCTAATCAATTCTGTTGCTAAACATCCCAAACACGACAAAATAGAAATCACCCCTGATGATTAATAACTTTTTCATAAAATCAGTCAAAGAAATTAGAACCAATATTGTGCTTCCTGATAAAACAGCAATTGATTTAATAAAAGAAAATAAGAATGGTTAACCCCTGAATTTACCTTCTTGCAAGTAACTCCAGAAATGGTACTAAGGATGGTAATTAAACTCAAACCATCTGATAGCACTGACATCTATGGTTTCTCTAATAATTTACTAAAAAAGGTTATAGACTGCATTAATGAACCCCTCACATTCTGTTTAAACAAATATTTGGCTCAGGGAGTTTTCCCTGCAGTATTGAAACTGTCTAGAGTCATTCCAATTTATAAAAATGGAGACAAACATCTAACAGCTAACTACTGTCCAATATCTCTTGTTCCCATTTTCTCAAAAGTACTAGAATCAATTATGTATGCTCAATTATGTAATTATTTTGAATTGAACAACATTATTACCAAATTGCAATATGGATTCAGGAAAGGGAAATCTACCTGTGATGCAATAGTTTCATTAACAAGAGAAGTACTCACAGCATTTGAAAACAAAAATTGTGTGCAGGCCTCTTTCTGTGACTTAAGCAAGGCTTTTGATTGCGTGGACCACAATTATCTACTTAACAAATTAATATTCTATGGATTAAAAAACCCAGCAATTGAACTACTTAGATCATACCTAGTGAAACAAAAACAGAAGGTTTGCATAGACAGTAAGAAGTCAAAAATAGCAGAAACTAAATACGAGGGTGGTCTGAAAAGTTTCCGACCTAATAAAGATACAAGACATTTTTTCTGAATTTTTTTTTTTTTTATTTTTCAACATGGTTTCCTTGTAAATCTACACATTTCTACCAGCGATGCTCCCATCTCTGTAACCCGTCCAAATAGTACTCAGCGTTTTTCTCTGTAAAATAATTGTTCACAAAGGTGGCTGCCTCTTCATTTGACGAAAATCTCTGTCCTCCGAGCGCAATTTTCAGATGAGGGGAACAAAAAGAAGTCGCTTGGGGCTAGATCTGGTGAGTAAGGCGGATGGTCAAGCAGTTCAAACCGTAATTCGTGGATTTTCGCCATTGCAACCGCTGAGGTGTGAGACGGTGCATTGTCTTGGTGAAACAGGATTTTCTTTTTCTGCAAATGTGGTCGTTTTCCCGCAAGTTCTGCCTTCAGCTTGTCAAGTAATGATGCTTACTATGCTCCTGTAATGGTTTTTCCTTTTTGAAGATAATCGATTAAAATAACTCCATGACTATCCCAAAAAAGTGTCCCCATCACATTCCCAGGCGAAAAAAACAGTTTTTGCTTTTTTTGGAGCCAGTTCCCCCTTTGCAGTCCACTGTTTGGACTGTATGTTTGTTTCGGGCATATAATGGTATATCCAAATTTCATCTACAGTAATTAATCGGCACCAAAACTCGGATTTATTGCACCTAAACTGGAAATGTTCATTCGAACACGTTTTTGGTCAAATGTGAGCAAATGCGGCACCTAACGCGCGGACAGCTTTCTCATGTCTAAATGTTGATTTAATGTGTGGCAAACACGTTCTTTTGACATGTTCATAGCCTCTGCTATCTCTCTCACTTTAATTCGGCGGTCGTCTAGCACCATTTGGTGAACTTTGGCGATGTTTTCGTCGGTAGTTGCAATTTTTGGACGTCCCGAACATTCATCATCTCCCAAGCTCTTATGGCCACGTTTAAATTCAGCTGCCCAAAATTTCACTGTGGTAAATGATGGTGCAGAGTCCCCATACACAGAATCCAACTCATCTTTGATTTGCGTAGGCATATTGCCTTTCAAAAACAAATATTTAATGACAGCTCGATACTCGATTTTGTCCATTTTCATAAAAACACTTGCATCACCTCACTCAAACGACTGTTACATAACAACTGAGCCTCCAAAATGGCTGAAACTTTGGACTTTTCAGACCACCGTCGTATGCTGTCCCACGAGGTTCAATTCTGGGACCTCTATTATTTTTATTAATGATTAATGATCTACCATCTTTTGTAGACTCTCACTCTACTTTGTAAGCAGATGACACTACATTTTTTAATATGAGTAAAGATTTACAGACACTCATATCCACAACAGAAATCACACTGACCCAAGCAGACAAATGGTTCAGAGCTAATGGCTTTCTACTTAATGAACAAAAGACACAACACATGATTTTTAACTGTAGAGATACACATAGTACAAATTACACGGATAAAGTAAACTTCTTAGGCATTGTAATAGATAATAAATTAACCTGGGCACCGCATATAGAGTTTATAACAACTAAACTCTCCAGAGTAATACATTTGATTAGGAAATTGAAAATGCTTGTTCCAGAATTACACATTAGATCTGCATATTTCACCTTCTTCCACAGTGTTATTTCATATGGCATTTTACTTTGGGGCAACAGTACTCGCATTCATGATATTCTTGTATTACAGAAAAAAGCTATTTGCATAATATCTTATGAATCAAAATTAGCCCATTGTAAACCATTATTTAAGAAATTAAAAATTTTGACAGTAATTAATTTGTACATCTACAAGTGGTATTGTTTATAAAACAACACATATCAGAATTACAAAACAGACAAGACATTCATTCTTATAATACTAGATCATGTCAACTGATTGATATACCATATTGTAGATTGACTACAACACAGAAGAGTTTCAAAATCCTTGGCTCTAAATTGTATAATAAGGTACCAGTAAAGTTAAAACAAAGTCCCATACCTAGTTTTAAGAATAAATTGTATGACTGGCTTGTTACTAATCCTTTTTATTCACTACAAGAATTTTTTGATGAGTAGGTACATCTTAGTACCAATAATAATGTAAATATAATTTTGTAAATAGCCTGTACTAGCATTATATTATCTGACGTCTATTACTGTATAGTTCAATGACAATAAAATTATTCTTATTCTTCTTATAGGTCACTGGCAACTGTTCACATTTTTGAGCCACAAATTTTCACATTCATAACAACAATGGCAAGCATATGTTGTGAACTCTGGGCTGCTTATATTTCAATCAAGAAGTTTAGGCACATACTTGAGGGAAGATATTTTACCCTGTTCATCCATCATAAACTCTCTTTTTCCCTTTTCAGCAGAAGCCGAAAAAGCATCACCACATCAGTTACGCCATCTTGATTATATTGCACAATTTACAACTTGCAACCACATTGAAGGTGCTAACAATATCCCAGCTGATGCACTCTCCCGCATTTCATCCATTGTGATGGAAGTGGGCTTTAAAAGTCTTGTTGAAGCTCAACAAGCTGATGCTGAACTCCAGACAATTATTGGCTCTAATACAGCCTAGTATTGAAAAAGATTCTCATCCCAAATTCCTGCATTCAGTTATATTGTGATGTCTCAACACTTTCAGCTTGTCCATTTATTACAAAGAATTTTTGTCAACAGGCTATTGCATCATTACACAGTTTGTCACATCCTGGTGTGAAAGCTACAACCCAGTTGGTGAAGAAATCCTTTATTTGGCTCAATATTGAACATGATTGCAGACACTTCAATCATAACTGCATTGCCTGCCAGCACAAGGTTACAAAGACATCAAAGCTCCTGTTAGTTCGTTTGCTCTACCAAATCACTGTTTTGAGCATGTTCATATCGAAATTGTTGGACCTCTTTTCCATCCAGCAGATTCATCTACTGCTTAACAGCTATCAATCGCTTCTCCTATTGGCTGGAAGCATATCCAGTAGTCAACACCATCCCAGAGACTGTTGCAAGAACATTTTTTTGTGATTGGATTGCTTGCTTTGGTGTTCCACACACACATTATATCAGGTCAAGGTGAACATCTGACACTCGAGCTACAGCTTTTCATCCAGCAGTGAATGGAATGGTAGAGCGCTTTCATTGTCAACTTAAAACAGCCATTCAGTGTCATGCTACCAATTGCTGGACTGACAATTTATCTATCTCGACATCTGCATGGCATTTAAGGAAGACATTTGACCCTGTGGCACAAATTCCTTATGTACAATGCCTTTAATGTCAAAATACACAATCATCATTGACTTCCTTTGGATCGAACTTGTCTGACCTTTTTCGGGCGTGGAGATTAAGGACTCTTCCATAGTGAAGATTGTTGCTTTGTTTTTGGATCGTACCCATAAATCCATGTTTCATCACCAGTAATAATTTTCTCCATAAACGTGGGTCATTTTGTAGCTGTTCTTTAAGATCTGCACAGGCAATCATACGGCTTTCCTTTTGGTAATTTGAAAGCAGGTGGGGCACGAACTTGGCGGCAATTCTTCTCATGTTCAAATTGTCTTTCAAAATGCTTTGAACACTTCCAAAGGAGAGTCCTAATAAGTCAGAAAGTTCTCTTATTGTAATGCGCCTATGATTTAAGACCATTTCCCTCACCTGATTGATAGTTTCATCAGTTTTGCTGGAACAGGGTCGCCCCGAACGATCTGCATCTTTAACCGATGTCGCACCACTTTTAAATTTCGAAAACCACTCAAATGCTTGAGTTTTGCCCATAACATTCTTAACAATTCAGCATTGTTGTGAAGCCATTCCGGAAACTTTTTGATCACACCTCGTATTTTCAGATATTCACATAAATTGCATAATAATCTCACAAAGGCAGCCTTTTTTTAAGTATAACTTTTAAAGTCGCCATCCAACCTTACTGAATGTTCAGTTATGTAGGCTAGATGTTGCAATTTTTTATTAAGAAGTGCGGGAATTCACATGTGAGATATAGTACCCCTCCAGATGAAAGAAAATATAAATATCCTTAGCCAGAAAGGCAATTGAGCAGTCACTAGTTAACTACTACCCATATGTGACCTTCGTGATCCGATAGATAGGAGTGGAGAATTCCCATCCCCCCGTTTTGCTGCTGTAATAAATGAGCTAAATAGTAAAGATGCCAGTTCAGTTAAAATTCTTCAAGAACTTCTAAGTGACACAGTGTTAAGAAATGACATGGCATACATTTCTGCAAATCTGTTTCTCCTCTTCCATAAAGAAACTTGAATCGGTAGTTCTTTTGAGAGAAGTTAAAGTGGTTGAAGTGGAGAAAGACCTGAATATCCTTTCTGCTCCTTCAGCACAAAATATACAAAGAAAATACAGTGTATGAAAACAGTAGCAGATTTAACATAATGTGTACAATTTTGAATCTATTGGATGGGCAACATGAAAATGTTGATGTGAGTGAGAGTGGCATTCCATGTTATAATTGTGCCAGACTTACTTCTTGTGACTTGGAGCAGTAACTTTGTTGCAACTGTTGTCAATCATTCGGGATGGACAGTTTGAGTAAGCATGTTGCTATGTACTGTAACTCTTCAATACTTAGTGACCCCCTCCAGAATATCTGGTGAGTACCACATAATTTATATCAACTGAGCAATCAGATGTTACTAAATATTTTAATTTTTAGCACATATTTTTAATATTTTCAGCACACAAAAATAAATAGTTCTCAAGTTTTTAGCACCTAAAAATCTGAGAACTAGCTTTCAGTTTCTACCACTCAGCAGAGTAGGAGGTCATTGCCTTGAAGGCTATCTCTTATCCTATTAACACTTAAGTTCCTAGTTCATATGCAGCATGTCATTTTGAAAATATTAGTTTTACTAACAAAAGTGATAATTTAAAAGCTGCATTGTACAGTAATTTCATTATAGCTCTAAGTGTTTCCATTATTCCTCCAAAAGAATTTCCAAATTGAAGATTAATTTGGGTGCTTATGTAATATCAGAAAAGCATATACATATTAAGCTAGAAGGTGTTGGTAAGAATATGATTTTTAATAATACTGTATTCAGAATTTGGAGACAATGAAATGAAAAGATAATTTAATCGAATATTGAGCCGATTGATACACTGCAACTTCAGTTACTTGAAATTTAATCTAACATGTTTTGAAAGAGTTTGCTTTCATTTTCAGATTTTTTGCGACTGAGGGTATTGGAGTGTGATTTTCTGGATGTACTTGGCTGGAGATGGTCCTCCAGCATTTACCTAATAAATTGTGAAAATCGTAACTTGATGTATGTGGACAAAGCAAAAGTATTGAAACCAGAAGGAAAGAACATTTCAAATGCAAGGCCAACAAGCAAATAGAAAAATCTCCATAGCAAGCCATTTCTGGATCACAAACCATGATACCAACCCCAAAACATCAGAAATCTATAGAACTTTAAGTTTGGGAAAATATACATGTCACAAAATGCAAAGGACAAAATAAGGAGCTTTGAAGTCCTGCCTTTGGACAACTTGAGCAGGTTCATCATGATGACACTAGAGGACTCCATCTCCAGTACATCCAGGAAGTTTGACTCCAACACCTTCAGTAGGAAAAAAAACTGAAGATGAAGAAAATTCTGTCAAAACATGTTCAATTAAATTTCAAGTAAATGAAGCTATAGTGTATCAAATTATGATCTTATTAGTATTCCTAATTTCAGAGTTAGATTTTGGGTAGATTAAAATAGGTAAGTCAAATTGAAAATATGAGGTGTATTCCAAAATTAAGATCTGGTGAACAATATTTAACAAATGGTAGGCCTGAATGTCGTTTCATGCCTACAGTGCTGTCTACCGAGTCCTGAGGAACCTACACAGTGTTGGTGTGATGCAGTAGGCGTTTGCCAGTCGGTGAGAGCAGATCGCAATGGGCACGATAATCGTAGATCCCGGTAGTTGTGAAGTTCGCGGTGTGCTTAGATTTTTGCTGGCAAGAGGATCGTCAGCTGCGGACATCTATCATGAGTTATGCTTCGTGTATGGAGCAGACATAATGAGTGACAAACAGGTTTGACACTGGTGTCGAGAATTTTGAAATGGCCGCACAAATGTGCATGATGAACAGCGGAGTGATAGTCCAGTGTTCGGACCGATGGCATCTTTAAGCAAGTGAACCAAACACTTTGACTATTAGTGGCCAGGCTGATGAATTTCCAAATGTTCCTTGAACCTCACTTTACAGGATTGACACTGAACAGCTTGGATATTGGAAACTTTGTGCGAGGTGGGTGCCAAAACTGCTCATGGTCAGCACAAAGAGCAACAAATGTGTAGTGCATGACAGATTTTGGAGTGCTATAAATAAGATGGAGATGGTTTGTTTTCCCACATTGTTACAGGCGACAAGACATGGATAGTGTACACCAATGCAAAATCGAAACAAAATCAATACAGTGGCGTTGTTCCGTTTCACCCAAACCAAAAAAGTATTTGCCATACACGAACCGCAAAATGATGGCTACCATATTTTGGGACGAAAATGGCATCCTTTTGATTGATTTCATGGACCGTGGGTCAACAATTACAGCTGATGTGTACTGTGCAATGCTTACGAAACTGAGATGTGCGATCCAAAATCGATGCTCTGGGTAATCCTCATCTGGCATCATCCTCCTGCACGACAATGCATGCCCGCACACTGCTGCCAAAGCCAAAGAAAAGCTTCAAGAGTTTTGTTGGGGACTCTTTGACCATTCTTTGCAGTCCCAACCTGGCACCAAGCGACTTTCCTCTTCTTGCATTTGAAGTGTGGCTGGGTTAGACAATGATTTCAAACCTTTGACGAACTCAGGATGAGCTTTACCAACTGGTTCAAGTCCTAGGCGGCAGACTTCTATGCTGAGGGGTTAAAGAAGCCAGTGCAGCACTACAGCAAGTGTATAGATGTGAACAGCGATTATGTGGAAAAGTAAAGTATATATAGGCACATATTACTGTCAATAAAAACCTTGTGTCATGAGCGATGTTGTTATTACGGCCATACAGACCTTAGTTTTGGAATAAGCCTTGTAAAATCCTCTGTTGCTTTGATTAAAACAAGTGAAAGTAATTCTTTTTAGATCTGTTATGGAAGCAACTGGTTTTCCCTAATGTTACAAACAAAACTTCTCTGTCTGATTTGTGTTATATTGTCTATAAATATGTAGTAATAGCAGAAGAAAGAGGTACAGGTGTTAAACATTAATTATTTAGACAAATGATGACCATTGCAGTGGTAAAATGACAAGGGAGTTGGCCAATGGATGAACAAGAGTAAAATAAATGAAATTTTTTCAAAAATAAAACTCATCAAAATACTTCTGTTTCAGTCTGCTCCCTGAAGAGGCCATTGAAAACTTGTGTGGCATGGGTGATTCAGGAAGAAAGTTTGTTTCTGCAAAAAGGACAGAGATAAATGCTGATACATCCAATATATTGCCAATAT
Source organism: Deroplatys truncata (assembly GCA_030765065.1). Lineage (NCBI taxonomy): Eukaryota > Metazoa > Arthropoda > Insecta > Mantodea > Mantidae > Deroplatys > Deroplatys truncata. The sequence goes on from CM060976.1 coordinate 1,284,575, forward strand.
TTAAGGACCTTGATGATGCTGACAGTGAGCTAATCATTGAAGGTACTTATTAGATTGTCATACTTATAATTTAAAAATAATTTATGAGCATGTATTACTGAACATTATGGAGTGTATTGTCCAGCTATACTTATTATCTTTGCTTAAGAGTAACAAATTCAAGCTATTCAGATTAAAAAAAAATGCTGCTAAGTGTAGTAAAAATATTAAGTCCATGATCACACTAAACATTTGCTATGGTTTTTCATTTTCCTCTATTTCCTCACTAATGACCTAGTAATTGAACACCCTTAATCAAAGCAAACCTCTATTTCCATCCTGTTGCAAACCTTAGCAAACAAGTTTATGATTGGGGTGCCTGGTGTTACAGGTCCATTGACTTTATTGTACAGAATGGAAGATATAATCATTTCCATTTTCATATTGCTAAGAGTACCTGTCTAACAGGGTGAAAAATTCTCAGCAACTTAGTCCATCTTAAGGTATTTATCTGAAGTGTGTGTGTAGTCCCAATATTTGACAGCATTGTACCATTGAGGCATCCACTAGCTCTTGCCATGAAAGCCAGGATATCAGAGTCATAGGTAAATGAAGTAAAGAACTTCATTTTTATCGCTACAAGACCAATGCTCTCAGGCAACATAGATAAATTTATAAATAAATAGCTCCAGTTTTGATGTACACAAAGTTTAGCTTCTCTTCACGTTACAAAAAAAGAAGGCTGTTGCTTTTAGGCTGATGAATAATTTAACAAGAAATTGTACACAAGATAATGCTGTAACAAGATAATGTTTGATTTGATCATTGGTTATACAGTAATGTGAAAATAAATTTAAAAATCTGATACAGGGTAAAGTTTCTGGCAAAACATGTTTTCAAAAGCATTCACATTCTCAGCTGTTTTGAAAATTGGAGATATGGTTTGCAAAATAGGTTTCATCTCTTATCAAATGGATCGTGAACTCTGTATGTTGCTATGGTAGGCATTGACAAAAGCCTTTTCATTGAGATACTGAACATGATGGTTATCATAGATAGAAGTATTTGTTGGAGAGCTTGGAGATGGAGTTAAGCAAATACAGCAGAATTTTATTAGTTCATTTTAGAAGAACCCAAGAATTTAGATATCATAGACAGAAAAATGTAATTACAAAAACACAACATTTGAAATAAATGAACTTTATAAAAATATGAATCCAATAATAATCTTACCTCACAGTTGAATTCAAAATAGTGTATTTATTTTATACTAGTTTGAAATATAATTCTATTTGTGATTGCTTTGTTGGTTATAGTCTCAAAATTGCACTCTCTGTCTTGTTTAGTAAAGACATTACATCATTTCAACAACTACATACATATTACTTCACTAAGTTCCTCGCCTCCACATTTGAGGCCATATAAATTGGTTCAGGATCTGGCTCATTAACACTTCTTCCTGTACTGACACTGCTTTCTACCTTCTGCCCCTCAAGAATTTCATTTGTTGTCATAGTTTCACATACTTGATCATCATCAATGTTGACAAACTTTTAAAACAGATGTTTCCTGCTGTTTGGCACCATTCTTCACTCTTGGAAAAGTCATCTGCATGTATGGCATCTCCGAGTGCCCAACAAACACCAGTTTCATTTAAGCAGCTCCAAATGGTATCTTGCTTCACAGAATCCCAGCTGCCATAGTGAAATGCATGCTGTCTAAAATGTGATTTTTCTCATTGTCAGTTTAAGTGCAAGCACCTTCCCTGTACCAGCCTAGCTACATTTGTTTTGTGCACCATGTTATGCCTTGATCTATGTTCAAAATGCCAATATTTAGGGAATGTCCATTATCTGTGCTACTAATGATAACATCTTTTTCATTATTATTAAATGGGCTACAATTTTGGTTCTTTTCATTTTTCTACTTTGAAACTTTTGATAATTTTGCACTAAACGTTGTATGTCACATTATGAAAAATGTTTCCTATAAAGGTTATCCTACAGTTTTTTGAATCTACTGGTATACAGTTTTATTTATGTGTGATGCTAACACTGGGAAGGAAGGAGAGAGCAAAAAGGTTCAGCATATGATGCAGCTACTTAGTCATCACAAGCAAATTGAGTTGCTATTGAATAGTTGGGCATGTAAGTTGTAAATAAAGTAGATGAGTGGGATTATGGTTATTAAATCTGCATTTTTAAATTGGGTTTACCGAGAAAATAGTATTAAAAAAACAATACAAAATTATTTTTATACAATTTCCAATGCTTATTCCAGTTTTGGTGTGGTAGGGGGGTTTCTCCTAATCCTTTTCACTAAGGCCTCTTCCATTATCCACCACCTATGGACCTGCCACGTTCTGTAATAGCAAAACCGGCAGCTGTGTAAAAACTCTGTACCACATAGCGATGTGTTTTGTAGTATCACAAACCACCTATGAACCACTAACTTGTTGTTTACCTTCTCTTTTATCATACATTTCATTTACATTTGTTCTTCTTATCCTGTATTCAGTCGTTGATATTTACAATATGTACAGTGTTATTCTGCAGAAAATGGATCCACTCTAGTTTGGAATAAATTGGTGAGTTCAAGCATGATAACCCACTACAGTGCTCACACATTGGAGAATAGACCAAGCGGACTGTTCTGCACCGTTTTAGCAGGCTCAAGATACTTGATGTAAAGTGTGGTTTGGTTGTTATAACTGGTTTCAATGTTTCTTTCAAACTTCCATTGTATTTTATAGTTTCAATTTTCCAAGCTCACTTTATGGTGGGGAGTTTGTTTCATAACCACCTCTGAATTTGTAAAAGACTATCTAAGCACTGATTACATGCTTCTGAAGTCGGTAGTTTTACGAGGTCAAAGTTAGATCTTAGTGTACTGTTCTTAGTCAAAGCCAAATCTGCAGTATTGGGCCTTGTTCAGTGTAGAATATTTTTTTAACCTATACAAATAAGCACAAATTTCTCTCCAGCAGTTAACAATTCTTATTTCAGTGTAGTACTATCCAGAAAGATCTTGGCTCAACTATAAGTCTCTGATGATTTAAGACGTTTCCATTGCTTTTATTTTCTCTATATACCATAAAGTAAGAGCTGGAATCGTGGGTAAATAGCAGAAGCTGTCGTGAACCCTTGTATTTTTCAATCAGTGTTTTTGCATTATATATGAATGGAAAAAATAGCACAAACCTTTCTCTTCACAAAAATATATATTTTTCCATTCAGGAGATAGTGTAATTAACAATACAATAAAATGTGTACCTGAACATATAACAAAATCTTAGATCTAGTGTTTAGTTGGTTTATGGCTGTCATTGCAATGTCTACGTCAGCATCTTATTCTATTATGATCACCCTCAGTCCATGATTTAAAGTTTGATCCAATAGCTAGCGTTTTTTGCCCAAAAAGTCCTCTTTTGCTGTAACATAAACAGTGTTATTCTCAAATGCTATGTCGCAGGATGAATATCTTCTGCTCTTCACTCTTTGTAGTAGGCTCTTGAGGATATCCTTAAAAAATGATTGCATTTTGCCCATGCTTATTGAGAACATATTCACGGTATTTTTCAAGGACATCACCTTACGTGCCCATGGCATATGGTGTAGCAGGAATCCAAAACATAAGTAAGTATCATTGTTCATATCAAGATTCTCGACAATGCCTTCCTTAAACATTCTTCATCAAAGGTGATTTTGAACCCTTTGAAGAGAAACACCATCAAATGCTTAGTTATGATTCAATTTTAGTCATTGTTGAATGTACATTTGAATAGAGAGGTCAGTGCACTTAAAAAGGTTCTAGTTCCCAAGGTCACGGGTTCAAACCCAGTGGAGGGCGATGAATTTTTTTTGGCGTAAAAATCCTTAGCATGGCTTCCTTCAGAAGGGAAGTAAAGTCGGTGGTCCCGTGTCGTAGATTTATGGCATGTAAAAGTACCTCAAGCCTGACAAAGAGGCCTCTGAGCAAAATTACTGGTCTTTCACGCCCAATATAGAAAGGGACGCAGCAGTTAAAGATCGTCCATAAATAAATCTCAATTCAATTCATTCACTTAAAAAGGTTCACCCACAACTTGGCTGTTCGACTAAGAGATTGAATGTTCATCAAACAGTTCATTTACCTTTTGCAGAGCCTTGATTACTGTAGATTGTTCAAGAAGATCTTGTTCATTTATTTCGTTTCTTACTAGTTTACTGGAATGTTTTTCTAAAAATTGCATGGAGTCTTTTACATTAGGAAACATTTCCTTCATCACATAATAGCACAAAGAGTTAAACTGTATGCTTGAATGCACTTTGCATAATATGCATGTCCATTCATCACGTGGCTTACAGTTGTTTGGCCTTACACAAAGGCTCATAGAGCTTCCAAACCACTTCCCTCTATTATCTGGCCAACAGAACCCAAGAAGGAGTTGAAGACATAAAATCCACCTAGCCTCAATATATTTTTTTTTAACATCACTACTGCTTTCTGCAGATTCAGCAGATTTCTACAATTTCAGAACCACTTTAGAAACTGGTTGATTGGCATGGTTTTCTTTCTTGCACTGTTTGTAAGCATATTTAAGTGCAGAAAAATTGTAGATAAATTCGTGGAGTGTAAGTTTAAAATGGTACTCTTAATATGTATGTGTTCTCCACTTTTCCCTAGTACTCAGCATAGAAGTTGCATCCAAGCTGGATGTTTGAGCCAGCAAGTCATATAACATTCATGGGAAACATCATGTGGTGCATTTTGCAACTAATATCTCTAGCAGTTTTCATGTCAGTTACATCTTTGACCAAAATGTTAAGACAGTCCACTTCGGAGGTGTGTCTTTCTGTAGGAGAGCACACAAATTGTTTCCTGATGAAATTGTCTTGACCTCTACCTGTGCTTCAACAATGTGCTGGATACGGTACGTTGTATCCCATCCATTGCATGCAAAGGTTTAACGCATCTAGAATGTGTATGTTGATGTCGCATTGTCAAAAACGTGCTGCAGAAGTGCTTCATCATTTATTTTAGGTGATCCTGCTTTTATGAGGGAATTCATATAAACAGATACTTCATTGTACTAAACACAAACTCCCATTGATGCAAGTATGTCAGTTGGATGTTTAGATCCATATAGCCTATATCAGTTTGACAGGGGACAGAGATTACCTTTCAGACAGCATAAGTTATTGCATGGTTTACCACAGCACATTTTCTTCTGATTTTATTTACATCAGGTGTTTCTTTTCTTTTTGTAACTCTGTTAGTGAAGCTAAAAGACAAAAGGAAATCACAAAATAAAGAAAATTCATATTCCTTCCATGGGCTCACAGAAGGTTTCAAAAACTATTAAAAGACTTCAATATTACATTAGCACCCCAAAACAAATATGTAGCTCCCCTTGGAATAGAAGCTCCAAGGGAAACTTACAACAGGGGGGTGGTAGTTTCAGTTGGTAGAGCACAGTTGGTACTGGGGTTAGAAAGGGTACACGGCAAGGGTAGCGTCTTGTGCTAGAGGAAGAGACATCAAATGAGTGCCCAGGGATTGTATAAAAACTAATTACTGTATTTACAATTAATTTAAATGCTTATGGGGGAGGGGTGCAGTATGAGTGAGAATTTATACATAACACATCTTACCTGAAACCCTCTGGTATGTCTTGAGGTGTCACTAGTTAAAATATTAACTCAATTATTTTGGGGGGCATTGGGTCCCTGGCGGATGTAGTTTCGATATGTCTGAGAAGTTGGTTGAGTGTGAGACCTATGATCTAATTTTGGGGCCATTAAATACATTTCAATAAGCAGTGCAACCTTTTGCGCTACAGTATCATGCTTCCTACATTTTGCCATCTTACAACACAATCCTCAGCCCTTAGTTCGAGCTTCACCTATGGCTCACTACATTATGACTTGAGAAACATGATCAAAGAAGATTATTAGGACAAGGAACCTCTAACAAAAAAATATGGCATATGCAAAAACTGTGACAACATTTATATTGATTAAAGAAAACGGAACATAGTCATCAGAACCAAAGAACACTTTAGAAACATTACGTATAAGTAAATAGATAAATCAGCAATAACTGCCATTTCTGGCACACTCATAAAATATGAAAATGCTAAATTAGTAAAGCATATCAACAATATAGGAGAACATTTTCATCCAAGAAAGCTTGTAACTAGTAATGAATTTTGATATCCTGATGGAAGACAATTTGATTCACCGGTACATCCAAATCTCTAACAATGACCACCAGGGGGACTACCCATGATCCACCAACTTCACTGGTTGGAATCAGCTGATAATGGCAATAAGAGCTAAAACATTTCAGAGATAAATAATCTAATGTACTTGAAGTAGTTGTGGAAAGTCCTTTTATCGTTCTGAATTCAAAGACTTTTTTGTCAGGAAAAAAAATGAAGTAAAAAATATAATACTTGAGGTTAATGTGCATGATAGTGCAGATGAATGGTATGAATACCAAATGAATCTATGCGATTGTATATTTTGCTTGAGTTGTACAGAAAACTGTAATTTATACCACAATAATAGCAAATTAAAGGCAATAAATTTGGAACGGGTGGATGGAAACAGAAATGGAATTAATTAAAACAAAAAATGACTTACAACATATGAACATAAGAAACAACTACTTTTGTATAAATTATGTATGTTCTTTTAAGTTTCTTGTAAAAGCTTTGTTTTCTTTATTGTCCAAATTTAAGATTTTTATTTCATGACATGGATTATTAATGAAGTGTGTTTGTCTGATTTAGGTGTAGATAACATGTCGTTGAATATATTTTCTTCTCCAGGAATACAATACTTCCCCTACATACTGTACACAGTAAAAAAGGTTTTAGCATTGGCAAGCACTGCTAATGAGTACATACATGGCAGAAGAGGCATATAAAGGCTTCTACTCTCACACATATCATTTTGATGTGATGCTAGGCAGTAGAAGAGAACATGAAGGAGTTTTCTATACTTAGTGGATAACTACCAGTGGTGACAAATTTCAAAGGTAGTTTGCTCATTGCCATTGTAAGTCTCGAGCTCTTCCATTCTTGTGATTATGGCATTTATGAGTGTAAATTCAAATGTGCATTGCTCATAATTACTTACTGACAGTAATGTTATTCTCTCCCCCTCTCATTAATAAGAGTATTCCATTTCCCGAATCACAAAGTTTTGCAATAAACATTCATATAGCAGCATCTTCTATTCAACTGACTGGTTGGCATATGTAGCAACCATGCAAATTGTGGTGAAGCTAATGGTGTGTTCTATGGGCTTCTCTATCCTTGATGATTTCTGTGTGACTCCAGCTAAAATTTTCAATACATGATCCTGGGTTTCGCATGGTGCTATTAAAATGTAGTTACCAGATCATCATAAAAACTAAAAACTTCTGGTTGTCTGAAATACAGTAAAACCTGCCTTCAACGAGCCCCTTGTTAAATGTAAATATTTTGTGGGTGAAGAACATGCTAAATTCCTTTTATTAAACGGAAACTGTCTTACGCGGACAACGGAAATCAAAGTATGCCTTTTAACGGAAAATTTCCAGTTTTGAAATGCAGTGTTTAGAAAAATTTTCAGGCAATGTGTGAAAGTCTGCATTGTGTGCTCTACAGTACATGATGTTTAAGTTGAAACATCATTTTGCTGTTCTCTGATTGGTCTAGGAGAGGGGTGCGCTAAACGGTCTGAATGCTGAGAAATCCTGTCACAGTCGGCCTTAACTGCATAGTTAAGTTACAAGTGTTGGTAGATAAGCACAGTGATTGTCTTTTTATTGTTGTCTCCGCTCTTTCCAATTCACGCTCTAATGACTTGTCAAACAGCAAGAATACACTATAAATGGCACACCTCTAAACTTACTAGGTGATGATTTAGTTCAACAGTAGCCATTATGGTTTTGAAAACAATGGTAGTGCTAGATCTTAACACAAGAGTAAAAGTGATTTATGCTAGTGAACATGATAAATTGACTGTAAAGCAGATCATGAAGGTGTTCAACGTAGGCAAAACTCAAGTTTACAAGATTCTAAAGAAAACAAAAATTTTGAAGTGGTGGGAAAACTGTGCTAATGAAAAACTAAAGATAGAACTTAAGAAAACTGAAAACAAGGACATTAATGAAATAGTGTGAGAGTGGTGTGTTAGTGACTGGGCAAAAGCATCACAGGATATTGGGGCCTATGTTACAGGAATACACTAAACAGGTAGCTGAAAAACCGGGTAAGATGAATTAAAGCATCTAATGGATGGTTGGAGAGTTTCCTTAATAGACATCAGATAGTTTTTAACAAACTTTGTGGTGAATTGAGTGACATTAATATTGAAACCATCGCTGATTGGATTGCTAAACTACCTTTAATAATCAAAGGATATGAGCTTGAAAACAGCAAATGGCAACAAGACAGGACTATTTTTCTGCACCTTACCAAATAAATCATGTGTTTTAAAGGTAAGAAATGTTTGGGAGGAAAATTGTCCAAAGAAAGATTGGCCTTTTTTTTTTTTTTTTTTTTAATGTGGTTTTATGTCAAGTGAAGTGGAAAAACCCCTAGTGATCGATAAGCCTGGTAAGCCAAGATGCTTAAAAAACATTGACCTTTGGAATCTGCCTGTTGATTGGAGATCTAATAAAAAGGAGTAGATGACATCACAGATAATGGAAGAATAGTGAACGGCATTTAATGGAAGAACGAACAGGCAAAACCAGCATGTTTTGCTTTTTTTTTTTTTAGATAATGCAGCATGTTGCCCACACATCAAACTTTCAAATGTCCGACTTGCTTGGTTCCCTCCAAACACCACAAGTGTTACTCAAACCATTGGCTAAGGTTTGTCAGAATGTCAGAGTACATTTTTGTAAACTGTTAATGCAGTCTTTGCTCGCTAATATGAATTCCACATCATCCACCTCCGAGCTAGCCAAAACTATCTGTTTTCTACATGCGGTAATTTGGATAAGCCAAGCTGTAAAGAATTGATACCAGAAGCAATGACAAAGTGTTAATAGCCTAGGCCTACCTTCATTAAACACAAACCTATCTTTAATGGAAATGTTCGAGAGCCCTGTTCGATTTTGCTGAAGGCAGATTTTACTGTATTAGTAAGGATACATTAAAGAACTATAAATAATGTGCTTCGAGGATGAACATGAACGTAGCATACACAATGAAATTTCACTGAAAATCTTGCTTTCTTTTTTTCAGACGGTGAGAGAACAAGGCATTGCAGTCCTCACTCATCAGAAAGCTCAGAACCTGAGCATATAGGGTAAGAAACTACATTCTTTTTCTGTTTATTCTCCCCGTTATTAGGGCTTACACCTCCCAGGACTAACAAGCATGTGCTTGGGGTTTGATGCTTGTCGGGGAGCACAGACTATGTATCGGAGAGGACAGCCAGGATGGGTGATCAGCTCGAAGTCTAGTATGTGTGCGTGCAATTTTTTTCTATTCTTGGGGAAACTGTCGATCTTTAGGTTATAATTTCACTCCTTGGAAGAACAGAAAGTTCTTTTCTTATTGCTTTCCTAATCATGAAAACACTCCAAAACAGTGTATTAGGAACTTAAAATTGGTTGAAAGTATCTCAGCTTTTAAGTCTAGTGCAATGCATTCGAAGTATTTCACTGTAAAGAATCATAGGGCCCACTCTTTATATGAAAGACTTTGCACCAGCAAAAGGAAAAGGGGCTATATCAGAAGTTGCAAATATAGAATACCTGATATAAACATTAGATGGTTAAAAATGTACAGGTAGACAAAAAGTCCCTTTACATGTTAATAGCATACTGCGCTTAGATGTGAGATAAATATTGTAATGAAAACAAAAAACAGTATACTGCAACATTTATGTCTGGTTAACATTAACATGTATTATGAATAACATTATTACAAAGGTTCAACATCATCTTTGTGCACTTCATGTTCGATGCAGGTGGATGTGTCGCCATGTTATTGTGTGCATCCTTGCAGCATATCGGGTGATCATTTCAAATGTCAAGCAAGCTCCTCCTTTCAGTTGATTGTTATTCACAATTTGTCATTTAGACCGTCTCATTTTCCTATGCTATTAACATCTAAAGGGACTTTTTGCCCACCCTGTATATAATATGGTGGTTGAGGCAAAAATGCTGTATGGTATAAAAGTTTGGGGATTAGGAGGAGAATGGGAAAGCACAGATGAGATGCAGAGGATGTTCTGTAGAGAATTGCTTGGGTTACAAAATGCAACTGTTAGGCAGATAGCTTAAATAGAGTGGCAAGTAAGGGAAAGATGGAAAAAGCACTTAAATATTTATTCAGAATTCTTAGCTTAGAAGAAATAAATTTGTTAAACCAATGTTTAGAATGGAAAGGTAGAATCAGATGACTGAAAAATTCAATGCCATAGCCGGGATTTGAACCACGGATCTCCCGGTCTCCGTCCGTTGCTCTAACCACTGAGCTACCATGGCCACATGCCGGCACGCCATTAAATTCCCCAGCTGACTCGCATTTTTCCCGGTAAACCACAAGGAGATCTCAAATTGTATTGAGATGTCATACCCCAATGGCGACTTTCAGTCATCTGATTCTACCTTTCCAACCCTGTCCAACACATGGCTTGTATGAAAGAACAATTAATTCCTAATAGTGGTTGAAACTAAAAGCCTGGGACTTATGTACTTGCAAAGATTGTAAGTCGCCATGGGGGTATGACATCTCAATACAATTTGAGATATCCTTGTGGTTTACTGGGAAAAATGCGAGTCAGCTGGGGAATGTAATGGCGTGCCGGCATGTGGCCATGGTAGCTCAGTGGTTAGAGCAACCGGACGGAGACCGGGAGATCCGTGGTTCAAATCCCGGCTATGGCATTGAATTTTTAGTCATCTGATTCTACCTTTCCAACTCTGTCCAACACATGGCTTGTGTGAAAGAACAATTAATTCCAATGTTTAGATTGTCAAGAAAAAAGTTTTAAGAACAAAGGGTGGGTAAATAGTCTTTGGAAGTACTTGGAAAGTAATGGTTTGGGAGAGATATGGAGAAGAAGGGAAAAGTCAACAATTTCTGGAAAATGGCAAGAAAGCTATTTGAGCATTAGGAATACAAAAAAATATTTAGTGAGGTAGCTGAATAGAGATATTTGCTTTTATGTGCACGGATGAAAAGTACTTCTGGAAAGGAAAAATATATAGACATGACAAATAAAGAGGAGTGAGAAAGTATTGCATGGGTAGAAGCAGGGGTATGGAGATTAAAAGGCTTAAGTAAGGGTATTCCACATATCTGGTGGAAATTAAGATGTTGAACATATAATATTGTGACCATGTACACATAGCTACTTGTGGGTTCCCGGTAAGTGCCTCCCAGCCTGGCACTTGAGTGGAGCCTTCGACCAGCTGATGGAACAATAGTGAGTGCGGAAACAATAGAACAATAGACAGTGTGGAATAATAGCTCATTATGTGCCATTTACCTGTTGCGGAACCTTGTTTTTACATTCTCTAGTAGTTTCTTGTTTTTGGTATGCGGGACCTATATAAGGAGGCTGTTCTGTCTGGACAAGCATTTGAGTTCTGTTAGAAGTGAAGAGTGGACAGTGCAGCTTAATTGTGGGCAGTGATGCCAACCAAAAAATAGTTTTTCTTGCTACAGGTTGACCAAAATTTTGCTACAAAAATACACAATTCTAATAAAGAATTATAAACATACCTTTATGAGGTGACAGATGTTCAGGATGACGGATTAATGGTGATGACTTTCTTGTTGTTGTTTTACTTGAGTTAAGTCTATTAAGGGGTTTAATAAACTAAATTAATAACTATCACTGAATCTAACTGAAGGGGGTATCTGTGCAGGCTTATCTACAGTATTTTAGAGTGTCACCACTGTCTGAAGATTCTGTTGTCATTGTAGTACTTCTTGAGAAATTGTACATGGATTTCCCAAATTTATTTATATGCTCATCAGTCATTGGATATGAAACACTGCAATTACCTTTGTTTTGAAGATCAATTTTTACTCTTAGGGGGTTGCTCAGAGTTTGAGGTTTAAGCTCGTTCCTTTTTTTGAACTTAATGTTACCATCATGGAAAACACTCTTTCTACATCAGTGTCTCTATGTGGCAACACAAGTAATAATTAAGACAATTTTGAAATATTTGAGAAGACATACTTCTCTTCAAAACTTTTTTATTTCTCCTACTCTGCACCTGAATGCAGGGGTACCTACTGTCTGATTTGGTTAGCTTTTCTTTTTCATAAAACTATTTAGATTCTGAAATTCTTGCAGTCTTTCTTTACTCTTAATTTTCTTATTGTGTTTATTTGCAAGTCCTGATACATCATGCTTTTTATGTGCATCTGGGGCGAAAGCATTGCTTGGAATAATGAATGACACATTCCTTTAGGAATAGTTTAGGCAGATACTGTTAAGGTTTAAATATTCTTCTCACTGTTTGGCAGGGATGTTGGTGGACAGTAACCATCTTCTCAGAAATGTGACCAGCTTGTTTTTGGGAATGCTTGGAAAAATGTTTTTTGGCGTCAAATGAGACAAGTGTATCCCTGCCGAACAGTGAAGAATATTTACACCTTACCAGTATATACCTAAACTATTCCTTTTGTATTTCTGAAAGGAATTTCTACAAAGAGGAAAAGGGTTTAGCTATGGGAAGCCCCTATCCCCTTTCCTAGCAAATGTATTTATGAGCCAACTAGAAACACCCCTCCCCCCCAGGGGCTCATCCCTCCACCCTCATCTAGCCGAGATGTGTTCGTCCTCGTGACCGGGGGACTCAAGGTAGGCTCTTGTGCATTCTTTACATATCGTTCCATGCCACCCCTCGCCATCGTTCTTTCTTGATCTCTCTCTTTACGAACATTTCGCACCACGACCATTCATTCTTACATCTCTTTTCCTTCCTCGCCGGTCTACCTTGTGTGCAAAACGCCCACAAAGTTTTTTTCTTTCTTTTACCTTTTATTTTAATCCTCCATGGACACAGCTTGACAGATACCCGGCACTGGGTGCGCGGCTGGGTGGGTGGGTAATTGCATTATCCTCACTACCCGGGGTCATGTAGGGTATGTGTTCGTATCCGCTGTTAAGCTACAGTCCTGCGTGGGGGGGGGGGGGCATTGCGTGAGCTGCTGCTTACGACGGCTATTGTGTCCCTCTGTCTACGTTCTGGGAGGTGTGACCCTGGGGTGAGTCTGGTATAGATAGACCACTCACCCAAGCTGGGGTAACGCCCAGGAACTCCGAGCCTGAGGTCGGAGACAGTTGCAATGGTGGAGGATTTCTTTCGCTAAGGAGCCCCCTTTCTCCATTATTAACAAGCGCCGAAAAGTATTTGCCACAGAAGTAGCACCACCATCTGGTTGTTACTTAGTCATTATGTGAACAGAGGAAGGACAATCGTTTGAGAAGGTGAACCCTTTTATAGTGCAGAAGGGCATTGATTCTATTGCTGGTTCGGTTCATTCCTGCACTCGACTTCAAAACGTGTCATTAGTACAAAGCAAGTCCGATCAACAAACTAAGACCTTGTTGCAGGCTACGCTCCATGGTTATCCCATCCGTGTTGAGAAGCACCGCACCTTGAATTCCTGTCGAGGCGTCGTCACCACACATAGCCTCGATGGTATATCGGACGATGATCTAGTCAAATATCTATCAGAACAAAAGGTGACAGCGGTTCGAGTGCAGGCTAAACGTGACGGAGTGTTGGTACCAACTCATACCTTGTTTCTCACGTTCGATTGCGTCGATCTGCCCACAAGCATTTCAGCAGGGTACGAATGTATTGCGGCGAGGCCCTATATTCCTAGACCTCTGCATTGTTTTAAATGCCATCGTTTTGGGCATATGCACTCTTGCAAGAGTGCCGTTTCCGTCTGTGCCTCTTGTAGTGAGCCCTTACAAGAAGGTACATGTTTATCTGCCCTCGTCTGTGTGAATTGCAAAGGGTCTCATTCTGCTTCCTTTGCCGACTGTCCACAGTATTTGGACGAGAAGGCGATCCAGGAGATCCGGGTAAAGGAGAAATCCTCCTTCGCCAAAGCCTGGAGGCATTAACATGTGCGCCAAACTTCGCTCCTGCGATCGGGACCATTCAGCTCTGTTGTTGGCTCGCCAGTAGCCCGGAAAGATGCAGAGACGCAGACCTGGACCATGACTGCATTGACCGCCACTACCATCTGGCCATCCGTCTAGCACGGTTATTAAGTCATCTAAAGCTGGTCCTAAGGTTCTGAAGTCTCAAGCCACAAAAAAAAGCCCAAGCAGAAACTTCGCATGGAAGATTTTCTAAAAGATCCTCCGCGTGCGCGAGGTAACAAAAGTTCACCTTCTCCTCCTCCTCCTCCTCGAAGGTTGCACTCCCAGGATGCTCCTGGGACAAGCGACGTTTCTTCTTTTGGGAGATTTTAATGCCCATCATCCCCTGTGGGTTTCGCCAAGGGCTTGTGCGAGGGGAACTCTTCTTTCCGATATTTATGATCAGTTCAACCTCTCCATCCTCAATACAGGTGAACCTACATTTGTTTCTGATTTCTCTGGTACATTCTCTCACTTTGACCTGGCTGTTTGCTCGCTCCAGCTTGCTAGTCGTCTGCAGTGGAACATTGTCGCTGACACCTATCCAGCGACCTGCATCGTTTCTCTTTTGTCTCACCACATCCAGCATTCCAGAGTACCTTCCTGGATATTCAGTAAAGCCGACTGGAGATTGTATTCCAGCCGCGTGTGTTTTGAGGACCAGCCCTTCGCTGACGTTAACCAAATGGTGCAGCACCTTACCTCTACTATGCTATCTGCTGCCGAACGCACGATTCCCCGTTTGTCCTCCCACCCTCGGCGTATTCCTGTTCCGTGGTGGAACGAGGACTGTCGGGAGGCCGTTCGTACCCGTAGCTCTGCACTTAGGGTATTTCGGCAACATCTTACACTTGATAATTTGGTTACTTTTAAACAATCGCGCGCCAGGGCTCCTCGCATCATTCATGATAGCAATAAGGCATCCCGGACTCGTTTTGTCGAGTCTTTTAATCGCCTCACGCCTTCGCCTTTTGTTTGGGATAAACTTTGTCGCTTCTTCAGTAAAGTGTCGCATTGTACTGTGTCTGGCCTTCAGGTTTCCAATGCCACTATAGTGGATCCGGCTGCCATTGCTAACACTCTGGGTGCTGCCTTTGTTTCCAGTTCTGCGCATTATTCCGCCGGCTTTTGCACTTTAAAAGACCGGCTGGATTCCAAGACCTTTAATTTTCGGTCTCCTAATAAGGAGTGTTACAATGAACTTTTTACAATGAGGGAGTTGGAGCACACTCTTCATTGCTCTAGACACTTCACTCCTGGGCCGGATGGCATTCATGTCCTGAAGCTGAAGCACCTTTCAGCCGACAGTAAGCTCTTTCTCTTACGGGTCTATAGCCGTCTTTGGCAGGACAGCTTTTTTCCTTCCGTTTGGCGCGAAGCCACCATTGTCCCTATACTTAAGCCTGGGAAGGATCGCCAACTACCTTCCAGCTACCGCCCTATCTCCCTCACCAGTTGCATTTGCAAGGTGATGGAGTGCATGATCAACGGGCGGTTGACATGGTGGCTTGAGTCTCAGAAACTTCTAGCGAACGCTCAGTGCGGATTTCGTCGCCATCGTTCTACCGTCAACCATCTGGTGTCCCTGTCGATGCATATTATGAACGGATTTCTGAGAAAGTGCCAAACAGTGGCTGTGTGTTTTGACCTGGAGAAAGCTTATGACACTTGTTGGAGGGGCGGCTGTTTACGTTCACTCCACGCATGGAATTTACGCGGTCATCTTCCCATATTTCTTCGGGAGTTTATGACGGACCGCATCTTTCATGTATGTGTGGGCTCGGTTTTATCTAGCCGTTTTATTCAAGAGAACAGTGTACCGCAGGGCTCTGTACTCAGTGTCACACATTTTGCGATTGCTATCAACCCCATTGTTGATTGTATTCCACCTGGCATTTCATCGTCCTGTTGATTATTTTGCCATTTATTGTAGTTCACGGCGGATCTGTCTGCTTGAACGCCGTCTCCAGTGCTGTATCGACCGTCTCTACGCCTGGAGTAACGCCAAAGGTTTTTATTTCTCCGCAGAGAAATCTGTCTATCAATTTCTGGTGCCGGAAGGCTGTCGCTCCACCCTCTCTCCATCTTGGACCGGGGATACTTCCATTTGCAGACGAGGCTAAATTTTTTGGGTTGATCTTTGATAGAACCCTGAGCTGGAATTCGCACATTTCCTATTTAAAAGCAAAGTGTGACCGTTCCCTTAATCTTTTACGTGTTTTAATTGGCACATCCTGGGGAGCTGATCGGACCGTCCTTCGTCTTTATCGCTTTTTGGTCCGATCCAAGCTTGATTGTCGGCACATCCATCTGTGTTTTACGTCGATTGAATACCATTAACCATCGTGGCATAAGAGTCGCTACAGGGGCCTTTCCAACCAGCGCTGTACCTAGTCTATATGCTGAAGCTGCTGAGCCTCCGCGTCCCTCAGGCGTAAGATGCTTTTGTGCAACTATGCCTGTCGACTCTCAAGCTTGCCTGACCACCCGTCCTTTGAGTTATTTCTCGAGGAGTCGCTTGATTGGCAATATTTAATTAGCTCCTCTGCATTGCTCCCTCCAGGGGTTCGATTTTGACAGCCTCTCCGGCATTTGGACGTTACGCCAGCGCCTGCCCTTCCCATGGGGGGAAAGCGTTTTCCTCCATGGTTGCGCACTGTCACCTTGGGTTAACGTCGATGCCGAAGAATGAGACCCATTCTTCAGTCTTTAGATCAGCTTTTTTAGAACTACAGACGCAATTCGGGGAATGTCATGTTTTATATACTGATGGGTCTAAGACTGATGTTGGAGTAGGGTGTGCCTTTGTTTTTGGTGAACATAGTTTTACCTTTCGTTTACCTGGGCAATGTTTGATTTTTACCACTGAACTTTTTAGTAGTTATCAGTCACTTTTACACGTCCACTTACGGAACTGTTTTATTTGTTCCGACTCCCTGAGTGCTCTTCAAAGTATTAGTGCGCTGTACAGTTACCACCCGCTCTTACAGCGCATTCATAACCGGCTCCATCACTTGGTGTTTCCATCATCAGCGTTTCCTTTGTGTGGATTCCAGGACATGTGGGTATCTCAGGGAACGAGTCTGCCGACGCCACTGCCAAATCAGCGATTTTCTCATCCAGAAGTTTTACCTATGTTGTTCCCTCGTCAGCTTGTATTATTTTACGTCGCCACATCCTCTCGCTTTGGAGCAATGAGTGGACGGCCCTCCGGGGGAACAAGTTGCGGGAGGTTAAACCTCTCCCGTTGCTCTGGGCTACCTCTTCCCGTGCTTCTAGTCGGGAAGAGGTAATTTTAACACGCCTTTGTATTGGATATTGCATATTTAGTCAGTCACTTGCTAAGTGGTGACCCCACACCACTCTATGAGCAGTGTGAGACACCCTTATCAGTATGTCACATTTTAACAGTGTGTCAGTTTTTAGCTCTGTTGCGCGTACGTGTGTGTCTGCCTGTTGGCATAGCCAACGTTTTGTCAAAGGATGCGCATGCTGTAGACTGTCTTTTACGTTTTATTATTGACAGTGGCTTTAGTCGGTGTATTTGATACATTGAGTGTCTTTTAGTTTTGTGGTTTTATATTGTCAGTTTTTTAATGGGGCTCTTCCCCCCTGGGGACATATGGCGCTCTGATCCCTTGACTTCTACAGCTCCTGACACGTTTTGGTCTTTTATTGTTTTGTTTGTGGTGGTTTTAGAATTTGTAGCCATGTTTTTTAGTGTTTTTGACCAAGCAGGTTTGTGTGTTGTATTTTAGTTTTTGGCTTTTAAATTTTATATTTTATACATTGTATAGGCGCTGATAACCTTAGATGTTGAGCGCCCTTAAACCCCATCTCATCATCATTGGAACACGCATCACCAAAGCCTTCCTCTATATGTTCAAAGTTTGGTATAGATATGTTGATGATGTATTTGTGATAGTCAACAAAAACACATAGAGGACACTCTCAAGCTTTTAAACTTACAGGACAAGCCATTCAATTTACAATAGAGAGAGCTACCAACAACTCCATAGCTTTTCTGGACCTCAAATTAGTAAAGATTTCAAACAGGATAGAATTTGGAATACATAGAAAACCCACGAACACAAATAATTACATTAGAGCATATAGTTACAACTCCAAGGCACACAAGAAGCAGCATTCAACACTTGATTCATAAACTAACCAACACCCCCCTCAACAGAACTGAATATTACAAAGAATATTAACACATTGTCAAATCTGCAATAGGGAATGGGTTCAACCAGGAAAGGTAGATAGGAAAATACATAAATTCAAAAGACAAAAATGCATCAACTAGGTCACTGCACTTTACATCACAGCAGAAAAGATCAACTTCATAAAATGTACATACCACCAAGGTCTCTCTCACAAATTTCAGAAAATTTGCAAGAACCACATAGCTCTGGCGCCTTACAACAAATTCAGCATCAACAATGTCATAAAAGCAAGAAAATCTGATCCCATAACCCAGGAGAAAAAGTTGGGAATCTACCGGATCCAATGCAAAAATTGCAGATGGTTTACATGGAAAAAACAAAAAGGAACATAGGCACCCATTCAAGGAACACTGGCATTGCATAAAGTTCAAAGGCCGACAAATCAGCAGTCGCTTCTCACTTCTGGACTCAAAACTATGAAATAGACATCAACATCAAGTTGCTGAAACCAGCCCAGAAACCCAAAGAGCTTAAAATATGGGAGAAGTTTGAAAACTGCATCATGAACTTTGATTTGCCAGAAGCAGACAACTCTTTATTTGGGTTCATCCACAGACCACCAGAGGACACTCCAGGCTTTCAACAAAACGACTTGAGAGTTGATTCTGCAGCCAACAGGCAGCAGATGATGTGAGCACATGCCTCATGATACATGTTCTGCAAAATACTCATAAATAGGTGGATAAGCTAGTAAGGGTAATTAGGTTCACTCCACTTTCATTAAATGTCTTTTATCAGTTGCTTCATATAGTTATAATTGAAATGTTTCATAAAAATAGTAGAAAGGTAGGAAACATTTGAAAAAAGTGAGGACTAAATGGATCTGGACAGTGAATAGAGACAAATTACAAAATACAAATTTATAGCAATCCAGAATTAAGATTAAGAAATAAACTAATTATTACAAGGATAGTGCTGCAAAGTAAATCATGAATATGACTGGTTAAGAGCTAGGCTGAATGCCGGTCACATTCACTTGTACATTGCTTAGCACAAATGAATAAATAAAAGGCAAATCCTTTAACTTAGATCAATCTAAAGAAATAGTCCAACCTTATTTGAAAAAATGATTATTTCTGAGGCACTGGTTGATACATGCTAAGATAACCTTGAATATTTTTTGGTATTGCAAAAATTGCTTCTGAATGTATGAGAAGCAATAAATGTATTCTTTGTGAGTTTGTTGGGAAAGTTTTGCATATTGAGAGGACAGAGGCAAAGGAGGTTCTTCTTGCATCTAGTTGGCTAAGTTGAACAATAATACAAGTATAACTTGCTTACATTTTATTTTCTCTCATCAAGAGCTCCCAGCTCTTATCAGCTCATATTTTTCTTTGCTGTCTGAAGCAGCACCCAATGTATATAGAAACAAAGTGTAACTGTGAAGACATTGGGTCTGTTCTACAATTTCCCGATAAACTTTTCTGGCCAATAAGCAGCACTCTCATTCTACAATCACCCTTCTTCCTCTTGATAGCACCTGTTTGCCATTCTGAATCTGATGGGAACAGCATCACTGGGAATTTTGTAAACTAGAATTGCCTTGTGAAGCAGACCACAACAAATAAAATGAAAATTAGTATTTATTACATGTTTTCTTTTGTCATTGTTTCAGAAAAAATGGTGACAAAGTGAAGCAGGGCTCAAAACTTCACTCATGACAACTGAAAGACTGTTAAGACCTTGTATAAACATATAAGATTGCACGAGAATAAAAAGTCTGTTGTGATAATCTGGAGGGGGGGAATGCTGGGAGACAATCCTGTCAGAGTTCACATAACCGTACTTCTGTGTTGGTGATATGTTTTTCATTTCCTTATGCTCGTTCTGGCAAGCAGAATTCTCTACTATAATAATATTATAAAGGGAGAAAATTAGCATGTGTGTGTGCATGTGGGTTAATCTTAAAAATAAATTAACCAATTTTCATAATTCCTTCACCATTGACAAGCCCAAATCTTTGTGACAGACATGCACTACAAAACACCTTGTAATTTCAGTTCATAAACTACTAAAATGCTAATAAGGTTTGCAAAAGCTATGTATTACAATACAAATATTGGAGTTATAAAAGAACATATTTGTAAAGACTGCCGGGAGAGACGTTAAGGTACAATAGAATCTCGTTAGTACTTCTTTGCAGGGACCCAAGGATTTGGACATCATAGATGGGAAAACATGTTAACGAAAATACAATATCTGCAATTTAAGAACATGATTATGTAATAAAATCTAATAATACATCTTGCCTCCCAAACGAATGTGAAATATGGACACTATTTACACTAGTTTGAAATACATATCTATGGTTAATTGCTTTGTTGGTTTTAATGCCAAAAGTTTACTGTCCATGTTGTTTAGTAAAGTCATTACATCATCATCAAATTTGAAACTACACACATATAGCTTCACTACATCCATTGTCTCCATTGCTTTCAACACTCTAGGAATTGGCTCATCACTTTCATCTCCCTTTGACACTTCTTTCATTTGTTCTTAAAGTATCTCATCTATCGTCGCTGTTTCACACACTGGAATTTCATTGTCAATGTTTACATATGTTTCAAAAGACATGCCGGCGCCATCTGCTATATGGTGCCATTCTTCACTCTTGGAAAACTCATCTTCCAGCATGATGTCATCACCAAGAATCCAGCTAAGGCCAGCTTTATTAAAACAGTTCCTAATGGTATCTTACATCACAGAATCCCAAGCAGTACTAATGAAATGCATGGCATCTAAGATGGTGATTTTGATCATCGTCTATTTCGTGCAGCCAACCTTCTCTGTACCAGAGGCTGGTTTCGATACGTTTGCTTCATGCACCGAGTTATGCTTTAATCTAAAGGTTGTAGTTTACTCGTGCAGTTTGCCAGAAGGAGATTGATGTTTATGTTTCTTAAATTTGAAACATTTGGTGGATGAGCAGCACATTGATCAGTGAAGAGTGCAATTTTCCTGCTTCTTATGCCCAATCTTGCATCCCTGCTCATAAGAAATTTTCAAATATCACAGAGGTTATCCAGGCTTTTGTATTGGAAGTGTACTTACATGGAAAGCACACATTGTGAAGCATCGCGGACTGCATGCTTTTCCAATAACTGGCGGTACCAATTTCTCCCTTCCGTTTTCGTTAATAGCACAACAAAACTAATCCTCTCCTTGTTAAGCTTTGAGAGCTAATTGCTCCCATCCTCGGAAGTGGCCAACTGGTTCCTTGTGGTAGTGTCCGGTGTGAGTTTGTGTATGGTGGCATCTGATGGTGCAGTGATGAATTTCCATAATGGGTTTGGTGGCAGTAATTCAAAATTCATTACACAGTGTTTATGTTTTGTGATTAATAACTTTTGCCGAGTATCCAACTCTGTTGTGTATTTTGCCGGTTTTAGGAGTGTTGTGTTTGGTATGATGTGATGTGCAATGCAGATTTGTCCATTTGTTTGTATTTGATGTGTTTCATATGCTCTTTTAATCTGGTCTTTAAATTTATTTTTGTTTTACCTATGTAGATTTCGGTCACATTCTGGGCAATTAATTTTATACATTTCTGCTTTTTTGTTTTGATGTATTTGGTCCTTTGATTTGTTGCAGACTGTTCTCAAGACTGAATCTGTTTTACGGAGCTAGGTAGATGTGCTTTTTGAAGATGTAGAATTTGTAGTGAGTCCTTGGGTGGAAAGTGAATATCTTGAAAATAATTTTATTTTTATGTTTGGTGAGCTTTGTGGTGTCCTTAATGCGTGTTTCTGTTTCTTGAAATATGCTATTTTTTTTTTTTTTTTGTTGATGATTTGTTTGGTGAAGCCATTGTTTATAGCTGCGTTAACTATATGTTTGTATTCTGGCGTGTAAACCAGTCTATGGGTGAAACTGTTTAGGACTGCATGTTTTGTGTTCTACTGGGCTGAAGCGATTGTTTTTTATGTAGTTTTCAGAATGTGTAGGCTTCCTGTAGTTACCAAAATTGATCTTGTTCTGGGGTCTAATTACATTTAAATTAGGAAAGGTAGTGTACCTTCATTTTCAGTTTCTATAGTGAATTGTATAGCTTTGTTGAGTAATTTGAGGGCATCCTGGATGAGTTTGTTGGGTACTATTGCAAATATGTCATCGACATATCTATGCCAAACTTTGTAAATGTGCGGAAAGGAGGTAGTTATGTGTTATTCAAAGTTACTCATGAAAAAGTGAGCGAGAAAAGGTGATAGAGGGTTGCCTATGGCTGAACCAGAAGTCTGTTGATAGTACGTATTGTTAAAAGTGAAATTGTTCTGAGTGATGCAAAGTTCTGTGGGATTTAGAAGGTCATCTGTTTCATCTTGTGTTATATTGTTTTGGGTAAGCCATTTTTTCAGTTAGTGTAGGAGTTCATCTATTGGATACAGAATGAAACGGATGACCTTTTGAACTACTAAAAGAAGTAAATCATCCGCTAGAACTCACCCTATGGAAGAAGATTTTTATCCAACAACATAAACTCAGAGTTATGAACTTTGAAATCCTGCCTCCGGACATGTATACCAAATTCATTGCATCACCTACCAGAGACCAGAATGAAGATGACATCAGCGCTGCCAGTCAACCTACAGATGATGATGGAAGTGAAAGCTTCTGAAACATGTCATATAAATTACAGAGTAAGTGAAGTAAATGTGTCCCAAATTTGACTCCTAATTTAAGCAAATGCTGAATTTTATATTCACTGTTGCAAAGCTTCTAAAAATCAAGTGTTGCATTGCAGACTGCCCTGCAAAGTGGCACACATTACTAGTTGTCCTTGTGAAACCTCTATGGCTTTTTGAGGTAACTGATATTGAATTTATCTGCTTCATACATATAGGTGAGTAGTAAGACAAGAAAATGCTACAAAGCACATATCATCATGGGCTGTGTTCCAACATGACAGCTGACACTAGCCCCTGCTAGACAAGGACTCCACTTCTAAACAAAGCTAGACTTTTCATTGGGAAAGTTGAACCAACCTGGAAGCATCTTACTGCCCCTAAATCTGGTACATCACATCACTTGGAAATTCATTATGCCAAGGACAGCTTGGCGAGAGAATGATTAGGACCACTAAAAGATGCCTGGACCAGATGCTGATTAGCAGAGAACAGCTACATACTGTACTAGTGAGCATAGAAACCACCATAAATTCAAGACCAGTTTCTTATGGTGAAAGAGATTCATTAACATCAGCTCATTTCTTGGTTGGGTAATGCCTTATATCTTCACCTACCAGGCCTGTACCATTCTGCATATCAACTTAACAAAGGAGCTTTCAAAGCTGCTTAGACAGCAGAAGAGTTCTGAAAGAATGCCTCCTGGAGCTTGGAAATTTCCACAAAATTCACTTAACGTGAGGCAATATTGTACTACTGAGGAGATTGTTCTTCTCACTGACGCACGTAGAAGAAAGTACAAATTAAAGAGCTTTGAGCCTGCAATCTTAAGGAACTCCATTCTATCCTATTGAACCGGGCATTCTCAAGTGGAATGAGCAGAATGGGAAGGATGTTAAGAGTCACTGGTTTCCTCATATTAAATGTTATGCAAACATCACAATTTTATTTTCACAGTTATGCTAACTCCTGTAAGGGAGAAATACAGTTTGAAATTTTGATAAAACTGTAATCACTTCATTTAATGTTGTACAGTATGGCACTTCTGTTGCTTCTGAGACAATTCTGATGAAAGGTTTTAAGCTTTGGTAAATTCTTTGAACCATTTAATGCCAGTTTCAATATAACTTTAAGTCAAAGAAACCGTAAACATCTTATTGAAGAATGTATTACAGTTATCTTCCCAAACACACAATTGAAGCAGTGAGAAAATCTTACCACAAAAAGCTGTGTACTTGTTTTCCTTTGATTCTACAGTTTCATTAAGTGGCTAGAAGTGCTTTAGTATTAGCTCAAGAATTTATTTTTCAAGAATAGCATATTATGCTTAAAAATTTAAATTATCAAGTTTTAAAAACAATACTCCAAAATATGATGAAACAAAATAAATATGTTTATTTCATAAACAAAATCTGTGAAATGTTTTTGTTCTTTGTATTACATTCCTGAATCCTTGTGTAGAATGAGAGGCAAACGGTAAAGGTACATATTATGGAGGCTCTTAAACTGGGAGCATAGCTCTGCAAGTAGGCCGCAATGGCCCATTTTGCTTCAAACATGGTCCCTGGGAAGGAGGGATGAGGGAAGGGACTTGAAGGGCGACCAAATCTGAGAGACGACATGCGCAAGCATGTACGGGGTCCCAAACGTTTCCAGAAAGAGTGCATCTGCTGCCACTCAAGCCCACCCTTAAGCCTTAAACTCCAGGGCCCCCTAAAGGGAAGCCTGCTCTGTGAGCAGTCTGACCAATGCCAGAGAGAAACCTTCACAAAGCACATCATCACTGCCTAGCCGCAAGGCGCTGAACACCGTTGCCTGGTCCTTCAACCCTGAAACAGATGATGATGATGATGAAGGAAATGAGGGACAGGAAAGTCATGGTAGAAGAGGAATCTCTCCAGCATTTGCTTACTATCCAGGGAAACCACAAAAATCTGATGGCCAGAGTGGGTGGCCACCAGGAATCAAACCTGGGACCTCCCGAATATGTCTCGCACGTTATTGCAAAGCCATCTCCCTTGATATGAGAGACAAACTCATTGTGAGAGTAGTTTGTTTAAAAGAATAGCAGAGACAGCAGCTGATGCATCTCTTAGCCTCCAAAAAAAATCCGCTATTTTGTAACGTGTTTTTCTACAAGTTGTTCGAAACTACTCAGTCAGGATTTGCCCAATGTTTCTTTACAACACAAGGATCTCCTTGTCAGTTTCTCATAAAATTATTCTCTTTGTTTAAAACTTAAATATTTTTCTCCTTATATTTATTTTTATTTACAGTAATGATTTCAATAGTTTCAGATCAAATTGACTTCGTTAACCTGGGAGTATATATTAGTGCTAGTGGTGACAATATTTTGTCATGAAATATTCAGTACAACATATTTATTTGCTATACAAACACTGAAAATTTCTTTTATGCAGTATCAAAGGATAAGGAAATGCAAGGTGAAATTTTGGCAACATGTTTGGTTTTTGTGCTCATAAGACAGCCTGAACCTTCTAGATTCATAATATACATTGCTTCTTGGTCCTAAGCACATTTAAGTGCCCCTGTGCACGCAGAGATATAGGTTTCTTTTCTGCTCCACATGGATTTGCAAATTGTAAACATCCATTACAATTATTAGTTTACTTCGTTTATGGTTAAATTATTAGAATACTGAAAGCTTAGTTCATATAAAATAACAATTAATTACCTTAGGCCTAGATTTTCTCAACTTTAACTTCATTCAGTTAAAATGAATTCGTCTGCAAGATAAGCAGTAATGTCAAAGTGCCTAAAAAGTACTCAATTAGGAAGAAGTAGAAAGCTTGGACGGAGAAGGAGAATGAGGATGAGTAGGGGAAGAAGAAGCCGGAAGGACTGCATGTGAGACTGGATCAGTTTAGACAGAAAAGTGATATGGTTTGTAGAATAATTTTTTTCAGATTTGTATTTTTAACATTTTATGATATTTAAAGAATACCAACCTTAATGTCTGTTCAACTTTCTTCATATTTTCAATTATACTCTAGGATTGCAAATTATATGTTGCATAAACTTTCCTCTACAGAAGTAGGTTTGCAGGGAAAAAATTTTTCTTTCGCATTCAGTTGGGGTATTTTTCCTGAACTTTTTTAAAGCTTTACATCATTTGAAAGGTGATGTATACAGTAATTTCTGTCTGTACTTGCTTCAAAATTTCAACAATACTTTATAAGGGGTAGATTGAAGTGTCTATTGCATTGATTTGGTATTCAGGGGTGCTGTTTCTGAAAAGAAGTTTAGTTCTACTCATTTTGGCATTTCTATCTATTTCAACATTTTTCGCTTTGTATAATTTAGTAGTTTCTTTCCATTTTCTTCAAAATATTAAGCAGTAGCTCAGAAAAAGGTATGTAATAAATTCACAACATTACATTTTATGTACAGATACACTTTTTCTGGTAGAACAGTTACTAAGATTTAATTTGGCTTTTTCTCAGTTTTAATTTTTTAATATTCTAAACGTTCCACATGATGCAATTTTTATCCAAATGGCTTCAAATTTTAAACATTACTAAAAACAATTAACTGAATGAATTGCTACATTTATTTTTCTATACATCTTCTAGAGCAAATATCATAACTTAATAAGTTTGATAAATATTGAAAATATAAGAACATTTATAATTTTAAACATATTTGAATTTGTTCTGAGGCAGCAAAAACATATTACAAAGAACTAATATCGCAAATTTTTTAAAATAGGCTCCATTTGATGAATTAGTATTTATATTTTTTCAGAAATGTTATTCATGCATCATATAAAGCATTTAGCTCATTAGCATGTAAAAAGCTAATTTAACCTAATTATTAGATACTAAAGAAATTTAAATATATGCACTTTAGTGGAAAAATGGTTCTGTGGTTGATATTTGAGCCCATTTGCTTGAAAATTGTAAATTTGAGAAATTTTACCTATGCATTTCCTTCATTTATACACTATGGGCCAGTTCTACAATCTGCAGATAAAGCTATTTATTGGATTTCTTAGTGCACCAGAGTGTTCTACAATTTCTGGATACCATTACTCGGAAGATATCTCTGCTGATAAAGTTTTCGGCTAGTTGGAGTAGCAGATAACTCCATTATTCAACAAATAAGGTTTTACGTTCGGGACTGATAATTCTTATCACTAGCAGTAGTAATCATGGTAGAAATATATTTGAGGAACGATAATGATAACATGAGAAAGCCTAAGGTCATAAAAGAGAGATAAATTTATTTCCAAACATTGCATGAAAACAGAATTTATAAGCTTGCTTTTATAAGACACCAACTGGCTTACCTGATGTTTCACAGGTAGTTTTTAAACTCAAATGACGTTTTAATCAATTTCATATACCACCTGCTGTTCTTTATGAAATAAGTGTACAATCATCTAGAAGATTTTATGCTTAATCCTCCCCTTTGGCCTTATGATTATAATTTCGTTCAGCCCTGGCTATTCCTAATAAGGGATGAAAAATCATGATATTGACGCAAGCAGAACTTTCAACTTCTTAACCTCTCCCTCGACAGTCTTTGCAAGTATGTTCTTTTATAACTTTGATGTGTCCATATTCTAATACACAGGCTTTGCAAAACCCTTATTAGTATTTTAGTAATAATGAATTGAAATTATATGGTATTTTATAGTCCATATCCATCACAAAGACTTGGATGTTTTAATGGTGAAAGTATTATCAAAATCAGTTGAGTGGTTATTATAGTAGAGATTTCGGCTTAGCAGGAGGAGCATAAAGAAATGAGAAATACATGAGCAGATAGTCGCCAACACAGAGGTGGGATTATGTAAACTCTGACGCAAATGTCTTCCAGCATTTTTGCCCCCTCCAGGTTACTGCATCAGACTTTTTATTCTCTGCTTTATTAACTTGTTGGAGTACTGAGTTAGCAACTGTAGAGGAAGGATGTGTTAAATGAGAGCTCATGATCTGTTGAAGAAAAAGGAACTAAGACAATGGGAATATACAGCGCAAGAATTGGCAGTTTGCAAAGGATAGTAAACCAAAGGAGACTGGAAGAGAAAATGAAGGAATTAAGAATATGTTAATTATTATCGGTTTGGTGGTAGTAATTTTGTTAGTGATTGGTGGCATTGAGATGAATCCTGGCTCAACTGAGTCGGACGACGTGGTGGAAAAACATTTTAGCAGAGTGGATGGATTAGTGAAGCTCCTGGGAAGTAAATTAAAGTAGTGTCCCAGGAGATTAGGCAAGAGAATGGAGAAGAAGTTCTGGTATTCAAAGGGGAGGTGGAGGACCTTAAAGGGAGGATAGAAGGACTGGAGGATAATCAGAAGTTTAATTTGATCTTTACTGTGTTGGAAGAAAGAAGAGTTTGGACCCTATTTGAGGTGGAGGATATTCGAGCAAAAGCTTGGGCTCAAACTGCAAGGATGGGAAACGGCGGGTGCATTTTGGTTTGGAAGACAAATAGGCAAGAGAGTGATAATAGTGAAGTTTACAACTATGAATATTGTATTTGAGATCTTACGGGGAGCAAAGAAGCATAAAGGAACAAATATCTTCATACGAGGGTGGTATGAAAAGTTTCCGACCTAATAAAGATACAAGACATTTTTTTCAGATTTTTTTTTTTTTTATTATTTTTTAACATAATCTCCTTGTAACTCTACACACTTCTCCCAGCGATGCTCCCATCTCTGAAACTCATCCAAATAGTACTCGGTGTTTTTCTCTGCAAAATAATTGTTCACCAAGGTGATTGCCTCTTCATTTGACAAAAATCTCTGTCCTCCGAGTGCAATTTTCAGATGAGAGAACAAAAAGAAGTCGCTTGAGGCTAGATCTGGTGAGTAAGGTGGATGGTCAAGCAGTTCAAACTGTAATTTGTGGATTTTTGCCATTGCAACCGCTGAGGTGTGGGACTTTGTGTCTTGGTGAAACAGGATTTTCTTTTTCTGTAAATGTGGCCGTTTTTCCGCAAGTTCTGCCTTCAGTTTGTCAAGTAATGATGCGTAGTATGCTCCTGTAATGGTTTTTCCTTTTTGAAGATAATCAATTAAAATAACTCCATAACTATCCCAAAAAACAGTTGCTATCACTTTCCCAGCCGAAAAAACAGTTTTTGCTGTTTTTGGAGCCCGTTCCCCCTTTGCAGTCCACTTTTTGGACTATATTTTTGTTTCGGGCGTATAATGGTGTATCCAAGTTTCATCTACAGTAATTAATCAGCGCCAAAACTCGGATTTATTGCGCCTAAACTGCACGAACAGAGCGTTGGAAATGTTCATTCGAACACGTTTGTGATCAAACGGAGCACCCAACGTGCGGACAGCTTTCTCATGTCAAAATGTTGATTTAATATGTGACAGACAAACACGTTCTTTTGACATGTTCATAGCCTCTGCTATCTCACTTTAATTTGGCGGTGGTCTAGCACCATTTGGTGAACGTTGGCGATGTTTTCGTTGGTAGTGTCAATTTTTGGACGTCCCGAACGTTCATCATTTCCCAAGCTCTTACGGCCACATTTAAATTCAGCTGCCCAAAATTTCACTGTGGTAAATGATGGTGCAGAGTCCCCATACACAGAATCCAACTCATCTTTGATTTGCGTAGGCGTATTGTCTTTCAAAAACAAATATTTAATGACAGCTCGATACTCGATGTTGTCCATTTTCATTAAAACACTCACATCACTTCACTCAAACGACTGTTACATAACAACTGAGCGTCCAAAATAGCTGAAACTTTGGTAAGTAACTGCAAACAGATGAACAACGAAATTCACTAGCTTTTATTTACAAGTGCTGCCATCTTCATGTTGAGCTCGGAAACTTTTCAGACCACCCTCGTAAACCCTCCGCTACATGCGTGATCATTTTACCTCCATTACACTGTATGGACCATGAGTCCGCATTGCATTTTATACCAGTTTAATGAACAATTTTAATGTATGGTTAGAAAATATAATATATTTGAGCCTGAATGGTATAAATAAGGCACTGAATTCGCTTTGAGCATCAGTGGTGAAAGTAAATAATTTTAAGTCATAATTTACCCTTAAACCAATAAGAACATTTACTATAATCACTGAAATTAATGTCCATTCTGTTTTTTCACTGTTTTTATGAATGCATATTAACCAACAGTTATTTACAGAAAAATAGTTAAGAAAATGTTTTAGAGAAGTGGTTCTTTACGGCATCAATGTTCAATTTCAGTCAGGGTGGTTGCTATTTTCACTGCACTCACAGCACAGATATGCTGCGACATGTTCCAGGCACACAAATTGATACGGTAATTTGTATCATAAATTACTCAAATGTAAATAATTATTTTAATATGAATATGTATTTTTATGTGACATTGATTTCAGAGGTTTATGAATTGTCATTATTATTGGTAAATAATAATATACGGCTCTACTGAAACTGTCAATAATAACGCAATAATGCAATGAAGGGGTTAGTTGTTTATCGTTACCGGGAACAAGGAAGTTGCGTAATATTTCGCGCGGTTTCGATGGAAGCTTCTAGAACATTTCCTAAAAGCATATGTATTCGTGGTTTTCATTGGATAGTAAAATAGACGCTAATGTTGGCGCGTTTTATTAGCCAATAGCAGTTCATTTATAATCTTTCGGCGTATCTTAAGGCAAGCCTATAAATAAGCCAGGTCGAGTTAGCGGGTCCCCCCAGTTTGGCAAGATTCTCAAAACATTATACATCGTCCCCAGTGTTCAACGAGATTCACAACACATAACACGTCAGCTCCCAGTTCAACGGAATTCTCAGTACAGTACAGATCGTCAGTCAGTCCTTCATTTCGTCAAGTTACGCGTAGAAGAATTACAAGAAATCTTATAAAGTATTATACAGTTGAATATATAAAGTCGAAGTACGTGATTTACAAGTGAGAAGTTATTACAAACAGTTTCAGTATGGCGAGTATCCAAATTAATTTGTGAAAGTGTTCGTGAACGTGTTCTGCAATAAAGATTATAAAACACATTTCTTCACTAGTAATTTTTGGATAAAAGATTCCTTTCCGCTTCACAACCTGTAAGAAAAACATGCCTACCAAGATCAGATGATAGCTAGCCGGTGGACATTTAAAATTCATGCAAATTGCTAACGCCAGAGGGATCTACGGACCAGACCAAACCAGCGAGTGACGTCACACAAGATGGCAACGCAGAAGTCAACATAACATTCTCCCATCATATTGGCTTCCACAACGTGGTGCTATAAACACGTAAAATTGCTATTGCAAATTGGCTCCCATACGTTGGGCAGTTAAAGTTATGTAAACAAACATTTATTTGCAACATACAATTTGTTATACTCGCAAAATTTACTGCACAGATTGCAACAA
Organism: Deroplatys truncata; assembly: GCA_030765065.1. Taxonomy (NCBI): domain Eukaryota; kingdom Metazoa; phylum Arthropoda; class Insecta; order Mantodea; family Mantidae; genus Deroplatys; species Deroplatys truncata. Next base: position 1,315,877 of record CM060976.1, read on the forward strand.
AATCTTGTTGGTCTGTTTTTCTTCCTATCGCAGAAGTTGCATCTTCCTCGAATAGTTGCCTTGTGGAGCTTTAGGAGTAAATTCAGCTTTCGGTAATCCCAAAATTTCCATAATACGGTTCTTGATGTTTGTTGGAGCATTTATCTGATTGACCTTCATTGTCAAATAGTCATGCAACAATTCCGTGGTAAGAACTTTTAGATAGTCTTCTCTGGGAATGGTTGAGTTTGAATTGCTCTTGTAAATTACATATCCATTGATTGCAGCAATATCCAGAAGAGAGGAAAAAATTATAAATGCCTATTCTTGTCATAGAGTATGTACATTTCATCTCATCAACTTTATCCACACCAGATTTGGTATCATTATAAAGAGTTATGATTTCTGGCTTGGACTTTTCCTAATCACTGTCAATACTATCATTATGTAAAGTAGACAATGCCAGAACGACCTTGTCTTTTTTAGGCTTATATGAAAAAAGTGTCATATTCTTCTTAAATGAAAAAATGCTGGATTCCAGAGGACGGTTTTTTGCTACTGTCATAAATGGAGGAGTTTCACATTTATTTTTTCGAATTGCTCCAACCATTGTCAGCTTGTCATTTTCCAACAAGTCAACCGCAAGTGGAATTGATGTGAACCAATTATCACATGTTACATTTCTGCCAGATTTGGATATGCATTTCACCATTCTTTTGACGATAGAATTAGATGTGTTGTCACAGAAACATGGCCCATCCACCTGTTGTCCACAATATATTTTTAAATGACTAGTATAATACATCTTCACATCTGTAAGTGCAAAAATTGTTATACCGTATTTTGCCAGTTTTGATGGAATGTAGTGTATAAATCCACATCTGCCCCTGAATGCATCCAGTATTTCTTCCACTGTAACTAATTCTGATAAACTGTAATGTTTCTTGCAGTTCTCATTGAATTGATCAATCAAGAATTGGACAGCGATTAGCTCTGGTTCTGGTACAAATCTCAGACATGTCAGCAAGAAACGAAAACGATTTATGCCCATTGAAAGTCTGAAGTAGTCCACCGCAGTACCATCTGCAGCCCAGAGATCTTGTAAATACATGTGTGAGGTTCACAGAACACACGCCAAGAAAAGAAGTCCTAAACATGCCTTGATTTCTGTAATGTTAGTGTCTGCAGCATCCCTTTCTCTGGAATATTTGGAATGAATGGTGGATATGTAAATATTAGTATAGCAAACAATTTTTTCTAAAATGTCATCTGTGAAGAAAAGCTGTAAAGAATCAATTGGACACTTGACATCTTTTGCTTCGCCTTGACTCCCGGTAAATGCTTGACAATATTATGTTGAGCTCTTCTTACTCTCCTATTTTGAATTAGAGGTGGATGACTCCATTGCATACCATCTTTCCCAGCATATAAGTCAAATTTATCTATAGTTTCACCTTCATCCAAAGACTGCTCACTTTCAGAATTGTGATCACTTTCAAAGATTGACTCTAGATCACTGCAATCTTCATCCAGCCATTTCAACAGCTGCTCATCATCCACTATTCTGAAAAAAATAAATAAAACTTCTTTCAGTACCTAATCAATGTTGGTCAATGACAAGGTTCACAATTGTATGACAATTAGGATAGATACATTTTTTAAATAAAGAAATAAACAACTTTGCTAAACGTTATTTATATTTTATATATTACCAAGAAAAGAGTGTCTTACCTGCAATACATTATAAAAGAACTGACTCACAAGAATACACACACATGGACTGACACTCCGTACCTCACCAATTTGCTGTTTCAGACAATAATGACTGTCTCCAATTATTGCCAGTGTTTCGTTAAGGAATAAGGGGAGGTAGAAAAGCTTTTATTTTCTAATTCATTGTTGATGGAAACTTTGAACCGCGGACTCACATTTTGCAGTGTGTGTAATGGAGGGTTAATAAGGATCTGTCAAGGAATGAGAGGGAAATTAGGAGGAAGCTCCTAAGAGAAATGAAGGAAGCAAAAGTGAATGGAAAGAAAGCATATATACGTAATATGCAGCTCTGGATTGATGGCAAGACGGTTACTGCAGGCAAAAAGGAGACAAGTCACATCTACAAATCTCGCAAGAAGCATACGAGTCAGCAAGCTGGTGTAATGGAAGGTGGAAGTCCCAGGAATGATTTGGCCAAGTGCAAATGTTCCGAGTCAACAAGAAGACAGGATACATTTTGCCAAGGTGTGTGGAAACTTCAAGGCCAAATGAGAGGCGTGGACGTCACAGGGGAGAATGTGAGAACACCAAGGCTAAGTGAGTGAAGAGGCAATGATGTCACAGTGAAGCGTGACAGAACACTAAGGTCATATAAGCAGAGAGGCAATGATGTCACAACAAAGCATGCGGGAACACCAAGGTCAAATAAGGGTAGAGGTGATGTCACACAGAGGATAAGTTCTCCTGAAAGACAGTGGATGCCTGATCCAACAGCTGGCAAGAAGAGAGAAGGAATACAGGGGGAGTGGAGAGGAAGATGTTACTACAGAATCAAGTATTGTGTCAACACCACGTGGAACAGTGCAGCAGTAAGAGTGCACAAGGGGAGGATGAGCTCAGAAGTGGGAAGAAATTGCAGGAGTTCAGAGCAAGAGTGGGGTCAGAATAGGGCAAAATGGGGGAGTAGGGGCTTGAGACTGGGTTTCTGGAATTGTGAAGGTTTGTAAAGGAGCATGTCTTTGAGTTTTATTAACAGTGGCTGAGACATAGGTAGAAGATAGGGAGGAGATTAAAATTGTAGGCTGGGAATTTATTGGAGAAAAGGGCTTGAGAAGGAATATTAGGGAAGGGAATCAGGAGGAGTAGGGTTATTATATAGAAGTGGGTGGAAGGGCATGGTTAAAGAACGAAGCTCTAGGTGGAGGGAGTAATGTGGATAATGCTGAAGAAGTTTACAGTGTACTTAGGAATAGTTTATAATTCACCCAGAAATTCAGTTTCATAGCCCAGATCTCCTCCATCAACTAGGAAATGAAATGAAAGAAATTAAACAGGAACTCACTATGGTGGTATTTGTGATAGTGGGGGATTTTAATGCGATAATTGGGAACCTGCAAAAAAAAGACTTGTATAGTGGATGACTTGTTCATAGAGGAGGACAATGATAGTTATAGGGATGAGTAAAGATAAGGAGTGTATGAAGAGGGCATTAAATTTGTTCAGTTTTGTGAAATGAATGGCCTGGTGATACTGAATGGGTGCTGGGGTTAAGAAAGGGATGGGGAGTTCACATTTGTTAGCGTTACAGACTTTGCTGTCTTTAGCTGGGGATCACTATGTGCAGTGATAAATTTTAAAGTGTGGAACTTTATTAGTAATAGTGGTCATTTTCCCATAGTGGTAGAATGGAAGTGCGGATTTGTTGATAAGATGGCTCCTCAATCAAATAAAATAGAAGTGGGTGAGAAAATAGATAGGTATAGATAGAATCAGGATTATGCTGGAGACTTTTTCTCAATGTCAAGGATGTGCATTCATGGGATTGCTTGGTTTATTAAGTTAGATGAGTGTGAAGGGGCTTTATTTCTAGTAGAATTTATGTTGGAATGGGCTGGGAACAGTATGCTTGTATCTAGTAGGAATAATGCTAAAGGATATAATGGATGGATTGACAAAGAATACAGAGTTATGAGGAGTATTGTAAGATGTGCCATAATTCAGTGGAGAGAGTATGCTGAACTGGAGGATAGAGAACAAGTGGTAGAGTACAGATTATGGTACAAAAAGCAAGAAAGGTGAATGGGGAAGAAAGAAGGCCTTGGAAATAGAGGCAAAAATTGAATCTGGGAGGGCACAGCAGGTGTGGGATGTTATATGAAACTGTACAAAAGGTAGAGCTGAGAGACCTGAAATTATGGGTGAGTTATTTCAAGTGTTTATTTGAATTTGGAGAAGAAGGCCTGGAATTTGGAATTAGAGCTGAGTTATAATAGCTTTGGTTAGAGTTTTCGTGAAGTGAAAGAAGTATTAAAGCAGGTTCAAAAGGAATAAGGCAGTAGGTAAAGATGGATTGCTGGTTGAATTTGTTCAGGTCTGGTGCCAGGTACAAGAACAGTTAGAATGTTTGATTAGATTATTGAACTTAATTAAGAGTTGTAAGAGCATACCCAAGAGTTGGCGAACAGCTGTTATTCATCCCATTTTTAAGGGAAAAGGATCTACTGAAAATTCAGGTAATTATAGGGGTATTGCCCTCATCAAATTTTGGTAACATTTTTATGGGGATTTTAACTGAGAGAATTAATGTCTGGATAGAAAAAAAAACTCATTAATCTCCCAATTTCAATCAGGATTTAGAAAAGGTCAAATAATGGCCGATAATGTATTTGTTATCAAAACAATGATAGATAGGTATTTAACAAACAAGCAGAGTAGGTAATATGCAGTATTTGTTAATTTTGAGAAAGCATATGACAGAGTTAATAGACAAGTTTATGGTATAAACTGTGGCAAAAGGGAATGAGTAGGGAGATAATTATTTTGCTGCAAGAATTGTACAATTGTACATATGTGCTGTGTGAAATGTGGAGAAGGTTGTGTGACTGAGGAAGTGACTCAAGTATGGGGTCTAGACAAGGATGTAAGTTGAGTCCTATCCTTTTTAATCTGTTTATAGATGATATAATGAGGGATTACAGCGAGTTAATGTACAAACCAATAATAAATAATTTGGAGATTCCAGGCTTGCTTTATGCTGATGGTTTAGTGGTAGCTTCCTTTTAAGTAATAGGATTAAAATGTGCAGTATTGGAAATTATGAGGTATTACAAGGAATGGGATCTCAAAGTGAATCGGGAGAAAATGAAGATAATGGTATGTAAAAAAGGGAAATAAGTTGAGGAGGGGGGAGAAGTGGCTTATAATGGGAGAGAGATACAGATTGTGAAGGAATTTTCATATGTTATAAGTTAGGAATGTTATAAGTTCCTCTGGACAGTTGGAGAAACCAAAACACGTAGCATTAACCGAAGGGTTACTGCCCTTGAAGCTAGTCAATAGATGTTTGTTTGTCGCACCAGATATGAAGGTAAACTGGTTTGAAAGAATATATAGGGCATTGTTTGAAGTGAGATGGATATATGGTATTGAAGTATGGGGAATAGAAGAAAGCTGTAAAAATATGGATAGGATACTTAGTAGGTTTTGTAAGAATATGCTGAGAATCCCACAAAGTGCAGCGAAAGCAGGGGCATTGTGGGAAATGGAGAGGGTAAGTGTAAGAGGGTGGATAATAGAGTTCTTAAATACTAGTTCAGAATTCAACAGATGTTGGAGGAGTGCGTGTTGAAAGAATTTTAAAATTCCAGGAGTCTGTGTTAGGGATCTTCATTCGGTTCACAAAGTTGGGAATGAGTTAACTAGAAGTAGAGTGGGTGATGTGTGGCTGAGAAGAGGGGAATTGGAGAGAGATTTCTGGAAATTGGTCAGAATCAGGTTTGAGGATATAGACAGACACTTATTGCGTAAGATTTGAAGCATTGCATTGAAGTTATTGCATTCTGTAATGAGGGAAAAGAAGTCGCTAATGTTTTATCAGTAGATAAGAAAGGATGCTAGAAGAGAAATGTACATTATTATGTGTAATAAGCAAGAGAGGGAGGGATTGGCATGGTTCAGATTGGGAATATGGAACTTAAGGGGATTAGGGGAAATTGGGAACATGGAATTTGTGCAAATGCAGAGCATATTTTATTTTATTTGAATGTCCAGGAACAAGTGTATGGCGTTAACAGGCAGTATGTGGTAAATGGTTGAAATTAAACAAACAAATAACAGTGAGAAACATTTTAGTGACAAAATGCAAACCAGGAAGCTTGGGAAATCTGTATAGGGTGAACAAAAAATGGTTATAGTCAGCAAGGAGAGGAGACATGTGGGTTGTATCGGGTTCACTTTATGCAAGTGGTTAGTGGTGTTACTTTGGTTGAATGTGCAATGAAAATATGTAAACCTAGTGGTTATTGAATTTGTTGAATATTGTGATATAAAATTGTTTCCTTGTTGTTTTATTGTAATTCTGTATGGTGGGGCTCGGTAACTGGGCTGTAACTGGGTCTCAACCAAAGTGTTAAACCTAGTACAAATAAATAAAAATATTAACTTATTTTATACTCTTCTATTCTTATATAAGTGCAATCTGATATGTTTCTACGAGGTTTAACAGTCTTTTGCAGTCATGAGAAGTTTTGAGCTCTTTTTCATTTCGTCACTTCTATTATATTGTAAGACAATGGCAAAAGAAACCATGTAATAAACCTAACTTTCATTTTATTTGTTGTGGTCTGCTTCACAGGGCAATTTTAGTTTGTTTTCTAGTTTAAGAATTCCCCAATGGTGCCATTTTGTCAAATTCAGAATGGCAAGCTTAACACATCACAGATTATTCTAATGGATTGCTGTTCAGAGGAAGCCATGTGATTGTAGAACAAGAGTGTTGCTTATTGTTAGAAAAGTTATTTGGAGAGTAATTATAGGAACTTTGTAGAACCAGCCCTATATCCGATAATATCAAAGGTTAAGGGATAAAATGCTTGCTCGAATGTAAAAATTCCCTCAGAGTAAAATGGATTCTGTTTTTGCAAAAGTGCATTACTTTATTTTTGCATTCATAAAAAGCAATTATTTATAATAAGTGTATTGAATCACATTTCTTTTAATGTTTTTTTATTGTAAAGAGCAAAGTTATTCAGGAATACCATAGTTACTATTACAATGCTGTAGGTGTGAAACATATTTCCTTTTTCTACAGTCCAAAAGGTATGTTCCAAAACATTGTGGATTTTGCATTACTGTTACCAGAGTTTTTTTAGGGGGGGGTGGATTTGAATTGCAAAGTGATACAACTCTTATCTTTTTTATAATGTGTACCATGCTGCAGCAACACTGCTATTCCAAATTAATGCATCATGTAATGAACTAGGCCATCGTGAAACAATGTTCAGAATCTTCATACTTGCAATGTAAGTTACCAAATTACCTGCATGTTAAATACCCTTTCGAATTTCAGAAAAGCTCCCCACTGTCCCTGGGAGGCTATGCATGTAACAGTTGCACCCATGTGTGAGAAGCGTGCAAAAGCAAAGAATTTCCTTTTATTTTCTTAACATTCATCATCTGAATGCAGGCCTATTGTTTTTCTCTTAATCTCACCAGTGTTCTGATCATTTAATGAAACATGTCACTTGCAGATTTATAAGAATCCTGCAACTATCTGAAATACTATGGTACAGAACACACAGTGGACTTAATTGTAATTTGGGGGATACAGCTCAATTCCTTTTTGAATTCTGTTGTAAAAGCCTTCCAGAACTTAAAGGATTTCTTCTTATTCAGAATTAAGTAGATATTTGCACATGGAAGTTGCAGAATTATAATTTTAATAGTTTAAAAGAAATGTACAATAATAATTTTTCTTTCACATATGCCATGTGTCGCCTAAGGTTGGAAAGGTAGAATCAGACTGATGGCATTGAATTTACAGTCCTACCTTTCCAACAAATATACAGTTTACTCTTTGTGCCTGCTCCTTAAGAATGTTTAATTTGACTTGGTTAATTTTACTGCCCTCCCTCCCCTGTTTATGTTGCTGATAAAGGGCTGGAAAATGTGCTAAATTGTGTGGAGCACAAGAATAATACTTGATGTATTGATCTCCACAGCTTTCCAAATCCTGAGGGAACCAACCTCTGCTGGCTAAACTCAGGCTTGCAAATATTGTTGGCCATGACTCCATTTCTGGAGGACATTGAGAGGTTGAAATCTTCAGAAGAGTTTGACAGCCCTTCGCTTCTGCAAAACTTCATAGGTCTGGTTCACATGCGACGGAAAGGCCAGAAAGAAGAAGTTTCCAATTTTCACAGGTGAATACTTGTATTTAATGTTTCTTTCTTGTGTAACTCATGTTTAACCATTAAAAGACCCTTTAAACTTACAAATATTGAATTTTTTTTTTTCATTGGTTAATGAGTTTAGCGAGACATTTTAACAATGAGAAAATCTACACTTCAGCAAAACATTAACTTGCAAACAAGGAGGAGTTGAAATTTGGAAGTGGGGGATGCAGGACATCAGTGAAGATGATTCTATATATTTACATAATTTTGCACATGCTATGCACTTCTTTAGGATTAGGTTTCTCTAGCAGTAATTGATTAAATTAAGCCTTATAATTATTTGAACCTAAATAAGACATTTTGAAGAATAATGTCTCTTCTACTGCTTTACAAAGGCAGGAAACATGGACTGGTTTAGGTGTAAAGACTTGTGTTTTGATGACTACAGAAACTGAATGCTGCTGTTGTCATGAAAGCAAAACCGTTGCGGACATTCAAGGTGGAGCATTATATATAAACTGGAATGCATTTAAACCTACATACCATTTTCATCTGAAGATTAATACTTTCTGTGAAAATGAAAAGCTTATGGTAGCAAGAATGCAACTTATCTACGATTAGCTCAGGAAAAAAGAAATTATTCCATCCCATGTGCTGTAACAGGGGAATAATATATTGGATTTCAGGTCCCTGATGGACAACAATTTTTACGAAGATACGTAGTAGATATGTAGTGTTAATTGTTTCAGAAATCTTTTATCAGAAAAAAAAATGTTACTGTTATTTGCATAGAATTGGAGCTATTGCCGGAATCTAGGGAAGAAGTGTTACAACCAAACACAACAGATTAAGGCATGATAATAAAGAAAAGTGTTCCAACAATAATTACTAGCAAACACAGTGAAGCATGACTTATTGTAAGCTTAATTTTCTACAGTGTCACACATGACAATGTTTTCCTTTATTGACTTCTAGCTGCGAAACTACTGAAGATAAGCAATTTGGGTTTATTGCTGTGTTTCTGACCTTATTTCATGAGACCATAAGTTGACAGGGCCTTCTTTTTTCTCAATAACAATAAAATGCTGCATTTCTTAGAACAGTATTCTCCATTATATTAATTAGGATACTTAGTCCCATAATACGTAATTGTGTTGACCAGGTAACGCTTACTACTAAACAGGAAATGCTTAGGAAGCTATTGCTGTCATCCTCAGTTCTGCTACAACTGATTGTCGTTGCTGTGATTAAGCTTCTTGTGGATGGGTGGATGAAACTTGTAAAGGTTGTCTGTTGGGGATTTTGAAATTCATCAAAGTGTCTTGTGTGTTTGAAAATGATTTTCTCTCAAAATGAGTTCTATGAGAATTTTGCATGTGTGTTAACACTTTCACTTCCTGGTTTATTTGGTGATTCTGAGTACATGTATGTGCTGCTATTGTAGTTTGTCTATTTAATGAAGTTTGGTATTCCCAAAAACAAAGAGAAACTTACAAACAAAGAAGAATCAACATTTTAGGAGTATCAAACTTGGAGAATATCAGCAGAGTTTTGGTCTCGGAACATGAAATAAATAAAAATTAAACCCCACAGAATTCTCTGTTTAGGAAAAAAACCTTTATCTTAGACCACCAAGTTTGTCATGGGCACACCATAGAAAGCTGCAACACTGATCAGTTGTAGCAGCAGCTCTCGGAGTATGTCCTGTGAAGTTTCATTCACCTAACCAGTATAGCTAAATAATATATAAGCTGCAGAAATTTTTGTCATTTAAACTGCGTTTAGCTAGATATTATGTATATTAGAACATGCACAGGGAAAACATATAAGCGAATCATTAAATTCCGTATTGTTTTCCACCAAATAAAATTCTACACTTCTGGGAACACTGTCAAACGTTTATGAGGTTAAGTTTCTACAATAGCCATGTATAAATGCAAAGAGAAGTCTATAGTGAAGAAAAGACCCTGTAATCTGACATCAAGAATTACAATGTTGTGGAGAGCAATATCCAAGATGACACAGTATAAAAAGTAATAGAGGCTTTGAACACCATTTATTTCATAGAATACCAGCACTTTAAAACATAAGTTGATAGTAATTCTGTAATTATTTTTATTTAACGCTTTAACAGGCAAATTATTTCTTGATAAAATGTTATAGTGAGTGCACATTCTTGTCAGTATAATCTTCCATACATAGAAATGAATAATTTCCTGCAATTTGTGCATTGTCGCACACAATACTTGTTACTTTCTCCATTTGTAAATTATTTTAATTAGTGTTCCATAGCTTTCTTTCAGGAAGGCAAATGAGTGGAATTTGAATTACACAGTTTTCTTATCAGTGTTTAAACATCTGTTGTTAAACAGGATGGCCGTATCTAATAAATTAAAAAAGGTGTATTTTTTTCGCCATATGTCTACTTAAATATGCCAATGACTTTTCAAGGAATTATTAAATCTGTATTGACGCATGCTGACTACTTGACATCCCCAATATTATCCTCAGATACTCTAAAACTAGTAAACTTAGCAAATAGCTCTTTTAAATTCACAATGAAAACCAAAACCAGCAACCACCTTCCATTTTTTGAATTTAAAAATCATCAGGACTAACAGCAAACTGAATTGAAGATTTACAGTAAACAAATACATACCAACAGCCAGAAGCTAGGGTGTCCCCAATCTGGAAAGTCAGGGAAATTTTCCCTGATGATGGATTTGAGGGGAATTTTTCATGCTCTAGTCTGCCGTAACCAGGCAGAATTGTAGCATTCCCCTCCCCCCCCCACATTAAGTACACAACAATTGTCTAATTTTTGTTCTGTTCTTGTGTTATTTTTTCAACCATGTCCATGAAAATTGTTTTATTTTTTAGGAAACTTTGTTTTAAAATAACTGGATTTTAATGTTATTGTCAATTTGGCAGCATTTTTATAGAGGTATATAAACACAATTTGCAGTACTGGATTATTTTAAGACACTAAATGAAAAGCAATAGCAATATTCCAGATGTAGATTTCATATATTGCAATGCATGGTTCTGAATACAATTTAGGCTTTTTCAATAAAATTTACCGCTTAGGAGAAATAAACCATAGAGAGTGTGCATTCTCTGGCTTCAGTCTTTTCCTCCTGACATTCACCACAATGCTATATCTAGAGATAGCTTCAACAGAAGCTTTGACAAACTCTGCATATTCCTCCCTCACCTTGCAAATGCCCACGTTTGTTGTTTCACCAACCCTTGCAGAATGGCATAGCCTTCAAAGAAGGTAATGGAATCTATTGCACTTAGGTATAATAATTTAGGAAGGAAGGATTGAAGCTGAATTTCATGTGCAAAGAAATGGAATCTACAACAATAATAAACATATGCGTTTTTGAAGGAAAAATTAATTGAAATACTTGGAAATACAAAGCAAGTATTTGTCTACGTGGAATTCCAGGGGCACTTGATGTCATTGAAGGTAGGTTGGTTAAACCTAATGAGTTTGCAGAAGATGCTATTATGCAAGAAAAAGCAGCATACAAGAATACATTAAACACATATTTATAAGCTGATAGCAATGTTATCATTGTAATGACAACAAACATGACAGAAGGAACTTTACAGAAGATAATGTGTCTTAATACACCGTGAGAAGTTCAGAAAGAGTTGCATAAATTATTTGATGGTGTTTCAGAAGATAAAGTGACCTGTGCATGCAATTTTTGGGATTCAAGAAAAAAATCCTAGTGATGATGTTGCTACACACATGTCAAAACTGAAGAATATTTGGAATGATTTAAAACAAGAAATGGCCAAAGATGGAGAGAACAATCCAGAATTACCTGATTTATTTTTGATTTGCAAAATCTTAGGCACATTGCCAGAAGAATATTTTTTGTTTAAATGCATTTTGGTGCTAATGTGTAAAACTGACGGAACAGTTGATAATCTGACAAATGTTGTCAATTTTGTGCTTATGAAAAAACACTGTCAAATAAAGGAGTTGAATCACTACTTCAAGATGTACTAGCAGCAGATATATCAAGACAAAACCTTCAGAGAAAGCAGCATAAGAAAATTATCTGCAACTACTGTAAGAAACCAAATCATGTAATTAAGAAATGTCGGAAATGGATAGCAGAGGAAGAGTAAGACTACCAAAACCTCTGAAGACTGATGCAACAGAAACTTCTGGCTTTTCAAATAGAAATGTAACCCATATGGTTCTTTTTACAATGATATCTGAGTGTGACAACACCAGATGATATACGTGGACAATGGAGCAATGAGTCATATTACAAGTAACTGAATTTTTCAAGACATTTGAACCCTTTTACACTAAGCATACAGTTACTTCAGCTAATGGAGCAATTGACAAGAGTATTATAGATGTTGAAGTACCAGTAGATGGAAAATGGGAAATATGTGGTATGTACCAGAAATTCAAAAGAACTCATTTTCAGTTCTGCAGCCCAAAATAAACACCCTAAAAGAACAATAAAATTGCTTTGGTGGACTTTGTGACAGTGATGTGTCTATAATTAGTAATTATTAAATCGATTGTAACACTACATCACTTGTTTTTATAACGAATACATGTTTCAGGGGCTAACTGCTCCCATTCTCAGTTCCTTTTCAACTGCCTGCATCCTTCGTCTTAGTTGGTAACTTGATCTCTGGTGGCAGTTGTAAGAACTTTGAAAGTAAATCTTCCTGACAGGGTTACAAAATTATAAGTGCGGTTTCTGTTTTTCCAAATATAAATGTTTTCCCAAATTGTAAGTTCTGCTTTTCCTGAGATGTTTTTTTAGTATATTTGGGTTTGTCTATGGTGTGCTTGTCTCTCCAAAAGTGCCAAGCTACTGCTGATTTATCTTCCTGTTTTTGCTTTACGTAACTGAAGTGTTCTTTTGCTCTTGTTTTATATTTCTTTTGGTTTTCCCAATGTAGATTTTTTCGCATTCATTGCAGCTGATCTGGTATATTCCTGGTTTCCTCTCCTGTGGGATGTCATCTTTTAGTTTGAAGTTTAGTAGGTTTTTGATGGTGCAATTATTTTTGGGGCCAAAGAGATGTGTTGCTTGAAGATTCTCTGGAATTTGTAGAAAGCTGTTGGGTGGTATGTGAATTTTTTGAAGATCATCTTTTCTTTTTCAGTAGGGGTAAGTATGGTTAACTTCTTTTATCCTCTTTTTGCTCACGGCTCTTGTTTATTTTCTTATGTATTGTTTCTCGCCTGATTCCATTTTCCGTAGCTATGTCCAATATGTTGTTTAGCTCAAATGTGTATACCTTTTTGTTCATAGGGACACGCACAAATAGCTACATAAAACAAAACAGTTTCAATCCCGTTCCCCCTCCGACATGCAGCACTCAACAGTCTGACTCACCGACTGGTCAATGTCCCTGAGAGTCTCAACATGGCTCTTAGGTTAGTGAACCAATATTCCACAGTTATAGCATTACAAAGTATATGCATGGAATTAGACACATTTATTACAATTTGTCAGTACATTTATTGCCCCTAGTTCTATGTTATACTTAAAATAGAACATTTTCTCTTTGTTTATCTATTTGATTAAGATAATTATTTTATACATATATGTATAGTAACTTAATCGGAAGGAATAAAACAGAAATGATTGTTACACATTTAACTGATCAACACTTAACGTAACAGGAATAACATTCTGCTTCAGAATACAAAATCCAAGAAAGATAGCGCAAACAGAACAATTAAGATATAACTGATCAGAAATATTTATAAGCAGTTTGTAGCAATCATAGAATACAATAAAATAAAACTGTAACTTGAATTAAATGTTTTATTTTTTGTTGCTAAGTTTTATCTTGACCAGTCTGGGGTGATATTTTATGCTGCCTTGATTCTGAGAACTGCGTTCAGATTTTCATCAAACAGGTTACTTTGCTGCTTGTGTTTTCTTAATTTCAAACTGGAGAAGAGCTGCTTACACATATAAGTGGTACCAAACATCCACAAGGTTTTAGCTGCAACAGAGTCCACCTTATCTTTCAGTTCTCCGCCACACTGTACTTCAATAATTTTAACTGTAAATTTGCAGGAACTGAATCAAAATTTACTGAGAATGGGTTACAAAATATATTAAATTGTGTTTCTAGACCTTTCAAGTCCTGGAATGAATTATATTTCAAATTGTTCTTGCAATGTAATTAGAATTTCTGCATACTCTTTGAAATCATGCTGAAGAAGAGAGGCAAGCTTTGTAAAGTGGGAAGTATTGTAAGTTGATGTTCCTGCAATTGAAATTTCATTTTGAAGGCTTTTATTTTATCTCACATTTGAGTTATAATCTGTCATTTCCCTTGCATAGATACATTAAGTACGTTCAAATCAGCAAGCAATGCAAGATCACGTTGAATAGTTGAAACCCCATTGCATTGGCAAGCTGTGACATTACCTACCACTACCCGGTGTACAGGCCCTTGGCTCTGTCTGCTGCCCTTTGCTCAAAAGTTGAACCTGCCAGTACCTGTTTTACAAAAGTCATTTAGAATGAAGAGCTCTTTACAGCCTATTCCCACAAAGTTTAAGACATACATTATATTTATCATGCAAATATCTTAAACATATTGTATTTTTATTAAAGTCATTTTTGGGAGTATAAAAAATAATATTTTAAAATGTAGTTTGGATTGGGGAATATTCTTGCATCCTGGAAGACGCTGAACTTCAGTATCAAATTTGGTATTTAGCATAATTTTGATTTTTGAGTTATGCTGTTCACACACAGATAGGTTTGTTTTTTCTATAAAAGTGGCCTTTTTTGGGGGGGGGATTCAGGGAGCCTTTTAAATGTGTATGTCTCATGAAACCTACATATAGAATTTTGGGGTGTAATGGCATACTTTTTCTACTTATTATAGGTAAGTATTACAGAAAGTAAAAATGTAGATCTCTTTAAAACACACAACTTATTAAAGATTGTATTATACCAGTGCTAAACTAAAGCACTGATTGCACGTTTCATTTGAACTTTTCCATTTTATTCCTGTTGTTACATACTCTTTAGTTATATGAATCCCATTTTGGAGAGTGTTATATAAAACTAAGACAATTTATATGAGTGGATACAGAATAACTTGAAATGGAAAACTCATATAAAACATTTAATAACCAAATTAAGCAGGAATATATATGCCTTAAGAATTTTAAGTCAAAATGTCAGTCTCCATGTGCTGTTAACAACTTATTATGCACATATACATTCAATAATTAAATATGGTATCATATTTTGGGGAAACTCACCAGAAACTAAGGATGTATTTATCAAACAAAAACAAGCCATACGAATTATATGTGGTGAAAAAATGTTATGCTCATGTAAACCACTATTCAGAAAGCTTGGCATACTTACTTTGGCATGTTCTTATATATTGGAAACAGTCTTATTTGTAAGAAGAAATAAATTTAATGTTCAAAATAATGACAATGTCCATAGTCATTACACTAGACATAATAAGGATATACACTTAACCTCTGTCAGAACTACAATATGTAAGAATGCAGTACTGCACTCCAGTATAAGGAATTATAATTCCCTACCTAATGCCATTAAAGATATAAATAATTATAATGTGTTTAAAACTAGAACAAAGGCTTTCTTGCAGGAACACTGCTTCTACACCGTAAAGGAATATTTACAGTTTAATAAATCCTTGTTTGCATAAGACATTGTACTAATCCGTTAAGTTATCTAGTAGTATGTCATTTAATTTATAAATATATCTATTGTATATCATAGTTGAACTCAAATTATATATAACTTTATAGTAATGTAAATATATAAATTTAACTATTGACATATCCTGTATCAATGTACTATGTACTGAATTGATGTTAAAGGATTAAATGAAAATAACTTTGGGTGGGGGATTAGTTTTAAAACCCAAAATAAATGGTAATTATAGGTTGGTGGCCACAGAATTTTTGTGATGGATATAAGGCTATATTAATTACAATTTAGTGTGCTTGAGTTATTTTAGTTCATTCATATATCTTAACTTGTTTCAATGCTATTAGTTTACTAGTTGCTGTACTTTCATTCCTGTTGGTTCAAGTTTGTTCATAACTTGAAAGAGGTAAATCAGTTTTTATATACCATTTAATAGAGCAGATTATTATGAACACTTCACACTGTCTATGAATCAAAATTTCCACCTTTAGCCTTCACGTCTTTAAATGCCTAGACCAGTCATTTATAGCGGCACATATGACCATATCCACCACTGCTCTCAGAGATTTTTTTTAGACTTTCAAGACTACTGTAGCTTGAAGAGCTATCTGTCAAGCAGATTATAATCCAGAGGATTTAAGTCTAGACTGGATGATGGCCAATCCATATGGCTGATAAAATCGGGAATGTTGTGTTGAGTGTTTGGAGATTTATGGACCGGAGTGATGTCCTGTTGGAATATCTGGTGATCACTGGCGAACATTGTCTGTTTAAGAGGTTTCAGGACTTACTCTACATACACATTGGCAATGTTCCTGACCCCCTTTTCGCAGAAATAAACATTGGTAACCTCTTTGTACGAGACTCCCAACCAAACCATCACTGATGCTGCATGATGGCCATGAAGAACCCAAGGAGCAACCCTGCGAGATTCCTTAAGACTCTGACCATACACTCCGCCATTCTGTCTGTTGAATTTCTGCTCTATTGTGAACATTTTTTCATCTGAAAAAAGATTCTTCGATGTTGATTTTTGGCGTGCCGTCTAAGTAGGTTATATGATCTATCCAGTCTAATCTTCTTAAGATGGGTGTTGAGCATGCATCCTGTACATCGGCGGTAAGCCCAAAGTCCTAGGTCTTGATTGAACAGCCTAGAGATACTTATTCGTGGCATTTGAAGCTGCTGTGTCATTTTTTTGTTTCCTAACAGGATTCCTTCTGAATATTCCAAAACTTTCTTTATCATATCTGGGATTCAAGCTGAGTGAGGATGGCCAGATCTTGGTTTATCATCAACTCTAGGAAGATGGTTGAATCTTTTAATGGTCCAATAAACAAATCTGAGTGAAATTCCTAATGGTTTTAACAAGTTGAAAATCACCTTTGGATCCTTCTTACATTTATGTAATGCTGTTGCAGCTATATGATTTTCTTTCAAAGATCATTCCATCTTGAAACAAAGATAAATAATGAATGTTTGATAGGTAATACTGCTGAGGAAGGATCTTTATTCACAATAAAAATTCCGGAAGCAGCTGCATAGTTTTGTCAATCAAAAGATAAGGGGCAAAGTTTAGTGTCAGTATTTATGATAAGACTAGGTATATTGTTACTGGCTCTTTTGCATGGCAGTTGCTTTCAAAAGTTTTTTTGAAAATGAAAACTGTATCATTAGTGCTCTGTATGTATTTATAGGAATGAATACCATTTCTATGCACCACTTTTGAATGATGATTTTCTGTTTTTAATAAATTGAGGAAAACAAACAAATACATGAATGACATACAATTCAGGTTCAAGTATATTTTTATTTATATACCAACAACTTTTCAGTTATCCCTACTTATGAGGCACATATCAAAACATTGTGCTACTTTACATGTGTTGTGATTTATGTTTTCATATTTTATTACTGATATGTAAACAGATTAACTGTCAAGTTTAAATCCCTTTCTGAAGGAATAAATTTCCACTCACTAACTTTCAACTTCAAATTCAGAGTGTGTGTAGAAATGCTTTATATAACATAAACTTATTAGGATTTTTAAAGACACTGGCTAAGCATGAAATAAGAGTTGAAGCTTTCCTGGTGACTAATATGCTCTAGACGTTCTCGGGCTTCAAGCCAGGTGAAGTGATGTGGAGACATCGACGTTTCGGGAGCGTACATCTCTCCCATCTTCAGGATGCTGAATGATTGGATCGATATTTTGGGCCCGTTTATATACTCGTCATGGCGGTGGGCACGGACTGCGTAGAAAACACAAGCCGGCCTTTGCTGTGTTTTCTACGCAGTCCGTGCCCGCGGTGTATATGACGAGTATATAAATGGGCCCTAAATACCGATCCAATCATTCAGCATCCTGAAGATGGGAGAGATGTATGCTCCCGAAGCGTCGATGTCTCCACATCACTTCACCTGGCTTGAAGCCCGAGAACATCTAGAGCACTGGTTAAGCATTTTTCGCTTAAAATGAAAAACAGGGGCAATTTATTTAAATATTCAATTTCATGTTTAATATGCCCTTTGATAGGTCTTAAAACAGTGTCTAATAATGTTGTTGGTACAACTGCATATGGAGCAAAATAAGAATTATAAGAAATTACATTTCTATCAACATTCAGTATTGGTGTTTTTTCACACCTTGCCAACCCTCTGTGATTCAAACAATAACACTCCAAAGAGATATTTTAAAAAATTATGCATTCTTAAGTGCTGCTCACCTAATGACATGCAAAACAAATCAGAGTTGATAGGTTAAGAGTGATTTCACATGAAAAGATGCAGCTGATACTTTTAAAGGATGGGTTTTGAGCAGATTTTAAAATTATATCGAAGAAGGAAAGATGATAGTAATAGGTATTTCACAATGATGTTTAATTGTTAGAAACAACATTCCAAATACAGCCAACAGAAAATACCTAATTATTGAATAGTTATAAAGGAGGAAGATTAATTCTCAGCAACAGAAACTAAAGCTATCTGCTATAAGTAAAGCTTGAAAAAGCATATTAGCTAAATTACAAATGAAATAATATGCTTTCTCCTACCACTGTCAGTATGATACATAGATACTAGTATGGCAAAAATAAAATGGGGAAATAGGTGGCTAGCCTTTTAAACTGAAAGACAAACAAATACAATAAATAAAAAGCTGCACAGCAATATTTATGTCTCTCATCATAAATTACCTGCTTTCAGATAAAACTTATATGGCGACAGTGACAAGAGCCAGTAGCACTTTCATAGGATTGAAAGATCAAAATTTAGTAAGTAATAAATCGAATTGAAATGCAGAAATTAGATACAGTAAAGTGTAATCATAACATTTAATGAGTTTGTGCAAACCCACAACTTCATTTACTTTTTTAATTCTTAGAGCTAGTTGTGAGAGCTGTTGCTCCCATCCTCAGCTAAGGACCGAATGGAATCTTGCTTGGCATTTACAATGAGGCAAATCTAGAACTGTTTAATGAACCTGTCCAACTTGTGCACTGGTAAGATTTCAAAGTTCATTGCTGTATTTGGTAATGTATATTCTTTCTCATGTCATTTGTACTGTAGGGTTATTGCTGGTTCAAGGATTTTAACTTCTTTGTTTGATCCAGAATGATTTGATATCATGAATTTTTCTGTTCGTACTTGATTGGAAGTGTTCTTTTCTTCAGGTTTCTATGTTTTCTTTCCTTTACCTATATAGGTATTTTATCAGCGATAAATGATTATTTAATTCAACAGATCAACTCTATTAATTGCTTTTAAGATAATGTAAAATTTCGAACTTTCATTTCTAATCCCACATAAGGTTATACTTATAATATTTGCTGCTCTTTTGACATTCACGCTTTTAACCTTGCATCACAAAGGAATACGAGAGACCAGCAGGATGAAGAAAGTGTTAAAACAGTGAACTCAACATTGTGGAATCAGACTCTGATATGGAAGGGATTGATCTGTTAATATTGTCGTAACCTCTTATATTCTCACATATCACGGGGCGTAGAGCGTGGTACCGGAGTTTAACTCATAGCAATCTACACGAGGTCCGATGGGGCGAGCTAATAAAAGTTCCTTAAAACACCTGAAAACTCTTAAAATATTCCTAAGTCATTATGGGGAAGGAAAGAAGGGACTAACTACGTTAACAAACTACATGTTCTGAATTTGGATGTTAAGTTATATTCAAAATTAATAAAGATACATGTTACCTTCCACTTGACGGAGCGTCCTGTCCTACATGTGCACTCTTAGCTGGTCACTTTACAAGAGACAGAACGTCCTAGACGCTTAGTCAAATTATAACCAGTTTACCCCCACTCCGATTAAGTCATTCCGGTCCGTACTACCAACCTAAAATATATACCAAACAATGTTGCCATAACCGCATATGTTCTTACAGAGTTGCCACAACCAAAATGCCACACCTCCCCTGGCTACCCAAATCGACGTCCCCGTCGAAGCAACAAGGATTTTTTTTTAAACAAAATTACAGAAAAGGAAATAAATGACATACTTCACAAACTTTTTACAAAAAACAAACAATATCTGGATGTTCACAAAGATAAGAAGGAGCAGAAATGTCTCTCAAAAAAGAAGTTAAATATTTGAATGCCTGTTAACATGTGTGTGAAGCTTATACAAACATAATGGAGTCTCGAGTGCCACCGAACGATATTTATTAAGATGATATCTTGGCTGTTTAAGTGAACCCCGCACATGCACATTATATATTGCTGCCACTATTACACACGCACTACACCGCACCAAGTCTCGATGTAACTGTTCATGGGTGGGACTTCAACATCACCCACAACGACGAAGTTTCAGCCGCAGAGTCTTCACTAACTGTATATGCAAGTCGCTGATGATGTGGGGTGCAATCGCTGGCTTGGATTGCCCCCCCTAAATAGTGGCTCCTTTTGCCATATACAGTGTAGTTAACAAACAGGCAGCAGCTCTCCTTGGTGTATATATGCAGCCTCTGGCGTGTCTCTGTACAGCGGGGTCACTCCACAGTGGACACTCGTGCTCCGCAACCAGCAAAATCACTACAACATGAATTACAAACAGGTATAACTTGTGCTCCCAAAACATCATCATACATAGAAGAAAATAGTATGTCATTTAAAATAATATGAACAGAAAATGCCACAAATTTGGCAAAAGTTTACAAACGTTTAATCTTAGTGCTGAGAAGAGAAAAAAAAAATTGATTATATATTGACATAAAAACTGAATTTTTCAAAGGGGTACTAGCCAAAATTTTACAACAAATGTTTAAGAATCAAAATAAGGATACATGAAAGGGTTAAAATACATGAATATTATGTCAATTATATCCATTGTCTACACATAATAACACAATACAAATATAGAAAATCATTTGGGATCCCAATATTAAATCTAACCAGCTGGTACAACTAACTAACAAAAAAATAAGTGCACTTATCATTCATTCATACATGACAATGAAACAAAATCATTCATAATAACTATGTCTCAAATAATACATCACACTCACTTTAATAACTACCCAAAACTTCTATGAACATTACTACATGCTTCAAAATATGCATTTCATTACATGCATCAAACTACAGATACTGATGCTTCACTCTCAATGATACAAATTCTCCTTCACATTACTATCATATCCTCCTCGTTAGCATCATTCCTATCATAGTCATCCTAGTTCTCGTCATCGTACACAGTAGTTACTGAGAAAAGAAAATATTCCCTGACATGTCTCATTCAACTAGCTGCAAAATCAAAGATACCTGGCATGGGCATAAACTGAACAAATCAGATTAACATTTCAGGAATGACACAAACAACATAGCATTACACTGTTACATCCACTCTACAGAATCAAGATGAAGCTGGAAAATAGATGGTACTAAAACCTGTTGCATAAATAAAAAAAAAGTTATTCTCATTACATTACATCTCTTTTGTGAACACATCACACACGCTATACTGGGCACATTTCAGCAACACCAATATGCACAACATGTCTCGACTCATCACAATGAATTTCCAGGTACGTGTTAGCCCTCCTGAAAACTCAAACATTCAAACTTCAAGGGTACATTGTAGCTATCCCATCAAAGCTGACATTAACTCATCACATCTCACTACCATCATCGGGGATACTCTTTGGCACTCCCACTGAGGCAAAACTTCCATATACTACTCAATAACCTCACACACATACACAAAATTTATGCAACAACTTCTGCAAAGAAAGATCACAGCATCCTAATGAAACACAAAATCAAACCAAAAGAATAAAACAGAATAAAGCACATAATTACCAAAGTAACATTCTGACATCATTGCTGGAAGTCAAATAAAATTAAACACAGTACACATCACACCAATACAGTGCAGCATAAGATAACAAACCAAATAATCTCTATTGCCCCAAAGCAAAATCCAAAATTTTCATGACACACAGTGGTGACAAACCTTCAAATTAGCAAAACATAAACTGCATTCCTGAAAATCAAAGCTTAATTAAGCATTGGTCATTAAAGCAAAAATTTAGCATACCTGTCTTCATTGTGAAAGTTTTCAATTGTTCGAAATATATATACCACACTTTGGTTCACACAATGTGCACATACTTAGTTTGTTTTTCTCTTCTTTTTACCACAAAATTCCAGCGCAACTTTCTAATTTCTTGTAATACACTCTTCATGGCAACATTAAGGCAAATATATGATAATGAAAACAGCATCACAAAACACAAAAGTTACAGTCTATAAGGTGCGATAGTGATTTTTGATGGTTCCTCGTTGAGGTGTCAATATGCGATAATTGGATGCCAATTTGTGGATAGTTATGATGATAGTAGTAGTTTGGAGGAGTTTACCCCACAGTTGTAATTTGAAAAAGTATGTTTGTTGCCAACTTTAAAAAAATTATTCAGCTGAATGCTCGATATGAGGTGTGAGAATCCCCACGTATGTGCGTCACTTTAAAAATGTATTTAGGTTACGTAATGAAGATGCACTTTGATGTTGTTTGATGCTTGGGACGCCAAACTTTGTAGTGAAGATGATGCTTGTTTTACGTAATATTATTAAAGTTATTTTTGCCTCGGCTGCTTTCAGTCGCACTATAGAAACACAATTTCTTTTAAGGTTGTAATAAGACAAAAATTAAAAAGATGTCACAGAATTTACTTTTTAATTTCACTTCTTTTTATTTCTCTTTATATTTGCACATTTATAAACACAACACTTTTTAAAAGAAAAACTGTGGGCACTTTATACATTCTAGCGGAGAACACAATTTTTACCATCCGTACTCTACATCATCTTACCCGCGACTTTTACATCTGCTCTCTATAATATCTTGCCCGCGACTGACTGAATTCAATGGTAAAAATGTTATAGCTTCGGTAATGCCAGTCTCTTATTGGCTAATTCTAGTCCAATAGAATTTAAGTATTCAAACTAAAACTTTTCTATACTTTGATTGGCTAATTCCAAACTGTAAGCGAAATTACGTTAGTAGTGATCTTTTCATAACCAGTATTTTTAAAGCTCCAGACACATTATTGTCACAAAAATTACATTATTACCTCATTAATAACATTCTAAAACATATTATTCTCACAGTTTTTGCACTATTACAGTATATAAACATTTACATATCACTAATAAATACGTTAACAATAAAAATAAGTATTTACAATGACCTTACATACAGTATAAATAATTATATACATATTGTTTTCAAGGTGGGCTGTTATTGAATTTAATTATAATTAAACACAATATCATTTAGGCATTAAAATACTGCCTCAAAGGACCCACAGGATCATAGTAAGGGTAAAGGCGTGACACATGAACACTCTGATGTTTGGTACGAGGAGCAAGATAGGTAAGAGGTGTGATCTTTTGGATAATTTCAAAAGGTCCAAAATATCTATGTAACAACTTTGTACATTTATCTTTCTTTCTTACAGGAGTAAAAACTTTGACTAATTGACCTACAGTATAAACCACATCTCTATGTTTTGCATCAAATGTTTCTTTTTGTTTCACTTGTTGTTTAGTAATGTTAGCAACAGCAACCTCACGTGCCTTCTGAATCTCTTGTAAAGTTTGTTTCACAAAAAGGTCATTAGATGTAGCTTGGAGTTGAACCTGATTAGGTAAAGAAGGCTCCTGACCATATATCAAGAAAAAGGGTGAGAATTTAGTAGACTCCTGAACACTTGAGTTATAAGAAAAAATTGCTTAGGGCAAAATTGAGTCCCAATTCTTTTGGTTAGTGTCAACAAAATGGCCAAGCATATTCAAGAGGGTTTTATTAAATCTTTCTGTTAATCCATTACAAGCTGTATGGTAAGCACTAGTAAAACTAGAAGACACTGAGGGAGATCTCAACAATTCTTGTGTCACTTCACTTAGAAAAACTGAGCCTCGATCGGACAACAAAGTAGCAGGGGTTCCATGCCTACAGATGATATGTAGAATAAACTTAGCAACTTGTGGAGTTGTTGCTGAAGAGAGCGACGCAGACTCGACCCAGCGAGAAGCATACTCGGTTGCGACAGTGATGTACTTGTGTCCAGAATTAGAGCATGGGAGAAGCCCAAGCAAATCAATACCCCACCGTTCGCCTACAGAAGTAACAGGAATTGGTTGTAACAAGTCCACTGGCTTTTGATTTTTAGGTCCTTTTCTGGTTTGACAACTGGGACAGGTACGCACAAAGTGTTCAATATCTTTTTCATCTCAATTCAATAGTATCTGGATTGAATTTTGGCAAATGTTTTAGAGAAGCCTAAATGACCTGAAAGAGGATCATCATGACACGAGGATAGAATTTCATGTTTCAGTGCCTCTGGAATAACCAGCAGATGGAGCCAGCATTTTTACAGTAAAGAACACCTGATTTGAGAGTATAAGTTGAAATTTGTCTCTGAATTTTAGCAGGAGCTGACTGAGGATCATTAAGAGCATTAATAACTTGAAGTAACACAGGATCTTGTTTCTGTTTGTCAGCAACTTCAACTGAAGACAATAAGCATGTGGGAAGTTCCTCGAGCTGCTCAAGTTCACTTTCTTTGGGCTGCAACACAGGAAATCTTGATAATGCATCAGCATCATGATGTTTCTTACCAGATTTGTAGGAAATAGTAGAATCAAATTCTTGTAATTTCAAACTCCATCGTGCCAGACGTCCAGTCAAATCTTTCAAATTATTCAAATAGCAAAGGGAGTGATGATCAGACACAATATTGACCTTATAGCCATATACAAAACTGCGAAAGTGAGTAAGCCCAAACAAAATGGCCAATAATTCCAACTCAGGAACACTATAGTTACCTTCACATTTAGATAATGTCCTTGAAGCATAGCCCACTGGTTTCAACACATTATCAATCTTTTGATATAAAACAGAAGCAACCCCTAGTCCACTGGCATCAGAATGTAATTCAGTATATGCACCAGGAGTATAGTGAGCTAAGACAGGAGCAGACACTAATGAGCTTGCTGATCATTCCCTAAATAAAACTTTGATCTTTCCAAATCAATAGAATAAGTGGTTGAGCAATATTTGCATAATCTTTGATGAATTTCCTGTAAAAATTAAATAAGCCCAAAACTTTCCTTACATCTCTGACATTTTTAGGATGAGGCAAGTTTTGAATGGAAATTACTTTATCAGAATCAGGACCATTACCATCTCTGGAGACTTCAAAGCCTAAGAGCTTGATTTTTTGCATAGCGAAGAAACACTTTTCTGGTTTAAGTTTGAATTTGGTGATCCAGGCATTGAAAAACAGCTTCAAGATTTTGTAACAACTTGTCCAAAGTTTTAGCAAAAAGGACAATATCATCCAAATATGCAATTGCCTTTTTCAAATTCAGATCACCTAATAACTTGTCTGCTATGTAACTGAAGAATCTAGGAGCATTCGCCAGTCCAAAACTTAAGCAAGTAAATTGGTATTGACCTTGAAAAGTAACAAAAGAAGTAAATTTCTGACTATCCTCTTCAATAAGTACTTGAAAATATGCTGACAACAAATCTAATGAGACAAACCATTTACCCTCCCCCAGATAGCTTAACAAATCATCTATCAGTGGCAAAGGGAAAGAGGTGGTTTCTGTAACAGCATTCAATTTCCTGTAATCGATACAAAACCGCATGGAACCATCTTTCTTTTTTACTAACACCACAGGAGAAGCCCAAGAGGACTGCGATTCCTTTTCCGTAATAATTCCAGCATCTTGCATTTCCTTAACTTGTTCAGCAATTATTTCTTTTTGTTTATGGGGAACTCTTTAAGGTCTTTGCTTAATTGTTTTGGAGTCAGTTACTTTAATATCAAATTCTGCAACATCAGTGGTACCAATTTCTTGCAATGTGGTAGCAAAAAGATGACTATATTTCAACAACAATGAGTCCAAGGTTTCAAAACAGAAAATACACATGAGCAGAGAAAAAAAAAATTAGCAAAACTGATGTCTTCAGCGAGGAAACTCAAACTGGAACTTAAAAAAAAATTAAGTCAACCTACTGTGACTAGCGCTCAAATTATTCCATGAAAAGCAAAAAAAAAATGCTATACACCACGTAGTTTATACGTACCTGAGTACGATGCACAAATATGAATTTTTTTAAAATAGATGCACCTCACTTCACTTTTTTTTATACACACACACAACCTGATACACAACACGTGAACTGTAAAAGATTTGCTTCACATTCTAGAATTGTTGCTGAATTGCGAAACCACGCAAAGCAAACGCAACAAAACGCAACACACGTGCTTACATAAAAGTTGCAAGAAAAATGCACCAAAAATATGGTAATGCGTAGAAAACTAAAACCAGTATAAAAGAGAATGAAAGCTCCAAATAAATATTACTAATTAGCACTGAAAATAGCAATTTTAGAAACACCAGCTAACACGTGGCAACCACATTATTGAAGTTTAAAATGCCACTAAAATTTCCAGAATTCACAATACCAAAACAAGAAATTTAGAAAGAACAGTGCAAAAAGAAAGTTTTTCATACAAAAAGAAGCCAAAAATTAACGACGCTCCGCCATCAGGAAGACAATGTAAAAATTGTAAAGTGAACTCAAAATAATAATACAGACACGGGACTTTTAAGGAAATATTTTTAGGTGAATTTAGAACACAAAACCACAATTTTCAAATAGAAACCCTTACCATTAAGCCAAAACTAAGGAGTTACATGTTCCATCGAACACATGGAGGACCAAATCACGCAAATTACATTGCCAAAACTAAGAGAAAAAAATGTTGCACTTCAAAATATCAAATTCTATCCGGCCCTCCACCAATTTGTCGTAACCTCTTATATTCTCACATATCACGGGGCGCAGAGCATGGTACCGGAGTTTAACTCATAGCAGTCTACATGAGGTCCGATGGGGCGAGCTAATAAAAGTTCCTAAAAACACCTGAAAACTTTCAAAATATTCCTAAGTCATTATGGGGAAGGAAAGAAGGGACTAACTACGTTAACAAACTACATGTTCTGAATTTGGATGTCAAGTTATATTCAAAATTTATAAAGATACATGTTACCTTCCACTTGACGGAGCGTCCTGTCCTACATGTGCACTCTTAGCTGGTCACTTTACAAGAGACAGAACGTCCTAGATGCATAGTCAAATTATAACCAGTATACCCCCACTCCGATTAAGTCATTCTGGTCCATACTACCAACCTAAAATATATACCAAACAATGCTGCCATAACCGCATATGTTCTTACAGAGTTGCCACAACCAAAATGCCACAATATTATACAATTGAATGCTTCCAAAGCTGCATTTACATAAATGTGTGTTTGTTACATTTCACTCACAGCTGATTTATGTCATCCTTTGTTTACATTCTCCACATAAAGTAAGGGAGAAATTACCTTGTGATTGACACACATTACTTTCACTCAGCTGCTGAAAGGCTTGTTATTTAGCTGACCAATTATTGCTGACTAGGGGTTTGTCTTCCTGAAATAATGGGGCAGCGTTATATTGTTTATGTTATATTTCTTTTGAAATGCTAAGAATAAGTTGTGTTCATTGAGAACTTGTTGTGTACCAATGGCACTGGGATAAATTGATCTGCATCATTTTCCCTCTGACTTCCCAATATAAAGTCTGTAAGTTATCACTTTTAAGGTCTTTGCATTTGGCGAGATGCTGTTTGTTCAGGATGACATCTTCTTCACAGAGAGTGCACTTGGGTGTTCATTGAGAATTTTGTGGGATTTATTATGTATCCATAGGTGGAAAATGAATTATTGTATTATTTTTGTGGAATCTGTACGTTCAGGGTGGAGCATCTCATGGGGTCTTCTGTCTCTTGAATTTGGTTATTTTTCTGTCAGTAGGATTGTTGTCAAAGCTATTGATTGATCCATGTGACAGATTGGTGGTATTTTTGTACAAGTTCTTCATTGAGAGGGACGTTCACAGTCTATGTTTTAGGCTATAGAAAATATTAATGTAGCTTCAGGTTGTATGTAACAATTTCCCATAGATGCCGAAAGTTGGTTATTCTCTGATGATATTTAAATCCAAAAAAGATATGTCACTTTTTGTCTTTCAGTGATGAATTGTGTAGCTTGTTTTGCAAATTTAGAGCTTTTAAGTTGTTGTATGAATTTAGATGTTATAAAAAAAAAAAGTCATTGAGATGACATAAACCATGTCTTGAATATTCATTGGAAGGGTTTACTAATTTGTATTTCAAAATAGCTTATTTTAAATTGGCCAGGAAAAGTGAAAGAGCATTTCCCATGTACAAATCTGAAATCTGCTTATAAGACTTCTTGTTGAACTGAAAAACATACTGGATTATGCATAGTTCACTGAGGGAATGCTTATCTTATATATCTATACACACATACCTTTTTTAGAGGTCCCAATTTCTGTTAGCCATTTTCTGATTAATGGTGAAAGTTTCTTCATGAGAATGCTTGGAAACAATGCCTTCACATTAAATGAAAGAAACGTGTCTCTTGATTTAACTGTTACCTCTTTTCAAATTGTTAACCTGTACACTCTCAAACCTCTGCTTTAATTGCTAATTTGTACCAAGGTGTATTTATATTTACAATGGTCTCATATATGAGGGTGACGCTGAATATTTTTAAAAAATCCAACAAGGATTAGTTTTAAAAAATTTAAAAGTTGTTATTGTTTTTCAAAATATTCCCCTTTAACATCAGTCCATTTTTTGCATTTGATGAAACCAGTCCTTAAAGCAATATGCCACTCTTCCTGAGGCACTTCAGAAGCCAGGTTTTTATAATGCTTCCTGCTTTATTTGATGATGAATAAGTGATTACATTTACTTTATCTTTAATTTTTGAAAACAAAAAGAAATCACAAGATGCTAGGTCATGGCTGTATGGTGGAGGGTCCATGGTTTTGACCTTTAGATACTCAGTTGTTAATTTTGCTGTGTGTGATGTGACGATGTGTTGTCATGATGTAACATTATTTTTCTTTAACTTTTTCAAAAATTTGCGGTAAACAGACATTTGTGTACCAATTAGTAGGGACCCCGACTTTTCGCAAGTAGTTAATTCGCGAAATTGCCCGAAAATTAACAATAAGAAAAACCTTTAATCAATTATTTTTAAATTCCACATATATATCCATTCTGAGTCGTGAAATAACGCGACATTAGTTCTATATCGCGAAAACACGAAATAACACCGTTATGAAAAAAAATGTGCAAAATAACCCGAAATTTTTCTCTCTCTCTCTCCTTATTTTTTTTTGGCGTTTGTCTCTCCTTTACACATAAACAATCAGATATTTGGCTTATCAATCATTTACGGATACGTGTATTGTCTTTCGCTACGGCCATGCTGCATGGTGTTGTGTGCTGCTCGGCACAGAACACCAAACTGCACTGTGATTTAACCAGAGCTTCGGCAAACATCGGTACTGCTTCGACTACCCCGTCCCCTTCACTCTTCACCTATCGCATGCACAACAAAAGGAATGCCATGTTTATCGGAACTCGGCAACACCACATCAGTGACGGATTTCTCATTTCACTCAAATTATTCTTTGGATTTAAATGACAATACTACCTGCAATTCTTCTGTAATGCCATATTTTAACGATTCGTGCTTGCATCGCCCCATTTCATGCCGGCTGGAAAAGACTGTCGCAAAAGTATCGTTAAATAATGCATGAATTTCTAAGTCTGGTTTAAGTCAATTCTGACAGTAGACAGCCTCTTCTACCAATCACTGTCTCCGTTTCCTGTACCCCTCACACGAAAATTGTTGCTGTCTCGCGACATTGCCATAATGTGAACGCAGGTCTAGGTATATTTTGTGTCCGCTATACTGAAAGATTCGTTTGGAGTCAAGTTATATTCTTTAAATTACGTTACAATTTAGCGCAAGGAGTCTGTTTACCTTCTGCTCTGAAAAAGAAAAGGAATTATGCCGATGGAGCCACGTTTCAAATTAAGCGAGCGCATACACAATTCAGCTGACGGTGGAGTTGGCAACATGCCGTTCGCGCGCCGTACAGACAGCATGTGCAAGACGTTGCCAGGTCAGTTTAGTTTTGCGGCACGCGGGAATTCAAACCGATTACACAGTAGTATTTCAATACGGTCTCAAAATATAATAAACTGCCAGGCATCTTTCCTTCTTGAACACTGCAAAGACACCATTTGCCTTATTGAAGTGCTTGAGGGATCTAAATATCCATTTGTTCATAAACTATATAGCAAACTTAAAGATATATCAAATGGCTTCACAATAGTAGCTGAGGGCTCATTTGGAGAGAAAACTTCAAGTCTTCTTCAGAGACTGCCAACCCTCAAGAAGTCTTATGTTATCAGTCAGTTCAAGCAATTGGGCATAAAGTCAGTTACCAAGCTGAATTCCTTAATGTCAGCTGATCCAGCTGCTGATATTATTCATTTTGCAGGTAAATTGTTTGATGTACGAAAAATAGTATCAAATGAGGCATCTACTGATATAACTATAGAAAAAGCAAGAAGAATGTTACCTTTTCTGCGAGACTTGCCAGAGAAGACATTCGTGGAGGGATATGCTCCTCTGAAGAACATGATGTGTGAGAAATTAGATGATGCTGCTGAAGTGAACATACTGGACTTCAATGTGATCACTTGTGTTTCAGTGAGAAGTGTATGAAACTATTGTGGGTACCCATGTCCAATGTGGACAGTGAAAGACTTTTCTCTGCATATGGGAACAACATGACAAACTTAAGAACAAATCTTAAAAGCCAGAGAACACCGAACTTATGGTGGCTTTGTCTCTAACAAAGGAAATCAGTCGAAATGTATACTATGTAAATATTTTCATGCTCCTCTTTTTTAAGTTACATGTAAGGTGCCCTTTGTTCCACAGTAAAATAGTTTAAACTGTGTTTTTGTTTTTCCCCTTTTTTTTGCACGAGATAACACCGTTAAGCAGTTTTATTTACCGCCCAAAACACTGCTCACTATAATATTTTTACACCGATATTACATTATTTTATTTACCGACAATCTGGGGTCCCTACCAATCAGAAGTAGCGATATGTCTATCTTCTAATGCTATAATAGCAATGTGGCCCGTTTTAGAAAGAAAGAAAAAAAAACTTGCAACCATCTTACCAGCACTACAAATTCGTCGGGCTTCTCTAGGCTTAGGTTCTGTTTGAAAAACCATTGAGCTGATTACCTTTTCTTTTCAGTATCATAACAATAAATCCAAGATTCATCACAGTAACAATATTCATAACCAAATTTGTAATGCCACCTTGGAATTTTTGTAGAGTTTTTCTGCACCAACTAATGCATTATTGTTTTTGATTGGGAGTCAGTTTATGTGGAATCCATCAACAATAAAGTTTTCTCATGTGTAACTGTTGATGTAAAACGTTTTAGATTTGACTCGTACCAATGTCTAATTCATAAGATGTCCGTTGATCTACTTCAAACATTGCTTGAACAGCGGCAATATTTTCATCAGAACAGCAGTTCTTGGGTGCCCTTCACAAAATTCATTACTAAGAAAAATCTGAACTTTCTCTTGAATTTGCTCTATCCATTATAAATTGTTTCCTTAGATGGGGCTTCTTTGCCAAATGCATTTCTAAGCGAATTTTTACATTGCTTAGGCATTAATGGCAATTTAAAGTTGTAAAAAATCATAGCCCAGAAATGTTCTACTGTCCATTCCAAACCAGAGTTCCCTCTGCTGTAAACAAAAGCATGTGCTTCTGCTTGTCATGAATCTAAGCACACCCTAAGCACGGTAATGTAAATAGTTCCTTAATAAATGTATTGTATCATGAAACATTGGTGCAGGAAAGGTGTAGAACTGCACATTTTATTGCGGTCATCATCAGAATTCATTGCTAAAGGTAATGGATATATACTAACTGTTAAGAGGTTACAAAATACGATTTTCATCTGCTATTGCGCTAATGCTGAAAGTATCTTGCTTGTTGATTACCATCTGTATGCATGACTGCCATTCTCTTGCACATACAAGAAATACATCATTGAATTCCCAGAGGTGCTACCTGAGTACTGAATAAACACTTTGCGTAACACAGGAAATATAATAAGCAAACAGTCATTCACAATATATATATTATGTATTAGCACACACATGCTCAGCTCAGGTCACATCTTGTGATTTAGTCAGTTGGTATTTGAGTTTTCATGGCAGAGGAAGGTGTGTGTAGTGCGAATAAACTGTTCAAACACAAAAGTAGGAAACCGTTTAAAAAGTGGCAAAAAACAAACAATACTTAATGTATTCAACTCACTATTACAAAAAATACCCAACATTTGCATTAGCGAATATTACAAAACTAATATCCAATTTTACAGCCATTTCAATGACAAGTGTAACTGGTCATTAACTTGGAGGATAGTTCTGATTGTAATATGGTAGCTGAGTCATCTTTGGAGGATTCAGATTTGGGTGTTGTACCTTTGCATGAGGATTGTGATTAAGGTAAGCAAAATGTTTATTTCCGCATGTTTATAAAATTGATTGTTACTTCAAGTTGCATTTTGAACTATGATTTCCACACAAGGCACCTTTTTGTAGATTGAAACAATGTTCAACTGTAAGTGATATTCACCAAGCACGTGCGAGAGGAACTAGCAGCCATTACGGGCAGGGATAGCGAACTACTTTCGCATGGATAATACTAAGAGTTTATTTACAGTGAGAGGCACTCTGGTTTGGAATGGACAGTAGTCAAATTTAATTTTGGGTGAACACAAAATCTTTAAATGATGATAATTAACAAACTATTACAGCAAATCAAACAAACTACAACAGATGTCATTTGTTTTTAGAAACATGGCATTATAAAAATTTTCAGTATCATCCTTGTATTTCGAGGTTTGTGAATCTTAAAAGTGTGTAGATATAAGGTATGGACAGATAGATTGCTCATCTTCAACAAGAACTCTTAAAGGTGTACTAATGAATTAAGAGGATTAGTTTTGACTTGTGTATAACTGCCACCATTTAGAACATTTTCAATCCTTATGATGTAAGTTTGGTCCAAAATGATTATTTTATTGCCTCTGTTGGCTCATTACCCATGAGAAGCAAGATTCCAGTGGGTCCTTAGCTGAGTATCGAAGCACTCTAAGAATTAAAAAGTAAGTGAAGCTGAGAGAGTGCACCAACAGGTTGTATGTTTATGCAAATATTTTTGAAGGTGGTGTTTAATCCAACTAATCAGTGTCTGCTACATCTAGTTGGGCAAGAAGGTGCAAGCGAAAGGGAATTATTTTAGTAAGGGTGCCTTAGCAGTAACTGATTATCTTTCAGTGTTGCATAAAACCACCTTACACTTGAAAGCCACAGTAGTTTTGCTTCTTACTACAAGGGTCAATTTTTGGATGTACACAATCATTAAAGTATTAAATAATTGTTCAATTTGGCTTTAAAGGTAATATTCATAACACACTGTGGAAGGAAAAAAACATATTAACTCAATTTTACGGTTTTACAAGAGGAAGACATTTTCCCTTTCGTGGAGTGTGAAGCAAATTATATGGATGTACAATTTGTAAATGGGTACTAATGTATTATATTTGATTGTGAATGCAAAGGCTTTTCATATTGTTTCACATTGACATTTGATAATTAATGTAATTGCTATTAATTGTGTTATTATTGTGAATTGCATTGAATTTGTGTGGGCACCAAGCTACATTGAATTTAAGTATGCTTTATTCTAAATTAAGTTAACCTGGCCATCATTAATGTGTGTCACTACTTACCAATGGAGAAACAAGATATAACAAAGCAATTATGATGATGTAACAACATATGGTTATGAAAACTTTTCATGACTTCTCCCAAAGATTTCATTGAACGCGGACGTGTTACTGTACGTTGGATCAGAGAGAAAGAGTCAGTCTTGGCATAAAGTATAGCAATAGTGCTAACACATTAGTGAACTAATCAACATAATTGATTCATTGTGTAAAACGTGAATTATTATTATTGTATTTACGAAGTGAGTGATAAATTATTTAGACTCCGTACTTCGTAAAAATTATTAGTTCTTCTGATACCACACCCTGCAGGTATAACAAGATTTTCTCATCACTCAAGCAATGACATATGATAATAGTAATAATATAATAATAATCCATTCTGCCGAAAACTATTCCATTAAAAAAGTGCTGCAAGTATTTGAAGGTGCATAAAAACACTTCATTTTGACTTGGGATGTTAAATAGTTTTATTTTTGTGGATAACTGAAGTAGTTTGATTTAAGCCTTGGCCAGACATAGAATGAAATGTCACAGTAAAAAAAACACACACACACACACACACACACACACACACACACACACACACACACACACAGACAGACAGACAGACAGACAGACAGACAGACACGTTATTAATAAAATCTCCTTATGAATCAGAGCAGTGTTTAATAGATAAACTTGAAATAAGTGATGACATGATATCATGATTAAATGTGATTGTTTCAGGAAATTTGTAAAGTCATTTATCCAGTGCTCACAATTCCGAGAGGAAATGCAACATGATGCAGGAGAATTCCTGTCAGTTTTTTTTGAAAAACTGCATGAATCTATAAAGAAAAACGGGGTGTGTAAGTAATTTTTTTTTTTTATATATATTGCTTTGCAAAGAAAGAATGTAATTTTACTTTTTAAAATTTTAGATAATACATTTGCCACACAGAATGTAGGAGCATGAAGGTTTAATGGGAGGGGGAAAAAGTAGCACATTTAACAGTGAAAGCATTAAATTTTCTAGTTTCTTCCTCTTGTAGTCAATTTAACAAAAATTTGGTATAATTAGTTAATGCATGGTTTTCATTCACTATATCATATTTATATTGTGTGCATTACAGCAAAATGTCAATGTGATTGTTGCTCTAGGGTTGGCAGTAAATAGTTCCATTTAGAATATTAACTGTTGGCTCAATGGAGTGAAAGCAATAGAGCATGTGATACATAAGAGTTAAGAAGTAATGTAGTTAAAATTATGTGTACAAAATGATCACAGAAATAATTTACCGCATATGAGAAACTAAGACCTAAAGCACATAATCACAACATTTTAGGATTTTTGTTCAGTTCATGTTCTGAGTCTTCAGAGCTGTTTACCTGGAGGATGGAAGAAGTCCTTACTCCAAGAGATGATGGCCCATAATTGTCAACTCAGTTTTTCTGTTTTGCTATCACTAAAGAGCCATAGAAAATTAATGCCTCACACCTTATGCATTGTTCCCTAGATTTAACTAGATATCATTAACATCTGAAATTGCAAAACTTTATGAAAAAATTCTATTAAGTAGGTTAATTGAATACACAACAAAACATAGCATTATAAAGAACTTCCAACATGGATTTAGAAAAGGGTTTTCAACAATAACGGCAGTTTGTAAATTTATAAATGAAGTAACAGAAAAAATGGAAAGCAATGAAAAACCTTAGCACTTTTCTTAAATCTTTCAAAAGCTTTTGACTTTGTTGACCATAAAATACTATTAAATATAATGGAGTCTTATGGAATTAGAAGATTCCTTAGAAAATTAATCTCTTCATACCTAGAAGGTAAGATATCAGTCAATTGAGATCCATCACAAAAAAGGAAACAGTATATACCTATTTCGATCAAAATATAAGCTGGTAAAATATGGCGTACCACAAGGTACTGTTTTGGGTCCTCTTCTTTTTATACTTTATATAAATAACATAACCGAGTCATCGGTACTAAAATAGTATCTTATGCAGATGATACTACAGCAATATGTTCTGGAGTAAACTATGAAGTTTTGCATAAAAATATGGAAAAATCTATAACTCCACTACAAAACTTCTTCAAATCGCTCAATTTGAAATGCAATATAGAAAAGACTGCTGTGATGAATATAAGACTTTCAAGGAAAATGGAAAGTCACACCTATGATAATGTAAAAAATGTAAATTCTCAAAAATTGTTGGGTATATTTGTTAATAGTAATTTAACTTGGATAGATCATATAGATCTGTCTATCTATTATGATACTTCAAATCCTTTAATAACTTGAGCTTACTAAAAAAGTTTATTATGGAGTAATCTATCCACATCTAATTTATGGTATCAAAATATGGGGAATTTCCTGCAAAACCCATATAAAACTACTCTTCATATTACAAAAGAAATGTGTGAGGATAATGTACAATTTAATACTCACTGATACATGTAAACATGCATTCATCGATAACAACATATTGACACTATATTCGTATAAGGCGATCATACTTGCACTAGAAAACAGGAGTGAAAAAAACAATAATATCCACCTCATTAAACTAAACATAATACAGATTATTTTAGAAAAAAGGTTTTAGTAAGAAAATATCAGATAAAAATGTAAATATCCAGGGTTTAATTCTATACAATAAATTGCCAAATGACATTAAAAAAAATAACTGGATCCAGATTTAATACAAAATTAAAAACATATCTTAGCAATAAATGTTTATATAATTTAGATGACCTGTAAATAATTAATTTAATGTATAAACTATGTATATACGTTGTAACCTTTTTAACTGTAATTCGGACAATGTCAGAAATTTGTGTACAAATCTATTGACAATATATTATTATTTATTTATTTATTATAAAGCTAGAATTCTTAACTCCACAAATCTTTAAACGTTTGAAAACGTTGCACTCTTATACCTCCGCCGCTATAACGTTGCACTTGACAGTTCGTGTGGCTTCGCGTAAGGTTGGCTACATCGTGGTTGCGACGTTGCCAGAGTGGCTAGTAAACAACAGCTGATTGTTCTCATTTCTATCGTGTCTAAGCCGCATACAGAAAGTGTACGTAAGTAGCGAACATCACTGAATAATAACTATTTCGTATTATTATTGTTAATTGAAAATAAGCGATATAAGCAGCTTTGGTATGGTCGGATACTCCTTTCTATGATAATAGGCATAAATGTGTCTACGTATGGCGTCTAATTGGAAAGCATCAATATTTGTGACTGGACGAGGCTTCTTTTTTTTCTTCCCTGGAGTTGATAGAAATACCTGTTGTGTTCCAGATGGTTCAGGAATTTTGTCCTCTTTCTCTTGCAGTTTCACTCCTTTGTGAACAACAGTTCTCGTGCTTAAATCAAGAGCTGCTGCAGTTCGTTGTACGGCTTTATCAGCAGGAATAGAGGGATTTCCGTGAAGCTTCACGTACTCCTTTTCCTGTTCAAAGAACTCCCGGGTTCTCCATAATAGTTCCAATGCCTGACTATTAAGTGGCACACCTCGGCGCAAAGGATTTTCACTTCGTGAATCATCACTCGGCGATCGGCGTCGTTTTTCCGACATTGTCGCACTTAAGTTTTGTTTAAATAAATAATATGAATGAAATATATATAAAATAGATAAATATAAATAAATAAATGTATAAACGAACAATAACAAAACTATCAAACAATAACCACAAATCTAAATAACAAATAACAATGAACAATATGTAGCTTGCAAAGAACAACTCGACGCTCTGCTAGAGATTCACAAACTGAAGCACATGGTTGGGAATAGTTACATCCGGCAACAGAGCCGATTCTAGATCCGGTTCCGCTTTGTCATCGACCATCCGGAATGCTGCCTTGTGATTGGCTTAGGAAGTCAAACGGTTGAAGCTTTTCATCTGTTTTTTCGCGAGTGTACCAACTTAAACGCTAGCTGTCAAGTGCAACGTTATAGCGGCGGGGGTATAAGGGCTACTGATAAAGTACAGTCTAAAATGTGCAATTGACTTAACATATTGTGAAAGTGTATTTTACAAGAATAATGCAAAGAATCAAAACTTGCCACTGATTTTATACTGGACTGCTTTTGTATTTGTAATAATTTCTCACATATTTTACATCATAATTTTGTGCATGTAGCAGCCAAGAGGGTAATAGTTTTGTTATTCGGTGAAAAACCAAACGCCTTTGCTTTCATACATTGAAGCACAAAATTACTAATACTAAGTTGAAAAAACACTTAATACTTCCAAAAAGTGGTGGAATCACACACAGTGAAGCAATTAATAAAATATACTTGATGAAAGTGGAGTCAACCTAAACACACTTGCTAGCTTCACTCACCTATTTATTTTGCAGAACATGTAAATGGTAGATAGGAAAATACGTAAATTCAAGACAAAAATGCATCAAGCAGGTCACCATACTTTCTAACGAAGCGGAAAAGACCAACTTCAGGAAATTCACATACCACCCAGGTCTCTTTCACAAATTCAGAAAATATTCAAGAATCTCATTAAAGCAAGAAAATCTGATCTCATACCTCAGGACAAAATGTCAGGAATCTACCGGATCCAATGTGAAAATTATGAAAAGGTGTACATTGGAAAAACGAAAAGGAACATAGGCACACACTTCAAGGAACACAGCATTGCATAAAGTTCAAACAAACCGACAAATCAGCAGTTGCTTTTCACTTCTGGACTCACAACCATGAAGCAGACACCAATATCCAGTTGCTGAAACCAGCCCAAAAACCCAAAGAGCTTAAAATATGGGAGAAGATTTACATAAAGAAGTTTGAAAACTGTATCATGAACTTCAATTTGCCAGAAGCAGGCAACCCTCTATTTAGTTTCATCCAGAGGACACCCTAGGCTTTCAACAATACAACCCGAGAGTTCATCCGAAAGTCAACATGCAGCTGATGACGTGAGCTCATGCTCACGATACATGTTCTGCAAAATAAATAGGTGAGTGAAACTAGTAAGTGTGTTTAGATTGACTCCACTTTCATCAAGTGTAATTTATCTACTTGTTTTTTATTCTTAAGAGTTTCATGAACTGTTGCTCATGTTATTAATTAGCATTGATTCACAGATATTGGTCTGAGTTTCTCTGTTTGAACAGTTGAGATGCTTGTAATTGTGGTTTAATGAACTTGAACTTAGGATGATATTGTAATGAAAAGAAGCTAGAAACAGTGATGTGTATTGAATTTATTTAAAGGTGAGTCAGAATTGTTACACTAACATCACTTAAGTTTACTCACTTAACATGTTTCGGGAAACGGTTGTTCCCATCCTCAGAAGTTAATTCGACTTAACTTCTGAGGATGGGAACAACCGTTTCCCGAAACATGTTAAGTGAGTAAACTTAAGTGATGTTAGTGTAACAATTCCGACTCACCTTTAAATAAATTGAACTTAGGATTTTATTCCCATGAGATGCTTAAGTTGAGTCTATTCTCAAATTTTTTGATCTCTGTTTTGTTAATCCTGAATACTGGTAGATTAATCTTTTCTTTGTCATGGTCCCCCTTCTACAAATAAGCCATTGTACGTTTAGTTCTTTACATTTCTGAAGTGTTCCTCAAGTCTGATGCCTATGTTTCTCCATTAGCTTATCCTACATGGGCTGCCACTTTGTTACTTTAGGTTATAACTGTCTTTTTGTGTGTGTGTGTTTGTGCTTTATTATCTTTGTGACAGGCGGAGCTTAATTTTAGCCGTTGTATCCCTTTAGGTCTACATGCCACTAAAGATTCCTTAATTTTTTCATATGATTGGCAAACATTAGCATTCTATTGCTTATATATTAATCTGATGTTGGTTTATTCCTCTTAGATTATCCAGAAAGCAACCTAATACCTCGTCCTTATGTAAAGATAGAGGCAAATGCTTTTTAGAATCTAGCAGTAAAGTCTTTCTGATTTTGTTGGTCTAGTGGGACTTATGGTTGCTTTCTGCAATATTTCTGCTAGAACCAATTGCCCTGTACCCTTGCTGCCATGCTTGCAGGTTTAACTATTAAACCTGTCTTTTGTTGATGCTCAGAAAATAATTTGGCTGCATCTCCTTCAGATTTCTGCTCATAAGTAAGAGACGGCGACCTGGTGTGTGAAGTCATAAGAAAGAGATGACACAATCTGGTGTGTGAAGTTTATCATTTATGTCGTGGCTATACAGAAGTCCTGGTAGTTTACAACTCAAAATTTTCTGAGAGAGCCACTGCAAGTTTTTTGACACACATTTTTCTAGTACCCTGTAATTTTGTCTCCACCTTGTGTTTATGGCAAGAATCTTTCACTTCTAATAAAATTTCAAATTGTTCATGTCATCATCGTTTATGGTTTAATATAGCAGTTTCATTGCTTGCAATTATGTTATCAGCACACCAAATGTTGAACAGCTGTCTCTTTTTGAATCACACCTTATCAAGATGTAAATTGTTACAAAATCTTTATGGTATACTTGTATCTATAATATTCAATCATATAAAATGCATATTGCAGCATTACATAAACTTATAATTTAACCTCAGTCCTCAAATGCAACATCTCCTTGGATTCTAATATTATTTGCTAAAACATGCAAAATATTATGAACATGGAAAAGAGAGAGCATACCTTGTTCAACATTATTCATACTGCAAAATTTAAATAATCACATCAACATAATGCTAACATACAGATGAAAGGAACACCTTACAATCAGAAACTGCTCTCAGAAGTACCAACTTTTAAGATCGATTATACCTAGTCATTGTTGCCTATCCTGCAAATTTTTATTGATTTAAATAGCTCTGACTAATGTAGAATTGCAAACAAGTAATTTTTTTTACTTAAAATTAAAAATGATTTTTTGCTATTTTGGCCACAAAACTGGTGATTCTATCCCACTGTGGACTGATGCCAAAATATATTATACGTAGCAGGAAATGTTAAAAAAGAAGAAAAAGAAAACCAAACAAAATCTCTAAAGCGCAAGTTTATTATCTCTGTTTAGCTGTAATGCTACATGTTGTGGTATTTGCAAAACTTAACAAATGAAAATAAATTAATATCTCTGCAATTACAATAACTATATAAGGCATTAAATGTGCCATCTTTTCCTGGGGTACTTGCAATGTATTTCCTCAAAACAGTGGTGGCTTCCACATCTTCTTGGTGTATGGAAAATATCAGTTTGCTGTATTTCTCCTCACAGTGTGTTTTTCAAGGTAACTGGAATACGTGTTTAAACTTGTTATGGTCTTCTACTGCTGGTACTACTGACATATCAGTATTTCTGGAAATGAAGACTCATCCATCACAGACAATTTAGGCTCTCAATTCTTTTGCTCGTGCAGATGCTCCTATTCTTCCAGAAATTGATATGATCACAGGACCAATCTCAATGGTGCTTTGGCTATATAATGCTGCTTGCAATCAAGGACTGTTGTGGTCACTTTCTTTAAGCCTAATCCATTGGGTGCATAAAAATAACTTTATCTATTAGCAACTTCCTATACTTTCATTTAAGGGAATGATGTAAATTAGCTCATATTTTGTAAACAGACTTTCCAAATTCTTGGGCACCTTTAAGGCTGGTTCACAACTGCCCGAGAACGGTAACCAGAATGGAAACGAGAACAGGAAGCAATGCACCATGCAAGATATTGGTTCACAACAGCCCGGTAACGAGAACGGGAATGCATATTGATCACAAAATGAAAGTCAATTTTGCGCATTGGGATTTCATTTGTTTATAACTGACCAATGACAGTTTTTCACCTACTTCCAATTTAGCCAAACCAACTTCAAAATTCGATATAGAGTAAACATTATCTAAATGCATATCCATTACATTTCCGATCCCTCTACTTATGCCAAGTTTTCATTCTTTATTTAATGGCATACATTAAAATTGTTTATTGTTCTTTTTTCATTTCCATCGGTTTTAGCTGTTCTTTGTAGCTTTTGCCATTGTTATTTAGGTAATAGCCAGTTCTGAGTTGCATATAAACAAACTACAAATGATCCCTTCACCAGAGGAACCAACGTTGATTAGATTTGCAGGTGTCGGGATGAGGTTAGGAAGCACATTTACTACTAATTCCTTCCAGTTTCATGTTTCCAGCTTGCAACTGTAGAGAGCACTAGTGTCTGTTTCATGTCACGGCTGCCTAAATAACCTCTAGAGTGAAGAGTCTTTTATGCACAATAGGGATCTAATATGCCGTGCTCGGGAACGAGAACGAGAAAGTTAAAAGTTGGGCAACTCTTCTTTCCCGTTCCCAGGGCCTGGGAAGGCTTCCGGTCAGTTGTGAATATTCCCATTTGAATACACGTATTTCAACTTTCTCATTCTCGTTGGTTGTGAACCCGCCTTTACTTGAATTTACCAACTGCTGGGGCTAATTTTCCTAAATCCATCAGCATTGGCCATAAACAGAACAGTTACACTTTGCTTGCTGAATTTCCCACCATGACCCCCTTAAAAACAAAGTTTTGCTTGGAAGAATCTTATAACACTGCCCGGTTTCATTAACATTATAAATGTTCCTTCCTCATTGACGCTTGTACTTTTTCCAAACAGTTGATTATACACAATATTGTGAGGATCCATGAACTGGAACCATTACAGGTAGTAAAATTGGCAATGCCAACCTTATAGCAAACTGAAGAGCCTTTTTTCTTTTGGACTATGGCACCATCAATTGGAATTTCTATTGGTCTTGTAAAATCATAATACTCTGTTGCAAGTTTATCCATTCTTATTATGGTTGATCTGCATGCTTATTTCCATTTTTTATATATAACACTGCTATGTTTTGCATTATGTTAACTGAATACATGTTCTGGCATATGAAGCAATATGTCATAGTGCATTTTCTGTTTTTTTTTTTTTTTTTTTCCTTTCTATGTTACCCCTAAGAATCATGCAAAACTACAGAAATTAAGTATCACAGTGTTTTTCATACCACAGTGTTGAATCACCAGCCGAGTGCATGCATTATTATGTGTTTTCAGTTAGCGAGTTTGGGAGTGCAACTGGTGAGTACAAAAACTTGGGCTGACACATACAAGTCACTGGAATGGGAGAAACGGAAATTTCCATCGAAAGTAATGTGGTCTGGTAATGGAAATGTTCTGCAAATTCTATAAACATGTATGCAAGCATGGAGATATAGGTTCGAAAATCAATGCTTGCAACTGAGAAGAAACACAATTGGCAGGAAATATGTTGAGTTAATGGTAGGAGTGATACTTTGGTTGGTGTGGGATAAAAGATAGGACTACAGAAATGACATAAATTGTGGAAACATGAAAACAGTGTTCTACTATATCTTTTGACAATCAAAAATAAATGGATGTTATGAGAGATTGCAGCAGTAGGATCATTTTCTTTTCTGTTTTGCTTAGTAGTTGGATTGCCAAATCTCAAAACCTAAAGTAAAGCATTACATCTCTTCAAAGACATGCTTGCTCAAATAATTTGGATGTCCTTTACAATGTTTATAAGAAACATCAATATTTTATGATGTGATTTGAAAATGCTGCATAGAAACATTAGGCCAGATAATGGTAGAGTTCTCTTAATCAGTTTTTGTAAGATATAAATGTTGGTTCTTGAAGTTTGCTTTCAATTGTTCCAGCTTTTTATTTATATTCTCTCTGTCTGTTATCTCATCTGTAAAATTAAATTTTCAGATTTCATTGGAATCAGGATTATTATTCCAAATGGAACTAGGGCTTAAACAGACTGGCATTGTTTT
This sequence comes from Deroplatys truncata, assembly GCA_030765065.1. Lineage (NCBI taxonomy): Eukaryota > Metazoa > Arthropoda > Insecta > Mantodea > Mantidae > Deroplatys > Deroplatys truncata. Next base: position 1,359,525 of record CM060976.1, read on the forward strand.
TGCTATTGTGTTTTTGGGCAATTTGGCAAGTTTGTCTACCACAACCTTATGATTCGGAATTCTAGATGAAACATTTGCCTTTTCCATGAAATAAATCAGATAGTTCATCTTCATCTCAAGTTTTCAAAAGCATAATCCAGAAAAGGAGCACACACAGATAACTACATTAAAACAACAAGTTTCAACCTCAAGGAAGCTGTCTTCAATAGCATGGCACATAGACTTGTTAGTGTATCATTAAGCTGCACAGAATATACCAAGGAATAATCTAAGCAGCAGAACCAAATTATTGACAAATAGACATACATAAAACAGATCACTACTTTATTTATACAACCAAAAACTAAGAAATTCAGATTTCATCCATGAGCTCACCATATATATTCAAAGATGGTATTACCCTAGCGCCCTACAATAAATACTGTGTGAAGAACCTCGTCTGTACAAGCAATAGGGAAAAAAACACATGGAAAAGAAATCAGGCATCAACAAAATAGAATGTTCAAACTGTAACAAAATTTACATGGTTAATACAAGAAATTTGGTCACACGATTTAAAGAGCATTTGAGGAATATCAAATATAAACTAGTAGACAAGTCAGCAGTTTCATCAAATTGAAGAAAAAATGTTTTTGTTAAAACTGACTGAAAAGCTTAGTGAATTGGGAAAAATAGGAACTTCACCCAAGAAATAATGGTGGTAAGTGAAGGTGCATGAAACATTTTACAACTTTTCCAAACTGAGTATTTTAAGTTTTCAGCATCTTGCAAGGATATAACATGAAGATTTTCAAGAAAATTCTACACCACAGACTAACCTTCAAATTTTTGTATTTTCTCAAGAGTGGCTTTAAGTATTTTTATTCAGATATCATTAGTATAAGATAAAAAGTTTACCTTAAATTTTCTATGAATAGCATATAATGTCCTTTTCATACTGATTGATTTGTATAACCAGGGAATCCTAAGATAAATGCTGAAGCTTACTTCAGGAAAAATGTAGAGCACATTAAAATACAAATATTTTCTAACATTAGCCATTTCTGAAATATTCATATTGCACATTTGCACTTTCCCATTCACGTCATCTGGACCTACTTGAATTGTTCATTTTTCTATCCATTACCAGAGTCCTTCCTGTTACCATGACTTATTGCTAAGTTTGAAACCATAATGAACATGGCAAATGGCAAAATAAACATAATATGGATAGATGAATCACTTTTTATATGGATACTAATATACAGAGTGAACCAGAACTTCACTGACAAACTTTCAGAGGTTACTCAGGGATACTTTGAGTATTTTGGTATAAGGAGACCATGGTCTCCAGTGGCTCGTTACAAGGTAATTGCATTTTGTTTGGTTTCTTGCCCACCGATTAGTTCAGTATCTGTACTGCACTGAAAATACTGCACAACAGATGGTATGCACTTGTATATACTGGCGTTATGTGTCTTGTTTGTAAACAAATTGTTTCTATTCGCTCATGGTACCTGCTGTTGACAACAACAATGCCCTGTTTAACTTGTTGCCCTCAAGTTTGCATTCATTACTGCTCGGTTTTGTCTAAGGTTTTGTTTTACCAGCAGTGTTGTGCGTTAACTGTGATACACAGCAGCATGGATAAGTTTACTAATGAAGAGTTGGCCGTTAAGCACCTCATGTTTGGGTTCACTGAATGCAATAAAAGAGCAGCACAATGCTATGCTGAGCTGTTCCCGTATCGACGGCAACCACATCACAGTACATTTACATCTGTACATAGGCACCTAAGAGAAACTGGATCATTCCATTTTGGAATGGATGATACTGCTTGCGAGGTATGCCAGAATACCTGAGCTGGAAGGGAATGCGATACATGTGATTGGTGAGAATCCTGCCGATAGTACTTGATGCATTGCACAAGCTATAAACACAATCCAATCAACTGTTTTGAGAGTCGTACATGAACAGCAATTGCATCCATATCATCCACAGAAGGTGCAGTCATTGCAGCCAGTGGACTCCCCATTTTGAGTGGAGTTTGCAAATTGGTTCCTACAGCAATGTCCAGAAAACTACAATTTTCCTGCTTTGGTGCTGTTTACAGATGAGGCCAAGTTTACAAGAGAGGGCATGTTCAACAGTAGGAATAGCTATGTATGGGATTACGAAAATCCATACGCATTGGTGTGTCGGTCCTGTCAATGGCAGTTTGCTGTGAATGTATAGGCTGGTATTGTCAAGGATTTTGTGGTTGGACCTTACATACTTTCTGATACACTGAACGGAGTGTTCCCACAGTTCCTAGATGTGCCACTGAGCTTATGATAGCCTAGGGTGTCCTCTGGTGGCCTATGGATGAAACTAAATAGAGGGTTGTCTGCTTCTGGCAAATTGAAGTTATATATAGATATATATGGAAGTCCTTTATTTTTTTCTACCAGTTCTGTAGAATTGTTTGTGCCTAAGCTTTCACACTTTTTGTTACCCCTTCCTTCCTTCCTTCCTTCCTTTCTTCTTTTTCTGGTATGAAGTTGCTAATCTTCACTACTTGGTTAGTATGTTCAATACAATTCTTGAGAATATCTTCCTTGACTTCAGTGTACTTGCTTTTCAATAAATATTGCATTCTTTCAGTGTATTCCTCTATATCTAAAATTTCTGTTTCTCTTGTCTACCTTTTGTAACCATCCCTTTATCATTTAAGGATTTTATTACTTTCCTAAGACGGTCCTTCCTAACCTCATTTTCAGCAATCTTTTCTAGTGTCTTCTCACTTTTCATACATATAACAATCTATTTGTTTATTTCCCAGTCCTATTGTAGCTACTTCCAAATCACAACAATCATTTACTAGGCTGGAGAAGCTTACATACATTTTAAGTTCTTTATTTTAAGAATTTCACTTCCTTATTAGCTAAGTTTACTTTCAACAGATTCACAACATTTATGTTTGTGGTTTGTTCATAACTTGCACATTCTTCAATCTTGTTGTTCAGACATGCAACCTTTAGCTTATTTTTCTGGTTCTTAATTTTCTTATACGTGTTAAAATTGATATGCCCAAATGATTTCATTTCAAAGTCGTCCCAGGCATGGTTTCCCATTTCATTCACCAGCTGGTTCACAATACCGAGAACGTTAAACAGAATGAGAACGATAAACTTAAAATAGATGAGTGTTTACAATCAACAGGAAGCCTTCCAGATCCTGGGAACGGGAAAGAAGACTTGGCCAAGTTTTAACATTCTCGTTTTCAGGCATGGTATGTTAGATCCATATATTGCATATTAGACAATTCACTGTAGAAATTATTAGAGGTGGAGCTCTCTCTAGTCCCAAGCTGAGAATGTGAAACTGCAAGAAATTTTAGCAAATTTGTAACCTGACCACGTCCTGAACACAGATTGTGGCTCCTACAAATCTAGTGAGTGTGTTGATTCTTGTAGCAAAAGCATCATCTATAGTTTATTTATATGCAACTCAAAACTGGCTGTTGCCTTGAAAACAATAGCAAAAATTACAAAGAACAGCAACAACTGGTAGGAATTAACAAAGAACAACAAACATAAATACTACTAATACAGAAATGAAGCTGGTACAACTAAAGGAATTGGAAATACTAATGGATATGCATTTTGAAAAATTTTACTCTTTGGAACTTTTGACATTGGTTGGTTGAATTGGAAGCAGGTGAAAACGTATCATTGGTTCAATCAAATGAAATCCTAATGTGCAAAATCAACTTTTCACTTAAATATTGTTATGGCCATCAATATGCATTCCTGTTCTTATTACCAGGCTATTGTGAATCAAAACGTTATATGCCTTTTTGGTTTCCATCCTTGGGTTATTTTGAACCAGGCCTTAAGTGTAATCTGTACTTCCTGGGCACAATTTATTTGCTTCTTTATTGTTGTTAACCTTCACTGTTTTCCTCATGAATTTTGGTATCACATTCCTCTATAAGCTTTCACTTAAAAACTTCATGTTGCCCATTGCATATCGTCTTTTTGGATTCAACTTGAGAAATATTTTTATTTTGATCCTTGACTCATTGTCAGCCGACACGTCACTCTGAGCTTCACTTACCTTAAAATTATGTAGAACTAATGAGGTCCAGTAGTCGACAAGGAGCTGATGATGCAGGCAGTGGCCTGGGGAACTATTTCTATATAATTTGAATGTAAATGAAGCTCAAAGTGATGTATTGGCTCTACGTAATTTCAGTGTAACATAACATCTCAATGTGTAGACCCTATAGTGAGCTAGACCGGCTTAAAAGAAGCTAGTCTACTCTAGGATGTAGATTACGCCATAAATACATAATTACATTGTGTACTTGTATGTAATTAAATTGTAGTTCTTATGTAGAGTATGTTAGTGCTAAAAATTTGTAAAATAATATTATTTATACTTAATGTATTTATAAAATTCAGTAACATTTTATAGTCGGTTACTTTTGTTTTTAATGAAAGAAATTCTCCTCTGTATAGAAGGTGTGAGTGATGAGATATCTTTTCAATGCTAACTTGAATTTATTTTTATTAGCTTTCAGTTCCTTAATATATGATGGAAGTGAATTGAATAACACTATACCGTTGTAGTAAGCCCCTTTTTGGAATACTTGTAGGTTATTGCTTGGCCTGTGTAAGTCCTGCCCATTTCTGGTTTGTTTGCTGTGTGTGTCTGAATTTTTTATGAACACTTCTGGGTGGTCAAACACGGTTAAAAGTACAGCTAAAATATACTCACAGTCTATTGGTAGAATTCCAAATGTTTTGAATAGTGGTTTACAGTTGATTTCTTTACACCTGCCATTATTCTTATTACTTTTTTTGCAAAAGAAATATTTTTTTTTGCATCTACTGAATTTCCCCAAAATGTTATTCCATAAGTCATAATTGAATGAAAATAAGCACAATATACTGTTTAAGGATGCTTTTATTTGTAAAATGAGTTAATGATCTAATTGCAAAACATGACAAGCTTAGTTTCGGTAGGCTGTGGTCAATATGGTCTTTCCAATTCATATTATGATCATATTATTAAGACCAAGAAATTTTATTCTACAAGTTTCAGTAATTTCATTGCCTTCATGTTCAATTCTTATTTCTGCAATACTTTTATTTTTTGTGCGAAAATTGATATACTTAGTTTTTTCAAATACGTGAATTTTGTTACTATCGAACCAATTATTTAGCACACTGAAAATACTGTTGGATGATGTGTTCTTTAATTATAATACTTCTATCATCTGCAAAGAGAACTGGGTGAGCATGTTCATTTATTACTCTGGGGAGGTATTGACATATATTAGAAACAATAATGGACCCAAAATCGAACCTTGTGGAACACCATGCTTTATTTCTGACCATTTGGAATACATTTGGGAATTATCTGCAGTATTTATTATGACCTTTTGATGTCTGTTTGATAGGTAAGATGCAATCCATTGATATGTTTTATTCTTAATGCCATAATATGATAATTTTGATAAGAGTATGTTATGATTTACACAGTCGAATACATTTGATAGGTCACAGAATATTCCTAGTGTGTTACATTTATTATCAAGTGATTTCAACATTTCATTCGTTAAGTTGAAAGTGGCATCATTGGTTGACATGTTTTTCCTAAATCCAAACTGGTTCTTTGCTAAAATATTATTTTTAATTAAGTGGTGACATATTCATTTTAACATAAGTTTTTCAAATACTTTGGAGAAAGCAGTTAGTAATGAAACTGGTCTATAGTTTGACCGTTGTGACTTTTACCCTTTCTTGTGTAGTGGTTTAACTATAGAATATTTTAGCCTGTCAGGAAAAGTCCCTGTTACAAAGGAGAAGTTACATATATGACTTAAAGGTTTGCTAATTTTGTCGGTGCATAGTTTTAATATCTTAGTAGTTATTTCGTCATAACCCAATGAATGCTTACTTTTGAGAGATTTTATTGTTTTATTTACTTCTGTTGTGCTTGTGGGTACTACTACTTCTATACAAGTAGGCTGTTCTAAGCTTGCTTTTTTCAAATATGAAATAGGGTCCTCCACATGTTGTTTGGACTGTAATAGTAAATTTTCTGCTAACTGAATATAATACTCATTAAATAATGTTGCTATTTCTTGTGGTTCTTTTGTGGTGATATGATTACTGTAATTTCTTTTATTTCATTTTTTGTGTAATGTTGACAGTCTCTCTCTCTCTCTTTTTATATATAATTTTCCATATTGTATTAGGCTTGTTATTTGAGGACTCTATCTGCTTTTCATAGCAGAGTTTTTTTTAGCTATGTTTATAACCTTTTTTAAAGTTTTATAATATTCTTTATAGTGTTGTCTATGTTTCTCACAGTTGCTTTCTCTAGTAGCCATGTAGAGTTCTCTTTTGTGTTTGCAGGATGTCTTAATACCTTGTGTTAACCAGCCCTTTCTAGGTGTGTGAATAATTTTCTTTACATGAGATGAAAAACTTGATTTATGAATCCTTATGAAAGTATTTAGAAAGGAGTTAAACTTGTCATTCATATTGTTCTTTTTGTATATTTCTTCCCAGGTTTGTTCTGAAAGCTGGTGATTAAAGAATTTTATGCTCTCGCTGTTAATGACTCAGTAGTTGGATACATGATTTGTTATTTTGGATTGGGGAATGTTATAATTGATTTTAAGCAACTGTCCATCATGGTCTGAAAGCCCATTAATTAAGGGTTGGATTTTATGTTACTCATTTTTAGACATATCTATGAAAATAATATCAATAGCTGTTTTGGAATTTTTTTGAATTCTAGTTGGAAAGTTGACTGTATGCATAAGGTTGTATGTTCTTAATAATGAACAAATTTGTTCCTTTTGGTTGCTGTCTTTAATGAAGACTATATTTGTCACCACAAAGTATAAATTTAATTTTAGGCTTGAATAGATATTTTAGAGCAGCATCCAGATTGTATAGGAATTTTTCAAAATTGTCAGCTGGGGCTCTGTATACTGTTAATATAATTAGTTCATTGTCTGGCTTTTTTATATGAACCATGCAACACTCAACTGTGTGTTCTGTGTAGTATTTATCCAGATCAATATTGTCAAACTCTGTTTTTCTTAATCAAGATACTCACACCTCCTTTAGAGAGTTTTTTTTCTACAGTAATATGCTGCTCTGTTATAGCCTTCCATTGAGATATGTAATATTTCCTGTTTGTCCATGTGATGTTCCGTTATGCAAAAGATATCTGGGTTTTTATTTTCATTTTTTAAACTAATTAATAACTCAGAGATTTTATTTCTTAAACTTTAAATATTTTGATGAAATACTGTTATAGAGTAATGTCCTTTTGTTGATTGTGTGCAATATTTTTTCTAATTTCTCTGTTTCAATTACTTGTAATGTCCTTCCATATCTCTTATTTAGCCTAAAAAATGGGAGACTCTACTGTTAACAATTACTGGAATTACACATGGATGTACATGAAATGCTCTCAGCAATGAGGTGCATCAGCATATCCTTGCATGAGCGCATAAATGGAATCCATGTGTAGTATAACCATTCCTCTCAATGGAAGATACATCTATAATTCTAATGTGGCCTGTTCCCTCTCTACCAAGACACTGATCAAGTCTTTGATTAACCGCCCTCATCTTCTTGTTAATCCAAGGCTTGTCATGCCTCCAGAAGAGATTCACAAAGCTCACATTTGTGAGACGACTGGCATCAGCAATGTGGTTTATATCCATCTCAATTGAATAATTGAGATTCCTATCCAAACTATTTCCAGGTCTCCCCACTACTACCACATGATCTTCTTTATTGAGATCCTTTGACATGTCTGCAAGATACCCCACCACATGGCTAAGACCAGCATTGGGATTGAAAACACTGCTAACAGTATATTCCTCACCCAATTTCACCTGGAGTCTTTCTCTGATGCCCCTACTTCCTAAAATTAAAACCCTACATTTAGCATCAGAGGACCTCCTTCCTGGCTTGGGTTTGAGAATAGACCCCGTCCCCGGAAGTGACGTGGCAGACACTCCTTCCGGCAAAGCCAGGGAAGACCCCACCTCTGGCACTGCCAAAGCTGAAAATCTGTTTTTCAACTCCAACTCGGGAACTTTGTCACGAGGACACTCAAAACTTCTACGCCTACGGTTAGGATTGGTATAGACATGAAATTCCGGTGATTTAATTTTATTTTTACTATTCAATTTCTAATCTTGCTAGCTCCAATTCCATTAGAATGGTATTCTCCTGACTTAATACTAAAGCCTTGAATCAAAGAGAAGAAAGTGATACCGGAAAGCTGGAAAGTGAGCATTATTGTACCATTGTATAAAGGAAAGGGAGATACAAATAATCCAAGCAACTACAGAGGAATTAGTTTATTATCTATATTAGGCAAGATATACACTGGTATATTAGCTAGAAGATTATACGAGTGGGTAGAGAGGGAAGATAAGTTATCAGAATACCAAACAGGTTTTAGGAGAGGAAAAAGAACAATAGATAACATAATGATAATTCAAACTATAGTAAACAAATATTTAAGAAATAAAAGGGGTAGGGTATACATATTTTTTGCAGACTTCGAGAAGGCTTTTGATACTATAAACAGAGAGGCTTTGGCATATAAATTGAGGAACAAAGGAGTCAGCACTGCATTCATCGAGGGGGTACAAAAATTGTATGAAGGAATTAAATTTTGTGTAAAATGTGGAAGAAATAGTACTACTGATTATATTCAGCAAAATTTAGGTCTGAGGCAAGGTTGTAAACTTAGTCCAATATTATTTAACTTATTTATAGATGATATTTTAGATAGAATAATGAAAAGTAATAAACACTGCCCAGTCATAGGGAACAAGGAAATACCAGGGTTACTATTTGCAGATGATCTAGTAGCTGGGGCAGTAACAGTGATAGGGTTGCAACATGCTATTAATGAAATTGCAAAATTTAGTATGGAATGGGGGCTAAAGGTGAATATAAAAAAGTCCAAGATAATAGTGTTCAAGAAAGGATCAAAATTGAAAAGAGAGGAAAGATGGTATATAAATGGAGAGCAAATAGAGGTGGTAAAAGAATTTGATTACTTGGGCATTAGATTCTCAAGCAACGGGAAGTGGGAAGCACAAGCTAAATATGCACAATTGAAAGGAAAGCTAGCGATGAAAGCTGTTAGAGTTTGCTTGTGCAAAACACCCACGCTAACAATGAACTGGTTGGAAAGGCTATATGAAGCTGTAGTAGAGTCAAAAATGTTATATGGAATAGAAATATGGGGGGTGGCAAAGGGATGGATTAAGATTGATATAGTCCATAGAATGTTTTGTAAAGAAGTTTTGGGTTTACCCAAGAGTTCACCAAGGGGCGTGGCACTGGCAGAGCTAGGAAGGGTAGGGAGAAAAGGTATAATAGTGGAAAGAATATTGAAGTATTGGTATAGATGTTTAAATTTAGAAGATAATAATATATTAAAAGAATGTATACAGTTTCAAAAAGCTGTCCTAGGAGAAGAGTGCTGGTTAGGGGAGATGGGAAATGTCCTAAAAGAAATTGGCATGAGGAATATTCTCCTATTAGATAAATATAATAACAGTGGGTTTTGGAAAGAAGTGAGATTGAGGGTGGAAGATATCGAGAAACAAGAGATATGGGCTAGTTTTGAGGATAAAAGGTCATTGATTTTGTATAAATCAGTTAAAAGAGATTGGGGAAGGGAGAAGTATGTAGATATATGTAATCAATTTGGTAGAATAGGTCTTGCGTGGATGCGCACAGGAGTAGTATTTTTAAAAAGGAATGGATATAATGGTTTGGGGAGATGTATTATGTGTGATGAATCGGGTAGTACTTATCATTGTCTAATAGAATGTGATAAGGTTAAAAGGTGGAGAGAGGTTATATGGAATAAAAAATGGGACAAGTTAAACAAAGAAGCAGTAGCATTAAGAATGTTGGGAAGCACAAAAGTAGAAATAATTAAAATGATGGGGACATTTTTAGGCAACACAAGGGATAAGTGGATAAGGAGCTTAAGAAAGGTACAGCTGAACGAGCATAGTCTGTAAAGTGGAGAGATGGTATAGTAGCTTTATCCCAATATATACAGCCTAGGGGCTAAATATGGGGGAGCTAGAAAACTGGTGCACTAGACATAAGTTTTAGATGTAAGCTTTATTTGTATTATTGTAATAATGATGAAAATAAATATTACTATTACTAAAGCCTTACATCTACAAAGTTCACACTTTCACTATTAGTACTTGCACAGTCCCAATGAAACCACAATTTACACTGAACACAAAAAACACCTTGCTTCACGATCCACACTTCCCCGTCAGATCACACGCTTTTTTCACTCATAATCGCAGCACTTTGCTTACGTCACTTCTTAAACCACTAGCATCACAGCAAACACTTCACTTCTTAACTCACTAATAATATGAGAAACACTTATGTCACTTCTTAAATCACTAGCAATGTACCAAAACGGTTATTTAACCTTTTATACCACTAGTAATACACTATATAATTTCCTGTTTAAGTATAATCGCAAGCTACTAAGCGTCTTAAGTCAGAAAAAAATGCAAAATAGTTTGTGAACACAAAGAAATCAATTCAATATGGTGGACGTAAACATAAGTGTATTAAGTTTGCTTCACTGTAGTTATTCCAATCAATGCTTTTTAATTATAAACGTTTATGTAACATTTTCCACAAAACTCTATAATCATGTTTTAATTTTTTTGCTAGATATCCTGTTGTGATGGCACCTTCAGCATTTTAGGGATGCTGTGACTTCAACTCTGACACCATCACATTACTAAGTTAGCCTGGGGGGGACTCTCACTTTCTGGCAGAGCTAGACTTGGCAGGAAGAGAGTGGCACTTTTAACTGTGAAACCCCATTTAAAGTGGGTGTTTTTTTTTTTTTATACGGTTTATTGACCGTTAGACTGTTTTACAACATTGCAATTGGTCTTGTCAAGTACCTAAATTTGTCATCACATTACAATAGTTATTACAATAAATTATGCAGTGATATTAAACAACAATTCACTGTTTTACAACATTGCAATTAATTACAGTTTTAGAAACTGAACATATTTACAATATAAATGTTACAATAAAGAGTCAAATGACAAAGAATCCAACCAGGCATGTCACAAAGAGCAGGGAGAGAGCTATTGAAAGTCTCTCTCTCTATATACATGTAGATGGTGCTAAGCCAGCACTTCACTAGTGCTGAAGTAAGCATTGGTAAACATTCCCAAAAGAAGTCAGCAGCTACCAGAACAATTAGGCAGCCATTCCCCTTGAATCGCGTGTTGCTTTCTTGCTTACATATGCATCTGGGAAACTACATGCATAATTTCTAAAGCCAAATTCATTGTTTCTAAAATCACATCCATAACAGTGTTCTCTAAGTCAGCATCATCCTCCGTGGTCTAGGGGTACCATGCTAGCCTTTAATTCCCAAGGTTGCAGGTTCAAACCCGGCAATGGGCGATGGATTTTTTTGGAGGTAAAAATCCTAAACATCAATTTCTTCGGAAGGGAAGTAAAGCCAAGTGTCCCATGTCGATTTATGACACGATAAAGAACCTTAAGCCTGATAAGAAGCCTCTGGGCAAAGTTTCTGTCCTTCATGCCCAATGTAGAATGGCACACTAAGAACCATAGTAATTATAGTGTGTCTATAAATAAAACTGAATTTTTCTAAGTCAGTGTCAGCCAACACCTAAAGTATCTGATGTCAGAGAACATGTCTGCCTTGCTTCCTCTTAAGTAACATAGATAAGGGCCTTGAAATTTTGTGAATCTATTCTTGCAATTTTTTAAAAAAGAAAGATGCAAGAAGGAGAATGAACTGATAGTCAATTCCTGTGCATTTGCAATCAACCAACCAACCAACGGTAACAAAACATAATTTCATCATTTTGAAACTTTTTGTGCTCCATTTTGCAAGAAATACGTATTGGATTTTTATTTCTGTGTGCAAACCCATTAGGAAGTGCATATTTAAATATTAGATGTGGTAACTCCAAACTTTCTGCTGTTCTAGCCAGGTAAATGCTTCGTTTGAAAACACTTAGAACTTGATGTTTTTTAATGGTCTAGTAAATTTCTTTCCCATAAAGGAATTTACATTATGAGGGCTGAACCTTTCCTGAAAGTATAACAACTTCAAACTTCCTCAGGCTTTGAGCCAGGTAAATGGTTCGTTTCAAATGGACATTTTCACATCACTCCTATGGCACTAGATCAGACTTCTATTTCCATCAGTTTATCCTGAAGATGAAGATGATGAACATTTTCAAAATGTTTGTTTCAAGCCAACTATTTACCTGGTTAGAAGCCCAAGAAAATTTAAGTTACTATGCCACCAAGAAAACTTTAGCTCTTATTTTATTAGATGTGATGTTTTAAATCTAGTTATGGAAACTGAAATTTATATTATTACATAGAGTGCTAGTGTTGGCTAATCAGTGAGTACCTATCAGCATAGTACAGCTCTGAACATTGGTAAACACACACTTTACATCAGATGTGCACAGAACCAAATAAATGATGGATTCTTATATGGACAAAGTTTCCAACATGCACTGATGATGTCATACTCCAACAAGTGCACTCATATTCCTATGACTGGCAGCACAGCATAAACTCAGGTTGCATTAGGAAATCTGGCACCGTATTGGAAATATATCCTATGGATGGGGTGCAGACAGTTGAGTGAGCTATCCCACAAATCTTATAAAAATGAGTTTATGACATCTTGGTGGTGGATGTCTGTAACCTACGCAATTGTGCGATAGTGCATACATGTGTAATGGCCAGGGTTAGGAAGTTCATGCATTTGCATATTTTTTTCAAAGTATGTTATTGATATGCTGATAAATTATTTTCTAGTGCTTTGAGTGATTTTTATTGGGCATATAATTGCATATTTATGCTGTTTTAAGTAACTGCATCATATTTAGTAATTAGCATGTTTATTTGGCATATTTTAGCACTTAAACAGGAAATATTTTTTAAAATGAGTTATTTTGGTTAAATGGTCAACTTGTTTTTCTGTGAACTGATGCTAACAAAAGGATCTCATTTCACCCTCTGTCAATGTCACTGATGCAAGTGATTCATGATCATTAATCACGTGAAGAGTGAGTGATGCAATGCTGGTAAGAATCATGTAATGGCTTGCCTTTAAGATAGGGAAATCCCTGTTGTACTGGGGAATAAATTAAGCAATAAGGCAGTGTGTTGATCGAGCAGCCACTACAGCCAGTTTGTTTGTGAAATTGACAAGGTGGTATGAATACATATGAATGCCAAAGGTGAAACGAAGTAATGCGAGCGGACTTAAGAGTTTACAAAGTGAATTTTCTAGTGACCTTATTAGTACAGATACTGTACTGCCTTATACTGTAAGGCATGTGAAAAAGATATTGGGAGTGAAAAATGGTTTTAGGTGACAGAAGTGAAAGTGTATAAATGTCTACTAGTCAAATGTATAGGAGTTAACACAATTTTCATATGACCTTTGTGAAGCATTCCTTCAGCTGACATACCTTTATGGAAAATAAATAACCTAATTTTGTGTAATTTTTTTTTTAGAAAAGTACACCAAACAACATGTGCCTAATCAAAGTACCTTACATAAAACATACATCCCTTGTTGTTACAATGTAATGTCTACCTTGCAAACTAAGTTAGCAAATGAGTTTCTCTGGATCTCAATAGATGAAATAACTGATGTAGAAGGATGTTTCATTGCGAATGTAATAGTGGGTGTTCTAAATCAGCAAGAGGCAGGTGCCCTAATGTTAACTTGCTCTCAGTTAGACGTAAGGGATAAATTGCCTTACTTGCACCGGAATTAGCGACTGAAGTCTTAGATGTCCAACAGATGTCCCTGGGTGTCCTACAGATGGCACTGTATCTCATTCTCTATATGATCAAAGCAGGGAAAACACTAAGAGAAATTCTTGCTAAGAGCATTCATTTAACTTGTCTTATTCATACCCTTCATCGCGTTGCAGAAACAATTAGGTTATTTTTCCTAAAGTAGATAAGTTAATCTCCAATGTGAAAAAAGTGTTTCTTAAATCTGCATCTAGGATCCAGCTGTTCAAAAAGATGGCGCCTAATATTCCACTACCACCTGAACCTGTTTTAACTTGTTGGGGGAGTTGGATAACAGCTGCATTGTATTATGCTAAACATTTAGCGTCAGTCAGAAGAGTTATTAATTCATTACAATCAGATGATGCTATTTCAATTCATATAGCACAGAATGTTCTCTCAGATAAAGAGCTTGAAGGAAATCTTGCCTTTTTCCAATATGCCTGCAGCAATTAAATCCCTGGAAACAACAGGTCTTCCCTTAAACCAGTCATTAAATGTACTTGATTCTACCATTTCTGGTTTGGTGTCCATTCCGGGTAAAATAAAAGACAAAGTAATCTATGTTCTTTTAAGAAACCCTGCGTATAAACAAATCTCCAAAATACGAGACATTCTTGGAGGAAAGCTCTTAGGGATACCTGAAGACTTGTCTCTTTCTGTGGAACAACTATCAACTTTTAAGTATGCACCAATATCCTCATGTGACGTTGAAACAAGTTTTTCAAGATAAAAAAGTATATTGAGAGACAACAGACGAATATATACCATGGAAAGTCTCTGTTATGCAATAGTGGTAAATTGTAATTCATCCCTCAATTTGGATGTGGAGTCATTGCATCTACTACTCAGCAATAAATGTAAGTTTGTCTTTAAATATAATCATTTTTAGGGCATATTTTGCACATTTTAAGGGCATATTTGCATGCATATTACAAGAGTTTTTGGAGCATGAACTTCCTAACCCTGGTAATGGGCATCTTCAAATATGATGCACCTGAAGCACTAGTCAATGTTTAGTAAGAGAGTGCCATTTATTCTAAAAGGTTTGACATAAGACAAGCAACAGTTGTGAGTTACTGACACATCTCCTTTTCTGATGTTGAAGAGTGAAAAAAATGGAGATTTGCAAGAAAATGCCTGATTGGAGATAAAAACATCGAGCACAGGTCTTAAATGTCTAGTCTAATGAAGGATGTCCCATTGCTGAAATTCATTTGCATTACATATGGTCATACATACCAGCCATATATCATCCCATTTTTAATACAGTTGAGGTTCTTATACATAATTCACTTCTACGTTTTTTGCAGATATATATTTTCTCTTCAATATGTCATATTTTTCTGGTCCCCATGCACAAAATACATTAATGTACTTATTCATTTATGTATATGTTATGTTTGTACTGTGTTAAGTTATATTTAAAGTAATTGAAAGTATTTCCTGTAGTTAAGTTTTTACATCACTTTCTGTTGAATATATCCACCACATTTCAGGGTGCTTACACATATGCTCTGTGAACATCACTTGTCATCCAAATTGCCGGACCCTCTTCAAAAATGGTATCTAGCATATGTATCAAGTTTCATAGAAAGTAATTCAGCCATTTTTTAATGGAAATGCAAACTGCTCAACATGTACTCACAGATGCACAAATTAGCTTTGGGTTGGATGCATGACATTTATAGACACAACAATATTGCAAAAACTTGCATGTTAAGAATTATTTTATTTCTCTTTTATCATACCCAAATGTGAATGGAAAAATACTTTTTACAAAACTTTTACAAAGATCTCTTTTTCCACTTTCAGAACGAATGTGATCTCCCTCTTCACCCTCACTCCTCTCCTTCCCTCTATCACTAGCTTTTAGTACTTAAGATTACTTGGAAAATTCTAGACATTGTGTAATGCCAATGGATGTGTTCTCAAATAAATCATATCTGATAGAACTCTGCCTCTTTTCTTTGATGCAAAAAGTAATTAAAGAAAACTAATTACATTACATACTTCAGGAACCATAGAATTACCTTTAAACTATTCAGTTTTTGTCTCCGTATTGTGCCTTGGAATCTCATTTCAGTGGTAATTATAGTTAGGGAAATAGTAATGTAAGACCTTAGCTATCATAGCTTCACAGGTCAACCATTCAGTGTTAGCTGGTTTGAGTTTTCGACTATGTGAATATTGCCATCTTCATGAAGAGAAATAGCTCCTGTCAGCATGGCCAAAAACTCCAACTTGCTAACACTGGCATGGCTGATCTCTGGTGAAGTTACGATAATGAGAAGAAAACAAAAGCTGACAGCATTGTTTAAGCTCGCTCACTTGTGTTCTTTTTGAGGAAAACAGAAGACAGCCTTTTTCAAGTCATGAGGATGGCAGTGATGATGTAATAATTGTAAAATGATTGGTAGAGGAAAGAGATATTTGACAGGAGTTAAAACATGAAAATTTTCTAGAGAATTAAACTCACATTTCTTAACATTCCTTAAAATGTTAAACGTTATTACACTTAACATAATTTCTGATTCACGAAAATCCATATTCCCACACAGTTTAGAATCTGAAATGTTATGCTTTGGGGTCATTCCATGTCAAACCATCAAGGCCTTCAACCTGACTAACTCAGATTTGTTTGAAATTTTGAGTTGATAGCCCTTGAGTAGTTAAGTACTGCAAAGTTTTACATTTCTTCCAAGTTTAGTTAGATAAATTGACCAAATTTTGTCAAGTTCTAAAGATGTGATTGTTACAATTTGATTATGGGGTATTTCAAAAAGATTTCATTTTTATCTGAAAACAACATATATTTTTTTGAATATTTGCATGTGAAATTAAATGCACTACTTAGAATTAAATGACAAAAAATATATTAGGTCTTATTCAGTCATAAAATAAATGTGCAAATTTCAAATTGGTTTGACAGTGGGTTTCAGAAATAAAAATTATTATACTATAGCATGTTTACGCTAATCACAGAGATATCAGCAGACAGGATGCCAATAACCATTGTGTTTTACCTTCTTTTCTCCCTCACATGTGATAACTGAATATATAACTCTACACAATAACATCCTAAGAATAATCAGAATTTTATAATTTATTTTCTCATATAAACTGCCAACAATATTTTAAAAATATTTTTAAGTTTCATTCTTCTTGCTTACCCTCTGCCGTTGAAATAAGTTAATTGGATCATCTTTGCATAGAGGATGGTGTGATATTTCAACTGCACTTGAAAACTGCTTGGCGAGTAAAATTCTGCTCGTAAACATCTGAATAGCAAATATGTTGTGCATTCCATGCACTAGAATAAGTTTTGCAAATCTTGAAGTTAAAAGTTTTTCCTCTTCAGTATAGCCTTCTTTAGTCACAAAAACAGTATTAATGTTTGGAAAATGGTCCTTTTGTCCAATGATACAATTCTGTTGGAGTTATCTGGTTCTCCAAAGGTGTCTGCAAACTAGCACGATCTGCAAGCCTCTTGAGTGTCCCACCTATACCATTGGATGTGGTTTTACCATGACAAGTGGCAAAAAAAATGCCACCCTGCAGGAAATTCAAAATCTTCCTCATGCGATCTAATATTCATGAAATTTTTCCTGTTTTTGTACTGTGCTGAAGTTTTTTGTTTTAATAAATTCAATAAAATGCCTTTGGAATAGGTGAATAGATGTCTTATATGCTTTAGGCAGTCTGAAATTATTAGTAAATTCTTGATAGAGACTGTGTTGTATAACGGTTCTCTAATATATTATGAATGGTTGCCTGCACATTACTCCAATGCTCTGTCTGAATTTCGTCATGAATCTTGAATAACAAATGAATAATTTTCAGCAAACTGGCACAACACAATTAGCTGGCCTGGTTGAATTGCTGATTTGCTATTGCTCAAGAACTTGCTTTGCTCAGAATGATATAAAAGAGTCATTCACTAATTCAATAAGATTTTGTAAGAAACAGTCAAGAAATTCTTTATGGTATTTCACTATGGTCTCAAGCATCGATCTGTCAGTCATGAGCCATTGCTTGTAAGTCACTGATTTAATGAAATTTATGTTGATAATTTGGAAGATGATGATAAGGATTTTCAAAAAATTCAGGTACGCCTACTTTAATAGCTGCTATCATGAGTTTCACATTCTGATGATAGATACAGACACACAGGACCTGTGTTCCACTTAGTCCTGCCAAAATGTAGTTTTTTGGTCTTGAGATCTGTGAATTTGGAGAATCCTATTTTTAAATCAGGATAGGAAAACTTTGAATGCTGCTTATAGGTCATTAAGGTTCCCCAAAGTTAACCTTTGCTGCTCATGGCTTTTCTCCCCACTTTCTTTAATTGTGACATCTCTCTTTCCAGGCATTATTCTGCTTACCATCAGAGCAATAAAATGCCTTAACTTTATTAGCAATGAGTGTGGGTAAAGTTCTTCCTGGTTTTGGCTTTGGTGAGGACAAAATACCCTTTTCTTTAGCCTTTTGAATCATGTATTCTGAATTAGGAATCTCCTTAATTTTATTTATGCTCCAGCTTTTAAGTAGCAATGTTAAAATTGTAATTTTCTCACTTTTGTCGGGAATTCAGTTTTTTCTTTCAGCTGAGTCAAAATTTCTGAATCAGGACTTGATGAAGGTCCTGGCTCCTCCTCCTCCTCCTCCTCCTCCTCCTCCTCCTCCTCCTCCTCCTCCTCCTCCTCCTCATCATCATCATCATCAATTTCAAGTACTTTTTCTTTCAAGACTTTTTCAATTTTTTCTAATTTTTTTTTCATATACCGCATGACACAAAAGTCAGTTGACAAAGGGGAAGAAGCTTCCTTTCTAAAATACACTTTTGTATAATGCATTATTCAACAATTTTGGCATTATTTGCTTATTTATGATAATTTCTGTTTTATACAGTTGATTTATGTTAAACACAGGTAAAATAAATTATTTCTTAATGTTAATTTGTGTCTTACACAGTAAATTAAATTTCTGTCACAGTATGTGTGTTCACTGCCGGAGATATTCAAAATGCTGTTCATTTACTTGAAGACAGAGCTTCACTCTATCTTGGCATTCTGTCACTCTTAAAAGTGTTGTAGGTGAGATATTCTGAATAGTATAGGTGATCCTTTATTTTAGCTCATCTAAAGTTGTGGGCTTTGTCTGAAAAATGTACATACGCGCATAGAAAAAAAATCAAGGTGTGTGAAGTCTGGTGACCGTGGAGGCAACGCCTGAGATCCACCTTGCCCAATCCATTGCACACTGAACATCTCATTTACTTTCTGGCAAACTGTCGGAGCATAATGCGCCATGGCTCCATCTTGTTGAAACTACATGCTTAACAGTTGATTCAGTGACATACCATCCAGGAACTCCTGTAGAGTGGTGTCCAGCAATTCCGCATAAGTGTGCTAATTTACATTTCCTTCAAAGAAATGTTCAACAACCATATCACCAATTATTCCACACACTAGAGCACTTTTAGAGCACCAGGTTCATTTGATTCACGCATCCAATTTGGGTTTTTTCTGGACCAGTATCGTGCATTTTGTGTATGAGCGTACCCATCCATAAAGAATAGGCATTTGTCACTGAACAGGACATGCTGAAGGAAGAATCGATCATCATGCAAACGTTGCATGATCCAGTTGCAATATGTTTGCCTCTTGAGTGGATCCTCTTCATGGATTGTGTGTACATGCTATAATTTGTAGGGATGAAAATGTGCTATTTTAGTATTCTGTGTACAGATGCTCTACTGATACCACTTTCTCAAGAGCCACATAGCGCACTGATCTTTAAGGGCTGGTTGTCATCTTCACAATCACATTTATTGTATTCTATTTGTTGATAGCAGCTTTGGGACAACCAATTCATTTGTTGTCGATTACACTTCTGCAATTATTTGGCAACATTCTGGTAAAATGGTTTTGGAATGTCTGGATGACGACGATGAAACTTGTCTGCAGCTTCTCTTACTATTCTGTGATTGTCCCCACAGAGAAGCACTAGCTCCACTAGCTGTTCAGTACTCAACATTATCTTTCTTCAATTCTCAATGAATATTAATTTCTCAATTGGAAACAATCTGTTTTTAATTCATTCCCAACTCAACAGCTTCAAACAAGCTAAACAAAACACAAAAGTAGTTCTTATATATTGTTGTTTACCATGGCCAACTTCAACTTCTAATCCTTTTAATCCACAGAAACTAATTTAGAAAAATGTGAGAAACAAAAGTTACAGAATCCTTAGGGCATAAAGAGGAAATAAGTAAATTAATAAAAGTTAAATAATGATAAGTAAATAATTTCAAAACTGTACAATAATACATTATCCAGTTCACAAAAGTGAACATATTCCAATATATTTAGATGGGAGTTTTTTCCCATTTGTCAGCTGACTTTTGTGTCACACAGTATTTCTTCTCTTGCAACCTTCTTTGTTTGTTAGGGGACTCACCTAGATCAATGAGATTGGTATTTAACATTTGCACAGGAGTCGACATATTCATCACCAGGTTCATTCTGTGCAACATCTTGTGCATTTTCAAGTTTATCTGCTTGCACTTTTATTTGCTTGCATCATGTATCACACACCTTTTGTGTTGTCCTCCGTGGTGTAGTGGTTACCATGCTAGCTTCTAGTTCCCGAGTTTGTGGTTTCAAATCCGGCAGAGGTGATGGATTGTTTTGGGCATAAAAGTCCTTAGCATGGCTTCCTTCAGAAGGGAGGTAAAGCCAGTGGTCCTGTGTTGTAGATTTATGGCACGTTAAAGAACCTCAAGCCTGATAAAGAGACCTCTGAGCAAAATTACCAGTCTTTCACACTCAATATAGAATGAGATGCTAAGGACCATAGCAATTAAAGAGCATCCAAAGACACTATTCATGAATGGGAGAACACCTCTTAAATTTTTCCTGTAATTAATGTGTCCTTTTTCTCAAATGGGTTGCAGCAAACGGTTAACTTAAAACACGATTCCATTTAATCACTACACCATTGACACAACAATATTGCACTGTGTTCATTTTTCTGAATCTGAAACTGTCTTATGCGCTGCATAGAGAGTGCTGCAAACATTTCCAGGGATGCTTTTATTTATAGCTAAAAACCTATAAGCATCCCCAGACTGAAATTTATTGCAGTTAAAAAGTAATGTGTGTACACTAGTTTGTCAAGTTTTCGTAATTATTGTACGCATAAAAAATTAAGAGAAAAAGACCAATAATAGGAATACTCAGAAAGTACTTTAAGTACATTTGTTAATACACTAGTAGGAAGCCTGATTCATTAGCTTTAAAATGAGCCCTAATTCAGTTTTTAATAAAAGTCTAGCTGAAGTTAACACAACTTAAATTTAGTTGTTTTCAATTTTCAAAAGAATATATGACTAAAACTACTATGAATTTTGGTGTAAAAATTGATATTACCTTAGTTTCTACATAAAGGAACATGTATATAAACTTTCATTGAAATTGGAGGGGATGTGGTTGAAAATTGTGTTTTTCTTAATGAATGATTTTGCGTGGAATGTCCCTTTGATAGTCTTTGATTTTAATCCATGTAGTGTTTTCATGAAGAATATCTGATCCAGGAAATGCAAAGGGGATGGGAGCAGTGTTTCACTGTAATCTGATGTTAAGCAAGAACTGCATTACAGCTACCCTAAGTTAGTGCTAATCTAAAAATCAGTAGTCCAGCGCCTAGCCTTAAGTATAAATTAGCTGAGATGCACCTCTGTATTGTTATGAACTTTACTGGAAGCTAACAATGCATCAACAATTTTATTTGGTTGGGAAAATAGAAATATTTCTGGAGAATGTAGTGCAACAGCTAATTTGTGTAGTTTTGACATGATTTTATTCTTTTGCAGCAGCTAAAGGTTATTTGTTCAGAGAACTCAATCAATTATTCAGTTATATCTTCTGTGCAAAAAATGCTCAGATCAGTGATTTGGTAAGGCCTTCACCACCTAGTAGTGCTTAGAACACAAACAGCTAGCCAGAGATGTGGAACTGACACAGAAATCCAGATGTAATGGTGATACTCATTTGTCTGTCCTTGGCATAATGTATTAGATCTGTATATCTGTGTTTGGAAAATAGTTAATTTCATATGGTTTTACTGTATTAATTTGATTTGATTTGGTCCATTAGTGAGAGAACAAGATTTAAACAAACTAGCCTATAAAAAAGAGGATGGACTTCATAGACTGCTTGGAACTGGAGAGCTAAGTCAAGACATTTGGAGCAGCCCAATGAGAGAAAATCTTCAGCATGTTTTGAAAGAGGCAAACTTTTGTTTGAGGTAAGTGTTTACCTAAGATGGTGTGCCATGATTTTTGTCTTATGTGTAATAACTAAAAGAAATATATAAATTATTTTCTTATTGGAAAAGATCTGTGAAATTAAGTAAATTACAATTTATAGAGACCATTTCAAATTACAAATGACGCGAGCGTAGATGTAAACCAAGCCATTAACAATATGCTGTTAGTGATGAGCAAAAACAGTTCAGCCATCAGGACTGCTCACTAGTAGTGCCTTTTCTCATTTTTTTTCACCATTTCATTTAATTATTTTTTGCTCCTTTAATAGCTCACAAAAGGAAATTTTCTTTCTACTTAAGAAACAATAATAGGTAGACTTTGAAATACTGCATTAGATGTTATATAATAACACTTGAAAGCAATAATATTTATGTTCATTTGTTATCCGATCTGATTGATTGTAATTTAAGTGATTGTGACCCCAGAACGTTGTTACTTAAAGGCCCTATCTGACTAAAAACCACCTTATATTCTGCTAATTGTTCCAAGTTAACACAGAGAAAAGGACAAAAGAAAAAAACTTGCAGTTTTCTACTACAACTAGAACACTGCCTAATTAATCTTTTGAGGAAATTAGTAAGAGTGACATCCAATTATACTTTTATGTTGTGGAAGCATTGTAACTTTATCCATACTTATACTTTAATTATGAGGGACTAGTCTCGGAAGCCCTTGCTTCCATTCTCAACCTCAGGAGTTGAGACTGCTGTTGCGGGTTATATTTCCTGCAGCCTTCTCTCTGGTGGCAGAACAAACTTCTTGACATATGTTTCACCAGGTGGGATTTTGAAATTTAAGATCTTTGTATTCCCATATTAAATTTGTTTCCCATTGTGAGTTTGTTGTGCTTTTGAGCAATTTTGTACTTGAGTCTAGAACATGGTTTTCATTCCAAAACTGAGATACCACTGTTGACTTGTCTTTCTACTGATATGGTTCAACTAGGTTCCGTATTTGATTTAATTGTATATAGATTAAATAAAGATGTACAATGTCAACTCAGCTCTGTATTCGAAATGGTTGTATATAGATTAAACAAAGATGTATTATAACTCGATAGGAAAGAACCTTCATACGGAAACATTGCAAATTGCTTGAGGAAATAAGGTTCAGGTCACACCCTTTTCTTGGGACAGGAAGTGTCAGGCGGCACATGTATACAAAAGCGTAGGGCCAGTAAAAAGGGTCTATGAGGAAAGTGCTTGTTTCTTTTCAAAGCAGAAGAAACATGAGGTTTGTACCAAGAAAAGGTTTAAAGTCATAAACATACATACGTGCTACAGCATAAATTGAACAAATTGAAAATAGTATCGTGGGAAGAGAAAGTTGTGCAGAACTGAAATTTTAGCCAGTAAAGGAATGCCATAAATACAAACTGACGAATCCGAAAACAAGAGATCGTCACATGATTGAAAATCGAACGCGGAGTAGGGATGAAATCAGACATGGCAAAATTCACAAAATACTAGTAACGACACTCTTTGCTAAACTCTAGGACAAGTAACTACACTTCTTCGTTGAACTTTATAAGTAACACTCTTCACTTTTCGCTGCAACATGCTACATGTAATTACACTCTTCGTTTAACTTTACGACAAGTAACTCTCGTAGCTGAACTCCGCAGCGTGCAAGTTGAATAACATCAGACATGGCAAAATTCGCAAAATACATGTAACTTCGCTTCGTTGAACCTTACGACAAGTAACTCTTAGCTGAACTCTGCACCGTACAAGTTAGGCTGCGGCTATGAACGCGGGGAAAACTTATTCAATACATCTTAACACTGCCGACTACAAAGCATCACTAGGTCAGTCACGGATAATTAACGAAGTGGAGTTTCGCGTTCCTGAATGCAAAATATAACAGTATATTAAAGTCAATATTCACCAGAGCTGATGTTGTTATTGTAATCGATATAATTTCACCACACCCTGTAGACTTTACAGAGTCGACACTGCTCAACACTAGCCGGAGAAAGAGGAGAAATACGCATCAAAGAAGCGAACAACTCCATATGAACAGTGTCATGTGCCACCAACGCTTATAAACAACTTCATAAGGCATCAACGCATATGAACTATATCATATGGTGCCCAACGTTCCATAAACAACACATACCAACTATATCACTACTTTAACCTAACATATCTTTGGGTTTATAGACTTCAGTTTTTTGTGTATAAAACTTTTCATAATCTGTGCAGCTAATTTGATATTCCGCATCTATTGTCTGGTGAAATCTTATCTTTTGTTTTTGAATTTAACATGTTTCTTATGGAGTATCTGATTCTAAAATTGTGTGTATGATAAATGTACCTCCTGAATGTGCTGTTGCTATTTTGTAATGAAATGCTTTGAAATACTATCCACATTATTTAAGTAATTCTTAACTTATTTTCTTGATGTTTATTAGTCCACTCATGATTAACAAAAGGTCCAATATGTCTGGACATTCTACTCCTTGCTTTACTTTCTTCCCTTGTTTTCTTATAAAGTCATATCATGCACCCATGTTTTCACCATTGCTAAAACATTCATTCAGTTATATCTCTTGTATAACCTAGCTTTTACTTTTTTCCTGTCCCTCGCAATTTCAATATCCCAGTTTCACAATCCTATCCCTCCCTTCTAACAATAAGCCGTTATCGAGGTACAGCTCAATCTTCTTAGTTGTAATTTGTTCTTAGCTCTATGTCACAATCCATCTCTCTGTAATTTCCCTGTTTCATTTGATTACAAATAAGCTGCCCCTTGGTATTGACGAGATGCTTGAAGTATTGGATTCTGCTGAGCTCTGTGTTTCTTCTTCTACTCTTATCTCCTCTATTTAGCTGATTAATGAAACTCCAAGTAATTGGTACACACCACATTTAGAGCACTTAAAAATCTGCTTATTTTACAGCATAAACTGTAAAGAAAGGAGAAAAAGCATTGTAAATAAATATGCTGCAGTTTCTTAAAGAAACTTACAAGCTACAAATTCAGTTGGAAAAATGAAGTCAAATGAGTCTTTGGTAATTAATTTTTCAAAGTGTGAAACAGCATGGAAGGTAATTCAAAAAGAAATGAGCCAGTTAAAAAGTTGTTGGAAATAAAGGCTCTTCTGTTTCTGCTGAGGCTTTCATTGATTATCTTAGAAAGGTTTTTAAAACTGTGATGCTTCATCTGATGACAAGAAAAAATAATTATCACAGAAAGATGTCAGTAGTGTGGATAATAGTGGAATTAAATGTAAGTATATTGCTTATGAGTTATGATATTATTAGCACCTATTGTAAACAAGTTCAACAATTTTATTATCTATTTTACAATTTTCTCATAAATAAAATTATTGATGTTAAAGTGAAACAATTTAATGTTAAAGAAGGCATTAGATTTTGGCATTTAGATGTTGGTTGACCAAGAGCAAGATTCTCCTACTCCATGAACAGAAGAAGAAGGCATTTATCCAGATTGCTTGAAAATCACTGTAATCATACTTATATAAGAAAGGTGATAGTTCTACTCACCTAATTCACTTATACTGTTATTTAAAACATAATTGAAAATGTGATAATGACACAGATATATTTTGAAGAAAATGAATTAGTAACAGAATCTCAGTCTAGATTCAAAAAGTGTAAATCAGCCATCAAAGCAGTACAAGAAATGGTTTTTCTAACATAGTTACAGGTTATGGAGCTAAAATTTGAACTAGTGTAATTTTATTAGATCATATAAAAGCCTTTGATAAAGTGTAACATGAGATTGTTATTGCAACTTTGTCTAGTTTTCACTTTCATTCACGTTGTAGTAACATAATAAAGTATATGCAATACAGCCATTTCTTCGGGACAATTCACTCGCTGGGGAGTTGAACACAAGACTTCTGCAATCTCTCACTCAGCAGCACACACTGTATATCACAGCCACACTTATAGAACAACATTTAATGTCATGTTACAAATGCACTCACGAACATGCTGGTGTATATAGCCACCAGAATTTTCCAGAGACTTCTAGAATATTCTGGAGCGAGGGAAGGGAGAAACTTCAAAAGATTCTGGTTATCTGTCAGTGGTGCTTCTGGTGTTTACACTGGGTGAGAGTGCTAGTACATCTACTTATCTCCCCAGCTGCTCAAAGCCATCTTCCTTGATAAGCCTGGGCCATAACTGCTGCCACATATGATTGAAAAATTAAAATATTATGATATTGGCAACATAGGAATCTCTTATATAATCATATTTCTGTAATATATTGCAGGTGTGTAAAGCTAAATAATGATAGATCTGATCTGAAAATGTTATATTGTACTGCAGGGTTTAGTCTTCTGCCCTTTTCTGTTTATATTTGATGTGAATGATTTACCTGGTTTTAATCTTGTAATTTTATATGCTGATAATACAGCTTTAGCACAGTAAATAAGGATGTTTAAGTTCTAGCAAAAGTGAATGAGTCGTATACAAAACGTTTCTTCAACATGTCTTCCCACAGTTCCCAGAAGATGTGCCACTGAGAATTTGTCAGCTTATGTGGTTTCAACATGATGGGGCACCAACACACTTAGCATTCGATGTTAGGAACAGCATTGATGTAGAGTTTGGACAATGGAGTTCACGATAGTCCTGTTCCATGGTCAGCTTGACACAATGGACCACTTCTGACGGCATATGAAGAGCCTAATTTACAAGGCTCCGGTTGATGCATTGAACTGTTTGCTAGGATTATTGCAGCCACAGAAGTAGTATGCCAAACTTCTGGAATGCTTGAATGTTTAAGGCAGTCGATAGTGCATTGCTATACATTCTATCGTGATCATGCTGGTCAACATTTTGAACAACCTGTAAGGGAACAGTTCTGCATTTGTGGCATACTGTACTGTACACTGTCAGATCAGATTGAACACACACTGATAAAAGTGTACATGTTTCGTCTGAGGATGTTGCATTACTCTGCGTTGTGTGTTTGTTTGGGTCGTCCTCCGTGGACTAATGGTATCGTGCTAGCCTCTACTTCCCAAGGTCGCGGGTTTAAACCCGGCGGAGGGCGATGGATTTTTCCGGGCGTAAAAATCCTTAGCATGGCTTCCTTCGGAAGGGAAGTAAAGCCGGTGGTCCCGTGTCATAGATTTACGGCATGTAAAAGAACCTCAAGCCTGATAAAGAGGCCTCTGAGCAAAATTACCGGTCTTTCACGCCCAATATGGAATGGGACACTAAGAACCACAGTAGTTAAAGCGCATCCATAAATAAAACTCAATTTCAATTTTGTACATTTTGATTATTGTATATTATATAGGCTTCTTCACTGCGGTGAAAGTGTTTTCGCAGAAACAAGGGTGATTGAGGTAACAAACCAAATAAATCATAATGACCTGCCAGAGAACAAATTTATGATTACATACTGGATGAAATATCCATATAATATTGCTTTGCTTTATTTCAGATTAAATTTTCAGATGATTGGTTCTTGGAAGATCTTGTTAATCAGGGTATATATTTGGCCATGACATCAGCTTCAAAGAAACCGAAGCTTTATCTTCAACTGTAAAGTACGATGCTTGACTACAGAGGGAGGCCATTGAAATTTATAAACACAAAAACTATTTTAATCGAAAAGAAGAAGCTCTGAGTGTGCATAAAGCCTGGACACCTATCTTGGAGAAACACTTACACAAAAACAACAGACGTAATAATACCTCCCCAAATGCACCCACTCCTAGAGATGCGATCCAATCACTGCACAGGACCTCACAGTAAGCCCTGCCCACCCCCATTATATAAGAGTGCCATCCTCGGGTCTCCGCATTCAAGCTCTGACCACCGCAGACGACTGAATCACTTCACCCTGAAGACGCCAAGCGGTGTACTTGGTGAAACGTCGGTATCTATGATGCCTTCTAGACAATGGCCTACAAGCCCGGATAGTAGTAATTCAATTATTAGTCATGATGCCAGCCATGTAAGCCTCAGTATGTACATTAATCCATGCTGTTTTTTTCTTTTACATTTAGAGCCAGTTGTAAATGTAAAAAATACTCCTTCAAAATTCTTAGTATATTACTTGCCTTATTTTCTAGCCCTTTGTTTGTGTGATCTGTGATTATTATTGTTGTCATGTCATCTGAGTAACCAATTGCCTTTCCTCCATTTTTTTTCTATTAATTCAAAGATACCATTTATATATATTTAAAATAGAAAAGGGCTCCATTTTGAGCCTTGCGGGACTCCTTGTTCAATCGCTTTAAAACCAGATAATTATTTACCATACCCTTTTCATCTTTTTGTTTTATTCCTACACACTGCTGTCTGTTCTTTAAATAAGATGAAATCCTCTCTTTTGCTACACCACGTACCCCATGTTTTTTAACTTATCTAGAAGAATGTTTATATTTACATAGTCAAAAGCTTTTGACAAATCTAGGAATATTGCAATTACTATATTAACGGTTGTGTAATGCATTTATAATCAGATTATTTGCTTTATCAAGTGCATTTATTGTCGACTTATTTTTTTGAAACTCATATTGTCACTCTGATAATATTTTATTTTTTCAAAATATTTCTGTAACTGTTTTAAATATACACCCTCTTTTACTTTTGATACGACTGAGCATAGTGTTATTGGCCTATAATTTTTCTAAATTTAATTTACTTCCTTTTTGGTTGTATTTAGGGCTTACAATAACAGTAAGAAGTCAAAAATAGCAGAAACTAAATATGGTGTCCCACAAGATTCAATTCTGGGACCTCTATTATTTTTATTAATGATCTACCACCTTTTGTAGACTCTCACTCTTTGTATGCAGATGACTCTACATTTTTTAATATGAGTAAAGATTTACAGACACTCATATCCACAACAGAAATCACACTGACCCAAGCAGACAAATGGTTCAGAGCTAATGGCTTTCTACTTAATGAACAAAAGACACAACACATGATTTTTAACTGTAGAGATACACATAGTACAAATTACACGGATAAAGTAAACTTCTTAGGCATTGTAATAGATAATAAATTAACCTGGGCACCGCATATAGAGTTTATAACAACTAAATTCTCCAGAGTAATACATTTGATTAGGAAATTGAAAATGCTTGTTCCAGAATTACACATTAGATCTGCATATTTCACCTTCTTCCACAGTGTTATTTCATATGGCATTTTACTTTGGGGCAACAGTACTCACATTCATGATATTCTTGTATTACAGAAAAAAGCTATTCGCATGATGTCTTATGAATCAAAATTAGCCCATTGTAAACCATTATTTAAGAAATTAAAAATATTGACAGTAATTAATTTGTACATCTACAAGTGGTATTGTTTATAAAACAACACATATCAGAATTACAAAACAGACAAGACATTCATTCTTATAATACTAGATCATGTCAACTGATTGATATATCATATTGTAGATTGACTACAACACAGAAGAGTTTCAAAATCCTTGGCTCTAAATTGTATAATAAGGTACCAGTAAAGTTAAAACAAAGTCCCATACCTAGTTTTAAGAATAAATTGTATGACTGGCTTGTTACTAATCCTTTTTATTCACTACAAGAATTTTTTGATGAGTAGGTACATCTTAGTACCAATAATAATGTAAATATAATTTTGTAAATAGCCTGTACTAGCATTATATTATCTGACGTCTATTACTGTAATAGTTCAATGACAATAAAATTATTCTTATTCTTTAACCCTTTCGGGGATATGGACGTCATATGACGTCCATCTTAAAATGCAGGAGAAAGGATATGGACGTCAATAGACGTCCTGTGTACACATGCATTTAATGCTTATTTAACCCTAATTCTTAAAATTTTTCTCTTTTATAATAAATTTAAATAAATTCTATAAGATATCAAGGCTTACCTTTGAAGGTTTCTTCTTGAATGGTATACCTCAAAACATGGATAAACACACAAGGGCACATCACATTCTCAGCAAATCATATTGGTTTCCTTGCGAACACCTTTTTTGCGACACACCAGACACTTTTGAAATGGACGCGACTTTTTTGCGGTGGGTTCCTTTTAGGAAAATGTTTTCCTTCAAGTCTGAGGGGTGCAGGGATTGTGGATTTCTTACCCCCAGTATGAAGAGGCCTCTGAATATTATACTGCTCAATTAGGCTATGAGCTATTGATATGCGGAAGTCCAGGTATGTCATTGTCTTGCGTGGGTTTACAGCTCTCCAAACTACCAAACAATTGTATATGGTTATATCCAAATGGTGCAAAACTACTTTTTTATACCACTTAACTGTTTTTCGTAAAGAGGGATATACCTGATCTACTAGATCCACACGCCCCATATATGCATATTGTATTCTTGAATAACATCAGGCATGAAAATTGACATTTTGGGTGAGAATCTATTTTTCCAGTGTCAATCATCAAAATCTTAGAGCTGCAATTGGATAATGTCGTAACTACCCTCCTGTCTTGCCAAGCAATGTAGGTCAAAGGTGGGAGCTGACACACCTGCATTTCTCCTCTCCTTAGAGCCTTTGTATTCACGTCCTTTGGCAAGCCAATACGATTTGAAAGTACTGCTCCAATCGCATTTGTTTTTCTTTTGTATAAGGCCATGTATAATTTTGGGGAGCTGTACCAATTATCTAAATATACAGTCCTACCCTGATCAAGTAGAGGTTCCATCAGGTGTATTACTATGCAGCCAGATAACCCCAAATCTTTGTCTCCAGTATTATCAGTACCTTGACCAGTGTATATGCAACTATTATAAAGATATCCCGTTTTACTTTCACAAAGATCAAAACTCTTTATGCCAAATCTGGCCCGCTTTGTTTTGGTGTATTGCTTCCAACCTGAGCGGCCCTTCCAAAGCATCAAGCTTTCATCAACAGTGACTTTTTCACTAGGCACGTAGTTTTCTTTAAATTTTGAAATAATATAATCAAAAACCGGCCTGATTTTGTGTAGCTTATCATTTACATTTTCTGTGCATGTGAAATGTAGGAACCGCAAAATGGAAGTAAACCTGTTATTTGACATGCATTTCCCAAAAAATGGAGTACCTAGCATGTGATCTGTAGACCAGTACATGTGTAATGTAAGTTTATGAATAACGCCCATGAGCGTAATTAGACCAAGTAGCCTGTAAATCTCTTTCAGTGTTACTTCTGTCCACTTCTGGATTCTACTCTTAGGGCCTAAATTGCCTTTAGAGGTCAGTTCTTCCTTCACCTTACTCGCATATACATTTGTTTCCGTAACAATGAGAGACACTAACTCGGCAGTAAAAACATTTGTGAAAATGCCAATTGGTTGGCTGTCAGAAGTCAGTTGAGCCTGGGGTTGTACACCTGAGACTGTGTTCGTGAAGATATGTCTATTTGTGTTGGAGTTATTTTGACCACTCCACCATGTTGATGCTTCATGAACATCTGAAGGAAGAGTGTCATTTTCTTCCTCACTGCTACCTATATCCTCAATACCCCCCTCAAAATCTGAAAACCTGCCGTCTATATCCAAATCACTATCACACAGCAAAAAGTTCTCCACATTTTCTGAAGTAATTTCAGAAGCCCGTACACTTCCTAGGCGAGCTAGTTGATTTGCTACATTGCTAGTTGAAGCCATGGTTAGCACTGAGATATAACAATTTCAAATGTGCTTTTCAGTACAGAACACGAAAGCTTCCAGACTAAATGAAAATATCACTGCATTCATCTACCCTACACTTCGGTTGTGTAATATTCTAAGACATAGGCACATACAAATGCTGACACACAGGTTTGCTTTGTTTGTAACTGGCGTGTTTCAATACACAGAAGTACATTATTGCGTTGTAATATAAACGAAAGCAAGAAACCTTGAACCAGAGAACACATCGCTGAGGCAGCTATATCTTTAGTACGCACAAACAAGCAGTTGACTCACAAATTAGGTGCCTTCGACGCACAAATGGCTTTTGCTACAGAGAAACAAAGTTGTGATATTTCAATGTTTTTTAAAATAGTCTACACTTTGTTTATACCGTAGATGTATACTACCTTTAATGAGCTTTAAACCAGTTTTTGTTTCATTAAGACGACTTAATAAATACGGAAGATATGAATGTGTATTTATGCAGCATTTTTACCCCATTTAACAATTTAAATGTCTTGCGCTGTTTATTGGGTATCCATTCCCGGTCCGTGCAGGGTTTAAATGGCCATCGCTGAAGCGGTTAATACACATTCTTCTGTGACTTCAAAAACTGTCATAGAATTTAGCTGATTTGCTTCTGCTATTTGGTTTATGTTTTTTGGTTTTGAGATTTGCTTTGTTTTTAGTGACTTTGCGACATTTACGTAATAATCATTAAAAATGTTACACATTTGTTTTGGATCTAACATCCCATTATTATTATGATTTTTCTTTATGTTTTCTATATCTTTACCATTATAATTTTTATGCATTTGATTTACAATATTCCATACTTCCTTTGTTTTATTTTCTGCTTTATCAATTTTTCTTTGTTATAATTTATTTTTGCCTGTATAATTACCACATTCAAAATTTTGTCATATTTATCTATATACTGTAGTGATTTTTCATCCATGCTTGGGTGTTTTATTAAGTTTAAAAACCTCATCCTTTCACATGATTTTTTTATTCCTCTTGTCATCCATACCATTAAAGCATTTCCCTTACCTCTTGCATTTACTCTAACCATTTTTAATGGCATTTCCATAGCCAACCCTTATTTTATCTGTTTATTGAATATTTCATACTTTTGATTTACATCATATATGTCTTCCCAGTTTACTTCTACAAGATATTTTCTAACTTTGCTGAGGCTTTTTTCATTTACTTGTCTCCTAACTTCAAAAACATTTTGAATAATACTTCTCTTACTCTAGTTCAGTTTTAGCAATTGCCCAAAGTGGTCTCCTATCCCTGTCTTTATAATAGAGGTTTTCCAATTAGTTTTTGTCAAATTTTTAAAAAAATATTATCAATACAGGTTTCCGAATGTTTTGTAACTCTTGTAGGTTTTTCAATTCCTATCTTTAAATTCTGTCTATCTAATATTTCTACTAGCGTTGATCTATATTTACTTTCTTTTATGATATCGATGTTGAAATCTCCCATTAACATTTTAATTTTTTTCTCATGAAAGTTTTCTAAGCTTTTGAGAAATAATTCTTTGCTCCCACCTGGAGATCTATACACTCTGATTATAAATATATTAGATTATTTTTGGAATACCTCTATTGCTGCTAACTCACAGTTCATTTCATCGAAATCACTACAATCAATCTCTTTAAATTTGTTACCATTTTCTACATAGATAGCAACACCTCACTTCTGTGTCGTTGCCTACAACAATGAGATCCTAATGTGTACCCATGATAGTTGTTTGTTACTATTTCCTCGGCTTTTAGGCCACGTTCAGTTATAATAATGTTGGGTTTGTGCTCAACTATATTTAGCTCTGTAAAAATTTGTTTATTTCATATGTACTGTGCATTTTGGTGGAAGATAAGTAAGTCATTGTTTTTTCCTTTGTGTGCCCTTTTTACATTTACCTTTTCATCCATCCTATCATTGACATTGTTATTTTCATTTACTTGTTTCTCAATTTTACTGCACCCATATTTTCCTATTTTTTCGGAGGAGTTTTTTCTATCACCTTCCTGATCTGCTAATAGTTTCTCTTATACATGCATATGTTTACTACATCATTTATTAGTTTTCCCAGTAAATAAGATCCCTTCCTATTTAGATGAAGGCCATCCCTCCCAAACGTTTTTCATCCAAAAATTTGTTAACATTTACAAAAACTGCCTTGAGTGAATCACAAGCCCCAACACATTCCTTCATTTATGTTATCAATATATACATTAGTTACATCTCTCCTCATACCATTTACAACCACCTTTGCTGACTGGTAACACTTTTTGGTATGTCTGATTACATTATACACTCGGCCATAACCTCAGCTGGACCCTTTGAACCACAAATGTCATTTGTGCCAATGTGCAACACCACTGTCTTTAGATTGTCACTACATTCATCTTTGGTTAGACGATTTGGCAGAGATATTCTGCCTTCATGCCCCTGAAAACTTTCACTATTGTTATCACGTTTTTTGTCATTGAGTCACCACACACTAATACACTTTTCATATCTTCTTTTTTTTTTTTCTTTCTTCTTGCTTTTTCCATTGCTTTGCATCATCGGCTGTGATTTTTCTAGCTTGGAGTTTATCCATCTGTAGCGAGAATTCTTTTCTGCGTTTCACTTGTTTCTTTCGAAGAGCTCTGCAGTTCTTTTGTTTATTCCCACATGTTCTATTTTTTCTGTGATGTTTTCTCCTTCTTCCAGATGTCTTAGAACTTCAAATCTGTTTTTCAGAGCAATGTGATTAGATATTGTGTTCTGTGTTTTTGCCTGACTGTCTCTCACCTTCTCGGTATAATCATTTTTCTGCGCTACCTTATGTACATGCACTTGACTTTTCAAAGCTTCCTTTTCTATTTTCAATCTTTTAATTGCTTGTACAACCATTTATAGGGACGCTATTTTCTTTACAGCTGGTGTTTCTCTGCTCTCATTTGGCTGTAAAGCTTGTTTTCCAGCTTCCTTGTTTATACCATTATTGCCTTCATTTCCATGACTTTTCCTTCACATTTTCACTCCAATTTGTGTAAAAAGGTTTGCAGCCTCCTGCCTGTTCCTACATTTACCACGTGTTTCCATCATACATGATGTCTTATTGAGTCGACATTCGTGTAGTTGCATTTTTTCCGTTTCCGTGTCAAAACAAGACTCACTTTCTTTCCTGCACTTTTCGCATAGATATTCATCCTTGTTTTCTTCCTTATCCACACCATACTTTGTATTTTTTTTGCTTTTTCTGATAATTGTTTTGCCATACCTCACTGCCGCCATCTTGCTGATGAACATTGTATCTAGTACGTGTATTCCATAACTCCTCCAAAACCATAGGACCAATTTCAATTAAACCTGCACACTTATTACTTACTACCTTAGCAAAAGTACTGTGCAGGTTGCACATCCCTAAAGGTGGTGTGAGGGGTCAGAACCTTAAAAATAAAGGAAGTGAACACCGGTGTCAAATCCATGGGTTTTTGTGGATGCTGATTACAACTGTCAGAGCTCAGATTTAAGTTCCTCTGCAAGAGGAGTAAAGAATATGCTAGAACATTTTGGAATTTTGAATTTCATTACCAATGTATAAGCAATATATAAAAAGATGAAATTGTGACCATCATACTATCAGAAACTAATCAACTGATATTTACAATTAATAACAAAAGTGTTTCTCTTGGTGGTTAGAGACAATAAAATTCCAAAATTTTTTGAATTAGTGCTTCAGTGGGTGGGGGAGTAAAGAATCCCTGTATTTGCCAGTTTCATATCTATTCCATTCAACGTATATGTCGGGATTCTTATTCCCATAATGTGAAAATTGTTTAGCCTATATGTTATTAAATAGTTACATAACCAAGGAAGTTGAAAGTTAACAAAAGTTTAACATTTCTTCTGCTGTGCTTATATAAAAGTGACCCAACCATTTGGGTAATCTTTCTCCCCTAAAAAGGTTTTCCAGAATTTGGAAGAGGGGGACAATTCTAAGATCAGAAATACAACATCTGCTGATATCTTACCTGATATTCACAGAAATATCAGTGGATTTTTGGTCCATTGTTATGAATAGCAGGGGATATTTATGAAATGAGGTGCCTAGTATCAAAAGCCACCAAATCCATTCACCTAAATTTTTTAAAAATGGCAAAAATTGCCAGAATAAACCATTATCCAAAGTAACTTATCTTTAACGCTAACATTTTAAATGATTTATTTAACATAACATTTTAAAAATATAAAGCTCTTCTGAAATATGGTTTTTGAAATATTCAGAATTAAATTTGAGGGAAATTGTGATTTAGTGGTTTCTGAAACTGGGGAATGAAAGATTTGAAGTTATGGGCAACACTAATAGAGGTACCTGTGTAATGTAAAAATAACTTTTTATGAATTCAGTTATCTGAAAATGAAGTTCTAATAGCAAATAAAGGAAGGTGTCAGTTGATTGCAACACAGTTCAAGAAGCATTATTAAAAAATGACACCTAGGTTTTTACACTATTCCTTCATTTTACACTACATCTGTGTCTATTTCTTTCTCATGAACTTCTTCATCTTCATTTTGTTCAGTCTGAGGTCCTAAATCATCTTCGTTTTCTAAAGCAGAATAAAATTGAAGCAGCTCATTGTTCCTCCGTTCTTCTTCAAAATGTTTTGATACATCACGTACCATGGCAGGTTTCAGAATAACACCTCTCTCTAAAGTTTGTGGTCTAATGTGTGTCATATTTAGATCGGGCTTAGCAGTAAGCTTAGCCCTGCAAATTACATTTCGATAAAAAAGCTTCCTTGAATCACAATATTGTTAGCTTATTCCTTTTTATAATGATTGTTTTGCTGGGTTAAACTTAAAATGCCATTGCCTGGGTTTCTTTAGCACTTTTTCAGCTGCAGTTTTCCAATCGTGAACAGGAACATTAATTACTTTGAATACAGTTCCATGTCTTTAGAGAATTTCTTCATACTCTTCTGGCTGAAGGAACCATTACTCTTCTTTTTCAGTCTTTTTCAATTAACCCAAATACTGGATGTGGTGGAATGAACGAATGTTATTTCTACATGATCAACTTGTTCAGGACCATCAGTCACGAGCCACTTTCTCAGCATAGCAATGATTATTGTGTTTTTGTTTTGCCCCCCACACACATCTGCAAAACACTAACCACCATTTTCTCTACAAACTCAGTGTTTATTAGATGTTAATAGACACAAGAAGAAATTATGCTTACTTTCTTAGGAAAGCCACTCTCACACCTTGTGTAGCAGGCAATATTTTTCTTTGTTAGTTTGCTGGATGAATTTCCTGACCTGTTGTGAAATTATAAAATGAATACTGCTTACTGAGGTAAGTAGATTGATCAGGCAATCTTGGCAAAAGTAGGTTCTTTTGATAGCCAAAGGTTATGAACATTGTCATCAGCTTTTAGGAGGTGTTTGAGCCTTTGCTTGGTGCCCTCATTTCTGAAGTTCTTCTAGATGCAAACAAGTTGAGCAAGAGTCATTTTTAAGAAATCCAAACCCAAATGGAAGTTTTTATTGATAACTTCGCGAAAGTACAGAATCATTGTGCATCTTATTCAGTTTTATGATAGTCAGTCTGGGTACAAGATCCTCCTTAAAGTTACTCTATGTCTGTTAAAGTGACTTAACTACTCTCAACTTCCAGCAAATCCAATAATTTGGCTTGTTTTGCAGCTAACTATTCCAATTTGTGGTTTCTGCCTCTACCTACCACTTTCATAAGCCTTCTCAGTACACCTAATAGTCAATCTTTTTTCAAATTCAGAATGGCTAGAAAAGCTTCCCAACATACTCAAACTTGTGAACCATCATGTTTTATACAATAGTACAAGTATGATAGATTCTTTCCTAAGTGACTGTTGTCCTTTTTTTGGCAGTATTTTGGAAATGGGCAGTAATAAAATTGTCTTGTTGAATTTTATCCGTGGAAGAATAAAAGATTGAAAGAAATTTTTGAATATCCAGAAGACACAGTGAAGCACATTTGTAAACAATTGCCTTTATATGGTTACATTTCGGCCCTCCAAGAGGTCCAGGTGATGAATACCTGGAAAACAATAATACCTAGGTAAGAGAAGGACAAACTTCTTTGCAGCTTAATACCACAAAAACAATTTCAGAGCAAAAACCTGACTACTAATATAGGTACTATTACTATTTGTAATCCTAAAGTAGTTTTGTAGTATGATAGATATGTATTTTAATAGGAAACTTACAGCTCCATATGTTATTTCTTACACTTCCATAGTTGTTTGTTAGGAATCGTCTTCTTAGGTTTGTTTCCAGGAGACACTTTTAAAGTAGCATCCACAATACACTCCATTTTCAAGCTGGATAAATAAACACTGGTTTTATAATAAATCTTTTCCAAAACACAATAAGAAGCTACAACTTGACTCACACCAAAGAAAAATCATCCACTTTGTTAACATGCAGCTTAGCAGTGAACACACAGACAGTGCAAGCTAGGAAGTCACAGGAAGCGCTGATTGGCAAACTTTGAAACTACAAGTGTTGTATAGATGTTGGATTTGGCGGATGTTGAAACTGAGGCTCATTTTTTACTACATATTTTAATATGATGTGTCGGGTTTTGCTACAATATCTTGGTTGCATTGAATTCCTCAAGGTAAAGCCTATCAGAAGCGATGTATAACTCAATTTGGTCAAAACATTTATACTAGGCACCTCAAATTATGATTCTAAGCGAGAAAGTTACAATTCAGCATAAAGAATCTTCCAGATCATTGTAAAATAATTTCATAAAGAGTACATAGTGGAAATCAAATTAATAAAATAATTTGAGATTTAAAAAGCCACCCTAGAATCTCTAAATCTATGCTTCATTACCAACCCCATGGGAAGAGATCTCTGTGACATCCCAAGAGAAGGTAGAAAGAAAATTCCTGTTTCATGTGATCGTAACAGGCCATATGGCCTAAGACTTGTAATTATGTTGATGATGAAGATGAAGAAGAAGAAAAAAGCCACCCATTCAACATTGGATATGACAGCTAGTAATAAAGGTAGCTTGATATTATATTTGCAGAAACAAATACAAGTGGCAAAAATGCTAAGCTAGTCGTAACATGCATTTTAATTTGAATCCTGCTGCAATATGACTCGCAATACAGGAGTTTTGTCAAAATATATGCTGGAAATATACTGGAATTTTAAACCTTCAAAGCAGGAGACAACCTGTGTTAATGCAAAACTACAGTGTGTGCTAGGTTGGAATGAAGGGTACTTTGCAAGATTGGTGACATTCCGGAAAGGGGAACCTGAAATCAACAGATATGAGATTGTTTTTATTGGAAGACTTTAAAAAGTATGATCTGTTGTTGTAATTCTTTGTGACTGTTCATCGTGAAACATTCTTTAGTTCTGTGTAGTGTCGAATGTTATCTCTAGTTTGATTAAATAATTGCCCTCCGCCGGGTTTGAACCCGCGTCCTTGGGAAGTAGAGGCTAGCGCGATACCATTAGTTCACGGAGGACGACCCAAACAAACACACAATGCAGAGTAATGCAACATCCTCAGGCGAAACATGTACACTTTTATCAGTGTGTGTTCAATCTGATCTGACAGTGTACAGTACAGTATGCCACAAATGCAGAACTGTTCCCTTACAGGTTGTTCAAAATGTTGACCAGCATGATCACGATAGAATGTATAGCAATGCACTATCGACTGCCTTAAACATTCAAGCATTCCAGAAGTTTGGCATACTACTTCTGTGGCTGCAATAATCCTAGCAAACAGTTCAATGCATCAACCGGAGCCTTGTAAATTAGGCTCTTCATATGCCGTCAGAAGTGGTCCATTGTGTCAAGCTGACCATGGAACAGGACTATCGTGAACTCCATTGTCCAAACTCTACATCAATGCTGTTCCCAACATTGAATGCTAAGTGTGTTGGTGCCCCATCATGTTGAAACCACATAAGCTGACAAATTTTCAGTGGCACATCTTCTGGGAACTGTGGGAAGACATGTTGAAGGAACGTTTTGTATACGACTCATTCACTTTTGCTAGAACTTAAACATCCTTATTTACTGTGCTAAAGCTGTATTATCGGCATATAAAATTACAAGATTAAAACCAGGTAAATCATTCACATCAAATATAAACAGAAAAGGGCAGAAGACTAAACCCTGCAGTACAATATAACATTTTCAGATCAGACCTATCATTATTTAGCTTTACACACCTGCAATATATTACAGAAATATGATTATATAAGAGATTCCTATGTTGCCAATATCATAATATTTTAATTTTTCAATCATATGTGGCAGCAGTTATGGCCCAGGCTTATCAAGGAAGATGGCTTTGAGCAGCTGGGGAGATAAGTAGATGTACTAGCACTCTCACCCAGTGTAAACACCAGAAGCACCACTGACAGATAACCAGAATCTTTTGAAGTTTCTCCCTTCCCTCGCTCCAGAATATTCTAGAAGTCTCTGGAAAATTCTGGTGGCTATATACACCAGCATGTTCGTGAGTGCATTTGTAACATGACATTAAATGTTGTTCTATAAGTGTGGCTGTGATATACAGTGTGTGCTGCTGAGTGAGAGATTGCAGAAGTCTTGTGTTCAACTCCCCAGCGAGTGAATTGTCCCGAAGAAATGGCTGTATTGCATATACTTTATTATGTTACTACAACGTGAATGAAAGTGAAAACTAGACAAAGTTGCAATAACAATCTCATGTTACACTTTATCAAAGGCTTTTATATGATCTAATAAAATTACACTAGTTCAAATTTTAGCTCCATAACCTGTAACTATGTTAGAAAAACCATTTCTTGTACTGCTTTGATGGCTAATTTACACTTTTTGAATCTAGACTGAGATTCTGTTACTAATTCATTTTCTTCAAAATATATCTGTCATTATCACATTTTCAATTATGTTTTAAATAACAGTATAAGTGAATTAGGTGAGTAGAACTATCACCTTTCTTATATAAGTATGATTACAGTGATTTTCAAGCAATCTGGATAAATGCCTTCTTCTTCTGTTCATGGAGTAGGAGAATCTTGCTCTTGGTCAACCAACATCTAAATGCCAAAATCTAATGCCTTCTTTAACATTAAATTGTTTCACTTTAACATCAATAATTTTATTTATGAGAAAATTGTAAAATAGATAATAAAATTGTTGAACTTGTTTACAATAGGTGCTAATAATATCATAACTCATAAGCAATATACTTACATTTAATTCCACTATTATCCACACTACTGACATCTTTCTGTGATAATTATTTTTTCTTGTCATCAGATGAAGCATCACAGTTTTAAAAACCTTTCTAAGATAATCAATGAAAGCCTCAGCAGAAACAGAAGAGCCTTTATTTCCAACAACTTTTTAACTGGCTCATTTCTTTTTGGTGATTGACCTTGTGTACCACTGCTATCTGACTGACCTTGCATACTATTGCTATCTCTTTCAACATCTACTTCTGAATTTTCAGATAACTGCTCATCCACTTTTAAATTACAATCTGTAATATCTGACCTAACCTCAACTACCTCCAAATTTTCTTTATTTATAGCTTCCATTTTATTGTTTCTATTAACTTTTGAACTATTTAACTTAACTTTTCCACTTCTTAACAGCATGAATTTTATTTAAATTTTACAATATTTTCTAAATTTTATATTTACAACATAAAAAATTGAACGCTCTGACCTTTAATTTGTAGTTGTTATTTAATTTCAATACTCAGTGTTCCTGCGTAATTTGTTGTTAAGATGTTTACCACGTGCCCCTTACTCCTGAAGAATTGTTATCCTGGATTCCTTTGTCAATTTGGTGTTGATCTTGAAGTTCCAAGCTGCATCTCGCTGTATGTTTGTCGTTTTTAGCCGCCCTGTTGAATTATCTTCTGTGACATCATTAATTCTCGTCGTATTCGTAGCCACCATGTTGCGCGCCAATTAGAAGAAGTATTGTTCTTCAACTTGCAGTTTGTAGGTTACGTAATTATTTGGAGGAGTTTGCCCTACAGTTGTATGCCAATTTGAAGAAGGCAATTTAGCAATGATTTTGGTTACATAAATATTATTAAGGTTACGTAATGGAGATACACTTTGATGTTGTTTAATTTCACTTTATATATGCACATTTTATAAACATAACACTTTATAAAATAAAACTGTGAGCACTTAATACATTTTTGGCGATGAACACAAATTTTATCATTTATACTGTACAACATTTTTTTACCACAACTTTCACGTCTGCTCTGTCTAATATCTTGCCCGAGACTGACTAGATTCAATGGTAAAAACCTTAGCGTCGGTAATGCCATTCTCTTATTGGCTAATTCTAGTCCAATAGAATTTAAATATTCAAACTAAAAATCTTTCTTTAGTTTTGATTGGCTAATTCCAAACTGTAAGCGAAATTACGTTATTACCGATCTTTTTCATAACCAGTACTTTTAAAACTCCAAACACATTATTGTCACCAAAATTACGTTATTGCCTCATTATTAACATCCTAAAACATAGTATTCTCACAGTTTTTGCACTATTAGAGTATATAAACATTTACATATCGCTAATAAATACGTTTACAATAAAAATAAGTATTTACAATGACTTTACATACAATTTATATAATAATTATACACATTATTTTCTAGGTGGGCTGGTATTAAATTTAATTAATAAAAAATTCAATTAATATCGTTTAGGCATTAAAATACTGCCTCAATCTTTGTAAAAATTATATCAAGTGGTGTGTTATGCTTTTTCAATTAAAAATAGTTGGATCTCTTCATAAAAATAAACCAACCACCCCATTTCTCCTTCTGATAGAATAACTTGAAGCTACAAATAATTCTTCTGTTTCCAAATTTTTTGTCAGTTCCATGAACTTGTTTTGACCGAATGGTATTCAGTACAAATTTGTATTACTCTTTGTGACCGATGCAGCAAGCTACATGATCAAAGCCAAGCCACTACTGCTCTTAGAGTTATATTTACAGATATGATGATTGATTTGTCTTGCCCATGGGTTACATCAGATTGCAAAAACAATGTGTGCAAATTTCTCCAGTTGTAGGTAAGCCGATAGTTTCTGTAAAGAAAGTATCTTTAAAGGTGCCCCATAGAAAACAAGTATTTCAAGGAGCAGCACCAAATGTCGCACTTCAAACAGAACCAGTTTTAACATACTGCTGAACATGGTTATGTGCAGCTATATATTATACTGAACATTGGGAAACAGGAATTTGATCCAAATTATTCTTCATCAGTTAAAATTACTCAGATATTAAAAAACACAGAAGTAGAAACTAACCTTTATTCTATATCTGCACATTCATCTCATCTTCCTTCAGCTATTATTTCTTTGAAAACCAATGGTATTGCTTGTGCTAGTCATTAATGAACTTCAAACCTACTATCTCCAAATTAAATCTTGTACTTGAGGTGTTAGCAATGTAGTGAAAGAAAAAGTACAAAGTATTCTTTAAACAAAAAATCAAGACATAATCAATTGTACGAGATTGAAGAAATCTTCTCAGGGAAATGTTCCGAACTACCTAGCGCTTGAATATGCGCTGCATATCACAAATTACAAATTTAAAGACTAGGAAAATATTGTATTTCAGCTACTTTCATTCAATCATGACATATGGTATAATTCTCTGGGGCCATGCGACAGTCTGGGAATCAATATTCAAAACACAAAAGAAAATAATATGTGAAATATCACATACGGGTCCAAAAGAATCATGTAGAGCACTATTTAAAAACCTTAAAATATTAACTTTCCCTTTACAATACATGCTGCAACTCTGTAAATATACGCATGTAAATTTTGACACCATATTTAGTACTCAAAAACAACACGACTACAAAACCAGAACCAAAGGTAACTTAAAACCACTAGAACATAGACTAACCCTACTCGAAAAAAGTCCTCCCTACGCTGGAATAAAAATGTAAAATAAATTACCCATCAAAATAAGAGAAATTAAAGATATAAAATCTTTCAGCAAAACCATCAAGAACATGCTTGTAAACAAATCATACTATTCTGTAAAGGAATATATGGAGGATAGCTTATAAAATTGTGAATAAATTACTTGGTAAAGGAATATATGGAGGATAGTTTTTAAATATGTAAATAAATTGTAACTTGTAAGATATCGTAGGTTTCATTGATGAGAGGGCTTTTGCCCTAAATTATTGTACTAGATAAACACATGTATGACTACTGTGTAAAATAATTTTTGTTTGTATTCTCTCTGACATGTCACCTGTTTACCGAGCCTTTGTTCA
The DNA here is from genome assembly GCA_030765065.1 of Deroplatys truncata. NCBI lineage: Eukaryota > Metazoa > Arthropoda > Insecta > Mantodea > Mantidae > Deroplatys > Deroplatys truncata. Next base: position 1,403,684 of record CM060976.1, read on the forward strand.
CTTTGTAAATGTCTTGTGATAAATAAATTATTTATTTACCATTAAAAGCAGATCAAATTGCAGCGTTTGTATATGCAGCTCTAAGTTCCTGTGAGTTGGAGAAGCTTTTCCTATTATAAGCACATCTTAAGAAGCAATAGGATGTGGCTAACTTTGGAAAAATTAAAACATATGGTGGTCATAAACTGCAAACAGAAAAGAATTTGAGAGTGTGGAGAACTAAAAATGTGAATACCATTATTTATTATATGTTTTTTATCGCAACTTTTCAATTTTTAAACTAAATTTTGATCAGTTAAATTCATATGGTTTTCACAGTTTTTTATTCACAGAGTCATTACATAAATTGCCTGAAAGTTTTACTTTATGTCAATATGATGTCTTAATACTTTTAAATGGGCATATTATGGAAGTTTTCAATGCATAAATGCATATACATTACAGGGATTACTAGAGCATAGAATTCCTGTCCCTAGGTATATAACTACTTTAAACAATCTAAGTAAAATGACCTTTTACTTGAACAGTCAGACATAAATTAATGACATTTGATTGAAAAACATTTAGTTTTCAGTTTAGAGTTTTAACCAGTACAGAGGCTTGGCAGTCATCTATTTGAAATCACTTCAAAAATAGTTTTGTCAGACAAAGTAATTTCTCAAAACTATAAGAACATAGTATTTTCATGCATCCAGATATGAGACTGAATGTAATAATAGACTTAGACGCCATGGATATGCCAGTTGAATTTACAAGAAAAACCATAAATACATTTTAGAATATATTAGTGCATGCATTGACTATAAAGTGATGAAACCAATATTTTTTGGGTACAGTGTGTCAAGCATCATTACTCTCAACAAACTCTGTAGCTGTAAAACTCATATTCTTTATGCAAGAGTAGAGTTTAATGATATGACGTACTAATTTGTAAATAGCAGCAGGTGGCTATTATTTCTACCTGCCAATTAAAACCAAAATAATAACAGAAACTTCTTTACATGTTGCTTTCATTAAACATACATACATGTCTTCACTTTGGCAAAATAACAGTTGGAATTATATATGTAAAATTTCTTAATGTTTCAGTTGCTCAGAACAGCTACATGGTGGCGCAACAAATATAAGTACATTCATTTACCAGTGCATTCCTGAACATTCTGAACAGCTGTCATTACAACAAATTTTAGAACAAAAACAGAAGCTGCCAGAACTTAACTGTAAATGTGGTGCATTTGGAGCAAGAACAGAAAAGGCTTTTTCAGTTCTTCCAAGGTAACATGTGATATTAAAGTGTTTGTTTAACAGTACTTGCAAGTAAACAGAGGCTGCAGAGGTGAAATCTGCATCTTGGTAAACTACCTATACATTCTTCTCCTGCAACAACCAGGTTTATCTGAAAATATTAGAATTAGTTAGTTGCTTGCTTTTCTCTCTCTCATATTTAAGCCTGGAAATAGGTTTCATGCTTAAGATGTGCGAGGGGTGATCAGAAACTAAGGTTACAAATCCTGCAGTGAAACATGTACAGCCAATTGGTAGTACATTATACATTAGGTTATTTTTTGACATATTGGTTTAGGCACTTGTCGCTTCGTGGGATGAGTTTGAATATTCTCTCCAGATAAAAATCATGTCCTTGTGTGTTCAGCCACCTTGTCTGAAGTGAATCGTCATCCTAAGTGTTCTTCAAGTGAGGAAAAAGGTGAAAGTCACTTCGAGCGAGTTCCAGGTTTTAGGTCAATGATGTCCCAGCGTCAACAGGTCTTCTGTGTTGTATGAGATCGCGCATTTTCATGAAGGCAGATGACACTCTCAGTGAGAAGTCTTGGCCGTTTTCTTCTGATTGCTTTGCGCAGTATTGGTCAGTGGTCATTGTGTGCCCTCTTTCCAAAAACTCCAAGAGTGACACCTGCACTGTTCCAGAACACTGTGGCCATCAACTTTCCAGCAGATGGTGTTGCCTTAAACTTCTTTGTCTGCGGAGAGGAGGGGTGTTTCCACTCCATTGACGACCACTTACTGATGGATCCATGACAAGTGGTGAAGAAAACTGTTCCCTTCCATGGAGAACTGTTGCAGAATTGCCCCCAAGTGCTTCTCCTTGTGTTGGTTGATTGGATAGATTTTGTGGAACCCATCGAGAAAAAACTTTCTGGTACTGCAGATAATCGTGAACAGTGTGACAAATGCTTCAAAACAACATTACCAATTCTACCATCATATGCCGTAACATGATCCTCCTGTTGTGCTGAATCAGCTCCTCCACGTGAGCTGTGCTGGGTCAACCACTGCGATCCTTGTTGGTGATACCAGCCATAAACTTTCAACACCATTCTGCGACATCCTGACAAGACAGTATAGTCGCTCTGTAAACCTCTACCAGCTGTGGTTACATGTTTCGCCCACAGAAATGGAGTGGATTTGTTTCGCGAGACCAGTTTTCCAAATGAGTTGCCATTTGTATTTACTTACAACACTGTAGGTGGCTGAAACCTGTACAGTTGCAACCGCATGTATTACAATTACTGCACACTACTTATTTCTATATAATGGACATAACTCCAGAAATATCAGCTTTTAACCTTAGTTTCTTAATACCCATCGTAGAATGAAAATGCATCTGTAATGACCAGCATTATTGTCTCTGATTGTTTACTACTTGGGCTGAGAAACAAAATTAATAATTTTTTCTAATTTAATTGATCTGCTAACCAAGGATCTGAAACTTGCAAGAGAAGAAATAATACAACTTAAAGAAAAAATAACAAATTAGAGCAAATGAGGGAAACAGCAACAAGAGAAAAACAAGAGCCATGGGGAATAGCATCAGACATGAAAGAAAAACAAAATCCATGGAAAATCACACGCAGGCAAACAATAAAAAACAAAGAAGATAAACAAAGCAGCTACATAGAAACGGTAAATCGTTTTGAGTGCATCAGTAACCTAGATAAAGCGGAAGAATTGAAACAAAACCAAAAAAACGGAGAATTCCACGTGGCTCCAGCAAGAAAGAAGATAACGGTACGGAAGATACGGATATTCAGCAATAGCCATGGCAGGGGCCTTAGTGCAAGGATAACAGAAACCCAACAAGAAACACAAGTGGAAGGGATAGTGAAATCTGGCACACCTTTGGAAGAAATCGTCAAAGAAATGGAAAGTTCATGTGAACATCTCATCTGTAGGAGCATACAGGTCCCCAGCAACAAATGAAAAACTTTTTATTAAAAACTTAGAACATTTCCTAAACACAATTCCTGAAAATAAAATAAAAATAGTAATGGAGGATCTAAATATTGATTTACTAAAAGAAAATTCAGTAAAACGTAGATTAATAGAAACCTTAACTAGGCTAAACTTAAAAATTGGCATAGACGAACCCACCAGGGTCACAAAACTAACAGAAACTTGTATCGATAATGTATTTACAAATCTAATAGAAAATAAGTGGGAAACCAAAATAATAAAAGCAGGAATAGGTGATCATTTTGGCCAGTTAAAAGTAAACGTAAAAAAAGAAACCTTAAAAAAACAATTTTGAATATAAAAGACGAATAGATAATGAAAGTTTAAATAGATTGAGACAATTCCTCGCACAGGTAAGATGGAATGAGATTTATGAATCGGAAAGTGTAAATAAAAAATATGAACATTTTAGTAATATATTGCAGAAAGGCTTAAATACCAAAATACCACTGAAAAAAGTAAAAATCAAGTCGGAGTCAATAGGTGCCCAGTATGAAAAATGGATGACAAAAGGGATACAAATTTCATGGGAGAGAGTGAAATTTTTAAATTCTTTGAAATGTGTAAATATGAGTGATAGATCATTAAAATATATTGAAAGTTACAATAGAATATTTAAATTAGTGTGTGAAAGTGCAAAGATGAGGTATAATCGGGAATTGGTACTAAACTCGGAAAATAAGACAAAAATGATATGGAATATGGTAAATAGGGCACCAAGAAGGGAAAAAAATAAAAAACAGGAAAATATGACAATCACAGAAAATGATATTGAGATAAACAACCCAAACGAAATATGTATTAATTTTAATAATTACTTAATAAATATTACAAAACAAACGACAAATGGTCAAAAAAAACAACCGAGTAAAAATAATAGCATCCAGTCAAGTAAATTCAATGGGAATATTAGAAGTATCGGAGAAAAGTGTATTACAAGAAATTGATAAGCTTAAGCCTAAAAATCTGTCAGTTTTGATGAAATGTCAAACAAAATCATAAAAGGTATTACAATTGAAATTGTTCAAGTGTTAACACACATTGTAAACACATCACTAATGCAAGGGACGTTTCCTGACACTTTAAAGAAAGTAATTGTGAGGCCATTATTTAAACAAAAGGGAAGCAAAACGAATATAGAAAATTATAGGCCAATTACATCATGTTAAACTATTTAAAAAATAATGGAAGGTGTATTTTTAAACCAATTGCAAAATTATTTTACTAAATTAAACATAATATTGGAATGGCAATTTGGGTTTCAAAAGAAGAAATCGACAATCCATGCGATCAGTAAAGTTAATAATTATATAATTGAAGCACTAAATAAACAGGAGAAAGTAATAGCTATTTTTTGGACTTATCGAAGGCATTCGACTGCGTAAATATAGATATACTTATAAACAAATTAGAAAATTATGGGGTTCGTGGTTTGGCACATAAATGGATTAGTTCATATCTTAAAAACAGAATGCAGTGTGTGGAAATAAACAATAGAAATATTAAATTTTTGAAGATTTAGAAGCTTGTAACAGTGATGTGTCATAATTTAAAATAGAGAGTTGAGGGTTGTTACACTACATCACTATGATAATCTTACTTGAACGCGTTTCGGGAGACGGCTTGTCCCCATCGTCAGCATTCTCTCTCAACAAAAAAAAAAAAAAAAAAAAAAAATAGAAATATTACTGGTGTCATAGAAAAAATTAAATCAAATTTTCAAATGGTTCAGCAAGGAGTACCACAAGGATCAAAATTAGATCCTTTTTTGTTTCTAATATATATTAACGATGTTTTTGAATTAGTACAAAAAAATGGATATGTAGCAATTGGATGTGCAGACGACATGACAGTTGTAATTAAAGGTAAATCAGCTACTGAGGTAGAATTAAAAGCAAATGATTTAATGAAAAAAATTAAACAATATTACATAAATCTGGACATGATTTTAAATACTATAAAGACAGCCTGGATAAATTTTGAATTAAAAAAATGTAATGTAAATAGTATACAACTGGAAATAGATGGTGAAAAAATACCAGAGATTCAACACACAAATTTTTTAGGAGTTATAATAGACAAACAGCTAAATTGGAAGCCATATATAACTCATATAAACAAGAAGATAAATACAGGTTTATATATAATGAGACAGGTGAGGATAACCATGGATGACGAAACACTTAAACAGGTATACTATGCTTTTATTTATTCACACATAAAATATGGAATAATATTGTGGGGAAATATTACAACAACAGAAGTGCAAAAGGTATTTAAATTACAAAAAAAAAAAAGCAATTAGAATAATAGGTAATGTTAAAAATAGACACACATGTAAATCAATGTTTAATCAATATGGTATATTGACTGTTCCTTGTATATACATTTATGAGATTACGATAAAACATCTTTTGGAGGAAAATGATCCAAAAAATGCTGGTATACACAGGTATAACCTAAGAAACAATGATGATTATTTCAGAACAGTAATTAAAGGCACATTAAACAGACATAGCTTTAAAAATATGGGAAAAGAACTTTATAATAAGTTACCTGTAAAATAAAATTGATAAAAAATGCTGATCAAACTGTGAAAGAAATAAAGAGAGTAAATGCATTTTATAGTCTGGAGGAATTTAAGCGTGGGACTGGTAATCAGGAATTGTAAATAATTATGGTACTTGACGAATCATATAGATGTTCTCATGGATCTGTGTTCCACTTTGTTGTCAAGTGTATTCAGATGCTCCCTGGAAGTATACAGCATCAATTTTACACGCATTGAAGGCATTTTCTTTAAACAACTGAAATACACTGGAAGCACTTCAAACCTTAAATAATAGTTGTGGTATTCTTCAAATTTCACATAACTTCTCTTCACCTTTATCTTGCATGACATTTTGTAAAATGTTATTGCCATGCTCTATCTTTTGTAGGGAGCGGTTGGTTCAATTTTTCTGGACCATCAAACCATTCATATGGAAATGGGGCTGTGGTATTCACCCCTGCCAAGGTAGGAGGTTACCATGGATGTTAAATTTGACAACCGGGAGGCAAGACAATTGTAGGTGTCCAAAACCTATATGCAGTGGCGCATGGTTTGAACTGTCATAACGTCAAATTTTTCTAATGTCTTTCCTATAATCTCTGTATCACTGCCAAAACAATGTGTTAGATTTTTCACTATGTGATGACTGTCATACTGTTAAGTATGAAAGCATATACAACATGTATTTTCCAGTGCCATCCAACACTTAATATGGTATGACTCCGATCAACTGTCAACGTAGTTCTTTCAACCAGTGACTTTCTCTTCAATGCCATTATTTTGTTTCCACTTAGTGTGTGATGTAAACTGTAAATGCACAAGACCAATCATATCCATAATTTATAATTTCCTCCATGAAGGAGGAAACTATGTTGGATTCATGTATTGTACACAGTTCCTCTTTTATGATTCACTTTTACATTTGGCCACCCAACAATAACTGGAAGGTATGTGCTGTTTATCTTCTCGATTTACATCACCAAAGCACACCATCCCATGTATACAACAAGGGTTTTTCTTTTGCCTTACGTATTATCACTTTGAGGTTTTAGGGACATAACCTCAACCTCACATTTTTGGGTACATGATATTTACAGCAATATTCACAGAACTTTTAATGCTATGCATCGTATCATTTAAAAAGGTAATTTATACTTTCAAACCAGGGTATAAAATAAGTTAATAAAGTCATTGTTAGAAGAGTCTTGTTATTTCTAGTATAAAATATTAGCTCTTTCATTGAAAACACAGACATTATAATGGCCACAAGCTGCATGTCAGGCTGGAAGCTTGGAATGTGTATTTTCATCCATGTTCATTCATGTCCCGCTGCCAGTTGCAAACCCTCTTTTTCCTTTGTGCCAGATTGTCTCCAAAACGTCTGATGAAGAACAGGACCAAGGAGCTGATCTGTGTGTCAGATGTTTTAGTGATAATTTCGGGAGCACCTCCATCAGTCATCTCAGTGGCTATTATATTCCTCAATGCAGACAATGCTGTATTGTTGGGCTGGCACAGTGCCATGGTAAATCATCATTTATCAGTTCCAGTGTAGCAACACCACAAGCCTGCAGCATCTGGATATTCATCCAAATCTGTTAATTTAGTAAACACTTCCCCCAAAAAAGCCTTGAACTTGTAGTTTGTTGATATTCAAGATAGTATTGACTGTCACAAAATGTGTACGATAATGGTTCTCCATCTTTCACAAATTCTGCTGTGGTGTGTATAACCAAATTCATTAATTTCTCCACAACCAAATATTCCAGAATACAATTTACCATGTCATCGAAGCTACGGTCATTCAATATCCACCGGAGGGTTGAACACCTGTTCACAAAGGCTTAGCCATCTTCATAACTGATGCAGTTTATTTGTATGAATGCACCTTCAATTAAAACACTTCATTTATTACTGTACAGAGTAATTTGGGGAACATTACCAATGTTGCTTCACAACAGGCTGGTTTTACAAAAAAAAGTCCAGCCCATTTCACGATCTATCGGATCACGAAACCGACCGATATACATATCCAACAACTTATATCTAAAAGCTGCAAAACAATGTATCCCAAGAGGGAAAATTCATAAATACAAACCCTTCTGGAATGAACAGTTACCACAACTCAAATCAAAACGAGATAAAACTAGAGAAAAAGCAGAAAGGACACAAGACAAAGCAGATGTTATAGAATGGCGAAAAGCAAACTCACAGTTAAAACAGGCTATAAAACTGTCAAAAAAACAGAGCTTTGAAGAATTTATAAACAAACTGGACTGTAGAACAAATAGTACTAAAGTCATAATTACATTAAACAAATAAATGGAGAAAACCAACAAAATCAGCCATTAAATATCAATAATAAAGAAATATACGAGGATAACCTTATAGCAGAAAAATTAGCAACATACTATAAAACTAGTACTACATTAAAAACTAAAAACAGAATAAATACTTAAGAAATCACAACCTCGAAGATATTTATAGCTTTCAAAACATCTTCAATGAGCCATTCACACTCCCAGAAATGAAGGAAGCAATAACGACACTAACAAATAAAAGGAGCCCAGGTCCTGATAACATACATCCAGAGCTTCTCAAGAATTTAAGACATGAAGCACTCCATACTTTATTAAAACTTTTCAATAAAATCTGGACAACTAGAAATAACATACCAACACTGTGGATAAAAGCAAAACTTATACCCATTAAGAAGAAAGGAAAACCAACTCAAATGATAGATAGCTATAGACTGATATCCTTAACATCAAACATAGCAAAACTCTTAGAAAGAATAATAGCTACAAGACTGACATACTATCTAGAAACAAAATCTATTAGTCCCTGAACAAGCTGGATTTAGGAAGGATAGATCAGCAATACACCAGGTTGTAAGACTCACACAGGACATTAAAGAAAATTTCAATAATAATAAGACTACTTGTCGCGGTAATCTCTCGTGTTATCTTCTTTTACTTGGCACCTGTTATTGTTTTACTATTTTTGAATTTTGGGTTCTTTGTCCTCCGGCTAGCTATTATTACTCAGTCGAGCAAATATCTCTTGAACAGGGTGTGTAAACAGAAAGGAGTTGTTACTAAAAGAATTTGTTTGTACACTTTTATTGCCATCACACTTAATTAATTTCACAGATTTAATCTTGATACACGCCTGACTGAAACTGTTATACTTTTGAATGTAACTACAATCACTTATTTGCCGCGCACTATTAATTCGCGTATTTTGCATTTTGTAACTAACTTTACGACGCGAGAGATTCTGTAGAATTGCGTAATGTGTACTTCATGAATGCTTCCTTAGAAATGCCTGACGTGTAACTTGCGAGAGAGATTTCTTAGAACTGCGCGACGTTTACCTTGTGAATGATTCTGTAGAACTGCGCGTTACTTGCCTCTGGCTTAAGAATTTATACTCTCTCACCCCGATATGCCTAAACATTATAATTGAGCTGCTTATTGGTTACTAAAGTGCGCCAACATTAGCGTCTATTTTTTTAGCCAATCAAAATTACAAACACATATGCTCTAGGGAAGATATTCCCTCCATTTCTAAAGAAAGGCACGCTACCCTGACATCATTTGTTTGTCTCTTCTAATTGATAATCAACTCACCCCATCGCTTCATTGTTACCCACTCTTATTGTCATTTTCAGTGAGGCCATGTAAACTTATTTCCTAACAATGCTTATGGCTAACAAACATCTAAAATCATTGTCATACAATAATGTTAATTTACACTACAATCACTCTGGCATTCACAGTGTTGTGATATAAAATACTGCCTCATACTCTAGCACTGTTTGTCGACTTCAAAGATGTGTTTAACACAGTATGGCGAGAAATGCTACTAAAGAAGATGAAGACATATGGCATATCAGGCCACTTGCTAAATTGGTTTCAAACCTTCATATCCCAAAGATGGTTTACAGTACAATACAAAACAGCCACATCTAAATGGAAACAAACGATAGTTGGACTACCTCAAGGGTCTGTTACAAGTGCTATTCTGTTCTATATATATATAAATGACCTAGTAGATGTACTTAAGAAAATAGGTAACATACAAGTAGGAATGTTTGCTGACGACATAATATGGACTTCAGAAAAGAACATAAGATCTGGGAAACATTACAAACAACAATGGAGAATACAATCATAATCCTAGAACAGTGGACTAATAGTAACAATGTGGAAATAAATACAGAAAAAACTCAATATCAACTATTCCACTAGTATGCATGATATCGGATGACTGAAAACTAATATGTGATTGTAACTCACTTTTTTATGCAGATTTCAGAACTGTTTTTAGGTTTTTTTCTATCATGTAAAGTTTTTTCACAATTTCGCTTCAAAAATATAGAGTTGAGCTAGTAGATGATGAGTATTGTTGAAGGGAAATTTATCACTTCTTGGAGGAAATTTCTCAATACAGTATTGTGAGTCTTTAGGTTGTTACACTTGTAGATGCGATTGCTATTTGTAATTTAGGCATTGTTGTTAATATTAGAGGCTTGGATTACCAGTGCTATATCATGATTGAAGTTATAAATACATTATGTCTACACGCAAGTGTGTGAACAATCCAAATGTTTCTGCTACATTTGTGGAAAGTATACAGTGCTTCAGTAGAGAACTGATATAACAGACTTTGTGAAAAAAGTGTACCATACTTATTTTAAAATGAAACTTGGTGGCAAGACAAGGCCTGGGCTCCAAAGACAGTTTGCCGCTATTGTGTTGAGAGGTAAAGATTGTGGATAAAAGGAAAGAAATCACGCATTACATTTGCAATTCCTATGGTGTGGAGGGAGCTTAAAGACCACCTTAAAGACTGTTATTTCTGTTTAGTTAATGTTCAGGGGTGCAATTCAAAAACTAAGAAACACATTGTGTATCCGAGTATTCCTTCAGCTATCAGGCCAGTTCCACATGGTGATCTGTCTGCTCCTCTTCCTCCAGCTGTTTTAGAGAACTTGGAAGAAGATGGTGTTGAAAGTGAACCTCATGCGATCACCGAAGTCAATTCTGATGATGTCTACCGCCCTGAATACGATGTGACTCCACAACTGTTCTCTCAGAGTGAACTAAATGATCTAGTACTTGATTTGAATTTGTCTAAGGAATCTGCAGTTACTAGGCTCCCGTCTTAAAAATAAGAATCTTCTGGAACCAGGAACACGTTACTCATGGTACAGGCACAGAGAACAAGAGCTAGTTCCTTTTTTCTCACAGATCGAGTCCTTGGTTTACTGCAATAACATAAACGAGTTAATGCACTTTTATGACATTGAACATGATCTTACTCAGTGGAGACTTTTTATGGATTCATCAAAAGAGGAGCCTGAAAGGCGTGTTACTGCATAATGGGAATGTGTAGGGGTCCATTCCCGTCGCATATTCAGTTCAAATGAAAGAGACAGTTGAAAACATGCAGATACTTTTAACAAGTATCCAATACCAAGAACACAAATGGCGTATCTGCGGCGATTTCAAAGTTATTGGAATATTATTAGGACAACAAGCTGGGTTCACAAAAATGCCTTGTTTTCTGTGCAAATGGGACAGTCGGGCAAAGCAAAGACATTGGAATGTGAAAGTATGGCCACAGCGGAGAAACTTGTTGCCTGGAACTAAAAACATCCTGCACGAACTGCTTGTAGAGAGACAAAAGATATTGCTTCAGCCACTACACATAAAATTGGGCGTGATGAAGCAATTTGTAAGGGCTCTACCACAGGATGGACCCTGGTTCAAGTACCTTTCCAAGAAATTTCCCTTCATTACACAAGACAAATTAAAGGCTGGAATTTTTGTTGGTCCCCAAATAAAGAAATTGATGAACGCTGAAGATTTTGAGAAGACAATGAATGAGAGAGAAATAGAAGCATGGACTGCCTTCTGATCAGTTACTGAAAACTTCTTAGGCAATAACAAAGATCCTAATTACAAGGCCATTGTCGAAACAATGTTGGAAACTTTCAAGAAGATGGGTTGTAACATGAGTGTAAGGGTGCATTTTCTGCATTCACATATCGACTACTTTCCAGAATATCTGGGACATTATAGTGAAGAGCAGGGTGAACATTTTCACCAAGATATTAAGGAAATGGAGATGAGGTACCATGGGAGATGGAATGAAACTATGATGGCCGACTACTGTTGATGTTGAGGAGGGGCAGTCATCTTCAAGGAAGTCAAACAAGAGAAAGTTTGAAAAAAAAAAAATAAGTGAAACACTTTGGCTTCTTGTTTTGTTAAACTGTAATCATGAAATAAATTAGGGGAGTTCTTGAGAGTATTCTTAAAATGTTTCTTGAATAAAAACTTACCTTGTGTGAAATGGTATTTGAATACATTTCTACGCTCATTAATAAAATTGTCAAAACATTACTTATTTTGTGTAAAAACCTGAGGTGATAGAAAAAACGGAAGTTATTTCTGGAATCAGCATAAAAAGTTGATTCAAGAACACCTACATTTAAGAAATCATCTGACAAAAAGTTTGAAAATGCAGACTAGTGTTCTCAATGCAGCATAAACAGAAAATACATGCCTGCAAATCAACAACAAAAAACTACAAGAAGCAACTACAACAATGTATCTAGGGATAGAATTAGATAAAAAAACTATTAATGAAAGAACATGTAAACAATGTAACAAATAAAATCAACAAAAAGAATATTTTAAAGCATTTAGCAGAAATAAAATGGGGTGGGAACATGGACCTCCTTAATAATACATATAAAACATACATAAAACCTAACCTGTTTTACGGAGAACTACTAGCAACAGTACACAAGAGACTTAAAAGTAAACTAGAAATTTCACAAAATAATTCACTAAGAATAACAGGAGCTATAAAAACAACACCAATTACAGTACTACAAAGCTTCACAAAAAACATGGCTATAGAATTGGAACATGAGTTGAAAGCAGTTACTCTAGCACAAAAACTCAAGTCAATAGAAACAGATACAAATGGTATCACACAGCAGATACTTATAAGTAACTTAAAAACTCAAATAAGCTTCAGAACATATATTAATAACTTAAAATAAAAGAATATAATTACAACAAATATAATTGCAACAGAGGTAACAAGTCCAATAAAATTATTGATATACAATATCAGAATGACCTGATGTATACAATACACAAACAAAATATACTAGATGAAATGAGAGCTATAGCAATAGCTACGGAAAATGAAAGATGCCCAGAAAATGAATGGCTTTGAATATATACAGATGGATCCCTCATCAATAAAAAAAAAATGCTGGTGCAGGAGTATACTGTAAACATTTTAAACAGTTTATTTAAAGGTGAGTCGGAATTGTAACACTAACATCACTTAAGTTTACTCACTTAACATGTTTCGGGAAACCGTTGTTCCCATCCTCAGAAGGTTATCACGACTGGCCCGTGTTGTTGGTGTTTCCGTTTTTTGGACTGGATACTGTGGTGGCATCTTGTGGTGGAGTCGGAATTGTAACACTAACATCACTTAAGTTTACTCACTTAACATGTTTCGGGAAACCGTTGTTCCCATCCTCAGAAGGTTATCACGACTGGCCCGTGTTGTTGGTGTTTCCGTTTTTTGGACTGGATACTGTGGTGGCATCTTGTGGTGGGAGTCGGAATTGTAACACTAACATCACTTAAGTTTACTCACTTAACATGTTTCGGGAAACCGTTGTTCCCATCCTCAGAAGGTTATCACGACTGGCCCGTGTTGTTGGTGCCACCACAAGATGCCACCACAGTATCCAGTCCAAAAAACGGAAACACCAACAACACGGGCCAGTCGTGATAACCTTCTGAGGATGGGAACAACGGTTTCCCGAAACATGTTAAGTGAGTAAACTTAAGTGATGTTAGTGTTACAATTCCGACTCACCTTTAAATAAATTCAATACACATCACTGTTTCTAGCTTCTTTTCATTACAATATCAACGTATTTTAAACAGTGTCTAACAGATGAAACGTCAAATCACTATGATGGAGAATTAACAGCTATAAAAGCAGCAAAGGAAGGGGCTACGACAAGGATGTAAATTAAGTTCCAGTGTTATTTAATCTGTACATTGATGATATCCTCACTGAGATAGGAAGGAATAATAATTGGTTGCCTACGATAAATATGGTATCAATCCCTGGGTTATTATTCGCTGATGATTTAGTGATAGGATCAGTTTCAACGATTGGTTTGAAGCAGTCCCTACAGCAAATGAATAAATACTGTGATGAGTGGAATTTGAAAGTAAATCAAGAGAAGACTCAAATTATAGTGTTTAAGAAAGGTGCCAAACTGAGCAAGTATGAAAAGTGGAAGAATGGAGAGAAGGAATATAAAGTGGTCAGAGACTGTATATATTTAGGGGTTAAAATGGATGGGGGTGGAAAATGGGAGAAACAGATGAAACTGGTATTGACAAAGGGGAAAGGGGCAATGGCAGCGATTAGAGGGTGCAAATATAGAATACCAGATATAAATGTTAAATGGCTAGAGAAAATATATAACACAGTAGTTGAAGCAAAAATGTTATATGGTAGTGAAATATGGGGAGTAGAACGAGGCTGGGAAGAGATAGATATGGTACATAGGAGTTTCTGCAGAGAAGTTTTAGGCCTGCCAAATGCTACAGTTAAGGAATTTGCTCAAATTGAAATGCAGAGAGTAGGGGGAAAGGGGTAATAATGGAGAGAGCTCTTAAATATTGGTACAGACTATTAAATTTAGAAGAGAAGAATTTGTTGAGACAGTGTTTGGAATTCCAAGAAAGGAGCTTAAAGAAGAATGGGTGGAGTTATAGTATACAAACTAATTTGGAAAATAGTGGTTTAGGGGAAATCTGGAGGAGGGAAAATAATGCTAAGGGTTTTTGGAAAGAAGCTAGGCAGAGGTTTGAAGATATAGAGATACAAAATTTATTTAGCAACATTGGGAACAAAAGTTCCTTGGAATCATATATATTAATAAAAAATGTATGGGCTAGAGAACAGTATGTGGATAACTCAAATAAGGAACAAAGAGAAAGTATTGCCTGGGCACGAGCACGTGTATGGAGATTAATAGGAATGAGAAATGGGTTCCCACAGAATCAGTGCCCAATATGTGGGGAAAGAGAAGATTTAGAACATATCGTTTTTGACTGTAAAGGTACACAGCATTGGAGAAAGGAAGCTATAAATGGGAAATGGTTCAAACTGGACAGGAAAGTAGCTTTAAGCAAGATTTTTAACAAGGATAGTAGAAAGGTAGGAGAATACTTGTCCAAAGTTAAAAAGAAATGGTTATGGACAATAAAAAGAGATGTAAATTAATTTCATCAAGTGATGTTAAGTTATGTAATTATTATATTATTATTATATATTATTACTATAAGATTATTATTTTGGTATCATTACTATTATTTTTACTACTATTTGTATTATTATCATCATTTTTATGTTATAATAAGAGTGTAATATGGGTAGAATATGGCAAGATAACAGCTTGGGCTGATGTATAGCCATATTCTAAGGAAGATTGCTAGCACAAATAAATAAATAAATAAAAGCAGCATTATAGAACATTTAACAAGAGAGAGGGGGGGGACAGTGTCTAAAAACAATTTTAACACCTAACTTCACTTTTTCAAGATAATTACCTTGAACCACTGAGTGGCTCTTAGCTGATGATGAGGACAGTTGTCTTCGAAACGCGTTCAAGGTAATTATCTTGAAAGAGTGCAGAAGTTAGAGTGTGTTGCCACTAGGATTTTATTAATATCTATAAACAACAATTGAAGAAATTAAGAATAAGTATACAACACAGACATGTTTGCTATTTTCTGGCACAGTGCACAATAAGATACTTCTCCACATTTTGACAGCGCGAATGTCACAGGACTGTACTTGAATAAGACCATTTTTCTGGAGATATGCCCTCTGGAGGCTGCAACTCTTCACCATTCAGGATCTTGCATAAAGTGAGGAAAGTAGAGTAGCCAGTGTTCCTATAAATTATTTTCTGGTACTTTTCAGAAACATTGACTCTTGTCACCTTTCACAGAAGAGAGTTTTTGTTTCACATCTTCCATAATATCCATAGATCCTGCAGGGAAAGTTCTAAGCCAACCAAAATTGCTTGCAATGTATCAGTAGAGCTCTGTACATTAAGTTCATTGAAAGCAGCTTGAGCTTCATGTACTGAGAGGACTGACTCTGTAGAGAACAAAATGTTCAGTGTAAAATTCATGGCATGAATCCAAGTATCCCAACTCGTAATTGCTGGCTCCACAGGCAAGAGCAGCACTGAACTCTTTGAGGAGCTTTCACAGAAACATATTTTGGGGATGAAATAAGTTTATTAACTATAGGAAAATTGGTTCTTATTTCTGGCACATGCTGCAGAGCATGAGCAAAACATGTTAAATGTACTAGGTTTGGATAGAACACTTGCAGCTTCAACATATATGCTACAGCATATATGGAACATAACCGGCCCTTTTTCATCTTGGACTCCATCGGACCAGAATGCCTCAAATCATTATTAAGAAATCTGACTACTGTTGAGTGATTCATATGTTCCAGGGGTTTGAAGCAATCAGAAAAGTTTAGGTAGGAGCTACAGGGTGTAATTTTCCACGTTGAGATTTGATACATACCAATCCATTATATCTGATCATCCACAGTGATCCAAATGCAGAAATCTTCTGTTTCATTCTATTCTTTCCATTGTTTCTTAATAACTGTAACATTTTTGCAAAGCCGATTTAAATATAATCAATGCGTAGAATGCCACAAATATTTAATACAAAAAAAGTAAAATGCCGGGCCCATTCCAGAATGCATTGAAATAAAGCATTCGCTCAGAGCAATAATCTTTGTACTACAAATAAAGTTAAAAGGAAAATGAAGTAAGGATTTAATACAGATCTAGAAACATTAATAAATTACAGTTGAAATACATAGCATGTTTTGCTTTGTCCTCACACAAATATTTGGCATTTTAAACAGAATTTAACACGTGGTGATATTCCAGTATGAATTTGCTTCAATAAGATTTAAGTGCTGCTCCACATACTAGAAAAAATTTAAAAGTTTACTTACGCTGAAAAATATGTGTATAAATTTAGACAAGGCCGAAAAGTGTGGAGATGGCCGCTCCCAGACATGAAGCTCTAGAAAGTCCTCCTTCACTCGTCTGTTGCACACTGTCTTCTTCGTCAGAGCGTATCACCCAAGGGGCACCGGAAAAGTCAGGTGATGACACTGCATAAACACTGGCGGAGAGGATGCAACCTGGTGAGCGCTGTTGGTATTTGGTGCAGGCGGTTACTGACTGTTAATCGGGCTGCCAGGGGCTGAAAATTGTAGTTCATCATTCCAGAGGCATTAAGCAACTGCGGCCATCTCTGCTAAAACAGCTACTCCTTGAAAGAAGAGCCATAATTGGCTCATAGTATACATCAAGGTGGTTCCTATGTAGTGTAGACTCATCTGGAGCTGGTCCTGATGGTATGCCTCTATAAGAAAGAGCAATATTCTGGTACTTCGAGTTTATACAGTATATCTGCAGCTACCATCTCTCATCGTCCTCCGTGGTGTAGTGGTTACCATGCTAGCTTCTAATTCCCAAGGTTGCAGGTTCAAACCAGGTGGAGGGCGATGGATTTTTTTGGGTGTAAAAATCCTTAGCATGGCTTCCTTCGGAAGGGAAGTAAAGCCGGTGATCCCATGTCATAGATTTACGGCACGTAAAAGAACCTCAAGCCTGATAAAGAGGCCTCTGAGCAAAATTACCGATCTTTCACGTCCAGTATAGAATGGGACGCTAAGGACCACAGCAGTTAAAAAGCGTCCATAAATAAAAACTCAATTTAATTTAAGCTACCATCTCAATGCACAAGTAATCATATTATTATTGTTGTTGTTGTTATTATAATAATAATAATATAGTAAGCTCATGTAATATTTGCGCCAATAGAATTTGCTTTCTCGACGAACAGCTTGAATTATTTTTGAGTAATGCATTTTCAGGGTGTCCACCCATATGGAAAACTGGGAATTATCGGGGGATTTGTTAAATTAATGGAAAACAGGGAAATGTTCTGGAAATTGCTTCTCCATTAAACAAAACGTTTATTTCTGCAATGAATAAAACATAACATTGAATATGTAAAATTTGAAATTACAATCGATATCGTCAAATTCCCATGTAATTTACATGGGAGAAGTTGACATGCTGTGCTGGACATAGGCAATCGCAGTTGCACTGTTTGTAGTTCATGTCTCGTGTCTGTCGTGTGTTAACTGATATGTAGTTTACCACTTAGACCTACGTCAGTTTTTTCCAGTATGCTTTGTTTTATTATTAATAAATTGTTGATGCTTTAAAGAAGTAACACATGCTAACATATAGATTTAATTTACGCAGTTCAAAAGAATGAAAATATTTATCGTTTAAACATTTTGTATGTGCATTTTAATCCAGGATCACTTGCCTCCATTGTTGTCAGCCAGGGACTCCTGCATTAGATGATCTGTAACAAACTACAATTAAATTGATCTATCTTCACAATTATACTTTCTATTTCCCACACAAGTCAAATCTAGACTGCCCATATCTGTATTACTGAACAATTACTACATTTTCATGGGGTTTTCAAAAGATTTTGATTATTTTATCATTTTGAAATCTTCATGAAAATGGGGATTCAAAACATTTTGGGTGTGAATTTCATTATGTCTGAAAAGTGGGATCTGGATCGTTTTGAAAATGCTACTAAATACATGAACACTTGCATTCATTTCTTCATGGTAATTTCAAGTCATCTGTTTAATCAACTGTCAAGGGCACATAATTTGTTTAAATTGAGTGAGGTTATAATTTGATTAGCTACTTTTCAATTCTATTTGTACTATATTTTTATACATAGATGTTTTTATAATGAGACATATAAACATGCTAATTAATGTATTAATGATATAGTAACCAACATAACCATTTTTGAAAATTGTTCTGTATTCAAAATGTTTTGAAATGTTCATGAAAACAGGATTTTTTTTAAAACAGTAACATATTTAAAACTTTTTGAAAACTCCATGAAAATGTAGTAAATGTATAATGTGGTTTGGATTTGAATTAGAAAAACTTATTTTAAACAGCACAAAAAACACACAGCTTCAAACAATCCCAACAGCTTTAATGACGACAATAGGAAGTAGCAATGCAATAGTACAACTGTGAAAGAAGTATTGCATTCGTCCAAAAAGTTTTATATACATACTCGCTGTATTTAATATAAAGAAGATGGAAAACTGAGCTTTTTATATTAATAGCACATGTGCTGTAAAACATCCAAGTTGGCAAAAGGTAAATAAAGTCATATGCTTTTCTCATCAGGTTTATAGTTCTGAGACATATTACGCATATCTACTACATCTTGAAATATTAAATGTTAACAACAGTTACTGACAAGAGCGATCACGGATTCTTCTTTATAAAATTGTAATATTTTTGGTTTTTGCAGTTAACAGTGTCTTCGAGAGGAAGGAAAGCAGCATTTATTGAAAGGTGACTACTTGAGACTTTTACAGCATGGAATTTTTTGCTTTCTGTGCTATATTTAAAAGATTTTTTCTTTGAGCAACATGGGTAAACAGCTTTAAAAAGCCGCAGATGGGAAAGAAGCATACAAATGCTGTTAAGTGCATCCAACTTTCGTCATCACATAAACATTTAAGTGAATTCAACAGAAGATAAGCCAGCCATGAACAGAATTGGTGTTAATACTGTAACAAATGCTGTGTCACACAGTTCCACTACTCTGACTTCAATTACGGATGACTCATCTCGTAATGAAACTCCACCATTAAAATAGATTGGAGATGTACAAAGGTAACTAAAGCAGAGATCATCATGTGGTGCACATATACAGTCGTGCAAGTGAAGCTGGAGTACATTTGTTCCCAATTATCTTTCCAGACTCAGAAATTGCTTTAAACTTCAACTGCACAGAACAAAAATAGCATACACTATCACTTTGACCCCTTATTTTCATAAACAAGTTCTTGAGATGTGTCACTGCTGGTTTTGACGAGTCATTAAATAAAGATTCTCAAAAGGGTCAAATGGATCTTGTAATTCAATCCTGAAACAAGTGAGGTCTCCATACATTATTTTGATTCTGCATTTTTCAGACATTTTACCTCTCAGATTTCCTAGACAGCTTTCAAACATTGCAAGGACTAAATTTAAAGTGTTTCAAATGTCAATAAATGATTTAAGGTTTTGAATTGGTCGACTTAACACATCTTTATGTTAAGTTCTTCCTGCATTGGACTGGGTGTCAGTAAAAGGTTTCTTCTGTATATAAAATCTTTTCTACATGCTGATGATATTCTCCTATTTTGCTGAATATTGGCTCTTGTGCGCTGCAAGCTTTATACAATGCATATAAGGTTGCATTAAAAGAAATTGATTGGGGCATTGCTCAGTTTTTTCGTGCACTTTATTTATTTTCCTATGTCCCTGCAAGACATATAGATTTTACTCTTTATTCAGGGTGATACTTATTTCCTTTGAAATTTTGCATTATAAGGTGGCTTGAAAACTCTTAGTCATTCCGTGTGCGATAAATGTTCCACTAAATTTAGAAAAATATGTAGGAGCAAGAAGGAACTAAAAGGTTCCAAGCACTAGCAGCTTCAAAATAATGGCAACTTCAATTAAAGACGAACTTCTTAAGGCAAAGCTGTCTTTTTTTACTATCCCTCATTGGAGATTCAGAACGATTCTTAAAACTGTTTCACACAAATCTTCCATTTGCACCAATCTTTTATGAAGTTATACTAGCTAAAATGAAAAATATAATGACAAGGTTTCTTAAATCTGCAGTCTTAAGAAAACATCACTAAGATTAATTTAAAAGGCAAAGAAAATCTTCCTGCATCAAAAGTCGACATAGGGAATCTGCTAATGCAGCCTTATGTGGCACTGCTGGACTAAATGATAGAGATGTACTAAATTTTGTACAGACTGTCTAAGAGCAAGAAGTTGCTGGAGCAGTTGCCTCTAGCCCATAAACTAACTAAACAGACTTCTTGTTTTGATCCTAATATGGCCAAACAGCCACTTCTAAGTAGCAAACGATTGACCGTAGCTTTAAATGCATTTAAAATAAAGAGAGTTGAGGGTTGTTACACTACATCACTATAGTATATTATAGTGATGTAGTGTAACAACCCTCAACTCTCTTTATTTTAAATTATGACACATCACTGTTACTAGCTTCTAAATCTTCAAAATTATTAAATTCATTTGTTGAAAACAAATTGATCTCGGGTCATATACAAAGGCAGTTAACTTTTGTGTGTAAAACTGATAATTTTTGAGAATCAGTAAGTAATCTGTCTGCAGTAGTTGAGTGATTAGATCATTTCTGGCTCTGCGCTGTTCTTCCAACAGTAAATTTTAAGCCAGAGAAGTTGGCTCCATTTCTGAAAATGATACTTGTACTATTCCATGAAAATGCAGCACTTGAACATGGGTTTTCTATAGATAAAGAAATTATAGTAGAGAATATGCTAGAAGAATCTTTAGTAGCCCAAAGAAGAGTATATGAATACTATTTCAAATCTTGGTGGTGTTGAAAAGGTGTTTATCAATAAGGATATGTCCCATGTAACATTCTTGCCAAGCCGATTTAAATATAGTCAATGCATAGAATGCCACAAATTTTTAATAAAAAGTTAACCAAAAGCAAAATGCCGGGTCCAGTTTAAAATGCATTAAAATAAAGCATTTAATGATTCTTGCAGCACTGAATATATTCAAATCTAGAAACATTAATGAATTACAATTGAAATACATAACATCTTTGCTTTGTCCTTCCCACACAAATATTTGGCATTTAAGACGTGGTGATATTCTAATATGAACACACTTCGATAAGGTTAAGTGCCGCTCCACACACTAGAAAGAATTTAGAAGTTTACTTACACTGAAAAATATGTGTATAAATTTAGACAAGGCCGAAAAGTGTGGAGTCAGCCGCTCCCAGACACGAAGCTCAAGAAAGTCCTCCTTCACTGTTCATTGAGCAAATGCTTGGAACAGTTACAACTGTACATCAATAATATTTAATCTTAGCTTTAATTGTTAATTATTAACATTTGTAAAGAAAGAAAAAATAGGCATAGAAATAAATTAATAGAATATATATATATATATATATATATATATACATAAAAAACAAACATAATAAATAATTAAGGAAAGAGGCAGAAAAATATGATTATGCAAAATTGTGCAAAATATGTAATATATGCTGAAATACATAAAAAAATATCAAAATTAAATGTGTCCATGCTTCAGCTTGTAGATATTTTCTGTTTCTGTGTGTCCACATATAAAGGAATACAATATTAAGTACTAATTACATAAGAATATGGGCTCTACTGATGACTTAATGATCCTGCCATAGAAACATAAAGTATGGATTCTCAACGTAAATCAAAGGTCATAGTATTCAAAAGAGGAAAGAAACCGAGTAAAATCAGAGGTGTTGTTTAAGAAATTCAAATTGTAGGCGATTTCACTTATCTGGCCATCAAACTATACCATACAGGGGATTTTGGAAGAACAGATAAATTGGACATTAGCCAAAGGTAGATTGGAATTGGGTTAATGAGGAAATGACCATATAACACCATCGATGAAAGTGGTGTGATTTGAAAGGCTATTTAGAGCCCTAGTGAAATCAAGGTGGGTTTATGGAATTGAAATATGAAGAATAGAAAATGTTTGAGGAAAAATGGATTTAATATTTAGGGCATTTTGCAAGTTAATGCTGGATGTTCCTCAGAACACAGCTAATGTAGGGTCACTACTGGAGCTTCAGAAAGTTAACGTGAAAGGAAAGAATAGTGAAACATTGTATTGAGTGAGCCAGATGTCAGAAGAAAGTACTTAAAATGTCTAAGTATCAAGCTAAACACTGAAGCTCTTGATAACTGGCTGAGTAAAGTTAAAGATCAGTTGGTTAAGTGGTACATGGCTACAAAGATATAGATGACATGTTATACCATGTGATGATTGAAAAGATGTCATAAATTTTTACAAAACTTTCAAAACTGTTTCAAATAGAGAAATTTATTTAAACATTTCCAACATAAAGGGGAGAGAAGGCAGTGTGGAAATTTAAGAGGTCTTAGGGATTATACAGTGCTTTTCCCTCACACTGTGGCCACCACAAGGCTGCTCACATGCCAGCTGCTGCAGCTTGGGATGCTGCCAGAACAGTTATAATATCCCTGCAACTGCCTCATATTCTCAAAGTTACAGTTCCAATTACATCGATAATAAGCACATACCTTATCATCAGAGATATTGGAAATGTAGTCCTTCTCTACCGACACATTTCCAATATCTTCTCCTTAAATTTTCATTCACATTGGAGAGTTTAATATCCAAAATTGAGTGAATTTCTTGCCTGATGCTTTCTTTTAGTTCTTCCAATGTATAGGTTTGTTCCATACACTTTATTTTTCTTGTGATTATTAGAATCTAGAAAATTTCTGTAATTGGATTTTGGGAAATGATAGAGTAATTGACCCACACTTAATATTCTTCTCTGACAAAGCATGTTTTCATTTATGTGGCTATGTTTTGTTGCAAAATATCAGCTGATATTGGAGTACAGAGAAACTCAACTTTACACGCGAGATTCTCTTGCATGATGTTAAAATTGGTGTGCAATAAATGCATACAGAATAATAGGACCTATATTTTTTTGAACAAATAATAAATGCAGATAGTTACAGAAGTGATTCCTCACACCACTTTTTAGAACAGCTGACCCGACATTAAATGTCAGTCTGGATGTTACATTCCATCTGATGACTCATTAAATTCAATTCATTAAATTTTTTGAAATAGAGTAATTAGTAAAGGATTATGGCCCTTATGATCCTCTGATTTAACTGTATGTAATTTTTATCAATGGGGGAACCTGGAAAATAAGGTGTGTGCAACAAATCACATTGAAAAAACTAAAAGAAAACATCACACGAGAAATTCACCCAATTTTGGATATTGAATTCCCCAGTGTGAATGAAAAATTTCTGAGAATATGTCAGAAATATGCGGATAGAGGAAATTTCAAACTTCTCTTATTATAAGGATGTGCTTACTAGCATTGTAATAGTAACTGTAATTATGAGAACATGAGGTAGTTGTGGGGATATTATAACTGTTTCGGCAGTAGTTTGGGCTGCGGTGGCTAAGATGTAAGGAAAAAGCACTGCAGGTAGATGCCCCATATACTTAGGTATAAGGATAGGGAAGATGGGGTCTATGTGCTGATGGAATATGAAGGAGCTGGTTAATGCAAAAAAACATTAGTTGTAGAAAAATTGTTATAAAGAAATGTTTAATGATAAAACTCAGGTGAGTTGATTGTGTATGCATGCATGTAGGATAAGTTGCCAGGGATAAATTCTGTGCATTCCATGTCGATCTGGGTGGTTCAGTTGGTTAGGCACTGGCCTTCTGATCCCTAGTTCACGAGTTAAAACTGGGTCTAGACTGATGTTTTTTAAGTGCTTAAATGCCACAGTCCCATGTCAGTAGATTTACTACTTGTAAAAGAACTCCTGTAGGATGAAATTCCAGCACACTGGCTCCACTGATATGATCCAGGCAATTGACAGCATCGTTAACAAAAAAAAAAATGTGCATTCCATTATGTAATTTACTGAGTAATACATAAATTTTAAAAAATGCACTCTTTTTTCAGTTAATTAGTTCTTTGATGCAGTGTAACAAAAGATTGTAATTGTTTTCTAGGTTCTTATTCTTCCAAATGGGAAGGTACGATATTTCCAGAAATAAGTTGGGAAATAAGATGTCTATTCCATTAATTCTATCATTGAAGAAACTGGTAAATAAGGATGTTTCTTTACCAGCTTCCTGGAAACCTGCCAATGCAGAAGAAAGGTAAAATTGTTTATTTAAAAATTGAAGATATTCTAAATGTCATAGTGAAAGAGAAAAGTTAATACTTACAAATATGAAGTGTGACCATTAATAGCTAGAAAATTCAAAGTATGCTTCCAAAAAGGTCTCCCATAATTCATATTTATATGAATTTTCCTCGGTCAGAAGCAGTGTTAGCTTTTTTCAGCTTCTTCAAATTTGTCACCTATGCTGATTATTAATGGATTTTCTTGTAATGCAGGCTGTCCCTCCTCCCACACATGAGTATAAAGATCTTAAAGAAAGCTGTTGTTTACAAGTTAAAACTGAGTCAGTAGTGTCAATGTATTGTGTCAATAATCAACTCAGTTTTAAGCTTTAAATGGTTTTAACAACAGTCATCAACTTCAAGTATGTGAAGAATCAGTTCATTGTTGTTTAATTCTTTATATTTTTGTTTGAATTTTTATTTTTGCTGTTTCTGAAACATGTATATAATTTATGCTTTGGATTTAAAAACCTTTCTTTCTTTCTTTATTTAGTATTTTTTTTTAATAAATACCATAATGATATTTGCACAGAAATTTGGGTTCTAAATTTGATTAATATTTACACAAAGTGTGTCAACTACAATAGTATAAAAAATGTTTGAATGGCTGCATAGATATTATCACGGTTAGGAGTTTTAGGTGCGCACCTTTTTTCTTAGGGCAAGTTAAAGCTGTTTGGAAAGATATCACAGTGTGAAGTTTTGTTTCTAGTTGCGAAAAGAGACATTTTTTCTCGCACTTTTTTTCCCTTTTTTGGGACCTTTACCACTTTTCAGCACCTTTATCCCATTTTCCCCCAACCATGACCATAATCCCCTTTTTTCTTTTAAGTTTCATTCCAATTTATTCTTTAACGTTCAATTAACGTCTCAGCTTGCTGTGTACGTGCGAATAGTAAGCCTGCCTCTTTCAGAAACGCTGCGTGGGAATTGGAAGCACATCCGCAACAATGGAAAATAATTGTGTGTTCGACGAAAACCTCTTTCTCTTGCTTTACCACTATAAAGTAGCCTGCTGTTCGTGAATGTGAGTTTGTTACTGTGAGAGACGTCATCTGTTTGCATGGAGGCGAAGGCTGGGCTCGCAGAAACGACAGTAACCTCACCTGTGCAGTTCCGAGAATTATTAAGACTGGGTTCTGCTCGAAACTATTAGAAATCGCTGAGACTGAAGTTCCAGCATGAATGAGAACATTCTGGTAATTGCAGCGGTGTTATAAGAGAATGTAGACAGTTAATGGGCGCAAGAGTGAGTTATGTGACAGCATTGTGGTAGCAAGTGAACTAGTGTTAGCAACGAGTGTACTAGTACTAGATTTTACCATGCCAGTGCTCGATTTATTGTTCTGGCTGAGGAATTCAAACAAGATTTCATAGACACTGATGGAACTATTATGCGATGTACTATTTGTGATTCAGGAATTTTGTTAGATGAAAAACACCAGCGAGATGACAGCAAACAACACATTTCCAGCTTTAAGCATCAAATGAACAAGACTCTTCAAGCAAACATATCACGGCAACCTCTATTACAAAATGCGTTTCAACAGAGTTCTTCAAAAAGCCAAAATTTGAAAGAATTAAACATCGATTTGTGTGCAGCTCTTACACAAGCAGGAATTCCACTCAATAAGGTGAACCATCCAGCCTTCAAAGGATTTCTTGAAAAATACACAAAGATGTCTATGCCCAATGAGAGTACTTTAAGAAAAAACTACATGGAGCCTGTTTACCAAGAAACCATAGAAAGAATCAAGGAGAAAGTGTCTGATTGTGGTGTGGAATCATTGTGGATGAAACTATAGACTCAATGGAACGATATGTTTTGAACATTTTAGTTTTTCCCTTAGCAGGGGAGAAAGTTTAGCCCATGTTGTTAAAAATGTACGAGCTGCGGAAAGCCAACGCCAGTACAGTAATGCAATCCTTTATGGACTTCTGCCAAAAACTCTGGCCTACTGGTATCGGGTTTGAAAAACTTCTTCTTGTGGTTACGGACCAGGCTCCATACATGGATTCAGCTGTTAACCAATTGAAACCTTTATTTCCTAACTTGAAGCATGTGACATGCTTGACTCATGCCCTTCACAGGGTTTGTGAATCCATAAGGAACGAATACGACATTGCAAATCAATTCATCTCTGCCCTGTAGAAGATTCTACTAAAAGTTCCGAGCCGTGTTGTTTACTACAGGGAAATCACTGGCCTGCCCCTTCCAAATTTCCCAGTCACTACTCACTGGGGATCTTGGATTGAGTGTGCTGCTATGTCATGTGAGAATTTTGACAAAATAAACAGTTTGTGCATTCTTTGGATCCATCCGACGCAGGTGCAATTTCCAAGGCACAGCAACTTCTGTTACCGGAGAAAATACATAATTTGCAGACGTAACTATATTGTGTCCATAGTTACAAGTACCTGCCTGAAGCTATTAAACGATTATAAGAACAAGGTCTGGGAAAGGAGAAACAATGGGACATTTTTACTTCCGTGAGGGAGCAGTTAGATAGCTTAGCTAAAGACAAACTTGAATCTAGTCGTCAGAAGAATCCAGACATTGAGGAATTTGCCACATCTGTAGAGTTGCCATTCTGAGTGAATACAAGGTTTGCCCCACTGGTTTCTGTGAATATCGAAAGAAGCTTTAGCATCTACAAAGACATTCTATCTCCTAATAGAAACAGACTTTTAAAAATGTGGAGATGCTTAATGTCTTAAAGTACAACAGCTTCATGTTTTTTTTTTTTTCCTTCTTTTGATGAGTGATAATTTGATGTACTTGTTTGTAGTTCAATAAATTAGAATAGAGGAAAGAGAAATCATTGAATTAGTTAAGGGAACGCACAAATGAGATTAACCCAAAATCTAAAAAAAAAATATGTGTGTGCGTGTTCGCGTGCGCGTTTTTTCCCAAAAAAATCTCCATTGCTTGTAGTTTTAGAATCCACTTTTATTTTTGACCTAGCGAACGCTTCAGGACCGTTACGAGACTTTTTAAATACCCTTATGCATTTGGTTGCTAGCTGTTTATATTTTTAAAACTTCATTTTATGGCGTTTCTTATTTTCAGCATTTCTCATATTCAAAATGTTCCACACAATGTAGTTTTCATCCATTCATATTGAGATTTTTTATGCTTATTTCAAAATCCCAAATAAATAAAACTGTCATATAATTTTTCTGTGTAATGAACAGTTTTTGCGCTACTAATTTTTGAAGATAACAATGTATACAACAAAAATGAAAAAAATGCAAATACAAAAGTGCAAAACTTTTTTTTCTCTTAAACTAAGAATGGTAGAAAAAAAGTTATATGACAGATTTGTAGTTCCTTGACAAAGAAGCAACATAAGATTTTTTTTTTTTTTTGGAAAAATGCATCGTGTGTTGCATTTTGCATATACCCATAATTTTATAGTTTGAAAATTAATAACTTGAAAACTAATTAAGATTTTGGATTGAAATTCACAGAACAATTATATCTAAAGAAGACTGACATGTGATTAAATTTTCAGCCCAATTGAATGGATAGTTTAAAAAATAGCAATTTCAGTTGTGCATCCCCTTAAATAAACCAGCACCTTATTGTCCCTTTTTCACCTTATTTGAGCACCTTTTCCCTTTTTTCATCTGAAATTTGCAGCTAAAAATCCTAACCCTGGATATTATGTTCTACTGCACATACGTAATGACCATGGTGAATGCGTATTACCAACCAGTATGTATGAAGCTTTGCTCAAGCAAATAGGCAGACAATGTTAGCATGTGTACCTTCCTACTAAGTAAATAATTGCTTACACAGTATGATTTGTTAATGTAATGAACAAGAGCCTAGAAATGTTCCTTTTAAAATCTTCCCTAATCTTGATGCCTTTCCATAAAGTTGCTGTTTTCTGTAAGCTGCTGTATAAGTTTTGTTGACTTGTAGTTAAAAGCTTCCTTTTGTGTGTTGCATATAGAAGAAAGTAATCTTCTAGCAGCACTTTTGGCATATTGCTTTGTGTAACTATGCATAATTTTATTAAACTCAGGATTTTTTTTTTCCTCCCTCTATTTATTTTATATCACTTGGTCATTTATGAAGGATCTGTTAAAAGATACCTGTGAATTGGTGTGTGGCGGACAGCCTTTTAGGCCATACCATCTTACTTTGCATGCATCCACAGAAACTTCGTCCTCCGTGGTCTAGGGGTACCATACCAGCCTCCGGTTCCCAAGGTTACGGTTTCAAACCCTGCGGAGGTTGATGGATTTTTTTGGGCATAACATCCTTAGCATCGCTTCCTTTGCAAGGGAAGTAAAGCCGTGTCATCGCTTCCTTTGCAAGGGAAGTAAAGCCATGTCATCGATTTATGGCGCGTAAAAGAACCTCAAGCCTGATAGAGGCTTCTGAGCAAAATTTCTGGTGTTTCATGCCCAATATAGAATGGGATGCTAGGAACCATAGCAGTTGGAAAGTGTCCACAAATAAAACTCAATTTCATTTATAGAAGCCTTAATGCCAGGCAACAGTACCTCTGCTTCTATGCATGCCAGGAAGATGGCATTAGAGTACTGTCCAGTATACCTGCTTCAAGCCGCGATCAGTGGCCCCCCATCACCCATTGCCACCCAGAAGCGATTCACGGCACTTGAATCGGTTTCTGGCACTGAGCGCGTGGGCCCTCCTTTCGAGGAGCCTATGGAGTCTGACCAACTCCATACAAAAAGCCCGAGTTATTTTGAGCCACCCTTCTAAGTAGACAGTTTATCCCTTTTATTCATGGTTATCCTGACCTGGAATTTACGTGGTGTACGGTCACATAGGGCTGAACTGCAACTTTTATTGCGTTCCCATTCACCTATCGTCGTGTGTTTGCAGGAGACTAAGCTTCACCCTCACGATCCTTTTGATCTCCGAGGGTATACTCCGGTTCGCTACGATCTTGAGCCGGAGGAGGGTACTCCTGCTCATGGAGGTATCATGTTATTAGTGCGTAACGACGTTCATTTTCAAACTCTCACACTTACGTCTGACTTGCAAGATGTTGCCGTTAGGCTTCAATTACCCGACCTTTTCTTTTCTGTTTGCTCCATCTATACACCTCCGTCATCTCCCCTCGCTCACGCAGACGTTCGCGACCTCCTGTCCACTCTCCCAACACCATTTCTTTTGTTGGGAGATTTTAATGCCCATCACCCCCTGTGGGGTTCGCCAAGGGCTTTTGCTAGGGGAACTCTTCTTTCCGACCTTTTTGATCTGTTCAACCTCTCCATCCTCAATACCGGTGAACCTACTTTTCTTTCGGATTCTTCTGGTTCATTCTCTCACTTGGACCTTGCCGTTTGCTCACTTCAGCTTGCTAGTCGTCTGCAGTGGAACATCATCGCTGACACCTACTCCAACGACCATTACCCCTGCATCGTTTCTCTTCTGTCTCACCACGTCCAGCATTCCCGAATACCTACCTGGATATTCCAAAACGCCAATTGGAGATTGTATTCCAGCCTCGTATGTTTTGCGGACCAGTCATTCACTGACGTTAACCAAATGGTGCAGCTCCTTACGTCTACGATTCTCTCTGCCGCCGAACGCACAATTCCCCGATCATCCTCTCACCCTCGGCGTATTCCTGTTCCTTGGTGGAACGAGGATTGTCGGGATGCCGTTCGTGCTCATAGAACTGTCCGGGTGTTTCGGCGACACCCTACAATTGATAATTTGGTTACTTTTAAACAATCGCGCGCCAGGGCTCGTCACATTATTCAGGATAGCAAGAAGGCATCTTGGACTCATTTTGTCGAATCTTTTAATCGCTTCACACCTTCCTCTGTTGTTTGGGATAAACTTCGTCGCTTCTCCGGTAAAGTGTCGCATTGTACTGTGGCCTTCAGGTTTCCAATGCCACCATAGTGGATCCGGCTGCCATTGCTAACACTCTGGGTGCTGCCTTTGAGGCAGTTTCCAGTTCCGCCCGTTATTCCGCCGGCTTTCGCACTCTCAAAGAACCGGCTGGACTCTGAGACCTTTAATTTTTGGTCTGCTAATGAGTGTTACAATGAATTTTTCACACTGAGGGAGCTAGAGCACGCTCTTCATTGCTCTAGGCCGGACAGCATTCATGTCCAAATGTTACAGAACCTTTCAGCCGAGGGTAAGCTCTTTCTCTTACAGGTCTATAACCGTATTTGGCAAGACAGCCTTTTTCCTTCTGTTTGGCGCGAAGCCACCATTGTCCCTATCCTTAAGCCTGGGAAGGATCGCCAACTACCTTCCAGCTACCGCCCTATCTCCCTCACCAGTTGCATTTGCAATGTGATGGAGCGCATGATTAACGGGCGGTTGACATGGTGGCTTGAGTCTCAAACTTCTAGCGAACGCTTCTAGTGAGACAGATTCCCTGCTGTTATAATGCCAGCATACAGAATCTTCATGTATGAATCCTATGTGACAACAAACTCTTGTAGAGAAGTGAGACAGATTCCCTGTTATAATGCCAGGCCATCGCTCTACCGTCGACCATCTGGTGTCTCTGTCGACGCATATTATGAATGGATTTCTGAGAAAGTGTCAAACAGTGGCTGTGTTTTTTGACCTGGAGAAAGCTTATGACACTTGTTGGAGGGGCGGCATTTTACATACACTTCACGCATGGAATCTCCGCGGTCGTCTTCCCATATTTCTTCGGGAGTTTATGACGGACCGTGTCTTTCGTGTACGTGTGGACTAGGTTTTATTCAAGAGAACGGAGTACCGCAGGCCTCTGTACTCAGTGTCACACTTTTTGCAATTGCTATCAACCCCATTGTTGATTGTATTCCAGCTGGCATCTCATCGTCCCTTTTCGTTGACGATTTTGCCATTTATTGTAGTTCATGGTGGACCTGTCTGCTCGAACGCCGTCTCCAGAGCTGTATCGACCGTCTCTATGCCTGGATTAACGCCAACGGCTTTAATTTCTCTGCCGAGAAATCCGTCTGCATCAATTTCTGGCGCCGGAAGGCTTTCCCTCCGCCCTCTCTCCATCTTGGGTCGGAGGTCCTTCCATTTGCAGATGAGGTGAAATTTTTGGGGTGATCTTTGATCGAAAGCTGAGCTGGACTTCTTACATTTCCTTTTTAAAAGCATAGTGTGGTCGTTCTCTTAATATTTTACGTGTTTTAATTGGCACATCCTGGGGAGCTGATCGGACGGCCCTTCCCAGGGGGTAAACGCATTTTCCTCCTTGGTTGCACGCTGAGGCCCTCTGTCACCTTGGATTAATGTCAATGACGAAGAATGAGAACCCTTCTTCAGTCTTTAGATCAGCGTTTTTAGAACTACAGGTGCAATTTGGGGAATGCCATTTTATTTATACTGATGGGTATAAGACTGATGTAGGGTGTGCCTTTATTTATGATCGGCATAGTTTTACCTTCCGTTTACCGTGGCAATGCTCCATTTTTACCGCCGAACTTTTTAGTATTTTTCAATCCATTTTATACGTTCAGCAGTCTTGCGACACTGTGTTGTTTGTACTGACTCTCTGAGTGCCCTTATGAGCATTAACGCGCTGTACAATTACCACCCCCTCGTACAGCGCATACATGACCTGCTCCACTCGCTTGGTGCTTCTGGCATCAGTGTCTCGTTCGTGTGGATTCCAGGTCATGTGGGCATCTCAGGCAACGAGTCTGCCGACGCCGCTGCCAAATCGGCGATTCTGTCACCCAGATTTTTTATCTCTGTTGTTCCCTCGTCAGATTTGTTTTATTTTGCGTCACCGTATCCTCTCGCTTTGGTGCAATGAGTGGACGGCCCTCCGGGGGAACAAGCTGCGGTAGGTTAAACTTCTTCCGTTAGTCTGGGGTACCTCTTCTCGTTCTTCTCGTCGGGAAGAGGTACTTTTAGCTCATTTACGAATAGGACATTGCCTTTTTAGCCGTTGATACTTGCTCAGTGGTGACCCCGCACCACTCTGTGAGCAGTGTGATGCGCCCTTAATGGTGCGTCACATTTTAACAAAGTGTCAAGTTTTAGCTCCATTGCGCGTTTGTGTGGATCTGCCTGTTGGCATAGCCAACGTTTTGGCAGATGACGCGCATGCTGTAGAATTGCTTTTACATTTTATAAGTGACGGTGGTTTTAATTGGCGCATTTGATGCGCTGAGCGTCTTTTAGCTTTGTGTTTTTCTATTGTCTGTTTTAATGGGGCTCTTCTCCCCGACGGACATATGACGCTCATGTCCCTCGCATTCTACAGTTCTTGACACATTGTTTAACTCTTTCTTTGACCATGGTTTTAGTGTGTCAATTTTTAGAAATTGGTGATTTGTCTTTTAAGTTTTTGACATAGCGGGTTTGTGTACCGTGTTTTAGTTTTTGGGTTTTAAATTTTATACATTGTAAGGATGCTGATGACTCTAGATGTTAAGTGCCCTTAACCCCATATCATCATCATCATCATGCGTATCTATCCTTCATCATGATAATGGTCCCCCTTCACTGGGCTGCAACAAAATGCATTGTGTAAAATTTCATTTTGTGAAAATTTGATTACACCACTAGTGACCTCTGGTGATTAGCAGCAGTAATTGATGAGCAGTAAATGGGCGCAAACATTCAGTAATGTATGACGTTAATTGTAAAATCAGCTCCCTCACATAGATAATACTTGTCAGCAAAAACCTTATATAAATATATATAATATACTGATGTGATACATTCTTATGTCTTTCTCTACCCTCTATCGTTTATTAGTTCACCCAAAAGTGTTAACAAATTCAGCAAGATTTTCAAAGATTATAACATAAAACTGGTTCCACAGAATGAATATAGTGTGAGAAAGTTGCTCAACCATCCTTTAAAAAATACTACTCCAAGTAATAAATTATCAGGAATTTACTGCATCAATTGTGAAGATTGTCATAAAATATATATTGGGAAGACAAAGAGGAATTTGGAAATCAGATTAAAAGAACATTTCAGAAATATAAAATATAAACAGACAGGTAAATCAGCCATAGCCCATCATTTTTGGTCACAATCATAATATTAGTCACGAAATCAAACTTTTAAAACTAGCCAAGAACCATAGTGAATTAACGGTATGGGAAAATATACACATCATTAAAAACATAAATTGAACCATGAATTTTGAAACACCAGTGATGGACGACGTCTTACGACTGAACAATAGAAAGAGAGGCACACTGGGCAACAATGAAGTGGAAGAAGTTACCTGACGTGTACATCAGTCGGCCGGCTTGCTGAGGATGAAGAGCATGTCTCTTCGAAACATGTTCGAATAGAATTTTAATTAAGTGGAGCAACAAGTGTTTTTAATCTGCTGACCAGTGTTTTAACATCTTATTGACATGCTCCACTGTTATAAACACTTCATTTTAATCATTAGTTTTCTAGTTGTTTGTTAACTTCAACAACATAATGGAGGCAAAGAAATGGAAGCAGTTTTTAATAGAACAAAGTTGAGCTGATAAAGAAGGTAGAAAATGGAATGAAGCAGATCGGATAACATCAAACCCACCACTCTTTCGACAATACTTTGTGAGAAAATACTTCAGATGCACGTAAGGTCAACAATTTGCCTCAACAGAGAGGAAGGTGTGTTAGTGAAGAAGCAAGAGATGTCGATAGAGAAGCTGCTCAGGAATGAAAGGAAACGTATTCGAAGGATGTCATTGTAAATTATAAGACAGAAGACATTTTCAACGCACATGAAACTGCATTTTTTTTATAAAATGCTGCCAAATAAAACGATGGCTTACGAGGTTGAGGCCTGTACTGGTGGTAAGCAATCAAAACAGAGCTAAGTCAGGTGTTTTAAAGATATTGCATCTCTGTGCCTGTAAAATATATGACCAACAGCAAAACATGGATGACAAAAAAACTGTTCACAGACTGGCTCATTAAGGTGGATAAAGAGATGGGCAGAAATAAGAAGAAAATTCTCCTCTCATAGACAACTGCTCTGTGCATAAAGTGGACTGCAGGTTACAAAATATCCAGCTTGAGTTTCTATCTGGTAATTGCACATCAATGTTACAGCCACTAGAGCAAGGACTCATCCAGAATGTCAAAGTGCACTTTCACAAATGTCTGGTGCAGCATGTGCTTATCAGTTTAAAACTTAAGCTGCTTACCAGCGTCAATATTCTGCAGGTATCCAGATAATAGCAGGGACCTAGAATGTGAAAGCAACTACAATTTTGAATGGTTGGGGCCAGTCACAGCACCAGATGACAGTGAAGTCTCTTGCAAGTTGTGAGAGGAAGTTCGAAGGAATGGTTCTGCCATCCTCATTAACCTTTGAAGAATATGCCTCTATGGATGTTAAGGCAGAGTCTTTGGCTGCAGCAGCCCCTCAAGATGACAGTAAAGAGAAAGAAGCTGAAAGTGTCTTCTGTTGATGCAATGAAGAATATACAGCAGTTAAGGTGATATTTGGAGAAAACTAACAAAGTGCCAGAAAACATTCTGAGGTCGCTTAGTGAGCTTGTGGAACAGAACTAGTTGAAAAAGTCAAAACAAATCAAAATCAATTACTTCAAAACCTGTGTGTAAAGTGGAATATGTCATTTGATTTCTGGATTGTAGATAGGTGTGCGCATACATGTGTGCGCACCATGTGCAGAGCTGCAATGATAGAATTAAGCGTACATAACTATGCATTATAATGTTTTAATTTTTCTTGCAATTGGTAAATCTGTCGATTTTAAGTCATCAGATTCTAATGAATTTTTGTATTTGCTAAATCCTTTTTTCAGAACAAAGTATAAACGTTATGATTTTCTGAAGTACTTTCTATTGAGATTCCACTGTAGCTAAATATTAAATTCCAATTTATTCCGCAAAGATGTCACACAAGGCAATAATGCATCCTTATTGGTCTGACACCAACATCTGTGTGCTCACTTCTGTGCAGAAAGAATTAAATATGTGCTACAGAAAACAAAGACACACTGTGTTTGTTTCTTTTATTGTATGTTCTAGTTAAGTGCAGTTTTTGAGCAGCATATGTAGCACAATAGTTTGATTTCGGGATCAACATGAATTCTGACCAGATGTTTAAGCAGAAAGACTACAAATCGCATATAGTTCCTCTGTCCGTCAGGACATTGCATACCTTCAACAAATTATTTATTTATATAACAAAAAAACTGAAATCTGGAAGAAAAGGATTTTGCTATGTTGAAATGTTTTTGTGTTTTTTTTTTTTTTTTTTCTGTCAAGACGAAGCGATACATCTGCCACTTTTAACCTCTTTAAGAACTGCATTTAATGTTCCAGATGACTTTGTTACATATTTAATTAAAGGTAGTGATGAGCGCAATATTACCCAAATATAATATCTTTTCTCATGCCAAATTAAGAAACCATATGATCATTTAGTGCTAAGCAATTAACATTTTTTGTTATCTTTATCAAGATCACCATCATTGTGCAACAAAACAAAACCTTAGTGATTTATTTGCTGTTTTTTAATGTTATCCTGATACCATAATTAAAGGTGCCGTGGGGGTTTTGTGTTTAATACTTCAAAAAGTTGTAGCTATTTTCATTCTTCCCCATAATCCCTGTGGCATTCTGTGTTTATATAATACAAATTAATGGGCATAAAATCTGCTGGCCTAATGAAAAAGAGTTTTAAGCAAGATGTTTGACTTAATACTTCATTGCGAATAGAAATATGATTACTATGGTTCACTGTTATCTTCTGAAAACTAATCAATCATCTTATTTTTTCAATATAAGCATTAGATTTGTTGCAACATAGCAAACTTGAATAACCAGATGTATAGTAGGGGGTTAACAATATGCTTTTAATCTAGAATTTTGGCAGCCACAAAACAGTTGTGCTTTCTATAAAGCTATGCTACTTGTGATGCATTCATGCATGGCATGTATCCGATTGTGCTTTTTAAAATCTTCATCCATAATTTTGATTAAATAATACTGTGAAAATAAAACTCCAAACAACAGTATACATCCACCATCAATGCAAGGATATAGTGCGACTTCAGTTTGTACTAGACAGTGATGTCACAACCTGGTCACTTATATAGAAATGTTTTCGAGAGCCTGAAAAAAGGAATTTAAATATTTTTTCCTTGCTTTCAAAAGAATGTAACATTACAGTGCAATATATTTTCCGTTAATTTGAGGATGAACTTTTCATTAAAAATATTTTTAGCACTTGTGTATGTTCCCAATTGTTTCATATTGTGATTGTCCAAATTGGACACTATGATAGAGGCAATGATTAAAGAATTTTTAGTTGAAATCAAGACCATGAAATCCGGAATGGAATTTGAAATGAAATCTGGAATGGAAAGTAAACAGAAGAGTATAAATTTTGGAATGGAGAAGATGGAGATGGAAATCAATAGTGTTAAGCAAGAAATGAACAAAATGGAGAAAATTAAATCCTATGACATTGAGAATGAAAATGGTGATGGAAGTGATATTTGTAATGGAGGAGGAGACAAGAGTGTGAAAACAGATGAAGACTGAAATAGAGAAAATGAGATCACTGCTGACTGTCGAGTGTTTAACTGTCACATTGCCACTGCTAATGTGATCTAATTCAACTTTTCATGGTCACTCTCTTTGGGCCATAGTGGCATAATGAAATACGTACAACATAGCCTGTTCTTCTGGACGGTTCGCCTACTGGGTGATGGTGATGACGATAAATGAGTGGCCTCTGAAAGAAGCCAAGCTGCAGTCTCAAGAGCCCATTGTACCTCATATTCTGGCATTACTATAGATAGTTCAATGGTCTGAATAACCAAGTCCTTGATATCAGCCTTTTTTATAATCTCAGGACCCTAAGCACACATACCTATGCACAGTGAAACCTTCGCATTTGCATAGTATATGCTATGAGGTCTCAAAGTCCCACACAGATTTCCTACATAAAGAGTCCTGTGCAAGACTTATGCATAAATGTTTGTGCAGAGTATTGTGGCCCGTAGGATAGCCCATAATTCCTCTGAGTTTAACTCTAGATAAATTCAGGCGGAACTCACTCACTCTCCGCTCATACCCAGATATAAAATCATGGGCCTGTCTGGCAGTCGTTTGCTTATTCCAGATCTCAAGATGAGTCCTCGCCATGAACTGGGTAATCTCATACTTCACATTTCTAGCAGACACTCTGCAAAAGAGCTCATGCCCTATAAAATCGAGCCCCGATCCTCTCCTCGCTAGAGCATCTACCGTCTCGTTGCCTCTAATACCAGCATTTCCCTGTACCCAAAGAAGTGTAACCAGGCAGCTGGTACACAGTCTATCCAACATCCTCTGACATTGCCACACCAGTCTGGATGTGATTTTAAATGTCCTAAGGGTTTTCAAAGCTGCCATATTATCCGAGCAGATAAACACATCCGCTCGTCTGCGTGGCATAGTGTAAATATGCATAGCACAGGATACAATCGCAAAGACCTCAGCCTGGAAGAATGTGGCAAATTGCCCAAGGGGAATGACAAGAATTCATGCCATAGGCTCCAGACCTGTCCTGCCCCCAAAGCGGGAACCATCCGTGAAGCACGTCCTGCCCACAGCCTTCAGGAGAGATCTAGTCTCTAGGTCCCACTCCTCACTGGAAGGTATTACCACGGAGGTTATACCTAGTCCCCGATCATCTGGGTTATAGGACACTTCTGCAATCCAGAAAGGATCAGTGAGTACCCTTTATGGGGTAGCTTGAAACACCATCCCCCTACAGTCCAGAGGCATGTGCACTCATCCTAGCTACCTCCTCCACAAACAATGAGGCAGTATTTTAATACCTGTTTAATTAATTTCAATTGTATTTTATAATAAGTAAATTCAATAACAGCCCGCCTTGAAACAATATGTATGTAATAATTATTTAAATTGTATGTAACAGTCATTGCAAATGCTTATTTTTATTATAAATATATTTTATTAATGTTATGTGAATACATTATATACTCTGATAATGCAAGAACTGTGAGAATAATAAGTTTTAAGTTGCTAACAATGAGTAATAATGAGGTAATCTTATGGCAATAATGTGTTTGGAGTTTGAAATGTACAGGTCATGATTAGAGGGACGATGATGTAAATTCTGTGACAGTTTTAAAATTAGCCAATCAACAGCAAAGAAAAGTTTTAAGTTAAATGCAGAAATTCTATTGGACTAGAATTAGCCAATCAGAGACTTGCAGTACTGAAGCTTATGGGTTTTGACCGTTGAGAGTTACTCAGTTGCTGGCGAGACTAGATAGAGTACAGATAGGAAAATGTGTTCTCTACGGGTGAATAGTAAAAACGGATATACACGCTAAGTGAATGTATAAAAGTTTCTCACAGTTCTTTTAAAAAGTCTAGTGCTGTATAAATATGTGCAAGAATTTAAATAAAAGAAGTTAATTTAAAAGTTTAATTCTGTGATGTCTACAATAATTGTCATACCGTGCCCTGCCCAAGATACATGACTCTAAAGTAAGACTGACGCAGCCGAGGCAAATTCAAACAGTAATATTACGTAAGCATAAAATTCAAACCAACGCCCAAAGCGTGTTACAAACTACATAAAGCAAATATTATTACATAAAACAATTCTTCAAGTTTACGTAAATATATATTACGCAACAACAGCAGCAAATCATCTTCAAGTTGGCTTCCAAGTGTGTAGCTAACAACAACAACAGTAGAAGAAAACAACTACTACAAGTTGGTTTCCTAATTGCAGGGCAGATTAAGTAATTTACGTAATATATTACGCGAACCAAATAACAGTTGAACATTCCTACTTCAACAAGCGCAAAGGGTGAAGGTTTAGCAAAATCTCTAAGGCAGACAGGAGTCGTGCATACTGCCCCTGTTATCATCATACATCTACCTTCACCAGAGAGACATGCCACATAAGTTATTGACAGTCTGATAACAGAGGTGTATAGCCATTTGACCACCTTAGGCCTTCTTAACTTTATAATCTACATGCTTTTTCCTGCTCAGCCCAGCATCCAGAATAACTCCTAGATGCTTGACCACTCCGGAAAGCTTCAACCTCTTCCCAAACAGGTGGGACTCTACCAAACTTGACAGTCTCCTCCTCCTTGTGAAGGTTATTATTTCAGTCTTGTCTGGGCTAATGGACAAGCCTGTTTCTCTGCACCATTCTTCTAAAGCCTGTATGAGCTCCGAAACAATGCTCGGGAATTTTCCACTTGCCATAAGGCATATGTCATCAGCATAGCCTTGAGCATGAATTCCTCCCTGGTTTAGTCTATCCAGCAGTATATCTACTGCCAGACACCACAGGGTAGGTGACAAAACTCCCCCTTGTGGGCAACCTCCGGGCACTGTTGCCCTCATGGACACACTCCCAGGGTCACCACAGCCTGCCTGCCTTCCAAGGAGGTCATAATCCAGTCCGTTACAACCAAACTGACTCCTCTGCTCTCCAGACATTTCCAAATGGTGCCTAAAGTCATGTTATTGAAGGTACTTCTTTTGTCCGAGGCTCGTGTAGGAGGGGGCAGTTTCTATCAGGAGGACACCAGAGTGTTAGTCAGAAACCCCACATAACCCTCCACATTCCTTAGCTTAGTCTGGAGTCCATTCCTGAGACTGCTTTCCAGGTCCCTTCTAAAGGAGTCCCAATTGGTCCTCCTTGGAGTCCTGTACAGGCCGTCCTTTCCTTTTCCCTCAAGACTAAGACGTATATGTCTATGGTCGGACATGGAAGGTTCAGAACAAACCCTCCCGTCCTTAATATCTTCTAGTATCCCAAAGGACACTAGTGATAAGTCTAGGACCTCCTCCCTTTGATAATTAACAAAGGTCAGAACATCCCCTTGATTCGTGATCTCGAGATTGTAGAGCTCACATACTCAACAGCTTTTCCCCTCTATCGTTGATGTCCGTGCTGCCCCAAATGCTATGCTGGGCGTTTGAGTCACAACCAATCAGCAGATTGAGGTTTCTATCCTTGCAATAAATCATAAGGTCCTTGAACTCCTGAGGAGGAGATGGTTCCTCAGAGTCATATGGGAAATAGGCTGAGCAGATTACCACCTGATGTGGCATTCCGCCCTCCTTATACCGGACTAGGAGTGCTGCCAGGTCTTAAGAAAGAAATCCTGGCAGAGCCCAGGTATTACCGAGTCTAGTAATGACACATGCTCTAGGTTTTAGCTTAGACAAAGCTCTGAAAATAGTAAAACCTTTAATATTCATTCCCATGATGCGGCCCTGTCAAAGCTAGGGTTCCTGTATGGTGACATCTATTGCATACCTCATTATGTTACTTGAGAGCACTCACAAGGCAATTATACTTTGTTCCAGGTTAGCCTGAATGAACAAAATCATCTCGGCTTACCCTGCCGCACTTACACTTTCCCATCGGGTCTGGTTCTCCCAAGATCCCCAAATCCTCTGATGGGTTATCTGAGGGATATAAATCCCTCTTCCAATTTGGAAATTCCCATTGAATGTCCGGAGCTCTTTTGGAGGTTCCAGAAGGGCCTGGCTCCAGCCCAGTTGCAGCTTTCACAAGGTCCCTATGAGTAGAGACATGTGCTTTCCCTGTGCTCCCAGCCAGTCACTTAGCCCTTCTTCTCCTCTTCTCTGCCCCACTGGCATACTTAGGCTTCAGTTTTAGGGTACCGACCACTTTGATCAGTTCCCCCAAAACAGCCATGATATATCTTGCAGGTTCAGGTTCCCTACTGGGGTTTCAGCCTCCACACTTACCTTTATAAATAATTCA
Source organism: Deroplatys truncata (assembly GCA_030765065.1). Classification (NCBI taxonomy): domain Eukaryota; kingdom Metazoa; phylum Arthropoda; class Insecta; order Mantodea; family Mantidae; genus Deroplatys; species Deroplatys truncata. Next base: position 1,445,251 of record CM060976.1, read on the forward strand.
GTGTCCCTAAAATGGTTGTTCAGTTTTAGGTACCCTGCTTCTCCACATCTCTAGGAGTTGCTGTTCCTGTATCCCTTTCCTTGGTCTCGATGGCAAAGTCCTCTTTTGAGGGCCCAGCTGCCTCAACTTTGGCTTAAGTTCTCTCAGGGTCTCCTAATACAGAGCCATCCGGTTTATCTTCAATAGCTCCTACAATTAGCTAAGGATAACAGGTCTGCCCAGACAGAGCCCCGCATGCCTGAGTAAGAGGTCGTCAGGTATCTCAGAGGCTTTGTTTGTGACACATCTACCCATGTGCCATTCACCCCATTGGCACGGATCGCATAACACCTTAGAGTTGGGTAGTTGGTTCGCGGTCTCCTATTCATTATTGAGAGACAGGCCTGATTCAGCATGTCAGCAATCAACCGATGCTGCTGATCAGGTGTCGGCTATTCACCACCTGCCAACATATCCAGCACCCTCTCAAGGTCCAGCATTAGGGGCTTAGAGACTGTTAGGCTACTCCAGAGGACCCCCGCTGCAGATCACCCACTTGGTAGTTGAACACAAGACATCTAATCTCTTGCAGTAGCAGCACTGCATGTCACAACAATCATCACAAACTGGCTTGGAGAACAGCATTTTTTGTTGCACAGAAACGCACTCACTAACACACTTGCAAGAGTGCTTGCTTAAATAGCTATTGAAAATTTAAGATACATCCTACAATACTATTTTACAGTGCAACATTTACTTAGAAAAAAAAAAAAAAGAAGCTGCGTACAAGTACAATAGTTAATTCTATAAACATTTAACTTACAAATAGTTCATCATTGTAAATGAGCTGCCTTATGTGGTTTTTATGTTCTCTAGTAACTTATTCAATAACACTGTGCCCCTTAGCTGTTGCAATTCTTGTGGTAAAGGCTCTATGATAATTATTAATATCTCTAGAGTTATATGAATAATGCTCTTTGTTTAATATGCTGAAATTTTCACTACTGTAAATTAACAATGTAACTTTATATACATACAGTGATACTACTGTTAAGATGTGTCGATATTTAAATCTCTGTCTTACAGATTAGCAACTTTTTTAGATTGTATATGGGTCATTCCATGTCTTATCATCAAGCCCCTCAACCCGACCAACTCAGATTTTTTTGAAAATTTGTGAGTTGATTGCTCTAGACTAATTAACTAAATGTTGTTGTTTTTTTTTTTTCCCCCAGTGACATGTCAGATTTGAACAAAAATAACTTTTTTTTTTTTTTTAATTATAAATGTACTGCTTAACTAAAAATCGAGTTGCAGTTGAGCAAGCATAGTGAATGGGCATGTCAGGGAATAGCTCCGTATACGTGAGACAAAGGAACCATGGGGATATCGACAGAAATTTGCTGAGCGAGAATTGGAGCATTAAACGCTAGAAGTATAAATTACCAGAAGAAGAAGAAAATGGAAGGAGGTACTTAATTGGTATTGCTATTAATAGTAGTGACCATATTATTAAGGATTGGAGGAATAGAAATGTACCTGGATCCTGGATCTTTGGAACAGAATGTAATGGGCTTGCTAAAAAAAAAATGAACGATGAACTGATAGAGATCAGAAAAATGGAGAAAACACTGGAATCCGAACTGACGGAGAAAATAGACGAACTAAGAGCAACAATAAAAGGATTGGAAGAAGAATACAAGGAGGAGTTCAGAATACTAGAACCAACAATAACAAATTTGGAGAGAGAAAAGGAAAGACATAGGAAGTTAATATCATTTTTGAAGTAGCGGGAGAAAAAGGAAAAACATGACAGCAAGTAGAAGAAGTTATAGAAAAGAAACTAGAGTTGCAGATATATGGTTTTGAAATAATTGACTCATTTCGATTAGGGAGAAGAAATTCAAACAACAGACTGATACTGGTAAAGCTTAGCACCATTAAGCTTAAAATGTTAGTCACGTCAAATGCAAGAAAACTTGAGGGTACCAAAATATTTATAGAGCAGGACTTTGGGGGAAAAAGGAAAGAGAACAGGGAGAGATTTTTGTTAAAGGAAATGAGGAAGGCCAAAGAAGAAGGGAAAAAAGCATATGTTAGTGGGCTAACGTTTTGGGTTGATAGAAGAAAATATGCCACAACACTAGCAAGGAGAGGACATTGATGGGCAAAGAATTTCATGTCAGCATTCGGCACAACGAGAATCAAGCAGGACTGCAGAAGAGGAGAAACGTCAAAAGGAGGAGGAGAGACAATCACATGTGACATCACCAAGGAAGGAATGTCATTCCTAGCGAGAGCTAAAGGATGATGCAAAGAAGTGGGCTGTAGCAGGCATCAGCTGGTCTAAGAATTCGTGACGAGGCAACTGGATTAAATGTCGTGTCATCACCAAGTGGAAGTATATTACAACTAGAGAAGACAGGGACTCACAGAGGACAAGGCAGAGAGGAAGAACAGACCAACTAAGATATGGCAGAACAGGGGCTGTGTAGGGATCAGTGTTCTCGGTGGGTGTATGTATGGAACGTGGAGTGGCAGTGGAACAAAATTGGTATAGGTGAAATATTCAAAGTGTTAAAAGTGGCTGATGTGTTGGCGGTAGTGAAAGCTTGGTTAAATAAAGAGGCAAAAGTGGTTTTAGTGGTGATTATAATTTCTATGTTAAAGAAGGAGTGAGGAAGAAAGAGAGAGGGCGAATGTGGGGAGGAATACGCATGATCATGAGGAAGAATAAGAAAATAGAAGTGAAAGCACTATATATAATAGGAAGGAGGATGATATTGTGATGTGCAATGGAAGTAGGAGAGGTGAGCATCAGGTAAGCACAAAATGCCCAGGTTGTGTATAACCCACCGAGTGTTTCAAAATTCTATGATTAAAATATGTTCAAGAAAGTGCAGCAGGATATAGAAGAAATAGATATCATAATTGTAGGAGACTTCAATACAAGGATAGGGGAAGAGCAATTCAGAATATGTGAAGTACAAAACAATATAAAGAACATAGTAGATACAGAAACTAGGAAGGGTAGGGACAAAATATACAATTGTGAGGGAATGAAGCTGATTGATCTGTGTGAAATGAATAATATGATTGTATGTAATGGATTAAAAGGGAGGGATAAAGAAGGTGAGTCCACATTTACAAGTAAGAATGGACAAGGTGTGATAGATTATATACCATACTCAACAGAGTTAGATGCATACTGTATGGACTTTGAAGTCATGAACAATGTTTTTGATAGTTGTCACTTCCCATTAAAAGTGAGATGAAAAGAATAGAATCAGATAAAAGCACTAAGGAATTCAGAGCATATAAATGGAGGGATAAAGATAGGGAAATAATAGGGTTATCATATCTGGAAAGGTTGATACAAAAGTGTGAAATAGAGGGAGCTATGTTGAGAATGGAGCAGGTAATAAAAAAAGCAGGATGGAAAATGGAGAATAATACTTATTCACAAAATGGGGAAGGATGGTATGATCATGAACGTTACAAGACAAAGAAAAAAGTGGAATGATAACTAAAGAAATGGAGGCAAACAGGAGAACAAAGAGAGAAAGAAAAGTTTTTAATACAAAGATGGAGCTATAAATGTCTAATGGAGGCGAGAAAGAAAGAATGGTGGGGGGATTAAGTCGTAAAATGAATAATGAAGCAGGAAAAAAATCAGGATGCGAAGGCAATATGGAAAAATGGTGCAACAGCTATATAAGAAGAACATACAGGCAGTAACACGGTGCAATTATTTCAAAGGTTTATACAGAGAGTAAACATTTGTCGAAGTTCAAGAGGGTCTAAAAGAACGAATACAGTATATTGAGGATTTAGACAAAGAAATTAAGATAAATGAAGTAAAAACACAAATAATAAAGTTAAAAAATAACAAGGCCTGTGGAATTTATGGGTTACCAGGTGAATTCTGGAAAGCATGGTACAAAAATGATGATAGGCTGAGGTTAATAGTGAAATTGTTTAACCCAATACTTGAAAGCGGTAGAGTCCAGAGAACTGGAAAAAGGGAATTGTAGTACCAGTATATAAAGGTAAAGCAGATAGAGGATCCTACAAATTACAGGGTATTACCCTCCTAGCAGTGATAGGTAAAGTGTACACAGGGATACTAGCTGACAGAATGCAGAAATGGGTGGAGAAAGAGGGGAAGCTATCAGAATTCCAAACAGGATTTAGAAAAGGAACAAGAACAGCAGATAACATTAATTATAAAGACAATGGTGGATAAATACTTAAGTATAAAAAAGGGCAGGGTATACATGATTTTTATTGGTTTAGAAAAAGCATTCGACACTATCAACAGGGATGCACTACGGTTAAAACTAATTAAGAAAGAAGTGAGCGAATCATTTATATGCAAATAATGAGTGGTGTGTGAAGAATTACTGAAGCGAACACGAATAATTTAGGGCTTAGACAAGGGTGCAAACTTAGTCCATGCTATTTAACCTATTTATAGATGGTATAAAAGAGATAAAAAAAAATTGAATAAGCATTCACCAGTTCTTAATAATAAGGAAATATCGGATTATTGTTTGCAGATGATCTAGTGGCAGGTTGCATCTCAGTTGTGGGGCTAAGTAAAACTATTGAAACAGTTGGCAAATACTGTAAAGATTAGGGGTTGAGAATAAACAAAAAGAAGTAAAAAATTATGATTTTTAAGAAAGGATATAAACTAAGAAAGACTGAAAAGTGGTATTGGGAAGGAATGGAGCTGGAAGTAGTGAGGACAATTGACTATCTAGGAGTAAGGAAGGCTCAATAGTGCAGGGGATTCGGGAAAACAGAAAAAAAAGGTACACACAAAGGAGAAACAAGCAATATAAGTAATCAGAGCATGTGTGAACAAAATACCAGAAATGCAAATTGTGTGGCTAGAAGGAATATATAGCACAGTGATGGAAGCAAGGATGTTATACGCAGCAGAGTATGGGAGCTGGAATAAGGATGGAAAAATTAAATTAAATTGAGTTTTATTTATGAACGCTCTTTAACTACTATGATCCTTAGCGTCCCATTCTATATTGGGCGTGAAAGACCGGAAATTTTGCTCAGAGGCCTCTATCAGGTTTGAGGTTCTTTTACATGCCGTAAATCTATGACACAGGATCACCGGCTTTACTTCCCTTCCGAAGGAAGCCATGCTAAGGATTTTTACGCCCGAAAAAATCCATTGCTGACGACAACTAATGTAAATGCTATACATAGGAATTTTTGCAAAATAAGCCTGGGATTACTAAGAAGCTCGCCAAATGGAGTAGCACAAGCAGAACTAGGGAGGATGGGAGCTAAAGGCAAAATGGTAGAAAGGGCAATCAAATACTGGTTCAGAATAAAGCTACTGGAGGAAAATGATATACTAAAGCAATGCTTGGTTGTACAGGAGAAAATGGGGAAAAAAGAAACATGAATGCACAACATACAGACAACAATGGAAGAAATAAGAATGGGGGGAATCGTGGACATAAAGAAACAACAAAAGTAAGTGTTTCTGTAAAGAAATTAGAACAAGAGTGGAGGATATTGAAAAGCACAAAATTATGAGTAGTTTCAAGGAAAAAAGGTCATCAATAGATTATAGATATTTAAAAACGAAATGAGTAAAAGAAAGATACATCGAAATATGCTACAAGAGGCCAGAATGGGTTATGCATGAGCGAGGACAGGTGTAATGAATTTAAGTGTCTAACAGAGAGAAGAAGGGGGGGGGGAGATGTACGAAATATAATGGATTACATGACAAATGGCATTATATTCTGGAATGCGAGGACACGGATAAAGGAAGAGAGAATTTAACACTAGAGAAATGGAAACATTTACCAATAGAACTAAAAGTTAGGAAGATTTTTAATACAAGATCAAATGAATATATGGAGAACGCAGGAAAATATTTTGGAAAAATTACGTTAAAGTGGTTAAAAGAGATGTGAAGCAGATTGGAGAAGATATGGAAAAAGGGTAATAAGGCAAAAAAGTAAATAGTAGAAAATTATGCTTCCCCATTATATGTACAACAGAATGTTAAATATAAGGAGAAGAGAAATAATAAGCAACTCCATTGTATTGTAAACATTGTATAAATTGCATGTAAGTACAAAGTAGACAAATCATTCTTTCAACTAAAAATGACACATCTCAGCAACACCATAAGATATTTTGAACAAAATTATTTTGATAAATTTTAAAGATGTGACAGTTTCAACTGATTATGAGTAGGGGTGTGAAAATGGTTTTATTTTTTGACGCTTGATTTGAAATGTGAAATTCGTTTTTTTGTGTTTTTATTATCTGCATTCTTGATGAAACAAGAGCTGGACCTGAGTTGTTAAGAGCAATATAACTGTTAATATTTAATTTATTTAAAGGTGAGTCGGAATTGTTACACTAACATCACTTAAGTTTACTCACTTAACATGTTTCGGGAAACCGTTGTTCCCATCCTCAGAACATATATTAAAAACTTAAAACACAAGAATATAATTACAACAAATATAATGTAACAGAGATAAGGAGTCCAATAGAATATATTGATATACAACATTACAATGACCTGATAAATACAATACATAAACAAAACAATATACCAGATGAAATGAGAGCCATAGCAATAGCTATGGAAAATGAGAGATACCCAGAAAGAGAATGCCTCCGAATATATACAGATGGATCCCTCATCAATAAAAAAACCTGATGCAGGAGTATACTGTAAACATTTTGCACAGTTTCTAACATTAGATGAAACGTCAAACCACTATGATGGAGAATTAACAGCTATAAAAGCAGCATTACAGTACATTTTATACAGACCATACATAAAACAAAAAATAGTCATCTTATCAGACTCAAAATCAGCCATAGATGGAATAGTAAATTACAATAATAAAACAGCAAGAAATATTAAAGAAATAAGAAGCTTAATTAAAGCAGTTGAAACTAGAAATCATGTCACTCTACAATGGATCCCAGCTCATGTTGGACTTTTTGGCAATGAACATGCAGATCAATTAGCAAAGAAAGGTGCGATACAACAAATAAAACCTGTAGGACAAATAGAAATAAATAAACAATTAAATAATATTAAACAACATTTCAAAAGACAGCAGAGACTTGATGAAGATAAATTAAAGGTTAAAGATTATAAGAATATTAAAGATAGAGTTGATACACAAAAAATGGCAACTGGCTACAATTGCCTCTCAGAACACCTCTACAAGATAGGATGCCTACCTACACCCAAGTGCACTCTCTGTGAAGAAGATGTCATCCTGAACAAACAGCATCTCGCCAAATGCAAAGTGATAGCTTACAGACTTTATATTGGGAAGCCAGAGGAAAAATGATGCAGATCAATTAATCCCCAGTGCCATTGATGAATAACAACAGCACATTACACGGTAATATGTAGCTTTCAAACTTAAATTCCACACATGCTGTCAGTACTTTTAATAAGTCTAAGAAAATACCAGGTTTTTTTATTACTTTCCTCTGTGTTTGTGACTACCTTTGTATGAATTCAGAAACAAGTGACTGTTGAAAGCCATGTTGGAACTGAGGTGGAATTTTCTTTCTCGCCCACCGCCTCCAAAAGATGATTGAATGATCTATGGAAAATTTCAGCAGCTATATAGGGCAGCATGTTTGCGGGTTAGTGATGAGTGATGTGACAAAAATTGTTGTTACATGAGTGAGTTTGCGACATCTGTTGTAATGTGCAGTGAATGCTGCTAGCAAGAGATTAAGAGGTCTTTTGTTCGACTTCCCATTGGGTGAACCATCTGGAAGAAGAGGCTACGTTGTGCTTATATCATTAAGCCACTACATTGCAAAGAAAGTGAAAACTTGAACTAGACAATGAGAAGTGGACAAAGTCGCAATATTTTAATATGCAAAAGTAATTAAGTGCACTAATGCATTTAACAGCAAGTACTTATAGGATTTTAGTATTTCTGGAGTAATATTATCCCAACCAGGTGCACTATTATTTTTTAGTTTACTTATTATATTATTTATTTCAGATTCATCTGTATCAAAGGGACAAATGGATTCAGAAGAACACTAATCCTTTTTGATCATTTTTAACTACATTACTATTTCCCCTATACTTATTAAACCAGCTACAGATTACATCTGGATTTACAATATTCTGTCCATTATCTTTGAAGTTAATATTTTTTTTTCTCTTTCCTTGATTGGTTTTGTTTTCTTATAGACCCCATTGTTTTAGTAAAGTTTTCCAAGTTTGCTCTTGTCTTACTGTTATTTTGCTTTCCTGCATTATTTAGCGCTTGTTTGTATAGCTTTTTACTTTCTCTACTATATACGAGGCGCATCCAGAAAATAAGTTTCCTGAATTTGTTTCCTTTAAAGTAAATGTATTTAGCTGGGAAAATTGTGTATGATGTATCAGTCATATGCCAGCCGGACAGGTCCCACCTGGTGCCAGTAGCGCTGCTGCAGTGGCCCAAAATGTTCTCCCACGACCTGTAATGTTTGGTCAGTGATAAAGTTCCTTATTGCACAAAATTTAGCACCGATCGAAATTCATTGTGAGCTCTGTCAGGTTTACGGGCTGAACATCATGAGCAAACGGATGGTGCGTGGCTGGTGTAGGTAGTTTTCCGAAGGTCGTCAAAGTGTCCATGATGAACAGTGCAGTGGGCAACCATTCCTCATCAATGATGTCCTTGTTGAGCTGGTGCAGCAGCACATTGTGGAGAACTGTCGTTTCACGATTATGGAGCTCAACAGCTATTTTCCGCAGATATTGCAATCCTTGTTGCATGAAGTTGTCACTAAGCACCTGCTGTTTAGGAAATTATTTGCCAGGTGGGTGCCGAAAAACCTGACACCCGAGCACAAAACGAAACGCTTAGGAGCAGTTTTGACATTTCTGCAGTGGTATCAAGTTCCTCGACAGAATCATTACGGGCGATGAGACGTGGATTTTGCACTTTACCGCAGAAACCAATCAGCAGTGAATGCATTGGCATCACCGTGGATCTCCAGTCAAGACGAAATTCAAATAGACTGTGTTGGTGCAGAAAGTGATGTGCATGGTGTTCTGGGACAGGAAGGGCATTTTGCTCATTGACTTCCTTTCCAGAGGTGAAACGTGCCATTCAAAACAAGAGGCATGGAATGCTTCATGACAATGCTCATCCATTGTTCTGAAGGAGTTTGGCTGGGAGCTTTTAATCATCCACCATACAGTCTTGATCTTGCTCCCAGCGATTTCCATCTTTTCTTGCACCTCAAGAAATTCCTGTCCTCCGATCAGCATTTTGACAATGATGAAGAGCTGAAGAACGACTGTCACATGCTGGTTCCATTCACAGGCGGCAGATTTTCTACAACACAGGAATACAAAAGTTGATCCCACAATATGACACAAATGTCTCAATTCTTGTGACTATGTCAAAAATAGCCTTAAACATTGCTGTAGCTCTTGCCAATAAAATTTTTCATGTAACTATGTTTTCTTTGTTTTAAAAAAAATAGGGAAACTTTGATGATTTAAATACCTATGTTTATGATATTTGTTTAATAAAATATATATCTTGAATTTTCTGGGAATGGTCTGTGAAGTTCTCTTCATTCAGAAGGAATTGTGTCTGTATAATTTAATGTTAAGAGGGCTTGTATTACAATCTCCAATTAAAAGTTGAGGTCTTCTAACTTGTAGTTACCTGTTGGTTAAATGGAGTGCCCCATATTACAAACACAAGGTAACTGTAGGGTAGTTAATCTGGAGTTTAACTTTCTGGTATGGTTGGCAACACTTTTGTGTGTGATTTCATGCCACCTAGGTGGAAACTTATTACTAGGGCTTGGATTTTTAGGTTTTAACCTATACTTTTCCTCGCTATTTAATTAACACATTTCAAGATATATATTCGTTTCACACTTCCTGGAGCATAATGTCCGAATTTCATTACACACATAAAAATAACCTAAATAGCTGTTTTTCCTTTTTCAAAATGAAGAATGTTATTTTTGGATTGAAACTTACTGTAAAATTATTTCCACCACTTATAGCCAGTAGATAGTTTAGGTTACTACTTTTACGCAGCACATGTGACCTGGTGACACCTGGATGCAGCTGATAGAAGGTCAAGAGGAGCGTAACCTAGGTAACGGGATCGCCTCCAATCGTTCACTGAGAGTACAACAGAATACACTGATAGTATTTTTCTAATGTAACTGTTGTATAGTGAAACAATGCCTAAATCACGTTTATTGAAAAAATGAATTGCTGCAGATCCACACTTCACTTTGTTAGTGACAGACAGGGCCGGAGGGGGGCTCTACAGTCCGACCATGCTACATGTTATGTGCTTGGCCCATGGCCTTACAGAGGATGTGAACGACCTGATATTTTCGGTCAAAAGCCCCATAACATATACAATTGTTGAAAAAGAGGGTACTGGCAACCTCTTCTACCTGGGCCGATACTTACTTACCTGCTGGGGAACTTGGTTGTCTGCTGCCATTTACTATGCCTGCATTGTCAAGGCTAAACAATCACTCTTGCCACTTCCCTTGCATATATTTGTTGTATACCAGAAGTTACTCTCCGGTTGAAAAGTACAACTTTGCCACTGAAAGATGCTCTAGATATCATTGGTCATGTTTCCAGTAAAGAAATACCTGGACCAGTGGGAGTTGCAAGTTATAGAAGATTCCTCAACGAAATCCTGGTTTTCAAGATATGAAAATAATCAACTCAGTATTGCAGGGAGAAAAGTATACAGGAAAACTACCCCTAGAACCTGCTGCACTGGCATCTATATTCTACGCTCCAATGGCGTCATGTTCCGTTGAAAGAACCTTTTCTTCATACAAGAATGTGTTACGTGATAATAGGTAATTGTTTACGCCAAAAAATTTGAGAATGTATGTAACTATCTACTGCAAGCCAAAATATAAATCTTACAACTAAGTACCAGAAAAGCAAAATTATTGATACCTGTATTGAGCCACAAAGAAGAAAAAAGAAAAGAAAAAGAAAAAAAAGTATATTTTAATCAAGAAAAACCTAAAGAACCTATTTTAAGCATATAGGAAACCTAAAATGAAGGTTTATTCCACCAACAAATCCAGGCCCTACTTATTACATTATATCTTTAAAATAAACCTTCTGCAGTAATGCTCTTGAGTTCGCCATCTGATTTCTGTGTATAATTAAATTTAAAGTTACGATTAAATTAGTTTGAGGATTTTCTTGATAAATATGGATTGTTTCTGATGGCTTGGGTGCATTCAGGAATGTAATAAAGCATTTTTGTTGTTAGTATTACGATTTGTATAGGTTGGGTAGTGGCACATTTCAAAGGGTTATGCCGTTAGTTTAGTTTGCATTGGGGTAGGTTAAGCGCATTTTGGTATGTTTAAAAATGAATGATTTACCATTAATATAGTCTTGGAGGTAGTGTAAAATAGGATAGCTATATATGTAGTGTAGTTTGAAAATAATTTACAGCATTTTGGATTATTAGGTTATGTGGTATTTAATTCTCAGTATCATTTAGGTTAATGGAAAAATACATTTTGCATATAAAAACGCGTTGGTAGCAGAGAATGCTGGAGCCTCTGTTCATTCTAAAATACACTAACACATATTGTATTAGTGTTGCTGTTAAAACATTTGAAACTGATTAGAGCAGGAATGAAATGCTGTACCTGATGTACATTAGTATCATGTTTATTTTATTTCTGCCAGGTGCTTGATAGCTCGGAGGTATTGGCTGTAAAGTACTCCACTACATTGAAATTTGTAACAGTTACTTTAAGAAACAATTTTGACAAGTGTGTTGAGTTAAAAAAAAAAAAAAAAGACCATAAACTCAGGAAGAGCTTGTGATACTGCTACAAATTATTACAGATCATAAATGGGATAGAAAATAGAGCCATAGTGCAGTTTTCATTAACCTGAATAATTTCCCAACTTCCTCATCCATCTCAAATTTATTTTTACGTTAACTTATTCCTATTATATAAATTAGTCTGAGCATTCACCTTGATATTGCTACAAAAGGAGTAATGTAAGGCTTTCGTTAGATTAAAACATTTTAGAATATATATATAGGTTTTGCTGTTACCACGCTCTGTGTAGTGTGAATAAAGTTATTAATAAATGCTTACTTTTAGAAGAAAACCCCCACAAACAAAAAAATGGAAAGCTTATGTTAAGTAGGATTTTGCTGTTAATATACTCTTGTAGATTAGTGTAGAAATATGTTGGGTTATTTTGGAGTGTTAACTTAAATGGAGTTTTGTTTTTGTCTTCCTATAGGTTAGTAGGAAAATAGGACACTTTGGAGTATAAGGTTAAGTTTTGCTGTTATTTTTTAAAAGTTACATGCAAAATAGGTTTGACGCACGAACATTGGGTTAATATCAGTTACATTATATTTAAGTAAACTTTACCATCATTCACTATAAGCAAGAAAAAGAAAATAAATGATATGCGAACTATGTCTAAGAATAATACTGGAGGTATAATGTAGCAGAAATGTAATAGAACTTTCAACAATCTAATAACGTTTATGAAATTCACCCTCATCCTAAACCTGGAAGTTACTCTTTTGGATGTGTAATTATTATTTTGGCTTTCCTCCTGTTATATAAATATTGCTCTAACATCTTGCCTTGAAATTGCTATCAACAAGGGCTTCATTTCGGGCTACAGAGGGGGGAGGTCAATTGCCCCCCCTCCAAGTTATAAGATATAATTAGGTTACTGGTTGTTATTGCTCTACCAAAAGAAAAATTACAAGAACTGTACTTTTAATATAAATATTTCACATTTAAGAAGTAAAAGAAAACTTTCTCTTGGGTTAAAAGTGACATTAAAATTCACATGAAAATTTGGACAATTGCTTCAGGCAATCTTGCCCCCCCCCCCAAGGAGAAACTGAAATGGTGCTCCCAGCTATCGACTATCCGACTATCAATTGAGGCCGAAGGTATGACATTTTTTTATGATTGCCTCCAAATTAGTACCGTAATTGCTACCCAAGGTAACGGTTCATTGCTAAGAATAACACCCAGTTAACAGTTAACCAAAGAATGTAATACAAAAATTTGCCCCGACTCCCAGTTAATTTCTAACTGGATCCTTAACCGGAGATTGTAATCCAGGTCCAGAGACAGACAAAAACGTAGTACACAAAAAATGCAGATCTCAAAACACACAATTCACTTCCAATCTTTTTTGTGGCATCAGCTATTTCCAAGATATCTGTTATTATTAATTTGAATATGTCAATACTTTGTCATTTTTAAAGTGATGTCGCTATTCAGTTAGTTCTCATAATGTCATAGAAAGAGTTTTAAGGCCAGGATATAGTGATTTACATTTAAACATCTTGATTATCAATTTGGTTTGATCTATGTAAACCCGGCAGAGGACGATGAATTTTTTCGGACATAAAAATCCTTAGCATGGCTTCCTTCGGAAGGGAAGTAAAGCCGGTGGTCCCGTGTCGTAGATTTACAGCACGTAAAAGAACCTCAAGCGTAATAAAGAGGCTTCTGAGCAAAATTACCGGTTTTTCACGCCCAATATAGAATGGGACGCTAAGGACCACAGTAGTTAAAGAGCATCCATAAATAAAGCTCAATTTAATTTCAATTTACAATGAAATGTGTAACAAACATATAGTCAAACCTCCCTAAACGGCCACCTTCTTTTACGGGTCAGCTCAGTAAATGGCCATTTTTCTGTGGAACTGAATAAATTTCTCATAAAGCTTGTGTTAATATCTTCTCCCTTAAATGGCTACCTCACACTGTGGTCAGTAGCCATGCAAATTTTAGAAATTGACCTGAATTAAATGGCCGTCGTAACCACTACGAATACTTTTTCATCCTGAAACTTTGACACAGGCTTGCCTTTGGTTCTCAGAAGTCAAAGGTTGATGCAAGTGCATTTTGGCCTCTTTCTTTGAGGAACTTTCAATATCATTTTACAACACATGATTGTCCCTCCTCTTGTCCATTTTCTTCATGTGAGGTGAACATGTGAATGTCACTTCTATAAAATCAGAGTTGCTACTGGTCTTCAAGGACAAGGCATGGCAGTTTCCTTACTCTGGGGTGTGAAGACTGATTTGTGGCAGTCATTAATAAGTGGGTAGGATGCTTTTCCTTCGTGAAGCAACTACACACATTTTTACTAATTCACTCGGTTATATTCAGTCAGTGAATGTCTAAGGAAGATCATAATGTATAATGAGTCAACATTTGTTTTAACATTGGAAGAAAGGAGAAAAGTAAATCTTGAAAGTGAGAAAGGAATTTCTGCAAGGACACTTGCCAAGATTTTCAAATGTGACTGGTACAAGTGAATAACATTGAATGTCACCCCTACAATGTCCATAGTTCTCAATATATTTTACAATTCTATAACTTGTTTTTAACCCTTCTACTTTCCAGAACATCACTTTTTGCTCTTTCCGTATTGTTTGGTTTATATTGGAATTTGAATTTCTCCATTGCTTTCCTGAGTCTTGTATTTTTGTGTGCCATTTAACTTTCTTCTCTTTCCTCCTTCAATATTATTTCTTCCGCCTGACTTAGGTTTTTCACACATATTATTTCCCTACTTAAAATTTGCACTCCCTCCCCACACTTGCGTTCCTTGTTGAAATGTTCTACTATTCTCCATCTCTCCTCTTGGCCCCACCACACATCTTTCTACTGGTGTTGCTGTCTCAGTCATCAACTCCACCAATTTTGCCTCCTCTGCTCCCTCATAAACTGCTGTTGGTTCTTCTTGAATTCTCTCTCCTCTTATTCCTGGTTTCCCCTCTTCATTTCCTCTGTCTGTTGTTCCAGCCTGTAGTTGTTTCACTTCACCTAGTTTGTTGATCTAACATTCCATGATTTGCTGATGTTTGTGCATTTTTCCCGCATTCATTCCTCCTTACATTCAGACTCCACTTTTCACCATCTACAAATAACTAGCCTTATATGAATGCGTTTTTTCTGTACGTCCTCACTTCTTTCATGATCCAAATTCTTTTTTTAATTTCTCCTCTTCTTTCATGTAGTCCTACTCAATAAAGATTTGTGTATGTGCTTTAAGTTTTCTTACATTTCTTAAAATTTCCCACTTTTTTCCCTACTCATTATTTTTATAATTATTATCCTTAGTCTTCCTCTTTTTCCTATTCTGAACATGCCGTCTATTTCTCAGCCATGTATTCTTATTCCAAGCCCCTCTTCCATGGTTTTGTATATTATTTACTCCAATCTTCTGTTGCCTTCTACTGCTCCAAAGATTACACAGTTTTTCTTCTGCTGTCCTGTTTTATATCTTTATACTTCCACTTCAATTCTTCTTCCGCATTTGATATCTGCTGATCCAATTCCTCTCTCTCTGTAGTTTTATGCATTTTTCAGTCGTTTTGTGTTGTCCATTTTTGGCCTAAATCTTTCCCATTTCCTTTATTGATTCCATCAATTCTGCTGGTCCCGGGTTTTCTTCCATTCCTCCGATTATTAACAGTATTAATTTTGTAATAGCTATCCATACTTCAAACTTTAGTTTTACTTTTCCAGCCTTCATTATTTTTCTTCTTCTGTAACTTCCTTTTCTAGCTCTATATGTTTGTAGATCCACACCCATTGCCTCAGCCTCTCTCACTGCTGACACCAGACTCCCTGTAACCATGTAATTTATCACATCACTGCAGTATCTGAGAAATGTCTCATATGCTACAAAATGGCACAAATTGCAGAATGTTTAAAAATTCCAAAATCAAGGTAAACCTTAGTGAACATTTTATAAACTTTGTGAGTGCAAAGCCACTGCACACCTAATATTGCTGTACTTCAGTGCAATATTCAAATTTTTCATGAATTAGTACATAGTGAATTTTTCAAGTCTCTGTGAGATATGCATCGATGGGGGCTATTCCGAATCAGAATACAGTGGAAGACAAGAACATTATCGTGTGTAGGTATTCTGAAAGCAACTCTGTGTTACCCATTACTGCTTTCACTTAGTATACATGTACTACATAGAATCTAGACCCGCTCAGTTTGAATAATATAATTCAGCTTTTTTAAGATTATTTAATGCTAAATATGGTATTTGTTATAGGTGCAGGTGGGAAGAAGCCGCTCCTTTGTCAACTGTTGAAGAGGATGAGGATTCTCAGATACCACCATTTGCTTTGAAGCCCAGAGTGGAAAAGGTTTGAGTGCAAATACTAAGAAATTCATTAATGAAATGCCTATTCAATAAAATATTCTTACAGATTTATTTGTCCTTCTGGTTAGATCATTAATAAACTTTGGATCTATAGGCAGCTGGCACTGGAGGACTTTAGGGCAGTGCCCTTTCCATAAAAACAGAAAAGGAAGGATAACATCAGATGTCATTGCAGCATTAATTTCTACACTCCCAGATTTAGTTTATAGATTTGTTTGTTTGAAATTTTTTGGCAACACTTATACAGTGATTAGCGCAAATGTTTTCATTATGGAGCGTCTTTCAAACTACTTCAAGCCTGTCTGGGAAACCTTGCATTTATGTATACTACTAGAGATGAGATGTGTGGAGGGGAATGCTTCAGATGAGGGTGAAGGTAATTAAAGCTTGGCGGAGTCCAAGGCGCTTTGCTATAAATCCTCTCTCCATGCGGTCATTTCTATGTGCAATCATTCTATTTCACTGCTGCCACCATATCAAAAAATAATGTACTCAGTCCTGTCTAAAATTTAATTAAGTAGTTAAGTTTTACTGTGATTTAAAGTATAGCATTGAAGAGTTAAAAACGATTCAGAGTAGAAATGGTTGCTTTTGTTTGTGCGTCGCATAATCACAGTGCACACTCCCACACGCAGTGCTGTTATTCACATACATAAAGGTTAGTTGCTTACAGGACTCAGAAGCACATGTTGTGTATAAAACCAGTTAATTTAGTGCAAGTGGTATGCTCTTGGTGGAGACCATTAAGTGTGCATTTAAAGTTAAATTAATTAGTTAAGGACTTGTGAACAGTACAAACAGCAAAACAACAGATTTAATACTTTAGCCATATGTTATAATGAGAAGGCTCTGATTTCAACTATTTTGCTGAACAAAGGGAGAGGAGAATGGACGTCATCTACAAGAATATGAAACAGATTAGTTTAGTTATAGTCAAGGTTCTTTTTATTTTATTTGAAAGTAAGTAGATGCATAATAAATTTCTTACCGTTCATTTTATACCCTTGAACATTTTCCCAATGCATATTGTTGATTGCTTGCATCACATACACATTTAGACATGTGATATGGTTGGGCAACGAGCAAAAATAAACTCTATGCATTCCCAATTAAGAATTTATGTTCTTACTCTGACTTTTGAATAAATACTATTACAGAAGGTAGTAACTTAAAAGGAATATATTCACAAAACACAGCTTACTGATATGCAAGTATGTGTGATTGAGATTTTAAATCATTTATTTTGCAAAAACAAGGCACAGAATATCCGTTTGTTATAAAACCATGTGTTCTGCACAGAAATTTTAACGGATATTCATTAACGATCTGGTGCAATGTATAATACAAATGACAAAAGACTTCTGCTACTGAAGGGAATAATTGTTAATACAGTTTATTTTATGCTCGCTTTGATAGATGCATTTTATTTCTGAATTGAATTAATGCAATTCAGACTGCTGAAAAATACATGCAGTAAACTGAAAAAACGAGAAATTATATGAAAGTGTGCTTAATACGAAAGCATCACCTGCTGTCCTCCCAAACTTGTAAATCACAAGCCACCACTGTATTTAGGTTCCAAAAAGATATGCTTTAGACACCTATATAGATCGGAAAAATGTACAAAATTAGGTTGTTATTGTTTTAAAATAGGCACAAACAAATTAATGAAATACATCTGAAAGAAAACTACAAGTAGAAATAATACTGTGTTTATATTTTTAAACAGTACTGAAAATAGAACATTCAAGACTATAAATTGCTATAATATTTGTGTACAATAGTTAAAATCTAGTCGAGATTGTCAATAAAATTGACAAATAGCTGATCATACAACAACAAATTTATTTGTGCATCATTGTCATTCTCACTGTCATTTCTACCATCATAATTTTGTGCACTAACATTTCCATGTTGTAGTGTAAGTTTGTCTTTTACTGAACAGGATCTTTCAATATCTGCTAAAATGATCAGAACATGCTTGAGCAACAAAAATTTTAACAGGATTAAATTCTTCTAGTAGGTATGCATTATACCAATTCAAAATATCTTGCACACTTTTCAATACAATATAATGAATTCTGGCAAGCACCATTTGCAGTATTCTTCAAAATAATTTCTGCGATGTTGCCTGTAGCTTTCTTCAGCTGACTTACTGCGTTTATATACACATGCATTAATTCAGTGGGTCTGAGTTTTGATGACTTAGTCATTTTATAGTGTTAGCCAAGAATGTGAAATTAGTATGAATATATGCAGATCATCTCTTAGTTTCTTCTCTCATAGTATACTCTGGGTCATCTTAATACGTTGTGAGTCAACTTCTGAGAAAATGTTGATGTTTTCTGTACAATGGACATTCTCACTGTAATATATAACAGCCTGTAACCATGTATCCCGTCTTGTTAAAATAGGTAGTTGCTGGAGACAGGAGCGCGTAACAACTCTAGTATTTGATTTGAAAACTACTTTCCTTACTAACTATATTACATAATCCTTACTATGTTAAATAATTCACTTTTAGAAACTGATATCTAATTTCTTCTCCTACTTGGTGTAGTGCATCTGCAAGACAGGTAACATGTATAAAGTTCTGGAAAAACACTTTTGAGTAGCTTACCAGCTGCTAACATGTATGTTACTGTAGGTGTGTAAAGTAGTAACACCTTTTCATCTTTCACATCGTTAGCATAGAATGGCTTTAGACCAAATTGGGCAACTAAGTGGTATTTGTTTTCTCCATTTCTTTGGAATATTTTAGATCAGAGTTTTGAGGTTTCTCTTCATCACACTTTCCTGCAATTAAATTGGATGTAATCCATCCTGTGCATCAATGGTTTCATTTATTGATACGCGTATACAAGAATCCCCCATTTCAGCCCTTTTCCCATCAAATGTGGACTTGTACAACTTTTCAGAGTTTTCATAGTTGCCTATAGACTCTTAGGTCTTGTCATCATATTTGCACTTGGTCTTGCATATTGTTTCTGTGAAATATATTGGAACATAGGCCATTGCCCTCTTTACCTAGTTGCCTCTGGCAGGCTACATATTTCCTGCCAAGAAGATATTTTGGCTTTACGTACACAGCGTGTCCGTAAAGTCATGAACTCTTATAATGGCTAAACCAAAGGATGAAACATGCACTAGATTATCTCAGAGAGTGCATGTAATGATGCAACACAACAGCATAGCGGATCATACCATTTTATAGACAAGATGTGGACTGTGCAATGGTAAGTTAAGTGTGTTCTGTCGCTTGCTAAAGCCATGATGCGTGTTCAGTGTGAATACCATCGTAAGTACAATGAAGAACTGCCACATAAGCAGCTGAAGGAGACTGGCAGTTTGTTGAACCAAAAACATTATGGTTGGCCTTTGGTTAATGAGTCTGTGGAAGCTACCAAAGGAGCCCCAAGAAATCGGTGCATATGTGTGCTCGAGAATTAGGCCTAACAAAGTCTACAGTTCATAAAGTTTTAAAGTAACATCTTCGCTTTACGGGTTACAAACTGCAGTTGTTAAATGCTATCCACTCGACTGATAGACCCAAACGATTTGATTTTGCAATACAGATGCTTAATGAGATCGAACTGATGAAAAATTCCTACAAAAGATTGTGTTTGGCAATGAGGCCACGTTCCATGTGTGCGGACATGAACATTTTCATAATGTCAGGCTTATGAACATCCATGTGCCTACATTGAGTATGAACGTAACACCCTAAGGTGAATGTCTGGTGTGCCCTCATGCATGATTAAATTACAGGCCCATATTTCTTTGCAGAGCAGACTGTGTGTGACGTTGACATGTTGCAATTATATGCAGTGCCACAAATTCCAGAAGCTGCCATCTCACTCTTCTCATGATTTGTTCATGGGTTTCTGGATACCACATTTCTCTAGCGGTGGATAGGAAGGGATGGATTTAAATCATGGCCCTAACGTGCTTAGACTTTAGTTTGGACTATCTGAAGCAACATGTGTACAGTGTTCGTATCAACGACATTAACCATTTAAAGGAGAGAATCAGATACTAGTTGCTCTGTTACACCTGATGTGCTTAGATGTGTCTACAGCAACAAATGGAAGCCACATTGAACTGCACTGAACAAATATGCAAACTTGGAGAGTTTTCTTTCATTTGGTTTCACATTTCTGTCTTGTTTCATTGCTTTTCTGTGAACAATCCAAACTGCATCATGACTTTATGGACACACTGTACTTTTGTTGTAATATGTAAGGACTGTATGGTACTCCTCCAGTCTCCAGCTCTCTTTGCCTTGCTAACCTTAGACAATTTGTCCTCCACTGGAAAAACAAATCTTATAACCACCTAATTTAGATACCTTTTAGACCATTATTTAGCTTCAGTTTAGTTGTGTTAGGGCAATTGTAGCATAAAAAGGTCGAGGACAATAGTAGATAGATTATGGGGGTTTTTGTTGGGAGTTTTTTTTGATCTCCTGCATGTCGGAGAGCAATAAGTTTTTCTTGGAACTGCAGCAGCAGAGTATTACGTACATTGTGTGCCTGATCATGTAAGTATTATTTCAATTGTCAGCTTATTTCTTGTACTTTTACACAAAGTGGTATAGTACAAAAACACTTTATTTTACAATATTCATTATACAGTGCATTTGGCCGGCTGGGCAGACGATCACATGTAAGCGCAGCGCATTAGATAGTGACGTGTAACAACCCTCAAGCTTATCCTACTCATTTATTGTTATCACTTGAGTACTAGCCTTGCCACAGAAGATGTTGAAAGTGGTGTCCATCTGAATTGATGCATTCTTGACATCTTTTGATGAAATTTCCATTCACCCGCTGAAGTTCTTCTTCAGTAATTTTCAAAATTCAACAATTCTTTTTTAAGGCGGAGAGCGAGTGAATGATGCATTAATTTCAACAAGTTTATCCAGTTAGGACCCTTTGCTTTAACTTAGCACATTTAGTGTTTAGGGATCCCGTTCTTAATTTATTAACAAGAAACCTGACAGTCTCTCTATTTGGAACTGGAATGGTAGGAAATGTGTTTTGAAATTGTCTACACACCGCTCTGCATGACTCAGTTTTTACATAAATGTCATACATGAAAACTCTTTGTTCAAGCATGAATTTCTCAATTGCCATATTAATGGATTTTAAAATAAACCTATGGCACGGCTTAAGCACTGCAGAGATAAACGAAAACTGACTGTTCTTCTACATTGCACAGACAAGCGTAAACTGACTGTTTTACAGAAACCACCACAGTGAGGCAGCATGTATGTAGGCTATATTACCACTGCTCCATGCTTGCATGCAATTGCCCTGCCACAGGGGGAATCGCACATACTGCACTTTATTATTAGCTATTACCAGTAGTTCAATTTCTAATTTTAGGGCCAAAAATATTTGACAGGAAGTTTAAGATACACATATACAAAAGCAACCAAGGAGGAAAAACGGTAGATGTAGAATTTGTAATGGGCAAAGAATAGCTCTACAACTATAAGATGCACAGCTTCTAGCAATTTTGTTTGTAAAAGTCACTCTCAAACAGCAGTCATTCTGTGAGAAATGCAACACTTCCCTCAATTAAGGGCTGCCATATAGACAAAGTATACCTATACAATTAACAATAATGATGATGATTTATAGTTAACATATCAAAATAATGAAAATCAACTTAAAATAGAAATATAAATGAATTTAAATCGGGACAGAAAAGTAGTATAAAATAATCCTATTATGCACTTAAATACATATATAAATATATAATATTTTCAATGTTTTGTAAAGTGTATATCGATATTATATTGAGTACAAATGATTTCCGAGGATGAGAATTGATAAGCAAAAGCTTGATAATGCTTCTTGTAATCTATGAATGATGCAATGTAAGTTAGTGAGATAAGTGCAAAGGTGTAGCAACATATTGTCACTTATCTGCACAGTGTACATCACGTGCCTGCTCATGTAACATTAAAGAGCCCACCTTCTCAAGGGTTAAAGAGAAATCTAATTCTGCATTTCCTATGTTAAAGCTTTTTAGTTTTGGATTTAGTCCACGATTTCATGTTAATTTTAAAGTATAGCTGCTGTAATTAAGTAGGTGACCTTGTCAATATCATAAAAAGATCTGCTCCTTGTTCACTAAACAGAGTAAACAAGGTAGGGGTAGAGAAGTGGAAGGGGCTTCCACCTCAGACAAGAAACCTATGTCGAATTGCTAACAATCTTTAAGTTAGCAGTGATCCTTGATAATTTTCCCACCAACAAATGGAGGTTAAAATTGAGAGACTTCAAGAGGTAATTGTAGAGACGTTTGAGAAGTCCACAGTTTATTGGAGCTTACAGAGGAAAGAGGAAAAAAAATTATACATACTATTCAAACGTGTAGTTATAAATTTGTAATTACTATGAGTGATTCATAATGGTTGCCATTTCTGGCATTTTGTTTCTACTACTTTCATTCATAAGGTCAAGGTTCCAATGTTCACTCAATATGATCACGATAAATTCAGGAATTCATACTAACCTGTGTGTTCAGAATCACCTCTCTTTACTACCCAACATAATTTAATATAATAAATTTTCCTTAATTTTCACTCTGTGATCTTTAAGAGTTACTGGCTGATAAAACAAAGCAAATTAAAGAATCAAATGAATCGCCATGTCATGAAACCTCTGGTGCTGCTGATTCAAAGAGGGAAGGATAGACAAAAATTGAAAAATAACTTCATTTATACCTATAGCAATAAAACTGCCCTAGAGGTTCTTTGTGTGCCATGTAACAAAGTGAGTTAATTTAACTCTAGGGAATATATGGATAGTAACCACAAGGTTCCTAAACTGAGCACATTCTTTCCACTTATGCTTTGTTCCTTTCTGTTGACTTCTCTGGTCACCTATTTCTTCAAAACCTGTTGCTAATTGAGTTCAAGGGCTAGGTATACATCCCTTCAACTCTTTCCTATGTTCTCTTTATTTCTAAGTCCAACCCTAAAATGTAATGGACTGAGGGAGGTGTATGTGACAGGGCTGTGTGCCACAAACAGTACCTCTGGATATCAGCCAATCTCAAAAATATTAGCCTTATCTAGACAACTGTGATCTACCTAGGAGGATCATATAAATATGTAGTTTCCTGTAGGACCACTTATGAAAAACGCTTTCAAAAATATAAATCTACTTCTGAGGACCTCAACAGTGAGACCTCAGCAGCAACCACCTACTTTGATGAGCCAACTCTTTTAAAGCAAACCTCAGATATTGAACTGGGTACTATTTCTTCTGAGGGAGGTATGACAGCCTCAGCTGATTAAAAAACCTGGAAGAAGCCCAGGGGAAAATGGACAAGCTTAAGGTTCAACAAAAACACCTTTTATCACAAAAAATAAGCCCTGAAAGCAAAAGAAGAAAGGCTTTACCTTGGATTAAAAAAAATAATAATGGAGGAAACACTAATCTAAACTTAAACTCCCAAGAGGAGAAGAAAGAGATATCTAACATAATACTAAATGCAGTCAGCCTGAAGGATGTACAAAATTCCATGTTAGGACATCTAAAGAACTGCCCTTGAAAGCTATCCTTGAGAACTATCCTGCTATTTGATACTGGCCTTGTATAATGACAAGCTGTGTGTTCATTTAGCATACAAAGCAGCAGTCAGAGAGTTTGCCACAGAGAGTATATTCATTGTTCAGCCTCTCGTATTTGTCTAGAATCACACTTTAGGATAAAGGTTTCTGGTTGACAGTGGAGCAAATATATCTTTATACCAATCTGACCCATTAACAAACCAAAACCCACCAGTTTTAAACTATATGCAGCTAACAGCTCTGAAATTAACTCTTATGGCTTCACAGTGTTGAATCTGAACTTAGGGTAAAATATTGAATTAGGAATGAATCACACTATTTTTACACAAAACCTTCACTTACTAAGTTAATAAAACTGGGACGTTTTCGAGGGCATTCATCCCCATCAGCAGCAGTTTGGTGACTGAAGCATGCTCCTGCTTCTTTCCTCTTCCTCCTCTCCTTCACCATCTATTGGTGAAGTGACAAAGCTGTAACAATTTCACTGTTTGTAGTACTTCTGTTTTTACTAGCTAATTTAGGTAAAACATTGTTGTGAATGGTAATTATTGTTGCAGAAGTATCCAAAGACGTACTGGGTGCTGACATCCTCCATCACTTTTTTTGCTGGTTTCCTTATTAAATAAAACAGATGACAGCGCCAAGGGGAAGGTATCAGCAAAAGTAATCACATGACAGAAAAATGATTTGATTATTTCAGTTAATTCCACTAAAACTTTCCTGGGTTAATTAAACCAACCACTGCTCCATAGGAGATAAGGCATATTGTTCAACATATCATTACCACCTTTATTTGGCAAACTAATGCATTCCAAACCACTGACTTTCACAAGAACCAATATAGTGCAGCCGTGTCATTGCCAAACTTTGCTCTGCTTAGCAGAATGTTCTGTATTTCTGGTAAATGTCATCACAACTTTATAAATGCTAGAGCAGAGCCATCACTAAAAGAACTGAACGGTAGTATTACACTGAAGTTTAACTTGCAACTGAGGTGGTGACAACCCTTCACTACTCGTTTTGGTATTTATTATTTCCTGCCAAACTGTAATTGTTTCAATCTCAAGAAACTTACGGTCCTAGACCTCTGTCTACCTGCTGATCTGTATATCCTCTTACTCATTAAAGAATTGTTTCAAACAATGCATGGCTTTCGGGGAAGGAATGTTTCTTGAACTGGGAGCTTTGATACTTCTTTTAGCAGTTTGCAATATGTCTCAGAGCAGACGTTATTTTGTAAAAATCACTAGTATTTTGGTAGTTTCCATTTAAGCATGAAAGATAACTAAAACTATAAGGCATAAAATTTGAACCGTTGGGTGTAAAGGTATGATTATTTTTTGTACTTCTTCAGTAGATCACTTTTAGTCTAACTACTTGTTGCTTTCCTATAATATGAAATAGGCATGTGTGTACTTAATGATATTCATTTCAAGTTTTGCAAGTTCTAAGCTGTACTGTCCACATGAGGCAACATCGCACTACTATATGCTAATGCTGCATTACTTTCAAATCAGTAGGGTTGGACCCAAAAAAGAAGGTTAGTTGCACATAAATTAAACATTGCAAAGATGGAATTCCAGTTTCTAGTAAATCACAACATATTCAGTCTTCAAAATCACAATAGGCTAGTCTACTACATTAATTACAAAATCAAATGAACATTGAGCTTATCATTACCTTCATGTCAGGACCCTCCAGATGGGTATTAAATACTAAGAATCAATTATGTGAGCTATATTCTTCAGGACAAGAAAATATTTCTAAAATTGATTTGGTAAAAGCCTACTATCAGATTTCAGTGGCTGAGGAGGTTAGTGTGAAAACATCAGCTTTCAATCTTTTTAGATTGTACGAGTTCAACATCATGCCTTTTGGATTGCAGATTGCACCTAGCACATTTCAAAGGTTTATTGAAGAAAAAGTGAGAGGGTCAGATTTCTGTTCTGCATATCTAGATCAAATCATCACCATCTCTACCAGAATAGTATAAGCAGCACATGAATGTACTCTTCAGGCTGACAAATTTGGCCTTAGAATTAGTATCTAAAAATAAACGTCTGTGAAAAAGAAAATTGGTTTTCATAGGACATCTGAATACTTGAGTAATAAGTAGGATCCAGGGAGAAACCTGAAATTTTAAAAGAATTTCAAGTATTTTTGGGATTTGTTAAGTTCTTTCATCAGCATCAAGCTTAAATGAGTACCTGGAAGGTTTGGCTAAAATGTCAATTGGAAAATGGAATGAACTGCTGAGGCATCATTGTAATTTGAAAAATGTAAAAATTATGTAGTTCAAGCAGCCCTTTTAACTATTCCAAGTATTAATAATGACCTTGGATGCTTTGGTGCTTGCAGCAGACACAGTGTTGCAGCAGAATTAAAATGATATATGAAGCCCATTGGCTTCTTCTTTAAAAATATTCTTATTTGCTCAGCAGAAACACCATAAATGTGATAGAAAACTACTCAACATCTATATGGCCACTAAGTACTCAAAAGCATCTTCTGGAAGGAAGCACATTTGTCATTTACACAGATCATGCACCCCTTGCATTCACTTTTAAGCAGAAAAATAAAAGGCACATCAATACAAGTGCAATATCTTCAGTGCATTTCACAGTTCAGCGCAGACATTGGACACACATCTGGAAAACAAAATGTAGAGTGTCTACCTGTCAAAAGTTGTATAACTAGAACCAATTGATATGATACAATTACAGAAGCCTAGACAAAGGGGAAGGGGGCCAACAGAACTTGATTGTTGCGGTTGTTGTCCATGGACTTCAAGTACACGTTGAAACGATACGTTGAAGCCATAATATCGATTATACATAGTCTATTTGTGAACCACCTAGAAAAGTGTGGAAACATATAACATATCTTTATAAGACTGTACAGAGTAGGTATACGCTGGGAAATGAACGTACCGTTAGGGGATTGGAATGCGGGCTGAACATGCCCATTGTAACGACACATGTGTGAATTGGGGGAAACAAGGCAGGCAGAGTTAGGGTTAAGAAACTTTCAGGAATGCGAACCGAAGGGTAAATGCAGACACTTGTACTCTGGAATTCGATGTGAGCAGACGTGTGAAACACCACAGGGTATCATGTGGCTATAGTTTGATTTGGCGATGGCATAGTTCGATATATTTGTGTGATCGGACATAAAACATATTTGTGTGAACGGATCGGTTATGGGAATGGTTTTAAGGAGGTCAGAATAAAACGTAATAAAACCATATAAATATCATCGGTTAACACGACCCGAGATCAAGAGAACCTACTTGTATCCATGCTCTTCCGACATCTGACCGATACCTTTCCTTTTCCCCCTACAAAAACACCGATACCGTACATAAAAGGAAAACACACAATAAAGTCCATCCCACTAAGGCGCCCAACGAAGACAACACCCCAAAGAAGCCGTCCCAATACAGCGCCCAACAATAAAGTCCATCCCAACGTTTCATTGTCAGAGATTCTACATTTACAAATGCTACTGTTTTCAACATACAAGCTCTTTACAATTTTAGAGATTTTTATCACCTATATTTAACTTCTGTTTAAAAGCATCATAAGTTACAACCTGCAAACTAATTATTCATCCTGATATTTTCAACATACAGAACATTTACAATGTTGCAGATCTTTATCACCTATATCTAACTTCTGTGTGCATATATGTCACAGGTTATCTAACCTATGTATACATTTTTGAGTTAAGTATGTTTTTAAATTCTTTCCTTTGTATAATTTAACAGTCATTGGTAATTTATTGTATAATATCAATCCTTTGTTGAAATAAGGTTAATATGTATTGTGTGGTATTGCCCTTACCTCTGGTGTGATAATAATTACATACAAAGCATACTGTTGCTTGACACATTGTTATTACCTTATAAACGTATACCCCTACCACTGTAAGAAGTTAATAAATTTCTACATGAATCAGTGCTTGCTAGCCCATATACCAGGTGAGTAGCTGTGCCTATTTATTTTTTAATTTATACGTGAGGCAGTATTTTAATACCTGAATAATTTCAATAGTATTTTATAAAAGTAAATTCAATAACAGCCCGCCTTGAAACAATATGTATGTAATAATTATTTATATTGTATGTAACAGTCATTGCATATACTTATTTTTTATTGTAAACATGTTTTATTAATGTTATGTGAATACATTATATACTTTAATAATGCAAGAGCTGTGAGAATAATAAGTTTTAAGTAGCTAACAATGAGGTAATAATGAGGTAACCTTTTAGCAATAATGAGTTTAAGAGGTTGAAAAGTTACCAGTCATGATTATACCAAAAATAAGGTAAATTCAGTAATTTAAAATTAGCCAATCAATAGCAAGGAAAAAGTAAGTGTAGTGCTTTATAAAAACGTGCAAGAATTAATAAAAGATGTAAATTTAAAAAAGTTAAATTCTGTGATATCTACAATCATTGTCACGCTGCACCCTAAATAAGATATACGTGCCTCTACAAACAAGACTGACGCAGCCGAGGCAAATTCAAACATAAATAATATATAGAAGCAGTGGTAATAACAAAGTTAAATATTAAATATTAATATTACACTTGGAGTGTAATAACAGTAACTATTACGTAATCAACAAATTCAAACCAACGCCCAAAGCGTGTTTCAGGAACTCCTTAAATGCAACTAAATAAAAATTACGTAAGCATACATCTACAAGTTTAAACATATTACATAAAGCAACTAATATTTTACGTAACAATACAATTCTTCAAGTTGACGCCCATACGTGGGGCAGTTAAACATTACGTAAGCACAATACTACTTCAAGTTGGCTTTCAACTGCGGGGCACAAATGGACAGCGAATCAGCAGGAATTTGTGACGACATCAGAGAAGAAAAGTTCGACGAAACAACACGACCAGAATCAACGAAACTAGGAGACTACATCTCAGAATTTAAAGATCGTCAACAAAATCCAAGGACAGCAACAATTCTTCAGGAGTAAGGGGCACATGGTTAACATCTCAACAAAAAACTACGCGGGAACGCTGAGTATAAAAGTTTAATAACAGCCAGAACAAAAGGTCAGCAAATTTGAGGCAGTATTTTAATACCTGAATAATTTCAAGTGTTATTTATAATAGGTAAATTCAATAACAGCCCGCCTTGAAGCCATATGTATGTAATAATTATTTTAATTGTATGTAACAGTCATTTCAAATGCTTATTTTTATTGTAAATATGTTTTATTAATGTTATATGAATACTTTATATACTCTAATAATGCAAGAACTGTGAGAATAGTAAATTTTAGGTCGCTAATAATGAGTAATAATGAGATAATTGTGGCAATAATGTGTTTGGAATTTAAAAGTGTACTGGTCATGATTAAAGCGACAATGACATAGTTTCAGTGACAGTTTTAAAATTAGCCAATCAACAGCAAAGAAAAGTTTTAAGTTAAATACAGAAATTCTATTGGCCAATCAGAGACTTACATTACCGAAGCTTATGATTTTTACCATTGAGCTTATTCAGTTCCTGGCAAGACATGGTAGTGTGTAGATGGAAAAATGTGTTCTCTACGGGCGTTTAGTTAAAACAGATACGCGTTAAGTGAGTGTATAAAAGCTTCTCACAGTTCTTTTAAAAGTGTAGTGATTTATAAATATGTGCAAGAAGTTAAAATAAAAGTGAAAATTTAAAAGTTTAATTCTGTTACATCCACAATAATTGTCATTGCCACATCCTGTATAAGAATCCTGACTCTAAATTAAGACTGACGCAGCCGAGGCATATTCAAACAGTAATATTAAGTCAGCCTTAAATTCAAAGCAACGCTCAAAACAACTATTA
The DNA here is from genome assembly GCA_030765065.1 of Deroplatys truncata. Classification (NCBI taxonomy): domain Eukaryota; kingdom Metazoa; phylum Arthropoda; class Insecta; order Mantodea; family Mantidae; genus Deroplatys; species Deroplatys truncata. Next base: position 1,474,910 of record CM060976.1, read on the forward strand.
ATATACAACTCTTCAAGTTTTTGCATAAACATTTATTACGCAACATTACGTAACAGCAGCAAATCATCTTCAAATTACTACACATACGTGGGGCAGATAAAAACAAAGCACCTACAAAAATACTTCTTCAAATTGGCGACCAACTGAGGGGCTTACAGTCGTCCTCCGTGGTCTAGTGGTACCGTGCTAGCCTCTAGTTCCCAAGGTCGCGGGTTCAAACCCGGCGGAGGGCGATGGATTTTTTTGGGTGTAAAAATCATTAGCACGGCTTCCTTCGGAAGGGAAGTAAAGTCGGTGGTCCCGTGTCGTAGATTTACGGCACGTAAAAGAACCTCAAGCCTGATAAAGAGGCCTCTGAGCAAAATTACCAGTCTTTCACACCCAATATAGAATGGGACGCTAAGAACCATAGTAGTTAAAGAGCGTCCATAAATAAAACTCATTTTCAATTTCGAGGGGCTTACAACACGACAAGAATTTGTGACGTCAGAGAAGAAAAGAAAACAACGCTACCAGAAACCACGAGACTACATCTCAGAATTTTAAGATCGTCAACGGAATCCAAGGATAGTAATAATTCTTCAGGAGTAAGGGGCACATGGTTAACATCTCAACAACAATTTGCGCGGGAACACTGAATATTAAAATTTAATAACAGCCAGAACAAAAGGTCAGGTAATTCCATTTTATATTCTAAAGTTTAGGAAGTATATTGTTATTTTTGAGCAAATTTCATGTTATTACGAAGTGGAAAACTAAAATTAAGTAATTCAAAGCAAATATGCAAAGTAAAATGGAAACTCAAAACAATGAAAGTATGGAAGTAGTTGAGGTTAGGTCAGCCAATACAGATTGTAATGTAGATTTACAATCAGAGCTTGAGAAAACAGATAAGTTAGATGTAGATGAACAGTTATCTGATAATTCATAGGTAGATGTAGAAAGAGATAGCAATAGTATGCAAGGTCAATCACCTTTACAAATGTTAGTGCAGGGAACAACAATAGAAATAGATGCTATCCCTCAAACATCTAGCAAACAAGAGCAAGAAAACTTCTTTCAACAAAATTTTATGTGCCTTCTTAAAACAATAACTGAAATGAGAGGAGAGTTAAATAATAAGATAACTGAAATTAGTACAGAGCTGAAAGTAGAGTTAAGTAGAGAATTTAATAATAAGTTAACTGAAACTAGTCATAAGTTCACTGAAATCAGAGGAGAGTTAAAAGAAACTAATACAGAGCTAATTAGTATTAAAACTGACCTAGCTAGACAAATAGAAAATAGTATGAAAGAATGCAAAGCTGAAAGCAAGAGGTTAGAAATAAAGCTAGAACAATCTTCAAAAGCCATTCAAAAAGACATAGATGTAAAAGTAAACAAAGGTTGTAAACAGCTAGAACAGAAATTGTCAAGTCATATTGACAAAAATGTCAATGAAATGGAGTTAAAACTTGCTGATACTAAACAGGGTATTTGTTACAAGTTAGATAAACAAGGTGAAGAATTGAAAACAATGGTAGAAAATACTAATGCAGATCTTGTACAAGTACAAATAGATTTAACTGGGGAAATTAATAAAATGCATGAAATGGTAAAAACTAATGCAAATGCAGTAAAAGAAGCAAGTACAGGGCAAGAACAAGTAAAATCTATGATAGATGAAATCAAAGATAAAGTACAGGAAAGTAGTAAAGAAATTGATAAACTTATGAATAGTTTTGAGAATTTAAGTACAAGTGTACCAAGAGTAAATGCAAGTGTAACTAGTTCTGTAAATGCTAGCCAAATGCATGTTAATAATGCAAGTACAGAAAGAAGTGTATCACCATTGTTAACAAACAACACAAGAGATGCTACTGCTTTTTCCATAGCATCAGCCTCTCAAACACACAACAATATTGATGACACACATTTGCATGTACCTAACCAGGTATGAAACTATTATTCTGTGCTTAATGAGTTGCCATTACCTAATTTTAATGCTTCCTCAAGTCCAGTACAGTTTATTGATGATCTTATAGAGTATTTTAAATTGAAAAATGTGCCAGAAGCATTAAAAACGATCCTAGTTAGAAAATGCTTAGACAACAAAACTTTAGAATGGTTACATATGGTAGCAAACAGTGAAATGAACTTTGAAACATTCAGAATTTTATTCATGAATAAGTTTTGGAATACCACTGTACAACATAAGATTAGGGCAAGCCTAAGCTACTCACAGTACCAACTTATCAATAACCGATTATCTTATTAAATATGCAGGATATGTCAGATATTTAACTCCAGCTATGCATGAGGAGGACTTCATTAATTTAATTACTAGACACTATCCTTTACATATACAAAACACATCTTAATTGCAAGACCCAAAACAATTTATGAGATGACAGTGTTAATATGATCATTAGAACAGCAGGAAAATAGTAGTGATAATGAAATGTGGAGTCCACACAGGCGAGACTGACAGATCAGGCGAGAAAGGCATAATGATATGCCTTGCAATACACGCTATCACAATGTAAGCAGAAGAAATAATGAATTTCAATGTCAGAGCAGATTCAATTACAACACACAGATCAGAGTTTCAAGACAACAAGTCTGAGGTGCGGCAGTTCCAGAGTGGGTGCTTACCTATGAGAAGTACCTGTGGGTGATGGTTAAGGAGTGCATCCAGGTCGTCTGTTTCTAGTTTGCCTGGTGGGTTGTACGTGGAAACTAGTAGTACGCGAGTGTTGTTGATTGTTACAAAAGCAGTTGTTGCTTCGGTTCTGATAAGTGGGGGAGGTAGAGCCTGGCAGTGGTCTGTGCCTCGTTTGATGGCAATTGCTGTGCCCCCGACGCGGCGATATCAATCTGTTCGGTACACTAAGTAGCCTGGTAGGTTGAATTTGTCAGTCTGATGTAGGTGTGTTTCGGTGAATGCTGCTATATCTATTTGGTGTTTCTCAAGAAAGGTTAAGCATTCGGCTTTTCGTCGCCGGATCCCGTTTGCATTCCAAGTCATAAGCCTGATACTTTGCTGGGCCATCTATAGTTTTGGGCAGTTATTCATGGTAGTTGCTTTGGTGAGGAGCTGAGCTAGGCACTGTGGAACATGCTAAAGAATTCCGCATAGCTCATAATGACGTGTTGAAACGCTCTTGAGGCAAGAGCATGTAGTGCTGCTGTGGCAGTTTCTTTGATCTCCTGCCAGTTTTTGCCGTGCTTGGTCATTGCTAAGAGAAGATTTTCGGCTGCAGGTGGGTATTGGTCCGCCTCAGTTCGTCTAGTGTTATTCTGTAGGCATGTGTGTCTGCGGCACTGTGGTGCCGCTCGTTTATGCAGTGGCATTGAATGTGAGCATTGCTGATTTTGTGTGCATGTCGCCCTGTGTTTGTGCCAGGCGGTCAGCTGTGTGCGGCTGTGCATAGTTTGGGGTTGGCTGCTTGCCGAGTGTGTGTGTATGCTGTTGAGTGTGCAGTACGCGTGCGTTTGTGGATGCTCGCGCATCGGCGGTTTCAAGCTGCATGCCCGGAGTGTAGGATGTCGCCTTAGGGTTCAGCCGTGATGAGCGGCTGCGGAGAAGCGCCGCCTACCGGCGGTACTCTGGGCAGGAGTGCCAGCGCACCCCTTGTCCAGTCCCCCAGCAGAGGGCGCATTTGCGTTGCTCATTGGGGACGGCGCAGGTCCTGGAATCATGTGCTCCGGTGCACTTCGAGCAAACTCTTGCTCTGTAAAGGCATTAGTCTTCTGTGTGCAACAGGAGCTGGCACTTGTTACATTGTACCGGTATTTTAGGGGCTGTGTAGTCCTTGATTTGTATCCTGAAGTGAATCACTTCCGTAATTCTGAGTAGTTTGTCACGTTCATCTGACGTGCGCACCTCCACCATGTACACTGGGAGAAGGGTGCATTGCCTGTTGTAACGTTTCAATTGCGTCACACTGTTTGGGTTCAGGCCGGCCATGACAAGGTGGTTAGTGATTTCTGTCTCTGCCCTGTCAGCATAGATGGGTTTTATGACCAACCGGTGTGCTTTTTCGCCTACCGGTTTAGTCATGCTTAGTGTGACATTTTTACATTGGAGAAAGTGCACTAAGGCTGTGTAGTCTCCAGGGGTTTGGGTACGTATCAGGAAGTCTCCTGACAGCGGTGCCCTGGTTTGTCACGTCCCGGTCAAATTCGACCATGAGGCCACTGATTTGGGAAGTATGTTGCTTGTTGACGTAAAGTGGAGCCTCTAGTCTGGTGCTGGCTGCTTCTGCGTACGTCAAGGCATTGGTGTGAGAGCCGCTGGCTGGAGCCGGCGCCTACAGTATACCTCCGCCAGGGGCGCTGGTGTTGTCTGGGGCAGTGGTGGTGTGAGCCTCTGTAGCCACTGCGTCCTGAGTGGCGTTTCCGGCCGCTTCGGCTAACTGGGTTGGTTTGGGTGATGCAGGAGTGTTCGGGATTGAGTTGGTACTGGCTGAAAAGGAGACAGAGGGAGTGGACATGGCAGATGGTTGCGAAAGATGTTCGCTTCCGTCCGGTGAGGGGGATCGTGGGTTGTCGGTTTCAGGCGGTAGGTTAGCTGCCGTTGCGGCCGGATCTTTTGGTTGAGCCTGACTACGGGTTACATACACCATATTTGGTTTCCCGTAGAGCAGGTTGGCAAGAAAAAGGTGTTCGGTCGCAAAGGTGAATGGATGAAATGTGTCCTTACCGGTGATTTAGGAAAAGAAGAAGAGTGCTGCAAGAGGCTGGACTATCTGCTCACGTTGGCTTTGCAGTGGAAAGAATGAGTGGGGACATCACTAGATAGTTAGAGGAAGAAAGACTAAGAATGAAAGAGGCTGCTCGTAGGCGCCAAGCGGCATGAGCACCAGAGGGTCGGAACACGTATTGTGCCGTCTTTAAACCATAATCCCTAAGGATACGTTGACTATGACCGTGGTGCTCTACCTATCAAGGTAGCAAAAACCTGAAAGAGAGAAAGAACTGCAGGACGAAGCGTTGCTGCCTGATGGCCGCTGCTGCTGGAAGCTACTATGCTGTGCGGTTCCCATCTGCAGCTTCCTGCTCTGAATCAAGCCTAAAGACAGGAAGAGCTCTGGTCGGTAGCGGAGAGGCTGGTTGCTCTGCGTCAAGCCAAGGTTAGGCCGGAATAGCTCTTCTTACCTCTCTAAAGTCCGGAGCACGAGTGATTATGGGGAAAGGCATCAAAATATTTAAACTACAAAAAAGAGCAATAAGAATCTTGGTTGGTATCCCTAAGACAGCTAGCTGCAGAGAACATTTTCGCAACTTGAATATTTTGACCTTACCATATCTGTATATGAAAGACTTGCTGATTTACATCAAGGCGAATGTCTGATTATGTTACTAATGCTGAAATACATTCTCATCATTACACCCTCTTACTCACAGAACCAAACTATGAAACATCCTGTAAATATAATGTTCATATGGTGTTTAACTATTTACCAGGGTACTTGAAAAATATAACCTCTGTAAATAAATATAAGCAGAATTGCATAGGTTCTTTGTTAAAAATCAATTTTACTCCCTAGATGAATATGTGGAAAATTACACAGGTAAAAGTTAAGTTTAATTGTGAACTTGTTTTGTTACATGATCCCTGGTTTTATTCTATCTGCAGGAAATACGTTGGAGCAAGTGATTACCTTCAAGACTGGCTTTGAGTTTAACATTATAAGACTAAAATTGTTAATGTATTTACCCCATGTATTTTATTGTATCCATACTTTGAGTAGGCTTATGCTATTGTGCATATGTTTATATTTCTTTGACAAAACCAAAAAGTCTGTATGAGTTTTCTAATGGTGAATGAATCTGAATCATCAGAATCTAGGCCCTGCTCATCAGCAATAATGTTCACTTGTTTTAATTTGGTTTCATATGTGTGTTTACATTTTATCTGAAAGTTAAATCTCTCTCTCACACACACAAATAGTCACATTCTTATGTCCATTTCCATACTCTAGGAAGGATAAGGAATAATCCTCCCTGAAGATAGAAATCTCACTCTCCAGCCAGGAATCAAGCTAGGACGTTGAAGACTAGCATACTAACCAGCAGTCTTATTTGTCTTTGTGAATTGCCTTTTATTACTAGTCTGACTTGTGATAAATCACAAACCAGTCCAGAAACGAATTCCAGTTATCTTGAAAGTGAATATCTAGTAAAGGAATTTGTTTATATGTTTAAAATACTCCTGATATGTAATAGTGTTTTGTGTTTGGGAACTAAAGGATATGTTAGCACTGCTTAAGCTGAATCAGCAGATTCAAATCCAGTTCTGTGTAACTTTGGTCTAAAGTTGATGTCATTTCTCTTTTGCTCACAGAGAATAATTATTATATCATTTTACTTTTGTTTCTTTCAGATGGAAGATCAAACAGATACAAGCGAGGATTTAAACTACAAATACCACCTTATGGGAATAATTTTACACTCTGGAATTAGCCTTCTTAGTGGTAAGTATTAAAATTATGAAATTACCGTATTTACGCGAATCTAATGCGCACCCCATATTTGAAACTTAAAATTATGAAAAAAAGGGTTTGTATTGAATGTAAAATGCATCAATGACAGAATATAGGTAATAGCTATTTTATTTTAATTTATTTAATACAATGGATTTATCATATATATAAACGATCAGATTATAGAATTGAAAGCGCCCTATTGTTAGGTGACACATTGTTAAAGAACAAAATTAATGCTATGTGCTGTTTTTAGCACCCTCTTGGTTTGATGATAACTTCCTTTGTCCCCTTCTCAGTAATAGTGTAGTTCCATGGCATATCAAACAAATTGGCGTCTCATCAGCGTTGCCTATTTGCCCGATGGAAATTTTTTTTTTTTTTTCCTTCTGAAGTGAAATGCTATACCGCTGAAACGTTTGTAGTTTGTCCTCAAAATATGCAGGAAGCTTCTGGCACATTGTTGTATGGCATCTTAGAGATAAACCCATCCGCTGCATGAAATGATCCACGGCTAGCGTTAAACTCTTGTTTTGGAATACCAAGAATTTCAGCCTCCTCGTTAGCTTTCTTTTGTATAGTGTCACTAGTTACAGATTGCCCATTCTTCCTCCTTTCAAGGACAAATTCCAACACTTTTTCTTCAACATCAGGATGTCTTCCTTTGCGAGGATCCGTAAATTTCTTCCTACTAGCTTTAGTAGTAAATAATGCCAATTTCTGTTTTTGCCACAAGCAAACATTGCTCTCTGATACATTGAACTACCTTCCTGCCTTTCTATTACCATTTTTTTCAGCATAAAGGATTATTTTACACTTTAGAAAAGCATCATAGACGTTCTTCTCTGTTTGCCATTGCCCTCCATATGATAGCTAAAAGCGCTCAATAATAGGCCAATGATAAATGAGCATCTAGCTTGTCACGAGTTTCGGATGTATGTTAACTCCAGCAATCCATTGTGACGTAATAAACGAAAAATTTGAATGGCATTACTGGCATCCTACGGAAGGGATTTGCACTCGAATCTAATGCACACCACGATTTTGAGTACTACATTTGGTCCAAAAAGGGTGCGCATTAGATTTGCGTAAGTACAGTATTTTATATTCGAGTTGAATATTGTTGAGTAACCTGTGTGAATATGAATCCATTTTAAACTGCATAAAAGGAGAGTAAGACCATTGTGTTTAACCAAAAAGAAGCAGAATATTCATTTTCAAGCAAACCAACTATACTATTTTAAAAATATTATCCATTGCTATATGTGGTTTCATCAACTAACATCCTACAAAATTTGAAATATGTTTCTAAACTGTTTCAACCAGGTCATTGTAACAGTGCAACATACAACATTTTAAAGAGTTAGTTTATGCTCAAGAATATAGAGTTGGTTGGGTTGGTTTCCAAAGGCAAATCTCTGTTGCCAGAAAAGCTTCAAACAAACAATGGAAAATGAGAAACTAAAACCAAAATATTAACCAGAAATTTTCTGTACTTGGTAATGCAAATTTCACCAAACATTTCCTTGTGCTTGCTTGAATTGAAGTGCCAAGTCTATTGGAAGCATTTCTCGCTGTTTTTCCACATACATGACAGTATTTCATGTTTAAGTTTCTGTTAAAATCTGTAGTTCTTACTTTTAGACTTTACAATTCCAAGTCTGAGTACAGTAGCTGTAAACCACTCCATTACTCTGAAAACACAGTACCTGCATAAGCTTGAATGAGAACAAAACACAGAAATCGTGATGCCTCTTAAATGAAGAATGCAGTAATAAGAGTATTTCTACACATTGCAGTGTTATTGCTGGTAAGCTAAATACAGTCTGTGTCATATGTCAGTGCATGCCATACACCAGAATTAGCTTTGGGATTACAAGGCACTTACAACCTCATGCATTGTAATTTGTAATACATTTTAATAATTGTTTTGGTGTTACTTCGAGAGAAGTGTATTTGGTGGTGGCAGCGGCAGCGGTGGTGGTGGTCACTTTAGTACTATACAAACAACAGAACACATTAAAATGTAGACCCCAGGTTTGTAGGCTGTGGTCCAACAGATAAAAGTTTACCCAACATTTTAACCATAACTTCACTGGCATCTTCTGGCCATCACCAGCGAGGAGTCAACAGCCTCTGAAGTTGCCCAGTTAAGTTAAGGGCAAAATATTGGGTGAACTTTCAACTGTTGACTATGACTTACAAACCTGGAATCTATATTTTATTTTATTAACGCTAGCTATGAAAGCTGTGGCAGTTTTTTAATGCAATAGTCTTTAGCTGTGAATTATTATTTAATGTTGCTTGAGTGATGAGAATCTCTTACTGAAGCTGCAGGGTGTGGTAACAGGAGAGCTGTAATAATTTATTAGTCACTTCATAAATAAATTTTATATATATATTTTAATAATTTGTATGCTACACAATGAGCTAATTATGTTCATTAGTTCGCTAATGTGTTGGATCTGTACCACTGAACTTTATGCCACAATTAACTCCTCTCCAATGCAATTTTATCTAACTTGCAGTACCACATTGCTCCCAAGAGAATCTTTGAGAGAAGTGATCAAAATTTTCTATAACTATTGATAAGTTATGTTGTCATAGTGCAAATTAATCACTTTGTTATATGATTCTCCATGGATCAGTAGTGACAAAACATACCTGCATTCCATAGTAGGGTTGGGTCGAGTGATTCTTTTGCAGTAATTGAAGCATGCGATTCGTTCACGATTTGTGAATCGTACTCTTGCTACCTGTCTGCTAGTCTCTCCTAGAGTATGATTTGTTCATGAATCGAATCGATCCCTTGACTGCTGGCCTGCCTTATTGCACGATTCAATCATGAAGCGTCCCCTTGCCTGCTGGTCTAACTTACTGCACTATTCAATCATGAATCGTACCCTTGTCTGCTGGCCTGCCCTAGTGCACGATTTGTTCATGAATCGTCCCCTTACCTGCCGCCAATTCTCACTCATGATTCTTTTATGAATCGTCCCTGTTTGTACTTTGCAGCCAAAATACACAATCAGGACTTTGTTGTTACGATGGTGGCTATGATCTTTTTTCTTTTACATAAAAAAGACAATGTATGTAAAAGCGCTTTCCACGTTATTTTGGGTAATACACTTGGAGTTTCCTGAATTTGTCAACAAAAATCCTCCTGTGTGATTCCACTTAAGTTGCAATTACATAAGGTATTATGCAAAGTAATTATGAAGATGATGTTGTTGTTGTTATTATTATTATTATTATTATTATTATTATTATTATTATTATTATTATTATTATTATATTCTTCACTTCGATGGTTAGGCATTACACCTGTCTTCACATTCTTTACTTTGCTCCCATCTTTTTTCTGGGGTGTCCGATGTCTTTTTTTCCTGACAGTTTATATATATTAATTAATAGTGGTATTCTTTCTTCAGTCATGTAGTTCATATGCTCTTTCCAATTAAGTCCATTTTCTTCAATTTTATCATATAATTTGTAAATATTCAGTTCTTCTCTTATTTTATCATTTCATTTCATATTAGGTGTTACCTAGTGTATCCTTAAGTTCTTCGTAAAAATCTGAATTTTACTTTTGTCTATTATTATTATTATTATTATTATTATTATTATTATTATTATTATTATTCGTCACCACTACCGCAGTTGCACGCACCAATAAGCTCTATAATTTTTATAAAGACGTGATGAGGTATAAGGCCATGCATGCAGAGAATAATAATTTTATATAAATTTTACATCAGCATATTCGAGGTCTTTTAATGCATTAGAATTGGCTTAGTTATATCTATGCATGTTCCTGTACTTTTAATGTAGATTATAGTATATAAATTAATGCTTTTAAATTATATCATTTTAAACATTTTAATATTTTTATAATGAAAATGTTACTCGAACCATGAATTTTAAAATGTCCTATTTTTCCTTCATTTTGCATATATTTTGATACTGTGTATTATAATAATACTTATTATGCTGTAATCATGCAATACTGTGCATCAGATCTCTCAGTAAAGTACTGAAAATTACTTCTATTGTTTATACAATGTGCTGCAGCTTCTGTTCATCCATTGGCAATGCTTACGATTAATTTTATTGCACTTTACAACTATTTACGCAATTTGTTTTTAAGAATTAATCTTTCTCGGCTGAACTCGGTACTCCTAGGTTATGACATCAGCATCTCAAAGAATCGTGTTGATCTACTAATTCATATTAGTAATTCACTCGCTACTATGAATCGACCGAACTCTGCAATATTCTATTCTTTTCTCTCTCTTTTTGTGGTGCTGTTCTGTTTTCGTTTACTAGTCTCTCCTAGTGCACGATTTGTTCATGAATCGATCCCTTGTCTGCTGGCCTGCCTTGCTGCATGATTCAATCATGAATCGTCCCCTTGCCTGCTGGTCTAACTTACTGCGTGCCTTGGGCAGGAGAATGTATGACAGCTTCATCGCACATGGTTGGATACAAGGGAAGCTGTGGTGGACACCGTGACCATAATCAGATCTGACATCATGAAGGCCTTCCCCTCAAGGAAATTCAAACAGTCCTACCAGCTAGTGATGGCATCGTGTGACATCTTGCCTGTGGAGAAGAAAGCCGTACTGGGGTGGAGCATCATAAGACTGTGAGTGTGGCTGAGGTTGTGATACTGGGTCAGGATGCCTCAGGAGCAACAGTCGACATTGGAAGTAGAGTCTTGCAACTCAGCCGAGACGAGGTGATGCCCCAGAGTCCCAATGAACATTGGGGATCTGCAGGGTGATCTTGACAGAAGATGTGGTTGTATACCTGCAAGAAGCGAGGTGGATGTGAAGGGTAAAGTCAAGGAACCTGGTTTTGGACAAGAAGACACCACTGGAGGATTATGCGTTGCCAGGGCATTGCTGCCTTGCCCAAAGAAGTGCTTATTAGACTGCTTAATCCATCGGACTCTGATCAGAACATACAGGCTGTAACGGAGCAGGGGAAATATGAGCCATCTGCGAGTGTATCGCCGTGCGACAGATCCAAGGAGCCAGCACCGTCACAAGATCTGGGGCTGAAGACAACTGCACAACTGGAGACATTCTAGCATCTACTTAGATAATGCCAGTCTGTCTTCAGCCAAGGGAACGGCTACTGCAGCTGCATCAACACCAGAAATGTCCGACCTATAAGCAGCCACCAAGATGTGTTCCTCTGGTGAAGCAAACAGAGATGTGGGACATGCTGGAAGATATGAGAACCAGGGTGATTATTGAAGAGTCTGACAGCCCTTGGTGATCCCCTATTAGTTGTGTTGAAGAATGGCAAGCTACACTTCTGCATGGACTATAGAACCCTGAATACTGTCACCAGAAGGGACTGTTTTCCCTTACCCAGGATTGACATCACCATGGGCACTCCTTCGGAGCTCATGGTTCTCAACCTTTGGCCTGAAATTGGGACTGGCAATAGCTTTAAATCCCAGAGACATGGAAAAGGTCAAATTCTTGACAGGCCAAAATCTCTGGCACTTTACAGTTATGCCCTTTGACTCTGCAACACGCCAGCCACCTTCCAGCATGTCATGGAGTCAGTGATGAGGAGATTGATTTAAGACACCTGCCTGCTATACCTGGACATCATCGTAATAAGCAGCACCTTCAAAGACAATCTTGAGAACCTGACCAAGGTATTACAGAAGCTTCAAGCAGCCAACCTGAAGCTGAGTGAACAAGTGTCAACTCTTCTCAATAGTATCACTAACTGGGGTGGTGAGACTATGTGGCTCAAGGACCTGGAGAAGGCTGAAGCTGTGAGAGATTGGCCTCGTCCGAAAGAGAAATGAGAGTTGCGCAGTGTTCTGGGCCTATGCAGCTACTACCGCCAGTTCATCAGAGGCTTCTTCAACATTGCAGAGCCCCTCATCTGATGGAAAAAGACAAGCCTTACATGTGGACAGAAGGAGCTGAGAATGCACTTCAGGCGCTTAAGTCAGCACTTTGCAGTGTGCCTGTTTTAGGTTTTTAACAACTGGGCAACAATTTCATTGTGGATACCAATGTCAGCGACAATGCTATTGGAGACGTGCTATTCCAGATCCAGGAAGACCAGGAGTGAGTAATAATGTACTGCAGCAAGAGGCTCCCTAAGGCAGAAAAGAACTACTTTATCCGATGGGAGTCCATGGCAGTAGTGAAGGTACTGGAACACTTCTATTAGTACCTCCTGTACGGTCAGCCTTTCCACCTGAGGACTGACAACTCTGCTTTCATAGCTGTTAAGAAGAACCTAGAGGGCCAACAGTCCATTGGATCCAGAGGCTTCAAGAGTACAACTTCACATCAAACCATCAGAAAAGAAGGAGTCAATCCACTGTGGATGCCATGTCAAGAATTCCCTGCCCAGAGGAGTATGTACACTGCTAGGGTGGGGGAGAAGGAGTATGCTGCAGCTGTCCGTATGATTTTGGCGGCAACTGCAGATAGATGGAATAGTCCAGGCCTGAAGAGGAAGCAGCTGGCAGACACCTACTTGGCGCCGCTCCTATGAGAAGTGGAAGCAACAACTAGGCCAAGCTGGGAAGACATCTCACCCAGGAGTAGCGTGTATAAATCCTACTGGGCCCAATAGGACTCAATGAAGACCAAAGAAGGTGTGTTGTTCATAGTTCAGGAATCACCTGACGGGAGAACCCAGAGGGAGCTGTTAATATTTTCTTGGAGTAAGGTGACAGAAGTCCTGCAGGAAGTACATGCGAGAACTTTGGGAGGACATCTTGGACCCAACCAAATAATCAACTAGCTTCAACAAAGGTACCACTGGTTGAGGTTATGAACAGATGCTGAGAGTGCCGCCAGTGTTTTATATGTGCAGCAGACAAACTAGAAGCCAGGTCACAATGCTGCAGTTTAACATGGGAGCACCCTTCAAACACATCGCCAAACAAAGCTGGACCATTCCCTTTGTCCAACACATGTAGCAAGTATCTGTTGGTGGTAATGTATTACTTACCAGGAGGTGTACGCAATTCTTAACCAGCAGCACAAGATGATGACGTACTCCCTTGTGAAAGAACTCTCCTGTTGCTTTAGGGTATACCGTTACAGCTACACAGCAATCAGGGCACAACTTCAAGTCAAACCTGATGATGGAAGCACTGTAGAGAGTTGGAGTGCACAACGCTTCTTCATCGGTACGATAGAAACCCACTTATCCGAGGTAATTGGGACCAAGGGTAGCTCATATAGCAGAAAACTCAGTTAAGACAGAATGTTTAGGAAATCACAGTTTAGGGCAAAAGTGTTGCCTTAATGGATATGCATATTTTATTAATTGAACCTATGTATTATAAAAATGGAAATACAGTAGTATTTACAGTACTTCAAGTTACACTTTCATTGCCAAAAAATCCTCTATTGTGTGTTGTTTGTCTTACTTTCGATTGTGTTGCACCACCGTCTCATCCAAAGCAAATCGTGTGGCATGGACTCCTCTTGTTCTATGTAAGCCAGGTCGGCCTCGATCCTCCTGGGTGAGGAATCCATTGCATTACCTTCAATATCACTTTTGTCACTGTATTCTGAACATACAACTTCAACAATGGCATTGTCTGTTAGTTCCTGCTCCTCGTCTCCATTTAACCAACCCATGATGTCTTCTTGATTCACAGCAGTAATAACAGGAAGACTGTTAGAGCCTCAAGTTCTTTAACATCATTATTAGAGCTGTAGTTTGTGGCAGTAGCTGTTTACTCAATTCCAAACACTTTCCTGATTGTATCATCCTTGATGCTGTCCCATGACGTGGCCATCCAATTTACTACGTCCTTAAATGTTATTGATTTAAGAGTGTCTGTCACACCTTTCTCATCACCCAAATGTTCAAGAAATGTTTCCTCTTCAGAGTTTCCAGGATGCCTTGATTAGGAGGTTGGATGAGTGATGTGGCAGAAAAATGCCATATCACTATTGGCTAGTGTCTCCACATTCGGCTGTGACCTTGCATTATCAAGCAGAAGTAGAGCTTTGCAGGGTAGTTTTTTGTGTTCTGGAAATGGCTCTAGAATTCTCAATGAAACTACTTTAGAAATCAGTCCGTCCAAGCATTATTTTTATTTTTGTAGATGATGGGAAAGGTTTTCATGTTCATATTTTTAAATGCTCTTGGGGTTTGTTGTTTTACCAATCATCACAGGTTTCAGTTGCAGAGAGGCTGCAGTTGCTGCAGCCTCAGATACATTTCTTCCAACAAATTAACCATCCCATACTAACTGAGAATTCTTCTTCACCATCTTGAAATATTTTATTGAATTCAAGTACTTTTGCTTGAAGTATTGGTCTGCTGATTGGACTCCCTGTAGACCTCATTTCAGGTAGTCAGATATACAAATTTTTTAAATGTTTTTTTGTACTTGTATGTTTTTCGACTAAAACCTTCATCACAGTTGACACTCTAGGTTGCCCACTCCTCAATCTCTTCTCTTTTTCTTCTCAAATCTCCCAGGACAACTTCTCCCACACCCAACTCAGCTCCATGTTTTTAAATGTTGATACAGCGTGTAGCACTTAATTTTGTTTCTAATGAAATTACTACTCCCTTACATTTGCCGCTCATCTTAATAACAAATCACAGAACAATAGCGCACACAACTATGCAGAGTGTGGGTGGGTGTGAAAGAGAGAGAACATCGAGATACAACTAGTCAAGCAAGCAAAGCAATGCAACACAACATGCAGTGGCGCAGAACTAAGGTGAAGATCTACGAACTGCTCCAATCCCTGCCAAAGTTCATCTATATGACCTCACCTGCACACTCAATTTGGGATGTTGGGTTAGTTCATTACTATCGTTACTAGGAGCATGTTGTTATGAATTTTACCATTAATTTAATTAATTACATTGATGAAATGAGTGCTCAGGATAACACAGAGCCTTGGATAAGCAGGTTTTTACTGTATATCAAGGCTCCTAAAATCCTAAGGAAGGTCGTGAACAATTATCAAAGGACTGGGATATCAGTGTGCCGCTTTTCTTGCTTGCCTACCACTTGTCAACACATGACACCAGGCAATTTGGTCTTCAGCAGGGAGCTGCATTTTCCATGCAAGCTTTTGTTTGGGAGTACCTCTTTGGTGCAGAACAGCAAGAGTTGATTATGCAAAGAACCTCATTGACGTCTTCACAATGTGCACAAGATGGCCCTTCAACATATCCAGGTGGTGAGAGACTGGATAAAGACCCGTTATGACCAGCAAACCAATAGCCAAGGTTTTCCTGGATTAAGGAGCATTGCCCCAAGCTTCAATAACCATGGAAAGGACCGCACCACGTGTTGAAAAGGATCAATGATGTAGTCTACTGCATCCAGAGACTGCCCTGAGGAAAGGTGCCCGTCTAGTCAACTATGACAGTGCTGGTTGGGATGACCAGCCCAGAGCAGGGAGCAGTGTGACAGCACATTCAAAGCCGCCTGCAGGCTGCTGATAAGTGCATTTCGGGTGGGACCTTTGACTAACCAGCCATCGGAAAAATAGTGCATTATGTGCCACTTCCTTGTTCCAGAACTTTCCTTTCAACATGTTCTAGTAGCCTGTCTTTCTAGAAAATTCCGCTTTGTAAGTGAGGTTTATATAAGCGACTGTTTTTACTCAGACAGTTGAGTTCTATTAGTTAAGACGGTACAAAATGAAAAGTGGACAGTGGCAGTGCAGTTCATTTGTGAGTTGTGATTCAAGTATTAGTTATGTTGTGTTCGGAGTGTGTTTTCCTGAGAGGACTTAATTTGTAAAATAGAAACCTAAAACTGGAAAATAAATTAGTATCTTTTGATGTCACAGCCCATTTCCCAATAGATGAACTCTTATGAAAAAAATCTGATGTGATACATTCACATGACTTCCTCTATCTCTATCGTTTATTAGTGGGTATTCAAGCTAGCTAAACTTTTGCAGAAATAGCTACATTACACATTTCATTATAGATCCAAAGGGAACAACAATTGTCAAATGTTCAAGAAATGGAGCTATTTTTTAGAAAATCAAAAATTTCGAAAAATGTTCCATGTAAAGGGGGATTTTCTTGAAAATCTTTGTGTCGCATCTTTGGAACATACTGAACGTAAATACCAAGTTTGGTGTTGATCCGACTTTTCATTTTTGAGTTAAGCTGCTCTCTCTTACACACACACACACACACCTTTTTCTAAAAATGCTTTGTTTTCAGGGGGCAGTATTTCTGGTGAAAGAATCTTGGTATCAAATTTTTGGGTGTAATGCAGTACCTTCTCTACCTACTATATGTGATAGAGAAAGTAAAAATGGCTTATCCAAAACAATATACCACAAGAGGAAATGGATTATCTTTGCATCACTCAAAACAGTTTCATTTTCAACAATAGGTACTATCAACAGACTTCAGGCTCAGCCATGGACAATTCACCATTACCTTTCCTTGCCAATATTTTCATGAGTAACTTAGAAATACACACAACTACCTCCTTTCCGCACATTTACAAAGTTTGGCATAGGTATGTGATGATATATTTACAATGGTACCTAACAAGCTCAACCAGGCTACTCTCAGAGAACAAAGCTATACAATTGATTATGGAAACTGAAAATGAAGACACATTACCATTCTTAGATTTAAAAGTAATTAGAAACGAGAACAAGATCAATTTTGGTATTTACAGAAGGCTACACATTCTGGAAACTACATAGAAAACAGTAGTTTCAACCCGGTCCCACACAAACATGAAGGTCCTAAACAGTTTAATCCATAGATTGGTTTACAATCCTTAATGGAAGGAGAATACAAACACATAGTCAACACAGCAATAAACAATGGCTTCACCAAACAAATCGTTGACAAGAAAATAGTGAAATTCAAGAAACAGAAACACATTAAGGACACCACAATGCTCACCCAACAAAAAGCAAAATTATTTTCAAATAGTTACTTTCCACCCAAGCACTCACTATAAATTTCACATCATCCTCAAAAAACACAACATTTGTTCTAGCTCCACAAAACAAATTCAGTTTTGAGAAATTACTGTGCAACAAATCGAAGGATCAAATACCTCAGAACAAACCAAAAAAAAACAGGAATCTATCTAATCAGCAGCCCAGAATGTGACCAAATTTATATAGGTAAAACTGAAACAAATGTATTCCAACATATACAGTGGAATCTCGTTAACACGTTCCTCATTAACACATTTTCCCGTGTATTATGTTGAATTATAAAAGTCCTGGTACCAAATCACCAAATGTAATAAATAACGTTTGCTTAGTGCGTTTTCCCAGTCCCGCTTACTACGTTTGAAGTTTGACATCCTCAATCACTGCTTTGGCCAATCCTTGATCGGTCCAATGGGAGTAGGCACTTAACACGTTCAAAGTTTGATGTCCTCATTTGCTACTTTGGTCAATCCTTGGTGGATACCAGCAGCCAATCACATGCACGTGTGTAAATATTTGTGTGGGTGGGATAGAGAATGCTTTACCTTGGCGTGGTAAATGCCGATAGTTTCTACTGTTGAGTGTTGACCAAACATACGTAGATTGTATTAACTTTTCATTTGCAATGAGAAAAAAAAAGAAAGCGTAGTAAAAACCAACATGAAAAACTGAAAATCCTCAAGTAGATCACAATCCAAATATGAAACATGTGGATATATTGCGGATACCAGGAAGTTAAACATTCCTTCGTCAACCTTAAACACAATTGTTAGCAAGCCTAAATTGATTGAAACTGCTTTTAAAGAAGGGGAAAATGTTAAAACAAAGCTTTCCTCTTGGAAAATAGGATCGGAACAAAGTTTGTTGCATGGAAACACCTACCATATTCAAATCGTATTGAATATGCCAAAGATACATTCGTCTATTGTACTTGTAACACGATGCACGCTTATAATTTTGTTTTCTTTTTAGCGGAAATTATCACATGTAATATAAAACACAGCATAGCCACTGTTGTCACTTCCATAATTCACAATTTATTTTCTCAAAATCATTCATAACCTCAAAAATCCAAGTTGACCAACATAAAAGCTTGAATTATTTACTCTCAGGCTTTGTGTATCCAAATCCATTTGAACACACATTGAATTTAACATGGAAACACGGATCGTAATCAGCATGAAATTGTACTCAAACTCGATTTCAATTGCCCATGGGGACGTAGTAATTATTAGATTTTTATTACATAACTATGTTCTTAAATTGCAGATTTTGCATTTTCATTAACACGTTTTCCCGCCTATGATGTCCAAATCCTTAGGTCCTTGAAAAAATGTACTAACGAGATTCTACTGTATGTGGAACAATCAGAAGAAGTTTATCAAAGAAAGTTCACAAAGAAACTCTACTGAGATTTTATAAGGTTTTAGCAGTTCCTGCACTATTATATGGGTCTGAATGTTGAACTGTAAATAAAGATTCTTTGAGATGGATAGAAGTTGTGGAAATGAAATTCTTAAGGTTTGTAGCAGGTTATACTCTAATGGACAAACAGAGAAGTGAAGATATCAGAATATTTAAATTAACGGACAAAATAGCAGAATACAGGAAAAACTGGTACAACCATGTCTGCAGAATGGTATATGATAGGATTCCCCAAAGAGCACTAAATTATAAACCAAGAGGACAACGAAGCCTGGGAAGACTGCTAGAAGATGGATGGAGCAGCTTTAGTTTGGAGTCAGAACAAATCACCAGTGGTGTAATCCCTGTTTGGATGATGATGATGAAAGAAATTTAGAAAACAAATTAAACGAGCATATGAGCTACATCAAATGCAAACGGATGGATAAATCTGCAGTAGCACACCACTCACAGATGACCAATCGCAACATCACACCA
Source organism: Deroplatys truncata (assembly GCA_030765065.1). Taxonomy (NCBI): domain Eukaryota; kingdom Metazoa; phylum Arthropoda; class Insecta; order Mantodea; family Mantidae; genus Deroplatys; species Deroplatys truncata. The sequence goes on from CM060976.1 coordinate 1,494,225, forward strand.
AACATAACACTCCTGAAACCTGCAAAATATACAACAGACTTGGATACTTTTAGGAAGATATTTTAATCACAAAACATAAATGCCGTGTAATGAGTTTTGAATTTCTGCCACCAAATCCACTATGGAAATTCATCACCCCACCACTAATTGACACCACATACAAACACACACCGCACACCACCAGGAACCAGTCGGCCATTTCTGGGTATTAAAAATCATTATGATTAAAAATTATAAAGTTATGAAAAATCCTTAGCATAGCATCCTTCAGAAGGGAAGTAAAGCCGATGGTCCCATGTTGTAATTTACGGCACATAAATGAACCTCAAACCTGATGAACAGGTCTCTGAAAAAGTTTTCAGCCTTTCACGCCCAATATAGAATGGGATGCAAAGAACCCTAGTAGATCACTATTACTAGCTTATCCAAATATATAAATCTAGGTATGGGTAGAGTTTTGCAAACAAAAACAATTTTTGCCTGATCAAGAAAGAGAAAATAACTTTCGTTCGTTAAAAGCTAAATCTATGTGCTTGGCAAGGGTGTCAGTATGACTCCCCAGGACTTTTAGCCATGTATTTATTATATTCCATCATGGATTTAAAGTCCTGCAAAATTGTTGATTTTGAACTTGCCCAAAGAAGTATGATGAAAGGTGAGAGGAAAAGGCTGCTTGTGACAACATAATGACTACGTTTTCAAAACAGTAATCTTTAGAATTAAGATTTTTCTCTCCGACAGACATAAAGATGTAAGATATCTAGGGAAAGCCTGCTCAATAGCCCCTATGGCTTGTTGCTGCCATTGTTAAAGCAGCAGCTGCTAATGGTGCTTAAAGCGCTCCTCATCCTGCACGCTGTGTGATTTCTAGGAAGGATCATTTACAAATTAAGGGGAGCAATCGGAGAAAAAAATGGTGCAAAATTCAATATTTGGCTTTTTAACTTAAATTCAATTCTTAAGGAACTTTTTCTGGTATAAATGTTTACTATCCGAATGAAATTGAGCGTATTAAACATTAATCTAAGCAACCCTTACCCGAGATTGTAGCAAATTATTGCGACTTTTGAGGCAGCATTTTAATGCCTAAATGATATTAATTGTATTGTTTATTAATTAAATTCAATAACAGCCCACCTTGAAAACAGTATGTATATAATTATTATTTATATTGTATGTAAAGTCATTGTAAATACTTGTTTATTGTAAACGTATTTATTAGTGATATGTAAATGTATATATACTCTAATAGTGCAAAAACTGTGAGAATACTATGTTTTAGGAAGTTAATAATGAGGCAATAATGTAATTTTGGTGACAATAATGTGTTTGGAGTTTTAAAAGTACTGGTTATGAAAAAGATCGGTAATAAAATAATTTCGTTTGCCGTACGAAATTAGCCATTCAAAAGTAAAGAAAGATTTTTAGTTTGAATACTTAAATTCTATTGGACTAGAATTAGCCAATAAGAGACTGGCATTACCGAAGCTAAAGGTTTTCACTGTTGAATCTAGTCAGTCTTGGGCAAGATATTAGACAGAGCAGACGTGTAAGCCTCGGGCAAGATGTAGTAAACAGCAGACGTGAAAGTCGCGGACATGAAGTTGTAGAGAACAGACGTCAAAGTCGTGGGTAAAAATGTTGTAAAGTACGAATGATAAAATTTGTGTTCTCCACCAAAAATGTATTAAGTGCTCACAGTTTTATTTTATAAAGTGTTGTGTTTATAAAATGTGCATATATAAAGTGAAATAAAAAAAGAAGTAAAAATTAAAAAGTAAATTGTGTGGCATCTTATAATTTGAGTCTTATCACAACCCTACAATAACTCATGTTTCTATAGTGCGACTGAAAGCAGCCGAGGCAAATAACTGTAATAATATTACGTAAAAACAAGCATCATCTTCATTACGTAACCTTAATAATATTTTACGTAAACAAATAACCTTCTGCAAATTGGTGTACAACTGTGGGGCAAATTCCTAAAAATAATTACGTAACCTACAAACTGCAAATTGAAGAACAATACTTCTTCACTTTCCTGAGCGCTCTCACATTAAAAATATATTATTTTTTTTCAGAAGTATTGCTGCAAATGCTAATCACTTTCTAAATTATGCATCTTAAATAAATGTTTATGTTTTTATTGAAAAATACATAAGCAACATTTCAGATCAGTTAATACAAGGATTATCAAATTACAGTAAAATCTCGTTAGTACGTTTTTGCGGGGACCCAAGGATTTGGACGTCATAGACGGGAAAACGTGTTAACGAAAATACATAATCTGCAACTTAAGAACATATTTATGTAATAAAATCTAATAATACATCTTACCTCAAAAACGGATGTGAAATATAGACACTATTTACATTGGTTTGAAATACATATCGATAGTTGATTGCTTTGTTGGTTTTAATGCCAAAATTTTACTGTCCATCTTGTTTAGTAAAGTCATTACATCATCATCAACTTGGAAACTGCACACACATCGCTTCACTATGTCCATTGCCTGCATGGCTTCTGACACTGTAGGTACTGGCTCAGGATCTGGTTCATCGTCACTTTCGTCTCCCACTAATGCTTCATCTTTCACTTGTTCTACAAGTATTTCATCTATCGTCGCTGTTTCACACACTGGAATTTCATTGTCAATGTTTACATAGTTTTCGAAAGACACGCCGGCATCGTCTGCTATTTGGCGCCATTCTTCACTCTCGGAAAATTCGTCTTCCTGCGTAATTTCATCACCAAGAACTCGGCAAAAACCGGCTTTATTAAAGCAGTTCCTAATGGTATCTTGCGTCACACAATCCCAAGCAGTTCTAATAAAATGCATGGCATCTAAGACGGTGATTTTTCTTGTCGTCGATTTCAGTGCAGCCAACCTTCTCTGTACCAGCCTCTTACGATACGCATGTTTCATGCACCGAATTATGCCTTGATCTAAAGGTTGTAGCTTACTCGTGCAGTTTGCTGGGAAGAAAATGATCTTTATGTTTCTTAAATTTGAAACAGTTGGTGGATGAGCAGCACACTGATCAATAAACAATGCAATTTTCCTGCTTCTTATGCCCAGTCTTGCGTCCCATGCTCGTAAGAAATTTTCAAAGACGGCAGAAGTTATCCAGGCTTTTGTGTTGGAAGTGTACTTACATGGAAAAGATCTCACATTCTTAAAACATCGCGGATTGCGTGCTTTTCCAATAACCAGTGGTACCAATTTCTCCGTTCCGCTTTCGTTACAGCACAACAAAACTGTAATCCTCTCCTTGTTAAGTTTCCCACCGTGGCACTTAGTGCCCTTAAAATCCAGGGTTTTGTCTGGCAAAAGATGGAAAAATAGTCCTGTTTCATCTGCATTATACACATCATTGGGGCTATAGTCTTTCAAAATTGACGGGAGCGTTGTATTTTTCCACATTTCTATGTTTTCACACAGTGTAGCGTCAATATCTACGGCAGCAGCCTCACCTCGCAAACATCTGTAGACTAAGCCATGTCGATTCTTGAACCTTTCAATCCAGCCATTGGACGCTTTGAAATCATCCAGTCCCATCTTCTGTGCTAAATGTGTTGCCTAAGCTCGAACCACAGTACCGTCTATTGGCACATTTGAAGCTCTAGCTTGTGTAAACCACTTTAGCAGAACATCTTCTAATTCTGGAAACTGGCCAGGGCGATTACGTTTTCTTTTAGCATTTTTTCCTTCTTCAAAAGCAGTTTCAATTAGTTTACGTTTGCTAACAATTGTGTTTAAGGTTGACGGAGGAATGTTTAACTTCCGCGCTATATCCACACGTTTCATATTTGGACTGCGATCTACTTCCTCAAGGATTTTCAGTTTTTCACTGTTGGTTATTTGCCGCACTTTCTTTTTCTCCATTGCGAACAAAAAGTTAAAATACTTTTACGTTTCGTCAACACTAACAGCATAAACTAACCACACCAAGCCACTGTTAAACTAAAGCGTCACCGCAGAACACCAAAGAGCGTCACTAAAGCATCCCCCCCCCACACACACACACACAAAACGCGTCCCACAAATACGTACATGCATGGTATTGGCTGCCGGTTCCACCCCGCCTGGTTTGACCAAAGTAGCGAATGAGAACGTCTAACTTTGAATGTAGTAAATCTACTCCCACTGGACCGTTACTTTTATGTTCTCAAAAATGACTATTAATACCGACCGACCAAGCATTGGCATTGGCCAAAATAGCGAATGAGGGCATCAAACTTCGAACGTAGTAAGCGGGAGCGAGAAAACGTACTAAACGAACGTTATTAATGCATTTGATGCATTTTGTGCCGGGACTTTTATAATTCAACGCAATACACGGGAAAACGTGTTAATGAGGAACGTGCTAACGAGATTCCACTGTATTTTTTTTTTCTCGGCTGTAGTATTTTAGACATTTTTCAGCATTTAAAATACTTCCTTATAATGCAGTTTTGAAGTTATTGAAGTGAAATTTTGGAAATAATTTTTCCAATACATGTTTACTAAAACTTGGTGTTCACTAAGCACATTTATTATATCGTCAGGCTCATCTATACTTTATAAGCGTACATTTTTGGAATAAACAAAAAGTACTTTATGAATATGCTTAGTTTTTAGGAAATTTATTTTCTAGGCTAATGGAAGATGGAACAATCTGAAGCATCATTTATTTTGCTCCTTACAAAACTAATGTAGGTTAATGGAACCAATGATAAATCAGTCAGTGCATAAAATTTCAGAGATGTCATCATAAGCAACAATCCTATTTTGCAACATAGAACAGGACATTCACAGGCAATAAGCAAACTAAATTTGCAAAATTTTCTGCGGCCATATCTAAGTAATTAAACAAATAACCTTCAGATAAATTTTGCATGGAATATTTTATAAAGGGGGGAAAAAATTATAGAAGAAGCTCTCCAGGAAAAGCATTTAATTAATGAACAATTCATTCCGATGATTCCTTTTTGTGTCTATAATTTCAATAATAGGGTGTTAACATTTAATGTATTGGTGTGTTCAACAATATACCATATCAAAGGTGTTTGTGCATAACATGATTATTAGCAGTGTGAAAATTGTGAAAAAAGAAAAAAACAAAAAACTGACATTCACTACTGTAGGCACATCTGGTCTTAAATGAGAGTGCTAGTGGCGCTCCAAGTGGAGAGACTGTACACTGCAACGACTCTGTTTGTTAGTAGTGAGCAGGCTTTTCTTTCTTTGGAGGCTAAGGCTACACAATGACTCTCTTTCTCTGTCCAATAGCGAGAAATTCACTCAATTTTGGATATTGAACTCTTGAGTGTAAATGAAATTTCATGAGAAGATAGCAGAAATGTGTGGGTAGCAAAGGACAACATTTCCAACATCTCTTATGATAAGGTATATGCTTGTTATCATTGCAATTGCAACTATGAGAACTTGAGGCGGTTACAGGATACTATAACTGTTTCAGTGGGAGTCTGAGCTGTAGTGGTCAGCACATAAGCCACTAAGTGCTGGCCACAACGTGAATCATTTTTGCATACTTCTAATTTTGTGACCTTATTCACTTCACTTTTCCTCACACATAGTGGCATAATGAAACACACATGAAATACCCTTTTCTCAGTAATTGTTCTTTGACACAAGCCATTTGTAGGACAAAGATAGAATCAAATAACTGTGGCCTATGGCATTGAATTTTTCAGTTGTCTGATTCTACCTTTCCTAGCCATTTTTTCCTTTCACTTCAATCACTGGGACATGGAATATAAGATCTCTCTAATCACTTGCAGTAGCAGCACTTACTGTACGTCACAACCATTACTTAATAGATATATCAAGCCAATGTATTTACATCTACACCTACTGCCTTTAAGATCATTTGATCACACAGTACACTGCCATTGCTGTATATTCATTCTGTAATTGTCAAATTGAGTTATTAATTTCATATTGTATCTACATTATGAAACTTAGAAAAAAATCACAAATATATTTGTTTTGATTTAGGATTAGTGATTGTATTAAGACAAAATACCTTTGAAAATTCTTTGTACTGTGATGTATAATAGACCCAACAATAAATATCATATTTGAAGCTTAAGGTAGCTTGTGAACATTGCAGGATTTATAATGAATTATATGTAGAACATGAAAGTTATGAAGAAATCAGGCTGTATCAGAGTTATTGTAGCATTATTAATATATTAAAAAATCCCAACGTAGTGGTGTATAATGGACTTAATATTAAGTGACATTTTTATGTCAAATCGTGTAAACTTTGCTCGCAGCTCCTAATTCTAACACAATACACAGCAGTAAAAATGTGAATGCATTGAAAGTTGTGTATTGAACAGACTAAGAATTATTGAACTATTAATTCCTTTTGGATTGGAAGAAAGCTAAGATTTATTGCTGTTTGTTCACAAATTCCTATGCACCATTGCTGTTTTAGTGTATTGTCTTTTGGAAATAAATGAAATCGCAAACCACATTGTTCCTTCTGCTTCAAGATACAGTAAGGTACACAGCAATAAACCATTTTTAAGTTTGCCTTCAATCCATAATTTATTTCTTTGTACTTCTTCCAATAATTCATCATGGAATTATGTTTTCAAGCCATTTATGTTCATTTTATATGATGTAAAATTGATATGAAGTTGTCAATTAATATGTTACTGTTCTCATTAGTTTTGCGCAGCCCACCATAAATGGTTATTTATGCTGGCTTTTCATGCCATCAGCTCTGGATTTTTTCTTTTTATTATTATTTTTATTTTGTTTCCAGTAAACTTCCGGATACTTAGCTTTTAATAGGCATCTTACACCTTTATGTCTGTCAGAAAGAAAAACTTCAACTCTACACATTTCTTGTTTTGTAAGCTTAGTCATTATGTTGTCACAAGCAGTCTTTTCCAAATCGCCTTTCACCTTTGAACAACTTCAAAATCAATAATTTCGCAGGAATTTAAATCCATGACAGAATAGACTAAATATTTGATTGAAAATTCTGGGGAATCATACTGCTTATCCCCTGCCAACTATAAAGGTATATCACAACCTTTTAATGAATTCTAGTTCTTTTTTCTTTCTGGAACCCAAAATGCTTGTAACAACTGGTGCTGCCATGTTTCAAATGGAATGTCTGCCTTGAAAACATTGCCAAACGCAGTGATTTGCAGAAGGACCTAAATTGCTGAAACAATATGCCAGATAATAAAGAACATACTATTAAAGCATTTCCTTCCGGGATTTTTCTGATAAATTTTGTGAGTTCCAAGTGAGTGTATTACTGCAATAAACACTGTTTTAACACATAGCACTGTTCCTTTAATGTAATGAGCTTGTTTTAACTTTGTTTCTACATAAAACACATACCTTGAAAAATAAAAGTAGAGATGTCCAAGCAACAATGAAATATCCCACTGTAGCTTCATTTCCATGTATGGTGAAGGTATTTTCTTCTTCTTCCTTGTTATCGCTTGTATCACAATCTGAAGTATCAGGTTCGTAGAAACTTTCATTCAGCTTATCCTGAATCATTGCTTGTTTCGTAGATGTTTTCAGGTTCCAACAATATATATTTCCTTATGATTTCAGTACCTAGTTCACATCGTACTTCTGAATCCTTGGTTCTTTCGTCATTTTCTATTCTGAATTCTCTTTCACTACTTTTATCATCACCTTCATTATCAGTGTTATTGCAAGTAGTATTAACACATAGCTCAGAAACCATGCTTTTACGATTTCTAGCCTCATATTGTCCTGTTCTTTGTCATTTACTCTTGGATGAAGATGGTGAAGGATCAATTGTCTTACTAGAACCTGATATCTGGAAATTGTCTCTGCTTTTCTTTATAGCAGGAATATTTCCAAGTTTTAATAAAGGCTCTCTGAAATTTTCATCTGGCGTAAGCTACTTTTTTAATAAATGTGTCTGTTTATAATCTGTGTCCTTAAAATGGAAGGAACATAAATGAGCACCAGGACAGGGCAAAAAATCTTTTCTTTTAACAAATTGTACCCATATCCTATATCTTTTTAGAAATGAGTTCCCTTGTGTGTTTCCCTTCTCACATTTTAACCATGTGCACAACATTGAGGCATTTTATTTTTCACAATACTGGTTGTTTGTATAATACTAAACTGACTCTGTGACACCATCACCAAAATACCACCACAAAGTACACTACTCTTGAACTTAAATACCAACAAGAACAATTTATGAAAACTATTACTGCACGTGCAGCAATGACTGATTTGTGATCTCCTAACTGCTTCCAGTGCACAGCTGGTCCTGATGACATATAAAGTGGTTATTATTTAATTTGCCCAGTGATAAAGGTTTGGCAGAGTAGGAAACAATGTTACCACTGCTTTTTACAGGTCAAGCATGATTTTTGTGTTTCGTTCCCCTTTAATTTTCCAAACAAGATAACTTCACCAATATTGCAATTCAGTTGTTAATTCTCGTGTTATTTCCAAAATTTCCTCTATGGATTGAAGGAAATACACTTTATGTATCATAATCATTATTCATATTTCCTATAATTTGTTGCTGACACAATAACAGTTTGTCAGAGCATCTATTGCTTCTTTCTTTTTCCATTTGTAGGCTTAAATTAATTGTTGTACTTGCAAATCTCTGAACACTAGGAACTGAAACAAACTACCTGTTTTTTCTTTCCAAGTTTAAACACAAAAACATACAGTCATTGAAAAAATTCTCATATTCCTCTGTTTATCTTGCTTTTGAATATAGTCCTATTGCATGCTCTCAGTGATGGCGAAAAAAATGTATACATAACAACTTAAACTCTGATAGGAATTACAATCGCAATTTATAAATAAACAAGGCACTTCTAGAAGCTTCTATTCTCATTTACAATGGTGTTAAACTACAAAAGAAAACCACCATTCAAAGTCTGTAAACTTGGAGTAAACTGGCCTAATTGTTACCACTAGCATGTAGCATGCAATATCAAAGGCTGCTACCACATGTGGGAGTGATACTGGTTCCTCCATTGTAGCATTCTATATAGTCTAAATGCACTACTAGTATCTTCTTGCAAGGCAGCTTTTAAATTGTTGGTCCTTTTCTCCACAAGGGAAACTCCTTCCAAATGTTGAAGCTTGAGGTGATGATATAACCAAACCACATTCATTTGTTATTGGTATCTTGTGCACAATGCGCAGGCACTCAGCTGGCTCACAGACATAATGTGGTGCCTGTTGCCCTGTGTTGGGTGGACCTCTAAACATCAGGCCAGTGTGTCTCAAAATTGCTGGCATCATAAACAGGCTCTAGGGGAAGAACCTAATAATCACAGCTTACAGGATTCCTTTGCTTTTTGTGGACAGGTTTTTGAACTTTAAACATCTTTAAGTATTTGGGCCTTGCCTGGTTATTTAGTGATACAATTTGAAACTGTTCTAGTTTAACTGTTACATGACTGGAGATACAATTTTTTGGAGGATTGGATAATTCAAAATTTTATTAATACATATAAAAAAGGTATCAGCATTAATTTTATAATGATTGTTCCCATAATTACAAACCTTTACTCTCACAGTTAAATGTGCATTTTAAATTTTGCAAAATTAATGCTTATTTATGATTTACCGCGAAATTAATCATTCATTATGTTATACATGCAAAGTATTAAAAGACTTATTTCAAGAATAAACTAATCTGTTTCTCTCCTGCAACATAAATAGTTAGGTGAAAGCTCCAGATACTTGCCTACTGGTCTCATAGGTTCACGCATATTATATGGAAGGCTGCAGGATACAATATGGAGAGCAAATTTAATGCAAGACTGTGGAACTTGACGCTAAGAGTTGTTTCAAGTATTGTTCTTGCAGTGAAGAGCTTGAAGGAAATTTTGCCTTTATATTAACACATTTTTCCAATATGCTTGCAGCAATTAAATCCCTGGAAACAGGTCAGAATCATCTGATTCTAATGAATTAATAATTCTTCTAACTGACGCTAAATGTTTTTAGCATAATACAATGAACCTCCAACAGGTTCAGGTGGTAGTGGAATATTAGGCGCCATCTTTTTAAACAGCTGGACCCTAGATACATATGGAATAAATGCAAAAAAGTAAAAAATGATGATTTTGAAGAACGAGGAACTGCTGGGTGTTTTGTACATAATAGATTGTTGAATAATGTATTTGAATTTCGTTATTTAGGAAGTATGATCACTAGATATATCCACTGCACCAAAGAAATTAGGGAAAGAGTTGCAATGGCCAAAACTGCTTTCAACAAAAAGAGGACTCTACTGACAGGAATATTAGATTTGCAGCTAAGGATGAGAATTCTGAAATGCTACTTCTGCAATGGAGCCTTATAAGGAGCTGAAACATGGTCACTGAGGAAAATGGAAAGAAAGTATTTAGAGAGCTTTGATATGTGATGCTGGAAGAAAATGGAGAAGATTCAGTGGATGGAGAGGATAACAAATGAAGTTTTAAGAAGAGTGGACGAAAAGGGATAATCTTGCATGCCATACAGAATAGAAAAACCAACAGGCTAGAACACATCAGGAGGAGGAGAAGAAGAAGACTTCTGCTAGATGCCATTGAAAGAAAAGTAAAAGGAATGAGAAGACTGGGTAGAAGAAGAATTGAGATAGATGGCATCAAGAAGAAGAGAAGCTAGGGAGACTTAAAAGATGCAGCAGAAAATAGTTAGAGAATGGAGTTTCACATAGGAATATAGACCTGCCATTAGGCAGTACTTAATAAATAGATTTATAAATATTTTGAGCTGTTCTTACTTTCTCTTACTGCTTACCTACAGCGAATATAGGTATTATATTTCATCAAAAAATTTGCTATTGAGATTTCACCAGAAATACATGTTTTGAGGCCCCTGAATTATTAATAAATTAATAATTTATAAGTAAATAAATAATAAATAAATTTAAAATGGAATTTTAGAAAAAACTTCCATGTGTGTGTCATTGAACAGCATGGCTCAACAACAAAATCTAAGAGAAATATCAAACTTGGTGTTTAAGTTTAGTCCAGCATTGCAGCACTAAGATTTTTTAAAGAAAATCCCCCCACCCCAAAACTACCGTTCACAAGAAACATTTTTCTTTATTTTTGATTTTCTCAAAAATGGCTCTCAAACAATTTTGATAAAAATATGTTTAAGATATTTGCATGATATTTAAAATGTGTATTTTAAATGTTATGCAAATAGCCTGTCAAGTTCCCCTTCATTTAAATGAACTTTATATAACTTGTAAACCATAAGAGATAAACTTACTGCATAAAAAATGTAGATCTCATTAAATTTTATAATTGATGGCTCTCTGTCTGTCTCTGTCTCTCTTTACATTAACCTTTTCTGAGATATTCTTTACCAGCGGTTTGAATTGTTAAGAACTTTAAACCTTTGTTAACTGCTAAGTAGTTGTTCTTTTTTTTTTTTTTTTTTTTTTCTTTCTTTCTTTCTTTTCTCATGGTCCTGCAAAGAGGTAACATATTCCCCTTCAACCTACAATGAAATTTGTATTAAAACCTGCAAATGTTTTTCTCAATTTACATAGAAATAGAAGAACAAGCTTTTGCAAAAACAGGTTGTATAAGAGTGAGAGAAAAAATAATGTGAATGTTACACATCAGTGTGATAATTTTTTCCCCTCCCCCTTCTTCTCCGGGATATACTGTTAAGAGATTTTTCTTAATAGTGTATCCACTTTCAAAGGAGATCTTTGTTAATGTCTCTAATGTGGTTGTTAAATATATTGTGACTTTGTCCAGTTTTTCGTTTTTATGTAGTTCACCTTCACTGGGGATTCACTTCACTAATGTCAATTTGTTCAGGGTGAACTAGGTCAATTCTCCGTTCTTTCACTTCTTCCTTCATGACACAGCCTCTTCACGCTGGATGGTTCACTTCACTCAGGAGTCAAACACAAGACCTCCACAGTAGCACTCTACATGTCACCAATTTGCTCGAAGAATCACTCACTTGAACTTCTCAACCACCACTTGCACTGGCTGCAACATGCAATGCCACTGATTTTGCACTCGACTCGCAACTGACTGGACTGTACAAGAACGCGGTTTATATAGGAGTGGAATCTTCCACAGAAGGTTCTCAAACTCGAAATGTTCAACAGAATTCAAACATTTCGACACACTTTCTGAGGAGGGGGAAGAGGAAGCTTCCAGGAAGTTCTAGTTATCTCCCAACTGTGCACCTGGTGTTTACGCTGGCAAGCAGCATTTATCTTGTTTACTCCGACCCCTGATAAGCTTGGGCCATAATATTGTACTTTTGTATGTTGATCCACTATACTATTTGTGATCTGGAGGTTAGAATCCCATATTCCCTTAAAGGAAGAATGGCTCTTATGATTGCAATATGTCAGGATTGAATTTTTACATTGTTTAAATTGCTGCATAAACTCCAAATTTGACAGAAGTTTTGCTTATAATTCATGGGCATTTGTCTACCAATAAAATTAAACCAGACCATCTTTTCCAGGATTTGTCAAATATGTGTTAAGATTTACCTGCCATTCTTGAACCTCTGTCTTTAGTAGCTCTTCTGGTACTACTAACAACTTCAAAACACAAAAGATGAATCAGGGAAGTTGCAAATTCCTTCAGAGTTAATTATTTTTTATTCACTATTATTCTTGCTTACTGCATATGATCTCCAGTGTTAATGCATAACTTTAATTTATGTGCTACCAATTATGCTCTTTTTTTTTTCCTTTCTTTCCTTGCTTTTTAGGGAGTATTAGAACCTTCAAGGCCAGGTTTCATCAAAAGAAGTCAAAATTATATGCAAAAAACACTCAGAATAAACAAATGTTTTGCTCATTAATCTTCAAATGGTGTGAAAGAATCTCAATTTGATGTAATTATTATTACATCAAATGTGAAACATATTCACAAGAAGCAATCTGATGCAGAATGACAGCGGAAGATTAGTATAACTTCTAAACACTCATCCTGTTGCAGTTTTGTAAATATAACATTTGTCAGAAAATCTGTGTTGATAAACCTCAATTGTGAGTATTTTCTTAAAAAGTAGCGACATATTAAAAATTTTTGTTATTACCCATTTCTATTCTATCCCCTTCTTCCCCTTTCTAGGGAAGGTAATTAGGGTACCATGTACTTATAAAACTTTAGTTTAAGCATTCTATATGTGAAGTATGATTGGAACACTTCCAATAGGTTTCTTGCTACAAGGGTAAAACAGCTGGACAGAGGCAAAAATTGGTCATCAATATAAAACCCATAGAGAACATTAAACACAGCTTAAATGTTCCTACAAGAGTATAATTAATTGCTTGGAGTGGTTGTAACCTTCCAGTTCCAAATAACCATTCCAAAATAACAGTTAAATTCACAACTGTTTACTATTTATGCATAACTGTAAAAGCAAGATACTCCAGGTCCACTGTTACTTGCCTGATTTGGGTTCTTTAACGTCAAAGTACTGGAAGTATTGGAACTTTGAAATACTAAAGCAGGAATGCATACTACTATCAGATCATTATTTTGGAACCGTTATAAAAATACTGAAATAGTGGTGCAAAGTTGGAAAACTGTTATGTTGGAACTGTATAACTGAACCTATGGTTATTTTTTGAAAAAGTTACATTATGTTTTTCCAACATTTTGAACAGAAGAAATGTATAAGGTTGATACTCTTGTGTTGTTTTTGTTATTAATTTATTTTTATATCATAGTGTTTTTGTTTATTTATTTGTTGGTTTATAATTTCCCCCTCAGGTCATTATACAGCAGATGTGTTCAGCTTAGAAAAACAGAGATGGTACCATTACGATGATGAGAAAGTGCTTCCAATGGAATCATGTGAGATTTTGGGAGAGAGGAGAGAACGAGAAGGTTATGTGTTTTTGTATATACACAAGTAAGTTTTCTTTAATACAGCCACAAACTGTCATTTATTATATGCTGTAATTTGAATATGTTCAAACAGTAACACATACATAAAGGCAATCTAAGGTAACAGACATGGCGATAGTGTATCATCTCCTGTCTCTGTGAGGTGCATTTTAGTTATGCTTTACTGGTGTCAGACATTTCACAGAAATATGTGCAGGTTTAATTCAACAGTTCAAAAACCTTCGTCTACGAGTTATATTGGATGATGAAAAGCTGTCCAGTCCCATTAGTATCATAAATCAATGCTCTTGCATTGAAATTGAGAACTATTTCAACATCTGTGGTACCATTTCTGCATGGTATAAATGATATTGTGTAAGTTGCATTATTAGAGAAGATTATAAATGTCACAGAGATCACTGCAAAAGTCATTGTGATCAGTGTTTTGAAAGAAGACAGTCTGATGACTTGTGAAGGTGGTACATCCAAATCATGATTGCTCCACATTTTAACAGAGCTTCTTTAAAAGTAAAAGTGGCTGCTTTTCACTATAATGCAGGACTGCATATCATCAAGCTGGTGGGACATACAATGATCGATTACATCTGGAAAATACTTCTACCCAGCATACAATCCGAAAATGAAATCACCTTTTCTTCCAGCTGAAAAAGGCTGCTTCTTCAAGATGATGCAAGACTGTATCATCAAGCTGGTGGGGCATGTATTAATTACGATTGTAATTGCTTTTCACCCAACATACAACCTGAACATAAGTGTACCTTTTCATGAAAGTGAAAAATCCACTGTTGTGTCAGCATTTTATGTTAATTGACCATAATACAGCTGTATTCCTGTGCATTAAGAATTAAACTTTAAAGGAGAATTAAAATTCATCCAGCTTCACAATGTTATGAAGCAGTTATTAAACTCTAAATGATAGTTGGGGAATCGATTTTAAGCATTCATATTGTTCCACTGGCCAAATTACCACAGGCAAAGTCTACTAAGAAGGGTTAGAGTTCACTTTTCTATGGAGCCACATCTGCCACTGATCTGTTCAAAAAGGCCCATTATTGCAATGAAAAAGGCAAGGTCATTCTATGGAACCTCTGCTGCAAGTGAAGCTTTTTGCCAGTATTTGGCATACATAAATACCTGTAACAGACAAAAGTTTGCTTTCCTTTCTTTCTTTTGAATCTGATGTCTGAAGGAATAGAGTTTTTAAAGAAATAAATGAGCCTGACCATCCATCTAACAATATCAACAGCTCCATGTGCTATAAAGCTGATGTGTTCATTTAGAACCTTTGGAAGAAAAACCAGGTTCTAAGGCAACAGTAGTCTCTCAGGAAACCTGCTTTATCTAGAGAACTAGCACAGAAGCAAATCATTTCAGTATGCAGATCAAGGACACAGGTGAAGAGATTGTTGAAGTGGCTCCAAACGTTCTATCATTGGCTGATATCCTTTCATACCTGAAGTGTTTGAAGATGTGGATACTTCATTCGGAAGATATCATTTTTTTGAAGATGTCAGCCAAAACAATACTGTACAAATGATGACATGCTCCACAGTAAAGGATGATCAAGACCTTTCAGTGATGAAGTGTTTGAGTAATTAAACATCACCTAAAAGCATAATGGCAAACATCATATGACAAGGACTGATAAAGTATAAATAAGCCTTTTAAAATTGATGTCAAATACTTAATTGTTCATTAATGTGGCAATAGTGCGTACTTGGTAGTAGTGCCTAGACATGCTCATGAATTTTCGCTTATTTTATACTCATTTGTTTAACTGTTATCGTGATGAGTGAATGGGAAATAAACATATCCCCTCTACAACTTCTACTTAGCATAAGAACATAATTAAAGCAGCAGAAATGTATGTAATTTGGATGATAATTCTCCAAAGTTCAAACGTATAAGTGGCATAAGATCTTCAGTGAACGTTGAGAAAATATTTGTAATCTCATTTGTATTCATTACTCAAGAAATAGCATTATACTGCAGAAAATGTTGCAAATTATTCATGAATACAGAAGAATGAAAGTAGTGCAGCTACTGCTATATAGGTTATGTAAATGTGGAGACAATCATTAAAAAGGAGTTAAATTTATGAAAAATCTCTCCCAAGGCAGTTGCTTCTGCACAATAATGCTCAGGCCCACACTGCTCCTACTGCGCAAGAAGAACTTGCATTGGAGAACTTAAAATTATTCCCCATGTATTTATCATCTTGTGACTTATCATTTGTTTGGAACCCCTTAAAAGATTTAGACAGGTTAAAATTTTCCAATGATGAAGAGACCAGCACGTATTGTGCTACAAATCTGCCCAACCGCTTTAAGCTTCGTGTTAATCAAGATAAAAGGATAAACATTTGCAGAAATGGTTTTGTAACACATTTCATTGTGGGTACAAAAGGGATACAGGAGACTTTAAAATGTGAGTCACAATGCACTGGTTTTGAAATTCCACTCTTTGTATAATCACAACAAACAAATGAATGGCAACCTGTATTTCAGGATAGCACATGACTTGCCAGTTGTACAAAAGTACAAAATTGAGGGCTTCACAGGCTATTGGTAGAAAATTCAAGATATACATTTTATTCCCCATGGAAATATTGTTAAAATATCATATTTGACTCAAAATCATTAGTGCCATTTTTGAGAAAATATAACAATAAATGTGCCATTTAAAAGGTACTTTGGGGTAGGATTTTCTGATAATCTTTGTGTTGCCTCCTTGAAAGATGCTGAACTTGCATATCAGGTTTGGTATTCATCCAACATTTTCTTTTTTATTTATGCTGATCACAGACGCATACATACGAGGTGTGATCAAAAAGTTTCCGGAATGGCTTCACAACCATGCTGATGCTGAGATTTCTTTAATTCTTACCCAGACTGTACATGCAGCATTCCTTCCCGATAAAAATGAGAGGTCACGTGACTTCTTGTGACCATGCAGTGAAGAGTTAGACGCTCTGAAGTCGTGTTTTGCATGTGCTGCAATTTTTCTGCGTAGTAAAAATGTCAGATTATGAAGAACAAAGAACGAACATCAAATTTTGCTTTGAACTCGGTAAAACTGCAACAGAAGCCTATGAAATGTTAAGAACAGCTTATGGGGAGGAAGTTATGGGCAAATTTCAAGCATTTGAGTGGTTTTTGAAATTTAAAAGTGATGTGACATCAGTTAAAGATGCAGATCGTTCGGGGCGACCCTGTTCCAGCAAAACTGATGAAAATATCAATCAGGTGAGGGAAATGGTCTTAAATGATAGGTGCATTACAATAAGAGAACTTTCTGACTCATTAGGACTCTCCTTTGGAACTGTTCAAAGCATTTTGAAAGACAATTTGGGCATGAGAAGAATTGCCGCCAAGTTTGTGCCCCGCCTGCTTTCAAATGACCAAAAGGAAAGCCGTGTGATTGGCTGCACAGATCTTAAAGAACAGCTACAAAATGACTCACAGTTTAGGGAAGCAATTATTACTGGTGATGAAACATGGATTTATGGGTATGATCCAGAAACGAAGCAACTATCTTCGCAATGGAAGAGTCCTTCATCTCCATGCCCGTAAAAGGCCAGACAAGTTCGATCCAAAGTGAAGCCAACGATGATTGTGTTTTTTGACATTAAAGGCATTATACATAAGGAATTTGTGCCACAGGGTCAAATAGTGAATCAAGTGTTCTACAAACAAGTGCTGCAAAGATTAAGGGAGAATGTGCGATGCAAACGGCCAGAGAAATGGAGGAGTGGTGTCTGGTTCCTGCATCATGAAAATGCGCCTGCACACAAAGCCCTTTCTGTTCGTCAATTTATGGATAAAAATAGGATGAATACTGTTTCCCATCCTGCCTATTCTCCAGATTTGGTACCAGCAGACTTTCTTCTCTTCCCGCAACTTAAAATGCGGCTCCAAGGACACTGTTTTGAGGACATTGATGTCATCCATCGCGAATTGCAGAAGGCTCTGAACACGTTGAAAGAAGAGGACTTCCAGAGGTGCTTCCAGCAGTGGCAGAAGAGCAGGGACAAGTGTATCAACTCCCAAGGAGACTACTTCGAGGGTGACAGTGCAGATTAGACAAAACAAACTGTTGTGTAGTATTTATGACGTCATTCCGGAAACTTTTTGATCACACCTTGTACATATAATGACCCTTTTGTTTAGGAGGTTTGTGGTACATCAAAAGGTGTATTTCTGGATTATCTTCATATCAAATTTTTAGCTGAAAAACAATACTTACACTTCATATCCCCCCAGGGGCTCATCTTATGTGAGTATGGGTGTTGGCGTACCCAGGGGTTTCCGAGGTACTCATCGCCATATTCATCCCTTCATCCCCGTCCGGTCAAGGTGGGTTCGTTCTCGTGACCGGGGGACTCAAGGTAGGCTCTTGTGCGTTCTGTGCATTTCATTCCACGGCGCCCCTCGCCATAGTTTCTTTCTTCTCTTCTATTTCTGCACATTTCACCCCACGTCCATTCATTTACGCCTCTATTTTCCTTCTTCGCCGGCCTACCTTGCGTGCGAAACGCCCACGCACTTTTAGTTTCTTTTAACCTTTACTTTTAATCCTTCGTGGACACAGCCTGACGGATACCCGCGCACTGGGTGCGCAGCTGGTTGAGTGGGTAATGGCGTCATCCCCACCACCCGGGGTCGTCATGTAGGTTATGTGTTCGTATCCGCTGTTCAACTGCAGTCCCGCGGGGGGGGGGGGGGCATTGCATGAGCTGCTGACTTCTGACGCCGATTGGCTCCCTCTGTCTATGTTCCGGGAGGTGTGACCCTGGGTTGAGATAGGTATAGATAGGCCACTCACCCAAGCCGGGATAACACCCAGGAAGTCAGAGTCCGAGGTCGGAGACAGTTGCAATGGTGGAGGATTTCTTTAGCTATGGAGCACCCTTTCTCCATTAATACAAGCGCCGAAAAGTCTTTGCAACAGAAGTAGCACCACCAACATCTGGTTGTTACTTAGCAATTAGCCGAACAGAGGAAGGCCAATCTTTTGAGAAGGTGAACCCTTTTGTTATTCAAAAGGGGATTGATACTATTGCTGGTTCTGTTCAAGCCTGCACTCGTCTTCGGAATGGCTCTTTGTTGGTTCAGACCAAGTCCTTGTTACGCGCCACGCTTCTCCACGGTTATCCTATCCGTGTTGAGAAGCACCGCACCTTGAATTCCTGTCGAGGCGTCATCACCACTCACAGACTCGACGGAATATCTGATGATGAACTGGTCGAATATCTTTCCGACCAAAAGGTTACAGCGGTTCGAGTGCAGGCTAAACGCGACGGAGTGTTGGTACTGCCTCGTACCCTGTTTCTCACGTTCGATGGCGTCGATCTGCCCACTAGTATTTCGGCAGGGTACGAACGTATTGCGGTGAGGCCCTATATTCCTAGACCTCTGCGTTGTTTTAAATGCCAACGTTTTGGGCATACGCAAGTCTCTTATATGAGTGCTGTATCCATCTGTGCCTCATGTAGCCAGCCGTCACATGAAGGTACCTGTTCACCAGACCCTCTCCGTTAATTGTAAAGTGTCTCATTCTGCGTCATTTGCCGACTGTCAGCGGTACTTGGACGAGAAGGCGATCCAGGAGATCCGGGTAAAGGAGAAACTTCTTCACTGAAGCCCGGAGGCGTTACCATGCACGCCAACCTTCGCTCCTGCGATCTGGTACATTTAGTTCAGTTGTTGCCTCGCCAGTACCCCGGAAGGATGCCGAAACACAGACCTGGACCTTGACCGCCACTACCATCCGGGCGTCCATTTCAGCCACAGTTAGCAAACCATCTAAAGCTGGTCCTAAGGTTATGAAGTCGCAAGGCACTGACAAGAAACTGAAACAGAAGCTATGCAAGCAAGATTTTTTGAAAGACCCTCCGCGTGCGCGCGGTAAGAAAAGTTCACCTTCTCCTCGAAGGTCGCAGTCCCAGGATGCTCCTGGGACAAGCCGCGCTCAGCGGCCACCTTCACCCATTGCCACCCAGAACCGATTCACGGCGCTTGAATCGGTTTCTGGCACTGAGCGCGTGGGCCCTTCCTTCGAGGAAGCTATGGAGTCTGACCAACTCCATACCAAAAGCCCGAGCCCAAAGGTTAAGCAAAAGATTATTTTAAGCCGCCTTTTAAGTAGACAGTTTATCCCTTCTATTCATGGCTATCCTGAGCTGGAATTTACGTGGTGTTCGATCGCATAGGGCGGAACTGCAACTTTTATTGCGTTCCCATTCACCTATGGTCGTGTGTTTGCAGGAGACCAAGCTTCGCCCTCACGACCCTTTCGATCTCCGAGGGTACATTCCGGTTCACTACGATCTTGAACCGGAGGAGGGTGCTCCTGCTCATGGAGGTGTCATGTCGTTAGTGCGTAACGACGTTCATTTTCAAACTCTCACTCTTATGTCCGACTTGCAAGCTGTTGCCATTAGACTGCAGTTACCTGGTTTTTTCTTTTCTGTTTGCTCTGTGTATTCACCTCCATCGTCTCCCCTCGCTCCCGCGGACATTCGAGCTCTCCTGTCCGCTCTCCCAACACCATTTCTTCTGTTGGGAGATTTTAACGCCCATCATCCCCTGTGGGGTTCGCCAAGGGCTTGTGCGAGGGGAAGTCTTCTTTCTGGAATTTTTGATCAGTTCAATCTCTCTAATCTCAATACAGGTGAGCCTACGTTTCTTTCTGATTCTTCCGGTACATTTTCTCACTTGGACCTTGCCATTTGCTCACTCCAGCTTGCTAGTCGTCTGCAGTGAAACGTCGTCTCTGACACCTATTCCAGCGACCATTACCCCTGCATAGTTTCTCTTCTGTCATACCAGGTTCAGCATTCCAGAGTATCTACCTGGATATTCACAAAAGCCATCTGGAGCTTGTTTTCCAGCCTGGTGGATTTTGACGACCAGCCCTTCACCGACATTAACCAACTAGTGCAGTACCTTACGTCTACGATTTTCTCCGCCGCCGAACGCGCAATACCCTGTTGATCATCTCACCCTCGACGGATTCCTGTTCCTTGGTGGAACGAGGAGTGTCGGGTTGCCGTTCGTGCCCGTAGAACTGCACTAGGGTGTTTGGGCATCAACCTACACTTGATAATTTGGTTACTTTTAAACAATCCGCGCCAGGGCTCGTCGCATTATTCAGGATAGCAAGAAGGCATCTTGGACTCGTTTTGTCGAGTCTTTTAATCGCTTCACACCTTCCTCTGTTGTTTGGGATAAACTTGGTCGCTTCTCCGGTAAAGTGTCGCATTGTACTGTGTCTGGCCTTCAGGTTTCCAATGCCACCGTAGTGGATGCGGCTGCCATTGTTAACGCTCTGGGTACTGCCTTTGAGGTGGTTTCCAGTTCAGACCATTATTCCGCCGGCTTTCGCTCTATTTAAGACCAGGTGGATTCCGCATCATATAATTTTCGGTCTGCTAATAATGAATGCTATAATGAACTATTCACAATGAGAGAGCTGGAGCACGCTCTGCATTGCTCTCGCCACTCCGCTCCTGGACCGGATGGCATTCATGTCCTGATGTTACAGAACCTTTCAGCCGACAGTAAACTCTTCTCTTACAGGTCTATAACCGTATTTGGCAAGACGGTATTTTTCCCTCCATTTGGCGCGAAGCCACCATTGTCCCTATACTTAAGCCTGGGAAGGATCGCCAACTACCTTCCAGCTACGGCCCTATCTCCCTCACCAGTTACATTTGCAAGGTGATGGAGCGGATGATCAACGGGCGGTTGACATGGTGGCTTGAGTCTCAGAAACTTCTAGCGAACGCTCAGTGCGGATTTCGTCGATATCGCTCTACTGTCAACCACCTGGTGACCCTGCCGACGCATATTATGAATGGATTTCTGAGAAAGCGTCAAACCATGGCTGTGTTTTATGACCTGGAGAAAGCTTATGACACTTGTTGGAGGGGCGGCATTTTACGTACACTTCACGCATGGAGTATCGTCTTCCCATATCTCTTCGGGAGTTTATGACGGACCGCGTCTTTCATGTACGTGTGGGCTTGGTTTTATCTAGTCGTTTTATTCAAGAGAACAGAGTACCGCAGGGCTCTGTACTCGTGTCACACTTTGTGCAATTGCTATCAACCCCATTGTTGATTGTATTCCACCTGGCATTTCATCGTCCCTTTTTGTTGACGATTTTGCCATTTATTGCAGTTCACGACGGACCTGTCTACTCGAATGCCGTCTCCAGAGCTGTATCGACCGTCTCTACGCCTGGAGTTAGGCCAACAGCTTTAATTTCTCCGCCGAGAAATCCGTCTGCATCAACTTCTGGCGCCGGAAGGCTTTCCCTCCGCCCTCTCTCCACCTTGGGTCTGAGGTCCTTCCATATGCAGACGAGGTGAAATTTTTGGGGTTGATCTTTGATCGAAAGCTGAGCTGGACTTCTCACGTTTCCTTTTTAAAAGCAAAGTGTGACCGTTCTCTTAATATTTTACGTGTTTTAAGTGGCACATCCTGGCGAGCTTATCGGACCGTTCTTCTGCGTCGTTATCGCTCCTTGGTCCGATCCAAGCTTGATTACGGGTGCATTGTCTATTCATCGGCACGTCCATCTGTGTTACGTCGCTTGAATACCATTCATCATCATGGTATAAGAGTCGCTACAGGGGCCTTTCCAACTAGCCCTGTACCCAGTCTGTACGCAGAAGCAGCAGAGCCTCCGCTGTCCTTCCGGCGTGAGATGCTTTTGTGCAGCTATGCTTGTCGGCTCTCAAGCTTGCCTAACCACCCGTCCTTCTAGTTATTTTACGAGGATTCGCTTGATCAACAATATTTAGTTAGCTCCTCTGCATTACTACCTCCAGGGGTTCGATTTCGACAACTCCTTCGGCATTTGGACGTTGTGCCAGCACCAGCCCTTCCCAGGGGGGAAACCTTTTTCCTCCATGGCTGCGCGCTGAGGCCCACTATCATCTTGGGCTAATGTCGATGCCGAAGACTGAGACCCCTTCTTCAGTTCTTAGATCAGCTTTTTTAGAACTCCAGGCGAAAATCAGGAACTTTCCTTTTATATACACTGATGGGTCTAAGACTGATGTTGGAGTAGGGTGTGCCTTTGTTTTTGGTCAGCATAGTTTTACCTTTCGTTTACCGGAGCAATGTTCGATTTGTACCACCAAACTTTTTAGTATTTATCAGGCACTTTTATACATTCAGCGGCATGATTTACAGCACTGTGTTCTTTGCACAGACTCCCTGAGTGCCCTTCAGAGTATTAACGTGCTGTACAATTACCACCCACTCGTAGAGCGCATACATGACCTGGTCCACTTGCTTGGTGTCTCTGGTATCCGCGTCTCCTTCATGTGGATTCCAGGTCATGTTGGCATCTCAGGGAACGAGCCTGCCGACACCGCTGCCAAATCGGCGATTTTATCAGCCAGAAGTTTTACCTCTGTTGTTCCCTCGTCAGATTTGTTTATTGTTTTACGTAGCCGCATCCTCTCGCTTTGGAGCGATGAGTGGACGGCCCTCCGGGGGAACAAGTTGCGGGAGGTTAAACCTCTCCCGTTAGTCTGGGCTACCTCTTCCCGTGCATCTTGCTGGGAAGAGGTAATTTTAACACGCCTTCGTATCGGACATTGCATTTTTAGTCATAGGTATTTGCTCAATGGTGACCCCGCACCACTCTGTGGGCAGTGTGATGCGCCCTTAATGGTGCGTCACATTTTAGAGGAGTGTCAGGTTTTAGCTGCATTGCGTGTTCGTGTGGGTCTGCCTGTTGGCCTAGCCAATGTTTTGGCAGATGACGTGCATGCTGTAGAATGTGTTTTACGTTTTATTCATGACAGTGATTTTAATCTGCGCATTTGATGCGTTGAGCGACCTTTAGCTTTCTAATTTTATTATGTCTGTTTTAATGGGGACTCTACTCCCCGATGGACATAAGGCGCTCATGTCCCTCACATTCTACAGTTCTTGACACGTTTTACTCTTTTATTGCCTATGCTTTTAGTGTGTTTTTGGGATTGGTGTATTGTTATTTTTAGCTTTTTGGACATCGCGGGTTTATGTCCCATTTTTTACTTATGCAGTTTTTTTACCCGTCTTGTATATTTTGGACTTTAAATTTTTATCCATTGTAAGGGCGCTGATGACCTTAGCAGTTTAGCGCCCTTAAACTGGATCTCATCATCATCACAACTTCATACAGGTAGGTGGTAGAGAAGGTAAAAATACAAAATGCACACAGTATTAATTCATTAAAGAGCATTTTGCAGTCTCATTTTTATTTGATTACCTTTTATATAATTGTGGGACTGTACTAGCGAAACTTGCAGATGGTTGTTACCGCTAAATATATTCTGTTTTAGGTGGTGTGACTTTTAGTGGGGTGCGCAGCATGTATTTTGGTAAATGAACAAAGGCAAGCTTGAGGAAGAACAAAATTTTTGAAAATAATTTTTAGCCCCATTTCTGGGTCATTAATTCACATATTATAACTGGAATAGTTCTCCCAAGTTTCACACGAGGTTGGAAACGTGAAGTCTTGTGATTACATCTATATTTAGGATGTGATAAATTATACATATAATACAAAATATATGTTAACATCCATAAATTAAACTTGTTGGATAAAGATTGTGTTATGTTTGAGTTTTGTATACCTTAAATCTTAAAAGTAACAAATAAGTTACTTTGTGAATCAATAAAACAAATACTGAAAAACAAAATAAACTCCATAGGATTGACACATTGATCTCTCTAAATTGTCTGCTAGGTTCCTAAGATTTAGAAATGTATATGTAACATCTATCAATTTAAGAAGCACTTCAAAATTATCAAAATATCACCTCCAAATACTGAAGCAAGATAGACAATTACTTCATTAACTCTGGAGCATTGCCTTCCTCTGACTACCTGCCATTTAGCGTACTCAACTTAAAAAGGGATATTCGCTTCACTTCCTGAAGAACGCTACACAGCATGCATGGCCAAAAGGTTGAGGAACCATTAACATAACACAGCTGGTAATCAAGAAGCTCTTATCAGGATTATTATACTTGTTATATAAGTTTGTTCCATGACATTAACAGCTTATGAGCCTGGGTTAAAACAATATCAGTAGTGGGTTTATTTAGGGGCAAAGGACTCCTGAGGAGTTACTTATTATTTCCTTTAGTTCATGCAATATCAAGAAACATTTATATATTATTAAGGTAGATTTAAGTGAGCTGGAATCGAGGATAAATGTTGCATTGCGTAAGCATTAGGTCTGTTATCATTGCTATTTTAAAATACAGTTTTGTTTTCATTGTCATTTAGCTTCTACAAGCTACAATCTACATGGTAAACTGGCCAACTAGCTTTTGGTTAGGACATTAATCAAACTGCATTATTTTATAAAAAAGTAAAATCAGAATCAATGTATTAAAAACATGCTTCTTCTTCTTCTTACATAGTGTGACCACTCAAGAAAATAAAATGGAAGGAAGCTTAGCTAAACTAGAAAACAAAATTAAAGATAGCAGGATTAGTTCTAGAAAATAAAATTCAGGAAATTAGAGCGGAATTAGCTAAAGAAGTGAACTAAAAATGTTAAAAGTACAACTAGTAGACTTTGTAAGAGCTTAGCTGTGTTTATTATATATATATGAGAGATAGATGAGAAATGTTTATTTACACTCATGAACCGCGCACCATACAAGAAAAGTGAAACCTATGTACACACTGACCTACTTCTGGTTTTGAAAGGGGGAGTGCCACCCCCACTCCCAGTTACCAGTCGGCTGCTACTGCAACACTGCCAGCATGTTGTTTTCATCCTCGAAAAACAAAATTTCTCCTTAGAAAATGGTCATAGTAAAAACTGAAAGATACAAAATATGTTTAAAATAATGAGATCTGTAACAGGTTTGAATTAATGTAATGACTTCCCTTCCACCTGTTATGGTACAGCCAAACTATAAATTCAAAAAACTAATTTGCAATTGCTTTATATGTTTTTTCACTTCATTTAACAACAATGTAATGAAAAAATTAAAATTTCAATACAAAAATAATTTGGGCACTAATGGGTTAAACACTAACAATTTTTGAGTCATATAGCAATTTCTGACATGTATGGAATCCTAGACTCATAAACATAGAGGTATACAAAGAAACAGATCAAAACATAACTAGGAGAAATTCAAATATGATGGAATCACAAACATCTGATCAATTACTTGGCAGGAAAACTTTTAGGCCAATCCTCACTCTGAAAGTTAATTTTATGGCAAATGGCAAACAGAGGAGTCCCTTAAACAATTGACAAAGCAATCGGAAACAAGTAATGGTGTTACAGGAAACGATAATGGTTACAATTTGGAACAAAGAATACCACACTATGATAGATACAAGTTGCAAGTACTTCAGTGTGCAGTGAATACTTATTTAAAGAAATTATAGTGTGAGAAAAAGTAGAATTTTACTTTTATTCTAGTACAGCAATGAGGATGAAAAATGAAAGAATCAAATAACAGGTAATGTTAAAATTGCAAATAAAAACTGGAAATTTGATGTCATTGCTTTAGTAGTGCTGTGCTTATCTACCCATGTGAGGTGCTTAGCTTGCAAACTGCAACATTTCCACTTAGTGCAAAAAATGAAGTTTTGACATATGTGCATAACTATAACTTGCTAAGTAAGATGCATATATTCCGTTTTCTACTGTTTTGACGGTATGAAAAATGCACCGAGATTCAAATCTTGACATTTTCTCGTGGTTGTGAGATGCATTCACGACCTTTCCTTGCAGCCAATCAACTACTACAGACTGGACGCTGCAGTCATCACATGAGCAAGCAGTTAACGCTCCAAAGACAATGTTTCAGTGTGACTAGTTTATTGTTTGCGTGTGCTGCTACATTGTGTTTTATATTGGGAAAGCTAATTATCACAATGGAAACTTATTATCCCAGCTATGCCAGGATGAGGGGGGAAGAAAGTAAGGAACCCATTAAATTGGAAGCAATAGAAAAATCCAAAAGGTGAGATGTAATTTCTTTACTATATGATAAACAGTAAGGGTATTATTGTATTTCTGTGATGTTACCTGGAGGTAAATTAATATTTTCCAGCATTATTATATTTAAAATTACTACTATACAGGACAAATAACTTTATTTACAGTAAGTAATTGCCGATATTTCCAAAATGCAACCACAGGCATTACGAAGTTCAGCCTTTTTTTGTCATTTGCTAACAGTGAAGGACATACAAATGTTTTAACAAAGGTTTTATGAGACCAAAAAGAAATATCTAAGGATACATTCATCCAGAGGCATAAATACACTCCCAACCTTGATCCTTTACTACAAAATATAAGATGTTGAATATGAAACAACACAACGATTCCTGTTTGCAGAAGCACATTTTTATGCATTCTTGGAGTAACAAAGGATTGTGTGACATGTATCATGAGAAAGTCCATCATAAATCACAAAATGCCTAGCGAAAATAGAGGTGGTGAGAGTGTTAAAAAAAATTAAAACAAACATACCCAAAATATAGGATTCATTAAAACTTTCAAGTATGAAGTGAGGCATTACTGCTGGTCAAAACGTAACCTATGTTTCTACTTAGATTCAGATCTAAATGTAACGATAGAGTGCAACAATGAAAATAAAACTTATTTTTTCCAAAACATTTTCTGTGCCTACTTCAACATTGGCTTCGAAAGTCCTGCCACAGATGTATGTTCTGTTTGCCTGCAGCTGAATTAAAAGAGAAACTGATGCTGATAAAAAGGCTCTTCTCATTTGTGAAAAAGTGTTCAGCAGAGAATGATGCCATTGCCAAAAATACATGCCAGTTGTATATGTAGAATTTTACAATCATGAAAGGATCGTCAAAGAGTCCACTCAATCATGATTACATTTTCACATATTCATGGATCAGCACCCCAGGTCTTCAAATTAAATTGCTTTTGCTATTTATCATCGATTTATAAGTACTATGGACTTCTCCCCTGAAGTAGAAAGGGTGAGACTGGTTTCCGATGGACATGGCAGGCATAATAGAAATATGACCATCATAACAAAATGCTCCTAATGGTTAGGAGATACACCTTGTATTAAGTACAGTAACACAAGTGTACGTTTGGATGAACCAGTCTAAGCTATTGAAAAGTCTAGGACAGTGGCACTTGAAATTTAATGAGGTGAAAAGAATGATTTTAACTCGATCAAAAGGCCATGCATGACATAGTTATCAGAGGTGAAGCCTTCTATAAGACTGATCTTGGATTTGCAAGGTCTGTTTTCAAAAAAGGGAAAAATGCTAATATGATAAAGCCTGAAATTCTACCAATAGGGATCCCTGTGAAGAAGGAAAATCTTTCAGATGTGGATTCTTTGTTGAAAAAACCTTTTCGTCCTGAGTGGAGAAAGCAAAAGGAGCTTCATTTTTACCAGGAGGTAATTGGTGGGGCCCTGCAATACGAGAAAGAAGGGGAAGCCGTATTTGTGAACCACAATGTGAAAATCCGGACCTTATAGTTTGAGTGGTTAATACTTTGCCCAAGTGTAGTATACTTTTGATTATCCATGGACATATTAACTGCTTTACAGAATTCTGTAAGTTTCAGTTGCCTATAATTTTCCATAGACATTGCTTCTCAGAATTTGAACTTTTCTTCTACAGCCAGTAATGCTGCTGATCTCCAACAAGGAGAAAACCCATGAGTTGAATGTGCAACTTTTACATTTTCACAGATTCAGATGCAAATGTGTATGTTAAATGGAAAACATGTGCTCACTCTTACATTGCACAAAATTCATGTTCTGCTCCTTTCTCCTCAAATTCCGAAGACTTTCTCGTGGTACCCATGCCTTGGAAAAATGCAGTGTAGTGTATTTCATAAGTGAAATGAAGTTCAATTCATACAGTGTGACTCAAATTTCAATACAAAGCATGCTGGATACTATGCCTTTGCCTAAACATGGTAAGGTAAGCTTGATTAGATTCATAGGGAATAGTTTTTAAGCATTTTTGGATTAGCCACTGTTTTGATTTATCCAATGAACTTCTGACCTCCATTGCCACAAATAATCAAATTACATTGTATTTATTATGAAATAATAGTCTTAAGTTTAAATCATTCCTCCATAATAGTAATTGTAACATACAAAAATATTCCACTCACAATATTGTTACCAAAATTAATGAACACATTTTATAAAATATTTAAATATACAGCTAAATATGAAGTAGTATTAGTGTGTACAATTGTGAAATCTGATGTTAAATTATACAAAATAGTATTAATTGTACTGCAATTATTTCAGTAGATCCTACACATAACATACTACTCTACTGTAGGTAAAATTCAAATGCAGACATTTTCGAATTTTAAATGCATTTTTCTCAAAACAATAGCTTGGTCTTGGATTTAACTAATGAGTTGCAAAACCACAGTGTTTATGAAACTGTTATTGACATTAGTTTGGCTTCTAAACAATATGTATTAAACATAATGTGTTTTTTTCATTTACTGAAAAGGAGAAATGTCGGGGTTTGCATCTAGGTGGCTCATATGATGCATCAACTAAAGTAATAGTAAAATTTGTTGAAGAAAATGAAAATGATGATGAGGATAAGCTCTACGAAATGAATATAGACAAGATGTTTTTTATTGAGGATATTGTATTGCATGATGATGATGTTATAGTTAATATTAATATATGTGACAATAGTAAAATGGATGAAAATGTTAGGGAGAATATTGATTTTAGCAATCATATTTTGCATAGGCTGCCATGACGATAACATAAACTGCATGTGACTATAAAGTTCTCAGGTTAAATAGTTTAATTAGGAGATTATGGAATATACCAAGCTAATTGTTATCTTGTGTAAACACATTATTTACGGAAAATTTACATGGTATGCCAAACAGTTAATAAAATATGATTTAAATAAAAATTCACTGCATACACAGAATACAGATAGTGTTTCTTTTCAGTCAGACTGAAAGAATTAGAGCAAGTTCAGTGGCCTCAGGGGTAATGGTCATCTCTTTTAGATCTTTTAGACAATGGGATGGGATGGAGGAAAGTGTTTGACAAATAAAACAGGTTATTTCCCTCCTCCCTCCCTCCCTCTCTCTCTCTCTCTCTCTCTCTCTCTCAAGTTGGCTTAAAATCTATGAGATGGTAGAACTAACCATGGCTGTTGCCATTGCTTTGTGGATGTACATTCAAAATGTCCACTTTTATTGCTTCTCTTGTAAAATAGTCGCCATCATTCGTGTATGTGCTAAGCCTAAAAAACACCTTCTAAACACTAAACCTGCTAAACACTTTCCAGAGTGCTGTGTGCTCGACTTGAAGGACATAACATGGCAAGTTTAAAATGAAGGGGAAAGAAGACCTAATTTATTGATTTTTAATATTAAAGGGTATAAATGGGCTCCACGTACAAATTCTAGGTATTCATGTTCACTTGTGCACTTATTCCACTGCCCTCTACTCAGGGGAGTGCAGAAATACTTAGGTTACAATTGCTTATAACGTATACACATAGGATGTTAAAGAATTCAACCACATATTCATAGAATGGTAAAGGTACTATAAATAAGCACTTTGAGATAGGGAATTACAGTCTGCAGATATAAAGTTTCAGGTAATAATATTGGTACTGAGGACACTGCAACAGTGACAACTCCATAGTAGAATGGTTAACACTCTACTATTTATCTATAGTAGGGGAGACTGTTGTACCTTTATACCTTGGATCACCTCTCCCTCAGTTTGTGCTGCCTGCTGGGGCAGGTTACAATTATTATATATAGGTTATTACAATGGTTTATCTGTTATCCCCTAGAGGGTTGTGGCAAAGAGTTGCTCATGGCTTTGTTTTGACTGCTTTTTAAAATTTAGTATGGTGATATTCATTCAGTGTTTTCACTTTCTGTATGCTTAGTAATGAAGAATTAACATCAGCAGTACATACCTTCAGTACCTGGTTAGTATAACCACAAGTTCTTTTGTAGGTTTAAGCTTACCTTAAAGCTAGGCCATTGTTTTTATTTAAACAATCAACCTCTTGTACCTCGGATCACGGTTAATCTTTTACCTTAGATCACTGCTCCAAGGTGCATGATGTCAATGTTCTTCTGCATTCTATTGTAGGTAACTATGCCAAGAAACAGGACTCGAAATAAAAATACAGGTGTTGATCCTGAGCTATTGAAGCTGTTCACTCATCAGATACATATCCATTAGAGTGTGTACATGTAAAACTGCCAATTCGATATGCCATCTTCAGTCATTGAAAGCTTCCAGGAAGAAAATCATACTTATAATGTGAAGTGTGATGTACATAAAGTTTTTAGTGATGACGAGAAATGAAATTGAGTTTTATTTATGGGCGCTCCAATTACAATGGTCTTTAACCTCTCATTCTATTTTGGGTATGAAAGACCAGAAATTCTGCTCAGAGGCCTCTTTATAAAGCTTGAGGTTCTGTTATGTGCTGTAAATCTATGATACAGAACCACCGGCTCTACTTCCCTTCTGAAGGAAGCCATATTAAATATTTTTATGCCCAAAATAAAAAAATCCATTGCCCTCTTTGAATGCGCAACCTCAGGAACTAGAGGCTAGCATGGTAGCCCTAGGCCACGGAGAACGACAGTGATGATGAGCAATGCATAGTACAGTATATTCAGACAATTGAAATATTGACTCACAAAAATGGACTTCACTTGCTTGCAAAATTGCATTTGCTTATAACAAGAAATAAAACAAACAAAAAATGGGACAAGGAGAAAATTGCTGGTGAAGAGTGGATGAAACGCTATGCCAAGAATCTATCTATTCGGAAGCTTGAAACTATGAGCTTCAATAAGTTCAATGTTGGTGAGTTCTTTAGCAAAATGTACATGAATGTTTCAGCCCAGATCCTGTGGAAAGAATTTGGAATCAGTATGAAACAGACCTCACAACTGTTCAGACTCCACCAAAAATTGTGGTACCAAAAGCTGTGAAACAACTTGTCACTTCAACCTCAGCAGAACGTGTCCAACTGGGAATACTTAATACATAAATAAATGCGATTGGGAACCATATGTCATCTTCTTCTTCAATGGCTTACAAACCAATGTCAGGGATCAGCAACCTATCAAGGAGCAAGCAAGTTCTAAATCATAGTATAACCAGGATGGGTGATCAGCCCAATACCTGGTATGTATTGTAGTGAAGAAGGAAAGGATCAAATTACCCTACTTGCCATTCACTCAGCGATCGAAAACCTGAAAAAAATGTTGGTCAGATTGGGGTTTGAATTCAGCACCTCCCAAATTCAGGAGGCCATTGACATTACTGCCTAAGCCATCCTGCTTGGTGGAACCAAATGCCACCCATGCTAATTTTTCCGTGAATAATAAAAAAATTTATGTTGAAAGGGGCCTCTTCTTGGATCATTGGTGGAGTTCACCCAACTGGCTAGTTGAATGATTCTCTTTATTTGAGCTTTCTAGAACACTTTATAAAACATGTAAAACTGGCAAAAGATGAGCATAATCTATTACTGATTGACAATCATGAAACTCACCTTTCAGTGGAATATGAAGCTGGGGTTGTGATGTTTGACATTCCCACATATATCACACAAGCTCCAGCTACTGGACATTTGTGTCTTCTCCCCTCTTAAAAGTACAGTCAAGCTGTTTATGTATGGTATTAAACAATCCAGGCAAAAAGTTTTATTATATTTACTGCATTGTTGAGATCATGCTAATGCACCCCAAGCATTTACTACAAACGATATCATAAGTGGCTTTAAAAAGGCAGGAATATTTCCATTGGATAGAGCTGTATTTTCAGACCGACTTTCATCCATCGTACATAACTGATGCTCAGTTTCACACACTGAGTGCAGAGAGTTGTAACCTGGCTGATGAAGTTGAATTGTCTCAAACTTGACTATCAACATCAGTAGTCAATATAGCCTACATGCTACCTAATAGCTCAATACACATAGAATCCAGGGAAGCAGTTGAAAACAACCCAATAATCACGTCTGAGCAAATTCAACAATTTCCCAAAGCCACTATGAGGAAGAATAAAAAGGAGGGAAGGAAATCAGGCTGCACCAGAATTGTAACTAACACTTGTGAGAAGGAAGAAATCCAAAAATAAGAAGGAAAAGAAAATCTTCAAGCCAAGTCAAAGCATTGCCAAGCCAACAAAAACACACTAAACCTAAGACTGTTAAGGAATTAATCTTCAACAATGAATCTGATTCTGAAAACATAGATAGCCATGTAGAAGCCAGAACAAGTAATGAGGAAGATGCTACATTAATGGAGCTTGTAAATGAAGAAATATGTGAGGCACAAGATGAACTGTGATGCACAAAAAAATTATTTGATGGTAGAATATAAAACAAAGAAAAAAGTAGTGGTTGATCATTTTGTTATAAAAGTAGTGTACCAAGATGTGTGTGATTTTCAGAACAAGTTAACAAAGCCCTTGGAGCATGCAGTAAATTTATTTGTGAATTTGAAGGTCTGTTTGATGTTACTGAACAAGGCATACTATGAGGGGCATTCAAAACGTTTTGAAAATGTCATCTTAAAGTCCAAACTAAGGATGGAATTCAATCCTTCAAAGTAGTCTCCATGTACAGTTGTAGACAGTGCAACCACTTGTCAAAACCACTACAATACTCAGACTGAGGTATTGTCAACAGAGTTGAATTTATAGCCTGAACAAAGTCCTGCACTTGCTTAAAAGGTTTTCCAGCAATGCAAGATTTCATTCGAGGAAACAGCCAGGAGTTGCACGGTGCAAAGTCAGAACTGTAGGATGGATGTTCAAGCAACTGGACTTTAGCGGCTTCCAGTTTGCTCAAATTTGCCACTGTTTTGTGAGAAGATGCATCATCATGCAAAAACACAGCCTTGAAGTTCCTCTCTTTGGATGCTGCCGCCTCAGCTCTTAAAATAAATTATTCAAAACATAAGAGCCATAGTATTCTCCATTCATTGTCATTCCTTCTGGCGTGCAGTCAATCACTAATGGCCCTTCGTAGTTGAACATTCCGAGAACAAAAATCTTGTCTTAGATCATTCTCATTTACCCAGACACAATTCTGAGCTTTATTTGGTGTGGTACAATAATAAAACCAACTTTTCATCACCAGTGCATATAGCTGTAAAACGTTTAGGGCCATTAGGTGGAAACACGCTCAGCAGTTTCCTTACACATTCCTTTCTCCTCTTCTCTTCATTGGTTAGAGAATGTGGAACCCATTTTGCACAGAGTTTTCACAGTTTAAAATGTTCATGGAGTACAGTCAATGCTGCCAACACTGATACCGATTTCCATACTTAGCATTTCAACAGTACATAATATGCTGATTTTCCTCGTACAAGTTCCTCGCTCTTTGAATTGTTCTTTCATTCACAGCTTCCCGAGACCGGACAGAACAAGGGTTGTCTTTTCAAAGTCCCTCGCCCTTATTCAAATGATGGAATCCATCTTGCAGTGGTGTCAAATGATCACCATAAACATCTAACAAGTCCTCATGGATTCTCTCTCTCTCTGTAGAATCTAACATTCTCTTTAGTAATATCCGTGATTTTTCACCAGCTATTGGCACAGGACTACAACTCAACAGACTATGAATATTAAAGTTTAAACTCGCACTTATGCATATTTTGATAGCTTAAGATCAGTTGTTGCCAAGGGTATTAGTTACATTTTTGTAACCATTATTGTCCAACAACGGATAGGCTGGTTACAAAATATTTTTAATGCCCCTCATAGTTAAACTTCCAAAACCAATTGAATCAACTGGTTTTGCTCGAGTGAAAGGACAGTAGTGGTTTCGAATAGACTTTTGTAACTACAATTTGAAATAAACTAAATCCAATGCAGGAAGAACTTAACACAGTGAAACCAATATTAAACATTTAAAGGTTTTGAATTGGCTGAATTGACAATCATGGGTTTCACTTACACATAATAATTAATGCAGGAACATGTTTTTGTAACATCATATGAGTTGCTGTTGACTGGGTCAAAGGTAGTTGAAAGTGTATCCTCTGGCAGCATAAGCTGGAACAATTTTGCATTTTCATCACATGTCCTTCATGTTTCTTAATGAAGATTTTCTCCCAGACATCCAATTCTTTAGCATTTCTAGTGGTCTTTAAGAGTTGAATTTCTTCATTAATGTTGTGGCTAGTTTACCAGAAATGATCGGCCACTGCTGATTTGTCTATCTGATATTTCTGAAATGTTCGTTTTTCCTCGCTTTTAACCTTCTCTGTGTGTTTCCTAAATAAATCACAATCCAAACAGCTAATCTGATATACCCCTGGTTTTTCATTTGTTTTAGATTTGTCCAATTTGTATGATTTAATTAAGTTCCTTAAAGATAGTCTATTCAGAGATGCCAAAATGATATGGTGTTTTTTAATTTGGTTTTTGAAATTTGTGCATAGCTATCAGATAGAAGGTAAATTTTCTTTTTTGAACATGGATATCACTGTTCATGAATAGATGTCAGTAACAAAGGATTTTCTGAAACATGTGATGCACCTTCAAACACTTAAGAAGTTTTTAATCAAAGATGAGGTAACAGCTGCAGAGATAATCTGTATAGACAAGTAATGAGTCGTTCTTCTGGGCACAGTTTAAGGACACCGGAAAGTGAATTTCAGCGAAAATATCGATTTTTTGTTTTCTATTCTATAAAAAAGTACAATTCCTAAGCTTTAAAATGATACATATAACATGGTATGTTACACGATTAGTAAGCCCTTTAAATTGGTCATTTAAATATGGCGGCACAAGGACACGCCCCCCATCTTCCGCAACCTCGTGCACAATGAGTTAGATGATTTCTTTCGCTTAGAGTAAGAATAAAAACACAAATGAAAAAATATTTTTGTTACTTCGGGGTGCGAACCTCTGACTATGCAGCCTAACCATATCATGCCACAATGCCTTAAACCGTTCGGCCATCTGAACACATGATAGCTGCAGCATTGTCTGATCTCATTAATTAACAATGAGAGTAAAAATAAAAAAAATTCACTTTGGGGCGCGAACCTCCAACTATGCAGCCTAACCATATGCCACAATGCCTTAAACCGCTCGGCCATCTGAACACATGATAGCTGCAGCATTGTCTGATCTCATTAATTAACAATGAGAGTAAAAATAAAAAAAAAAATTCACTTTGGGGCGCGAACCTCCGACTATGCAGCGTAACCATATCATGCCACAATGGCTTACACCGCTCGGCCATCTGAACACATGATAATTGCAGCATAGTTTGATCTCATAAACCACCGCCCAATATAGGGAGTGATTTTTTTAAAAAAAAAGGGGGGTAAAATGCATGTTCTGCACTCAATTGAAACCTGTCAGCATCCAACCGTGCCGTCACACTGCTTGCTTTAGTTGGGCCCTCCCCATCCTTTTCCACAGTTTCAATTGAGTGCAGAACATGCATTTTACCGGGATTCGATCCTACGAATCCTTGGTCTTGATAGGTTAGCTACTCCTATCTTGCCTTAGACCGCATGCCCATAAATCCCGATGTCGAAGTCAAGTTGCAGATGGAAGCACATTGCTTCCTGTACCCATCCCCTCAGACTTGTAGTCAAGGCTAGGCCCAAGAAGAAGAAGAGAGGAGCTGAAAATAACCACAGTGAGGAGGAATATGGGGCTGGCATGTTCTGACAAAGTGAGTAAATAAGCGAAAACTGCACTTTCAACTTTCGACTCAATTTCCCGTAACTTCATTTTTTAACACTTCAGGTACACTTTTCTCAAAAACTATCAAAGCTATTGTCATGAAATTTTTACTGTACATGTATAGCTACCTAATGTAGCTAGTGAACTAACCGTTTCTTGGAATATTAAGTTTAAGATGGATAGAAAAAATAGTAACTGGTAAAAAATATAGGTCATTTGTGTCATTAGATATGCAACATTTTTTTTACCTTCTTATATTTATGGTATCAAAATTTAATTTAGTTCAGGATCTCAAGTTATATGTTAAGTATCACAGGAAAAAAAATGGTGTCTGTACAATCATCCCAAAGCAAGAAAAGTGTACCTGAAGTATGAGGTACAAACTTTTTTGTTAGAAAACATGGTGTGACTTATGCCACTTTTTCATAAAACATTTTGAATATATCCCAAATATTATATACTAATTAAATGCAGAAACGCTTGTTCTCTAAGACTCCCAAATTTCATTTTAATCCAGTAAATTTTAGTAACAAAAACTGAAATTGAATTGTACGTATAACTTCGGTATGGCAGAAATGCAATCACTTCCTGGTGTCCTTAAAGCTGGTTCAGATATTTTTAAAATTATTTTTATAGATAGAGAAATTGCTAAGAAATTTTCCATGCATGAAGACAAACTTGGTACTTGATAACTTTTGGGTTAGGTTCATTTTTTTCAAAAGAAGTTAGCCAGTCAGGTTAAAGAATGTTCATTTTTTAGCATATCTTTTGATGAAAGTTTGAATTCTGTTGATGGTTATTGGAGTGAAGGTGAAGTTGAGACAAGATACCTTACTTCTACATTTTTAGGTCATCCTACTTCTGAGGATCTATTGAGTTTTTTACAGGCAAATGATGCTGGCAAGAATGGAAAGGAAATGGGCCTTCATAAAGAATTTACGATTGTGGATCGATGGGCACATGGTGGTTGGATACAAAAGTGACACAAGGAGCAGAAGATTGTAGGAGCAGGTAATGATTCAGCTAAATACATCGGAGACCAGAGAGAAGGAATGCAGATCAGAAGGAAGTTCAAAGAGCAATTGGAGACCAGAGGAAAAAGATTGACCTATGGAAGTTACGTCACCAGCATGTGGGGATGGCGGAAAGAAGATAATTGTGTCAGAGAGATGTGGAGATGACGTAGTGCAAACGTCAGATCTGAGTGGCGTAAGGGCAACAGTTGGAGAAGCAAGGAAAATGATTTCACCTAAGAGGGAGGAAGTTCAATTGGCACGTGACCTGGCCGTGGTCCCAGAACGGAGGGAGAGGAAAGCATTGTGTTGATACCCAGTGGGAGCTTACTGGTTTTGGGCAGAAACTTAGCGTCAAGGGAGAAAACAGGAATAGAATTACAGAGTAGGAAAGTGTTGGATAGGTTTAAAAAAAGAACAGGTTCACAATAGGGAAGGGAGGAAGATTGGGTTCTGGAATTGCAAGGGACTAAAAAATAAAATATTTACAGGGAAGTTGAGACAATTACTAGAAAAGGTAGATTATCTAGGGGTAGCAGAAACCTGGTTAAGGGAGGTAAACATAGAGGTTAAGGATTTTATATATGTTGGAATAAAAGGGGAGGTGATTGCAAGGAAGGGAAGAACTTCTGGGGGAGTGGGTCTTTTTGTAAGGCAATCCATAGGGAAAGTAATAAGAGATACTTGGTCTAAGATTAAAAATGTTTTGTGGATTATACTGGAAGATAAACTGATAAATGAGAAAACCATATGTTTAGGTAGTGTACAATGTATCCGCTCCCTCACAATACCATAATCCTGAATTGTTGAAAGCGCTTGAGAGAGATTTAGATAGGTTAAGAGAGAAGTATGGGAATACAGAAGTAATAATATTGAGGGGTTTTAATATTAGAATAGGTGAAGGGGATGTGAATATAAAGTGTGATATCTTTGTTGAAAATGAAACATGTTCTAGAAGGGAACAATTCAGATGAAGTAAAGACAAGTGTATTGATAAGTCAAGTGATGGATTTATTAAATTTTGTGAAGTGAACGCTCTAGATATATTGAACATAAATATAGAGATGATTTGCAGGGAGAGTTTACCTTTGTTAATAGAATGGGCAAAGTGTTATTGACTATATATTATGGCTGATTAGCATGGCATATACAATAATTAACTTTAAGGTGCTAAATTTTGTATCTAATAGTTGCCACTTCCCACTGGTAGTGGAGACTCAAAGACCAAGAGGAAGTAATGGGAAGTGGTGAAACAGGCATTAGTAAGATGGAAAAAGAGAGGGGGTGAGGAAGAAAAGAAGGAATATTTAAAGAGTAGGAAGTAGTGCTATAGTGCACTATTAGAAGAAAAGAAACAAGAATAGAGAAAATAAAGAACAGAGTAATCTGATTAAAGTTTTAAGGGAGAACAATACCAGCAAAGTGTGGAGAGCGTTAAAATCCACGTATAATAAATGGTTAGGTAAACCAAATATCACATCAGCAGATTGGATGGAGTATTTTAAAATGTTATTTGAGGAGGAGGGTGTTATTAAGATGAAATTAGTGGCGGATTTTGAAGTGGGATACATAGATATATTAGATAGTGAAGTGACAGATGAGGAGGTACTGAAACAAGTGAAGACAATGAAGAATAATAAGGCAACAGGTATAGATGGACTTCCTCCAGAGTTTATCAAAGAATGGTGTAGTTGTGAGAATAGAGTAAAGATGTTTACAGACTTGTTCAATATAATAAAAACTAAAGGGTGTATACCGAAGCATTGGAGGAAAGCAATAATTCAACCTATCTACATAGGCAAGGGGAGCATTTATAAGCCCAATAATTACAGGGGAATAGCATTACTATCAAATGTTGGAAAGATTTTCACAGGGATTTTAGCAAATAGGATACAAAACTGGGTAGAGGAATATAATATCCTCTCAAAGTTTCAAATGGGTTTTTGTAAGAGGAGAAAAACGGTAGATAACTTATTTATAATTAAAACTCTGGTGGATAAGTATTTAAAATAAAAAAGGGGTAAATTGTACATGCCATTTGTTGATTTGGAGAAAGCGTATGACCGCATTGATTTAAATTTGTTGTGGCACAAACTCTTGAGGAAGGGACTAAGCCAACAGATGGTGAACCTACTTTAAAGTTCTATACAAGGAGAACACATTTTGTATGAAAGTAGGAGTAGGATTGGTAACAAAGGAAGGAGTTATGACAAGAATGTAAGCCAAGTCCAGTGTTATTTAATCTGTATATTGATGATATTCTCACTGAGATAGGAAGAAATAATAATTGGTTGCCTGTGATAAATAAGGTATCAATTCCTGGGTTATTATTTGCTGATGATTTAGTGCTAGGATCTGTTTCAACGATTGGTTTGAAGCAGTCCCTACAGCAAATGAATAAATACTGTGATGAATGGAATCTAAAGTAAACCAAGAGAAGACTCAAATCATAGTGTTTAAGAAAGGTGCCAAACTGAGCAAGTATGAAAAGTGGAAGAATGGAGAGAAGGAATATAAAGTGGTCAGAGATTGTATATACTTAGGGGTCAAAATGGATCGGGGTGGAAAATTGGAGAAACAAAAGAAACTGATATTGGCAAAGGGGAAGGGGGCAATGTCAGCGATTAGAGGGTATAAATATAGAATACCAAATATAAATGTTAAATGGCTAGAGAAAATATATAACACAGTAGTTGAAGCAAAAATGTTATATGGGGAGTAGAAGGAGGCTGGGAAGTGATAGATATGGTACATAGGAGTTTTTGTAGAGAAGTTTTAGGTCTGCCAAATGCCACAGTAAAGGAATTTGCTCTAATTGAAATGCAGAGAGTGGGGAGAAAAGGGGTAATAATGGAGAGAGCTCTTAAATATTGGTATAGACTATTAAATTTAGAAGAGAAAAACTTATTGAGGCAATGTTTGGAATTTCAAGAAAAGAGCTTAAAGAAAAACGGGTGGAGTTATAGTATACAAACTAACTTGGAAAATAGTGGTTTGGGAGAAATTTGGGGAAGGAAGGAAAATAATGTTAAAGAGATTTTGGAAAGAAGCTAGGCGGAGGTTTGAGGATATAGAGATACAAAATTCATTTAGTAGCATCGGGAAGAAAAGTTCTTTGGAATCATATATATTAATAAAAAATGTATGGGCTAGAGAGCAGTATGTGGATAACTCAAATAAGGAACAAAGAGAAAGTATAGCCTGGGTACGAGCAGGTGTATGGAGACTAATAGGAAGGAGAAATGGGTTCCCACAGAACCAGTGTCCAATATGTGGGGAAAGTGAAGATTTAGAACATATCGTTTTTGATTGTAAAGGTACACAGCATTGGAGAAAGCAAGCTATAAATGGGAAATGGTTAAAGCTGGACAGGAAAGCAGTCTTAAGCAAGATTTTTAACAAGGATAATAAAAAAAGGTAGGAGAGTACCTGTCCAAAGTAAAAAAGAAATAGTCATGGACAATAAAAAGAGATGTGAATTAATTTCATCATGAGATGTTAAGATATGTAATTATATTATCATCATAAAATTAGTGTTATTAGATTATCATTTTGGTTAATTTATTATTATTATTATTATTATTATTATTATTATTATTATTATTATTATTATTATGTTATAAATAAAGAAAGTAATATGGGTAGAATATGGCAAGGTAACAGCTTGGGTTGATGTAAAGCCATATTCTAAGGAAGATTGCTAGCACAAATAAATAAAATAAACAAGGAGTGCCTTGTAGAGAATCTATAAGAACACAGTTTAATTGCTCAGGCATGTTGTATATGAGGCCATTACTGCAGTTAGAGTAATGCAACTTTATATTTCAAAGACGATGATACAGGCTGCTAGAAATGCCTCATTCCTCAGAATTGAAGCCCTAAAAGAAAACATAGAGAGTCAACAGAAAATTGAAGCTAAAAGATTATCCATAGCAGAAGAGATAGCAAAGCTAAATTTGAAGTAATGATAAATTTTGTTTAACCAATGAAGAAGCTGCAGAACTAGAGAAGCAAGTGAAATGGCTGAAAGGCTTTCTGAGTTAGATATGTACAGCATATGACAAACAAATTGCTTAGTTTCTCTAATGTTTCGCTTGTGCTTATCAAAAAAAAAATCAAATTCTAGATATTAGTATTATAATATAGGGAACTGTGAATAAGTATGCAGTGTTTTCCCTATGCACAAAAGTAACACTCATTGTCATCTATGGCTATTATAGACTGACACAGATGCAACCATTCAAGAATTTCCTTAACAAATTTAAAAGTCTTTACTCATTGTCCATACAGTTTGGCATCTTTTTAAGAAACTATCCATCACCCATCCACCAGTTCATATTGCATAATGCTACTGATTTGTTGGGGAATGTTTTGTTTCAAATCATCCAGAATGCGTTGGTTTGTTCTGTATACATTATTTTTTAATTTACCCCAGAGATAAAATTTCCAGGGTTAGGTCAGGGGACCAAGAGGACAAATCTATTAATAATTCTGTCCTCTGTGAACATTCTTTTAATTGTTCTCATTGAACTATTGGCTATATGTGTTGCAGCCATCTTGTTGAACAAAGTCAAAATCATGCTTCTGTTGTTTAATTCTCCAAAATGGAGGGTCAAACTTGCACTTACATGTGTGGAGTATCAACTTTTGACTTGAAAGAATTGGTGCTATAATCCTTTCTCTACTGATGATGTACCATACAGCACTTTTTTCAACATGAAGGAGCATTTAATGAATATCAGATTTTTCAGAGTTGTGTGCGCACACAACCATGAAGATGGAAATAGACTTCATCCAAGAAAAATATTAAATATGGGTCCATTTGTCCATTGTATACATTATTCAGACTTGCTCACAAAACATGTACCTATCTGTGATAAATATAAGTATGCAAAAAGAATTCCAGTATACATAACCATAATTTAAGAAACAATGATGATTATTATAGAATAACATTAAGGGGAACTCTAAATAATCATGCCATAGAAGTTAGAGGAAGAGAATTATTCAATAAATTACCTAGAGAAATAAAGAACATAAACCAGCCAAATGTAATGCATGAAAACAATGAAAAAATACTTAATAGAAAATGAATTTTATAGTATAGATGAATTTAGACATGGTAAAGCAACGTAAAGTGAAAATGATATTGAAGGTAAACTTAATGTAAATGCAATGTAAAAGAAGTAATGTAAAATTATAAGCTGTACTTGTTAAATTATTTTATATTTGTAATTGGACATGTCCTTTAAATGTATTTAAAAGGATGAAATAAAAAATCACCTGATTGATGTGTGCATGTGCCAAATCATTTTATACGGTTTTAACTTCGCAATTTAGTAGCTCTTTGCACAGAGTCATAAGAAATGCCTATCTGTTGTGCAAGACATACAAACAACTTTTTGGCAAATTCTCCAAAGAAACCATTGTTGTCTAATGTTTCTGCATTAAGAACCTTATGCTGTCTGTTAGGTTTCTTAGACTGAACGTTACCTGTTGCCTTAACTTATTATAAAGATTGTGGTGTGGGATTTTTATACCCAGGAACTTTTCTGCAAACTATATTTAAGCTTAAACTTGACAACCTGACTGGGTTAACACATATGTATCATACATATACACATGTTGTGTAGTAGAAAGCATATATTGAGCCTTAAATTAGCTGTGTAATTAAATACAGGACACAGTAAATATCTAGTAATAACAGAATAACTAGATACATTCAACCACCGTTAAGTCACTCTTTGAGAACCAGACACACATATGACCTATGTATATTGCAACAGTGCGGCAAACACTGCCTTCATTTCCAGTGGAAAAACACTAAATTAGTTCATAGTTCATTGAATCACTTATTATTATGTTGATATTTTGCATGTGCAACACCTCGATAGTGGTAGAACAGGGAAGTTGAAGAAGAAGAAATTTTGCAATGTGCTTTGTGATGTATACAAATCAATTGTAATTGATGTTGCTATTAAGAGTATTTTAATTTAGACTTAAGTTCATAAATATATAACTATACAGCACAATTATTGCATTTTCCTTTAAAAGTAAGATCAAGTACTTTATTTTAAAATAAATAAACAATAAAAAAATGGATTGGAAGCCTGTGAGGGGATTTGGGAGGCCCTTAAAACTAAAATAAAGCTTTAAGTATTGGTTATTAATAATACTGCAAATCTTAAAATATGACATTGCCCAGCGAAGGCCAAAAGTGGGA
Source organism: Deroplatys truncata (assembly GCA_030765065.1). NCBI lineage: Eukaryota > Metazoa > Arthropoda > Insecta > Mantodea > Mantidae > Deroplatys > Deroplatys truncata. The sequence continues at coordinate 1,538,095 of CM060976.1, forward strand.
AAAACTCAATTTTCTGTTCATGATACAAAATCCTTAACATTTAAAAAAAAAAGAATTAATCTTGAAACAAGAAATGATGAATTGGTAACAATTGAAGTTCAAACTTGTCAATACAATCACAGAAAAAAAGGTTTAAGTTTAGTATTTCAGTAACACTACAGGTATTACAAATTCAAAGATTGTGCATTCTTATCTGACCATGATAACAAAATACACCGGGTACTTAACAAATGATTACATAGAAAATAAAGATGAAACCATCCATTAAGAGCGTCTGATTCACTAAATGAATGAAGGTTCAGAGCTACTGTGCAGTCCAAATTTCTTGACGTTTCATGACAACCAATACGAAGTGACTGCACCATTGCCAAACTTCACTTCGCTTCATCAGAACGTTACACGTTTGTTATAAATGCCATCGTAATGTTCACTTAAAAACTACAAGAAAATAAGAAGAAACACAATAATGGAAATGTAATACATAAATAGAGAAATAATACCATACCTTTCTATGCATCCTTTTTATTTAAGTGGCACAGCTAATGGCATATCTTCATCGTCCTCTATATCACATTTATCATAAAATTCGAAAACACTGTGCCGTACAACATCCTTTTCAAAATTGTCCAGGTTTGTCACACTCTTGGATAAGCGTATATTTTCTTGGCGATGTAAACAATTTCACGGCTCCCTCTGTGTGCACCTTTTTTGCTTCCCTACACACACACGAAACAGTTCATGTACTTAATGAGCATGTCTCAGCCGTAAGTTCTTGACATTTCACGAAGTTAAACGCTAGGACAAAGCCTATCAAAGAACTGAGTACACTGCAGTTGAATTCACAAGTGAGTCCTTTAACCTTCCAGCAAGCATGCTTTAAAAAGTACACCAACAATATTTTTGCTTTGTATGTTTTAACAATGTTTTTATCTTGAGCTATCGCGTGAATGGTGCAATGAATTCCATTGATGATGCTTCCTCGAGAATGTGATGTAAATTGCTAATTCTTTGCTTAAAGTTCTCAGTTGGATTATCTTTATATGGCTTTATCTTTTGTAGTGCATTCCAAGTAACAAGATGTTCAATGTGTAAAACTCACTCTTTTCATGTAACGAATATGTGCTTGGTTCTAGGATTCGACATTATGCAGAAGTAGGCAGAATAACCATTAAAATGCTCTTAATCATTGGTTTTCCAATGGTATTATTCTGTGAAACAAAACCATACATGACGTTTATTGAAAAAAGACCTGCATCAGAGGACTTGAATATGTGTCTATGTTAGAGAATTCTTATTGCCTTGATGTGAAAACTGTGGAGCCTAGATGGTATTAAACAATTATAGAACTAAAGTGAGGATACAAAATTCTAATATTTAATTTAATGTGCTTATGTAAAAATGACTCAACCATTTGGATAATCTCTCACCCTTAAAAAAGTTTTACATGCCATACAACATCTGTTGATATTTCATTCCCATCTCTTACAGCTCTAAGAGGTGAAGTGAAGAATTCAGCATAAAAAAAAATCTCCCAGATTGCGGTACAATCATTTCGTGTGTGGAGGATAAATTAAATTAATTAATGGAATTAATTGTTCTTTCACACAAGCTGTGTGTTGGACAGGTAGAATCAGATGACTGAAAAATTCAATGCCATAGCCGGGATATGAACCACAGATCTCCCGGTCTCTGTCCAGTTGCTCTAAATTGTTCTTTAAGATTTAAAAATCCACCCGTGCAATAATGGGTGTGATAGCTAGTAACATGCAGCTTCATATCATGGCCATGGAAACAAATAAAACCAGTAAAGTTATTAAGCTAGCCATAATTTAAAATAAAGAGAGTTGAGGGTTGTTACACTACATCACTATAATATTCTTACTTGAACGCGTTTCGGGAGACGGTTTGTTCCCATCGTCAGCATGTCCTCAACTGATTTTGCCGGTCATTGTCTGGGGGATGTGTGTGGTTAGTGGTGTTCTCTGGTGCTGGGCTGATGAACCTCCAAAGGCTGTTGAGTGGCGGCAGTTCAAAATTCATTAGGTGATTCCTGTGTTTGACAATATGTATTTTTTCCCAGATGTCCAATTCATTACTGCTGTTGATCGGTTTTAAGAGTTCTATGTTTGGAGTGACATCATGGTTTGAAGACTAGAAATGATGTGCTACTGCTGATTTATCTGGCTGTTTTTGGTAAATGCATCTCATATGCTCTTTGTCTTATTTCAAGATTTCTTTTTGTTCTTCCTATATATACCAGGTTACATTCATTACAATCAATTTGATATATACCAGCTGATTTATCGTTGGGGATAGGATCTTTTGTTCTGTTGCATAGTAGTTTCTGTATATTGTGGTTATTCTGTGGAGACAGGGTGATGTTGTATTTTTTGAAAATCCTTTGAAATTTATGATGTGTCCAAGGGTGATAAGTGAATTTTCTATATGCTTGTGGTTTTTGTTGCCTGAGTAACGTCATTTGTTGGATGTATTTCTGTCTTTCAAACCTTTTTTTCTGGTATCCATTCATAGTGGCTATGTTGATAATGTGTTGGTATTCTTTCTGGTATTCCTCTTTCTCCATTGGTATATGTACTAACCTGTTTGTAATACTATTTAAAATTGCATGTTTGTGGCTTTTAGGATTGTAGCTATTGTTTTTAATATAGTTTTCTGTGTGCGTTGGTTTTCTGTAAATGCCGAACGTTAGTTTGTTGTGTGCATTATTTCTGATGATCCTGATGTCTAGGTAATTTACTGCAATATGACTTAATGCAATACTGTAATTTTTTCAAAACCTATCCTGGAAATACATGAATTTTAAACCTTCAGGGCAGCAGACACCCGGTACTAAAATTTTAACTTATTTCCAGAAAAAGCTTAAATCCAAGTACATTTCTTCAAGTATGTTCTCACAGTTGGACAGATCTGTAGCAAAAAATGGTCATAGAAACGTTTCTTGTTTTGAGGTCGTGTGCAACATAATTTATTGCTTTTTATGAAGAGTCAGCTGAAAAATTCAATGTCATAGTAACGATTTGAATTTTTCAGCCGATTGTACATCTAAAGCAATCTCTAGGTCGGGTAGGTCTTTAAAAGGTATAATTAATAATAATTTATTATATTCATGAAATCAAGACTTTAAATAAACTATTTATAAAACTAAAACTTACAGAAATAAAATAAAATTATGTATGTGCTAAGTGGAAATAGAGAAGGAAAGTGAAATTAGGTAAATTGGATTTGAGCTCAGAACCTGCTGAATAATAATGGCTTATCTTTAGCCACCGAGTTGATACAGCAGCTGAACAAAAACTATCTAAGAGGTTTAAGACAACAAGCACATACCAGTGTGGTGAGTGACATGCATGCCATTCAGAAAAGCAAATAGCAGTTGAACTTAATGTTTGAAATTAACTATAACTACCAAATTTACACATACTTAGCTTCACCATTGACTAATTAATATTGCAATGTCACTTCAAAAGCACTGCATTATTTCAGATTTTGTTTCATGCACACAGGTGTTCCATCTCAAAATGCATGTCTGTGGTCTCTCTACCAACGCATGAATTAACATGGTTGAACTGTATAACATTCCTTGCATACAGCTTGTACCATGCATATTTATACTAATTCATAACATTAATCAAAACTTGGATGTATATTTAGTACTAATATACAAATTATGTATATGAACATTGACAAATACAAGATGTAAAAGTATTAAAGACTCAAAGTTACGGAGCAAACTAATGATTCATATCTAATCTGAAAAATGTTTTTAATTTCTTTTTAAACGTGTGAATGTAGCGTGCTTCTAATTTCTATTAATAAAGAATCACAGTGTTATGGTACTGACTGACTCTTATATTTTTTTAATTTAGGGTTTTCAATTTAATATGATTTAACTGTCTGCTGTGGTTGTTATGAGATGTAATCTTCATAGTAATTTCTTCTACAATGCTTCCTGTCCACTTATGTGCTTTCCTACTCCCTAAATAGCACTCAAGTGAAATGGGAGTTCACAAATGCATAATAAAATATAAATATATTTTTGTTGCTCTCTGATGTTTTTTTTTAAGCTGTGCATTGGGCTAGTGACTACAACAGTATTTTACTTGATCAGATTTATATTTTCATTCCAGTGTGGTGTTTTGTGCATTGGTAATCTTAAGTAATTCCATTTCTGAACTTCCATTATTTCATAGCCTGTTTATATTAATGTGTGTTGGTTTTTTTAACTGTTGGAAAGGGTGTATTTAGCTTTCTTTATGTTTAACCCTCCATCAGTTGCATGTGTATCAGATTAATACAAGTGCATCTTTTTCTTTCATTGTTGCAACTTAGCCATTGTAATACCTTCTCCTGTTCAAACGTACTGCAGACCAGTATCACTTATAAACGTTAACTGTTAGGCTGTGTGTATCATGTATCAGATTGATACATTGCGACCTAATGTGTAACAGTTTTTCGGTAATTCTAAATAGTGAATGCAATGGCAAAGAGATTTAATTTAGATGATCCAAGAAACTTACAAATTGCTCTGAACTTAATCTATGATAATAATGAAGAGGACAAATCATCCATTCTATTAGAAGATTTTGAAGATGAAGAGGACATAGATATGGAAAATGGGCCAGGAGAGGAACAGAAGGGTAATTCTAATTCTGAAGGGAGTGAAACAGATGAGGAACCTGATCCAAACAAAAACTCATTTTATCTTTGAAAAGATAAATATACAAAATGGTTGAAAGTACCACATGAAATGAATCGTCGCAGTCAGCCACATAATATTATCACACAGCTACCAGAAGTTATTGGTGCAGCTTAAAACTAAATTGGCTATAGAATACTGGGGTAACCTTTTCTCTGATGAAATTCTGCAGAAAATTGTTGAGTATACTAATCAGTATATAAGTCTTGAAGTAAGAAATATCTATGAGTAAGAAAGTGATGCAAATTACACCAACTTGATTGAAATGAAAATCTTCATAGGAAGATTGCTGTATGCTAACAGAATGATGCTGGAGGGCTTGTAGGATGTAGATATTTCAAATAGTTATAAGTTAAAAGATTCAAGTTTTTTGATGATTGATTAATGAGGCAAGAAAAGAAAGCAGTTGATGATATTGCACCGATCTGTGAAATTTTTTAAGACTTCATCCAGAACTGTTGAAAAGTGTATCACCATTGATGAAAAACTTAAGAGTTTTGGTGAATGTTGCCATTTCAAGCAGTATATTCCATTTAAGCCTGCAAAATATGGAGAGAAATTCTCTGCCATGCGTAAGTAAGCAATTTTTTCTACACATATAACCTAGAAATATATGCTGGCAAGCAACCTATTGATGTAATCAGAAGGTTGCTAGAGCCTTTCTATGGCACAGGACAAAATGTTACAGCTGACACGGTTTTCCAATGTGAAATGGCTAATGAGCCGAAGAGAGAGACTCTTGTTGGAACCCTTAATAATAACAATAATAAAGGATAACTTCCAATAGAACTTCTGAACATGAAAAGTTTACCTTGTTCATTCAAGTGTTTTTGGTTTTGAAATAAATTCTGCTTCTGTGTCATGTGTGCTGAAAAAAATCAGAATGTTATAGTTTAGTCTATACACCACTTTGATGATGGCATAGGCTTTGAAACGGAGAAAGCCTCTAAGCCTGAGATGATAGCATATTATTAACAAGACCAAATCGGGAGATGATGCTGACAAACTTTGTGCTATTTACGATATTGCCTGAAACATATGTTAGCCAATGGTGGTTTGGTTTTCTATGTTAAACATTGCAGGTATATATGTCCAAGTGACCTGGATTGGCAATGGGCTAGAGTCCTTAAGGCATGAACAGAGTGGAAATAATGTTTAATGCCCATTCTTATTGCAGACAGTACCACAGGCGGTGGACACTGGTGATAAATGAAATGATAATTGGGAAAGACCCAAGTTTAGTGTATGGATTGGAGATGAATTGGTACAAACAACTGTAGAAGAAACCTTCAGACACAGGGCATTCCTTGATCTGTAATTTGTTTTTGAATGGACAGTGCAAATTGAATTTTTTACTCTGCATTCTAAGGTTGTATAACAGAGTTCAGTATAGCTTTGTGTTTTATCAATTTTTATTTTCATTATTTGTTATGCAGTGTTATTTTTTTATGATTTATTTGAAGTTTATAAATCAGTTTCATCAGTGTAAATTTTGTGATTTCATTAACTGTTTTACTTTTTATTTTGAAAACAAGGAATAACAAAAGAACATTAAATTCACAAAAATTTCAATAAAACATTGCATACAATTCATGTATCAATTTTATACATTGTGATGTATTGTGATACTCCATTTTAGGTGTTTTACGTGAGTTTATAATTTATTAGCAACAGTAATATTTCTCTGAAGAGATAATGATCATCTGCAATTAAAAGTAGATATACTGAAGTGTATAATAATAAATACCATTAAAATGTTGAATACTATGTCAATATGTTAGTCCAAATTGAAATATATCACTACGATACGTGGAGACCAGTTGTGATAGTTTGTCTTTGACCAGCGGAAAGTTAAGTTAATATTCTATTGACCATTTAAGACTGTGTTTATGCTTTGTTGCTTTTGATTCAAGAGCATAACTAAAACATTTACCTACATAGGATATTACATCATCATCTTTGTATATAACTAGATAATTATAAGGAACGTATCTTTTGGAAAAACTACTATACTTGCTTATAATACGTCTCTTTCTTCTCAGGTTAATGTATTTTTGGGAGAGTATTCAAACATGGTATCAGGGTCACTCTGAATGTTTTTAACAGAGGTTGAACAATTTAATTGCATTTATTTGATCCAGGTATGTTTTAAAGTTATGCATTTTCAAAAGGGGGTTAACAGCACAGTACTGTGAAAGTTTTTGATGGGCATTTTCATGATTCTGCACTAATTAAGGACACCATTGGAAATTGGCTTAGTAGTTCCTAAGAAATCTGAAATCACTGTAGGTTGTCCTAACATAGCTGTAACACAAGAAACTATTGGAACTGCATGGATGTTGTTGCTCATCGAGAATTCCTGCACCTAATATTCTGACATTTAGAGTACCCTCAGCATTATATCAGTGCAGGAAATGTCATCCTTTACCAACATTTTCATGGAATTAAATGTGATTTGTTGGGTGCCGCATTTCTACGCAGAAGAGAAAAAAGCTCATATGGAATGGTGCCAAGTTGTACCAGAAAAATGTAACAGTGAGAGAAGCAAACACGTATACAACACTTGGAGGAGAAATCACGCTGATTCTGAAACTAAAATATGGTATTTTCAAGAGTGCAGAGAAACAGAAGTGCAGAAAAGAAAATGTGTTGTCTTTCTTCACAAAAACCAACCATTTAACATCTTGTCAACCCCCCGCCCCAAAAAAAGCAGTTACTGCAGAGTTGTATGTAAATCGCTGTCTACCATCAATTATTGCAGAATGGAAAGCAAAACATCCAAGATCAAGGACCACTATCTGCTATAGTCACAGATCAGACTATCACTATCAGACACCACACATACACAGCTGTCAGAACATTTGATATCTTGCCAAATAAAATTCCAAGTGCTTTTTAACCCCGTTAATTCTCTAGATGTAACTTTTACCTTTTCCCTAAACCAAAGAGAAGCTTTGGGGTGTGCTGTCTTTCAGGAAAGTAAATTTACATTTTTTGCAGGTCAGTATCATACAGGCGTTCCGTGAGTAGGGGGTATGAAAACTAATCGGCTATGGTTGTAGATGTATACTGTTGTCGCCATTTTAACCTCTCTCTCACTTCGAAGATTTCTATGGCTATATTAACCCAATATGACTAAATATCACAAAACAAGCAGCAATTCTCTTGCTCATATAGGCCCAGAAATGTGCTGCAATTCTTCTTGAATGTTCTGCTCGAACGACATGCTGAGGGGTATATCTAGTTCCCCATGGTCTATACTGACATAGGGTCCCAGTATGCCTGAGGAAGGTCAATAGTATGCTGTGTCCATTTTAACCTTGCTTTGTGTGCCTTAGTGGCAGGAGGATGCAATGCAATACCAGCATCCTTTAATCATTGGGTATGGTTTCATATGAGCAACTCAACTGCTTTGTCCAGAAAGACAGACCTGTGTCTTAAAGGTTGTTTGGTTCTTCACATTGTCTACCAGAGCTTCATCTTGACCAAGTGTTGTTGCACGAGGCCTACCTGAACGCCTGCATGATGCTGATCTAGCCACTGTTTTACTGTTCTTCAGTTACAACCTAATTCTCTGGCGATTTGCAAGGCATTTTCACCATGAGCAGCACAACTCACAATTTCACCCTTTTGAGCTGCAGTCAGCTCCACACAACCTCATGGACGTGGCATGCTGCTTTACTGTAATGAAGCCTTAGGGAAAATGTTCAAATGCAGTGCATAAAGAACTTCCAGCAACATTTTGTGCATGCACAAGAAATATAGGATCTTTCAACAAGTGTGTCCTATCAATTTTTGAAATAGGACAGTAAAGAGTCAATTGATAAAATAAATGAGCCAAATAATATTAAAAGCCTTCACTTACATCATGATAGTAAAATATGGATGATTGTTTCGAGACTTCAAGGTCTCGTCTTTGGCACTTGGAGACGACTGAATCTCGATCCACAAATACAAAATGGTCCGTTGGATTTTAATGAAAACCTTCACACTTTATCTACTAAACTAAAAACTTTTCTTAACCTACAAATTAAAAAAAGACATGTTGCTGCTGACGTTCAATTTCCGAATTTATGTTTGAAATACAATGTAACTCCTATTTTTGTAAGAAAGATAGTTAAGGATAATACATGCAGCCAAGCACAGTAAAGGGCGGAGAAACAAGTTATTATATGTGAAAGAAACAGCCATTATAAAAAATTACATTTCTTAGATTTGCACATTTATCAATTACACCTAATTACTCCAAAGCTGCTGGGAAAGCTATTCCAAAGCTATGGATGGATTTTCAATCGTTTATGTACAGTAAACTACAAAAGGTTATGCAAAAGAAGACCATTTTACATAGCTGATATACTTAAAATTACTAATGGATTTTGATAAAACGTTAATTAAAAAGAAATGTGCTCCTATAGTGAAAGAATTACAAACATGCAATAACAACAGCTCTTAATTAAAATTCGTTAAAGAACTCGACAAAAAACTTGTGGTTTACATCAAAGCAGATAAAGGCAATAAAATTGTAATTTTAGACAAAGATGAATATCACAATAGGGTATTGAACTTGCTTAACTCTGAAGATTATAAAATAATACAGAAAAATCCTCTTAATAAATGTGAACAAAGCTCTTTCTAACAGTATGCTGACCCCAGTATCTAAGAAAAAATTTCTCAAGGTTAACAACCCTACACTACCTAAATTATACTGTCTGTCTAAAATCCACAAAGCTAATAACAGCATGAGACCTATCATTAACAATATAGGTTCTCTTAATTATTTATTAGCTAAATGGCTTGTGAAAAAATATAATTCCTGGCCAAAATTTGAGAGCTTAAGCATTAAAAATTCTTTAGATGCCACTACAAAATTGAAAACTGTTTCACTATCTGAAGATGATACCTTAGTTTCTTTCGATGTATCTTCACTCTTTACTAATGTGCCTACCGGAAAACTACCTGAGTTAATAAGAAATTGGCTTTACACTTATGATACTGAAGATGATACCTTAGTTTCTTTCAATGTATCTTCACTCTTTACTAATGTGCCTACTGGAAAACTACCTGAGTTAATAAGAAATTGGCTTTACACTTACGTTACTGAAGATGAAATAGTTACAGAAATGATCAATTTAACAGATATCTGCATAAATCAAAACTTCTTCACTTTTGATACAGAAATTTATCAACAGACACGGCTATGGGGAGTCTTCTATCACCTATATTAGCAGATTTATATATGAGTTCTTTGGAGACAAAAGTTACTAATACTTATCCACACTTATTTAAGTTTTGGATCAGATATGTGGACGATATACTAGCTATTGTTCCTAAATCACAAATTGACACAGCTTTGGATCTATTGAACAGTCAAGATATCTCTATTAAGTTTACTATGGAAACAGAAGAAAACAGTTGTTTACCCTTCTTGGATATTAAAATTTTAAGAACTGATAATCAGTTGGAATATGGTGTATATCGTAAATCTACTCACGTTGACAATTATATCAAGAATAATTTTTGTAATCCTGAACATCAATATGCTGTTTTTCACAGCTTAATTCACAGACTTGTCAACTTACCATTATCTAAATCAGAATATTGGAAAGAATTTCAACATATTCAACAAACAGCTCTTAAGAATGGCGTTGATACAAAAACAATTAATAATATGGTTAAACGTTATAAATATAAAAAACAGTTACAAGAGATCAGCACTCTTAAGAACATTAAAGAACCGCCATCAGTATTTAAGAAATGGACATATCATCCTAAATTATTCAAGAAATTTGAAAATATTTTCAAGATCCATGGAATAGATTCAGTATCAATAATTTGTTAAATAAGCCAAATGTCAATGTAAAAGATAAGAAAACCCTTTCTGGTATATACAAAATCAGATATCATCACTGTGACAAAGTTCTACATTGGAAGAACAAAACGTAACCTTTCAATCCGCCTTAAAGAACATCAAAGAAATATTCAATTAAAACAAACTGACAAATCAGCTGTGTCCCATGATTTTTGGAATACACAACATGAAATTGGTCAAGACATTGAACCATTAAAACCCATTATAATGCATCTATGTTGGATGCTTGGGAAAAAATATTCATTGTTAAAAATAATTTACAAGTTATAAATTTTGAAATTCCGCTTTTGGATGACGTCACCCACCTTCTGGTTCACCTTCAGAAGAAAACAGTTCAAGATGGAGCCCATCCTACTTCTAGTTCCACTACACTACAAGAGATGTCGATACAGCAGCCATCTGGTTCGCCTTCAGCAGTTATAAAAACTACCACCTGAAGTCCTTCCAATCATCCACATGGGTTAGATACGTTTTGTATTTGTGGATCGAGATTCAGTCGTCTCCAACTGCCAAAGATGAGACCTTGAAGTCTCGAAAAAATCGTCCATATTTTACCGCATGATGTACGTGAAGGCTTTTAATATCATTTGACTCATTTATTTTATCAAGAGTGTCCTATCTTTGAACTTAAATAAAACACGTTCTATAAATGATAGAGGTTTATTTCTTTTTTTATTTTGGAACATAATTAATGTCATTACGTGTGGAAGAGAACATCAGTTAAGTGACCGCCGCAACTACGTTGGGTTGCACGTGTACAGTTGACCTAATTTTCAATGATAGAAGTACGTAAATTAGGTCCAACTTCACAAATAACACCCGTGATGCTATTCATAAGATCATTTACTGTTTCTGGCTTGTTGACATAAACTTGAGATTTAACATAACCCCACAAGAAGTAATGCAACGGCGTTAAATCACATGACCTCGGGAGCCAGTTAGCATCACCACCTCAGGAAATGATGAAACCTCTGAACTTCTCCTTCAAAAGATCGATTGTTTTGAGAGCAGTATGACATGTGGCACCATCTTGCTGGAACCAGATGCTTCTGAGATCCATACCATCCAATTGAGGCCAAAAATAGTTCCTTATAAGAGACCAGTATCTTTCTCTATTTGATAGAGCTTCTCCATCTTCATCTTGGAAAAAATATGGACCAATGATTCTACCATACCAAAATCCACACCACACGGTAACCTTTTGGGGATGAAGTGGCCATTCTTGAATCTGCATTGGATTGTAATTGCTCCAATAGCGGCAATTTTGTTTGTTAACACAACCATCCATCCAAAAGTGGGCTTCATCGCTGAAGGTGATTTTTCGACAAAAATCTGCGTCAGCTTCCAATTGCTCCATAGCCCAGTCAGCGAATACACGGCGCAACCTATGGTCGTTGGGCTTTAGTTCTTGAGTTAACACCATTTTGTAAGCGTGAAACTTCCAAGTCCAGATGCAGAATTTGCCAAGTTGTGGTCGGCGAAAGCCCCAATTCTTATGCTCGACAAGCAATTGATTTGTTTCCGTTTTTGCGTACACTCTCACAAATGGCGCCTATGTTTTCGTTGGAGCGCTTACGTCAATTACGTACAGGCATTCTTTGATTGCTGACAGAATCACTTCTTTCAAATTTATCGATCAAACAGCGAATTGTTCTCTCGAAGGGACAATTACGCACACACAAACTTCACGCAATACACGGAAGGTTTGGCAAATAGATGATCTATTTTGATAATAAATTTTCACAATTTCTACGCTTTGCTGAATGCCGTAACGTTCCATGACTATTTGTCAATAACAACTGTAACCACATGAAAAAAATTACTGCTGTAACTCAATAACAACGGCAGGTATCACATGTTAAAGATAGGACACTCTTGTTGAAAGACCCTTTACAAGGAAAGAAAGTTGGAATAAAAAGTATGACCATATGCTGGGGTTTGAACCATGAATCCTCTGCACACTTGAAACAGCATGTGTTTTACCATGAACTACAACGGCAGATGTTAGTGCATGGGTTATATACAGCATAGATTTTGGTTCTGTTAAAATCATCATTCCACATGTTTTCCGTTTTCTTGCATATTTTCCAATGCCATGTAGTTAATAGTTCAGCTGCAAAAGAATTGCAACTTGTTTTGTGATATTTAGTCCATATTTCATCATGCTGGATTAACATAGCAATAGAAATCTTCAAAGTGAGTGACAGGTTAAAATGGCAACCATGACGGTATACATCTACAACCACAGCCAATTTAGTTTTGATATCCCCACTCAAAGAATGCCTGAATGATACTGACATCCGAGAAGTGTACATTTACTTTCTTGAAAGATAGTACATGTAGACACTGTGACTGACATTCCAAAAGAAGCTTGGTTAGATACTTTTCAAAGTGATGTAAAAAAATCAAGATGTGAAAATGTATGTATTTAATGGGGCGTAATTGCAAAAGTTAATGTTAGTGTCTGCTGCTAAAAACTTCAGAGTGAGCCTCACAGAATCTGCCTTATAGGTATAATGTTGAACTTGCAGCATTGGAAAAGATAAAAAGTTTATTATAGAATGAGTATGTTATGTGATGCAAAAGTTTATAGGATCAGGATTCATTTGTAAATATTCTTAACCATGAAGTGAAGGTTTCAGCTTTAGAAATTGAATGCTGTTGACCAGGTATTATTATGTGCTTCCTTTTATCAACCTTAACATAAAACTTGTGTGTGCGCGCGCGTGCGTGCATGTCCTCTCATGTTTTTGTAGTTCCTAATCTCATCTAATACTGGTTCTCATTCCTTTATGAAGTTTTTGTTCATGTTATCAACATCTTGTTACCTGTTTTGCATCTTCAAAGTAGGAAATAATGAAAAATATTTTTCAAAACATGGGAAGACAGGAGCAAATATTGTGCTGGGCTGTTTCAGTATTTTTTCTTGCACAATCTGCAAGCTCCTGAAACCTCCCATCATGGTAAGATGCTTTTTCACAAGAACATGTCCTTGAGAAATGCAATAATTGTTCTCAGCTGAAGGCTGTTTCATTTAAGTAAGCTTACATGGTTTTCTAATAAATAATTTACCTTGTTTGCTCCCTGGAGTTTTAAGCCAGGTTTTATGATGTTCTGTTTAATCATAATTTTTACACTGTAATAATAAAAGTAAGGGTACCCAAAAAAAGAGGAAAAGGCTAATGACCTTTCATTATGAATCACTTTGTTTAAAAAATAGTATAGAAACAGAATACTTTGCATAAATTGGCTCCAAATAAAATATGCCTTAATTGATTGCTTTGTTTTTTTATTTCAGAAAGCTCTTTGATCAGATGTCGCAGCTCATCAGCCATAAATTATTTTGAAGCACTTAGGCCTATTTTGTGAAATATTTTAGTTGAATGTATTATAGTTATTTGTACATATTTTTCTTGAAGTGCTAATCACTGCCATAATTGTACCATGTATGCTATAGCTAAAAGAAAATTGGAAAGTAAATCATTGTAATTTTTATGTTTTTTTACTGTAAGGTTAACATATTTAAAGTTTACTCCATGTGCTATCTTCCTTTATTTTACAATAAAGTTTACTTGAACCAACAGGAAATTGTAGAGCTTTCAAGTGCAACAAATCGATGCTTAGGGAAAGAGTACATAATGTAACAAATATGTATTGAAAACTAATATTTTGTAGAGCATTGTTTAATGTTAACTTAGAGAAATAAAGGTAAAGAGTTTATATCACTATTTTTAGGAATAAGGTATAGCTTTTCTAAGATTTTCAGTAAGTATTTAAAGCATGTTTACTGAATCTGAATTAACATTTAACATATTCCATTTATAATGCTATGTTGCATTGCTTTTCATCATATGAAATACTATACTACTCATCCATGAAATGCTTTGTTCTTTAACCCTCCTTTAGGTTGTGGCAGTAATTTGTATCACAATAATGTAAATGCCAGAGTGATTGTAGTGTAAATAAGCATTATTGTATGACATTGATTTGAGATGTTTGTTAATTATATGCATTGTTAGGAAATAAGTTTACACGACCTCACTGAAACTGACAATAGGAGCGGATAACAATGTGTGAGGGGGTGAGTTGAATATTAATTAGAAGAGACAAACAAATGACGTCAGATTGGCGCACTTTTCTTAGAAATAGCGGGAATATTTTCCCTAGAGCATATGTTTTCGTAATTTTTGATTGGATATAAAAATAGACGCTAATGTTGGCGCGTTTTATTAACCAATAGCAGCTCGGTTATAATCTTTAGGCATATCGGGGTGTGGGAATATAAAAAGCTAAAGTCAGAGGCAGATTTCGTCAGTCCAACAGAAGCATTCGCGTGTAATACGTCGATCAGTTCAACCTAAGTATTCGTGAGTTATACGTTGCGTAGTTCAACGGAAGCATACATAAAGTACACGTTACGCAATTCTACAGAATCTCTCGCGTTTTAAAGTTTGTTATAAATGTGAAACACGCGAATTAATAATGTGCAGTAAATAAGTGATTATAGTGATATTAGAAAATATAACAGTTTGTCTGGCGTGTATCAAGAGTCAATATGTGAACTTAATTAATTGTGACGGTAATAAAAGTGTAAAAACAAATTCTTTTATCAGTGTTATCTGTGAGTAACAAATCCTTTCCGTTTACACACCCTGTTCAAGAGATTTGCTTGACCGAGAAATAATAGCTAGCCGGAGGACAATGAACCCAACATTCAAAGTAGTAATACAATAACAGGCGCCCAGCAAAAGATAACACGAAGTGACCGCGACAAATTGGCTTCCATACGTGGTGCAGATAAACATGAAGCATCTTCCAACTACCAACAAATATCTACTTCAAGGTGCGCAGGCATTCATAATGCCATTACTTGTGCTGTGCCTGTTAGATACATGCTACGCTTTTAGCGTTTTAGGTCATGCTGGTTTGTCCTTTTTTAATTCAACACTTATTTTTTATTGCTATATGACATACAAAACTAATTATATTATACATTACATTTTAAATTCAAAATGAAAAGCTAACTTATCCAATGCAGAAGTATAAAATAGCTATAATTAAAGAACTTGTGTTAATGATTCAGTTATTCAGAATGCATTGTAGTTTCTTCATTGTTGTCCCCCGACAGTCATTTTTCGCAACTTATTTTTGCATACCTGTTTAAACATAAATGAGTTTCACATTTTGTACATGCATACTTGCTAAGGCAACCCCTTTTTATCTCCTTGTAGCTGGCTGGTATCTTTTCCTTTTCCTATTACCTGGTTCAGGCGGCGCCGTGGCCGAGTGGTTAGACCGCTCGACTCTCACTGAGGCGGCCCAGGTTCAATCCCAGGGACCCGCATGTGGTGGACAAAGCGGCATCTGGGCAGGTTTTCTAGGGGTTCTGTGGTTTCCCCCGCCATTCATTCCACCAACTGCTCCATCATCACCTTTCCTTTCATCCATTTCACCATCATTTCATTTCATCTACTTACTTCCTCCCTCCCCATACCAGGCATCAGGCTGATCCCCCCATCCTGGATGTTCTGTCTGATCCATGAGTGTCTGCTCCTCGAGGGGCCTCTGACCCGAGGCACCTGCCTGTAAGTCCTGGGGGTGTAAGTCCTACATATGTGGAGGTTAAACAGATAATGAATGAATGAATATTACCTGGTTCCAAAGTAACTTTAGCATCATCTTGCTGTGTTCTTGGGGGGTTGTATTTTGCCAACTTTGACTTCATTTCATCTTATAGACTGGTAATTAGTCCTCTTCTGTGTAGCTGATCCTCCAGTAAAGTTAGAGCCAAAGCTTTAAGGCACTGACACCTATCAAGAGTATTTATTTTTGTTGCCCAAGAAAATTATTCTTGAGTTGATGCCTGCAACGTTTAGGATATGGTAGAAAATTACCATAGGCCATCTCCTTGTAGACCTAGCTACACTGTAAGTTGTGCACAGCTTATCTACCACATCAATTCCAAATTTGATATCATTTTAGTGAACAATAATTTCAGGTTTTATCTGTATTCCTTCCGATATTTGTGTTGATGAAACATGCATACTTGAAAGGAAGACTACTGTTTTACCTTTTGGGGGGACATAGGAAACAAGAGTTTCATTTTTGATGTAAACAAATGTGCTATACTGCTGTTGGCCCTTTGGGGAAATAAAATTTGAGGCCAGTTCCCTTTTGTTCTTTCGAACTGTGCCTACAAATGACAACTTCCTTTTCAGTAGTTCTCTTACTAATTTCAAACTAGTGAAGCAATTATCTGCCATGATATTCCTTCCAGTTCCATATATTGGCTCAGCAAGTCTCAATACAACTGGTTGGCAGAATTATTATTCCAAAAGGGACCTTCTGGCTCTTGTTCACAATATATCTCCATGTTATAGGTGTAGTACAACTTAGCGTCACACAAACAAGCTTTTTATTCCATATTTAGATGGTTTCAATCATAGCCGTCTCCAGGAAGGCCATGTCCAAGGAAAAGTGGCAATGCAGCAGGCAAGGCCTTGTCATGCCAAGGAAGTGCCCTGTGTTTAAGTGAGAGAGATTGTTGCAAATGTGCGGAAATGTTAGTGTTTGTACTGAATGAATAAAGAAATAAATGGAGATGCCTGAAAAGAGTGTTGTGATTGTCTGTAAAAGTAATTATGCAAGTTCTATCAAATGGAAGGTTATATTCAATGATTTCGAATTCCTAAAGATTCATTCCACCAAAATCAGTGGATTTGCGCCATACAAAGATCCGATTGGACACTATCCGACAGGTCACTGGTATGCATTCAACATTTTCTCATGAGTGATATAAGACTTGTGAAAAAATACAAGGACAAAGAAGGTAACTGGCACAAATATCTTCGAGATCACCCTGTAATATTAGAAGATGTGGTCCCAAAAATGTTCCCCAATTTGCCATCATATTCATAGTAAACCCATGTGCTCCAAAAAAAAAAAAAAAAAAAAACCTATAGATCAAAGAAGAGAAGAGGCTGCCAAAAGACAGAAATTGCAAGAAGAAGAGAAAGTGAAAACATAAGTAACTTCAGTGTTTTTTATGAAAAAGTGAGCAGCAGGTTGAAAAGTCCAGATTGGTGTGTTTTTAAAAATGAAAATTGTGTCATATACCAAATTGACTCAGTATACCTAAAATGAGCTGCAGTGTAAAAGTAAAGTAGGATATGTGGGTTGAAACTCGCATAAATTGGTGTGCAATTCCTAACAGCATGATATTGTGTAATAATATCCCAGTATTAAGGAATGGTGCTCTCGCACAGTGTCACAGTTATTTTCTCTCTGCGAATTCTATGAAAACAGGTATGTACCTAATGACAAAAACGTGCTTATATTCCAAATTTCAGAAGGCTTGAAAACACTGAAAAGATTTGTTAAAGATGATGCAGAAGACAGTGTTGTAAAGAAGTTTACTATTTTGGAAGATCAGTTTCCTCTTCTGTTTATGAGAACTCCAAGGTATACTGTGTCAGCCATTTTAAATGCATTTGTGATTTATCTGCAAAATGCCATAACACTACTTAATGATATTTTGTCATTACCTCATCCCACATTTTTTTACAAAAACCATCATAATCTTTTGCCATGTCTCCGACATTAAATAGTGAGAACATTAACCTCCTAATGCATGTAATGAAGAAAGTGACAGATTTAGAAAAGTTTGTAATCTTACAAATTGATGAAATGCATGTAAAACAGAGCATGGATTATAAGAATAGTCAACTATATGGCATTGCTTTCAATAATGCAGAACAGTTAGCCAAAACGATTGTTACTTTTTTAATCAGTTCTGCATGTGAACTGAGTCAAAGTACTATTTTATAATGAAAGGCAGCCCTTTTAGAATGTACGTTCTGTATCATACTGTACATATTTTCAAGATTGTATGTACTGACTGGGTAAACGTAATGTTGGAAAAACATTTTGTATTCCCTTCTGGAGCAATTTACAAAGCCCTTATAACTTGGCTAATCACAATAATGAAAGTGATGCTGTTGTTGAAGCCAGATTTTCCTATTTATGAGAGTTAAACAAAAGTGAATTAAATTCATTTGTTAAATCTGCCGCTAATGTTAACCAGAAAACTCTGTACCCTAATACTTTCAAAAGCCAGAAGATTACTTTAGTTGTAAATATATTTAATGAAACAATTGATGCATTAAAGAAGCATGGCCATGCAACTACAGCTTGATTTTTAAATATAATTTTGATCTGATGGTCCATTGTAAATATAAAGAGCCCTGTGACCCATGTGTTTAGAAATAATAATTTGATGGAGGCATTTAAAGACATCAAATATTGGTGCTTGTACTTTTTTGGAAATTGTGCTAATTGGTTGAAGAAGTGAAAAGAGCTTATGCTGATAAAAATCACAGTAGTGGGTGTATAACAAATGACACATATACTCTCATTCAACCTTCTGCATGCTGAGAGAAATTGTTATATATGCTCTTACTATGATTAAAATCGAATATGTGTTAATTGGGAAGTTTCAAACAGACAATATTGCTGCACCCTTAATTCAGAGGGGTTGAGGACATGGCTTTCGGAAGCGTAGCTGGATTTAGGTTTCGGTGAGCACTCGTGTCATCAAGACACAACTCATAAAAATGTATAACTTTAACAAGAGTAAATGAAAATAGGGAACGCAATATAGGGCAAGCAAGCCAACCTGGCGCTGAGATTACAAATACTTAGTGGCAGATTACCTTACTGAGCAGAAAGCCAAATGCCATCCTGGGTGTGGGTGATGTCCTAGGTGGGCCATTCTATGGGTAGGTCCTCCAGCATATCCTTGGTGATGCTTTTATCAAGACCGCCCTGCCCATTGATTTATCGAGGGCATTTTATACTACAGGTACTCGCCTCCACACAAGACATGACCAAATATGGAGAGATGGCTTTTGCTCTCTTAGTTTGCATCAACTACCCACATGAAACCAAAGGAAATCACTGGTGCTGAATGACACAGCTCTATACATCCTGTTAAACCATGTGAAGTAATAACTTTAGAAAATTATATAAGTTAAACGTTACATCTGCCCGGGGTACCAAAAGAAAACACTTCCACCTGTGTGTTGATAAGAAAGAAACAAAAGAATGGTACAAGATCACAAAAATAAATGAACACAAGGCTAAACACAAATAAAAATGACAATAATAGTATCAGTAAGCCAAAGAATAGGTCACAAGGAAAACAATTGGGTACAATGAGTGCTGGAGTACGTGTGTACATGTGCATCCGGCGTCGAACTGTGGACCATAAAATGGAATAATCACTCGTGTAATTCTTGAAGTGTTTTGAACAAGTGGCACATGCTGTATATAGTTCCTTAAAATCTGCTATGGAATACTAGTTGGCTTACCATTGTAAGCCGTCGTGGTTAGCGATTTGACCCAAGCCATATGCTGGAGTCTGTTTGCAAAGAAATAATAAGTCTGACTGCAGAGTAGAGTATAGCAGTCCAGGAAACTTCATTTCACTTGTAACAAAGTCTTTGGTTCACTGCTTGGGAGGATCAGGACACAGCAATAGTCTTGACCATCACAACAGGTATAAATCCATGTAGTGAGTGTGACATAATGTCATCACCAAGGATAACCACAAAACAGGTAAGTCCATATGCAGATTTGTTAAGTTCAAGAATACTGTGGCTTATTATTTTTGTAAGCCATCCAAAGCACTTGAACACAATAGTTCACACACAGCACTAATATTAGAAGGTATCGCCACATGCAAAACAAAAGAACACCCGTGGACCCTTGATTCGAAGGGAATACAATATACACTTATCAAAATAAGTAAAATAAAGTGATCTGTACCAATATAGAAAAAGGTACCAAAAAATTATTACAAATGTAAGAAAAAACTTGCTTGCAAATGATTACAATCTGAACATGCTATAGGAGTATATCATTAAATATGAAGAAAATAGATGTTAAACAAATACAATATTAAATAAAGTATTATCCAGGCTTTTGGGCCATGGCCTACTGGGCTCCTTCCCCCGACATTTCGTCTGCGATTATGACAGACATCTTCAGTGGCAGTGGCGAGGTCGAAGTTTTGACAGCAACTGTGCTTGATGCTTCTTTTTTTTCGAGTGGAGGAGAAAATTATTTAATCACTAACCCCAGCCTCGATGGGAGTCGAGACTGAGAGTATGGGACTCGTGAAACCTGACTGCAACACTAGTGGATGTGGCGAGGATTTAGAAGAGAATGGAAATGGTAAATGTGTAGGAGAGGAAGGTTGAAGTTGAACTTACTTGCTGTTTGCACGTTGTCACTGAATTGTCTGATTCAGGTATTCTTCGGAGTACTTTGTGCTGCTTGGAGGCCTTCGGCGATTACTGAAGGTCTCCGGTTTGGGTGGCTGCTGGAAGTGGACCGAGTTGGTACTGTTGTGCTTCCAGAGTTCTGAGAGTCAGTCTATGGAGTCGAGGTGTTGCTGTGTTGTGTTAGAAGCTGTACATGAGTTCCTGATGGTGTTGATCCTGGATGAGATGGTGTCAAACTGCCCAGCTAGAAAAATTTGCTGAGCAGCTGACGCGGCTTGAAGGTCCCTGGTCCTTTAGGGCTGTCAGCGTCGTTGTCATGTTCAGGAGCTCCGCGTGGAGATCCTGAATGGCGTCGCATAGGCCCTGGACTTCCTCGATGATCGACATTGGTGATGGTGCTGGTGTCTGCGGATGTGGAGTGGTCGTTGGCTCTGATGCTGGTGCTGGCGGCTTCAGCGGTACATTCCTACGGGGATGCAGGGGGCAGAGCGCTTGGCTGGTGTAGAGAGTCAACCTTCCACAGGTTGCGCAGTAGCGGCGGCGTAGGTCCGAAGATCCTGGTGGCCTTCATTGCTGAAGGTACAGGCTGCATCTGCGTTGGCTGGGAAGCTCCCAGAATCGGCGGCGTGGATGCCGGTGAAGGTGGCGGCAACTGCGGCTGCGGTGGATGGCAGCGAAGCAGCAGTCGAGGTGTAGGTTGCCCAGGGCTGCGGCGGTTGGACGGATGAAGGGGGAGAAGAGGAGGTTTTTGCCTTAGCAGGCTCGGCCACTCTACTTATTTCTTCGCCATCTCGGAGCTGAGTGTGTTATGCACTCTGGACTGTGGTATTTATACCAGCGGCTGGCGGGGAAATCTGCGGTGATTGAATGTTTCTGTATTTCAATGGCTTTGCGATATAAGCGTGAATGGTAATGAGAGGTTGATGCCAGGATATCTGTGTTTTCATACTGGATGATATGTTCTCCTTCGAGTATGGCATGTTCTGCAATTGCCAATTTTTCTGTTTGACCCAAATGACTATCTTCTATGTTCGTTAATGCGAGATTTTATGCTTCGTTGTGTGGTTCCAATTTATACTTTACCGCATAAACACGGTATTCGTATACTCCCGCTGTGTACAGTGGATCTCTAGAATCTTTGGCTGAATGGAGTGCATTGCAGATCTGTTTAGTGGGCTTGAAAACGGTGTCGATGTTGTGACATCTCAGTAATTTGCCGATGCGGTCAGTGACTGATTTAATGTACGGGAGGAAAGCGTTGACCTTTCTATCGCTTGCAGCTGTTTGTGTATTGACGGAACTTCTCTTAGGGTGTAAAGCTCTTCTGATTTCACGCTTTGAGTAGCCATTCTCTTGGAGTGCTGAAATTCTTGGTGTAGGTATTGCGGTTCACAAATGCGTGTAGCTAGTCTACTAGGGTTTTAATCATGGGGCGCTTTTGTCTCGGATGGTGGTTGGAATTCTTGTGAAGAATGCGGTCAGTATGAGTTAGTTTCCGGTATACTTTGTGACCTAGTGTGCCATCCTTCCTATTCACTATGACTTCAAAAAATGACAATTTACCATCCTGTTCTTTATCCATGGTGAACTGAATGTGATGATTGATGCTGTTCAGGTGGTTGAGAAATTCTTCCAGGGCTGGTTCTCCGTGGTTCCAAATGACGAACGTTTCGTCCACATATCGCCACCAGCACGAAGGTTTGTGTGGTGCTGAATTCAGTGCTGTAGTCTCGAATAATTTCATATAGAAATTAGCAATAACAGGGCTGAGGACTTCCCATTGCAACACCGTCTGTCTGTTCTTATAATTCCATTGGAACTAGGTAGTAGTCAGAACATGGTGGAAGAGGGTCGCAATGTCATTTGGAAAAATCTGTTTAAGCTGCGTTATAGTTTCACTGACTGGAACCATAGTAAACAATGATGAGTATGTCGTGTTGTAGGCTGATGGTCTTGAGTTTTTGCATGAAGTGGGAGGTTTCTGTGTGTCCGATTACCCATGTGAGGTTGCAGCATATTTGGCAACCGTGTATGTTGATTGATGAGCCAATAGCACTGACAGCCTTAGAGGCATGCCAGGTTTGTGAGTCTTCGGAAGTCCATAAAGTCTGGGCGGTAAAACTTCACTCCTCTTCAGGCTCAGTTGATCACTGGATGGCAACTTAATGAGTTGGTTGGTTTTCCGAAGAATACGAGCTGTTGGGTCTCTGGAAAGCTTTCTGTAGCTGGCCGGGTCT
This sequence comes from Deroplatys truncata, assembly GCA_030765065.1. Taxonomy (NCBI): domain Eukaryota; kingdom Metazoa; phylum Arthropoda; class Insecta; order Mantodea; family Mantidae; genus Deroplatys; species Deroplatys truncata. Next base: position 1,561,201 of record CM060976.1, read on the forward strand.
AAGAGCTCAGTCACACTTGTTCAGCGGCATTTCCTTTGTCTGCTGCGAGTACAATGATGTCCTTGTTTGCATCCAGATTTCTAAGAGCTTTTAAGTCTTGAAAACTGAGGTTTCTCTTGGGTGGCTTAGCTCGAGAATTCTGGATGATTCAAGACGTATTTCTTCAGCTGTTTTCAATGGTAGTTCTCCTATGCCAGCTTAAATGCTGGATATGATCTTTTCTATAGGTAGGACATGAGGTGTGATTACGTAGTTTTCACCTTTGAAGAGGATGGGTGTTTCCGAGAGTGATAGTTGGTCTGAAAAGTTGACTACCGTGCGGGTAATGTGTGTGGATGTTGGACTTCACCGTTATTTGAGGTGTGCCGATGCTGTGTTTCCGCACTGGTTTCTAGGCAGCACGTATATTTCCTTTTGTAGTTCTGTTGTTGGCAGCCATCGAAGCAAATGTGATACTATCCGCGTGATCCCAGTGTTCTGTTTTCAATTTGTAGCGCAGATAAAGATGTACAGAAAGAAGTTCCTTGTAGGCTAGTTCTCGGCGGGTTTGATGGATGCGTTCTCGATGAAGGGCTCGTTCGGTTCGATTGTAAGCTGCAGCTGTATGCAGAACGCGTTTCTGTTGTACGCAATGAGGAATTATGCCGGTATCACGGCAACATAGCAAAAAGCAAAGTAATTGTGATTTCTTCTTCCGTAGCACCTCTAGGCGAATCCGTCGATGTGTTTCCTCCCCATAGAGGCGGTTCATGTTGATAAATACAATATTGTTGCATACACGAAAACAATATGATTACAATACTATGAACTATCAACATTATTTATGCTTGATTAAATGCATCATTAATGTTATTTGAAAAGTGTACAGGTACTCATAAATTCACAGACTCAAAATTCTCACAAACTATAGCGTACTTATTGGCTGAACTCCGTTAAAACTCAGTGATTTAAAAAGAAAAAAACTTATCAGTTCATCAATAATCGACTAAATTCAACCACAATGTGTTATCAAACAACTCAGTATAGGTATAAACTTTCTGTGCTTTTGGGTTTCTGCATTATTGTTTTCTAAAGGGTAGGTATAGGTGAGATCAGAGTTGTAGGTTAAGAACTCTAAGGTTAACAGTGACATTTCCAAGTGGAAAAAGAAGATTATAAACACTTTGCACAATTTTTGTACCCAAAATGCACTTGACTTGAGAATTTATGTATCTATTTCTGAGACTTGGCAGATAGATTTTAATATTCAATGACAAAGTAAACATTCCTGTGGGCCAGATTTAAAAACAACATTCTACCATAATTATGCACCACAGATACACGCTTTTGGTTTCACCACATTTATAAAGTATGAATATCTCTTCCTCTTTTCAGGTTAATTATGATATATGGTAGAAATATGTCCCATAGAAAAATTCAAAGGTTCTGAATAAGAATTTAGACAAATCCTCTCATAGACAAATAAAATTATTTCAAAGAGGTAAAATTGGAATAATAATTTTTTGATTTTCATCTAACATAAGCGTTCCTACATATCCCAAATTTTAGTATCGATTTTGTTTTCTTCTTTCTCCAGATGCAACCGTTATAATGCATTATCTGTCGTCATACACTTCCACCTACTTCCTTCCGTGAATGAGCATATGTCTACTTTGAGCACTATGTATTAATGTTAGTCATAATTCTTACTTTATTACGTATAGTAAGTAGAAGTATTGTATTCCACCCAAAAATTCGATACCGAGATTTCACCGGAAGAGAACCCCTGAATCTAAAAAAAAACATTTTTGGAAACGTCCATGTGTGTGTCTGAACAGCATAACGCAGAAACGAACAGTCGGATAAACACCAAACTTGGTATTTAGGTTCAGTATTTTCCAGAGATGCGACACGAAGGTTTTCAAGAAAATCCCCCCACCCCAGACTACCCTTTACATGGAACATTTTTCGAAAATTTTAATTTTCTCAAAAATGGCTCTTAACGATTTTGATTAAAATATCACATGTTCAAGATATTTTCATGACAAATGAAATGTATATCTCGAATTTTCTGGGAATGTCTCCAAAAGTATTCTTCATTGTGAACGACTTTTGCATAATTGGTAAACCATAAAAGATTCCCTTAAATTTTTCAATACTTATTTTCTCAAATGGGAATTCGTTATTCATTTTTTTTGTTTTGTATATGCAAAGAGAATGGTGCTGCACATAGCAACCAGCTATTAAGAGATGTGTATATGCTTAAAGGCCACGGCTTCCTTCGGAAGGGAAGTAAAGCCGGTGGTCCCGTGTCGTAGATTTACGGCACGTAAAAGAACCTCAAGCCTGATAAAGAGGCCTCTGAGCAAAATTACAGGTGTTTCACGCCCAATATAGAATGGGACGCTAAGAACCATAGTAGTTAAAGAGCGTCCATAAATAAAACTCAATTTTTGTTTTTAAAGGCCACTACAAATACAAAACAAGGGGAACAGTACGCCTTAAGCGATAGTCAAATATGTTTAGAACTGGTCGTTATGTGTAAAATGTAATTCTCTTTGCATGTCAAAAGATCGTTTCTGCAAATGTTTATCTCGATTAATATGAAATAGATGGAGAGTAAGAGTTTGTACAAGAGTAGAGAAAGTCATGTGAGTGTAACACATTAGATTTTTTTAACACTAATTGTTAAATCGATATCACTAACTCCCCCTGGATAAAATAGATCCGGGATGCTCCAAGTCGTCTTCTGCGGCGTAGCGGTCACCATGCTAGTCTCTGGTTCAAACCCGTGGAGGGCGATAGGTTTTTTCGGGCGTAAAAATCCTTAGCATGGCTTCCTTCGGAAGGGAAGTAAAGCCGGTGGTCCCGTGTCGTAGATTTACAGCACGTAAAAGAACCTCAGGCTTGATAAAGAGGCCTCTGAGCAAAATTAACTATCTTTCACACCCAATATAGAATGGGACGCTAAGAACCATAGCAGTTAAAGACCATCCATAAATAAAACTAAATTTTAATTTAGCGTGCTCCAAGAAAGTTCGTCATAAGGGTACACATAATATTTAATATTAACCTCAAAGAATGCAATCCTTTCTGTTTACTACAAAACTGTTAAAACAATAGCAAAACACTTCATTGTTTACTACAGACAATGCGCACTCTTACTGCACTTGCTCAAAATATTCCTCCATATTGTAAGTTATCTCTAAGGGGCCATCAGGCGTACCCTAAGAGAAACAAACATTTGCCAAAAACATCATACATACTACAAAAAATCAACGTCATAGCGCATCCACAGGAGTATCAGGTTAACCTATAAAGCTATGTGTATCAAAACAACACTAGAACTTTACAGTCTCCCACACCTCTTGCTAGTGTGAATAATAAAATATCTAAAAAATTAATCTAGGGAAGCGCTTCCGTAACTTACACTAAACTACGGAATAAACATTACCAAAATACTTTATATCCTAAGGGACTGGAGTTAGGGAACCACTGTTCCAACAAAAATAACGTGCGTCTCCCACATCTGTAACAAACATACTCAAACATTGACTTTAGAGACTCAAACATATGCTTAATGATCTATCGTTGATGCCGAGTGAATAGTAAAATGTCATCCAGGTCCATATGCATCATGAAGTTTTAACTGCATTAACATTTATCAGGCAGTGATACTGGAAAGTCATGAAAGTACCATGTGCAACTCCTGAGTAAGCATGAGCAACTGTAGCTCAAAATACACAATCTGTGAACAGAACTAAAAAGTAAATGAGAGGATGTCCCTAAACAGAATAAAATAATACTAAGGGTGGGACAGAAAAGAAAATACATTATTTACATAATATCTTAAGTCAGACAATGAAATTCTATTACAGTACCGTAACATTACTACAAAATTCTTTTGAAGCTCAAATTGTTTCATTCACGTATCTTGTAACAGGCAATTGCCTCATCAGGTAAAACAAGGGGTCAGGTATTGTAAGGTATTCAAAAACAAGTTTAAAATAAATTGACAAACAATGTGCATATTCATGAAGTAATAATGCACCTAATTAAGTAAAGCAGTGGGAAAAACTGTAAGCAGAAGGAGTAACAAACTTGAGTGTCTGGCGGTACTTAGCTCTACGCATTGCCTGTACATGAGGTGAACCACTGAATAACCTAAACAAGATAAGCATAAGTCTGTACCATTATGCAGCTTTCTTATATGTCTGAAGAAACAATTCCAGGAGGAATCCTGATTTAAAATATTCTGCTAACCAATCTAAACTATAATAAAGAAAGAACATTACTTCTGTTTCTTCAGTGCTTAGCAGAGAGAGAAAACAAATGGGTTGTGCATTAGTTGTAAACATTATTGCTGATTCATCAGAATAAGAGGACCATCACAAACCACTTAATATCACCATAGATAACTTAACGCGCAATAATAATCGTTAACTTCAGAATCACGTTAAAGTGAATATGTTTAACTGCTTGCATAGTCATAATGATAACTGCAATAACTCAGATGGTGGTGTTATTTATACACCGTTTTCACATAACACATTTTAGCATGGTGTGATTCAAAAAAGTGGGCAGGGTCTGAAACGGCAACTCTAGGCCCAGCCCGAGAACTGTAATTATAGATAATTTATTAATTAATTTTTATTGATGTTAAATCATACTATGTACATATCTTTTTCTTATACTGCTTGTATAGTTTAAGACGGGTGATTTAACGTTATGTATGTATCTAGGTTACTAATATTAGTAGAGTTATAAATGGTTTAATGTAAGTAATTTAAGCGCTATGTTAAAATACTGTCCACGACGAAATGTTTTAGTTACAGGAATAGTGCCTTCGAAGGCAGAAAATCTAGTTTATGACGTCTCTCCGGTCGCAGGGCCATTATTCCTACAGCGAGGGTGTAGCGCTTTTGTCCCCTTTATTTGATAATTCGCCGTGACCAAGTGAGAGAGACAGATAGCTTAACGGTAAATTTAGGAAAAGCCGCGATTTATATTAAACTTGGACCAATGAGATCCCTGGAAGTTTATACGAAATAGTGAGACGCGTCGAGTGGCGCTAAAAAATGGACCAATGGGAAAGGAAGCAGCCCCAGAAGCCTGCGACTATAAATGGATCTGTTTGGAGCAAATTCGAGGCATTTCATTTCAGTTTGGCATTTTGTCATGTGTGGTCAGGGAGAGATGCTGCAGGATGTGAGATATCGCGCCAAAAAGGGAATAAAGACAGTTTTAGAAACACACCTAAGAACCGCTACTCGTAAAGAGATAATAAGCATATTTAAACTTCGTGTCATATCCGCGCCGCGTTTTAACAGCGGTGGACAGTATTTTAACGGCAGTGTCATCTTTTCATAGCCAAAGCACGTCTATGTCTTCTTATATCACCACCCGAGATCGACGCTTCCTTTACCAAGGATAAGTCCATGTTCCCATATAGTTTAAAGAAAATTACTGCAGCTAGCCGAGGATAAAATTGCAGAGAACCAGCACACTGCGAACTTCTGGAACCAACATGGGAGATGCATCAAGGTAAGCCTACGAGCAACGGGCAGGAGGAGGTGACTGCCGCAAACTGGCGCCATAACGTAGAGCACGAAGGGAAGACCAACTCAAACGGAGGACTAGGAAACAACGAATAGAGGGAGAATCTTCAGAGGAAAGGGGCACAGCAGAACAAAATTACAACGCGAACTTCTAGTGTACCTACGTGGGACAACAAAACAGCTGAGAACATCGCTTCTAGAAATTCACCAGGATTCGAACCCAGGACGAATCAGTTAACATAGGAGAACGTACAGGTTAGAACATTTATACAAAAACAAACAAAAAGGCATGCAGAGTAGTGACTCAGTTTTGTGAACACATGTTGTTGAGAGGGGGTAAAGTCATTACTAGGGAGGTAGAACTTGCTAACGGAACCATGAGTAGGTCAAGGGAAGATTTGGAAGAACTGAATGGGGAGGCCATTGTCAGCATAACACCAGATGGAAGAAATAGGGGGGAAGCAAAGGTAGAAGTTAGGCTGGAAGGGCGACCACCGTTTGAGCAGGCCATTGACCCAGATCAGAACCAGCTGATGATATTCCTTCAACATTTGAGCGCAAAGATAGACGAGCGGGGTAAGAACTTAAGTGAACAAAAGAAAAACTTAGAAAGAATCTTAGATGAGCAGAGTAAGAACTTAGAAAGCATATTAAATGAGCGGAGTAAAAACTTAGAAAGAATCTTAGATGAGCAGAGTAAGAACTTAGAAAGCAAATTAAATGAGCAGAGTAAGGACTTAGAAAGAAAACTGGGTGAACAGAATAAGAATTTAGAAGGGAAATTAAGTGAGCTAAGTAAGGACTTACAAAGAAAACTGAGTGAACAGAATAAGAATTTCAAATGAAAATTAAATGAGCAGAGTAAGGACTTAGAAAGAATCGTAAGTGAACAAGATAAGAATTTAGAAGGGAAATTAAATGAGCAGAGTAGTGACTTAGAAAGAATCGTAAGTAAGCAGAGTAAGGACTTAGAAAGTAAAACTGAGTAAACAATAAGAATTTAGAAGGTAAATTAAATGAGCGGAGTAAGGACTTAGAAAGAAAACTGAGTGAACAGAATAAGAATTTCGAAGGGAAATTAAATGAGCAGAGTAAGGACTTAGAAAGAATCGTAAGTGAACAAGATAAGAATTTAGAAGGAAAATTAAATGAGCAGAGTAAGGACTTAGAAAGAAACTTAAGTGAACAAAATAAGAATTTAGAGGAGAAATTAGTTGAGCTGATGAGGGGGAAGTTAATGGAAACACTTGAAGGGAAATTACCACAGACACTAGAAACTAAAGATCCGAAAACCCTATCGGAAGAAGAGATATTTAAGACAGCTTTTGAAAGAATGTCAAAGAAGGGGCAGATAAGGAAAGAAAAGTTTAAACAAAAGAAGCGAAAATACTGGTTGATTGAACTGGGAGGCTTAGTATTGGTACGGGACAAAAAAAAGTCTAGCATTCTGAACAAAAGGTATCATAGAATGGAAAATTTATTTAAAGATCCATACCGGGTGATTAACATTTTTGGCTCGGATACATTTGAGTTACAAGAAATAAAGAATTCCAAAATCGTAGGGAGATATCATAAACAGTTGCTAATCCGTACAAATGTTTAGAGAATGAGAAGGGTGAAGAATGTAATGAAAATAATCAGGTTAGTTTTACTCGAAATGAGGTAGCAACCCTATGAACAAGTAGTAAAGGTAATACACCCGATAAATAAGGATGTAAGGAAATAACTAAATACATAATTATTATTATGTACCAGTATGTATGTAAATAGATTTAATTTTTAGAACTTAATTTGGGTATTAGCGTATTTTTCTGCACTACAAGTTATTCGTGTGCGTGAAGTGTATTGTGCGTCAGAATGCCTCTCGGAAAACCTGTTTTTAAAAGGAGAGGAGGATCAACCATAACAAAGTGTAAGAGTGAATGACCCAAGTGTAAACACCACTGGTTTGTCAGAACCCTTGTGAAGGAACAGGTATAGCGAAGGGTCTCTGTAAACGAAACAAACCAACAAAGATGTATACTCAGAGGAAGTATTCTGGAAAAGAAAATTATATCAAGTGCTGAAAATTTTATTCTTTTCCAGAACAGGGCAATTTGAAACGGCAACTCTATGCCGAGCCCGAGAACTGTAATTATAGATAATTTATTAATTAACTTTTTATTGATGTTAAATCATACTATGTACATATCTTTTTCTTATACTGCTTGTATAGTTTAAGACGGGTGATTTAACGTTATGTATGTATCTAGGTTACTAATATTAGTAGAGTTATAAATGGTTTAATGTAAATAATTTAAGCGCTATGTTAAAATACTGTCCACGACGAAATGTTTTAGTTACAGGAATAGTGCATTCGAAGGCAGAAAATCTAGTTTATGACGTCTCTCTGGTCGCAGGGCCATTATTCCTACAGCGAGGGTGTAGCGCTTTTGTCCCTTTATTTGATAATTCGCCGTGACCAAGTGAGAGAGACAGATAGCTTAACGGTAAATTTAGGAAAAGCCGCGATTTATATTAAACTTGGACCAATGAGATCCCTGGAAGTTTATACGAAATAGTGAGACGCGTCGAGTGGCGCTTAAAATGGACCAATAGGAAAGGAAGCAGCCCCAGAAGCCTGCGACTATAAATGGATCTGTTTGGAGCAAATTCGAGGCATTTCATTTCAGTTTGGCATTTTGTCATGTGTGGTCAGGAAGAGATGCTGCAGGATTTGAGATATCGCGCCAAAAAGGGAATAAAGACAGTTTTAGAAACACACCTAAGAACCGCTACTCGTAAAGAGATAATAAGCATATTTAAACTTCGTGTCATATCCGCGCCGCGTTTTAACAGCGGTGGACAGTATTTTAAAGGCGGCAATACCAGTGTTGTATACTACGTGGATTAGTTAAATAAAAAGAAACGGCAGTGTCATCTTTTCATAACCAAAGCACGTCTATGTCTTCTTATATCACCACCCGAGATCGACGCTTCCTTTACCAAGGATAAGTCCATGTTCCCATATAGTTTAAAGAAAATTACTGCAGCTAGCCGAGGATAAAATTGCAGAGAACCAGCACACTGCGAACTTCTGGAACCAACATGGGAGATGCATCAAGGTAAGCCTACGAGCAACGGACAGGAGGAGGTGACTGCCGCAGGTCAGAGAAAAGGTAAAAATACTCGGGGAAAAAGTAACATACGGTATTTCAACAACAATCTTGACCAGTGCACAGCTTAGCACTGAGAGATAGAAAACATCTAGTGACTACTTCCTAATACAAGATAATTCTACGAACCAAGGTTACAAATTAAAGCAGTTATATGTATAAAATGAGCATGCAAAATAAAACGGAGACATTAAAGTATTCCTCAGTTTGATATAATCTTTTGCTTACTTGTCACACACTTAATTAAAAATTCTGATTCATCACTACATTTTCTGACTGCAAACAGGTTATGATGAAATTCAATTTAAGTCTGAAATGGCTTCGGCCACAATTTCAAGATTTTGCAGGTATATGAAAACATTCGTTTGGTTTTCCGCCAACTTGGCCTGGGTTGTGCGAAGGGTAGACCAGATGGGAGTGGGTTCCTAGTGTCAGTCATTATACGGCGGGGACTCTACGGTGCTGAGGGCGGTGGCTCTGTTAATGTCCAGGTTACTGGAAAGCAGTTGGGAATACTGTGGAAGAAGCTGGCGTAACCGAATTTCTTTCATGTACCTACTATGGGTGATTCTAATCCTGACAATAATTCTTGAGCGCCACCTATGCTCTGGGAATAAAAACTTATCGTCCAAGTGCAAAATATTATGTAATGACTTCATAGATTACGAATTTCTCCATGAATAGGAGACTTACCATCCGGTGCCATTAACTAGTGAAGAATGCATAATAGAACAAGAACCAAATACAGTGTAACGATATCACTCAAAATAAAAGCAAATAAACTAACAATACAGCAATATTAAGCAGGCACTATTCATTAACAAGCAGAATGACCCTATAACTTTGTAATGAGATGGGTGGGTAGCTTGCAGACTTGTCGTCAGAGAGGTCTTAACTGAAACCTCACGTCAACAGAAAAATGTGACGCTGGCACATCCACCACTATGTCGCGTCTTTAATTTGTAGAGGTTGAGGACTTGACTTTCAGAAGCATAGCTGGATTTACGTTCGGTTGAGCACTCATGTCATCAAGACACAACTTATAAAAATTTATAACTTTAATAAGAGGAAATGAAAATAGGGAACACAATAGTATGCAAGCAAGCCAACCTGTTTCACTGAGACTACAAATACTTAGTGGCAGATTATCTTATTGAGCAGATGTAAAGTCAAATGCCATGCCTGGTTGTGAGTGATGTCCTGAGTAGCGCCTCCGGCATACCCTCGGTGATGCTTCTATCAAGACTGCCCTGCCCATTGATTGATGGAGGGCTTTTCATACTACAGGTACTTGCCTCCACACAGGACATGACCAAATATGGAGAGATAGCTTCTGCTCTCTCAGTCTGCATCAACTACCCACGTGAAATCAAAGGAAATGACTGGTGCTGAATGACACAACGTGAAGTAAAGTTTTTGGAAAATAATATAATTTAACCTGGCTCATACGTTAGAATATTGAAAGCAGATTTGGCCAATACAGACAAATGGCAGGTGGAAACGATAATGTTAGTGTGACTCAAAATAATGGCAGCTGAAAAGAAATTAAGAATTAAAAGTGTTCTTGGCTTAAAATCTGCAAGGTATGGAAATATTAGGTTTTCCAGTAAAATGATAGGTCTGATGATTGATCCTGTAAACCAAGAAAGTCGTGAAATAAATGAGAGCTTTTATTAAGTGAAAATTATACCAGTAACATGTTTGACAAATAGTAATTTCCGTACATTTGTGGGTATGCTTCTTTTAAACTGAGTTGTGATCAAGCCAGATTGTAATATTACACTTCACTTGCAATTTATTAGAACTCTTCAGCTATGACCCAACTGTTGAGAGATCCTGGAGGAACCCTCTGTACACATGGGGACATACAGGTGGAAGAGAAGCCATTACATTAATTTAAATCAGTTACAGATCTCGTTATTTATAAGATATTTTGTGTATTTCAGTGTTTTCTAGGACCATTTTCTGCAGATATATTTTACGTTTTTCAGGAACTTTTAACGTATACACTGGCAACATCGCAGTATGTAATTGTTTCCCTCCAGGGCCTACTATGGTAGGCAGGGAATTGACGCTCCCGTGGTCCCGAGCCACACTCCCATTGGGTTCCTCTTAGAGGTGAGAGTGCTTATGCCAAACGCCCAATCAACTGTGGTCCACAAGCGTGTTTGACCAATCTCTAGTTACCTCCCTGAACACAGTCTGACGGATACCGCTGCGCGGGACCGAGGAGGGGAGTCGCAAGAGGTGATTGGGTAACGCGTAACTCCCAGCCCCTGAGTATCATCTAGGACTGTTCCCTATAATCTATGTATTGGGAGTTGAGACCCTTAGGTGAGCAAGGTCCAGGCCAGGACTCTCACCTAAGCTGGAGTGGCGCCCAGGATGTGAGTATGCCATCGGAGACATTTGTAATGGTGGAGGATATAAGCGCTCTGGATACAAAAAAATCCGAAACAAATACCAGGGATATTGGAAAAGAAGTAGTCGAGTCTTGTGGTCCTCGCCACTTAGTAATTAATAGAACAGAGAAAGGAATAAAATTTACATCGGTGAACCCTTTTATAGTTCAAAAGTTTCTCGATAAAATTGCTGGTCTGGTTAAGTCGTGCATTAGATTCCGTAATGGCACGCTCCTGGTTGAAGCGCATTCAGCAAACACGGCAGCGAAAATATTTAAAGCCAACATGTTAGGCAGCTATCCTGTTAAGGTTGAGATGCACAGGACATTGAACTCCTTGCGCAGTGTGGTAAACACCCGTGCATTAGATGATATGACCAATGAGGAGATTCAAGAAAATCTTGAAGAGCAAGGCGTAATATCGGTGTACCCTGTCCAGCAGAAAGAAAGAGGTGAATTATTGCCTACTCGTACCCTGCTCCTTACCTTTGATCGGGTAGATCTCCCTCAAAGGATTAAAGCAGGGTATGACGTCATTGAAGTGAGGCCATTCATCCCAAATCTGCTGAGATGTTATAGGTGTCAGTGCTTTGGGCACACCAATGATTTCTGTAGCAATGAATCTACCTGCGTTAACTGTGGAGACGTCTCTCACAATGGAGCATGCACATCAGTTCCAACGTGCGTTAACTGCACCGTAGAACACCCATCAAGTTCCAGAGAATGCCCCCGTTTTACAGAGGAAAGAGCATCCAAGAGATCCGGGTTAGGGAGAAGGTGTCCTCGAAAGCCCGGAAACTCTTGCGCACCCGCCAGCCCTCTGTCCCGAGGTCCAGTACCTACAGCTCAGTTGCAGCTAAACCGGTACCAAGTCGGGAAATCGTAACTCAGAGCAGCGATATAAACGGGGCCACTATCTCAGAAAAGATTCTCGTTACCAGAACACAGCCAAAGCCCTCAAAATGAACACCGACGACAGCATTAACATCTGCTAAGTTCGTTACTGGAAAGATGACACCAGTCAAATCACCAACAAGACTGTCGACCTCAAATAATAAGACCGGCAAGTCTGTAATATATAATGCATCACCAGTGAAATTCAGGACCAGTTATGTGAGAACCGACTTCCTAAAGGAAATCGATAAGTTTGCACACAGTACACCTAAGGGTAAAAAAGATCCACGAGCATCTCCTCTGAGGAATCTTCCGGGAAGGACTCAGATCGGCAGTCATCATCTTCGTCGATCTCTACTTCCAATCGGTTCGAGGTTCTCGAACCAAAATTTTCTATTGGAAAGGGGTTCTCCCCGGTGGAGGCTCCTGCCCATACTGTCAGAACGACAGTGAAAAAGAGGCAGGATAAACCCTCCGTTAAATGTGTTAGTCCAACATCAAATAAAAAGGGAAAATTGATTCGACCACCGCTTTCCACAACGTAGTAAGCTTCTACGATGAAGAACTTATCCCGTTGTAATTCTAATGGCTATCCTACAATGGAACATCCGTGGAATTAGAACACATCAACTAGTGCTTGAACTTCTGCTCAAGTATGAGCCTTTGGTCGTGTTTCCATCCGCAAGACAGCTTTTAACTTAGACGATATACCATAGCACAATGTGATCTTACACCGGAAGAGGGTATTCCTGCGCACGGGGGCACTATGATGCTCATCAGAGATGATATATTTGTAGAATCTGTATCCATACAGTCTGACATCCAGTCACTGGCTGTAAGGATTAAACTGTCATCCATCCCATTTACCATCTGTCACATTTACCTACCTCCATCCAATGACCTCTCATGGATTTAGAACATCTAGCCTCTCAGTTACCAACGCCTATTCTGTTGGTGGGAGACGTTAATGCCCATCACTCTCTTTGGGGATCACCTCGGGCCTGTGCGAGAAGTAAATTAATTGCTGATTTTTTGGGCAATAATAACCTAGCTCTTCTGAACACCGGAGAGCCTACATTTCTCTCAGACTCCTACAACACTTTTTCACACCGTGATATTGCAGCTTCCTTGAAATGGAATGTAATCTCTGATTTACACTCTAGTGACTGCTTTCCATGTCTTATTAGTCTCTTAATATCAGATATATGTTCCACACGCCTATCTAAATGGCGCTTAGGCCAAGCCAACTGGAATCTTAACTCCCAGTTGGCTGTATTTAATTCCGAGCACGACTGTGTGGATGTTTTGGTCCAACATCTCACAGAGAAGATTATTTCTACATCTGAGCAAGCTATTCCACGGTCAACCGCCAATCCTCGTCGATTTCAAGTCCCTTGGTGGACGGAAGAGTGCCGAAATGCCATTCGTGCTCGCAGGCGTGCTCTTAGGGTTTTCCAGCGTCGCCCCACACTGGATAACCTAATTGAACACAAGAACATGCGTGCCCAGTCTAGATATATTATAAAGGATAGCAAAATGACATCATGTAGCAAGTTTGTAGGTTTCCTTTTTCGTTCAGGAAATCTTACAATCGCCGCTTCACCATGGCGGAGTTAGAACACGCTCTTACATCTTCGCGACTATCAGCATCAGGACCTGATCGTATCAACGTACAAATGCTCCAACAGCTCTCTCCTGAAGGTAAGGCTTTCCTACTCGATGTCTATAATCGCGTTTGGGTTGATGCCACTTTTCCAGAAAAGTGGTGGGAGGCCCCTGTCTTGCCCATTTTGAATGGAAAAGACCGTCATCTACAGTCCTATTTCCCCTCACCAGTTGCGTTTGCAAGGTGATGGAACACATGATCAATTGACGATTAGTATGGAGGTTGGAAACTCACAACCTGCTGACCAATACGCAGTGCGATTTTCGAAGGCACCGTTCAGCAATGGACCACCTTGTGTCATTGTTGACACAGATCATGAACGGATTCATGAAAAATTGTCAACTGTTGCGATATTTTTTTATCTCGAGAAGGCTTATGATACGTGTTGGCGAGCAGGGATACTACGTTCCCTACATGCCTGGAATATACGCGGACGATTACCATTGTTCATTTGGGAGTTTATGAAGGATCACGTTTTCCGAGTAAGGGTCGGCTCGGTTTTTTCGAACCTTTTTGTTCAGATGAACGGAGTACCTCAGAGATCGGTACTAAGTGTTACACTGTTTGTTGTAGCAATTAATTCTATCTCTAAATGTGTTCCTCCAGGGGTATCGTCATGCTTATTCTTAGACGACTTTGCCGTTTTTGTACTTCTCTGCGTACGCCGTTTTTGGAACGCCGTATACAGCAATGCTTAGATAATCTCCAAGATTGGAGTTATAAAAATGGCTTTCGTTTCTCAACTGGGAAGTCAATCTGCGTGAACTTCTGGCGCAGTAGGAGACGATTGCCACCTCTCCGATTCGGTCCAGATTTACTACCATTCGCAGATTCGACGAGATTCCTGGGGTTGACGCTTGATAGGAAACTTAGCTTGACATCGCATATAGCACAGTTGAAAGCGCGATGTGACCGTTCTCTGAATATCTTGCGGATATTAAATGGTAAATCTTGGGGAGCGGATCGGACTATTTTGCTGCGACTGTATTGCGCACTGGTTAATCATCTTTTTGTGTTGTGTCATATTTGTTTGTTTTATGTTTATGGATGTAGCATGATGTGTATTGGTATGCCAACATCATTTTTTGTCTACCTTGTAATGTGTGGTCTTCACCAAGTCCATCTCCTCTTCTCTCGACTCTCACCCTTCTAAGTAGTTCCTTCTTATCTTTGTGTATGGTTGTAAAATGTATTTATGGTACCTTCCCATTATTATGTATATCTTCGTGTTGACAATTTGAAAAAATGTGTTCTCCAAATTTCTCACTTATTACATATGGTCCATGGTATATTAATTCTGTTTTTGCAGTTACCATTTCACTTGCTTTAGAAATTCTATGTACCTTAACCAAAACTCTATCTCGTATTTGTGGATTCCATTTAGCTATGTTTTGCCTTTTGTTTTCTTTTCTTGGCATTTTCCAAAATTCCCTTGTATGCTAGCTGACATTTTTGCTAAACTGTAGCAGATAGTGACAGGAAAGAGAACTTGAATCACATTCCATTTGTATGTGGCGTTTTGGCAAATATTTTTACACTGCAAAGACGTTAGCAAAACATCTTCGACTTGCTGCTCATTTTACGGTTGCATATAGTCCCCATTATCCTACTTGTTCTTTCAATACCATACTCTCATTTACTTCCAGATCTTCTAGTCCCCTAATATGCTTTACCGTGCATTCTCTGGTTTGTTTGGTTTTTTTTCTCTGACGTCCATGTAAGTTCTCGTACTAAATTTATTTTTCGCTTTCTTCCTCTAGTATGAATTCATTGTTCATGTTCTCTGTAACATCACTTAGGTGTATCAAAAGTAGTATCACTTTGAACAAACTGATAATTGTTTCCCTCATAACCTGGTTCAGGTTTACCCCCAATTAATGGAACTAAACTGCCTAATTCATTAGCAAAACATTCCCCTTAAGGGATACCATGTGAATCTATATTTGGATAATTTACATTTACTTTATTTCCTCCTAAAGGTGACAGTTCTAAGATAGTATAATCCTCCTCTTCATTTACATCTTAACCCAATAACGCCACTCCTTTTCTCGATCAGAGTTTCCTCAGTATTAGGAAATTTCTCATTCCATACCTAGAACGGTATGTTTTTCACTTGTATTTTTGTTTGAATCTAAACCATGAAGCTCCTTTTCAGTGTTTTAAACATTAAAATCATTAATAATATATTCGCTTTTATTTGTTTGCACAACTTTTGAGAAAAGTTGAGATGCATTTTCTTTATCTTGATTTCTCTCGATAGTTTCTGTAGTTACTCTAGCCAACGGTACTTGTATTCCCAAAATGTTCAACATTTTCTGAGCTCTGGAACTCTTTTTCTGTAACAAATGAACAAAGGAGAATGCAATGATAAGTAATGGATAGATAACAGTATGAAACTTTAGCTTTATGTATGCAATATTAATAGTATTCCCATTTGAATATTGTTTCCTACTTATTAAAATCACGGATTGAAATCGAAACGTTTACCAAAGAGAATGCTAATCTAACCGACTAAATGAACATACTTACAAAACGCAAAGTTAATAAACCTCAGATTTAACCAACCGAACCTAACGTATTATTTCCCACTCATCGTTTCCGTATTTTAGTTTAAATCCTGTCAAAATGTTTACTTAAACTTAAACCTCAGACTTATTTAAAATTACAGTATACCTGTCTGGGAAGTTTGTGTGTGTGTGTGTGTGTGTGTGAGAGAGAGAGAGAGAGAGAGAGAGAGAGAGAGGAGTTTGTAAGACTTAAACAATCATTACATAAATAAACGAAGTATCTGTTCTTCCTAGAGACTTGATAACTTCAATACAAACTGTAACATGAATATAACTCCATAAATTACTCCCAGGGGCCCACATTCGCTGGGTATGGGTTTGACATTCTCGGGATCCCGAGCCACTTACTCGATTGGGTTCCTCTAAGAAGTGAGAGGGCTTATGCCAAACGCCCAACCAACTTTGGTTCACAAATGTGTTTGACCAACTACCACTTACCTTCCTGAACACAGTCTGATGGATACCGCTGCGTGGGACGTAGGTCGGGAGTCGCAAGAGGTGACTGGGTAACGTGCAATTCCCAGCCCTTCAGTATCCTGTAGAACTGTGTTCGTATCCGCCGTTAAGGTCAGTCGCGGGGAGGGGTCATTGCATGAGCTGTTACACTCCTGAAAGGCCACGAGCACCTCCTTGGAAATCCTCTTCTGAGGAATCTTCTGCGAAGGACTCAGATCGGCGATCTACATCTTCGTTGATCTTCAGGTCCTCTCCCGCGGAGGAGATGGAGCAGGAGGATTCTGCCCATACTGTCAGAACGACAGTGAAAAGGAGGCAGGGCCAGTCCTCAGTTAAAGGTGTGAGCCCTAAACCAAAGAAAAAGGATAAATTTATTCGACCACCGTTGTCCTCAATGTAGTGTACGATTGAGAACTTATCCCATTGTAAATACTACGGCTATCCTACAATGGGACATACGTGGAATTAGAACACATCGACCAGAGCCTGAACGTTTACTCAGCAAACATAATCCTTTGGTCGTATGCTTACAAGAGACTGAGCTCCGTCCGCAATATAGCTTTCAAATCAGACGGTATACCCAACTACGGTGTCATCTTACACCCGAAGAGGGTATTTCTGCGCACGTGGGCACTATGATGCTCATCAGAGATGACTTATTCGTGGAATCTGTATTCATACAGTCTGACAGCCAACTGCCATCCATCCAATTTACCATTTGTAACATTTATTTGCCTCCATCTGACGACTTCTATCTCACTGATATAGAAGATCTAGTTTCCCCTGTTATCAACAGCTTTTCTGTTAGTGGGAGACGTCAATGCCCATCATCCTCTTTTGGGTTTAAGCAAAAGGCAAATTAATTACGAATTTTTTGACCATTAATGCCTAGCTCTTCTGAACGCTACTTTTACATTCCTTTAATACTTTTTCACGCCCTGCTATTGTAGTTTGTTCACTACACTTCGCAGTTTCCTTACAATGGAATTCCATCTCTGATTTACACTATGACCACTTTCCATGTATTATTAGTCTATTAACACCAGATATATATTCCACACGCTTGCCTAGATAGCGCTTAGATCATGCCGGCTGGAACCTTTACTCCCAGTGGCTGAATGTAATTACAATGAGCACGACTCTGAATGTTTTAATCGAACATCTCCCAGAGAGCAATGTATTCCGGTCGATTTCGGATTCCTCGGACGAATGAATGCCATTCGTGCTCAAAGGCCTGCTCTTAGGGTTTTACAGCGTCGCCCTACTTTGAATAACCTGATCAAATACAAGAAAATGCGAACCAAGTCTAAACAAGTTATTAAGGGTAGCAAAACGACACCATAGAGCAAGTTTCTAGCTGCATTTAATCGACATTCACCTTTCTCTGTCGTATGGGATAAGTTAAGCGTGTAGCCGGAAAATCGACCCACATGCCAATCGTCGGTCTTAAAACAGCTGCAGGAGCTGTTGATACATTTGACATAGCTAACCATTTGGCCGTGCTTTCGCTCAAGTGTCTAGATCAGATAACTATTTGCCAGAGTTCCTTCCTGTTACGACTCAGGTGGAATCTGAAGGTTTTTGTTTTCGTTCTGGAAACCTTGGAGATTACAATCGCCTTTTCACCATGGCGGAGATAGAACACGCTCTTTCATCTTCGCAAATATCAGGACCAGATGGTGTCCACGTACAAATGTTGCAACAGCTCTTCTGGTTGTAAGGCTTTCTTGCTCGAAGTCTATAATCGCGTTTGGGTTGACAGTTTTCCAGAACAGTGGCGGAAAACCACCGTCATACCCATTTTGAAAGCTGGAAGGAACCGTTATCTTCCGTCCAGGTACCGTCCTATTTCCCTCACCAGTTGCGTTTGTAAGGTGATGGGACGCATGAACAAAGCGCGGTTGGTATGGTGGATGGAAACTCGCAACCTACTGACAACATCCAGTGCGATTTCTGACGACGCCGTTCAACAGTGGACCTCCTTGTGTCATTGACGTAGATCATGACCGCGTTCATGAAGAATTGTCAAACCGTTGCTATTTTTTTACCTTGAGGAGACTTTTGATACTTGTTGGCGAGTAGGGATACTACGTTCCCTATACGCCTGGAGCATACGTGGACGCTTGCCGCTGTTCATTCAGAAGTTTATGAAGGAACGCGCTTTCCGAGTAAGAGTCGGTTCGGTTTTTTCGAAACTTTTTGTTCAGGAGAACGGAGTGCCTCAGGGGTAGGTACTAAGCCTTACACTGTTTGCTATAGCAATTAATTCTATCTCGAATTGTGTTCCTTCATGGGTATCGTCGTGGTTTATCCGTAGAAGACTTTGCCGTATATTGTGACGTATGCACAGATGATAGGATATCGTCTCTGGTCACCGAGATTCGAGACAGCAGTCTGTCTGGGAGTAGGGGGAACTAGGTGTTAGGGAGGGGATGGCGTCTCCGACGCTATAAGTGTGTCGTTTGAGACAAAGGAGTCAGGAGGTAACCCTCGTGTGGCAAAGACGTGCAACTGCTTTCTTCGTGCTAAGGCATGATGGTCTCGCCGACAGACATTGGGCTGAGAGTGTAAGTACTGTTATCTATCTTTATACATTAAATAACAAGCCATCCATGCCGTGAAAGTTTTAATTATGGTAGCGTAGTATCATTCCTTCCCCTTAAGCCATGTGACATGTTGAAATAGCAATTATTTTTGTGTTTAACTTAGCTGCGTTCCCGTCGTAGCCTCGCCATGTGAAGATCTTGTTAATTTACCGGTACCTTTTGCTAAGCGAGTGTCTCTCCCGTCATTTTCTGAGTATTATTTAGTAGAGGCTACGACAATATTGTACTTCTCAACGTACGCAATTTTTGGAACGCTGTCTGCAGGAATGTTTAGAGAATCTTCATTAATAGGTTCTTAAAACGGTTTTCGCTTTTCAACTGAGTAGTCAGCGTGCGTTAATTTCTGGCGCTGTAGGAGACGATTACCACCTTCCTCGGATTCGGTCCAGATTTACTTCTGTTCGCAGATTCTTAGGAACTCTTAGGTAACTTAGCTGATCGTTGTATATAGCGTAGCTAAAGCGCAATATGAGCATTCTCTGAATATCATGTGCGTATTTAATGGCAAATCTTGGGGAGCGGGTGGGACACTTTTTCTGCGACTATATCTCGCACACTGATCCGATCGAAGTTAGACTATGGGTGTATCGCTTATTCTTGAGCACGACTATCTTTGCTGAGAAGATTAGACACAGTCCATAACCAGGGCATTCGTGTGGCCACTGGTGCGTTTCCAACTAGTTCGGTTATGAGCCTCTACACCGAATTGGCAGTACCTCCTCTGCGATATCGGCCTTGTCCTGTTAAGAAATTATGGCTCTGGGTTTAAGTGTATGCTATACATCCTTTTTCAACACCACGCTGGACAAACGCTATAGGAACAGCTTCATTAATTCACGGCTTGCAGGTATTCCTTTCTGGGAGCTTTTTGGAAAGCATGACATTGAAATGCCAAGCATGTTTCCTAAGGGGGAGAGGGTGTACCCCCTTGGTTACTTGCGACATCTCACGTAGATCATGAGATGACAACATACCGGAAGCATACGATGCCAATGTTTAGTATCCGCATTTGTTTTTTAGAAATTTTGTTAGTTTACAGTGACCTAGTTTTTATCTACACCAACGGCTTTAAGAGGTTTAACGGTGTTGGATGTGCTAATGTTCATGGAACCGAACCCCATATATTCGGTTTCCATGATAGCATTTCCAATTATAGTGCAGAGCTATATACCATATACCGAGCCATTTTGTACGTGCGCCGTCGAAAATTGGGAGACTCGTTTTGAGTGAATCCCTTAATGCCCTTCAGAGCCTTCGTGAGCTGTAAAACTACCACCCCATTCTTCAGCGAATGCAGAATGCCCTCCCTGTTTCACACGCTTCTGGCATTAATGTGGAGTGTGCTTGGATACCTGGTCACGTTGGCTTGCCGGGGAATGAACTAGCAAATTTGACAGCTAAGGTGGCAACCACCGAACCCAGGGTTACAATATCTCGGTTAAGGTCGGAAGACTTTAGGCTTATTGTGCGGAGAGCGGTTCTATCTTGCTGACGCGAGGAGTGGCTAGCTCCCCCTGGAAATAAGCTTAGAGTAGTGAAGGACATTCCGATAAACTGGGTAACTTTCTCTGGTATTCCTGTCGTGAGGGGGTGATTTTGGCTCGGTTGCGTATTGGTCACTACAATTTTACTCATAGTTACCTTTTTAAGGGATCCCTGCTTCTCTTTGTGCGCTGTGTAGCGAAAATCTGTCGGTCCGACATGTGTTGCTAAAGTGTGTTCCTCTGGCACATCTGCGGGACTCTGCAACTGCCAACAAGTCTTGCAGGGGTCTTAGCGGACAATAATCAAGCTTCTGATAAGGTTAAGTTTGCGTCAAAATAAATTCTCAAATGCTGATTTACCATATTGATATCAGGTGCTTCATACTTCTTGTTTTAGTTTTACATATTCACATTTATTTCTGACTTTTGCTGTAGTTTTATATTGATCTATGTATTTGGCTATTATGATTTTTATATTCGTCTTTATCTCTGGCTTTGCCATCATATTTTGTACTGATCTTTATGTTTGACCTTCGCCATGATCTGTTTTACAAGGGTGCTAATGACCTAATAGTTGAAGGCCCTTAAACACAAATCATCAACCCCATGATTACATTGGGGAGCAAAACAAATTCTGGTGCCTTGAATTTTTCACCCTGTTCTGGGTATTTTGGTACTTCTGATTCACAAAATACAATCCATTTCGTTCTAGCAGCTCTAGTTTATGAGATGTTGATGATACCATTATACATGGCTCTTATGATGATTACTTTTCTTTTTTTGCACCACTATTTGTAAATTGATTGTTTGCATATGTACTTTAACTGTTGTCATTTGTTTCTCCTTTTTATAGCCATTAACATGGCTTCATCACGAAGAACATGTGTGAATAGTTCTGATGTGTTTTGTTTCATCTGTGGGGAGTACACATTCATTCTGCACAGAAAATCCATAACTGACTTTGTAAAAAGAGCTTGTTTGGCCTATTTCAAAGTAAACCTTGGAGACGGAGATAAGGCTTGCATACTTCACACTGTATGTGAAGCGTGCACAGAGCATCTGCGACAGTGGACAAATGGGAAACTGAAGTGTTTGAAATTTGGGGAATCAATGATATGGTGAGAACAAATAAACCTCAGCGATGACTGTTACTTTTGTTCAGTGAATGTAAGGAGCACCAAAAGCAAAAACCAGAATATATGAATATATTCCGATCTACGCTCTGTAATACTGTCATGACCTCTAAACAAATACTCAATGGGAGGTAGGGCTACTCGCGAATGAGGTACCAGGAAGTTAACAATTTAAACAAGGCGAGGCCACGACAAGGGACGCAGCTAGATGAGCATGAAAAATATTATAGAATATCTGATAAAAGGATTCCTACATAGTTCAGATGGAAGAAAGGATCTTTATACTATGGTAAATTAAACAGAATAGAGATGGATGGCAAGGGGGTTTATTAGATAAAAGGGGATTACATTACATTACCTCCTTAGCTTCATGTCCGTCGGCGAGGACGCCATACATGCCTGTATGGGGAGCGCGTAACAACACAACCTGTCTGCTAGCTGCGACTCTACTTACTGACTGCCAAGCCACGCTACTTTGGCGTGGGACGCTATCTAAGCTTGCTTACCCCCACCATTCTCTTGCGTAATACCCGATCCAGGTGGCCAAGGTCACGAACAACAATTCTTACATACGTCACATCTCCCCCTGGCCACCCAGATCGACGCCCTCGTCGACACAAGGAGGATTTTTGTTTGTGGAGAAAGAATTACAATAATGAAAATATGACATACAGTACAATAAAGAGGTTAGATAATTGAACTACAACAAAGAATATCTGTGATTATATGGAGCATAAATATCTCTTGAAGAAATTAAATGCTGATTAAAATATTCTGAGTCTCGAGTGCCACCGACGAATTGTTTTGACAGGTCACGTAAGTACGAGTACCCCGCACACGCACAATACATCATACTGCCACTGTTACATACTCACTACACTGCATCTAGATGTTCCGACGTAACTGTTTGTGGGTGGGATTTCCACATCATCCACAACGACGAATTTTCAGCTGCAGAGTCTTTCAGGTGCTGCAGGTCGCTGAAGATGTGGGGGGAACAATCGCTAGCTTGGACTGCCCCCCCCCAAAATAGTAGCTCCTTATGCCACTGCAGTGTAGTGGATGAACGACAGCTCTCCTGTGGTGTATCTGGAACCTCTGGCGTGTCTGTCCAGCGGGGTTACTCCTTTGGACACTCGAGCTCCGGAATCAGCAAAGTCACTATAACAGAAATCACAGAAAGGTAGAAATTGTGCTCCAGAAGATCATCATACATAAAAAAGTAGTATGTCATTTACAGTAAAAAGATTTAAAATGCCAAAAAGGTTTACAGTCAATCAATTCTTTTAGTATGGGGCAAAGAGAAAAAAATGACTACACGTTGACATAAAAACTGAATTTCACAAGGGGTTACCATCCAAAATTTAACACAAACTCTTTAGAATCCAAATACAGATACACAAAAGGGCCAGAATACATAAATATTACATCACTGACATTCATTGTTTACATACAATAACACAACACAAATATAGAAACTTATTTGAGATCCCAATATTATTTAACCAGCTGGTACTACTAATGAAAAGAAAATAAGCGCACTTACAATACATTCATACATGACAATGAAATGAAATCATTCATACTGACCATGGCCCAAATTATACACAACACTCACTTAAATAACTAACCAAAATTACTGTGTGCATTACTACAGACTTCAAAAATAAATCCGCAGCACATACGTCAAACTACACCTCGTTACATATTTTCAACTACAATACTCATGCTTTACTGTCAAATATATAGTCTCCTCTACATTACTATCTTATCCATCTTATTATGATCATCATCATTATTTCAATCAGCATCATCAGTATTTCAGTCATCATCATCGTCTTAGCTTTCAACTTTCTCGAATACAGTAATTACTGAGAAAATAAAACATTTCACTGACGTGTCTCATTCAACATGCTGCAAAGTCAAAAATACCTGACATAGGCATAAACTTAAAGAAATCACATTAACATTTCAGGAATGACACAAATAACATGACATCATACTGTTGCATCCACATCCTCCGAATCAAATTTAAGCTGGGAAAATAGATGGTATTAAAACTCGTTATGTAGGATGGTCCTAAACTTGTTGCATAAACACAAAAAAAATATTCTCATTGCATACACTTCATTACATTTACTCTCTCGTGTGAATACATCACACACGCTATACTGGGCACATTTCAGCAACACCAATAAGCAAAATATTTCTCAACTCATCACATTAAATCGAATTTCCAGGTACATGTAGCCCTCCTGAAAAATCAAAACATTTACACTCCAACTATCGGGGTTACTCTTTGGCAATTCCACCAAAGCTGACATCAACTCATCTCATCTCTCACATTACACCGTCGGGGTTACTCTTTGGCACTTCCACCGAGGCAAATCTCACATATACTACTCACATAACCTCAAAACATAAATACATACACACACTATTCATGCAACAATTTTCTGCAAGGAAAAGATCACAGCATCATAATGAAACCCAAACCAAACCAACTCCAATGCAACAGAACAAATCACATCATTGCCCAAAACAATACTGTCACAGAACTTTCCTGAAAACCAAACAAAATTAAGTACACACTCACAGGTTGTTTTTTCTTATGTTGTTTACCACAAAATGGTGCAACTTTCCAGTTTCCTGTAATATATGCTTCATGCCAACATTAAGGCAAACAATAAAAATAGCATTACAAACTCACAATTTGCAGTCTATAAGGACCCACAGGATCATAGTAAGGGTGAAGGCGTGACACATGAACACTCTGATGTTTGGTACGAGGAGCATGAGGTCGACCAACAAGGTAGGAACAGGAGTGATCTGTCGGATAATTTCAAAAGGACCAAAATATCTATGTAACAACTTTGTACATTTACCTCTGTTTCTTATAGGAGTAAAAACTTTGACTAATTGACCTATGTTGTAAACCACATCTCTATGTTTGGCATCAAATGCTTCTTTTTGTTTCACTTGTTGCTTAGTAATGTTAGCAACAGCAACCTCACGTGCCTTCTGAATCTCTTGTAAAGCTTGTTTCACAAAAAGGTCATTAGAAGTAGCTTGCAGCTGAACCTGGTTAGGTAAAGAAGGCTCTCGACCATATATCAAGAAAAAGGGTGAGAATTTAGTAGACTCCTGAAAAAGAACATCATTAATATGAAAATCTAGAACAGTGTGGTAAGGCGCATCAAGTAACTTATTACCTGCAGTGCGGAGCAACATCTCTATGGGTTTCAATGTAGAGTGACTAAGAACATGGGCAGCATTCACAATGCTAACTGCGCTTCCTGTGTCGAGCAAGATAGAAACCTCTGTCTGGGCAATATGACCAGTAACTTGTAAGATCTGACCTGATAATGCAGCTACATCCCATTGAGGTGCAGCGGTGCTGGTGGGCGGTGGTGATGCTGCTAAGTATCGTCGTATGAGGCTCGGCGCCAGTCGTTTTTGACTGAGGAAAGCGGCTACGGCAGGAGCGAGCCAGGTGGCGCTGCCTGTTGCATCTATGGCAGGTGATGGATGAGTCCCGCCGGTTGAAGTCAGATGACCGTGGAAGCTGTGAAGTTCTCTCCGAAGATGGTACAGCAGGTGTAACTGAAACTGGTTAACTCGGTTACATAACTGTTCTACACGATCAATCAGCTGTTGCATGGGAGCGACAGGTACGTCCCCAAGAGAACAAGCATTTGTTAGCTGAGCAGTAGCTGGTATAGTAACAGCAGGAACAGATGCATTATTAAATACAGGAGAGCGTGGTATAACCACTGCAGCCTGAGATTGGGCAGACACTAGATGTTCTCGGTTCTGCATATAAAACTGTGCCTTGTCCACTCGTCGAATGATTTGTATCACCTCATCAACAGTTTGAGGATTTAATGGCAGCAAAGGCTGTACATAAAGAGGTTTAAGACCTTTAAGCAGGTGTTTGATTTGTTCTAACTGAGACATAGCTGGATTCACTTGATCACACAAAGATAACACATCATAGATATAATTAATAACAGGTTCATCATCTAACTGTACCCGCTGTCTGAGTTTCATTTCTAAAATATCACTCTGATTAGTCATCTGAAAGGCACTTAGAAACTGTGTAGATAGGCAAAGCCAATCATGGCGAGGATGTCCATGGCGAAAAGTTTGAAACCATGATGCAGCATTTTCTCGTAAATAACATGGAAAACATTTCAATTTCATTTCTTCAGACCAACCATTAGCAGCAGCGACCATTTCAAAATTTTGAAGAAATTCATATGCCGACAACTTACTGGAATTCTCAAAGTAAGAGGGTTCAATGACCGGACGACACACAGCTGACTGCGTTGTGCTCACCGAAACAGGCGGATTAGGCATCACTGGTAATAACTGGGTAACAACAGGTGTACTAGTACTGGAAATAGGTTCTACTTCACTATGCTCACTGACTGGAGCAATAACCACATCAGATTTCTGCGTAGTACGTCGTTTAAGCATTGTGGCAGCACAAAACAAAGATAAACTCAACCAGTAAATGAATGGAAGATCACCATTACAGATTACAACAAACTACGCATTTATAGCATCGCATGAATGTAACTAGAAATATCAGAACAGCCAGATAAGAACCAATACCAGGAATAATATAATTAAGCGCCCACGGCGAAATGTTAGAAAATTATACCAGCATATTGTTTACACAGACATGACACGCAAGCCACTTGGACACAAAACCGAGGTTTTAAAACAGAATGTACACATGGAAGAGAAAAAAAATTAACAAAGTGATATCTTCAGCGAGAAAACTCGAACTGGAAGTTAAAAAAACCACGTCACACCTACTGTGACTAGCGCTGAAATTATCTCAAGGAGAGCAGAATATGCTAAACTCGTAATTTATGCGTACCAGTGTACGATGCACAAATATGAAATTTCAATATATATACTCTTGACTTCTTTCGTTTTATTATTTTATTATTCCAAACAGATGCACCACACTTTTTATACACACGCAATTTTAAACACGCAACACGCGAACTTTGAAATATTTGCTTCACTTTCGAGTCGTTAACAACTTATTACAAGATGACGTAACCAATAATGCAATGTTACGTAGACCAGCTAACACACGCAACTATATTATCAAAGTTACAAATATCGCCCAATTTTTCACAATTAACAAAAATATGTACTTTAAAATGACCAGTACGAATGATTTGTCACAGTAACAGAATTTAGTAGAAGTGAAGCCAAGGTAAGGGGAAAAATGGAGCCAAAAGTTTTACCGCCACATCACCGACAGACAATGGAAAAATTTAAAAATGAACTTAAAATTGAAATATAGACACGGGACTTTCAGGAAACAATACAACAGGAATTTAGAATAAAGAAACCACAAATTATATAACCAAAACCTTTACCCTTAAGCCAAGAAAAAAAAATTACATTTTCTAACTAACACGTGGAGGACCAAAAACGCTGCATTTTAGAGAAAAAAATTTTGCACTTAAAAATCTCAAAATACTCGGCGCCTCACACCAAGATGTCGTGACCTCTAAACAAATACTCAATGGGAGGTAGGGCTACTCGCGAATGAGGTACCAGGAAGTTAACAATTTAAACAAGGTGAGGCCACGACAAGGGACGCAGCTAGATGAGCATGAAAAATATTATAGAATATCTGATAAAAGGATTCCTACATAGTTCAGATGGAAGAAAGGATCTTTATACTATGGTAAATTAAACAGAATAGAGATGGATGGCAAGGGGGTTTATTAGATAAAAGGGGATTACATTACATTACCTCCTTAGCTTCATGTCCATCGGCGAGGACGCCATACATGCCTGTATGGGGAGCGCGTAACAACACAACCTGTCTGCTAGCTGCGACTCTACTTACTGACTGCCAAGCCACGCTACTTTGGCGTGGGACGCTATCTAAGCTTGCTTACCCCCACAATTCTCTTGCGTAATACCCGATCCAGGTGGCCAAGGTCACGAACAACAATTCTTACATACGTCACATCTCCCCATGGCCACCCAGATCGACGCCCTCGTCGACACAAGGAGGATTTTTGTTTGTGGAGAAAGAATTACAATAATGAAAATATGACATACAGTACAATAAAGAGGTTAGATAATTGAACTACAACAAAGAATATCTGTGATTATATGGAGCATAAATATCTCTTGAAGAAATTAAATGCTGATTAAAATATTCTGAGTCTCGAGTGCCACCGACGAATTGTTTTGACAGGTCACGTAAGTACGAGTACCCCGCACACGCACAATACATCATACTGCCACTGTTACATACTCACTACACTGCATCTAGATGTTCCGACGTAACTGTTTGTGGGTGGGATTTCCACATCATCCACAACGACGAATTTTCAGCTGCAGAGTCTTTCAGGTGCTGCAGGTCGCTGAAGATGTGGGGGGAACAATCGCTAGCTTGGACTGCCCCCCCCCCAAAATAGTAGCTCCTTATGCCACTGCAGTGTAGTGGATGAACGACAGCTCTCCTGTGGTGTATCTGGAACCTCTGGCGTGTCTGTCCAGCGGGGTTACTCCTTTGGACACTCGAGCTCCGGAATCAGCAAAGTCACTATAACAGAAATCACAGAAAGGTAGAAATTGTGCTCCAGAAGATCATCATACATAAAAAAGTAGTATGTCATTTACAGTAAAAAGATTTAAAATGCCAAAAAGGTTTACAGTCAATCAATTCTTTTAGTATGGGGCAAAGAGAAAAAAATGACTACACGTTGACATAAAAACTGAATTTCACAAGGGGTTACCATCCAAAATTTAACACAAACTCTTTAGAATCCAAATACAGATACACAAAAGGGCCAGAATACATAAATATTACATCACTGACATTCATTGTTTACATACAATAACACAACACAAATATAGAAACTTATTTGAGATCCCAATATTATTTAACCAGCTGGTACTACTAATGAAAAGAAAATAAGCGCACTTACAATACATTCATACATGACAATGAAATGAAATCATTCATACTGACCATGGCCCAAATTATACACAACACTCACTTAAATAACTAACCAAAATTACTGTGTGCATTACTACAGACTTCAAAAATAAATCCGCAGCACATACGTCAAACTACACCTCGTTACATATTTTCAACTACAATACTCATGCTTTACTGTCAAATATATAGTCTCCTCTACATTACTATCTTATCCATCTTATTATGATCATCATCATTATTTCAATCAGCATCATCAGTATTTCAGTCATCATCATCGTCTTAGCTTTCAACTTTCTCGAATACAGTAATTACTGAGAAAATAAAACATTTCACTGACGTGTCTCATTCAACATGCTGCAAAGTCAAAAATACCTGACATAGGCATAAACTTAAAGAAATCACATTAACATTTCAGGAATGACACAAATAACATGACTCATACTGTTGCATCCACATCCTCCGAATCAAATTTAAGCTGGGAAAATAGATGGTATTAAAACTCGTTATGTAGGATGGTCCTAAACTTGTTGCATAAACACAAAAAAATTATTCTCATTGCATACACTTCATTACATTTACTCTCTCGTGTGAATACATCACACACGCTATACTGGGCACATTTCAGCAACACCAATAAGCAAAATATTTCTCAACTCATCACATTAAATCGAATTTCCAGGTACATGTAGCCCTCCTGAAAAATCAAAACATTTACACTCCAACTATCGGGGTTACTCTTTGGCAATTCCACCAAAGCTGACATCAACTCATCTCATCTCTCACATTACACCGTCGGGGTTACTCTTTGGCACTTCCACCGAGGCAAATCTCACATATACTACTCACATAACCTCAAAACATAAATACATACACACACTATTCATGCAACAATTTTCTGCAAGGAAAAGATCACAGCATCATAATGAAACCCAAACCAAACCAACTCCAATGCAACAGAACAAATCACATCATTGCCCAAAACAATACTGTCACAGAACTTTCCTGAAAACCAAACAAAATTAAGTACACACTCACAGGTTGTTTTTTCTTATGTTGTTTACCACAAAATGGTGCAACTTTCCAGTTTCCTGTAATATATGCTTCATGCCAACATTAAGGCAAACAATAAAAATAGCATTACAAACTCACAATTTGCAGTCTATAAGGACCCACAGGATCATAGTACTCTACTTACTGACTGGCAAGCCACGCTACTTTGGCGTGGGACGCTATCTAAGCTTGCTTACCCCCACCACTCTCTTGCGTAATACCCGATCCAGGCGGCCAAGGTCACGTACAACAATTCTTACATACGTCACAATACTAAGTTCCACATACAGAGGAAATATTTACCAATCTTCCAGAGTTACACCAGAAGAGGATGAATCAGCTAGAAGTTATACTGAGGGAGATGACATGATTTCGCAAGACCTTCATCAGTTGCATCCGATTTTAATCAAGCGGAAGTGAGTGACCTCATTAGAGATCTTAGTCTTCTAAAGAAGTCGTCGGAATTGTTAGCTTCAGGCTGGCAGATAAACATCTGTTACCGGGAGCAAAAGTCAGTCTATTGCAAAAAAAGAAACACATTTCCATCCATTCTTCAGAACAAAAAATCAATTTGTTTTTTGCACCAATGTTGAAGAATTGTTAATGAAACTTAGTATAAGAAAACAAACGCCAAGTGATTGGCAGTTATTTATAGAATGCTCCAAACGCAGGCTAAAAGTGTTCTTTTGCAAATGTTCCCATTATGTAAAAAAATTATGTATATATTTGTGGGACTCTAGAGCTAAAGATCAACACTGGGTGAGAAGACAGTGCTTAGAGAAAGCATGATCGTTGGAGAAAAAAACTTCACATAACTTTTCGTTGACAAACAAGATCATATTGCCATCACTACATATCAAAATTAAGTTATGAAGCAGTTAATCAAGGCATTGAATAGGGATGGAGCATGTTTTGGCTACACATGTACAACATTTCTTGCATTGAGTATGTAGAAAATAAAAGCAGGTGTATTTCTAGGCCACATATCTGCCAACTCATAAGTGACCAGAAATTTCAAATCTCAATGAGTGATACTGAGGCAGCTGCACGGCCGTTGTTCTGTATGCTAGTGAAGCATTTCCTTGGAAACTATAAAGCTCATAACCATGATGAACTAGTGGAGAGCTCGCTGTTTTTTGTGCACTTGATTGTAACATAAGCATAAAATTCAAATTACACTACCTGCACAGTCATTCGGATCGATTTCCAGATTGTCTTGGAGATGTAAACGAGGAGCAGGGCGAGCATTTTCACCAGGAATTAAGTACAATGGAAGAACGGTATCGATGAGATATACATATGATGACAGACTCGTATTGGAGCATCCAGCGCGAATGTCCAAGATCATTGCATAGGAGGAAATCATAGAAACGAGAATTCAACGACCTGATGGAAGAAAATTAATGAACCTAAAGCTACCAATGTATAAATAAGTAATGGTTGTTAGATACATATAGTAGCTTCATGAAAAAGAAAGTACTTAATCCAACCCAATGTCTTCTCTATTTAATTGTATAATAGGTGACCCAAATATACTCAGAAACTGGTCAAAATTAAGGAAACGTGAAACGACATATCAATAATAAATATGGAACATTTTGTAGCAGCAAGCACCCTTACAGTTTGCAGTTGCAATTTGAGTACAACATTCTTACATAGCTGTAATCAAATTTGAAATACAAAAAGTTAGTTTGCTCATTTCCGCTCTACGTTATAAATCAGTACCAAGTCAAATAATGATTATCTAGCTTATCAATAATATAGGCTGTGAAGCAAAATTTTCCGTGTAAAAAGATACTATAACTAAACTAGCTATGTAAGAATTTTGTACTCATATTGCAACTGCAAACTGTAAGGGTGCTTGTTGCTACAACATTTTCCATATTTGTTATTGATATGTCGTTTCACGTTTCCCTGAGTTTTACTTTCACTACTACGTATAGTAAGTAGGGGAAGCATTGCATTCCACTCAAAAAATCGATACCGAGATTTCACCGGAAATACATGTTTTGAGGCCTCCTGAATTCAAAAAAGTGTTTTTGGAAACATGTCCGTGTGTGTGTCTGTGAACAGCATAACTCCGAAACGAACAGTCGGATAAACACCAAACTTGGTATTTAGGTTCAGTATCTTCCAGAGATGCGAAACGAAGGTTTTCAAGAAAATCCCCCACCCCAGATTACCCTTTACATGGAACATTTTTCGAAAATGTTTATTTTCTCAAAAACGGCTCTAAGGATTTTGATTAAAGTATCATATATTTAAGACATTTTTATGGCAAATGAATTGTATATCTTGAATTTTCTGGGAATGTCTCCAAAAGCATTCTTCATTGTGAACGACTTTTGCATAACTGGTAAGCCATAAGAGATAGACAAAATTTTACTACACAAATAATGTAGATCGCGTTAAAATACACAATTTATGTCATATATTTTTTTGTTGTTGAGTGAACCATTTTCGAGATATTGCTTGTTATTCCCTTAATTCCAATACTTATACTGTTTCTCAAATGGGAATTCGTTATTCATTTTTTTGTCTTGGATATGCAAAGAGTATTAATCTGTGGCAAAGAGAATGGTGCTGCACATAGTAACCAGCTATTAAGCTATGCTTAAAGGCTACTGTATTTCTATATTGCCCTTGCAAATACAAAACATGGGGAACATAGTAGGCCTTAAGCGATAGTCAAATATGTTTAGAACTGGTCGCTATGTGTAAATTTGCACGTCAAGAACATAAAAAAATATTCTGTGGGCGTAAGAGAAATGAGAACGTAATAACAGTCAAAATGATATTTGTAATACAAGCAAGGATACCGAAAACCAAAACACAGAGCAAGATATGAGTGTATACGAACGGAAGTATTGATGTGTGTGGATAAAGCAAGGTGTGATTACCTATAAACGAGCGGAAGTGCACTCGGATAATGCTAAAATTGAGGTACAAGTGTGGTAGCACGTGTTTCCAGCAAAGCAGTAAACTAGAAGAAAAAAATTATGATGCGATACATTCACATTACTTTCCCTACCTTCTATCATTTATTAGTGAGTATACAAAGTATTTTTACTTAAGCTTATTACTTTCTCTAATACGTATAGTAAGTAAAAATATTGCATTTCACCTAAAAATTCGATATTGAGATTTCACCGGAAATACATGTTTTGAAGCCCCATAATGCAAAAAAGCATTTAAAAAACCCCGTTTGTGTATGTGTGTGTGCACAGCGTAACTCAAAAACGAAAAGTCGGATAAATACCAAACTTGGTATTTAGGTTCAATATCTTTAAAAGATGCGACACGAAGATCTTCAAGAAAATCCCCCCCATTCCAGACTACCCTTTACATGGAACATTTTTCGAAGTTTTTTTTTCTCTCAGAAATGGCACTAACGATTTTGATCAAATTATCATATTTTAAGACACTTTCATGGCAAATGAAAGGCATATCTAAAATTTTCTGGGAATGTCCCCAAAAGTCGTCTTCATTCTGAATGGATTTTGCATAACTGGTAAACCGTAAGAGAAAGACGAAATTTTACCACAAAACACACAATTTATGTCATATACATTTTTTGTGTGCAGTGAACCATTTCCGACATATTCCTTGTTATTTGTTTGAATTTTTCAATACTTAATACTTTTTCTCAAATAGGAATTCGTTATTCGTTTTGTTTTCTTTTTGTATGTCCTGGGCATGCAAAGAAAACGGAATGCTCCACATAGCAACCAGCTCTTAAAAGATTTGACTATCGCTTAAAGCCTACCATATTCCCCTTACACATACAAGAAAATTAGCAATAAGATAGAGTCTGCAAATATTTATCTCGATTAACATGAAGTAGATGGAGAATAAGAGTTTGTAAAAATAGTTTGTACAAGAGTAGAGAAAGTCATGTGAGTGTAACACATCAGATTTTTCAGAATATTTCATTACACACTACAACTGGCCGGAATATTCTTTCTTACAAGAGGGCACGGAAGATGTCCAAAGGTTTAAGAAACAGGACAGGATTCCGTTTTGTTCTCCATTTCGAGATCTGATTAAAACACTTGCCTCCACATGCTACAAAGTCTTAATTTGTGTTAACTTGTTATCGTACTCACTCTTAAAATGTCGGAATTTTTTATGTACCAATATGAAATATCATGTCACAAACCACTCACTAAAGAATCACCTCACAGAATGAAGTTTCCACACAAAATAAACACTTATTATTACAGTAAGTTAACGTACACTCTTGCAAACAACAGCTTCATTCAATATTATTAAGAATGACCAGCAACTGGAAAAGTGGTTCTTGTTTCTAAATCAGATCAGTTATATAATAAAATAGCCCACGCCATTGGGCAGAAGAAGATAGCTAAAACCCGAGATCACAAATGCATTATTTATTATCGATTTATTTATAGGCTACAATCATCTCTCTGATATTGAATTTGGATTATAAGAAAGAAGACAGAAATGCCATTCTTATGACAATGTACTGGACTTACAAGGTTTTAAGGTAACGCTTAAAGGCTTGGAAAAATATGAGGTTTATCCTTTATCAAACATCAGCCTTGTGTTCAGACTTACGAGGTTTTAACGACGATAGAGCATAAAAAATTCTAATTAAATCACACAAATCTCAAAATGGACCAAAATCAGACTTATGAGGTTTTAGAAGTAAGCCGACGATATGTTGCATGTGCCAGGCTTTTCGCTGAATTTATTTATTTTCGTTTACAACGCTTATTCTAACATTTCCTTTTTTCGTTGTTTAAGCCGTCTGCATCTTTAGTTATTATCTCTCGCCAATCAAAATCTAATGTTGTCTTCCTACAATATAATATGTTGCAACCAAGAATCAAGTGTGCTTGGAGGCGTGGCCCCACTATCTAAATAAAATCATATCGCCAGTTGCTAATTTTTGCATTTAATATGACCTCTGTTTAAAGCTACTTGAATAAATAAATAAAACGAATATAATTTGGAATTTTATCCTTTCTTTTTCCAAAGACTACTAGACAATACACGTTGCATACAGGTAAGAACTGCAATTGCCTGTTGGTTTGGCATAGTTCCAGGAACCATTTTTAGGCTACAAACATATCGATTTTGTATCTAGCATAGCTATAAATGTTGCTACCAGCACTTGTAATTTCAATCGTGGTGGATTCAATAATTCGGTTTGCATATCAGTCTTATTTTCTGTTATACCCTGTTTAATGCTGTTCTTTACTCAAGGGTCTCAATGAAAGAGTGTAACGTATTTTGAGGTTACGTACATGATAATCGTGAGATAATTTCTTATTGTTCCGGCTCCAGTTGTAGCTACTGTATCCATCTCCGTGAATCTCGGTTTAGTTTTCCTTCAAATATGTTTCCGGTTCTTGTCGGTCTCGGCTCTTATAATTCCTCTTATAATTTTTTGCCTAAACCTTGAGTTTCCATGATATGTATTGTTTGCATAATTACATTTTCTTTAGTGGAAAGTTATAGGATTAATTCGAGTATTCCTCGCACTACCAACTAATTATGTGATGATCCATATTTATTGTTCCGCAGACCATTTAATGGACGTTGTGTTGGGATAATATAGGATATTCAGGAAGGAGTCGCATTAGCTATACACAGGGCGCCCACGCATCTGCTTATGTTCTTTACTTTCATAACATTATTACACATCATGAACACTACTGGATGTGTGGTTAATATGTTTTATTACATCTGTGAAAAATATTGTCACATTTGTTCCATATTAACCAGTTACATAACTCTCATCACGATTCCACCCGGCATTATGGGAGCGTAGTTTGTTTTCCTATTGGCAACTTATTTAGAGTCCTAAGCCACAAAGCGTAGCGAAGATGTTTTTATAAGTAGAGGAGTGGAGCATTTGCTGCCTTTAGGATCTGTGAGGCTAAACTCCGATACTCTAGGATACCGACATTCTTACCCTTTGTTGCGACAATTCTTTAGCGATATTTTGTTTTCTTCGGTTGGCAACACCTCATCACAAAAGTCGCCAGTTCGGGAGTTTACTCAGGTTTTTGTTTTTGTTCAAATTATAAGAATGCTTTCGCCGTACTGCTGAAATTCCTGCTAAAATTCAGTGGTTTGATTTGATAACTTCTTGTTACTTAATTGCTTGTTTACCTTTCCCTAAGCCCTTCAGACCCAAACATAAGCTGTTATTTTATGTGATTTGGGGTTTTAACTTTTACCAAACCTATTCATATATATTTCAATTCTGACAAGATTTTAAATCAAATTAAGATATTTCTTTTTATAAATCTGATTCCAACAAAATTTCAAGGAGTCTTTTTGTTTTTTTTAATTACTTTGAATGTGTTCTAATAATAATTATTTAACAGTGTCTTTAATAATTACGGTGGGGAGCTTTATATGTTGCCATGCGGAGTTTCA
The DNA here is from genome assembly GCA_030765065.1 of Deroplatys truncata. Taxonomy (NCBI): domain Eukaryota; kingdom Metazoa; phylum Arthropoda; class Insecta; order Mantodea; family Mantidae; genus Deroplatys; species Deroplatys truncata. The sequence goes on from CM060976.1 coordinate 1,597,549, forward strand.
GTTCAAGTACTTCTCTAACGTAGTGAAAATCTTCTCAATGGTTCCTCGCGGAGTTTTAATGAATCACCTCTCATGGAATTTTCCCAGTTAACTGTTGTAACAAATGAGAACATTGGTTACTGCTAAAACACACATGGCACTCAACATAACACAATCGTTACGCTTGAGCCACTTTGGCACGCACTCAGAATACAATACGACTGATCCGCCGAATCAAATAACAACTGAACTGCTGAGTTACAACTCACAATTAAATTACACTGTCCACTTGTCACTTCTAACAATACACAGTGCTGACTTAAGCGCCTTGAACGCGTCCTCTGTCTCCTTTGTCCACACATAAATCCAGTGTTCTTCCGTCAGACGAGCGAGGAGCTTCGCGATGTTGGAGAAATCTCCGAGAAACCGGCGTTAGCAGCTGCATAGACCCAGAAAATTGCGCAACCCTCGTTTATCTTTCGGATGAGGCCAATCTCTCGCAGCCCGAGACTTCTCCGTGTGCATGGTCACACAGATGGAAGACTGTGTGGCCCAAATAGCTAACCTCCTTGCAGAAATGCTGGAACCACTTCGCGTTCAGTTTCAGGTGGCTGTTAGCACCTCGTGGATGGACTTGTAATCGCCGAGCATCAGATGCTCTTGTTACGCATCCCGCCGACAAAGCAGTAGGCAGCTTCCTGGGATACGTAGTTGGGCGGGAGCTTTATTCGCTAGCTGTTCAAACTCTCAGGCGAAGTCCAGCAGCTTCTCGCCTGGCTGGGGTCGTCCTCCGTGGTGTAGTGGTTAGCATGCTAGCCTCTAGTTCTCGAGGTCGCGGGTTCAAATCCTGCGGAGGTTGATGGATATTTTTCGGGCGTAAAAATCCTTAGCATGGCTTCCTTAGGGAGGGAAGTAAAGCCGATGGTCCCGTGTCGTAGATTTATGGCACGTAAAAGAACCTCAAGGCTAATAAAGAGACCTCTGAGAAAATTACCGGTCTTTCACACCCAATACAGAATGGGACGCTAAGTATCACAGCAGTTAAAGAGCGTCCCTAAATATAACTCAATTTGATTTAATTTCACCTGGCTGGTACTCTTTTGACCTGAGTTGACCACGATAGGCTGAGGCCAAGCGATAGTTCCTGAAACGATTTTCGATGGCGTTCTAGATGTCTCCGGACTTCGCCGACATTGAAATCGCATTCAGAAGCTCTGCTGCCCGTCCCTATAGGCGAGCTATTAGCTGTGTGGTTTCCTACTCTGCTGACCATCGGGCGGCTACGGCGGCGAATTGGTATCGAAAGACTTCGAAGGTTGAGATTTGCCTGTATTTGGGTGTCTTGACGCTCGTGGATGTCGTGTCGCGTCCTGGCGTCTCGACCTTCACGTCCTTAAGTCTTCTGCTAAGTATTTCTTTCATCGTGGCGTTCAGTTCCTTTGCATTGCCTTTGTCTCTTCCTTCCAGGACGCCAAGGTCTTTCATCATCCCGCCGAGCACTTCCACGTCTTTCTTCATTGCCGGCCAGTTGCTCCTCAGTTTTAGTCGATAACTCCGCTTTCATCTTGAATATCTCTGACTTCACTTCTGCCTGCTTCTTCTCCGCTCCTGATTCCATTTAGTCCTCTATCTCCATTGCAGAAATCATTGTCGTTATTTGCTAGCCTCTAGTTCCCAATGTCGCGGGTTCTCCAACCACTCGGTGGAGGGCGATGAATTTTTTCGGGCATAAAAATCCTTAGCGTGGTTTTCTTTGTAAGGTAGGCAAAGGCTGGTGGTCCCGTGTCGTAGATTTACGGCGTGTAAATGACCGTCAAGCCTGCTAAAGAGGCCTCTGAGCAAAATTTTCGGTCTTTCACGCCCGATAAAGAAAGTACGCTAAGAACCATAGTAGTTGAAAAGCGTCCACAAATATAATTTAATTTAACTGAAGGTATTTCACTTCCCATCTTGTCTATTCCGGATTACATTTTCGTCTCCATCTTCTCCGTACCATTTCATTTTCATCATTTTGGTCAATAAGTTTAGTAGGACTTCATCCTTATATCCCACTCCTGACACCAGTGTAAGAGATGTGATCACCAGTTACTGCGAAAACACAAGGAACTCAACGTAACACTTTGGCACTCGGAATACAACACAACTGATCCGTAGCTGCTGAACTGCACAACTGACCGCTGGGTTACAACTACACTGTTTGCTAGTCACTTCAAACAGCACAGAACCCAACTGAACTGAACACATTGCCCTGTCACAAGTCCCTGCTATAGGCCTCGCATACAAAGCGGAACTTTCGAGAAGGAGAACCTACCAGAAAGGGCCTAAAGGAGTCCTCTGGAATGTGGAAGTGGCACACAATGGCTATTGTTCCAAACGCCCATAGTACTAGAGAGGGACCGGCCATTAGCCTATCCCGAGGCAGATAAATGGCCTGGTAGGCGCTCGCACCGTCGGTCGGTAGAAACTTAGCGTTGTGTCACACTGTATTAAGCCCACAGAGTCACTGTTAAGCCTTCACACGTATTACCTTATCTTTCTTTTACATTCTTCTACAGATCTTCTGTTCTGCGCCGTTAATCGCGACAGCTGCTCATAAAAAAAGCAATGACATTCTTTTTTTAGCATGTTGATTCTAGCCTTCTTTGGCAATGAGTACTTCATTATTGCGTGCTCGCGATGCTATATCGTTCGACTATCTTATGTACAGACAGCTCCAAATGTTTTCCGTTCCACCTGTACGGGGGTAAGCGGGGTGTCTTATCGAGAGGTTATGTCAGGTGCCTTAGCTCATACCTGCTCTACGAGGTTAGGGAATGTAATAGTGCTAAAGAAAATATCATTCTAACGCATTTCCGTTAGAATTGGCTGTAAGAAAGTAATAACTTTGAAAACAAAGCAGCAATAACATTACAGCACAGCGACATAAGCAGTATACAAATTAATATTTAGGAATTAAAGGCATCATATTATTGTATAAGTGTTAAAACCAAATGGTTGGGTTTTCAATATTCAGTACTTTCTCTACCCAGGTAACATATGTTCTTTCTTTATCATAATGTCCTTATAAAATGTGGTTTTTCTGTGTACATTACCTTAATCATGACAACAATTTAGGCCAGGAATTATTTCAAGTTACAGTCTAAGTTACACTTTTCCCTGTTTGGTTCCATGCAAGATGCCGTAAAGACAAACAGCCGTTTATCTATACCACAACTCTTATTTTTACTCTCTGTACTACTTACCTATTATAAGTAGGGAAAGTATTGTATTCCACCCAAGAATTCAATAACGAGGTTCACTGGAAGTACACGTTGTCAGACCGCCTGAATACGAAGAAAGCATTTTTAATTTCTCTACTACGTAGCTACAGGAGGTAAAGAAGGTATTGTATTTCGCAAAAAAAAAATAAATGAATAACTACATTCGCCGGAAATACACGTTTTGAGACTCCCTGAATCCAAAGAAAGCATTTTTACTTTCTCTACTACGTAGCTAAGGAGGTAGAGAAAGTATTGTATTCCGCCCAAAAATGCAATAGAGACTCACCGGAAATCTCGTTTTGAGACTTCGCGAAACCAAAGAAAACGCTTTACAATTATCTACTATGTAGCTACAGGAGGAGAGAAAGTATTTTATTCCGCCCAAAAATTGAATAACGAGATTGACTGGATATACACGTTTTGACACTTCCTGAATTCAAAGAAAGCATTTTTACTTTCTCTACTACGTAGCTACAGGAGGTAGAGAAATTGTTGTATTCCACCCAAAAATTCGATAAAGAGATTCACCGGAAATACACGTTTTGAGATTCCCTGAAACCAAAGAAAGCATTTTTACTTTCTCTACTACGTAGCTAAGGAGGTAGAGAAATTGTTGTATTCCACCCAAAAATTCGATAAAGAGATTCACCGGAAATACACGTTTTGAGATTCCCTGAAACCAAAGAAAGGTTTTTACTTTCTCTACTACGTAGCTACAGGAGGTAGAGAAAGTGGATTATTCCGCCCAAAAATTGAATAACGGGATTCGCTGGAAATACTCGTTTTAAGACTCCCTGAACTCAAAGAAAGCATTTTTACTTTCTCCACTATGTAGCTACAGGAGATAGAGAAAGTATTGTATTCCACCCAAAAATTCAATAAAGAGACTCACCGGAAATACACGTTTTGAGGCTCCCTGAAACCAAAGAAACCATTTTTACTTTCTCTACTACGTAGTTACAGTAAGTAGATCAGGTATTGTTTTCCACCCAAAAATTGAATAACGAGATTCACTGGAAATACACGTTTTGAGGCTCCCTGAAACCAAAGAAACCATTTTTACTTTCTCTACTACGTAGTTACAGTAAGTAGATCAGGTATTGTTTTCCACCCAAAAATTGAGTAACGAGATTCACTGGAAATACACGTTTTGAGACTCCCTGAAACCAAAGAAACCCTTTTTACTTTCTCTACTACGTAGTTATAGTAAGTAGAGCAAGTATTCCTTTCCACCCAAAATTTGAGTAACGAGATTCACTGGAAATACACGTTTTGAGACTACCTGAAACCAAAGAAAGCATTTTTACTTTCTCTACTACGTAGCTAAGGAGGTAGAGAAATTGTTGTATTCCACCCAAAAATTCGATAAAGAGATTCACCGGAAATACACGTTTTGAGATTCCCTGAAACCAAAGAAAGGTTTTTACTTTCTCTACTACGTAGCTACAGGAGGTAGAGAAAGTGGATTATTCCGCCCAAAAATTGAATAACGGGATTCGCTGGAAATACTCGTTTTAAGACTCCCTGAACTCAAAGAAAGCATTTTTACTTTCTCCACTATGTAGCTACAGGAGATAGAGAAAGTATTGTATTCCATCCAAAAATTCAATAAAGAGACTCACCGGAAATACACGTTTTGAGGCTCCCTGAAACCAAAGAAACCATTTTTACTTTCTCTACTACGTAGTTACAGTAAGTAGATCAGGTATTGTTTTCCACCCAAAAATTGAATAACGAGATTCACTGGAAATACACGTTTTGAGGCTCCCTGAAACCAAAGAAACCATTTTTACTTTCTCTACTACGTAGTTACAGTAAGTAGATCAGGTATTGTTTTCCACCCAAAAATTGAGTAACGAGATTCACTGGAAATACACGTTTTGAGACTCCCTGAAACCAAAGAAACCATTTTTACTTTCTCTACTACGTAGTTATAGTAAGTAGAGCAAGTATTCCTTTCCACCCAAAATTTGAGTAACGAGATTCACTGGAAATACACGTTTTGAGACTACCTGAAACCAAAGAAAGCATTTTTACTTTCTCTACTACGTAGCTAAGGAGGTAGAGAAATTGTTGTATTCCACCCAAAAATTCGATAAAGAGATTCACCGGAAATACACGTTTTGAGATTCCCTGAAACCAAAGAAAGGTTTTTACTTTCTCTACTACGTAGCTACAGGAGGTAGAGAAAGTGGATTATTCCGCCCAAAAATTGAATAACGGGATTCGCTGGAAATACTCGTTTTAAGACTCCCTGAACTCAAAGAAAGCATTTTTACTTTCTCCACTATGTAGCTACAGGAGATAGAGAAAGTATTGTATTCCATCCAAAAATTCAATAAAGAGACTCACCGGAAATACACGTTTTGAGGCTCCCTGAAACCAAAGAAACCATTTTTACTTTCTCTACTACGTAGTTACAGTAAGTAGATCAGGTATTGTTTTCCACCCAAAAATTGAATAACGAGATTCACTGGAAATACACGTTTTGAGGCTCCCTGAAACCAAAGAAACCATTTTTACTTTCTCTACTACGTAGTTACAGTAAGTAGATCAGGTATTGTTTTCCACCCAAAAATTGAGTAACGAGATTCACTGGAAATACACGTTTTGAGACTCCCTGAAACCAAAGAAACCATTTTTACTTTCTCTACTACGTAGTTATAGTAAGTAGAGCAAGTATTCCTTTCCACCCAAAATTTGAGTAACGAGATTCACTGGAAATACACGTTTTGAGACTACCTGAAACCAAAGAAAGCATTTTTACTTTCTCTACTACGTAGCTAAGGAGGTAGAGAAATTGTTGTATTCCACCCAAAAATTCGATAAAGAGATTCACCGGAAATACACGTTTTGAGATTCCCTGAAACCAAAGAAGGGGTTTTTACTTTCTCTACTACCTAGCTACAAGGGGTAGAGAAAGTATTGTATTCCACCCAAAAATTGAATAACGTGATTCACCGGAAATAGGCGTTTTGAGACTCCCTGAAGCCAAAGTAGGCATTTTTACTTTCTCTACTATGTAGCTACAGGAGGAGAGAAAGTATTTTATTCCGCCCAAAAATTCGATAAAGAGATTCACCGGAAATACACGTTTTGAGATTCCCTGAAACCAAAGAAAGCGTTTTTACTTTCTCTACTACGTAGTTACAGGAGGTAGAGAAAGTATTGTATTCCACCTAAAAATTGAATAGCGAGATTGACTGGATATACACGTCTTGTGACTCCCTGAATTCAAAGAAAGCATTTTTACTTTCTCTACTATGTAGCTACAGGAGGTAGAGAAATTATTGTATTCCACCCAAAAATTCAATAATGAGATTCACCGGAAATACACGTTTTGAGATTCCCTGAAACCAAAGAAAGCGTTTTTACTTTCTCTACTATGTAGCTACAGGAGGTAGAGAAATTATTGTATTCCACCCAAAAATTCAATAATGAGATTCACCGGAAATACACGTTTTGAGATTCCCTGAAACCAAAGAAAGCGTTTTTACTTTCTCTACTACCTAGCTACAAGAGATAGAGAAAGTATTGTATTCCACCCAAAAATTGAATAACGTGATTCACCGGAAATAGGCGTTTTGAGTCTCCCTGAATCCAAAGTAGGCATTTTTACTTTCTCTACTATGTAGCTACGTAAGTAGAGAAGGTCCTGTGTTCCACCTAAAAATGCAATGTCGTTGTGATTCCTTGAATTTATTTTCAAAAAAAGGTCCAAGTGTGTATGTGTGTGTGTGTGCGCGCGCGCGAGCGCACGCGCGAACAGCATAGCTCAAAAACAAAAAGTTGGTAAAAACCAAACTTAGTGTTTAAGTTCAACTTCTTCCAGAATGCGACACGGAAATTTTAAAGAGAATCTCGCACTCCAAACTACCTTTAACATCGGAAATTTTTCGAAATTTTTTATTCTTTCAAAAATGGCTCTAAGGATTTTGATTAAAATGCATATGTTTAAGCTATTTTCATGATAAATAAAATGTATATCTTTAATTTTCTAGGAATAGTCTGTAAATTCGTCTTTATTGTGAATGACTTTTGGTAATTAGTAAATCGTAAGAGAGAGACAAAATCTTACTGCACAACACAATGTGATCTTGTTAAAACACGAAATTTATATCAAATAACATTTTTATTTTTATGTCAAATAACATTTTTATATTTTATCTATTATGAAATATTCTTTGTTATTAGCTTGAATTTTCAAATATTTTATACTTTTCTCAACTGCAAATAGCTATTGTATTTGTTTCTTTATTTTCTTCTTTCTTTCCCCTGTTCATACAAAGAGAACATAATTTCAAAGCTATCACGTCTGTGGCTCGCATTCGGGAGGTCGTGGGTTCGATTCCCGTGGCCAACCATCCTGAGCCACGATTTTTTTCGGTTTTTTTTCCTGGGTCGCCAGGCGATTGCTAATAAGGATTCTCACATCCCCGAATTTCCTGCCCCTCCATTTCATCACCATTCTCATTTCCCTTCATCTTTCATCCGTTGGTGTCTTTCAGGGTTGGAAGTGTCGGCGATGGTGTTTCGGTGCAGTGTGGCAGGGGAAAGGCTGCTCTTTGTGACTGACTCTGTCCCCCGGCTTTCTGCTGGCTGTCGGGGTGACCTAATCCCCTTGAGGGGCGTTGGACCTCCTCTGTGCGGAGTGGGTTCCCGGTCTGTCTGTCCGTCTGACGGGGAGTCTCTATCTGAAAACTCAGAGACCCTGCCATTCCTATGCCATCACTCTTCGTTCCAGGCGCCCGGTGTCTCCTCTCACCTTATCCTTCCTTCCGGAGACATTCCCTTGTGGGGCATAGGCACAATATCCACCATGTGGATCAATGTCGAGCCCCCTCCATAGCCAATCAATCCAAAGCTATCACATAGCGTTCAGCTTTGAGGGTTTGGCTAACGCTTTAGCTTAATATGTTCTACTTATACCTACAACGAATTGTGTAAATAAGTGATGAAGGTTTGTCTGTATTAACATGAAATAGATGCAAGAATAAGCTTTATAAGAATAATTTGTAGAAGAAGAGAAAGTCATGTGAATGCAACACATATTTTATAGCAAAAGCTCCATACACCTGTGTGTCTGTGAACAACAACTCCAAAAAGAAAAGTCGGTTAAGTACCAAACTTGAATTTAAGTTCAGCATCTTTCAAAGACGTGGCACAAAGATTTTAAAGAAAATCTCCCCATCCCGAGTAATCCTTTACAGGAAAAAGTTTCGAAATTTGTTATTTTCTCAAAAATGGCTCTAACGAGTTTGATTAAAATACTCTCTGTTTAAGATTGTTTCATGACAAACTAAATATATATTTTGAATTTTCTGAGAAGATCCTCTCAAGTCTTCTTCATTCTGAATGACTTTTGTATAACTGGTAAACTGTAAAAGATGGACAAAGTTTTGCTACAAAAGAAAAGCACGCAGTTTGTCATACATATATTTTATGAGATTAACTATTTCCCAGATATGTTTTGTTATTGACTTGAATACTTTTTGTAACCGAGAAGTCACTATTCCTTTTGTTTTTGTCGCGGTTATACAAACAGCATGGAATTTCAGAGCATCGCATAGTAAGATGCGTTTTGAAAATGCGACTATCGTTTTATCTACATATACTACAGCGAAATGTGTAAATGTGAACTTTTTCTTTTGGTATTTAATGAAAGCCCTGTAAGCGGGTAGGCTATAACGGACGGTAAATCAAACGAAATGGTTAAAATGATGCTCAAATGGGTCCTAGGTTCCTAGAGCTTAAGTTATCTGACATTCATCTTCTCAGAGGAAACCCTGGAAAAACTAACTCTAACTGATTCGAATTCGGGACCTCTTGAGTTTGAGACAGACCCCTACACCACACCACATGGGTGTGAATTCGAAATTTATCTGGATTACAAGTAGGTAGAAAATAAGACTTAGTAAAAAGAACGTTAGATTTTTCTCGTGGTAATGTACAGAGCATGGAGTTTCAGACACCACATAAAAATCTGACTATCGTTTTAGCTACTGCATTCTTCTTATACTTACAACGAAGTTTGTAATGAAAGTTCATCTCAATTAACAAGAAGACTCTTTCACTCGAGCCGTGTGTAGAACAAGGTTGGAAAGATATAATCAGATTGAAAAATTCAATGTTATAGCCGAGATTTAAACTGCAGATCTTCCAGTTTCCGTCCAAGTGGCGCCGCGGTAACGCATTTGGGAGATCCCTAGTTCGCTTACCGGCGACCGCCCACTCTGACCCACGGGGTTTTTTCGGGAGTTTTCCCGGGTCGTCAGGCGAATGCTGATTTGGTTTCTCTCAGCTCTGAATATCGTTCCATTCCTCATTTCATTCATCCTTAGCCCCGTTAGGTCTGTTTCAGGATTGGAAGAGTCAACGATGGTGTTCCGCGCGGCGTGGCAGGAAAAAGGATGCTCTCTGTGGAACCTTATCCGTCTCCCGGTCTTCAGCTGGTTGCCGGGGTATACCTCTTGGGGGTCATCGGGCCCTCTGTGTGAGGTGGGGTACCTGGTTTGCCTGCTCGACTGTCGGGGCGCCTCAATCTGAAAACTTTAGGAACCTTGTCATTGCTGTGCCGTCACTCCTGGTTCCGGCCGCCCGGTGTCTCTTACCTCGCCCCTCCCTCCCGGGAGCGCCTCCTCAAGGGCACAAGCACAATATCCTCATTCACTGGATCGGGATCGAGGGGTCCTTGCATATCCCATTCCATTCCAGGTCAGGGAAGAGAAGCATTTTAAGAATTCAGAAGGTGAATCATAATACAAAGTATCTAAGTCTTTTTTTTTCTATCTTCAGATAACTACTTTGAAAGCAAGTTTACTTTTGATAACAATTTTCAACAAAAGCCCATCAACCGTTCTGCATTAACACTTTCGGGTCACTATTTTGAAAATTTAGCTTATATGTTATCCAAACCGAATAAAACGGCTATAACAGAAGCTGCATATTTTGCGCTAAATGTGGTCTCCTCGTATCTATTAACATTTTCTCCTTTTACAAACAATAACTGTTTTTACTCTATATCCAGTTTACTGTTGGCACGGTTCTTCTTTCTTTGTCTTGTGAGTGTTTGAAGGGGGAATTATGTTTCAAATAAAACAATCTATATTCGTTTTTCAGTAACAAACGCAAAAGTGAAGAAAAGTGAATGTTGCACTTAATTGTGCTCAAACTGCTTCAACAGTTTAACATTAATGTTACGTTTGCTTCCGTATTTTTAAAACATTACTTGAATATTATCAGAACTGAATATGCCAACTGTAAGGAACTACACACTTAGTGCAAAAGGTTGTGATCAATCTCTATGAAAGTTTAAAAAAAACATATTCAAGATAATAAATACCCTCCGTTTCGAAGTGCGCGTGGAACAATTTATTGATGGTAATTATGAAACGATTATTATTATTATTATTATTATTATTATTATTATTAGCAACAAACGTTAAAACAAGATACGCATTATGTGCGCCTTGCTTCTCAAGAAAATTACTGAATAATACATCTTAAACTTCCGTAGCAACCGCATAAACAGTGCAATATTTGATTTTTAAACAACATATTTTGTAAAGAAAATGTTAATTTATTTCATTTGCATAGATCTAATAAGGAGAAAGTATTTAGTTTCGTCTTCTTTACTCTTAGTCAGGTCGCTGAATTATACCAGAATGTACAAACGTAAATGTAGCTTTTGAGACGATACCAGCACTTACTATCAGCTATAGCCAGGCATGACTAGTCGAGAGAACATTCCTTCCCCTCTCTTCCTCTATAACCCCTGGTCAACCGGAAAACATTTGGAGCCTTCTGTACCCTTCTGACATATTTCATTTACAATTAATATCATTCTTATAAATTATTCGCGTTATTTTAATAATTTTGTTATAAATAAATCTTTTTACATATTAAATTATCCCAAATGTTGCATATTAAAATTGACATGTTTGTTATTTCTCCCTATCCTTCTCTTGAAGCGATTCTGTATGAATGTTCAAGTTTTCTTTTACATTATTTTAAACTTATGCCCCATGAATGTGCTTTCTTAATTTAATGATTATTAGTTTAGTTTGGCATCGGAATGACCTATCTCGATCAGTTCCGCTTCAAGTCTAGCTATCGAACGCCTTATTCCGCGTTTCCTTATGGCGCCTCTGTGCAGTTAATTCTCTTGAAACCAAAAAAATGAGGTTGTTTTCCCCAGAGTGGGGAAGGCGATGGTAAATGACATAACGTAAATAAATTGAAATTTCTTACTTATTGTCAGTATTGTGACTTTATAGTTTTCCAGTTATCACTTCTCTCAGTTCTCACTATAACCGTTTCATCTGGTTCATCTTCCACCAGGACTTCACTTAGTTCTCACTGTCACTTCACTAATGTGAACTAGTTCAAGCTTTCCGTCACTTCACTTTCTTTCCAGACGTTCCGCACGCTGGAGAGTCGAACGCAATACTTCTACAATCTCTCACTTCGCAGTAGCACTCGCTGCACGCTTATTCGCTCGCAGAACCGCACTTGATGTGCAACAGAAACGCGATCTCCAACTCGCTTACTCGCTGACCGACTCAATACACTGCTCTCGTGAGAACGATCACTTATATAGCCAGAAACTTTCATATAACTATCTGGACACACGATCTGGAGGCGGGGGGAAAGAACCTTCCAGAATATTCTGGTTATCTGCTAATAGCACTTCTGATGTTTACGCCGAGCGAGAACGCGACTGACTGCCCGCGACGACCTCCCGATAACCTTGGGCTATAACCTCTGCGCCACACAGCTCCCTCAGCTGTATGTCCCGAGCAGCTCCGCGATATGAGGCAAACCGATCAAGATGTACCACCGTAAGCTTTCCTCGGGGTTGACACCAAATGCGGTATACCACATCGTTGATACGAGCGATTACCTTATACGGGCTGTCCCAGAAACGTTACAGTTTCGCGACTTCCCTTTAGTCCTCGTTGGACGAGAGCATACGACGTCACCCTCCTGGAATTCTGTACTGTTCGCCAGACTGTTCATAACGTGACTTCATTCCGTAAGTTGTTAGCTTGTGAGATTGTGGATGTCCTCCAGCCTATCCGTTATCGCCCTGACATAATCTGCTGCCGGCTGGTCAGCATCAGGAGGCGTGCCGAACAACAGATCACAAGATAGCTCCTGTCCGAATACCACGTTGGCCAGTTGGACTCGTGTATTGATGCTCGGTAGGTCAGAGGTTATAATGGCACGTGCACATCCCAATCTCCCAGATGGTTGGATACCAACTTCATGACGTGCTAATTCGATGGCCGTCATAATATAACGTTCCACCATTCCGTCCGACTGTGGATGAAGGGGAGTGGTACGGGGTTTATGTACGCTGCTCAGAGAGGATGAGAAGTTCACGCATAAGGTTGGATTCAAAATTGGTCCTTTGGTCACTGTGGAGCTTCCAAACCGGCAAAATGAGTTGTTCACCAGTGCATTAACCGCGGTGGAAGCCTCATGATTGGAAATCGCGTAAACTTTCGGCCACTTGGTAAAATAGCGCATAGCAGGTAGCGATTTCCTGTAAAGGGCTTGCCACGTCAATGACAATTCTTTCGAATGGTGATCCGACATTGTGTTGATGCAAGCGGGCCCTACTTGCCTTGCAGATGTCGCATTATTAGCAGCACCTCTCCACGTCGCTTCGAAGATGCAACCAATAAAATCGGCGATGTAGCTTCTCCAAGGTCCTATTTGCACCCAGGCGCCCTTCGGTAGTGCCTACATAGGTCTCATTGAGGATTTCTTTCACCTTGCTCCTTAGGAGTACTAACTGCTCCACTTTAGTTCTTCCATCTACGAACTCCCACACTCTTTTCAGTATACCGTTTCTTGCCACCAGGGAGTACCACCGTGTCTAATAGCTGTAATGGGTCGGGCCTCTGAGAGAAACATCCGCCCACGCGGGTCGTACGACGGATTCTTTATCCTTCAGGATCGACCCAATGTTTCGATCCTCCAGTTCCTGCCTCCCAAGGCAGTCCCAACCAACTGTAGGTGCACCGTGTCCGGGCGTAGGGTTTCAACACTCTCCATCATCTGCTGGTCCACACGCTCGTCCATTGCGGCCTCTTGTTTTCTTTCGTCTGCCTGTCTAGCCGTTTTCATGTTACTTTAGACGCCCCTTCGCCGCACTAATTTTATTTTCCATGTCAGATTAACTTCTCTTTTGCGATATCGTTTATCTCTGGGTCGATGTCAACACCTGGTTGGGATTTCGTTTCTGTTTTCACATTGAGTTCTCTCCTCATCTACTCCACTCCGGATTTAATTGCTTTCATTTCATTTCCTATCTCTTCCAATACAGACTTGTGCTCTGCATTTCACTTGGAAATTGTTTAAACATTTCCTCCATCATTCAAAAATTAAATTGAATTTTATTTATGGACGCTCTTTAACTCCTGTGGACCTTAGCGTCCCATTCTATTGTGCGTGAAAGATCGGTAATTTTGCTCAGATGCCTCTTTATCAGGCTTGAGGTTCTTTTACGTGCCGTAAATCTACGACACGGGACCACCCGCTTTACTTCCCTTCCGAAGGAAGCCATGCTAAGAAGTTTTACGCCGGAAAAAAAATCCATCGCCCTCCACCGGGTTTGAACCCGTGACATCGGGAACTAGAGGCTACCTCCTTTATTCACATTACACTCCTGACACCAGTGTAACTTTTTCCAGTTTTTCAACTGTCACTTCTCTAGTTTTCACTTTCACTGTTTTAATCTGGTTTTACTTTTACTGGGACTTCGCTTAGTTCACATCGTCACTTTACTAATGTGAACTATTTCAATTTCCCCATCACTTCACTTTCTTCGTGACGTAGCCTCTTCTTCCAGACGTTTCAATCGCTGGAGAGTCGAACACAATCCTTCTACAATATCTCGCTCTGCAGAAGCACTTGCGTCACCAACTCGCTCACTGCTCTCGCGAAAACGCTCGCTTATATAACCAATGGAATCTTGCGCAGAACATTACAGAACTGCCTGGACACACCTTCTGAAGGCGGGATAATGCACCCAGAAAATTCTGGTTATCTGCTGTAACGAACATTTGGGGCGAAAAAAAGATATTCTTACGAGGGCGCTCGCTTGCGGCCAGTACAGGAGTAGGGTTGCCATAAATGCTAATTATCTCCACCTGAAGTCCCGAGCGATGCTTATCAACGCCACGGACATAGGGGAGGTGCATTTAGAAAAGAGAGGAGAGTGAGCGGAAAGGCCTTAGGCAGCATGATTTATAAAGTTGCTGGACGGACTATAAGCAAGACGGATTACGTAACCAACGCTTCTTAGTAAAGATCGTGACTATTGCGTTGTAGCCGGAAGCCATTAAGTCCTTGGATTATTAATGAAAAGGGAAGTCATGTCAGAAAGTTAATCCGACGTGGTAGCACTACTTAGAAATATTTTTCTAGTGAGGAAAATACTGCAAACTACGTGGCAGGATTACGACGTAGTATTGCTGCGCCAAAGTGTTGTATTTCGACAATTTTCGAAAGGGCCAGTGAGGCGTTTGGAGAAGAATCCAAACCCTGATTTTCGGAGTCGACACTTTTCTTAGTGAAAACAAAAGTTCGTCGTGTCGTAGAGCTTCTCGGCAGTGCAGGTTCACAGCTAGTATTTCCGTCGAAAGGGAATGGTTCGTCTGGTTAGCCTACAAGACATAGTTTTGTTGGAGTGAATGGGGTTTGCTTCTTTTGTATTGCATCTTATGTCCGTGGATATTGTTTCGACTTCTTGAATGGTATTCCAGGAAATGCACCACGATTAGAAGTGGTGTTGGTGTAAACTTTCATTATACCAATATTCCTTTATATGGCGGTGAGTGGTAGTGAATGCTGCAGCTAAAGGTAGGAAACTTAATCCTCATTAATGAATAGTACCGGCCAGTTTACAGTTATGATACACAAGTATGTTAAAGTATGAGAAAATAGATAAAGTAAAGAGTTTTGTATAATAGAAGCAGACTTGTATTATTGCAAGAACCAAGGTTTCGAAACAGCAAATAAATGAAAGAGTGCTTTCATAGATTCAAAGTTCAGTTAGTGAACTTGGTTTATGTCAACTGCATTGCTTTTAAAATACTTTTGTTGTATTTCAATAAGGTTGTTAAATGTGGCTGTAAATAGCTTGGCCAGGCCTATCTTATTGATTTTTGCTTAATTTTAGTGCAGCAAATTTCATGAGACAGTGCTATCTCTCAAGTAGTACTAAACGGTACTACGCATTAAAGTATGTTGATTTCTAATGAATTTTATAGAGATATTAGTTTAGTAGTTATTCTGTTGTCACATACTTTGTGATTGTTTACATTCTTTTTTAGTATTAAGCTCAATGTAGTGCATTTGAAAAGGGATTCAAACTGCGAACTTAATAGTTTTCTGGCTATCCTGTCCTGGGGAATATCACACCGAACCTGCATCGGGATGTACCATATCCAGACATAATTGAAACGCTGTCCTTAGTGTCCTGTTATCCTGCTAAAACGGACTAGTGGCGGACCACGGCTATAGAGTGAGGTGAAGGAGTCCCTCACAATTAGCAGCCCGAACGCGACAGCACCACAAAATAGCGCCCAGATAGGGATCTCAATCTATAGATTCTTAGTTTTCCCCCCTTTTGATGTGATGTGTATATTGACGTATAATAGTGGGGAATGTTATTTAGGTAAAATAATAAAGTTAGAAGTTGATAACTGAGATCAAAGAATTATGGTTAGTACTGGTTCAGTGGATTTCAGTGTGAAATTAGGAGATACTAAAATAGGAGTGGTCAGTAACAGGAGGACCAGGATTGATATTTTGCTGGTTAGTGTGATACTGATTAACTTAATGTTGGTGCAATTATATGTTACCAAGATGGCTATGTATGAAAGGCATACTCAGCAACAAAAATTTAAATATCTCAAATCTAAGAGAGAATGAGTGTTTGCTAAGGCAAACATATATGCTTAGCACACACGCTATATATATATATATATATATATATATATATATATATATATGTGTGTGTGTGTGTGTGTGTACACCGGGCGAGTCTTCACAGCCTGCGAATTGAGAAGTTATGCAGTCCCGGCGTTGTACAGGTATGCCATAAACACTGCATCGCGTCGTATTAATTTCGGCCGAAATAGCTGCTTTGAACCACGGTGTGTTCAGTGGCTTGCACTCGTAGCGCAACAGTGTACGCGCTGACTTTCAGTGTAAAGGTTCCAGATTCAAATGCTGGGCACTTGAAGGTATTTTTTATGTTTAGTGAATTTAACGAGAACTGATAGTTTGGCATGGAAGTGTCGTTTCACTTAATTAGTTTAAATATGTGAATTTCATTAAAACAAACACCAATAGTTGCTTGTTAGAATATGCTTTAATGAACATCATAAATAAATGCATATAACATTGTAATTATAACTTGAAAACATAAGGCATCATTAAAAATAGTTTACTATTTAAAGTTATTCTTGCATACAACAGAAAGCCAATAAAATGTTCTGAGAGTTTACAAAATGCAGTACGTACATAAAAACTAGATAACGTTTGCAAGCCCATGTTATGATCGTTGTGAACCTCCCTGCTTCCCAAAGTAGTGCATTTAACATCATGCGGACCATCACACAAATAAACCTACACAATTTACCCGTTTCCTCCATGTGTTGCGCCTAACCCGGCGCAACATGGCTGGTGTGATGTCACGGCAAGCTAAGATGATGCGTTCCCTGAGCTGTTGGGGGATCATTGTCCACTTCTGGTACACAATATCTTTAAGATATCCCCATAAGAAGAAATATAATAGGGTTAGATCTGGTGAGCGGCTGGCCACCCTATTGGTCCTTGCCGTGGGATCCATCGCTCAGGGTAGGTGGCATCAAGATAAGCAGTTACACGACGGGCCGAATAGGCTGCGCCCCATCATGTTGGTACTACATAGTCGGTTCTGCAACGGCACTTCATCCAGTACAGTATGCAGCTGGTTTTGTAGGAAGTGGATATAACGATTCCCAGTGAGTTGTCCAGCATAAAAATACGGGTTTATTAGATGATCACTGAATACACTAGCCCAAGCGTTGAAACCCCATCGTACTTGTAAGACCGCCTCTCGCGTCAATGTAGGTTTACAGTGCTCCAGTAATGTATGTTGAGGCGATTTACATGACCTGTGTTGTGGAATCCTGCTTCTTCTGTAAATAAAACAGTTGCCAAAATGTGGATCTTGTTCAGTTTCTCGTATGATCCACCTAGCGAACGCCAATCTCTGTCCATGGTCCGCCTGCATTGGTTCCTGGTACAGTTGAAGATGATAAGGGTGAGACTTTGCATGATGTAGTATTCTCCACGCGGAAGATAGGCTCATATTGAAATGGCTGTGAATATCCCTCGTACTACAATGTGGATGCTGAATCACATAGTCACATGATCCGTCGTTGCTTGGTCACAGACAGGGTGATCTCTTCGTGCATGTGGTGTCTTTTGCACTGTTCCTGATTCCAGAAAGTGGTTCGCAACACGCAAAAAGGTGTGATCTGTAGAAAGTGTTCTCTGCGGAAACTTCTATTGGTATAGATGACGTGTCCCCGTTGCATTCTGCTGCGCTTTCCCGTATGCTAACAGCATGTCCAGGTACTCTCTATTCGAAAACGTTGTTCCACAGTGAGCACGAATGTTTGTATTTATAGGCAAATCCACTTTCTAGTGCGTTCAGAAAGAAATTAGGATTTGCTATAACGTTCTCGAAACATGAACAGAAATAACTAAAAGAACTTATTTATACTCAGGCGTGATTTGAACTTTCGACCTTCGCCATGGCTTTCCAGTATGTTAACTATTGCACTACTGGAGCACGTTAACGAGTATTACCGTACTCCTAATCAGCGGACTGGTGACGGTGGTGTCAGTACCTGCATTTCGCATCGTCTGTAAAATGCAGGGTTGCTTAGATATCAATTTGCAGGAAGAGAAGGTTCACGCGGTATATACAGGGTGAATCCCTAAAACTTGCACAGCAAATATTTCGGAAATGGAAAGTGCTATTGATGTGCAGTTTTCACGGCATTGATTGGTAGTGAAGAGGCTCGTACAGTTAGCCTGTACACAGTTTTTAATAATATTGATAAAGTGTATTTTTGAGCAAACATACTATTTTTAAATGGAATAATGCCTAGCTACGTCAACAGAATAAAGGTAGGGTAAATTAGAATGCCAATGGTCTTTGTTGCAGGATTCTGGTGCAAGTGGTTTACGAGAAATCGTATTTTGAAAAGTTTCCACCCCGAAAGTTGTTTGTCCCATTCAATCTGCTTAATTGCTAGGTACGATGTTATATTTGTTTGCATTGTGTTTTCTGTTCATTGCATTGCGGCTTTCTGGTCAGTTAGTTTGTGACAGTTCAAGCAGTAAGTCGTGAGTGGAAGATGGGGTTTACTAATGCAGAAAAAGCCGACATGCTCATGGGGTATGGAGAGTGTAGGAAGAATGCAGTTCGTTCCTGTACGGTGTATGCGGAAACGTATCCCAATAGACGTCAACCATCTCGGCAATTATTTATCAACCTCTTCAACCAATTACGTGAAAGTGGTACTGTAACACCTAGAAAATGTAACAGAAACAAGCAAATGACTGGAAAAGAGGCAGAAATTAATGTTTTGGCTGCCGCTGCAGTAGATCCGCAAATTAGTTCCCGCACAATCCCACGTGGGAGTGGCATAAGTCAGGCAAGTGTACTGCGCATTCTCCATCGACATAGGTTCCATCCTTATCACATCTCTCTCCATCAAGAGCTGCATGGAGACGATTTTGAGAATCGTGTTAACTTTTGCACATGGGCGTTAAGACACGATACTCCACATTCATCACACATCTTGTTTAGTGATGAGGCAACGTTTACTAATCATGACCAGGTAAACCGCAGAAACATGCACTATTGGTCTGTTGACAATCCCCGTTGGTTTCGTCAGGTGGAACGTCAGCGTCCATGGAGTTTAAGCGTGTGGTGTGAGATAGTGAACCATCAGCTCATAGGCCCTTTGTTCATAGAAGGAACAATGAACTAGCACAAGTATCGCAGCCTCCTGACAGACCATCTGCCACAGATGCTAGAAGACGTTCCTTTGCTGACTAGGAGGAACCTGTGGTACCAACATGATGGCTGTTCAGCCCATAGTGCACAAAGTACTAAAGCTTGTTTTAACAGATTGTTTCCAAATCGTTGGATTAGACGAAGAGGACCTGTACCTTGGTCGGCCCGTTCACCGGATCTGACCCCTTTAGACTTTTTTCTGTGGGGAAGGCTGAAAGATGCTGTCTAAAAGGATGTACCAACTACACCAGACGATATGAAACGACGTATTACTGCTGCCTGCTCTGAAATTTCCGCTGAAATGCTAGAACGTGTGCAGCAGTCTTTCCATAGCAGACTGGAAACTGCCGGTGGTCATTTTGAACACAACCTCTGAAGGGATATGTTCTCTTTACTTGTAAGAATCCACAGAAGTATTGTAATTCCCTTTTGTTTTTCTTTAGTTTGTGCTACCACAGGTTGTACATTCAAAATAAGATTTCTCGGGTAAACCACTTCCCTAGAATCTTGCAACAAACGCCACTGACATTCTAACTTACCCTACCTTTATTCTGTTGATGTAACTAGGCATTGTTCCGTTTAAAAATTGTATGTTTGCTCAAAAAATACACTTTTTCAGTATTATTAAAATCTGTTTATAGGCTAAATGTACGAGTCCATGACTAGCAATCAATGCTGTGAAAACTGCACATCAAGAGCACTTTCCATTTCCGAAATATTTGCGGTCAAATTTTAGATGATTCGCCTTGTATATACAAGGAATTAGGGGCATGAGTGCGCAGACATCAACGGCAACTTCCTGACATTAAACTGAAAAATAAGTTCCTGTATCATTTTGCTCTATAGTGCATGCTTAAATAAAAAATTAAATTTGTCTAATTTTTGATAGCGAAACGTCACCATTTCTTTATCGTTTACTTTTTAAATTAGAATACCAAGGTAAAGATACAAAAGACGAGTTATTTGTGTTTTACCATTTGTTGCTAAAATGAGTCGTTTAGTCTCAAAATGATATTAAAGAATTGGATTCCGGCGTGTCTATTGGAATAAATTCGTGGGCATACGCTCGACAACTGCGCAATATTGGCGTGTGTGTAGAGCGGAAGGACAGGAGTGTCGACAGTAAAACTATCTGCCTCGAAACCTTGCACAACAGCTGCTTTTGTCATTCTTCAGATGCGTGAAATACATTCAGAGCTTTAAAAATTAAGAGTATCTAGATATGCTTCTTGCTTATGGCAAAGCCGAATGCGACACACGTGAAGCGCAACACTTGTATAGGGATAAGTTTCCCAACAGAATTCCAAAACCAAGGTCATTTGGTGCAGTAGCTCAGCGAGTACGGGAATCGGGAAGTGTGATTCCCCAACTAGAAAACCGAGAACCATAAGTACACGAGGTATGACACATACGGTTGGTGTATCAAATTGGACAGTTCATAGAACATTAAGAGAACAGTTACTTCACCCGTATCATATTCAAAGAGTGCAAAACCTCGCGTAAATGTTTACCCGCCTAGAGTAGCATTGTGTTAATGGCTAAATGAACAGTGTGTGCGCAGTCCTAATTTTTCGTCGCAGGTGCTAGTGACTGATGAAGCGTATTTCACGCGTAATGGTGTGTTGAATTTTCATAATCATATATGGGTCTTTGAAAATCATCACACAGTACGACAAGCTCATTCCCAGCACCAGTTTACACTGAACATTTGGGCTGGAATAATTGGAGATAAGTTGATAGGCCCTTTTGCATTACCCACAAGTGTGACTGGAACAACCTATCAGCAGTTTTTTAAAAACAATCTACCCCCTCTTTTGGAGGATGTTCCTCTTCAAACAAGGTAAAGCATGTGGTTCATACATGACGGGGCGCCCCCCACATCAGTGCAGTTGTTCGACGACAGTTAAATCGCACATTTTCTGATCGGTGGATAGGCCGATTTGGATCTGTACCTTGGCTAGCAAGATCTCCAGATCTCAATCCTTTATATTATTATTTCTAGGGACATTTGAAGAGTAAGGTGTTCGATGTCGAGGTTGTTACCATTGATGATCTTCGAACCCGTGTTTTTGAAGCAGTCCTAGAGATTGGCAGAAAGCAGAAGCTCTAACAAGGTAGGGTAAAATTGTCTACGAAAGTGCGATGCCTGCATTGATGTTAACGGAGCATATACTGTAAATGAATATGATTATTGTTGATGTCGCCGTAATTGACCAATAATGAATTTCCTGTTTAGCAAAGATGTGGCTTTGATTTAATTATCCACGATACACCTGAATGAGATATTTCCATAATTCATGTTTGAATTTTCTTTATCTTTGATCATCAGACTAAATCTTATGAGTAGCCTCTTACGCAGCTTTTAGTTCAGGTCTCGTGAATACGATCGGATAGCTTGAAAGAAAACCACCCCAACCCTCGTTACTGGAAATAACTGATAATAAACACATAGGTACATGGCGAACCGGATTTCAAGTGCTGGCCTAGTTTAGACTTTCACCCGTTGCAGGTGTGAACACATCTCTGGCCGCAAAACAAAACAAACATTCGACTCTTAAGTTCTACTCTGTTGCCAGACTGTGCAGATAAGTATTCAATAATGTTGAATTATCTTCTTTACCTTTCAAGATAGATGAAGTTGTAATTAGACTTTATTATTCGTCATATTTGGATCTCCCAGAGCGCGAAATCTGCGCACTCATATCACAACACCGCGCGCGCGCGCGTGTGTATAATCGTATTTGTCAAATGGGAGGAATATTAATGAGTTTACTCCCCAATATGGGAGGCTGAGTCAAATTGGGCAGGATTTTAGTGAAATTCAGGATAAAACAAGTATTTTTTGTGCTGAGCAGGAAAGTGTGGATTTTAAGTTAATTTTTGTGTGAACGTAGCCATAGATGGATTAATAGACAAGTCAGAAGTAATTATTCGACTCTCACTAAGCCAATTTCAGTGGTTAATGTGGCTGAAAATATCGATAATGTTCAAGGAGGTCTAGTTGAATGTTTTACCACCCAAAATTGAACTGTGGTGTTTTTCTAGGAAAATTGAGGAGTTTACTGAACTTGTATCTTTGTTCGGATCCTTAGTGGACAAGAATGAGCATTTAAATGAGATAAATAAATTTCATTGTTTAAAAATACCGTTCAGTCGCGTAGATCTGGTAGTTATTTCGAATTTTGAACTAGTTACCGACCGGCTATGGAAGCTCCAAAGAAAAGATGCTATAATTCACGTAGGTTGTCCTTGAGCTATTTAAATCGAGCGTTTAAGTTTCTGCAAATTGTGAATAGCTCTTATAGCGAATTAAATTAATTTCGTTTAACTTCTGAAAATACTTTTGCTGCCATAGCTTTATAGAACTTCATCATAATATCTTATCTACTTTATTTTTTAATGTTCTTACTATTGTCCCACACACTTTTTCACGTCGTCCTCCGTAGTCTAGGGATGCCATGCTAGCCTCTAGTTCCTAAGATCGCGGGTTCAAACCTGGTGGAGGGCGATGGATCTTTCCGTGCGTAAAAATCCTTAGCATGAGTAATAAGAGATGTAAAGTAAAGCCGGTGGTCCCGTTTCTTAGACTTGCCGCACGTAAAAGTACCTCAAGCCTGGTAAAGAGGCCTCTCAGCATAATTTCTGGTCTTTCACGTCAAATATAGAATGGGACGTTAAGAACCATGGTAATTAAAGAGCGTTCATAAATAAAAACTCAATTTCAATTTACAATTTTTCACTACAACTATTCCTATTGTAAGCAATCGACCAACTTAAGCTCTGTGGCCTTTCTTAGGAACTGATGAATTGCACAGTTTCAAGTCAGATTATATGGTCGTCTAGTATTCCTGATTGGCTCGGCAAACCCTTCAATAGAAGCCAATTCTGTGGTGGCAATCCGTGCTTCTAAGTGACCGCTTTGTCATTGTATCACAGGGAGCGCTGTGCCGCGCTCGGTGCACACTCACATTTTCTTATAGGTTAACCTGCAAAGCTTAAAAGCAAAATCGTAAAAGAAGAAAGAGCCTCATAACAATAAAAGGAAAAATTTGGAACGGATATTAATTCAACGTCATTTTCAAGCAGAACCCTTAGAGAAATGCTCCCGTACGTCACAATTAAACAGTCACAAACATTAACGAACAACGACCCAACTATATAAACTTCCGTCGCAACTAATAAATTCTGGAAAATATATTTAAAATGAATATTATACCTTGAATATGTATTGCAGTTAAAGTTAGTTTTGTATAACAGTAGGAGTAATAACTGCTCGCCTAGAAGTAAGATGCTAATTGCTTCCAGAATTCTATTAAGCATGTAATGTTATTCACCTTTCTTTCCTGGACATTAGTTTAAACAGAAACAACTCATTTTAACTTTCCAAACATAAACGTTTTAAATGCTGAACGTTGCAGATGGGGTGACATATTGTGTGACATTTTTAAACATATTTTTTCCTATGATTTTGATCTGATTGTTTAGCATAAGCTTTTTTCTTTTCTTTCTTTGTGGGGGAGCGAATTTTGAAGCTGGCCTAAAAATTACGCCATCATATGAGAATATTTAACGAATCACAAAACCCAACATATGGAAAAATTTGTTTTTACAAATAAGTATATGACATTTGTGTTTCTTAAGTACACCTAAATCTGTGTTTATGACAAAAGTAGAACTACTAACTGAATAATAAGGCTAGCAACATAATATCTACGTTACAATATGTGTAGGTTACTCTGCTTCAATTTTAAGTTTCCTAGATTTTCTGAAATGCGTTTCTGATGCACTCTCACTTATGCGTTCTGACACTGCTTTCTTGGGTATCTTGTTTCTGTGTGTGTTCTGATGAAACATTTTACTATATTCCAGGGGCGGCTTCTTAATAAGGTACCACGTTTGCGCTACAACCAAAATCCTGACTCTTCCTTTAATGTAAATAACGTATACGATTCATACATTTCGGTTATCATTCTGACATGATCTTGTGGAGTGAACTTCGGCAAGCGTTGTATTGTTTGCAGGTGCCAAGTAGTGCACTCCCGGCTACAACCCATATTGGTATAATGGTGAAGTATAGGGAATGATGAACCAACGGAGCGCAGCGGTGTATGGGGGGAAGTGTGGGGCATAATCCTGGATCAGCGTATGTCAAGTGGGATAGCAACTTCCTGTGCAGCATCGATGTTCCCACATCGGCCGACCCCGAACCAAACATTTTGAGCGCTGCACATCAATTTTACCTCAGGTTCCTGTCAACAGATGTCTCTCTTTCCCAGATTTCAACGGATGTATAGTAAGTATCAGTGATACCAATATCCATTAATTTAGTAGCATCGTAATTTCAACAGTATAGTAGGAAATACTAAGTAAAACAATAAACCAATGACTGAATTATAATTAAATTCTGCACATTCATACATTACGGCAATGAGTTGTGAAATAATACCTTTTACAGGTAGCCTGTTCTCTAGCATAATGGAGTACATGTTGTTCACCTTGATGAGAAGGAAGTCAGCTGATAAAATAGCAATGCCGAAAATATGAAAATAAAACAGATTTTTCGTATCAACGAGCAATTGTGTAAATGTAGGAGTTTATAGTGATACCTTATTTAATATTGAGTACCAAATAACGCGCATCCTATGTTTAAAACTGGAACATGACCTGAAAACCTAGTAAGGTAGAAGACAGGTTATGAATCGAAAGTTTAGTTGGTTTTAATGAAGATTTGAAATATATATATAGCGAAAACAAGCTAACCTTAAATATAAACTATACTTAGTATGTTAAGGTGTTAAAATGTGTGTTTGTGCTATTTAGTGTTGAAATGTGTTCGAATTAGGGACTGTATTTCGAAAAGTTTGTTTTTGTGGATTGCACACTAATATCGTAAAACGAACATGAGAACCCATGCTCAAAGGCTATGCCTGATACCTATTTCAATTTTGAATGTGATGTAATGATAATAGTTTGGGAGCCATAGTTTGATTTTGGATGTGTATTAGTGTTGTGCTCAAACACTATTTCCTGCTGTTATACCAAATAAATAAATTAGGACATAATGCTCTTTTCATTGCAAAATAACTTAAAGCATTTCATAAACAGAAAATTCTCCATACGTACTGTATATCTTTGGGAATTTTTTGTCAATCTGGATAACTCGGTTAAGCGCTGGCCTTGGAAGCACAGCTAGTTCATAAAACTTGTGTATCACCACATTATTGCTGAATGATTTCTACATATCGAAATGTCAGCTACCATATTTATGACAAAACACCCAACTTAAATTATATAAATGTATATATGTATTGCATGGCGCACAGGTGGGAGGGGAGCGGTGGTACCGTAACATGCGCTCAGTCGCAATAGAAATTCACTGCATTACCTACTCAATCGTTAGTTCCAATTAGTGCTACTCCGAAAGATCAGGGAAAAAAGCGCCCTATTCGACACCTTGTCCTCACCATTGAGTTGATAATCTGGTTAATCTGTGACCTGGATGTTGTTGGTTAACCTAGTAGTCACAGAGCATAGAATAGGATGATCAACAGGAACAATACTTTTCGTTTCGTCCCACACACAGAAACATCTATTGAATTTACAGTAAATGTTTACCTCAATTCTTCTACTATCTCTTCTTCTATCTACTGAACTGCATCTCTGGTCAATACGTTGCCTGTATGCCACGTGGTTTGGGCCGTGTTTTGTGTATCGGGTTTTAATTTATGAATCAAAGTGGTTTATTTAGCTAAATACAGGTAAACGCTGCTATAAGCAGAGCCAATGAATTCCTTTCAGTCTCTTTTAATGCAACCGTTTTCAAAGCTAAACTTGGAGGAAAAGAATGAAATTAAACGCATTGGCAGGACCACACCATACCTAAAAATCACTCAGGTAGTTGAAACAAAAACAAGAAGTTTCAACAGGAATTTTAACAGCGATGTATATGAAAAATATGATTGGATGTGTGGTTGTGATATTTAAAACGCCCTGTTTTGCTTTCCTTGCGTTTTGTTTGGTGGTGAAGACACATGGACAAAGCATGGCGTGAATGATTTGCAGCATCTTCATGACCGCGCCAAAAAAATCTGATGTGTTACACTCACATGACTTTCTCTACTCTTGTACAAACTATTTTTACAAACGCTTATTCTCCATCTACTTCATGTTAATCGAGATAAACATTTGCAGACTCTATCTTAATGCTAGGTTTCTTGTAGATGTAAGGGGAATATATATTTACAAGGGCAATATAGAAATACAGTAGCCTTTAACCACATACATATCTCTTAATAGCTGGTTGCTAGGTACAGCACCATTCCCTTTGCCACAGATTAATACTCTTTGCATATCAAAGACAAAAAAATGAATAACGAATTCCCATTTGAGAAAATAAGTATTGAAAAATTTAAGGGAATAGCAAGCAATATCTTGAAAATGGTTCACTCAACAAAAAAAATGTATATAACATAAATTGTGTATTTTAACGCGATCTACATTTTTTGTGCAGTAAAATTTTGTCTATCTCTTATGGTTTACCAGTTACGCAAAAGTCGTTCACAATGAAGAATGCTTTTGGAGGCATTCCCAGAAAATTCAAGATATACATTTTATTTGTCATGAAAATATCGTAAACATATGATATTTTAATCAAAATCGTTAGAGCCATTTTTGAGAAAATTAAAATTTTCGAAAAATGTTCCATGTAAATGCTAATCTGGGGTGGGAAGATTTTCTTAAAAACCTTCGTTTCGCATCTCTGGAAGATACTGAACCTAAATACCAAGTTTGGTGTTTATCCGACTGTTCGTTTCTGAGTTATGCTGTTCACAGACGGACACACACACACGGACATGTTTCTAAAAATGCTTTTTTTGGATTCAGGGACTCTCAAAACGTATATTTCCGGTGAAATCTAGGTATCGAATTTTTGGGTGGAATACAATACTTCCCCTACCTACTATACGTAGTAGAGAAAGCAAAAACATGTAGCGTCAAAGTTGCACATGAAAATTACTGTCAGTCTTGTTATGTTTGGCAATGTAAGTATAGCAAAACAGATGGACAGTGCATATCGGAGAGCAATTGAAGAACACAACCAGAAAGTGACTCAAAATAGATATGTTTTAAACATTTTTATTAACTGCATTATGTTTTGTGGGGCCTTTGAGTTGGCTCTTCAAGGACAAGTGAGTCAGCGACTTCAAGTAACCCTGGTATTGTTGTTGGACTGATAAATTTCAGTGCAGAGCTAGACTGTCTTCTGAAAAAACATTTGGAAAATGCAACAGTATTTAAGGGAACGTAAAAAATGATTCAAAATGAGATTTTGCAATGCATGCTTGAAGTCTGACATGAGATATCGAAAGAAAGAAATAAAAGACTCGCCATTTTATTTGTCATAGCAGATGAAACCAGCGATGTAGCATCCAAGTATCAAATGGTAATTGTCTATAGATATCTGGTAAACCATAAACCAGTGGAAAGGTACTGGGGTTTTGTGAATCCTATAGGGCACAAAGCACATAACTTAGCTGCATGCATATTGCCAGAACTTGATCGACATCTGCTAGGCTGTGAACATAAATTGATTCCTCAAGCATACGATGGGGCTAATGTTATGTCTGGGTCGAAAAATGGCGTTAAATCCATCATTAAACAGAAGTACATGTCTGCAGAATACATTCATTGCCATGCGCATCAGTTAAACTTAATTATGTTAAATGCAGCATCAGCGAATAGTACTGTACGAATTTTCTTCATAAATCTTCAAGGAATCTTGCGTTTTTCTCTAACTCTCCTCAGAGAACATCAGTTTTAGAAGAAGTAGGGCAGAAGCGGCTGCCAAGGTCAGTGCAAACAAGATGGAACTTTCAATCTATATCTGTCAATACAGTTTTCGAATACAGGTAGGAATTAATAGAATGTATGAAAATCATAAGGAGAGGCGAAATAATCACCAATGCAAGTTCTGTTCTTCAAGCATCTGGTTTTATTGGAATTTTGAGTGATGCAGATTTCATATTTTGATTGTCCTTCTTCCATAAAATTATGCCCCATGTCGATATTTTCTACAACCAACTTCAGAGGAGCGATTGTACTGTAATTCCAGGATAGACTTAATTATTTTGAGGTGAAAATTCTCAAAATTAGAAGCACCATAGGTTCCACTGCAGTTGATGAGAATGTGACGAAGAAAAGAAAAATTGTGGAACACTGAAAGAAAACGAGAGGCCATTGAAGTGTGTGATGTAATCATTACTGAAATGAAAGACAGGTTCAGATTTGTTGCTCATATGGGAGCATCAGTTCTCTTTCAGCCTGACAGATTCTCAGCATATAAAATTTCGTTCCTGGAACAACATATTAAAGTTGCCCTTCAGACATATTCTTTTATTGAAGAAAAGAAACTGATTACAGAACTTTCCACAATGTATAGTACTGAAGAATTTAAAAACATGACTAGGGTTGTTCCACTAATGCAGTTTTTCAGGGACAATAATTTATGTTCCACTTTTAGTGAATCTGTTATACTACTGTCATTCTAACAATCGCCACGATAACATATGAGGCAGAAAGATTCTTGTCTACTCTGAAAAGGATTAACACATTTCTGCGTAACACAATGTCTAAGAAGAGGTTATCTGCGTTGGCCGTGCTTTCCATTGAAAGGGATTTCATCATGCAGATCAAGAAATTCAATGAGCTGGTCATTCGATAAGTTTGTTGGCAGGAAGGAGAGAAGGGCTGATTTTCTCTATAAATAGGTGAGTGCTATATGCTACACTGTTAATGAAATGCATGTGTTATATATTGTGAATTCCCATTTCTTGTGTGTTTGCGTAAATTGATCAGCATATAGTGAGAAACTTATTCCGTATTTATTACTTAAAACATTTCAAATTGCAAGGATAATTTTGTGAACCACCGAAGTTCAGAGTCACCAGCCGCCCCTGCTACATTCCTCACTAAAGTCCCCTAAGTACTTATGCCTTTAACGCTCATATTACAGCCTAAGCTACTGAAGTTACGCAACCTAATTTCAACCATTGCTTTGCAATTGACATCCTTATTATTTTCTAAGACGTTATCACAACCATTTTTAACTATTTCAAACATACTTTTCTATATGGCATATATCAATTTCAAAATCATTGCCTAATATTAGGTTGTGTATCTGGGGCTTAGAAAAAAATCCATACTTTTATAACAGCGTGAGGGAAATTTAATTTCTTACACAGGTTTTGAAACAAGCTCTATTTTTGTCCAAAGACCTCATGAACTGCTTAATGAGAGCTTGTTTAATGTGTAAGGGTGGCAACAAAACTTTGGTAGAACCAATTTATGGCTCTTAGAATAAGGTTCCTCATGAAAGGTGTGAATCATTGACGTCAACAGGGATATTCTGTATAGCAGCTTGTTCACAACAGAACTTTGAAAAGACCAGATATGAACATCACGTCCTATCTTCCACAGTAATAGGTTTATATCGGCTTATATTGTGATTTTGTTTTCAATTTTCCTTTCTGTAAGTTCTCGACGTCACATCACTGTTTTAATCTAGTTCAAGTTTCACTGGAATTTCACTTAGTTCATACCGTTACTTTACTAATGTGAACTAGTTCAATTTCCCCATCATTTCACTTTCTTAGTGATACAGACCCTTCTTCGGGAACGTTCACTCGCCTGGGAATCGAACACAAGACTTCTACAGTCTCTCCTTACGCAGTAGTACTCGCTGCACGCCACAGCAGTCGTCACCAACTCGCTCGGAGAAACGCACTTGGTGTCTTAGCAGAAGCACACTCGTTATCTCGCTCACTCACTCACTCACTGACTCTTCTTGCGATAACGCTCGCTTATGTACCCAATGGAAATCTCCACAGGGCTCTCGAACGTTCGAGAAAGAGAAACTTCCAGAAGATTCTGGCTCTCTAACAATAACGCTTCCCGTGTCTATGTTGGCGAGCTTTACTTATCGTTGTTTATCTCAGATTACCCGGCGACGACCTCCCAATAATCTTGGGCCATAGGCGCAGCAATATATCCTCCGTGGTCTAAAAGTACGATGCTAGCCACGAGTTCTCGAGGTCGCCGTTTCAAACCCGGCAAAGGGCGATGGATTTTTTCGGCGTAAAAGTCCTTAGGATTGCTTACTTCGGAAGAGAATTAAAGCAGCTGGTCCGGTATCGTAGATTTACGCCACGTAAAAGGCCTTCAAGCTTGATAAAGAACCTGTGAGCAAAATTTCCGATCTTTCACGCTTAATACAGAATAGAACCCTAAGAACCTTTTTTAGTTAATGAGCGTCCATAAATAAAACTAACTTAATTTTTGCTGCGTCATAATATCTTTAAGGACAACAGGACGTCAACAACTACAAAAATGATTATTTTTTAAACTGCACCTTTGAATTCTTTGCATTCTCCTGAACACCTCATACATAGTTTTGCTCTTTATATACTACATCCTGTTTATAAAGGACGGGTTGTGTCTCTCAGGTCATTTAAAAAGTGAGCATAGCCTTGTTTCACTGAGACGAATTGAATATTATATAGTGGTGGTAGCCCAGGGGTTGTTTCTTCTTTTTATTCTATGATTCCCACTTATGGGAGAGGCTCTGAACGCCGATGCCACCACGCACATACCGCGAGCACCCTCAGGGGTGGCTCATGCGACCGGGAACTAAACTAGAGCTACTCATTAAGCATAATTCCTGTCCTCACACAGGGTGCATGGCCTGCCTGGGGGAAATAGAGACGGGCATATGTTCTGAAGAATTCTAAATACTCACGGCTTTTAGGGGAAGGTGCGTATGGCCTAGCGGGGTCTAAAATAGTCACATGGTACACCACTGAAGTTAGTATTAGATTTAATAAAAAGTATTCCTAACGGCTCATCGCCGGCTAGGGGATACAAATATTTAAATAGCTGAAGTGCTTACCTGAATCACGGAAGATGGTGCTTGATGCATGGTGTTTGTATACTGAACTAATAATTTGTCGCACATGGACTTTTAAGATGGCGACCGACAAAGGGTCTAGCAGCAACAAATCGAGAATCGACCACGAGGTCTAAAGCCTGGGGTTTTTAAAGTCATACCCTAGTCAGCTAAGCAAAATATAACCCACTTGGGCAAATAACCTCTCGCGATTCAAGAAAAGCCCGTATATCGCCCTAAGGGATAATCTTTCCTAACGATTTGACATTCGTCAGTGGTTTCCTGAACTCTCTGCTTTATGTGTAGAAGCCTTTGCTTCCATAATTTACAGAGCTTATAATTTGTATGAGTAACTAAAACATTAATAATAACCAATGCATCGTGACAATATATATTCCAAATCCAAAAGGAAGTTATACCTGCAGGATGAGTGATTCCGAATTTGGAGCAGGAATACAATAACTGTGTAAGACAAGGAAAATTAATATTAAATAATTAATATTAACAATAACTAATGCGTCGTGACATCACTTTCAGCCCAGGAAAGGCTGCCGTGGAAGTGGAACAAATACAAAAGGAAGTACAATAAAAATAAGAAGTAAAAACAAGGAAGAAACTAAGGTACCTGATTACTTTTCTACCTGCATAAAATGCAAGGGAAACGAAATACCGGGGTGAGAGGAGAGTTAGGTCGAGCTGTGGAGGGAGTCACGAAGAGCAAGCAAGGAGACGCAAGGGAAGGATAAGGACAACATTCCTAAGGGAGGAGAACCAGAAACACATGAGGGGAAACTGAGGAACGAGAACATCCACGCACACACAATAATGAAAGAGAGAGACATATCAGAAACACTCCGTGTATAGGCACGGATGAATAGAGTTTATAGGATTATCTTGACACCGCAGATCTCGCGTAGCACAGCTGATGGCTGCTGTGTGCGTGAGTCCATGAAGAGTGCAGATGGCGTGGGCACACGTGGATGCACAGGGGCAGGAGAGGCTGAATTACAGGTTGAGCATGAAAAACACAAATATAGCCTTAGCGGGGCAAACGAAGACGAAAAACGATAGGGAAACTTCCAGAAAGACAAGCGGGAGAAAATTAAATCAAATACAACCAGCAAGGGGTGTATCAGGGGTGGCCAAAGGTATAGAGACTGTACATTAACAGTATATATATATATATATATATATATATATATATATATATAAGTGTTATCGCAGTCTGAGGGAGAACTAAACAAGCCGGAAAAAGTTGTTTGGGTGTTAATAACTTTATGTTTACAGCAAGAAGACAGGATTGACTTACACATGTCAACAAACCAGGGTGAGCCCGCGAAAACGCACACATACACAGAAAAGTACCTTAAAGAAAACATCCACTAAACAAAGCTAAGTATACGTAAGAACGTAGGTTTTCACGGCCGGAGTCACAATTATAACTAATATGATTTTCCGGGCTGTTATGCCGTGGTCTGCTGAAGAAAGATTTTCCAGACGTTTCGTCCACAACTGCGGTGGACATCTTCAGTGGCGCGGACGAAGTCTTCTCGGTGAAAGTATCGCAGCGTCTGATGCGTTGGCCGTTAGTGCCGCTCTCTTTATAGTGTGGGCGCTCTCTGCTGATTGGCCCGCTGGTATGAGGGGGCTGGCGCCGGCTGTGTTGTTGCTCTCTTCTGATTGGCTCGCAGTGTTTTTCGGTTTTGTATGACCTTTCTTGTTTTTGATGACTAGATGCCAAGTTGCCTATTCACCGGCAGCCATCACCATAGCGGCAAGCAGTGGGCACAGCACCCTCTTCTAGCTTGCCGCTCGGCCGCGAGAGTGCGAGCCGCCTTCACCTCTCCCACTGGCGGGCAGTGGACTAGCTTCCCCTTCTAGCCCGCCAGAAAAAGGCCCGTCCGGGCGAATCGTCGAGCGGAGCCGGGCAAGCAGTGGACTTAGCATCCCCTGCTAGCTTGTCCCTGGTCTCTCGCTAAGGTCCAGCGGTTATTCTCGAGAACAGGTATTCCCACATTTCTTACTACTCTCTTACTGTCATCTATTTTTCCAAGACTTGGACACACTGACTGACGGACCACGAGACAGCGGGTTCGCAAGACCAAAGCCAAGGGTCAGGACCTCTGGTCCGGCACCCAGGGCCGATATGGCTCGTACAGGCGCCTCCCTCGCGGAGGTCCGGTCCTCTGCGGACAGCCGAAGGGCAACCGCGCCGACCCTTGACCCAAATGACGGGCAAGTACCAGGACCCAGCTCCTTCTCCTCTCCCATACTGGGAGCTTCAATCTCGGGTAGGTCCAAGGGATCTAAGAGGAAGGCTACGGCCCCTCAGAAGATCGCTACTGGTGTAACACCAGCAATCCACCCACACCCCTCCTTCACCCCTCTGCCTGATTCGGAGGAGGAGGAGTCCGACCTCGACGGCTTCACTGTCGTCGGGGGAAGGAAAAGGGCACCCCCGGGTTCGAAACCCAACTCGGGAGCTAGCTTGCAGCAACCACCACCACAGGTTACCCAACAACGCCCATCCAAAAGGGGGGCCAAACTACCGCCGATCATAGCGGACTCCTTCAGAGACCATGTAGGAGTTATGCGGCGGCTGGCGTCTAAGATCGCAGGCGGTTTTGAAGCCAGAAGGAAACCACATAAGGTCCACTTACAGACCTTCACGCCCGAGGATTTTGAGGTGGCCAAGCAAGTCCTGAGGGATTTACAGATCCCCTTCTACTCATACTCTCCGCAGCGCCCACATGTGGAGCGCCGAGTCATACGTGGGCTTGACTCTGAGTGCCACCCAGACGACGTCAGGGCTGCGCTCTCAGAAGAGCACAACATAGTTGCATCGGCTGTGGCACAGCTGAGGAAGACAATTGTCACTGAGGAAGGCCCAGTGAAAGTTCCGATGCCTCTCTACCTCGTCGTTGTGGACAAGGTCCCTGGCGAGGAGACACAGCCCATTGACGCTGTTCGGGTGCTGTTCCACACGGTCGTAAAGGTTGAACGCTTTTACGGCCAAGGTGGACCAGTGCAGTGCCACAGATGCATGGGCTTCCATCACTCCAGCCTGGCGTGTGAGCGCAAGCTTGCATGCCTGCGCTGTGCTGGACCCCATCTTCTGCGGGATTGCGAAAAGGCACCCGAGGAGAAGACATGCGCGAACTGCCGCCAGGACCACGTCAGCGTCTACAAGGGCTGCGTGGCGAGGCAGAGGATAATCGAGAGCCGCCGACAAGGAGCACCGGCACCGGCTACAGTCCGACCGGGAGTCTCCTTTGCGGCCGCTCTCAAGAAGGCGGAGACAACGCTGCAAGGCGTGGAGGGAGCTTCGGCTCAGGAGGTGAGCGCTGCAGTGGCGCCAACAACACCAGCAACGACGGCGACGTTACCAGAGAAGGTGCCACAGCCGGAACAACAGCAACGTCAGACAGCTCGACGTAAGAAAAATAAAAAGAAGAACAAGAGCAAGAAAGGTCCTGCCCCTAGCACCGAGCCGGGCCAACCACAGGCCCCGGCTGCTCAACAGCCACAAGCCCCGCCCACAGTGGCGGCACAAAATCCAACGGCCGCGGCAGTGACCGAAACACCGGCGACACATACACCGGCGCTCCCAGCTACGTCGACGGTCTCAATGACCGGCTTTGGAGACACAATCTCACAGAGCGACATGGAAGAATTCCGGGCCCTATCCCTGTGGTTCGGTGATCTTATCAAAAGGGCCCTACCTGCACTCAGGAACTGCAAACTGCAGCTAGCCAACCCGCAGTTGAGCCCCATGCAAAAGCATAAAGTCATGCTCGAAACGCTGGAGCATTTGTTCCCTAATTCCGCTTCGTAATGGCTGCCAGACTCGTCCGGAGGCCATTACGAGCTGCGTTCTGGAACGCAAACGGATTAAGGGGGCATTATCCCAGCGTACTTGAGTTTGTCAACTCCTACGGAATTGATATTCTAATGGTCTGTGAAACACACTTGATTGCTGGTACTAACTTTTCGCTGCCAAGTTACGTCACCCATCGGCAAGATCGGGTCGGCCGACCGGGGGGCGGTACAGCTATATTCATAAAAAATCATATCACGCATACACCCTTCCCTCTCCCTCCACTACAGCATGTGGAAGCCTGTGCCATTCGGCTTGCCATTGGCGGGCTAGACACTTTGCTGATAGCGGTTTATGACCCCCCAGACCATCGCTTCTATGAAGCAGATTACCGGACCCTACTCAACCTACACCCAGTGGTATGCATTGCAGGAGACCTCAACGCGAAGCACGGGCTCTGGCACAGCCGCACGGCTAACCAGAAAGGCCGCGGACTCTACCGCCTCATCAGCGGAGATCCAAGCCTAATCGCGCACGGACCGAGAGGGCCTACGTTTTATCCGGCCCGCGGCAGGCCGGATATTCTCGACATCATGCTCACCAAAAACGTTCCATTCCATCTAGAGCTCTCGGCGGTAAACGAGCTGGATTCCGACCATGACCCTGTCCTGGTGGATTCCAACGTTTCAATGCCAGCTTTGGTCAGCCCAGACTGGGTAAACGAGGTCGACTGGGACGCAGCCGTCCAAGAATTGAACCGGTCTGTCGACCCGCGGCCACGTATCGACTCCATCGATGCGCTGGAAGCGGCGGCGGCAGACTTCTCCCAACAGATCCTGACCGCGGTACGTGCACACACTCACCGCATCCCGTCTGACATACCCAACCCGAGAACCATACCTAATGAACTCCGGCAGCTGCTAAAAGCCAAGGCAACTGTACGGAAGCTATGGCAGCGTTTCCGCCATCCCAGGATAGGGGCAGTATACCAGCGGTTCAAAACCCTGGCAAGGCGACTGCTCCGTGTGCACAGGAAGGTGGCCTGGGAAAGAACAATGGAGACCGTAAACCTACAGGAAAAGAAACCATGGCGGATAATCAAATCCTTGAGGAAGGATAAGACGCAGTACCAGCATCCTCTGCGCGGCACTCGCGGGAGACTCGCCTTCGAGCCCCGCGAGAAAGCCACAGTGTTTGCAGACCATTTAGAACTCCAATTCGAACCGCGGGAGGACCCCCAGGACGAAGACTTTACTGAGCTCGTGGAAGCGACTGTGGACTACCTCTATGAGGAACCACAACCGCGCCACGAGGAGGTCCATCTTCCCATAGTCACCCCTAAACAGGTGGCTTCCGAAATCCGAAAGCTCAATCCGAATAAATCCCCTGGACATGACGGCGTCACGGCGCCCATGCTCCAGCACCTTCCCAAGAAGGCCGTCATCCATTTGACGCGGATTTTCAATGCGTGCCTTCACCTCCGTCACTTTCCAACTAGTTGGAAGGAGGCGCGGGTGGTATGCATTTTAAAGCCCGGCAAGGATCCGGTCTTTCCTTGCAGTTACCGATCCATCAGCTTGCTCCCAACCGTCTCAAAAGTATTTGAGCGGTTGCTCCTAGCCCGCCTCACGCCTCTGTTTGAGGAAAGGCAACTCCTACCGGACCATCAGTTTGGTTTTCGCCATGGGCACTCCACCACCCTGCAGCTGCTGCGACTGGCCGAGAAGGCCTCCCTGGGCTTCCAGGAGAACTTCAAGACCATAGCAGTGCTGCTGGACGTAGAGAAGGCCTTTGCCACGACGTGGCACCAAGGCCTTGTATTCAAACTCAAAGAGTCAGACATCCCTCCCGCCTATCTTGCCCTGATAAGCAGTTTCCTTCGGGATCGCACATTCAGGGTGAGAGTGGAGGGGAAGGTTTCCTCAGTCCGTCCCATAGCCGCTGGAGTCCCGGAAGGCAGTGTACTGTCCCCGCTTCTCTTCGCGGCCTACATGTCGGACTTCCCCACGGAACCCAGGACTGTTACGTGCCAATATGCCGACGACGTCCTCATAATGGCACAGAACAAGAATGCCCGATTCTGTTTCCCTCCACTGCAGCGACAGCTCCGAGCCATTGGCAGGTGGAGCGAAAAGTGGAGGATGGCCATCAGCCCGGGGAAGAGCTCTGCACTTCTCCTGGCGAAGGTCCGTCGGTGGCGGCCCGAGCGGCCTCTGAGGTTGCGGCGGAGGAGAATCCCCTGGGTTACCTCAGCCAAATACCTTGGAGTCACGCTCGACCGCGGCCTCACATTCGCGCCACATGTCAGGGCTAAGGTCGGCCTCGGCCACTCTGCGCTCAGGCAGCTGTACCCTGTATTCCGCTCCACAATGCCCATACGCCTCAAGCTACACCTATATCAGGCGATTATCCCGCCCCTGATTCTTTACGGCTGCGAGGTCTGGGGATCGGCGGCAGCGACCACCATCCGCAGACTGCAAACCGTTCAGAACAGGGCGCTTCGGATGATCTATGATACCGGACGTAGATTCCCATCACACATCCTACATACCCATTCCGGTCTCCCATACATCGTGGACGTGGTGCGGGAGAGAACCCGCACCATGTACGCGAAACTCACCTACCACCCCAACCAGCTGGTTAACTCTTTGGGCCGCTATGACCATAAGGCGCCACGGCGGAGGAAGAGCTACCGGTTGCCGAAAGACGGCTTGGGCCCCCGAGGCTGAGGTCTACCAATCCCTCATCTCACAAACTTCCCCAAGTTAAGCAGCATTTGGCCCGGTCGCTGGCTGGATGAGTTACCATCTACCAGCGACCCGCCCTGCCGCCAACTTGAGTACCCCCATCCCATTACCTGTATTCCCATCTTGCTTTGCTGCCATGCCGGCCTGCTTAACTTGACGACCACACAAGCGGTAGCCCAAGTTAAGCAGCATTGGGCTTGGTCACCACATGGTCGCTAGTCCGCCCATGAGGAAACCGCCGAGACCCAGCCAAATGGTGGTGCAGAAAGCTAAACCCCGCCCTAGACAAACATAAATCAAAAGCTTGTGTATATTCTTTTAAACCTCCTTTATCGCACAGGTAAAGCCGCATACGCGGCTAGGTACTGTGGCGATTATATTCCGCCCAGGTAAACCTGGGCGACCTGTTCTCGATTGCTGGATTGCTGGATTGCTGTTGAGTTTCAATGCTTCTTCTTTCCTATTGAAATTATTGGGATGTTTATAAATCTCTATTGCTTCGCGTTGTAGCCGGGTATGGTAATGCTTTATGGAGGAAAGAATGTTGGTGTCCTGAAATCTAATAATGTGTTCGCCCTCGGCTTCAATGGCATGTTCGGCGACTGCCGATTTTTCTGTATGGCCCAGGCGGCAGTTTCTTTTGTGTTCGCTAAGTCTGGTGTTAGCGCTCCGCTGTGTGGTACCAATGTACACTGAACCACAGGAACAAGGAATACGGTAAACACCGGCCGATGACAGGGGATCTCGGGGGTCTTTGGAAGAGCGCAGTAGGCTGTTTAATTGTCTTGTAGGTTTGAATACTGTTTTGACATTATGACGTTGAAGTATATGTTCAATACGGTCAGTGACATTTCTGAAATATGGCAGAAAGACAATGGACTTGCTTTTGGGTTGGTCCTGAGTAACCGGTCGGGGCTTGGCCGGACGGCAGGCTCTTCTCACCTCTTGGACTTTCTTTCCTCCATAAAGCATTACCATACCCGGCTACAACGCGAAGCAATAGAGATTTATAAACATCCCAATAATTTCAATAGGAAAGAAGAAGCATTGAAACTCAACAGTAACTGGCATCTAGTCATCAAAAACAAGAAAGGTCATACAAAACCGAAAAACACTGTGAGCCAATCAGAAGAGAGCAACAACACAGCCGGCGCCAGCCCCCTCATACCAGCGGGCCAATCAGCAGAGAGCGCCCACACTATAAAGAGAGCGGCACTAACGGCCAACGCATCAGACGCTGCGATACTTTCACCGAGAAGACTTCGTCCGCGCCACTGAAGATGTCCACCGCAGTTGTGGACGAAACGTCTGGAAAATCTTTCTTCAGCAGACCACGGCATAACAGCTCGGAAAATCATATTAGTTATAAAGCTAAGTATAGAACTGGATATTTGATCCTTACTGCCTTTGGGAAATCACGTTACGGTCATATAGACATCAATGAAAGCCGAGAGACATGCTTGGCCTTAGGCGTGACGTATTGAATGACTAACAAAGCGGACGGGAGATATACCTTTCTAGGAACTGGAGCGCTGACAAGGCAGACACCCAGGGGGGTCTCTTCCCGCACCGTTTTCGCTTGTACTGCTTTCGGGCCGCCTGCTGCATGACGTCATCGAGAGTGAAGTTTTAGCTAGCCAGTATTCTGCACCGTACTTTTCGGCATGAAAGTTCGTATAATATTCTCGTTATACGACCTGTTTCGACCCTATACTACTTGAAACAAAATCGCATCTATAACTAGACTTAGTCTTGGAAATAATAAACACAAACCTGTCTTTTTACAGCTAAATACCCAACTGGCGCCAATTTCATTTCTCCTTGAAATATTCACTAAAAAGCTGTCGATATATGAAATTTGGTCTTGAGGGATGACTTACAGCATATATGTTATTCAAAGAAAGAGAGATATGTACATATAAAGCAGATATTTGTTATATTAAAGTTGTTCAGAAGCTCTAAGTTGCAACCTTTAAAACCATTTTCTTAGTTTATGCTATTGCTTGACTTTTATTATATTATGTTAAAGAAAACCAATAACACATTATTCGGCCAATTTTAGCAACGAAAATAAAATACGTTATGTGCTATATAAAATTCAACGTTATACGCTATCGGGTCTTAAACTTTGATTCGAAATTAAATTGTATTGTTTGTTTATGGTTTGTGAAAAACGCAGCTTAATGAGAGAAACTGTATGTTGATCATGCTATTATGTAATATGACTTAAACATAACAGTTTTAAAAGTCATGATAACTGAATATCTTGATATATGTGCATTTTTTCCGAGACTTTTTTTCGCGTCTAGGTAAAAGCATGAATAATCGACATGCATATTTAAAATAATTTTTTTAAAAAGAATTTTATTAATATAACTATTTTGGCAGAAGAGAGTGACTCCACAAAATGAATTAAATTCACATAACATTCGACTACTTGAAGTAGATAATCGACACATGCTGAAAAACAGCAAGTCTTGCAAATATCCTCCAATTTTCAAATAAACCGAATTTACAGAGTAGTGCACATTCGAATGATGTGTTCAGAATTTGGTTATTGGATATTTTGGCTTCATTATTTAGGCTGAGAATGTGCTTATATAAACCTAGTTTCTTAATTATTTCTAGTATAAAGTTGTTTTAATTTTTTAATTAATGAATAATTAATTGTACATAGTTCCCATTTGATCCTTCGTACTTGAAAGAGTAAGAACAAGGATGCGTCTAGCCTTAATATTTTGGAGATATTAATTTTAGAACAACCTTTCCTGTATGCTTTAGTATACGCTCGCAACCAATACCCTTAAAAGCACACAAATGCAATGCTTTCACCCAAGGGAAAGTGGGTGTTGTTAAAAGGAGGTGTATTAGTGTATTGCACTGGCGATCATTGAAACATATTACACTGATCTTTTTAAAAGGAGGTAGATCTAAGGAACTTGCCAATTGTAATTAGGTGCCTATATTATTTAGTATTTATGCAAGGAAAGTGCAATAACTTACTCGTATCTTAGTTTTCGTTGTTTTGTATAAAACATGGACACATTTCACGCCAAACTGGCAGGAGAGGCTTTACGAAACAAATCCATATTATGTGAGCAAATACAGGCGAGATGAACGTAAATACATGAGAGGAAATAAGGTCAGAGCGGTGTTTTATAAGCAGGGCGCGGATTTTGATGACTAATTTTTTTTAAAATGACTACATTTGCTTTAAAATGACTTTGTAATTACAAAAAATTATCTAAAATGAGATTTATTTGATTTACTAAAATTAGTGTACAGAAAGTTATAAATTAATTTATATATTGATATAATTCCTATACAAGAAGAAAAAATAACTAAAAGAGCAGTGAAAATGATCTTGTTCAAAGAATCTGAAAAGAAAAGAAAATTTTCTTACTTTCCTTTTCAGATTCTTCAAACAAGTAAGAACATTATTTTCTTTGCTTTTCAGATTCTCCAAACAAGAACATAGAACAAATATATTTTCAATTGATTTTCTAACTTATTGTGTTTTTAAACAGGTCTTACAAAAGTGTAGCATTAACTCTTTTGAGAACTCAGAATATGCAATGTTTATTGCAAATGAAGAGGATTTCACAGTCCATGTCATACATAAATAAGAGCAATACGCACTTATTAAGCAAAAGAGGGAAAACTGACCTTCTCATCCCTAATTTTGGACATGAATTCATAAGAGTAGTTATACCTGTTTCCCTGACAATAACCATCTCTCCACCCACAAGCAACTCTTTACAGACCAACCAATAATCCTTATATACTCTATACTTTTGCAAGGAAATTAGCAAATAAAGCGGCAAAGGACAAAGAAATTACAAATTAATGATTTAATATCGACAAAAAGATTATCCAAAATAGAAAACTTGAAACTATCAAAATGACCTAATATATATATATATATATATATATATATATATATATATTCTTAATATGGGACCCATGATAAGGATTTATGTACACTTAAGCAATACCTTTATTGCAAGAATTAAAATATGGTATGTCATCAGAATCCGGATCATGCTTAAATGATACTTGGTCTTCAAATAGCTTCTGCTCACAATAATATACTGTTTAATAGGCATTCCTGAGGAATATAAAGAACT
The DNA here is from genome assembly GCA_030765065.1 of Deroplatys truncata. Taxonomy (NCBI): domain Eukaryota; kingdom Metazoa; phylum Arthropoda; class Insecta; order Mantodea; family Mantidae; genus Deroplatys; species Deroplatys truncata. Next base: position 1,639,513 of record CM060976.1, read on the forward strand.
TACTTTTTGGCAGGTAGGCCGACTCATAACATGAAAACAGATGTAATGCGGGCCAAAGGTATTCTTCCCTGAAAATGGCAAGCTTTTCCAGGTATATAATCCTTTACAGAACCACAGTGAATGGAAAAAGGTTGTTAAACTTTGGCTGTAAGAGCAAACAGCATTTCCTTTGAAATAATTATGCCGCTCAACTGCGTAAAAGGCAACAGATATTAATCTGAGCTTCTCTTCGCCTTAAAAGTCACGTACAAGTGCAATAAATCAAGATGTACCATATATCGGAAGGGAATATATGCTTCAATGTTGGCGGAAACTTCACAACTTAACAACAGATGAACGAAAGTGCATTGTTCCTTATCACTCACCCACTTCAACAAATAAGTTGCACACACATATTTAAACTAGAATCTTGAATATAGATTCAGTTTTCTCTGCTTTGGTGAAGTGTTTAAGTCGGTGTGCAATGAGTGAGAACGTTAAGAGTAGAATATATTGTGCTGTAGCACAATACCGTAATTACGGTTTTAAAACGGTTATCACACATTTCCAAAAAATGAGCAATTAAAACGCGCGTGGGTGTCTCGCTGTAAGCGTACTGACAAATTTAACGCTGATAATTCACGTGTATGTTGAGTGCACTTTCTTCCTAGTGACTATAAACGGGATTTGAAGAGTGAACTTTTAGGTTTGCCGGTTAAGAAAATTCTGCTCCCAGATGCAGTTCCGTAGCAGTTCATTCCCAATTGGCATGGATATGCACTTAGTGAAGGTCCAAGTACAAGTGGAATGTTGCAGGTATGTCTTTATAATTTTTACATCCTGTAACAGAATAATGTATTCTGGAATTATTGTTTTCATTTCTTACGGTAAAAAAAATACACCAGCATATCCATTTAGCGATTCCTTTAGAGTAGTTGTAAATTTTCCTTTAGTACTAAAGTAATGTATGTTTGAATCTCTTGTAGCGCCTACAGTTTACGTTGAAGTACTGGATGTGTTCCAGCAGTTTTGTTTATACGTAAATATATTACTAATGTAATGCAGTTTCCATTCGCTTTGCTTTATGGTTAGCCCACAATGTTTGTAGAAAGCTCTTAAATAGTATACCTTTAAAAAACTGGAAGAAGTGCTAATATTAAACAATTGGGAGTTAATCGGGAGGAATATAGTGTGTTCATGCGCTGTGTATGTATTCCGCGCGCTCGTCTTCACTCTCACTTACGTCACAGGCGGGCAGCCAATGGCAGCTCCCACCCCGGAGTAGCTCATCTTAGTTATCTAGCCACATTGGCAGACACCAACGAAAGTAGATAGTAATGACTAATGAAACACACAGTCGTGCAGACAAATGTTGATCCCCTCAGTAGAAAACACAACAAACATAAATAGAGTTATAACTGGTTACATATTTATAGAGCGACTATCATCACCAGCAATAAACTTAGCTTGTGCGATAGTTAAGTAAAACATCATATCAAACATAGCCATCCAAAATAGTGCTCACACACTCTTACCAAGTCACACAAAATCCGGGACTCTATCAGAGATACCAATTTACACACTCAAATACCTAATAAAAGCCCGTGTCCCCAAACTTAATAACAACAAAGAATCATCACAATATGGCTCAACATTAGACTGCAGCTGCCCAAGACCTTGCGGTTTAACTTGAACACACTAAAACATGTAGTATTACTTCGGTGAAATATGCGCATCGTTACACATGCTTTGCTTGAATGACAAATCGTCGCCAAAGACCTAACAGTTTTAAACTTCGCGCAGATGATTTTCTTAAGCTTCTCACAAGACTTATATAATTGTACATGAGCCGTGCAGCATATATCAAGCGCAAAAAAGTCTCTGATACGTCGCGTTTAAATCTTAAAAAAATGTAATCACCTGGTCATGAGGAGAGGGATAATATTAGAGAGAGACTTAATACCTAAACTTCATAACCCTATTCAGGTGACGAGTGTGTGGAGCACGCAACAATGTTTGCCTTTCTTACATGTATTAGAGGATTGAGACAGCCTTTGTTTACAATTTACTAACAATGGCAAATGCTTAGCTATTGTGAATAAAATGTTGGTGTTCAGTCTTTGAACTACCGCGAAGGTAACATGAACCTTTTACACGAAGAATAGAAAAGAGAGGCTGAAGGGAAGTATCTGTTCTTTTTCTTTCTTCTTATTGCACTCCTGTTTTTATGCATGTAACTGAATGAATATTCTACTCTTCCTCGGCACGTTTAGTTGTAATTGAGGCTGAGTGGGTGCCTGTATGGCCGACGTTATCAGAATGACCCTGTTCCCTGGGGTCTGCTGACCTCGGCGGAGTTTAAAGTTCGGGTGTGACGTCTGAGGCGGTAGACCTGTAATCCGGACTTATGGAATCTAGAAGCGACGCTCCAGCTATGCCTAAAAAGAGAATAACAAATATAATAACCGAAATGTGAAGGAATCCCACATAAAGGTTTTCGACGGCTTACACTCTTGGGACACGTGTCACCATTACAACTCTTATCGCCGGAAAAGAATCAAAGCCAAACTCAAGGTAGTTAAGGCGCACCACATGAAAAGTAGGAGGTTAGAATAAGGAAGGCTGTCTAATGAGGCACCGGGGATACCGGCAAGATCGGGAGGGGTCGATAAGGCAAGTTAGCATGCGGAACGTCAAGGGTTTAGTTTGTATTTAGGCACTGTGCCAAGTTGGCAAACATAACGTGATCCATCTGGGTTGCAGGATTAACTTTCAAAGACGTTAAGGTGGACGAACCTGCAGATATAAGATGGACAATGTGGGGCTAATTTTTGAAAGAGGGCATGACCAGCATGGAACTCACAATTACAAGGTAAGGTTACCTTCAGGGCCCTGGGTGTCTCTGGGGATGGAGGATCTAGAGAGATGAAAGTGCTATTGAAAAATATTTGAAGGTGTTCCACCGGGTGGTTCACAACAAACTCATTCTGGTCAATCTGTACTTGTCATCTTGTTCGAGTTCTGACCCTGGAAAGAATAGAAATTGGGTTCTCTAGCCATCACACCCTGTAGTATCTTGGTGACACATTAACACTTATTAACAAGTCAGTGCTAACTCGAGGAATGAAACAGAGGCTGCTGTGAAAGGCGTCACTTTCGTGCAAGGCGTATCAAATCACCGCTGACCGCTACTAGGGTTGTATCGTGCAAGATAGTACATGTAGAATTATTCCAAGCGAAGGGGGTGCCAATGAAATCGTACATCTTCCATGACGTTCCCCGTTGCTTCACTGGGATGCTAATAGTGATTAGAATGTAAATTCGACTGAACGAGCAAGACGTAATTTCCAGATCGACGTACTTATGAACATCCTTTAGATCAATGGCAAGCTCAACCGAGGTGTTTGTTAATGGAGTCTGCAGAGCTCGAAGCTCTTCTATAAATAAGTGGACAGGCACCACCGACAAGTAGTATAAGTTGCTTCTACGTGTTTAAGTAGCAATACTGTGTAGAGAACGCTTCGTGTTGCGCAGGATCAGATTGAGGAACTGACTTTCAGAGACATCCTGAAATTCCGTGTCAGTAGAGTTATACATAGTCTCAGAGGCTGCAATTGTTTGTTTAATGCGTGCATCAATTTGAGTGAATGTCGTACTTGCGAAATGTACGAATTTAAGGTTTCTTATGACGTAGCAAACCAAGCTTTATCTAGGAAACTACTGCTTCCAGAGACTTGTAATGGTTCAGGAGCTCCCTATCTGAGGCTACAGATCTATAAATATTACTACTTTGGCCACATCACAGCAGACATTTAGCATATCACTTAGGAAAGCACGCCCCACCTGCGGCGAGGGTTGTCCAAGAGTCAAAGTTACCTATGGAGTCATGTAACTTCCTTAATTCCTTATCAAGGATACTGCCGACGCAATTAATGTCACTCTCCAGCTTGGTAATCGGGTGATCTGTCGCTTGGCGTCTTGACCGGCGAGGCTCGTGAGTTGTTGTGGATAGGCGTTTCCCTCAGGATTTAAAGTTAACTGGCACTGTTACTGATATACTGTAACTTCTGGAAGTCGTCCCCACGCTCATCTTGTGATGAGCATTACTACATTTTCCATGGGGTTTAGACTTACACCTACAGGGTGCACCAAGTTGCTTAATATACTTAAAATCTGTAATACTTGTTATTGAAAGAAAACAAGAATTACGGATATCATACCTTGGCACATACCATATTAACTCTTTTTCTCCCATATTTAATCTCGGGTGTCTCCACCCGGGCTGTGTAGTGAAACATTTATCGCCTTAACCCTTTTAAACCCGTGTCTTCTATCACCTTATCTATGGCAGAATAGACCAGAAAAGAGGAAAATAAATGCCAAAGGAAGATAACACACAACACAGACCAGCCTGGTATCATTTGTTTCATTTTTCTGGTTTTACTTGTCTCACACAAGTTCTCCTGGCGGATGTTCTTGTGCTTATGTCACATCCGCACTCTATTTTCTTGGGCTAGCATACGTATACGGTGTTCCTTTAGTACGGTACTGGCCGAAGACTTGCACTCGCTTCTTAAATACTATATTTCTATTTTCTCTTATTTTCATGTACAACAATACATTAAATGTATTAAGTTACCCTTCTTAGCTATAAGGGTCCCCTTCGCGCTATGAAAAAGAATTAACTGTCCCAATTGGAACAGTGGAGTAAAAAGACACATGTGACATGACTTTAACATAAATTAAATAGCTGTAGACTTACATTTCCCTTCACCCTTCTTCTTGGTGAATGCCATGCCCTTGGTGCTTAATAACAATATTTTTCTTTTTATACCTTCCTTTGCATGGCGTTTTATTAGCATTGACTAAGACAACAACAACAACAAAACTGTTCCCATACTATTCGGCAACTTGTACATGGCCGTCTGTGATAGTGGTTTTCCACCAATGCTATAACATATCTCTGGTTTGCACTATGTGAATAACCGCTCACGAATGTTTCACTTTTCCACCAATGCTATAACATATCTCTGGTTTGCACTATGTGAATAACCGCTCACGAATGTTTCACTTTTCCACCAATGCTATAACATATCTCTGGTTTGCACTATGTGAATAACCGCTCACGAATGTTTCACTTTTCCACCAATGCTATAACATATCTCTGGTTTGCACTATGTGAATAACAGCTCACGAATGTTTCACTTTTCCACCAATGCTATAACATATCTCTGGTTTGCACTATGTGAATAACAGCTCACGAATGTTTCACTTTTCCACCAATGCCATAACATATCTCTGGTTTGCACTATGTGAATAACAGCTCACGAATGTTTCACTTTTCCACCAATGCTATAACATATCTCTGGTTTGCACTATGTGAATAACAGCTCACGAATGTTTCACTTTTCCACCAATGCTATAACATATCTCTGGTTTGCACTATGTGAATAACCGCTCACGAATGTTTCACTTTTCCACCAATGCCATAACATATCTCTGGTTTGCACTATGTGAATAACAGCTCACGAATGTTTCACTTTTCCACCAATGCTATAACATATCTCTGGTTTGCACTATGTGAAAACAGCTCACGAATGTTTCACTTTTCCACCAATACCATAACATATCTCTGGTTTGCACTATGTGAATAACAGCTCACGAATGTTTCACTTTTCCACCAATGCTATAACATATCTCTGGTTTGCACTATGTGGATAACAGCTCACGAATGTTTCACTTTTCCACCAATGCTATAACATATCTCTGGTTTGCACTATGTGAATAACAGCTCACGAATGTTTCACTTTTCCACCAATGTCATAACATATCTCTGGTTTGCACTATGTGAATAACAGATTAAGAATGTTTGGCGTTCTGAGGGTGTATGTGTTTAGAAAACCAAGGTAAGTGCCCGATACTGTAATGAATGATATCATGTTGAAACCAAGATTACTATATCCTGTCCTATCTATGTAGGGGACAAAGAGATAGAAAATGTACTAGTATATGGCGTTATAAAATTTATCTGTCCTTAGACAGTTTAAAAAAAACTCTCCCGCTACCTTGGGATTGAGTTTACTGGTTCGGCATGTATCCGTGATCGGAAACAGAATGTACATGGACTTTGTCTCGCCCGCTGCATGGAGCGAGAGTCTGTTGCTGCCATATCATAATATCTTGCAAGATCTGCGCTATTTCCTTCAGAGCAGAATTAATCCCAGCGATATGGCAAAGTGTTTTTGTACATCCGCTTACATGTACCACGCTTTCAGATTTCTTCCGAGAGTATTGATCCTTTACTACGTAAGCTACCAGAGAAAGGCGTCTTACCACAACAAAGGGGCTATGTAGGAGGCTCGTGGATAGACCCTTCTGTCGTTTAAGTGTATAAACTCTCACTTAAGATTCAGGCGTTTAAGTTACTGCTCGGGTTTTCTATCATACTTGCGCTTTCGTTTGTTTTGCACCTTCTTAATATTACTGCGCGCTATTTCGCGCGCCTGCAGAGTATTGTGCTGCGTGTATTTTACAAACGGATTACCTGTCGTGTATTTAAATTGTGCACCCCAAAAATAAAAAAATGGGCAGACTCTCGAAGTGTATGTTTTTCTAAGTCCAAATCGTTTCCGCAGTGGTTCACAATGGTGTCTCGCAACGCATGCTTTTAGTTTCATATTGAGTCCCAGCCACTAAATATGCGCTGACAGCCCAGCGGTTTTAAGCAGGTGCGTAGTATTGAGGCCTGCCAATGATCGTAATTAAATATATTTTTCTTCAGAAAAAGGCAAGTTTATTACGCACACTACAACACGATACATTCACATGACCTTCTAGTGGGTATACAAATTATTCTTACTGCAGCTTATTTTTCCATCTACAAAATTTTAATGCAAATAAACCTTCGCAGAAATAGCTACATTACACATTTCATTATAGATACAAAGAGAACAGCGATAGTTAAATGTTTAAGAACTGGACGCCATACGCTGGCCTTAAAATTTCATACTGTTTCTATGCAGTGAATGCACTTTGGAATTATTAAAGTAAGGCACTTATTTTGAAAACGAAAACAGTAATTTGTTTGTGTTTTATGCACGAATGTCTTAAAATTAATAGATATCGTTTGCATGAAATGCATAAGGCATTGGTATTTATCTAACATATAAAAGCTTAAATAATAAAAAGATTTTACGCCAAGGATTCGAACCCAGGTTGTTCCAATTATGAGGCACATGTGTTTCACCGCTCGCCTACAATGCATACAACGGATCTTCATACTTCTCATAGCTTTGAAATGAACGCAGGGCTGTTTTAAATTGTGTGTTGTGAACGCAGCGTCAGCAAATGCTTCCGATGTTTTTCGAAACGAACTCCCTCGCTGCTCATTTATTTTGTCTTAGGTTGTATACATCTGTTGCCAGAACAGGATGTCACCCATACATGAAAATTAAGGTGCGTCCCAGGTGATTCTTTCATGGTAGTTCTTTAGGTCCACATAACCTGGGGAAGAGAGGCATCCCAATCATCTTGTCTAGTGCTGACGTAGTAGCTTAACATGTTAATTATGGTTTGGTTACATCTCTCAACCAAGTCATTACAGGCGGGATTATAAGCTTTGGTGAGGTGGTGCTTAACTCCCACGTGTTTTGAAAGGTCTTCTACTACTTCACTTAAAAAACCTTCCCTCTATCCGACAACCGAGTAGCTGGTGCGCCAGCAAAATTGAGCTACTTGGGGTGCGGAGGCTTTAGAGAGTGACCGAGTGTCGACATATTTACTAAAAAAGACTTAGCTACTATCACGACGGTGTTACCGTTCTTTGTTTTGTGTAGAGACCCCATCAAGTCTAGGTCAAAGCGTTCTCCGAGGTGGTCTACGGGAATGCGCTATAATAAACCCTCAGGTCATAAATTGTTAGAGCCTTTTCGCGACTGGCATAACGGGCATCCCTTAACGAATTTGTCATATTATTTCTTACAGAGTAACATAAATCAGTGCTAAGAAAACCTGAAACTAATTTATACACCATTCGAAAGAGCACTCTAAAATATGTAAAATCCTTTAATATTACATCCTATCGTGTATATATATACACTTACATAATATGCCCGTGGGGGTCGTCAATGTCAATCAGAGTGAAAGCGTCTTGAACTGCTGGCGCGATGTAATAGAAGCGTGCGGGCGACACAGAGAGAGAGAGAGAGACTGAATGCAGCGAACCGTATGAACGTTGTGCGCCTGTTAAACTACGTATTAGTTTCTTTTAAATCATATCGCAGTAATGACAAAACTTGTAATTAATAATTAATTTATACATATTTTAAAGACACAATGAAGTACTAATCTGCGGTTGTATTGTAATCGCACGAGGGATAAAAATATACAAGGTAAACGTTTAAACACTATGTGTATGGGTGTGCACTCATGAAACAATTACGTACTCACCAATAAAGTGGCAGTCCTATTTAATTCCCTTCAACAAATTCAGTCTCCTCTAAATGATAATGGATATTAAGAAAATTAATTTGAAATACAATAGTTTCTTGCAGCAGCTACATTGAGTAAAGAAAGCTGATCACAATTATTATTGCCCTCCATGAGGAATTCGAAAGTAGCAATTCCTTTTCTAATACAACAGTCTGTGCTGTTTTCAAAAGTTTCATTCGTGCTAATCAGACCTACTAATTTTCAACCAATGTCTCTGTGACAAACGGAAGCGCGGTGAACATTCTTTACTGTAGATCAATGACATGCGTTTGAGAATATCCTTACGCTGTTGCAAGTTTACATCAATATTATTTAACAGAACGAAATCATAATATCCAGTCCATTGTTTTAAACATTCGAAAATAATGCTGTCTAACGGTTGTAACTCAGAAGTTGTTTTTGTTGGAATGACTTGCACTTTTTAACTTTTCAGGTTCAATTTTCAGGTTTGTCATTTTTCCAGATTTCGACCGCTGCACAATTGAATTAGGGGCTTTAAACACACCCTGCTGAACAGATTGATTTGGCGGCGTTGACTCCTGCAGCACGATAAACAAGCAGGGAAGGAGACATCCCATCCATGATATAATTGGCATAATTGTGTCTTCGCGTTGTAATCGTGTATCACCACATACTATCTGCTTACCACGAAGATCAATTGTTCTCCGAAATGCATTTCTGTATTGATGCCAGATTGATCTGCATTATACACATTGTCAGAACCATACTGCTGTATAAGCAACATTGTCTCTTCTCCCCGGGAATGCAAGATGTTAATAGTTTCCTCTTTTTCTTTTCTTGTGACAAACTGTGTAATTTTTCGTAATCCTATGTGAAAATTAGCGATAGGACCTCGATACCGTCGATACTTTGATACTTTCCTACTCGGTAGTATCAAAGTACACGTAATACTTTGAAATAAAACTTCGATACTTTTAAATTTTTAGTTTTGCATTATTGAAAGTTGTTGCGTCTAACTTTATCCTAGATAAGGAATGAACAGATCCAGACTTAACATTATTGCCTCGTACGTGTCCCCAAAGTGTTGTCAGACTATAGTTCTCGACAGACCTTGACTGCGTTTCCTGTATATGTATCAGTGTAACATTCCATAGACAGTTGTGTCTAAATGAAAACATGCAAAACAATAGAGGAAGGAATCAAGGTACTCATGTAACATGCATTAACTGAGTTATGAATGAAGCTAATATAACTGACGCGCTAAATCACGTTTCCGCAGTAACCTGGTTTGATGACTCACTCTCAGTCATTAAATTTACCTACTCCGGTGACCGAAATCTGTGAATCCATCCAGAAGAAACAAATCAGAACTTAAGATGTGATTTAATGCAGCGCATGAAAATAGTTATTTTTCCTTCCATCTGTTAGTTTGGATTTATGCAAGCCAAACTTGGGTCACGGGTGCAGCTTACAGGTATACCATACGTCTAATTGTCGTAACAAGGATAGAAAGTTCTTTAAAAGAGAGCTTTCAGCATAAAATATAGTTACATAAACAAGGAAGCAACGAAATTATTATTATTATTATTATTATTATTATTATTATTATTATTATTATTATTATTATTATTAGCCTCGACTAAAAATGGGGATATATAACCTATAGCATTTTGAACATAAACAAGTTCTGTCAATTGGAGAATGTCAAACAGGAACAATTTTGGATTTACAATTAGCCTACAATACAAAATTGTTTACTTGCAGTTATACACAAAACTACTAATAAGAACTTAAACAAGTTAACAACCATCGCCTTTACATTTTTTATAAAGTGAGTATGGAGATTCCAGTATCGGTGCTCAAAAGTCAGTATCGAGTATCGAGAAATAGTGTATCGTCCCATCACTATTGAAAATGTTGCTTGAAATTGCATACCCGTGTTGCTTTTGCTGAGAAAGGTAAATCAAGTGATTTGGCTTCTTCATGGGCCCATTTTTGTAAGTTCATATCTGCAAGTTATTTGCGCGAGCTTCCGTAAAGTTCGTATACACCAACTCGCACAACAGCTTATATTTGTCTGCGACTATTAAACTAGAAGATACCTTGCTCGAACGCTTCTTTCTGCGGCTCCAAACGAAAAAAGGGTTGATGCATCCTTGTCAAGATGTGAAAGAAGTGAGCAATAGCCGCGAAATTACGGTTGAACCGTCTATAGAAGTTAAACAATCCTAGCACCTTTCTAACATCTCAGAGTAATTTAGGGTTGGCAAATCCGCAATTGTTTTAATTTTGTCTACAGCTCACTCTATTCCTTGATGCGATACTTGGAAATCTAGCAGCTAAACCGCTTGCATTGAAAAATAACATTTTGAAGGTTTTAGCTAGAACTAAAAATTCTACACGGCAAAAAAACAGCTGTTAGATTATCTGGTATGCGGATCTAAAGACAAGCATGTCATGCAGATAAACGATAGACTCTTTATAATTAAGGTCCGCTAACAATTTATCTGCTATTGAAGAGAAATGCCGGGGGGTGTTCACTAGGCCAAAAGAGAGATTTACAATTTCGAATTGTCCTCTGACGTCACTAAGCTAGTTTTTTCTTGTTTTCTTCTGTTATGTGCACTTGGGAATAAGCACTTAGGAGTTCTAAAGTACAAAAGCGTTCCTAAGTACCCCAGTAGATCATCGTCGCCCTCCCTAGTGTAGTGGTTACCATGCTAGCCTCTAGTTCCCGAGGTCGCGGGTTCAAACCCTACGGAGGGCGATGGATTTTTTCGGGCATAAAAATCCTTAGCATGGCTTCCTTCGGATGGGAAGTAAAGCCAGTTGTCCCGTGTCTTAGATTCACGGCACGTAAAAGAACCTCAAACCTGATAAAAAAGGCTTCTGAGCAAAATGGCCGGTCTTTCACGTCCAATATAGAGTGGGACGCTAAGGACCAAAGCAGTTGAAGAGCGTCCATAAATAAATAAAGAAACAGTAGAATCTCAATAAATATCAAAGGAAAAGAAGGTGTTTGTGTAACGGCATTCAATTTGCCATAGTCGACCCAGAATCGAAAACCTCCATCGTAGCACTTAAATAACACAACTGGCCCAGCCCACGGGCTGGATGATTATCTGATTGTGCCAGCTTGAAACTTTTCCTTTGCTTGTAAGTTAATGACCTCGCGCTGTTTCTGCAATACTCTATGCGTCGGTGAGTCCTACTGAAATTCATTTACAAGGTGTTTCCTAACTGCTGCAACCTAGTTGCAAAGGTGTTTCGAAAGTTCTTTAAATTTTCTGTTATCAGCGTCTGCTACTGTGCTATGAGGTTTGAATTTATGTTAAAAGGTATTCCCTTTATATTATGTGTTGACACATCCTCCGGAGAAGGAGGAACTGTATTAATGACACCTCATGTCGTGGGCGAGGGTTGTGCCTACAAATAATATTTTAGTTTCAGCTGTGTTATTTCTGACTGGCACTGTTGCTTTTACAGTCGTCACGCATAATGTAGGCGGAATCTCAATAAGTTTGTTCTGCATTATTGCCTCCGCTGTTTCGAGCAGGATTTCCTTAGACAGTGGTGCATTAAATTGTACCTGCACGTTCGTGATACTGAATATTGGAAGTTTTTTTATCTATTGTGCATTTAACTTAATGGGAGAGTTCTTCTTTAGGCTGTTCTATAGTGATCTGACTTAGGGGGAAATGTGGCTACTCCCCACACACAATTACAGGCCTGCTTTCCTTCCGAAATTTGTAGGGAAATTTCTCCTGTGGCCAGATCCAAGATTGCTCTGTACTTTGTTAGAAAATCCATCTCCAACAAGAGTTGAGAGCCTAAGTTTGAGGCTAAGATTAACCTTTCTGTGAACGACATGCCCTCTAATTGAAACTTACAATCTGTGTAATATGCTGCACCTAAGAGGCGATAGACGGCTGTTCTGAGCATTAGTTCTCTGGTAATGGCTCTTTAACCGACGAAACTAGGGCTTCGTTAATAATGCTTACGGCACAGCTTATGGCTATAGCACCATAATGAGCTAGCTATCGATTGCTCCTTCAATTGGTAATAATACGTTTTCAGGACGAATAGTGGGCAGTGAGATGTGTTTGTGATCCTCGGGAGACTATCGTCCATTTTTTGAATTCTGTGCATGGCGGTAGCATTCGCGGCAATAGGTCCCAGCTTCCCAAAATTATAACATTTGGGGCGCCCATCCGTGGTGCGGTTCAGCTCTAGGGGCACACCATGACCTGTATTCCAAGTTCCGCTTTGCCTTCTCGCGCCCTGTGGCTCTTTTCAACCTCTGAGAGGGTAGTTCTTCCGTGGGAGCTCACGCTCAAATTACCCAGTTCCTCTTTCAGCGGTTACAGTTGGCTGGACGTTTCACTTAACTACCTGTCGACCTGGCTATTTGCAACGGACGCCACTGTGACGTCTCTAGGGGTTGGTAATAAATCAACCGTTTTTCCTGCCAGGTAACTGTCAGTCTCTATTCGTCTAGCCTAACAGCGCGGCCACCGACAATAGATTAACGGGTAGTATTTGCTCTAGACTTCACATTATGTGTCGAATCTGTTCCCATTCCGACATCCGGAGATTAACTTGCTTGCGTAAGGCAAGCATCTCATACACATACTGCTCCGTGGGTTTTGCCATGTCTTGGTCGCGCTGCCACACCGTTACTCGAGGTTATCGCCCAGCGCTACGGGCGTAAAACTGTCCCTTAATAGTCTTGAAGTTGTGTTGACTTGTAATGCTGCTGCCTGTAGGTGAACGTACGGAACCACGTGATCGCCACGTCACGCAAGTGGCAGTGTAAAAACTGCTGTTTGTGCGGTTCCGTCCAGGCATTAGCCGTCGCGATCAGTTCAAAATTGTACATAACGATTCTCACGTCCTCTACCTGTTTGCTTTAAAACTTTTCAGGTTCTATTAGAGGGGAGAGGATGGGGTCTGAGTATGCTGGAGCATCGCCATTTTGGGCGTCTGGCCGGACCTTGGATTAACGTTAAGGGAATCCGCGAACGACAGATGTCTAACCCGTGTAGGAGCTGGAGGTAAATTGGAAATTCAGATGATGTGGATGCGTTTGCTGAATTGTTCTCAACATGCACAAATACTACCTGAGGGGCGGAAGGCGATGGATTTTTCGGGCGTAAAATCCTTAGCATGGCTTCCTTCGAAAGAGAAGTAAACCCGGTGGTCGTAGATTTACGGCACGTAACAGAATCTCAATTCTAATAGAGGACTCTGAGTAAAATTACCGGTCTTTCACGCCCAATATAGAATGGAACGCTAAGGACCATAGTAGTTAAGATCGTCCATAAATAAAAGTCAATTTAATTTCTTCCTAAATAGCGACGTATGGTCATATAGGTCCGTCCACTCTTCGGACAAGACTCGTATGTACATCACCGCGTCTTGTTGGACGACTAGCGGGCTATCCGTAGCGTTACGAAATTGCTCGTAGAGCTTAAGCATTTCCTGCGAGGTTGGGCTATTTGGGTCTTGATTATTAAGAAACTCCATGTAGCTGTGCCAGTTTAGCATCAGTAAATAAATGCTCCCCATTAGCATATCTATACCTAGAAATTCCTATTGGGGAGGGAAGAGAGAAAACTACGTGCTTGCAGGGTAAGCTGCCTTAAAAAATTGAGGGGGTATGTAGTTCTCTTAATTGCCCCCGTGGCTAAAAAGCCTTATGGTCCCTTCCCCAAAACACAGAGGTATAGCTTTTTCTAGCTTTCTCCATGCCACATCTAGTTGCATGGTAGGAAGGGTGGGAGAAGCGAAGCGTTTATACCATTGAGGGAGTGGGTGGGTGGGGTAAAAAGTATATTGGGTTAAGAGTGCCAGGGATGCTACCCTACTGTTGGAAAATGCTGTGCGCCTCCCCCACTTGCTTCAGTGGTTCAGAGGACGCACTAAAACTCGGCCCCTTTACCACTTATGGTGATCGCCCAGGGGTTGTGTCTTCTTCTGTTATGATTCTTACTCAAATGGATGGCTCTAAACTCCGGTGACACCATGCACGAGCCGTTATTAACCGCAGGGGTGGCTCGTGAGACCGGGAACTAAACCAGAGCTTCTCACTAAGGTTACTTCCTTTTCACACTCAGGGCGGTTGGCCTGCCTGTGGGAAATAGGGACGGGTTTAGATTATTGGGAATTCTAAATTACTCGCGGCTTCTAGAGGAAGGTGCGGGTATGTCCTAGGGGGTCCTAAATAATCACATGGTACACCACACTGAAGTTAATGTAAGATTCAATAAATAATTTGGCACGGCTCATGGCCGACTAGGGGTACAAAATTTATATAACTCAAGTGCTTACCTGAATCAGGAAAATGGCGTTCAATGCATATTTGTATATTGAACTAATGCTTTGTCCCACGTGGACTTTTAAGACAGCGACTGACCCGGATCTAGCAGCAACCTATCGAGAATCGACCAAGAGGTCTGAAACCCGGGGTTTTTAAAGTCACACCCCAGCCAGCTAAGTAGAACGTCACCCACTCGGACAAATAACCTCTCGCGATTCAGTAAAAGCCCATACATTGTCCTAAGAGTGAATTGTCCTTGATTTGCGTCAGCGGGTTTCGGAACTCTCTGCTTCACAGGCCTTTGCTTCCATAATATACAAAGCTTATAATTTGTGTGAATAACTAAAATATTAATAATAACCAGTGCATCGTGACAATATATATCCCAAATCCAAAAAAGTAACACCTGCAGGATGATCCAGATGATTCTGAAGTGGAGCAAGAATGCAGCAACTTGTAGAACAAGGAAAGCGTTGTCAGCACCTGTTGCAAACTTTAAAGCCTTTTTTTCCTGTAATATTATTTTTTACAGTATAGGAACAGTATCTCATAAACTAGTAGCATTTCAGGCATAATTTTTTTTGTATCATGTTCAGTAGGTATAGAAGTAAAACTACTAAAATAAGCATATGAAGGTGTTCCACTCACATATCAGCTAACAAATTAGTGCAAACATTTTGAGATGAATTAAAAACAAATCATACTTTTATATGAATGATTGTAACACAATTTTCTCTTGTGATTTTTACTAAGAAAGCAGCATGTACTACAATGTATAAACAGAAACATTCACTTCTCTAAGTGAAGTAGTTTTAGAAATAGGTGTACATAAATTTCTTGAAATTAACATTGTCCTGCTTCCCTTAAAACTACTGAATTAGCTATGAACAGGGAGGATTAACGTTTCCATTACTTAAAATAACATTTTTAAGTCTTCTGAGGGTAACTTCTGGTACTTAGGTTTGTATGTCACATTAAAATACACTGCCGTTTGTGAAAATTGCAACACCAAGAAAGAATTTTCCGAATAACTCCAAACTTGGTGAAAGTGTAGAAGAGTGTGCAAGAAATAAGTGATTAGGTCTGCAGAGAGATTGGGTACAGGTAGGTCGAGCAGAGCCCTCTCGTGTCGGTCCAAAAAGGTCAGTGTTGCACCCAGTGTAGTAAGTGCAGAGCTGTCAAACAAGGTGGAAACAATAACGTGAGTGCCAGTATGCCTCGTCGACGTCAAAGGAAGTTATCGGCATGTGAGTGAGGTCGAATGGGGCAGAATGATCGGTCTCCGGGAAGCGGGTTTGTCATACCGTGACATTTAGGCTCGTACAGGGCATGCTGCTACGACAGTGATGCGTGTGTGGAAGCAGTGGATAGATGAAGGTCGTACGCATCGAAGACCGGGTACTGATCACGCAACATGGCTACAGCACGGGATGACCGTCTTCTTGTCCGCATGGCCATAACGGACAGTACAGCTGCATCCACAGTGTTGACTCGACGCTGGAGCACTGCAACAGACGTGAACTTGTCTGCATCCACGGTTCGTCGCCGTGTGCTGCAGGTTGGACTGTTTGCATGCATGCCATTACGTCGGCTTCCATTGTCGAAAACAAGCTCCTCCGACTGCAATGGGCACGTGAACACCGCCACTGGGGTGCTGAGTGGCAAAATGTAGTCTTTTCGGACGAGTCCCGCTTCAACGTGTCCTACAATGATGGCCGCATACGTGTCGGGCGGTACCGTAGTGAGCGCAACCTGGAGGGCTGCGTTGTTGAGCTGCATAGCGGACAAACACCAGGCGTGATGGTTTGGGGCGCCATCGGTTACAACAGTCGATCTCGCCTCCTACGATTTGAGGGCACTTTGGACAGCAACCGGTGCCTAAAGGTGATTGTAGAGCCTAAGGTAGTCCCCCTGCTTCAGGTATTTCCATAGGCCACATTTCAACAGAACAATGTCCGGCCACATATTGCGAGGAATGTACAAGCCTTTTTGGAAGAGCGACGAGTACCATTGCTTCTTGGCCTGCACGTTCGCCTGACATGTCGCACATCGAACATGTCTGGGATATGGTTGGTCGGCACCTGGTGCGTCACGGTCCTCCAGTAACCAGTGTTACGGATTTGTGGGCTCGAATACAAACTGCGTGGAGGGAAATCCCTCAGGAACTTATTCAGAACCTTTCTGATTCAATGCCACGGTGTATAGCAGCTCTAATTGCAGAGCATGAAGGCCACACCAAATACTGAGTATTAGGGCTCAAAGGTCATGTATAGATTCGAAAAAGTTTATCATTGGTTACTTGTCAGGTACCTAACCTGTGGTATTAAATTCATTGAATTCACGCGTTTCCTTCTTGGTGTTAATCAAAGCAAAGTACACAGGCATTGCTTTTTTTGAGTCTTATTGTACCTTGCCAACACTTAATTATAAGTATCATCAAGCTCACTCAATAGTTAAAGTTTTTCATTATTTTATAATTGGTACACATACACTTGTATATAAGGTTTAGAATTAATAAATGAAGCTTTTATTATATCTAATGGAGATAAAACAACTGGATAGGCAAGATGGTGGCCATGTTTGTAGTCCTTATTCTAAGAAACAATTTTTACATAGTAAACATGGGAAAGAGAATGAAAGCGGCCAAACAGAAGTGGATCAAGAACAAATTGGTAATAAAAGCAATACCATCTAGAGCAAAAACGTTGAAAATTCCAACACTACCTATGATAATAGAGGAACGGGCTTCGGACCATACGAATGTGAAGTGGGATGCTGAACGACAGGGTTACTTTACATGGTTTAATCTGCTCACTAGGACCTTTTAAGTGCATAAAGCTGAAATTGGTTTATTAAAATCAGAAAACGCTAATCTTAAAGATTGGCTAAACACATGGCCATGTGTGAAAGAACAATTAATCATCATTTATTGATCTACTAGATATTACCTATAAATCCCGGGACTTAAAGTACTTACGACATTGTAAGTCACCATTGGGGTATGTCGTCTTAAATATGTTTTGAGATCCCCTTGTGGTTTAATGGGAACTCATGCGAGTCAGTTGGGGAATTTAATGTCGTACTGCCATGCCATAGTAGCCCAGTTGGTTATAGCAACCGTGTGTAGAGCGGAAGATCCGGCTGTGTCATTTAAGTTTTCCGTCTTATTCTACCTTTCAACACTTTTCCTACACACGGCCTTGTGTGACAACCAAAGTTGGCATTGCAGAACATTATTAAGGAAGTGCATAGAAAACTAATATGTATGATTTAGCTATATTGCGCAGCAAAGGGACAGCTTGGCAGCAACATCATCATTATTTTAACCCATATGTACCACAACAGAAGATAATCTAGAGTGCTTAGAATGCGTCCACACCATATACAGTATGGAATGACCTAGAATTCTACGAGAGATTTCGATTGAGTAAACGGTCGGTAATGACAGTACCAGAAATTATTGACTATACTATTAAACATAAAACCGACTGGTAAGAAGCAAAACTTAATTGGCCTACCCTTAATTTTAAATGTATATTTCATAATTATATCGGTACATTGTCGCACTCATTGTTGTTACATGTTGTACATACAACGTACTTCTTTGCATCTCAGTAACAAAGCCCTCTCGTCAGAAACAATGCCTCTCTTAACATTGCGGTTATATGCAAGTGAAAGCATACTAATTGCAGCTGGAGATTTTCCAGCATCTCAAACTTACAGTATGCAGAGCTATTAAAATTGTTTCACACCACTCTTATCCACCCTTCATGTCGCAATGTCCCATGTTTGATTTTTCTTACTCCATAGTAAAAATGTCCGATTGTGTGCACTCTATTACGTGCTTATGCTAATTCACAATTTCTTGAGAATACTGACTGCTTGAGAAGTAAGGTTCTACGTTTTGACTCTGATTTCTCGTCCATTTTAACTTTATGATACTGAATAATCTATAAAAGTCTATTTTAGTAACAGATGCAGTGTTATCATAAAAAAAATCTGATGTGTTACACCCACATGACTTTCTCTACTCTTGTACAAAATATTTATACAAACGCTTATTCTCCATCTACTTCATGTAAATCGAGATAAACACTTGCAGAGTCTATCTTATTGCTAATTTTCTTGTAGATGTAAGGGGAATATATATTTACAAGGGCAATTTGGAAATACAGTAGCCTTTAAGCACATACATATCTCTTAATAGCTGGTTGCTAGGTGCAGCACCATTCCCTTTGCCACAGATTAATGCTCTTTGCATATCCAAGACAAAAAAATGAATGACGAATTCCCATTTGAGAAAATAAATATTGAAAAATTTAACAGAATAACAAGCAATATCTCGAAAATGGTTCACTCAACAAAACAAATGTATATGACATAAATTGTGTATTTTAACGCGATCTACATTTTTTGTGTAGCAAAATTTTGTCTATCTCTTATGGTTTACCAGTTATGCAAAAGTCGTTCACAATGAAGAATACTTTTGGAGACATTCCCAGGAAATTCAAGATATACATTTTATTTGTCATAAAATATCTTAAACATATGATATTTTAATCAAAATCGTTAGAGGCATTTTTGAGAAAATTAAAATTTTGGAAAAATCTTCCATGTAAAGAGTAATCTGGGGTGGGGGGATTTTCTTGAAAACCTTCGTGTCGCATCCTTGGAAGATACTAAACCTAAATACCAAGTTTAGTGTTTATCCGACTGTTCGTTTCTGAGTTATGCTGTTCACAGACAGACACACACACAGACAGACACACACAAAGACACACAGACACACACATGGACATGTTTCCAAAAATGCTTTTTTTTGGATTCAGGGCGTCTCAAAACATGTATTTCCGGTGAAATCTCGGTATCGAATTTTTGGGTGGAATACAATACTTCCCCTACTTACTATACGTAGTAGAGAAAGTTATAATAGGAATTCACTCGATACGCATGCGCAATCAATACCAAATTTACTGTTCCGTGGAATTGTTCAGCTGAGTTAAGCCGAACCTGGTTGCTCTACTGCGAAACTCGCAAAGCTTAAGCTTTGTTTAAGTGGCATCCGAGCATAATAAAGTTTTGGCTTAAGCTTAAACTGTGAAACCGGCCCTTTAACATGGTCTGGGTTGTTGCTTAATGCAGGGAGGCAGATCCGTATAATAGACCAGCGGTTCCTAATCTATGAGTCGCGACCTCAAATGGGCCGCAGGATTCTGTCAGTAGGATCGCGGTGTATATTTGAAATTATTAACACATTATGATTTTTGTTATTACTGTTATAACAATACAAAAATGGAATTTAGTCACCTATTACAAATTACTTTTAAACAGAGACATGTTTTATATATAAGAAACATATTAGCACTACAATTTCCAGTAAATACACAGGTACACATTTTATGTAAACTATTAATTACTACACTGCACATCAGAGTGATTAGTGAGAAGTATGAGCCTGTTTGCTATTAATTAATCACTCAGTGTCAGGCTCTGTTAGTTACACACATTATTAAGTCACTTTCCAACTGCAGTATATCCCTAGATTTAGTCTTGAATTAAAATTAAATCGAGTTTTATTTATGGACGCTCTTTAACTACTATGGTCCATCGTGCCCCGTTCTATATTGGATGTGAAAGACCGGAAATTTTGTTCAGAGACCTCTATCAGGCTTAAGATTCTTTTACGTGCCGTAAATCTACGACACAGGACCACCGGCTTCACTTCCCTTCCGAAGGAAGTCATGCCAAGGATTTTTACGCCCGAAAAAAACCATCGCCCTCAACCAGGTTTGAACCCGCTAGCATGAAATAAACAGCTTTATTTATGGACGCTCTTTAACTGCTGTGGTCCTTGAGGTACTCGTCCACCATGCCAGTTTTGTGGCATGCCTGTTTTCTTGCGGGCCACAATTGTGGCACTTTCTGTTTACAAACAGCACGCAAAGTTTCACAATTTCGTGTTGCGCCACTAGAAAAGTAGCATGTTTCACAGAAATGGTGTACGAGGGTTTACATGATGCTATATTTGTGGCGGAAATTTTGTGCATGCCATTTTATAGTCAACTGTGTTCTTCCCGTGGCGAATATGTCGTCTGATAATGATTTTTTTCCGCAGCGTGTTTGTCTCTTATTTTACTTCGTCGATGTAGAGAAAAACGTAAAGGATGGCAGGAAAATGTTGGATAAGAGGGTGGATTTAAGTCGCGAATATTATGGGGTTGTAAGCAACTTGCTGCAATACCTCTATGAGGGAGATAAAAATTTCTTTAAAAATTTCCTTCGCATATCACCGGTTGATTTTAACTATTTGCTTAGAAGAGTAGCACCTGTAATACAAAAGAAGACACGATAATGAGAAAGTCAATATCACTAACTTGTCTTGTCTTGTATTGACAGTGAGATTTCTAGCCACAGGTAATTTGGCTTAAAATAATGGAGCAGCAACGTTACCGAGTTTAATATATAACATGTTCTGCTGTTATTATTTATAACTAAATAATCAATGTGACTTTTAGGCGACAGCTAACAGTTACTGATAATTTTATTTCGAATACTTGGCACAACGAGAACCGCGACCTAGTAGCGTTGCAAAGAAAACTGCAAGTATAAATCTTCATACTGCAGCAACAAACATTAGGAATTCAAGGAGTATTTTTGCTGTGAAGGAGAGGTTCCTGGGCAATATCCTTACATTTAAAGGGAGTGTGTTGGTACTTACCAAAGAATCTACTCATCTCGTATGTATCATTATTGGTATTGGTGTGGTAAAACATAAACTGCAGTGCGTCATAAAATTCCCATTTTGTTTTATACTTGTCTTTTGCACCACTTCCAGATTTCCCTGCCTTCATTTTGTTCCTTTCGTTGGTGAACTGGGTTCTCAACCTGTTGACTTTTTAATTTCCTCTCTGATATGTTGAACTCTATTCCTATGTCATGTAACGCACTTTGTCGCTTTTGTTTATTTCTGTGATCCGCCGTGTCTACTCTCCACAAGCAATCTTTGGTCTCAATCAGTTCAATCAACTTCATTGTCATTTCGCTCGTCCATTTATTGTTATGGACATTATTACCTATGAAGAAATAAATTAGCAGCACACTGCAATAAATTATTCGTGTTTTTAAGGAAATAAAATGCACGTATCTGTCTTAATTCTGTATTTAGTGTAACACAAATTATAATCCTTGTACCTACCTCTCAAACAGCTATTTACTACCACAGCAGACAGCATAACAAAGTTGCATGCAATATGCCACAAAAATTTTCTAAACTGCTCAAGCCACTTTCAGATGGCACAACTTTCTTTTTTTCGCTACGTACACAATACAACTTCCGAAGTTGAACACCACTTAGAAGTTGCGCTGAATTTCAATTGCGCGTGCAATTTTCCTACATTCTTGACAGTTTACACGGTGAAACTCCACTTTTCTTACGCAGTTCGAAGTTGCCAGCCATTTAAGTTGCATCGTGGATGAGTACCTTTAGCGTCCCATTCTATAATTGGCGCGAAAGACCGATAGTTTTGCTCAGAGGCCTCTTTATCAGGCTTGAGGTTCTTTTACGCGCCGTAAATCTACGACACCGCCTTTACTTCCCTTCCGAAGGAAGCTCTGCTAAGGATTTTTACGCCCGAAAAATCCATCGTCCTCCGCCGAGTTTGAACCACCGACCTCGGGAACTAGAGGCTAGCAAGGTAACTACTACACCACGGAGGACGACAGAGGCTGGCATGGTACCCCTAGATCATAGAGGGCGACAGATTTAGTCTTAGTGCTCGCTATTGACAAAAATTCAATTTCGCAGAGATATGAGGTGCAGACAAGAATAAGCACTTTTAGCGCGGCAGCCACAAGATCGGGTATTGTATTCCTCTTGCTAGCCAGAATTTATCCATATTTTTCTTCTAGAAAGTCAGCTTTAAACTTTGGTCTGAAGAAAGCGCAATTCATTAATCCTGTAAATTTGCACTTAAGTCTGAAGAAGCAACAACTGTTCCATTATATGGTTAATATATCCATTGCTGGCTTAAATTATTAGTTGGGGAATGTGGTCTCGTAGTTGATTCCTAAGTTCTTGCAAGTATATTATAATTAAGTATGATAATAATTTTAAATTTACTGTTTGGTCACCAAATTCTGACATGGAATCAACAAACTCAGATAGAGATGAGAAATTAATACATTTTCAGTATGTTTAATTCATATTTTAATTATTCTAGAGAAGGCACTGACTTTTATCTTCTGAATATAGAATTTTTTTCTCTCTTGCAAACCAGAATTTAATTCGTTGGGATAAGTAAATATGTCGGCGAAGTAGCTGGTTGCGACAACCAAGATGGATTTCTTAAAAGTTCGGCAAACTCAGGATTGGCGGATTCAAAAAACAAAAGGGCTTAAGATCTCAGCTCAAACAATCTGGTCAACACTTTGCCGCGCGAAAACCAACGGACTTCGTATGCAAGAGAAGTGATTTGTGTAATGCTCATATTTCGTCACAGAGTAAAGCAAATAGTCGGGTTTGTAGTGCCTGACTTTAATTAAGTTAACCATTTTAATAGTAATGCTAAGAACTCCTTGCACTTGAGGTGGCATTTTTTACAGCCAAATCATGTTGATGGAGGAAACAGTGTGTCCCTTTAGCGTTTGGTATTATGTTAGATTGGAATTGTTTAAGAAGGCTATCAGTTAAGGATTTTGCCCCATCGCTACACATAGCCATACATTTTTTCAGCCAATTTCAAAATTTTGTGTAGCATCAATCAGCTAAAGGTTTGAACAACAGAATATCCTGTTTTATTTACCCTTCTGACTCATATCTTACAAAACATAGAAACTGTGCACAGTGCCCCACATCATTACACCCGTCAAATTGAATTTATATAAATTCACCGTTTCTTAGTTTGACTATTAATTCTTCACGTACATTTTCAGCCATTTCATCGATCCTTCTGGAGACTGTTTTATTTGATAACGGTATTGATTTCAATTTGTTTGCATCCTCAGAGCTCAATACTGTTGGCACCATATCAATTACTGAGGAAAGTAGTAATATTTCAGGAGTAATGTGTTGCTCATATGCTTTAGCTACTCTTAATAAAACAAGAAGCGTGAATGAATTTCTGGTTAGCATTACTTGCGTGTGTACTAGTGCGGTCCAAATCTTTTGAGGTTTTGTGACAACCAATACAAAGTGACCGCGCGGTTGCTAAACTTCACTTCGCTTCGTCAAAACGTTACGCGTTTGTTATAAATGCCATCGCAATGTTCACTTAAAATGTACAAAAAGAGATATGCAATAATGGAAATTTGATACATAAATAGAGAAATAAATACCATACCTTCCTATGCATCCTTTCTTACTCAAGTGACACGGCTAACGGCATATCCTCATCGTCCTCGTCAGCTTCATCGTCTTCAGTATCGCTGTCGTGTTTTTAGTGTTACTTCTCTTTTGACTTCAGCCCATATAGGCTCTATGGGATTGTACTTGCAGTAATAAGGGGGTAAAGGTAAATGTACGTATCACCGAAGGGCCCTCTGATAAGGGGGGAGTCTTATCACCTGGTGTCCCATTTCATTGGCAGTAGGTCCAGTTCAAAGGGTTTTACAATGTTTTTGAAACGCTGCTCTTTGTAAAAGCTCGACTTGGTTCCCAAAAGAAAAAACAACACCTTTTTCTTCTAACCAATGAACTATATCGCCTTTTCCGGAGGAAGCATTAGGGATTTCGTTCAAAGAAACAGGGTGAGATAAGGCGCATTGTCCATAATAATTATACTACCTTCCTCTATAATTTAAAAATATGCTTAAGAACCACTCCCGAAATGAATCGGATGTCATAACCTCGTGATACGCACCAGTTTTTTTTTCGATTTAAACGCCTATTTGCTGTCTTAAAGGAAACATGTATGAGCCGATCCTAAGTGACAACCTAAAAGCCTGTTTCCTTTCGCTACAGGAACTTTTAGATCTCCATTTCTAGAAGAGTCCTGCCAAATATACTTCAATGTGTGTTTCCGGAGAGCGGTAAAGGCACTATTATAGAGCTTAAGTACACACAGTAATGAAATTAAACCAACTACCACGGTTCCCGTTCAAATCCTGCGCGCAAACTCACTGCTGACCGGGCGCAGGTGCTGTCTGTGGAGCATTACTTCTCTTTCAATCATCTGCTGGCCTGCAGGCAGGCTTATTATAAATGATTCATTTAATTTTTAAGTATAAACAACGGAAAATTAATGACGAATATGATATAACAATGGACGATATTCTGTAAAATGTTACACTGCAAGTCATTGGTACCCAATTTCTCACTTCTATGCATAACACACTTTGTTGTAGGAGTACGATAAAGTTGGTAGTTATGATTTGCATGTGCTCCAAGATAAGTCGTAACAGGTCCTGTCACGAATACGGACTATCCTCTTGCCCTTTCAATCACCGCTGAGTCTAACTGAAAGCCCAGAGCGCTATGAATCGTGCCAGGACAGAAGTGGCACGGACCCATAGAATAATAATAATAATAATAATAATAATAATAATAATACAATAAGGTTACAAGCTCACAACTTGCAGTCGCTTCATTCAGGTTCTGTGGTTTTCTGTTGTCAGGCAAGCCGTTTCATTGCGCCTTTAATAATAAATATGACCGTATTGTTGATGTAATCGTGAGGTATACAAAAAATTCAAATGTGTATTTCTTCATTTTATTAAGGCAGTGACATGGTACGGAGGTACTACCCCCGGAGTCACCCCCGGTTGAAGGTAATACAGATATGCTGTTAGAGCAAGAAAACCTCCAAGTTATTGTAGATCATTTGTAAATAGAAAGTTTTGCGTTTATTTAGCAATTATGTTTCCAAATCAAACGGGGTTTAAAGACTTAATTTTACCTTGTCTGCGTTCGGTTATTTATCTTTCAGAAGCTTATTCATTGATACTCTCGCAAGATGGGATACGATTTTCGATCGGGAAACGCTGAACTTAGGGAAAGACGAACCATCTATTTGAAGAAAGAATGGAGTAGATAATTATCAATAATCCTACCATTCTAGCCCATTTTTTATAATTAGTAAATAAGTAATTAAGCCAAAATTAGCTCAACAGATCTATGCTCAAGTTAACGGGTTCGATCCCTATTATACGGGTATCTTTAATGTGAGGGGCTCATGCAGAAGATTTTTATAGTGTGTAAAAGAGACCCTGGGGAGAACATTAAATCACGCCCTTTACAGGTCTTTAGCAATATTCTGGTGTTTCGTTTTCCTTCTTTATTTTTCTTTGTTCCCTTCATGGACAGCAATACCGAAAATTTTACTGTGCATTTGCCTGATGTAGTAAACTCACATGACTTTCTCACCTCCTTAAAATTTTACAGGTACTATTCATATAAAACACATTTCCCCCATTCCACCATTACCGCGATAAAATGTTATTTCTACATGCTTATGCCAAAGCAGTCAGCTGTTACTACTGTTTTTTTGTTTGTCAAGCATGGAAAAAATAACGCAATCCTCAATTTTCAGACTATTTCTGCCAAATGCACTTATCGCTTGGCAAGATTTAAATACATAGCATGAAATATTTAGAAAACAGTTGACGCTAGTGAAAAACTATGTTGATCAAAGTGTGTATTTTAGTGAGCTCTATGTTTTTCCTGAAATACGCTTTTGCCTATCTCTTTTGGTTTCATTTCCTGATATTCATTTTAATTAAAGATGAGTTCACGTGTTATTCCCAGAAAATGCATTATATGCATTTTATGCCATGTTAATGTCACAAACATATTGCATTAAAATAAAAACGTTAGAGTAGTTTTTAAGAAAATAAAAAATAACGAAAAAACACTCTTCCATGAAAAGGGTAGTTTGGAATGAGGGAAGTTCTCCAAAAGCTTCGTGTCACATCCTTGAAAGGTGCGAAACTTTTGATGTTTGGTATTCGTTGATTTTCGTTTTTGAGATATGTTGTTCACAGTCACACACATGGACCTTCTTCTGGAAATCCCTTTCGTATTCAGGGGACCTCAAAACATGTATTTCTGGTGAAAACTCGGTACCAAATTTTTGGATGGAATGCAAATATTTCTGCAATTCTGCCATTTTATTTCGAATCAATAGTTTAAGCCTGTGCATACGTGAATATGATTTTGCCCCCAGGTTTTAGAGAATTAACAGACAGGGAGCATGATTTTGCCTTTTTCAACAAGACTCTGCCTGCAACAGCTCATACGGCCAATATTTCGATGAGAACAATTGAAAGTGTGTTTGAAGATAGAATTATTAGTAGGGATTTGTGGCCCCCTCGGTCTCCCGAATCTAACCCCCTGCGATTTCTATCTCTGGGGTAACTTAAAATATAAAGTGTACAAGACAAGCCCACACACCTTGGGAGAATTAAAACAAAATATCCGCCTGGAAATTTCCAGTCTTTCTCAATGAGTTATGGCGAGTGATGGTTAGTTTCCTAAAGAGGTGCCAAAAATGTATGGACAACGACGGTGGCCAGTTTCATCATCTCCTTTCATAAAGTTGGTCAGTAAAGCCTTTAAAAGTAGTTTTAAAAATGTTGTACGGTTTCATCTGCGCCTTTCTATGATAGCGACAGACGGCAACGACAGCCGAGAACGCGGACAGGAAAAAACCGCGCAACTGGTACGTAGAGCTTTTGCTCTCCCTGTACATGCTGATTCACAATTTTTATGTGTGAATAATAATGACAGGGTACAATTGCAGAAAGAATCTGAGGCATATAAGGAGCTTAAAACTATAATGAATTTTTACTATAAAGGATTGCCAAAGTTACCATCAGCTAATGAGAGCATTAAGAAAACTGTCAGGATTAAAGATACCATATTTGTTAATGACAACCTAATATTTTCTGACAATAGGCTAATTGAGAACCAAAATGCTTAACTATTTACATGAAGGTCATTTTGGACTTAATGAAACTAAGGAAGAGCAGCAGAACTTTATTACTGGGCAGGTACATTCACTGAAATAGAAAACATTATATTAAAATATACAGTTTGTGAGAAATATACGTCAGCAAATATTAACAACCCATGGTAAATAATTACACACTACATTTCAATTACTACAATTACTACATTTCAAAAATAGAAAGTGATATATGCACCTTTGGTGGCGAAGACTACTTCTTCGTGATTAATTATTATTTCTCTAAGTGATTAGAAGTGCTGTCACTGCGTAGTAAAAATCTTGTGAATTGATAAAGAAATTAAAAAATGTATTTACTGTGCTCGTTCCACAATTTGCTTCTTGAATTAGTGTCGATGGACAGTATTAGGGCTTTTTCTTGAGTTAGGTATATAATTTTCCTACTTTGACAATATCGCTTCAATATCCAATTCGATGTCGAAATACATGCTGGAACCTAGAGATTGTAATACTTTGTAGCTGAATTCCACGACGGAATCTTCATCTGAGACTCGATTGGCTGCAATTGCGTCGATATTATTGTTGTTTACTATTATGGCTAATATTTTTCTGCCGCTAATAGCTATAGAACTTAAAAAAGATTTTGGGAATCTTACCACGTTGTTTAAAACGTTGTAAAGCTCTTGTACAAACTCTATATCCATGCTCCTATTCACCACTATTTACGGGAGATTGTATCTAGCAGTGCTTTAAGGTGTAGATTAAATTGCAAGCATTTTATTCTTGTTTCACCGTTCAGCTTATAATAATTATTTTTGAGGGTGCCTCAACACGGTGTTGTGGAGTTGTCATTTTCAGTAGTCTGCGGTTTATTTATAAGTACTTCATTAACACAGCTTGCAAACTAGGGACCATGTTCAGTGAAGAATGTTTTCACATACCATTTGTTTGCTGTATATATTATACACTGGTGTGCAAAACCTAAGGACGAGATGGGTAAAGTAACATAACAAATGAACTACTTGGTGGAAGTAGATGAAGGTGCGGGAGCATGTTGCCATAGGTCTCTCACACGTACACAGAAAGCTGGAAGTCACATGGTGTGCATGTAGCGAGCCTATAGTGCCAAATGAGTCTGGTTCCGCAGCACGGGGCAGTTGACGAAACAGGACAAGACGTGTGTGGCAATTAGCGAGCTGTTACGGTGCACTGTAGTGGTGTTATTTATTGCAACATGGCCCGTAGACACCATTTGGATGACTTCACACGGGGAAGAATCATCGGTAAACTGGAAGAAAGGCGAAGTGTGACGAGTGTTGCTCAGGAGTTTGGAATTGCTCACAGCGTTGTTTCATGTGCATGCGAAACCTTCCAGACCACAGGCACTGCTAACCCAAGAAAAGGTGGTGGTCGACCACGCTCAACTACAGTAGCAGATGACCGCTACATTGTGCAACAGGCAAGAAGGGATCCACGCCAAACAGCGGGTGCAATTGCAACCACATTTAACAGGACAGCTAGGCACGCAATCTCACGATACACAATGGCACGGCGACTACACAGAGGTGGTCTCTTTTCCCGACGGCCAGTTCGTTATGTTCCATTGACATCCTCACATCAGCGGCACCGTTTGCTATGGTCCCAAGAGCATCAGAATCGGACCAACGAGGAGTGGGGTTGCGTACTCTTCTCGGATGAGAGCAGATTCAGTCTAAGTAGTAATTCTCGACGTACCCTCATTGGCGAGAGGTGCGAACACGTAATAAACCCAGGAACATCCTTGAACATGATCGTTTTGGTAGTCCATGTGTTATGACTTGGGGAGGCATAATGCTGCACGGGCGCAATGACCTCCAAATCTTTGAACACAGTAGAGGAGAGTGGGCCACAGTGAGACAGGGGCCTCAGTAAGACATTTATATTTTATCAGTTTCTTACATGAGGGAAATTTGTTTCTTAATGTATAATGTTGGCACAATCTATGAAGACCATTTTGCTGTTAATAATCTTTGGAAGAAGCATAGGGGTGATGATTGTATTGGAGAAGTGGAAACAGAGGGCACTAACTCCCCACATGAACACGGTGTGTCACTAGTTGTAATTTTGCGGGAAACGCGAATTTTCTGATTGGCTGTTTCAAGTTTCGATTTTCGAAGTTCGTAACGAACTAAATGGCAGGCACGAAGAAAGGGACCATCTTGGATTTTTATAGCTGGAAGTTTTCGTCCGAAGTTTTTTCACCAGGAACAAAGCCGAGACGGTAATCATACATTTACGCTATTTCTGATTCAATCTATATTTGTTGTAATATTGGTATTTTCCATTAACTTCAGTGATATTTGTAGAATGAGATAGAAAACTTTGATAGGTTATTGTGTGTTGCAGTATTTTTATATAACGAATTAATTTTCAGGTACATTGAGCCGTCCAGACAGAGGGGATACGCCTACAATTTACATTCCTTCCAGTGTTGTGGTTCGAGTCCCGAATGGTGACATAGAATCTGAAGGTATGTTATTAAGTTTCCAGAATGAGAGTGCTGGATGAAAGGTTAAGTTTTTAAGAGCTTCTTAGTGTTGCTGAATTTTATATTGTCCTGATTTACTTTTCAGATATTGTGAGTCATCCAGACAGTGGAATATACGATTAATTTTCGTGTTTGCACTTCATAATTGATGGGTAGAGATCACAGCCAAAAGTAGGTACGGTAAAATCAACCTTTAATGCAAATTAATTAGCATGTTACTGTGCTAATATTCAAACACATAGACGCAGATCATGCGAGTGATACTCGTGTATAATTAAAAATGTAGGATTATTGTTGAACTGACACACTAACTGTCAAGGATAGCATGCCAATGATACTATAATTCTTTTAAGACAGTGCCCAAATGAAATTTTCTAATACAGAAGGAAGAAAGATATTTGATATCATTCACATATATTTCAGTAATTCACCCTCTTTTGGGCATTTTTATCTAACTGCCACTA
The DNA here is from genome assembly GCA_030765065.1 of Deroplatys truncata. NCBI lineage: Eukaryota > Metazoa > Arthropoda > Insecta > Mantodea > Mantidae > Deroplatys > Deroplatys truncata. Next base: position 1,670,152 of record CM060976.1, read on the forward strand.
TTCCTTTTTTGAACTGGGCATGGTGTATGAAAATAGAAATTCTGATAGCTTTTTTGACAATTAATGACCCTGTAATCTGTTATTACAGATGCTCAAAAGCATTTGTTTCCAAGAATAACTGAAGTGTTGGTTTTGAGTGAAATTAGCAGCTTCAGTATGTGTTCTGAGGCTTTGAAATTCCAAAGTGGTTTCAATCTTTCGTGTCTGTTTTCTACCATTTAAACTTTGTAGCAATTTTGATGATACAAAATCCTTCCCTTAAAGATACATTGTGCAGTAGTAATTAAGTTGCAGGATATTATAAGAAATGTATAGGCATTTAAATGATTGTGTTGTTTTTGTGCAAAAATCAAAGGTTTTGAAGTAATGGACATTTAATATTTTTTAAATGTATTGAAGCCTTTTAAGTTAACACATATGATAAACAAGAAGTTGATCACGATATATGATGAATAATTTGTAGAATACTTATGAAAATAGCTTACTGTGAGTAGAGAAAATCTTAAATGGTAGAGCAGTGGTATGGCAAGTTAAAGATTGCTGGTTTGAATCCCAGGCATGGCATTGAATTTTTTGTCTGATTGTATATACTCGTCCACTATTGTGTATATGCAAACAACCCATGGCTCTTTTCAGTGAAGGTTCCATGAATCTTTTCAATGAATTGGATCTTCTGAATGATCCTTTGATCTGTTATTTATAGTGAACATTTTAACACACTGAGTATTTAAAACGCTTTTCATATACAGCGCATTTCATCCGAGGTACTATGGGAGGTGAGCTTTGTTTTATATATAAGCTTAGTTTTCTGAATTCACAGAAGGTTAGTATTTTTTAATGAAAAGTGTATAAAATTTCACTATAAATAACAGTTCGAAGGATCCTTCAAAAGATCTGATTCATTGAACCTTCAATGAGAAGATCCATGGATCCTTTGCGTATACTGAATTTTGTTTTGTTCAAGTAACACAAAGTGGTGGTGGTTTTACAATAAAAGTGTTATTTCCTTCTCATTTAGCACTTTATCAACCAGACTTTTTTGCCACTTTTTAGTGGTTTCCCAGTTTTATGTTAAAACAGCTTATTTGCACTATACGCTTCTTCCTTTGTCATGGCAACTCAAACACTAACTGATAAAATCAAAGATTTGACCTGAGCTGAGCATATGAGTGCTAGCGTATTATGAATGACTGTTTGCTTATCATATTTCCTGTGTTATGCAAAGAGTTTATTTGGTACTCAGATAGCACCGCTGCGAATTCATTGCTGCATTTCTCATATAGGCAAGAGAATAGCAGTCATCCATACAGTTGGTAATTAACAAAAAGATACTCTTTGATTGTTAATGCAACAGCAGGTAGAATTAAGAAAATCATATTTTGTCATCTCTTAACAGTTATTATATATCCATTACCTTTAGCAATGAGTTCTTACGATAACCACAATAAAATGTGTAGTTCTGTACCTTTCCTACTCCAATATTTCATGATACAATACGTTTAAGGAACTATTTACATTGGCGTAAGCGAAGTGCTTAATTTCATGACAAGAGGAAGCATATGCTTTGTTTACATCAGAAAGAACTCTGGTTTACAGTGGATAGTGTGTAATATAATCACAAGGTGTTTGTAACCACAAATTTTTCCTTAATGTAAGCAATTTCTGTTTTCAGATACCTACTTTTAAGGGTAGTTTAAACATGTGTGTTCTATTTACTTCTAGGATATACACAATGGAAAGTTGGAGTTAAGTTGTGGCTATTTGTGTCCAGTGATGGTGCTTCAAGTCAGAGCACAGAGAGTGACAATGACATTAATAGTGTTAAATGGTGTGGTGAAACTTGCTAATGACATTTATTGCACTGCTAATAGCGATTTAGTGAATGACAAACAATAACTACACTATTGCATATAATGTGTGCAGAAGTTTCTTTGTAGGAAATAGAATTAAGTTATTCATGTCAAATTGTATGGCACTATCTAGAGTAGAATAAAATAACAAGTGTCAAACACGTGTTATTCTTCCAATTTTCCTGTCAAATTCCACATCCTACTGTTGGTTGGAAGTTCAAACAAACCATGGAGGCAGTTTAAGTGCAAAAGATTTTACTATGAAGCATGCAGAAGAAATTATTGCAAGGTGCTTGATCTCATTCACTCTCAAAAATTTAAATGCGATCATTATGTATTATGACATAGAAATATTCAGCAACCACTATTAACCCCAATAATATTATATAAAAAGCAATGTATGTGCCGACTATTGGATAATTTAAATAAGTTACACAGGAATAAAGAGTTGTGTTTTTCATACTAGCCTAGCTGTGAGGTGTTTAACTGGTCATAATTGTGTTCTAATATTGTATTGCTACAGATGACAGTGACAAGTTATTTTATGTGAGCTTTAATCGACTCCTTTAAAAAGAAATATGAATAACTCAAAGTACAATCATGATTATTGAAGCTCACGTAATTAACTTTCTACGTCGTCAGTAGCGATACAGTCTGACAGCTAGGCAGGTATGATAAAATACAGCTGTAGTAGCTACGAGTGACGTCATCTTCCGAGAGCACGATTTTTCATAGTTTAGTTCCATCCCAGATCACTACTCACGCTGCGATCGCCCTCGTGTTTCCCACGTTTAACACGAGAGTTGCACTTCTAATACTTTGGTGTTCTGTGGTGGTGATGGTTGAATTGGAAAACTGGAAACAGAGGGCACTAACTCCCCACATGAACACGGTGTGTTACTGGTTGTACTTTTGCGGGAAAGGCGAATTTTCTGATTAGCTGTTTCAAGTTTCGAAGATCACAGATTAACGAACTAAATGGCAGGCAAGAAGAAACGGACCATCTTGGATTTTTATAGCTGAAAGTTTTCGTCCGAAGATTTTTCACCAGGAACAAAGCAGAGACGGTAATCATACATTTACGCTATTTCTGATTGAATGTATATTTGTTGCGAAATTATGCTCTAGTTGTGTCCCGCACAGCGATCCCACAGCGACGACGATGATGTATATTTCCAACAGATGTCACTCTATGTAAAACACTAGCTCAACAGATGTGACTCTATGTCATACACTTGACACAAGCGCTTGCAGATAGCTCACCCGAAGGTAAACGAACAGCACACTTCCAGAACGAATAGCGCGACCTCTGCCATGCTGATTGCTGAGGCTTGAAACTAAGATGGAAGTCAGATGATAAAATAGCAATGCCGAAAATATAAAAATAAAGCTGATTTTTCGTATCAACGAGCAATTGTGTAAATGTAGGAGTTTATAGTGATACCTTATGTAATATTGAGTACCAAATAACGCGCATTCGATGTTTAAAACTGGAACATGACCTGAAAACCTAGTAAGGTAGAAGACAGACAGGTTATGAATCGAAAGTCACAATGTTAGTTGGTTTTAATGAAGAATTGAAATATATATAGCGAAAGCAAGCTAACCTTAAATATAAACTATACTTAGTATGTTAAGGTGTTAAAATGTGTGTTTGTGCTATTTAGTGTTGAAATGTGTTCGAATTAGGGACTGTATTTCAAAAGTTTGTTTTTGTGGATTAAACACTTATATCGTGAAACGAACATGTGAAGTCATGCTCAAAGGTTGTTTCTGATATCTATTTCAATTTTCAATGTGATGTAATGATAATAGTTTGGGAGCCATAGTTTGATTTTGGATGTGTATTAGTGTTGTGCTCAAAGACTATTTCCTGCTGTTATACCAAATAAATAAATTAGGACATAATGCTCTTTTCATTGCAAAATAACTTAAAGCATTTCATAAACAGAAAATTCTCCATATGTACTGTGTATCTTTGGGAATTTTTGGTCAATCTGGGTAACTCGGTTAAGCGCTGGCCTTGGAAGCACAGATAGTTACATAAAACTTGTGTATCACCACATTATTGCTGAATGATTTCTACATATCGAAATGTCAGCTACCATATTTATAACAAAACACCCAACTTAAATTATATAAATGTATAATATGTATTGCATGGCAAAATATCTGCTGAAATAGTTATTCTTTTTTAAGCATTATTAATGCTTTATTTACATACAACTCATTTGTGAAGTCATAGTGGGAGCTGCCTTGTAAAACAACTTCTTGGATTCATTACTTGATAGTATTGAGTAATACTATCTCTGTTTTAAATGTCTCATATTCACACTTCTAATTGGGCAGCACTATGGCCTCTCACAAAAAAAACCTGGATTCAATCCTAGGGATCAGAGGTGGGATTTTGTGGTAGATAAAATGGCACTTAGAATGAGTGTTCTCTGGTTTTCCCCACCATAATTCCATTAATTGCATATCTTCATCATTGTCATCCCCCTCCCACCAGTCTCCATTCTCTGTAAACCTGTGAAGTTAAAAGGGACATTAAAATTAAAAATACTATGGAGGACAGAGAGCAATACTAATGAACGAGTGTCTCATCCAGCCACCCAAATTTATAAACCAGCATGTGAACTATTAACCTGCAGAAACAACAATATAACTATACTTAAGTGATAATAAAATTGGGTAAGGAGGTAAGTAGGTAATAACGAAATATTTCATTTTAAGCAAATTTAAATTCTGTAATTGCTTAAAAAACAATAGTATGAAAGTCACACAAAATGCTGTTACATTCTTTCTGCAGTCAACATGTGAAAAAACAATTTATACTGGCACACTAAACTACATATTAAGGTATTTGACAATTACGAAGGGTGGGTGTGATATTGTCGTGACCTCTAAACAAATACTTAATGGGAGGTAGAGCTACTCGCTACTGAGGTACCAGAAAGTTAATAATTTATATAAGGCGAGGCCACGACAAGGGACGCAGCTAAATGTAAAGTGAAAAATATTATAGAATATCTAATAAAAGGATTCCTACATGGTTCAGATGGGAGAAAGGATCTATCTACTATGATAAATTACACTGGGAAGACGTGGATGGTAAGATATTATATTAATAAAAGTGGGTACAATACCTCCTTGGCTTCATGTCCGTCGGCGAGGACGCCATACATGCTTTTGTATGGGTAGCACGTACACACAACCTGCCTACTAGCTGCGACTCTACTGACTGACTGAAAGCACGCCACGCTAACTCGGGTGGGACGCTATCTACAAGCTTGTTTACCCCCACCATTCACTTACATAATACCCGATCCAGGCGGCCAAGGTCACGTACGCAACAATGCTTACATACGCCACATCTCCCCCTGGCCACCCAGATCGACGCCCTCGTCGACACAAGGAGGATTTTTGTTTGTGGACAAAAAATTACAATAAAGAAGAATACATGACATACAGTACAATAAATAGTTTAGATAATTGAATTACAGCAAACAATATCTGTGAATATTTGGAGCATAAATATCTCTTAAAGAAATCAAAGGCTGATTGAAATATTTTGGAGTCTCGAGTGCCACCGACGATTTAGTTTGACAGATCACCTAAGTACGAGTACCCCGCACACGCACACTACACCATACTGTCACTGTTAAATGCACACTACACTGCACCTGGATGTTCCGACGTAACTGTTTGTGGGTGGGATTTCCACATCATCCACAATGACGAATTTTCAGCTGCAGAGTCTTTCAGGTGCTGCAGGTCGCTGAATATGTGGGGGGAGCAATCGCTAGCTTGAACTGCCCCCCCAAAATAGTGGCTCCTTATGCCACTGCAGTGTAGTGGATGAACGACAGCTCTCCTGTGGTGTCTCTGGAACCTCTGGCGTGTCTGTCTAGCGGGGTTACTCTTCTTGACACTCGAGCTCTGGAATCAGCAAAGTCACTATAACAGAAATCACAGAAAGGTAGAAATTGTGCTCCAGAAGATCATCGTACATAAAAAACAAGAAGTATGTCATGTACAGTAAAAAGATTTAAAATGCCAAAAAGGTTTACAATCAATCAATTAATTCTTTTAGTATGGGGCAAAGAGAAAAAAATGACTACACGTTGACATAAAAACTGAATTTCACAAGGGGTTACCATCCAAAATTTAACACAAACTGCTTTAGTATCCAAATACAGAGACGCAAAAGGGCCAGAATACATAAATATTACAATACTGACATTCATTGTTTACATACAATAACACAACACAAATATAGAAACTTTTTTGTGATCCCAATATTATTTAACCAGCTGGTACTACTAATGAAAAGAAAATAAGTGCACTTACAATACATTCATACATGACAATGAAATGAAATCATTCATACTGACCATGGCCCAAATTATACACAACTCACTTAAATAACTACTCAAAACTACTGTGTGCATTACTATAGACGTCAAAAATAAATCTACATTACATCAAACTACACCTCATTACATATTTTCAACTACAATACTCATGCTTTACTGTCAAATATATAGTCTCCTCTACATTACTATCTTATCCATCTTATTATGATCATCATCATCATTATTTCAATCATCAGTATTTCAATCATCATCGTCTTAGCTTTCAACTTTCTCGTATACAGTAATTACTGAGAAAATAAAACATCTTCACTGACGTGTCTCATTCAACATGCTGCAAAGTCAAAAATACCTGACATAGGCATAAACTTAAATAAATCACATTAACATTTCAGGAATGACACAAATAACATGGCATTATACTGTTGCATCCACATCCTCCGAATCAAAATTAAGCTGGAAAATAGATGGTACTATAAGATAGTACTAAACTTGTTGCATAAACACACAAAAAAGATTATTCTCATTGCATTTACTTCAATACATTTACTCTCTCGTGTGAATACATCACATACGCTATACTGGGCACGTTACAGCAACACCAATAAGCAAAATATTTCTCAACTCATCACATTAAATCGAATTTCCAGGTACATGTAGCCCTCCTGAAAAATCAAAACATTTACACTCCAACTATCGGGGTTACTCTTTGGCACTTCCACCGAAGCTGACTCAACTCATCTCATCTCTCACATTACCACCGTCGGGGTTACTCTTAGGCACTTCCACCGAGGCAAATATTAACTCATATCTCACACTACACCGTCGGGGTTACTCTTAGGCACTTCCACCGAGGCAAATCTCACATATACTACTCACATAACCTCAAAAACATACATACACACACACTATTCATGCAACAATTTTCTGCAAAGAAAAAGGATCACAGCATCATAATGAAACCCAAAATCAGACCAAACGAATGCAACAGAACAAAGCACATCATTACCAAAACAATACTGTCACATAACATTCCTGAAAATCAAAGCTTAATTAAGCACACAGTACACATCAAACACATTCCTGCAGCATAACATAACTAAACAAATGATTTGTAATGCCCAAAACAGAATTCAAAATTTAAGTTACACAAAATGATGATAAGCATTAGTCAGTGAAATAAAAATTTAGCATACCTGTCTGATTTGTGACACTTTTTCACACACAATGTACACATACTTACAGGTTTTGTTTCTTATTCTTTCTTTTTACCACAAAATTCCAGTGCAACTTTCCAAAATCTGGTAACACACATATAGCTGATTCATCAACATCCATGCCATACTGGTCCATATTGGAGGCACATTAAACCTAATTAGGTGAAGATACTGGCAAGGTTGGTAGTAGCTGAAACTTTTACTTAAATTAGTCATTTTGAAATACTTTCCCCCCAAAATAGTCATTGCGTAACTAGATAAACCAAACATGGCAACGGTGAAGCAAAATTAGGACAATATCATCTTACAGTGTGCCCCACGGTGATTAATATGATGTGTTATATTGCCCAACAGATGTCACACTATGCCATGCACTAGCTCAACACATGTCACGTATGTCATATGTTTATGCTGCCAACATATAACAAATTAATGCCGCCAAAACGAAAATTAATGCCGCGAATGCGGAAACGACCACAGAGTGTAACCCAGGGATCTTAGACAACCTGTGCTGTATGAATTAACGGAAGGTTACGCTTACGTTAGATTTTTTGTTTATGTTAGCTTTCGAAAGGTTAGGTTTAGGTTAGTTTTTTTATACAAGCTTACGTTTCTGAATTCACGAAAGGTTAGGTTTAGGTTAGTTTTTTTATATAAGCTTACGTTTCTGAATTCACGAAAGGTTAGGTTTAGGTTAGTTTTTTTATATAAGCTTACGTTTCTGAATTCACGAAAGGTTAGGTTTAGGTTAGTTTTTTTTATATAACCATAGGTTTCTGAATAACCTTTATATATATCCTTGTTTTAATTTGTTATCACTGTTTACATCAAAGCACGCGAGCGAAGCGAGCGTGCGTTCCTAAACTTACGTTTCTGATTCATGAGAGGTTAGGTTTAGTTTTTTTTATATAAGCTTACGTTTCTGAATTCAGGAAAGATTAGGTTTAGGTTAGTTTTTTATATAAGCTTACGTTTCTGAATTCACGAAAGGTTAGGTTTAGGTTAGTTTTTTTATATAAGCTTACGTTTCTCAATTCACGAAAAGTTAGGTTTAGGTTAGTTTTTTTATATAAGCATAGCACGTGTTGAGTTAGAATGCTAAAGACAGTATTCTCACATCCCGTGCAAACCATTTTGCTTTATATTAAATACGCACTGTTAATTTGCACGCGTTGCGTTTCAACAAAATCGCAGAACAACAACAACAAATAGCGGTAACAACGGCGCATCACATTTTTAGCCGATTTCACATTTTTATTTACGTTGGCAGTACCCAATTTGCATGTAATTTTTTGCAAAATGGCTACGTTTGTTTACTTCCTGACGCGATTTTCCTATATAACTAAAATACCTTAAACGGGCGGGCAGGTGGGCACCAGCTATAGACGAGACCACATCGTGTTCTAAGCTCACTCTTAAGGTAATTTATTCGCTTTCCTTTTGATTTTATAAGCATTTTCTACGGGCACACTATAAGATAATATTAGCCCAAAATTATCATCATTATGATTACCACTATTCGTACCGCGAGCGTACAATGCACAAATATGAAATTTCTATATATATACTCTTCTTCTTTCGTTTTATTATTTTAAATATTTCAAACAGACCCACCTCACTTTTTATACACACGCAACTTTAAACATACAACACGCGAACTTTAAAATATATGCTTCACTTTCGAGTCGTTAACAACTTACAAGATGACGCAACCAATAATGCAATGTTACGTAGACTAGCTAACACACGCAACTATATTATCAAAGTTACAAATATCGCCCAATTTTCCACAATTCACAAAAATATGTACTTTAAAATGACCAGTACGAATGATTTATCACAGTAACAGAATTTAGCAGAAGTGAAGCCAAGGTAAGGGGAAAAATGGAGCCAAAAGTTTTAACGCCACGCCACCGACAGACAATGGAATTTTTTTTAAAATGAACTTGAAATTAAAATATAAACACGGGATTTTCAGGAAACAATACAACAGGAATTTAGAATAAAGAAACCACAATTTTACAACCAAAACCCTTACCCTTAAGCCAAGAAAAAAAATTACATTTTCTAACTAACACGTTGAGGACCAAAAACGCTGCATTTTAGAGAAAAAGAATTTTGCAGTTAAAAATCTCAAAATACTCGGCGCCTCACACCAAGATGTCGTGACCTCTAAACAAATACTCAATGGGAGGTAGGGCTACTCGCTACTGAGGTACCAGAAAGTTAATAATTTATATAAGGCGAGGCCACGACAAGGGACGCAGCTAATTGAAAAGTGAAAAATATTATAGAATATCTAATAAAAGGATTCCTACATGGTTCAGATGGGAGAAAGGATCTATCTACTATGATAAATTACACTGGGAAGACGTGGATGGTAAGATATTATATTAATAAAAGTGGGTACAATACCTCCTTGGCTTCATGTCCGTCGGCGAGTACGCCATACATGCTTTTGTATGGGTAGCACGTACACACAACCTGCCTACTAGCTGCGACTCTACTGACTGACTGAAAGCACGCCACGCTAACTCGGCGTGGGACGCTATCTACAAGCTTGTTTACCCCCACCATTCACTTACGTAATACCCGATCCAGGCGGCCAAGGTCACGTACGCAACAATGCTTACATACGCCACAATATGGTTAAACACAAAGAGACATTGTTATTATTTAGAGACATTGCATTCACATTCATATTTAATAATACTGTATAATACATTTGTATGGTATTTTAAGGAACATGTGCCTACATTAATATACATTTGAATGGCCTACCCAATTAAAATGTCCATTAAATTCTAACCTCTTGAATGTCTGTTATTACAATCTATTGGAATGATCTTATAGGTAATTGTAATTGCACTTAGTCACTTATGCATACTCAAAGCCAGTTCTAGTTAATAAAACTTACAGTTATTGAATAGAAAATACACTTTGATTCCTTTTCCTGGGAAAGGTTCTATATATAACATTTGGTTATATATAGAAGGAGGTCCTACAGCACATGGAAACCTTAAATTTATTGACAGGCCATATGGGAAAAAAACCAATTGAGTCCATACAGTGATGTTTGTTTGTGTTTGTTCATTTGGCTCCACTGTGAGCAATGCTCAGGGAAATTGAACACATCATACAATTATGAAGTATGCAGAGTAAGTAGGAATATAACCAACAGCCTTTGGGGGGGATACTCCCCTCCCCATCATGCATTATCAAGAGAGAAAAATTTGTAAACCATTTCAACAGCAAACTTCTCGACACGCATTACAGTAGGACAACAATAGCAAATAAGTGTTAATCACCATCACATGCAATCTGCCCTACATAAGGTGCTTACATGAGGTTGATACTATTATGATGATTAATTCACTTTGAATAAGCTCGAAATTATAACTTTATACTTATGTTATGCTTAAATTTCAATTTCCCATGCAATTTCTATTACCTTGAAGACATGTTTGAGAAAGATATCACTTGAAACGAGAAATTCTCATTACTGCATGGGTATTATTTGGGAGGACAGTATACAGGTGGAAGGTACTGCTTGAACCGTACGTTAATCATGGATTCTATATAATGAGTAGTGCAAATATGTCCAATACAATTGTTGTCATTAAACCTACAAAAATGAAACATAGTGATGTTCCTTGTGCCTGTGTCTATTAGCCATTTATTACAGTTCAAGCAATACCTTTCACCCTGTATAAGAAAACATTTAGAAGATGGTGGAGTTTGCATATACATAAAACATTGTAACTTATAAAACTGGGATGCAACAGATCCATCTATCCCATTGACATTTTTTGTGTAGCCCATTTTCCTCTGTTGCTTAAATTTACCAGTTACACAAGATTATACAAAATTCCTTCCGAATGAAGAGGACTTCACAAGCTATTCCCAGAAAATTAAAAATAAGCATTTTATTTTTCATGTAAATACCTTGAATACAATGGCATTTTAATCACAATCGTTTGAGTCATTTTTCAGAGAAAAAAAATTCGAGAATTCTTCCGTGTAAAGAGTTATTTTGGGTGGAGAATTTTCTTGAAAATCTTTGTGTCGCATCTTTCCAAGGTACTGAACTTAACCGATTTGTACTATGTATGTACAAATTCCTGCTTAGAAACGCATGGCTTTATGTATTCACTTTCAATTGCCAGTCGAAATGCGCGCGCCAACGCGTAACGCGAATACGTAACGCGTGGAACACGTTACGTATTTCACCACAGCCAATGGGAGCAAAATGTGCCGGAATGGACCCAAATCGTTCGCTTTTGTTCATTTTCGGCATTCGCTCGAACTTCGTTGGGCAACTTCGATGAGCTATCTCCAAGCGCTTGTACGCGTGACTAACACAATACTGCCAATATATGAATAATTGATGCCACCAAAGCGCCGCAACTACGACCACAGGGCATGGCCGAGGGATATTACATAACCTTAGGTTTATGAATTCACGGAAGATTAGGTTTAGGTTACGTTTTTTTATTTATATAACCTTACGTTTCTGAATTCACGGAAGTTTAGGTTACTTTTGTTTTAATATAAGCTTAGGCTTCTGATATATATATATATATATATATATATAAGACGTTTAAATTTGTTACCAGTGGTTATTACATCAAAGCACGCGGGCGTGCGTTCCTAAGCTTACGTTTCTGGTTCACGGGAGGTTAGGTTTAGTTTTTTTTTATATATATAAGCTTGTTTTAATTAGTTACTAGTGGTTACATTAAAGCACGCGAGCGAAGCGAGCATTCGTTCCTAAGCTTACGTTTCTGATTCACGTGAGGTTAGGTTTAGCTTTTTTTTATATAAGCTTGTTTTAATTAGTTACCAGTGTTTACATCAAAGCACGCGAGCGAAGCGATCGTGCGTTCCTAAGCTTACGTTTCTGGTTCACGGAGGTTAGGTTTAGTTTCTTTTGATATAAGCTTGTTTTAATTAGTTACCAGTGGTTACATAAAAGCACGCGAGTAAAGCGAGCGTGCGTTCCTAAGCCTACGTTTCTGGTTCACGGGAGGTTAGGTTAGGATTACTTCTTTTTATATAAGCTTACGTTGCTGAATTCAGGGAAGGATAGCCTTAGGTTAGGGTTTTTTATGTAAGCTTGCGTTAATTATCTACCACTGTTACGGTAAAGCAACTTCTTTATTACACTGTTATTACAATGGAAATAACCTCTTAATAAAATATACTTTGACAAAAACTATTACAAACTTAAAACTTTGGTGCATATTCTTTTGCTGCTTTTAATTACTGCATGGTACAGCCAGTCTTTGAATGCGTTACGTTTTCTCAGCGGGAACAACAGAAGAAGAACAAGAAGAAGAAGAAGAAGAAGAAACTATAAACAACAGCGCATCGCATTTCTGGTGGATTTTCATTTAGGTTGGCAGTTCCCACTATACATCTTCAACGAAAAATGTCTACGTTTGTTTTGTTTCGTACGCGATTTGCCTGGGGGGTGCCAAGCCGTACCATGGCGGCGGCAGAGGAGACTATTCTGTGTGAGACGCCGTTTGTAGGAATGGAGACGGAGGTGATTACTAGCACGCCGGTAATCCCTCAGGTTCAAAGTGCGGAACAATTACACCCGTCCAATGCGCCTATGATGGAGCACCAGTCAAATGGAGAGGTGATAGCACTACGTGTTGCTTCGGCTACGAATCCGCCACAGCCACCTTTAAGATACATGCACACGGACGCAGGCCCTTATTTTGTGCTTGTGCGTGGTAATAGCCAAAATATAAGGGATTTTCACCCCTTAAAGCTCGGTAAATGGCTGTTTTTACACGCCAAAGGAGTTACGCATAGCAACAAATCGGGGTTTAACCAACTTGAAGTACATTTTGCCTCGGCACAGGGAGCGAATGATTTCTTAGATTCAGATTTTGATTCGATACACGATACCCGATCATACATACCTTCATATAACCTTTTTGTATCAGGAGTGGTACGGGGAATAGATATAGGCGTGGATCTCGACGAGATTCGCACTCATCTTAGCATGACTGCACAATTGCCAGTGCACCATATCATGCGATTTAATCGCCGGGCACAGTTAGATGGGGAAACCCAATATATCCCCACGCGTTCACTGAAAATCACGTTTCGCACGCAAACTTTACCTTCCTATATATATATATATCTATATATATATATATATATATATATATATATATATATATTATCAACGGTTTCAGGTGGACCGATACAATGTGAGGGTAGTCGTTTGCACTAATTGTGGGAAATTCCACCATAGGGCCAAATTTTGCAAAAATAAGCCACGTTGTCTCAAATGTGGACAGGACCATTTGGATGCGCAACCTGAATGTTTACGGATAGATTGCGATGCATTAATTGCAAACAGGAACACCTACCCACGGAGACGGAGAAATTCTCGGCCTTTCATTTGGAAACACAAATAACGCAGACCATTGCGTCTCTACCAGTGTCACGGTATGAAGCCCGCCAAATGGCGACAGGACGAATATCCTATGCAGAGGCTCTACGTACACCTAGTGTTCCACCACCTAGGATACATACGGGGGAAATTTCGCCCACTATACCACAGGTGACAACTCCCGTACCGGGTGCCATGGTGGCGCCACAGGGACTGGGGCGTCCAGGGTTTAATGGCTCTAATAAACGTAAATGTATGGCGTCTAGTACTCCGACGACCCCGGGGTGGGTACAGGAGCGCTGGGTACCACATGGCAGGTGGCCCGAGGGGGCGCAGGCAGTTACTAGTAGGAACAGAGACACACACGAGCTGGGGAGAGATGGTGGTGGGAGACCCACGCCCTCGACTTTACCTCGGGAGAACCCGACAACATGGTTTGCTGAAATGGGTAGGGATGACAATGTGTTAGCTCCGGAAGGAGTACAGATTACACCACAGACACGTGAGCCCACGGGTATGCCCGGGGTCAGTATGCAACTCAAGACACTCTTTGTCAAATTGTGTATGATGGCACCGGATTACGTTTTGCACACCCTCCAGAGGCTGCAGCATCAGCTGCACTTATAAACTTAGGCGTATTACCGTATGGATGTGCAGCCAACCGTTTACTATTGGAATGCGCGTAGTGTGACTCCAAAGAAGGCGGAACTCCAAAGATATTTAGCCCGAGTCCGTCCCCTGGTGGTGATTATCGTGGAGACCTGGTTACGGGAAGGGCAGTCATTTCGACTCCCGGGTTACAATATTTATAGAACGGACAGACAATCTCCGGGTGGGGGTGTGGCTATTTGTGTCGCAGACAACCTATGGGTATATAATTGGAGGACGGGCATTAGGTTCCCACCGCACCTCGAGGCGGTTCGTGTCGTGCTGGGGGACATCACTGTCGTCGGTGTTTACACCTCAGGCGCTCGATTCACACTACGAGAGTGGGAGAGCTTTCTTACTCCCCGTGATTCGAAGTACTTACTTGTAGGTGACTTCAATATTGGTAATTTTGCGACTCTCACACCGCAAAGGAGGCGATGTTTACCATTAGGACAACTGGCGACTAAACATAGATGGCAGGTCCTTACGCAACATTTTACTACTCGGCAAGGATCGCTACAGCAGATTGATTCATCGCCGGACATAATATTCGCTACGCCTGACGTGACACAAAAACTACGTGTATCCCGCCTTGACTACACCATGGGTAGCGACCACTACCCGTTCATCCTTTACACCTATAGTACCACAGGAGTGACACCGCCGGACAGACGACTTCTCCGAACAAGTGACTTTGCGCCGCATCAATTTCAGGTACAACTACAACACGTTACCCGACTACTCCATGACACCGATGTCATTTATGAACACCTGGAGAACACACTTACCGGATATCTCGATCACCTCCATCCTAAAACACCTAGACGCCCACGCAGAATACCAAGGCCGCCTTGGTGGACCCCAGAATGCGCCCGACTAGTGGCGGAGAAACGTCGGCTTTATGCTCAATATCACCGGGAACGTACTAGGGAGACCTTCTTGCTAGTACGGGCTAAAGAGGCACACGTTCACCGTCGGTTCCGTCAGATTAAACGCGCGGCTTGGGCCACCTTTTGTAATTCTACTACTACACGCACCCCTACAGTGCAGGTTTGGAAACGTCTTGCGTGGTTCACGAAAGCCAGACAATCCGCACCGACACCGATATCGGGACGTCCACGGCTGCAGTTGGAATTCTTGAGACATGTAGCACCTGATTCAGTCCTGGATCCCCCCTTATCTCTTCCGGTTGATACTAATGTATCCGACCCACTATATCGACCTATCACGGGAACTGATGTCCGCAGCGTCGTGATTGGAAGATCGGACAACTCTACTCCGGGACTTGACGACATTACGTATCGACATTTGAAGGCTTTACCCACCAGATGGTACACGTTGCTTGCGAATGCCTTTACTTCCATCCTCCGTACTGGGGTACCACCACTGTCCTGGCGCGAGGTAATTATCTATCCAATCTTAAAACCGGGTAGCGCGGGATTGACCGCGGCAGACTATCGCCCCATTGGCATGCTCCCTACACTACGTAAAACCTTTGAAAAATTACTACACGACCGTTTAAGCTTTTACTTGGAACGTTATAACTTATGGCCCGCCACGCAATATGGATTTCGAAAGGGTTATGGCACCACATTCCCGTTATACCAACGTTAAGGAACGCACGCTCGCTTCGCTCGCTTGCTTTGAGGATAGCTACCGACTGCTAATTAACCTAAGTTTTTATAAAAGAAATAACTAAACCTAACCCAACCTACTGTGAATCAAAAACCTTAGGTTTTATAAATAGAATTACATACTCTTTCCACAGCATGGTCTGGAACATGCTCGTACCAGTACAACAGCAAAAAATAAAAAGTAGCTATACTTAAGCTAATGTAATGTTTCATTTAATCTCTCGCAAGAAATCAACCAAAGTATGCCCTACTCACTTCACTGAACAGCTGTTAACGTAGAGCAACCCGCGGTACGGTAGCCAGGCTCAAGCGACATATGCCGTTGTTGCAGAGCATAACATTCAACGTCATCCTCCGACAATGAAACCCAGGTTTTAGGTACTACAAATTAATATTAACTATATGTTTACATCTCAAATGTGTCATAAAGCTTCTTTATCCATATCCTGCTCCTTCTAGCCAGCATTCTTAATAAATATCCGCAAATAAGCGTCGTTACGCGGATGCAATAAATTAGCATGTAACACCATTACGGAACCTTTCCGACAAACAAAATTGGTAAAAATGTAATCAGCATAAAATAATCTACCATTAACACCGGAATTCATTGTTTTTTTTCGAGCGGCCGTAGTTCTGCATAATAACCGAGCGGAGCAAGTTTTTAAGTTTCCAGCATGATAGGCACGGATGAAAGGTTAAGTTTTTAAGAGCTTCTTATTGTTGCTGAATTTTTTATTGTCTGATTTACTTTTCAGATACTGTGAGTCATCCAGACAGTGGAATATACAATTAATTTTCTTGTTTGCACTTCATAATTGATGGGTGGAGATCACAGCCAAAAGTAGGTAAGGTAAAATCAACCTTTAATGCAAATTAATTAGCATGTTACTGTGCTACTATTCAAACACATAGATGCAGATCATGCGAGTGATACTCGTGTATAATTAAAAAATGTAGGATTATTGGTTTACTGACACACTAACTGTCAAGGATAGCATGCCAGTGATACTATAATTCCTTTAAGACAGTGCCCAAATGAAATTTTCTAATACAGAAGGAAGAAAGATGGTTATCATGCATAATAACGGCCTGTCTTCTGCTAGCAGCAGCATGGGCGTGGCCTAATGTGGTTATTGCCAACGGTGAGAATGGAAAACACGCTGTAGGCATAACATGTAGCCAACCCATGCACAAATGTACAGCGAGCCATTGTAGTTGTATACTTATACGACCCACGTGTTGTTATTTATCGTTGTTGATGTATTATTATTATTATTATTATTATTATTATTATTATTATTATTATTATTATTATTATTATTATTATTATTATTATTATCATCTTCACATCATCGGGATCCAAATAAAGCATTTGTGGAAACATCGTGTGTGTCAAACTCAAAATGAAAAGTCGGATAAATACCTAAACTCCCTTTACATGGAATATTTTTCAAAATTTTTGATGTTCTAAACATGGCTGAAATGATTTTGATTAAAATACCATACATTAAAAATATTTACATGGAAAATAAAGTGTATATATCGAATTTTCGGGGAAGAGCCTATGAAGTCCTTCATTCGGAAGGAATTTTTTATAACCTTGTATAACTGGTAATCGTTAAGCGATAGAGGAAGACGTGCTACACCAAAAATGTAGATCTCTTTAGAACAACAATATATTTAAAATAAGCTTTATTGTGGCATGAGTTCTTTCTGAGATATCCGTTATTAAATGTGCGAATTGCTCATTTTTTGAAGGTTTCAATTCACTTTTTTTGGTCATTATTTTAAAGTCCTTTCAACATTCAGTTGTTTCTCGTGATGTCATAGAAACAGAATGGAATTTTAAAGCAGCGTATAGCATCCAGGTTTTAAATATTTAACTATCGCTGTTCTCTTTGTATTGATAACGAAATGTGTAATGTAGCTATTTCTGCAAAGTCATTTTTTTTTATTAAAATGTGGTATACAGAAAAAAAAAAAAGCTTGATTAAGAATAATGTATGTACCTACTAATAAACGATAGAGGGTAGACAAAGTCATGTGAATGAATCTAATAATATTACAATTTTGTTTTTTATAAAAGGAGTTGAAAGCAAATTACCTTTCTGTGCTACCAAGCTGCAAAGAATGACATTATTAAGGTGTTTTGAGCTGCTAAATGTGTCCTTTTCAGCAAGTCCTTTTTTTCAGTCTGTACAAAGCAAGAAATATTAAGTTAATGAATTTTCGGGTAAAGCAGCTGTAATATAAAATTATTTTTCAGACTTAGAACACCCCTAAGGCGGTTATAAGATTATGCAAACTTTCAAACATTTATAATACACTTTTCAGTGCAAAGGTGCAATGACATATCCTGGATTATTATCACAAATGCTAACACAAGAAAATATTGATTTGCCTCAAATTGTACATCTTTCATGCATTTTAGAGCATTTCATAGTTTCCTAGATACTTAGCACAATACAAAATTCAATCAGAATGAACAGGAGTTCACAGGCTATTTCCAGAAAATTCAAAATGCATGCTTTATTTGAACTCGCCAGCACAAACACACTAACACTCCAAAGCCAACACACTCGGAATCAAACACTAAAACTCGCTAGCACAAACACACTCACACTCCAAAGCCAACACACTCGCAATCAAACACTACAACTCACCAGCACAAACACACTCACACTCCATAGCTCACACACTTGCCTTCAAACACTACAACTCACTAGCACAAACACACTCACACTCCAAGCCAACACACTCGCAATCAAACACTAAAACTCGCTAGCACAAACACACTCACACTCCATAGCTCACACACTTGCCTTCAAACACTACAACTCACTAGCACAAACACACTCACACTCCAAGCCAACACACTCGCAATCAAACACTACAACTCACCAGCACAAACACACTCAACTCCAAAGCTCACACACTTGCCTTCAAACACTACAACTCACCAGCACAAACACACTCAACTCCAAAGCTCACACACTCGCAATCAAACACTACAACTCACCAGCACAAACACACTCAACTCCAAAGCTCACACTCATTTTTCAAAGCTCGCACACACCCGCAGTAACACACAACTCATTAGCACAAATACACTCACACTCCAACGTTCACACACCCGCAGTCACAGGCTACAAATCACTAGCAGAAACACACTCACACACTCGCAGTCACAGCCTACAACTCACTAGCAGAAACATGCTCACACTCAAAGTTCACACACTTGCAGTCACAGCCTACAACTCACTAGCAGAAACATGCTCACACTCAAAGTTCACACACTTGCAGTCACAGCCTACAACTCACTAGCAGAAACATGCTCACACTCCAAAGCTTACACACTCGCAGTCACAGCCTACAACTCACTAGCAGAAACATGCTCACACTCCAAAGTTCACACACTCGCAGTCACAGCCTACAACTCACTAGCAGAAACATGCTCACACTCCAAAGTTCACACACTCGCAGTCACAGCCTACAACTCACTAGCAGAAACACACTCACACACTCGCAGTCACAGCCTACAACTCACTAGCAGAAACATGCTCACACTCCAAAGGTCACACACTCGCAGTCACAGCCTACAACTCACTAGTAGAAACATGCTCACACTCCAAAGTTCACACACTCGCAGTCACAGCCTACAACTCACTAGCAGAAACATGCTCACACTCCAAAGTTCACACACTCGCAGTCACAGCCTACAACTCACTAGCAGAAACACACTCACACACTCGCAGTCACAGCCTACAACTCACTAGCAGAAACATGCTCACACTCCAAAGTTCACACACTCGCAGTCACAGCCTACAACTCACTAGCAGAAACATGCTCACACTCCAAAGCTCACACACCTGCAGTCACTGACTACAACTCACTAGCACAAACACACCCACACTCCAAAGCTCACACACCCGCAGTCACTGACTACAACACACTATCAGAAACACGCTCGCACACCCGCAGTAACACACAACTTACCAGCAAAATCACACCTACACTCCAAAGCTGACACACCCCCAGTCACAAACTGCAACTCACCAGCAAAAACACACTCACACTCCAAAGCTCACGCACTCGCAATCAAACACTACAACTCACCAGCAAAACACACTCACAGTTCAACCCCCCCTCCCAGGGGCTCACTATGTGAGTATGGCTTTGACGTACCCAGAGTGCCCGAGCCAGTCCTCACCATTATCATCCCCTCACCCTCATCTAGACTAGCCACGTTATCTTTATTTATTTTACTAGCGATCTTTTCTATTTCTGTGGTTGCTGTCCCACGGTTTCAATGCAGCTTCCAACCCCCTTGGGCTCACTTTATGTGAGTACGGGTTTGGCACACCCAGGGTCCCGAGCCACTCATCACCATCGTCATCCCTCCACCCTCGTCCGGTCGAGGTGGGTTCGTCCTCTTGAACGGGGGACACAAGGTGCGCTCTCGTGTGTTCCTTTCATTTCGTTGCATACCCCCGCTCATCATCGCTTCTTTTTTCTCTAATCTATTTACAAACATTTTGCACCACGACCATTTACATATCTCTTTTCCTTCCTCGCCGGCCTACCTTGCGTGCGAAACGCCCACACACTTTTGGCTTATTTTCCAATTTTATTTATTTTAATCCTCCGTGGACACAGCCTGATGGATACCCGCGCACTGGGTGCACAGCTGGGTGAGTGGAATGGCGTCATCCTCACTACTCGGGGTCGTCATGTAGGGTGTGTGTTCGTATCCGCTGTTCAACTGCAGTCCCGCAGGGGGGGGCCATTACATGAGCTGTTGACTCCCCAAGACCATTGGGACCCTCTGTCTATATTCTGGGAGGTGTGACCCTGGGGTGAGACCGGTATGGATAGGCCACACACCCAAGCCGGGGTAACGCCCGGGAAGACAGAGCCTGAAGTTAGAGATGGTTGCAGCGGTGGAGGATTTCTTTCACTATGGAGCCCTCTTTCTCCATGATTAATAACACGCCGAAAAGTTTTGGTAACAGAAGTAGCACCACCGTCATCTGGTTGTTACTTAGTCATTACGCAAACAGAGAAAGGACAAACGTTTGAGAAGGTGAACCCTTATATAATACAGAAGGGCATTGACTCTATTGCTGGTCTGGTTCATTCCTTCGCCTTCGCCTCAGTTCATTGTTGGTTCAGAGTAAGTCCGATCAACAAAGTAAGACTTTGTTGTGCGCCACGTTTCTCCACGGTTATCCCATCCGTGTTGAGAAGCACCGCACCTTGAATTCCTGTCGAGGCATCGTTACAACCCGGCGGAGGGCGATGGAGTTTTTCGGGCGTAAAAATCCTTAGCACGGCTTCCTTCGTAAGGGAAGTAAAGCCGGTGGTCTCGTGTCGTAGAATTACGGCACGTAAAAGAACCTCAAGCCTGATAAAGAGGCCTCTGAGCAAAATTTCACGCCCAATATAGAATGGGATGCTAAGAACCATAGTAGTTATAGAGCGTCCATAAATAAAAAAAACTCAACCCTCAATAGCCTCGATGGTATGTCGGACGATGAACTAGTCGACTATCTTTCTGATCAAAAGGTGACAGCAGTTCATCGAGTGCAGGCTAAACGTGATGCAGTGTTAGTATCCACTCGTACCCTTTTTCTCACTTTCTATGGCGTCGATCTGCCCACGAATCTTTCAGCAGGGTACAAATGCACTGTGGTGAGCTATATTCCTAGACCTCTGCATTGTTTTAAATGCCAACATTTTGGGTATACGCAAGTCTTTTGTAAGAGTGCCGTTTCCATCTGTGTCTCATGTAGTCAGCCCTCACACGATGGTACCTGTTCATCAGCCCCCGTCTGCGTTAATTGCAAAGGTTCTCATTCTGCGTCATTTGCCGACTGTCCGCGGTACTTGGACGAGAAGGTGATCCAGGAGATCCGGGTAAACGAAAAGCTATCCTTTGCTGAAGCCCGGAGGTGTTACCATATGCGCCAACCTGCGCTCCTGCGATCGGGTACATTCAGCTCTGTTGTTGCCTCGCCAGTATCCCGGAGGATGCTGAAACTGGACCATGACTGCCTTTACCGCAACTACCTTCCGGCCATCCATCCTCTGGCACAGTTATTAAGCCATCTAAAGGTGGTCCTAAGGTACTGAAGTCACAAGGCACTCAGAAGAAATCCAAGCAGAAACTTCGCAAGGAAGATTTTCTTAAAGACCCTCTACGTGCGCGCGGTAAGAAAATTTCACCTTCTTCTCCTCTGAGGTAGCAGTCCCGGGATGCTTCTGAGACAAGTCGCGCTCAGCGGCACACTTCACTCATTGCCACCCAGAACAGATTCTCGGCGCTTGAATCGGTTTCTGGCACTGAGTGCGTGGGCCCTCCTTTCGAGGAGCCTATGGAGTCTGAACAACTCCATACCAAAAGCTCGAGCCCCAAGGTTAAGCAGAAGGTAATTTTGTGCCGCCCTTCTAAGTAGACAGTTTATCCATTTTATTCATGGCTATCCTGACCTGGAATTTACGTGGTGTACGATCGCATAGGGCGGAACTGCAACTTTTATTGTGTTCCTATGGTCGTGAGTTTGCAAGAGACCAAGCTTCGCCCTCACGATCCTTTTGATCTCCGAGGGTATACCCCGGTTCGCTACAATCTTGTACCGGATGACGGTACTCCTGCTCATGGAGGTGTCATGCTATTAGTGCGTCACGACGTTCATTTTCAGACTCTCACACTTACGTCTGACTTGCAAGCTGTTGCCGTTAGGATTCAATTCCCCGGCTTTTTCTTTTCTCTTTGCTCCGTCTATTCACCTCCATCGTCTCTCCTCGCTAACGCGGATGTTCGAGATCTCCTGTCCACTCTCCCAGCACCATTTCTTCTGTTGGGAGATTTTAATGCCCATCACCCCCTGAGGGGTTCGCCTAGGGCTTGTGCAAGGGGAACGCTTCTTTCCGACATTTTTGTTCAGTTCAACCTCTCCATCCTCAAAACAGGTGAGCCTACTTTTCTTTCTGATTCTTCTGGTACATTCTCTCACTTGGACCTTGCCATGTGCTCAATCCAGCTTGCTTGTCATCTGCAGTGGAACGTCGTTGCTGACACCTACTCCAGCGATCATTATCCCTGCATTGTGTCTCTTCTGTCTCACCACGTCCAACATTCCAGAGCACCTACCTGGCAATTCCATAAAGCTGATTGGAGACTGTATTCCGCCTCGTGTCTTTTGTGGACCAGCCCTCCACTATCGTTAACCAAATGGTGTAGCACCTTACGTCTACGATCCTATCTGCCGCCGAATGCACAATACCCCGTTGGTCCTCTCACCCTCAGCGTATTCCTGTTCCGTGGCTGATCAAGGCCTGTCAGGACGCCGTTCATACCCGTAGAGCTGCGCTCAGGGTGTTTCAGCGACACCCTACAATTGATAATTTGGATACTTTTAAACAACCTCGCGCCAGGGCTTGTCGCATTATTCAGCATAGCAAGAAGGCCTGGTTTCGTTTTGTCGAGTCTTTTAATAGCTTCATGCCTTCCTCTGCTGTTTGAGATAAACGTCACTTCTCCGGTAAAGTGTCACATTGTACTGTGTATGGCCTTCAGGTTTCCAAGGCCACCATACTGGATACGGCTGCCCTTGCTAACACACTGGATGCTGCCTTTGAGGCGGTTTCCAGTTCTGACCATTATTCCGCCGGCTTTCGCACTCTCAAAGACCGACTGGATTCTGTGACCTATAGCTTACGGTCTCCTAATCAGGAGTGTTATAATGACCTTTTCTCAATAAGGTAGCTGAAGCACGCCCTCCATTTCTCTAAGCACTCCGCTCCTGGGCCGGATGGCATTCATGTCTTGATGTTACAGAACGTTTTAGTCGACAGTCAACTCTTTCTCTTACAGCTCTATAACCGTATTTGGTAAAACGGTGTTTTTCCTTCAGTTTGGCGCGAAGCCACCATTGTCCCTATACTTAAGCCTTGTAAGGATCGCCAACCACCTTCCAGCTACTGCCTATCTCCCTCACCAGTTGCATTTGCAAGGTGATGGAGTGCATGATCAACGTGCGGTTGACATGGTGGCTTGAGTCTTAGATCCTTCTGGCGAAAGCTCAATGCGGGTTTCATCGCCATCGCTCTTCCGTCGACCATGAGGTATCTCTGTCGACGCATATTATGAATGGATTCATGAGAAAGTGTCAAACAGTGGCTGTGTTTTTTGACCTGGATAAAGCTTATACACTTGTTGCAGGGGCGGCATTTTACGTACACTCCATCAGTGGAGTTTCCATGGCTGTCTCACTGTCTTCATTCATGTGTTTATGAAGGACCGTGTATTTCGTGTGCGTGTAGGATTGGTTTCATCTTCAACTTTTATCCAAGAGAACGGAGTACCTCAAGTCTCGGTCACACTGTTTCCAATTGTGATTAATCCTACTGCTGCCTGTGTTCCACCCGGAATTTCCTCGTTGCTTTTTGTTGACGATTTCACCGTATTCACAACTTGTCGTCACACCTGTATTTTGGAATGCCAACTGCAGTAGTGTCTTAACTGCCTTCACTCCTGGAGCATTGCCAACGCGTTCCAATTTTCTGCCAAGAAGGCACTCTGCGTTAATTTCTGTTGCAGGAAAGCGTTCCCTCCACCTTGTCTTCGACTCGGTGCAACACTCCTCCCCTTTTCGGATGAAACGAAATTCCTTGGATTAATCTTTGATCGGAAGTTGTGTTGGTCGTCGCATATCACCTATTTGAAAGCAAGGTGTAAACATTTCTTTCTATTTTACATTTTTTAAGTGTCATCCTGGGGTGCAGATCGCACGCAGCGCTTGTGACTTTATCGATCATTGGTTCGATCAAAGCTTGACCATGGGTGTATTGTGTATTCCGCTGCGCCTCCGGCTATCAACTGGTGGATTTCGTACTAGTCCTGTTTTGAGACTTTGTGCAGAAGCTGCAAAACCTCCACTCTCCTATCGTCGTGACGTTCTTCTCTGCAGCTATGCTTGCCAATTATCCGTGGGCCTCAACACAGGGGTCACACACACTTCCCTCCTTGGCTGCATTCCGAAATATCTTGCCACCTTGATTTGACGCCCATGCCAAAGTCCACGACCCCCGATCCGGTCATCCGTTTGGCATTTGCTGAAGTTCAGTCGCACTTTAGCAGCCATTGTTTTATTTCTACTGATGGCTCAAAGGATGATCATGGAGTTGGATGTGCCTTTTTATTTGGTGTAGAATGTTTTATCTTTCGTCTCTCTGATCAGTGCTCGGTTTTTACTGCTGAACTTATTGCTCTGGAACAAATTATGACCTTTATCCGTCAGCGTGGTCTGCAGAATTGTGTTTTATGCATGGACTCTCTAAGCGTCCTTTCTGGCCTTCGTGTGCTGTACGTTCATAATCCTATCGTGCAGCGTCTCCAGGATTGTTCTCACCAGCTTACCACTGATGGGATCAGCCTATCGTTTGTCTGGGTTCCTGGTCACATCGGCATACCCTGTCGTCCTCCGTGGACTAGTGGTACCGTGCTAGCTTCTAGTTCCCGAGATCGCGGCTTCAAACCCGGCGGAGGGCGATGAATTATTTCAGGTGTAAAAATCCTTAGCATGGCTTCCTTCGGAAGGGGAGTAAAGCCAGTGGTCCTGTGTTGTAGATTCATGACACGTAAAAGAACCTCAAGCCTGATAAAGAGGCCTCTGAGCAAAATTTCACGCCCAATATAGAATGGGACGCTAAGGACCATAGTAGTTAAAGAGCGTCCATAAATAAAACTCACTTTAATTTAATTTCGGCATATGCGATAATGAAGGTACATATATCCAATGAAGGTGCACATGCCGCTGCCAAGAGTGCTATTTTGTCCCAATCTTATTTTAGCCTCTGTGTTCCTGCGGATGATTTTAGTCATTACTTAAAGAAGTCTATTTCTCTGGTTGTTTTGGTGCCTGATCCTCTGTCCAGCACACTACAAAGCTCACATACACACAAAATCACACTCAGGCACTACAACTCATTAAAACACAACCTCTGGCACTACAACTCAATAAAAACTCACAACCTCTGGCACTACAACTCATTAAAACACAACCTCTGGCACTACAACTCATAAAAACTCACAACCTATGGCACTATAACTCATTAAAACAAACACACACTCCGGCACTACAACTCATTAAAACACATCCTCTGGCACTACAACTCATAAAAACTCACAACATCTGGCACTACAACTCATTAAAACAAACACACACTCAGGCACTACAACTCATTAAAACACAACCTCTGGCACTACAACTCATACAAACTCACAATCTCTGGCACTACAACTCATTAAAACACACACACTCAGGCACTACAACTCATTAAAACACAACCTCTGGCACTACAACTCATAAAAACTCACAAAATCTGGCCACTACAACTCATTAAAACACACACACTCAGGCACTACAACTCATTAGAACACACACACTCAGGCACTACAACTCATTAAAACACACAACCTCTGACACTACAACTCATTAAAACTCACAACTTCTGACACAACAACTCATTAAAAAACACACACTCAGGCACTACAACTCATTTAAACACACAACCTCTGACACTACAACTCATTAAAACACACAACCTCTGACACTACAACTCATTAAAATTCACAACCTCTGGCCACTACAACTCATTAAAACACACACTCAGGCACTACAACTCATTAAAACACACAACCTCTGACACTACAACTCATTAAAACACAACCTCTGGCACTACAACTCATTAAAACACAACCTCTGACACTACAACCCATTAAAACACAACCTCTGGCACTACAACTCATTAAAACACACAACCTCTGACACTACAACTCATTAAAACACAATCTGGCACTACAACTCATTAAAACACACAACCTCTGACACTACAACTCAATAAAAAACACAACCTCTGACACTACAACTCATTTAAACACACAACCTCTGACACTACAACTCATTAAAACACACAACCTCTGACACTACAACTCATTAAAACACAACCTCTGGCACTACAACTCATTAAAACACACAACCTCTGACACTGCAACTCATTCAAACACACAACCTCTGACACTACAACTCGTTAAAACACAGAACCTCTGACACTACAACTCATTAAAACACACAACATCTGACACTACAACTCGTTAAAACTCACATCTTCTGACACTACAACTCATTAAAAAACACAGAACCGCTGACACTACAACTCATTAAAACACACAGCCTCTGGCACTACAATGTATTAAAACACACGCACACACACTCAGGCACTACAACTCATTAAAACACACACACTCAGGCACTACAACTCATTAAAACACAGAACCTCTGACACTACAACTCATTAAAACTCACAAACTCTGGCCACTACAACTCATTAAAACACACACACTCAGGCACTACAACTCATTAAAACACACACACTCAGGCACTACAACTCATTAAAACACACACACACACACTCAGGGACTACAACTCATTAAAACACACAACCTCTGACACTACAACTCATTAAAACTCACAACCTCTGGCCACTACAACTCATTAAAACACACACACTCACGCACTACAACTCATTAAAACTCACAACTTCTTGCACTACAACTCATTAAAACACACACACTCAGGCACTACAACTCATTAAAACTCACAACTTCTTGCACTACAACTCATTAAAACACACACACTCAGGCACTACAACTTATTAAAACACACACACACACACTCAGACATTACAACTCATTAAAACACACACACACACACTCGGGCATTACGACTCATTAAAACACACACACACACACACACACACAGGCATTACGACTCATTAAAACACACACACACACACACACAATCAGGCATTACAACTTATTAAAACACACACACACACACACTGAGGCATTACAACTTATTAAAACACACACACACACTCAGATATTACAACTCATTAAAACACACACACACACTCACTCAGGCATTACAACTTATTAAAACACACACACACACACTCAGGCATTACAACTTATTAAAACACACACACACACACTCAGGCATTACAACTCATTAAAACACACACACACACTCACTCAGGCATTACAACTTATTAAAACACACACACACACACACTCAGACATTACAACTCATTAAAACACACACACACACACACTCAGGCATTACAACTTATTAAAACACACACACACACACACTCAGACATTACAACTCATTAAAACACACACACACACTCACTCAGGCATTACAACTTATTAAAACACACACACACACACTCAGACATTACAACTCATTAAAACACACACACACACTCAGGCATTACAACTTATTAAAACACATACACACACACACTCAGGCATTACAACTTATTAAAACACACACACACACACACACACTCAGGCATTACAACTCATTAAAACACACACACACACACACTCACTCAGGCATTGCAACTTATTAAAACACACACACACACACACTCAGACATTACAACTCATTAAAACACACACACACACACTCAGGCATTACAACTTATTAAAACACACACACACACTCACTCAGGCATTACAACTTATTAAAACACACAGACACACACTCACTCAGGCATTACAACTTATTAAAACACACACACACACACACTCACTCAGGCATTACAACTTATTAAAACACACACACACACACACTCACTCAGGCATTACAACTTATTAAAACACACAGACACTCAGGCATTACAACTCATTAAAACACACAGACACTCAGGCATTACAACTTATTAAAACACACTGACACTCAGGCATTACAACTCATTAAAACACACACACACACACACACTCAGGGATTACAACTGATTAAAACACACACATAGTCACACTCAGGCATTACAACTCATTAAAACACACAGACACTCAGGCATTACAACTCATTAAAACACACACACACACACACACACACGCACACACACTCAGGGATTACAACTGATTAAAACACACACATAGTCACACTCAGACATTACAACTTATTAAAACACACAGACACTCAGGCATTACAACTCATTAAAACACACAGACACTCAGGCATTACAACTCATTAAAACACACAGACACTCAGGCATTACAACTCATTAAAACACACACATAGTCACACTCAGGCATTACAACTTATTAATACACAGACACTCAGGCATTACAACTCATTAAAACACACAGACACTCAGGCATTACAACTCATTAAAACACACAGACCTTCAGGCATTACAACGCATTAAAACACACAGACACTCAGGCATTACAACTCATTAAAACACACACATAGTCACACTCAGGCATTACAACTCATTAAAACACACAGACACTCAGGCATTACAACTCATTAAAACACACAGACACTCTGGCATTACAACTGATTAAAACACACACATAGTCACACTCAGGCATTACAACTTATTAAAACACACAGACACTCAGGCATTACAACTTATTAAAACACACAGACACTCAGGCATTACAACTTATTAAAACACACACATAGTCACACTCAGGCATTACAACTCATTAAAACACACAGACACTCAGGCATTACAACTGATTAAAACACACAGACACTTAGGCATTACAAGTTATTAAAACACACTGACACTCAGGCATTACAACTTATTAAAACACACTGACACTCAGGTATTACGACTCATTAAAACACACTGACACTCAGGCATTACGACTCATTAAAACACACACACACACTCACTCAGGCATTACAACTCATTAAAACACACACACACACACACACAGACATATGCACAAATCCTACATGTGGCGTTTTTAGTTTTCCGTATGGTGGATGTAACCAAGTTCATTGTAATGAAATATGTAATTAATAGTGCTCAAAAATATTTTTCATAGGAAATTTAACGTGAATACCATATAGCATTCATGCAAAATTAGGCTTCTGTTCACATTACATATTCCACGATATGAGTATTTTTTGTCGAGTAAGAATATTGATTTTTAATCAGTAGAGGACTTCGTCTAACTGTGAAGGTTCCTATTGATTTCTAATCCTTAAATATAAAATTGCGATTTTGAACTACACAGTGTAAAATCACTGTGTCAGCGTTTTAAACTATAAGTTATCTAAGGATTGTTTAATCCTTTCTTGCACTTTCCTCCTCGAACCCCCGTTTTTTTCTTTGTTTTTTAGTGTAAAGTAAAATCAATGACTAAAAGTATAGATTTCCAAATATAGAATTTTATGGAGTATTCTTCACCTTCCTTTCTGTCTTATTGTTCTTAATAATTGAAGGAATGGAAAAGATATTTATGGCATAGATGAGCCCGATATTTTTCTTCTTAAAACACTCTTGAAAATTGTCTCTACGGGATAAACAAAAACTGGGGAAAGCCTTTCCAAATAGCTCTTGCTACTGGAATAAAACGCAGGCCGACAGGGAGGAAAAGAAACACTTTCCACAAAGCATTCATCAGTTATATTCTTTAAATCGCGGTTTATGCTACTCACTTTGTTTCATCTAGAATGCGGAATTTTTCTTGGAATTAAACGTAAATAAGTGTATTCGAATTGCTTGACTACTGTTTGCAGTGCGGTCTGGAGTTTCTTGTTAGCCAAAGGTTGTACCTTCTGCAGAACAGATTGTCCCCCATCCACTTTTAACATGTGGTGCTGTTGTATTGTATTCCTGCTTTTCTCTTTTAAATAACTGTTTATATCAGCACACATCCAAGTCCTTGTGTGTTGAAACAATTTTTAATTTCACTATCACTTAACATGTAGCCAGTAGAGGAAGTATTGCATTCTACGCAAAAATTCGATACCGAGATTTCATCAGAGATACATGTTTTGAGAGTGCCTGAATTAAAAAGAAACATCTTTAGCTAATGTGTGTGTGAACAGTTTAAATAAAAAAAAAATTTGTTCAAACTTAGTATCCTCCAAAATGTGTTAAGATTTTCAAGAAAATTCCTCTACCCCAAAACTATCCCTTTTCTCAAAAATGGTTCCAACAATTTTGATTAAAATCCGCTATTGTTGAAGATATTTTCATGGCAAATATAATTAGGTATATCTCAAATTTTCTGGGAATAGCCAGTGAAGTGCTCTTCATTCTGAATGACTTTTATGTAACATAAGCTGTAAGAGATTATACTACAAGAGTCTTACTACGCATCTGTGTCTGAACAGCAAACTCAGAAAGGAAAAGTCATTAAATAACAAGTTTGGTATTTTAAGTTCAGCACCTTCCAAATATGCATCAGGAAGATTTTCAAGAAATTTACACCCGCCCCCCCCCAACTACCCTTTACATGGAAAGTTTTCCCAAAAGCTTTTTATTTTCTCAAAAATGACTCTTAACAATTTTGATTAAACACAACATGTTTAAAATGTTTTCATGTCAAATGCATATATTGCATTTCCTGGGTATATCCTCTGAAGTCCTCTTCATTCTGAGTAACTTTTGCACAATTGGTAAACCATAAGATAGGCAAATCTGTCTACAAAAAGAAAATTGTTCTCGTTAAAGCACACAATTTATGTCAAAGCATTTCTGTTTTACTTTCTTTTTTTAAGTTAACCATTCTAAGATATTCCTTCTTATTGGTTTAAACTTTCAAATACCTACTTATAATTCTCTCAAATGGGAAGTCGGTATTCGATATTTTCTCGTGGTCACGCAAAGAGCATCGAATTTCAAAGCCCTCATATAGCCACGTGCTCTTTAAAAAGCTGACTCACTTTACCTACTGTATCGTATAACAAAATTGTAAATGTAAATTGAACGTTTGTCTGGATTAACAAGAAGAGCTGGAATAATAAGCTCTTGTAAGTATAGTTGTAGAAGAATGATTAGAGAAAGCCATGTGAATATAGAACATCAGGATTTTTTTCTCTTTTTCCACGATCGCCTGAAAAGAACGGAATATCAAATCCATTATATAGCGACTCACATTTAAAATATTTGACTATCCCTTTAGCTTACTGCATTCTTCTTATTCCTACAATGAAAGTTTATCTCGATTAACAAGAAGTAGATACCAAGAATCAGCTTTTGTAAGTATTGTTTGAAAAAGAGTGATAGAGAAAGTCGTGTGATTTTTATTTTCCTCTCTGGAACCAAGATTATCAACTCCACCAGTGTATTAAAATGCAGTTGAGCTGAAAGAGGTATAGCTTACGTATTCTTTTTTTACGTAAATTATTATATCTTGAAGATCTTATAGTTAGCCCCACGTTGTGGAAGCCAATTTGCGAGATAACAAATTGTATGTTGCAAATAAATGTTTGTTTACATAACTTTAACTGCCCCACGTATGGGAGCCAATTTGCAATAGCAATTTTACGTGTTTATAGCACCACGTTGTGGAAGCCAATATGATGGGAGAATGTTATGTTGACTTCTGCGTTGCCATCTTGTGTGACGTCACTCGTTGGTTTTGGTCTGGTTGGTAGATCCCTCTGGCGTTAGCAATTTGCATGAATTTTAAATGTCCACCGGCTAGCTATTATCTGATCTAGGTAGGCATGTTTTTCTTACAGGTTGTGAAGCGGAAAAGGAATCTTTTATCCAAAAATTACTAGTGAAGAAATGTGTTTTATAATGTTTTATTGTCGAACACGTGCACTAGCACTTTCACAGATTTATTTAGATAATCGCCATAATGAAACTGTTTATAATAACTTCTTATCACTTTTAACTCACGTACTTCAACTTTGTATATTTAACTTTAGAATATTTTATAAGATTTCTCGTACTTCTGCTGCGTGTACTTAGAATTCCGTTGAACTGAGCGGCCGACGTGTAGTGTACGAAAAATTTTGTATAACTGCGGGGCGACCAACTTCGAGCATGGCTATTTATAGGCTTGCCTTAAGATACACCTAAAGATTATAAATGAACTGCTATTGGCTAATAAAACGCGCCAACATTAGCGTCTATTTTACTATCCAATGAAAACCACTAATACATATTACTTTTATAGAACATTCTGGAAGCTTTTTTTACTGAAAAGGCGCGAAACATTACGTAACTTCCTGGTTCCCGGTAACGATAAACAACTCATTCCTTTGCTAAAGTATTGTGTTATTGTTAACAGTTTCAATAGAGCCGTATATTATTATTTACCAATAATAATTACAATTATTAAACCTCTGAAATCAATGTTACACAAAAATACATATTCATATTAAAATAATTATTTACATTAAAGTAATTTGTGATACAAATTACCGTATCATATGCCCCACTAGAAACATAATTATAAACATTTATAACCTGTTTGGAAATTTTATAATTTTGTTTTTAGTCTCCTAAATCTTGGAACACACGTTATCACTTTCACTTAACACTTCACACGCATTTAGCACACGACATATGTTTTCTCTCGCCACTACTTACTGGCTCTGGTTTAATTAATTTAGATATTCATCTGACATCACAAAATTTTTTATAGCAAATACTTTACCCTAAATTATTTAATCACTGCTACCAAATTGTTTACTTTGAGTTGTTGACCAAAATTTATACATTTAAGATTTTTATAATTATTATACATATGTACCAAAATATTCACCCTCAACACAAATATTTACATCTCTTAAATCTAGGCACTGTTTCACATGTTCTATTTACTACATAAATATTTGTTTTAATTATGTTTACCATTTTTTTTTATTTATCTTAACAATACTCTTGGAATAGTATTTATGTACTTTACTTTAATATAACATCATGCTTTATTTCACATGTTCTGTTACTAGTAAAATGTTATTTTCCTCTCAAACATTTAATCATGTCCAAAATTTATTTCTCCTTTCCTATGACGTACATATTTATTTAACCCTCTTACGTTCCAATACATTGCTCTGCATTTCGTCTTTAACTATTCAGCATTTATTATTTATCATCATTGTCTTTTGTTTCACCATGATCTTCATAGTTGTATGGTTTCAGCATCTCAATATGAAACTTTCCTATGCTTTTTCGAGTTGTTGGATTACATAACTCATATGTGTTAGTTCCATATACTTTAACAACTTCATATGGTCCATGGTATTTGAGAAACATTCGCCAATAAAGTTTATTTTCTTTGTCGGACAATTTCTTGGTTTTAACCAAAACTAAATCTCCTATTTTGATCCTCCATTCCTTTCTCTTCTTTTCTTCATGTTTCATTTTTCTTTTTATGGCTTTTTTCTTCATCCTCTCAAATGCTTTTCGGAACATCTCTTCTTCTGTTGGTGGTATTGAATGCGCATCTGGAATGGCTCCTGGGATTGTTTTACACATTGTATTAATCTTCTTTCCCAACTTAAGTTCACATGGTTTATATCCTGTCACATTGTTTATGGTTTCATTTAGTAGATTCTGAACGAAGTTCACGTATCCATACCATTGGGTGTGTTTTCGATGACATAACACCCTTAAATAATTTGAAATTTCCTTAATTTCCCTCTCCACTGGGTTGGAGTTCGGTCTGTATCTTGACGAAAAATATTGTTTAATGCCATTTTCTTTAAGCCCATCCATAAATTTTTTTCCTGTGAAGTACGAAGCATTATCGCTCAATACAGATTGAATAGGTCCTTCTTCTATCACATATGACTTAAGTAATCTATTCAAACATGCTAAACCTGTAGGTTTTCTCAAAGGGTAAATTCTTACATATTTGCTGAATATATCATAACAGACAAATATATATTTATTTCCAAATTGACTTGGAGGCATCGGACCATGAATATCAATACTAATTACACATCTCGGCTTATCTCTTATAACCGAATTAGTTTCAAATGCATATGCTGCATTTATTTGCTTTGCCTTCTGACACAGGTTGCAGCACGATATAAATTTGCGAACTTTTTGACGCAATTTAGATATGTATAAATTCTCTAAAATCATAGAAGTTGTTCGGTCCGTCCCTGAGTGTGCTAACCCTTCATGAAAATTCTTAATTAGTTCCTTTTCCATGCTTTTCGGAACCATTACCTTCCAACTAGGCATTTCTTTTCCATGCTTTTTGTATAATGTCCCATCTCGAATTGCTATAATTTCTTTCTTTGCCTCCTCAATCAATGGTGCATTTTCTTTAAGTTCAAATAATTTTGCATCCTCATTTTGAATTTCCCCCATATTTTTCAATTTTCTAATCATTTCTTTGCTTAAAGGAATTTCAATTGTCAATATTTTGACTTCATTTCTAGGCCTTTCAATATTTTCGGGAATTTGTGGGTTGTAGTTCAATCTTGACAGCAAATCACTGAAGGTATTATTTTTGCCAGGAATGTGGATAATCTCAATATCGAATGCAGATATTGCATGAATATATCTAGCAAGTTTTCCACTACATAATCTACACCGTTGTATGAAAGTTAAGCTTATGTGGTCTGAATATACTTTCACCTTTTTCTGATAAATATAGGTTTTAAAACGAATTAATGAGAAATATAGTGCTCCAATTTCTAACTGAGTCACTGAAGAATTCCTCTTAATATTTGTAAGTCCTCTTGAAGCTGTACTAATGACGTGAAAGTCATTGTTGATGTCTCGCTGTCCTAAAATTCCGGCATATCCTTGCATTGATGCGTCGACATAAATCTCATATTCCAAATCTTCTCTGGGCCTCTCAAGTAATATGGACTTAGCAAATAGTTCCTTTACTCTCTCAAAACATTTTTGATGATCCTCTGTCCATTTCCACTTATTGTTCTTTCGGAGTAGCTGCCGCAGTGGTTCTATTTCAGCCGAATATCTTGGTACGAACTTACTCTGAAAGTTCAATACCCCTAAGAGACGTCTAATTTGTTTTACGTTCCTGGGTGGCGGAATTCTCATTATTGCTTCTATTCTTTTCTGATCAGGTCTTATACCTCGTTCATCCACTACATAACCCAGAAAATTTATTTCCTTGACACAAAATTTTGATTTTAGTATGTTCACAGTCATACCATGTTGTTGTAGTTTATTTAACACATAATGGACATTATTCATGTGTTCTTCAAATGTTTGACTAATGATTAAGAAGTCGTCAATATACTTTATTAAAAAGTCATCTGCAGAATTTCCAAAGATACTGTGAATGGCTCTCAAAAATCCACTTCCCGAGTTTTTTAAACCAAAAGGATTTACACAAAAGCGATACTGGATCCCTGAGTACTGAAATGAAGTGTAATCACGCACTTGCGGATCTAATTCCACTTGCCAATATGATGCAGTGAGGTCGATGGATGTCAAAAATCTCCCTCTTGAAAGTTTTGTAATTAGTTGTTCAATTCCCTCACTTTGAAAATGATCTGGTTTCATATACTTGTTGACATATCTACCGTCTAAAGTTAATCTCAAACTACCATCTCGTTTAATGCTCCAGCAGATTGAATTTATGTATTGAGAATTACTTTGCTCAATAATCCCATTTTCTAACATGCTATTTATTAATTGTCTAGCTTTGTCTCGAAGACTTATAGGTAAATTGTCATACTTGTGCCTATATGGTGGTACGTCTTCTACTTGAAATGTATGCTGATATACATTACATCTGCCTGGGATATTACTAAATACTGAACTATTGTTCATCAAAACATCATGAAGGATTTGTTTTTGCATTATCGTAAGATTATAAGCTTCTTCACACTTGTATATTATTTCCTCATTTCTCTTCTCCTTCCAGCTGTTATCTGTCTCGCTCACATGGTCGTCTTTTATTTGGATTGCACATTTCTCTACTTCTTCTGGCATTTCTGCTAGCTGTTGAAAATATGGCGTGGTATTCCCTTCATATTCTGTGACTACCTGCTTTATCTGACTATTTCTATCAGTTTCTGTTATTTGCACAAAAAACTCTTGGTCACAAATATTTTTCTCATCCTTTGTCATATCGATTACAGAAACTTTTTCTTTTATAAATGGTACCCTTATTTCTCTATCTTCTTTTGTTAATTTTAACTCTTCATGTTTAAAATCTATACATGCTTCATATTCATGTAGGAAGTCACATCCTATAATTATGTCACAAATCAGATGGTTTACAATTAGAAACATAACCTCAAAATTCTCTCTGCCAATAAGTATGCTAAGTAGAGCTTGTGTTTTTATGACCTGTGCAGTTCTTCCAATTGCAACACGACAAACTAAATTACTAGTGGGAAGAGCCATAATCTTGTTACCTTCATTAATCAAATTTATGTAAAATTTCTGTGAGCAAATTGAAGCTGATGAACCAGAATCTATGGTTGCAATTATTTCTTTCTTCGCAATTTCCATTCTAACATGAGGTGACTCAAAATTTTCTCCCTTATCTTTTGTTGCTGTAATCTTATTACAGGGTGTATGTGTAGGTGTATGATTTGTATTGGTAATGGATACTGAATTATTAAAGACGTCCTGAGAACCTACTACACAGGAGTCTGTTAACAGTTTTCCTGGTTATTTCCATGTTCACGTACGGGACTGCCATTCCTAACAGGCGCTAAATCTATCTCCGTGTCGCTACCATTGTTTTGAGTTCCCCTTCCTCGAGTTCGAAATCCTCGATTTCTGACATTATGTCCCCTTGGCACGTAATTTTCTTGCCGTTCCTCAGATCTTTCACGGTTATTATTTTCCCTCCAGTGAGTGAAATTTCCCCTCTGTCTAATATACCTCCTTCCATAGTTTTGCCCTCTTTCAGGCAATCTTTCTGTCCTGACATAATTTATTTGTTCCTGCCGCCCTGATCTCCTATCTATCCTTGATCTTTCAAATTGTGGAACATATGATTGATACCGTTGTCTGGTATTAATTTCATGATGTCTGTCTTGTCCCCTTATTTGTTGATAACTACCTTGGTAATTTCTTCTATCTTGTACATCTAAAAATCTATGTTCCCACTCCCGAGACATATCTTCTTCCTGTTGTTCCAAAGCTGTTATTAATTCTGTCATCTCATAGATGTTCCGTGGTTTTGCAATTAATAAGTAATTTTGTATCCTTATAGGATAATGCCTTGCGAGTAAACTCACAAAATCTTCCTCACTGATTGGAGGTGACAAGTTTCTAACCTGACTTGCATGTTTTAGTAAGTAATCAGTCATCGATATTCCCCCTCGTGGATTAAATTGACCGTGACTAAGCATTGCTCGTATTCTTTGCTGTACCGTAACATTCCAAAATCTGTTCATGAATAATCTCTTAAAGGATTCATATGAAATTTCGCCCCCTGATACCATTTGTAACCAATCTAAGGTTTTCTGGTCCAAACATCTTTTGACAACTATCATTTTCAATGCTTCAGGTATCTTTTTAATTTGAAAATACTCTGATAATTCTGCAATGAACTGTACTGGACTGGAGTTTTCATTAAATTTTGGAAGTGGAAAATCACTTAAGATATGATTGTAATTTTGCAAATTCCCTATTCCCATATTTAAATTCTCTAGTGTAACTTGTGTACTCTGAGTTTCAGCATTAGCTATGGATGAAGCTGCCGCATCACTCACATTATTTGTCATACCTGAGGAACTACCTCTATCATTATTTTGTACATCTGACACATGCACATCACATATATTTGCCCTTGAATTCAATTCTAACCTATTTACAGTACCCTGCAGATTTTCTATTGTCTGTTCCAATTTCTTATTATTCTCATTTTGAACATTTTGGTGTTTGTTAATTTCAGAAGTTAGCTTTTGATTCAAATCTTTAGACAAATCTTTAACTTCACCTGACAATTTATTTATCTGTTTTTCTGACTCCTTCTGAATTTCAGATATTTCCCCTCTGAAATTAACTTGCACCTGTATTAAATCTGCATTTGTAGCCTCCATCATCCCTTTTAACTCACTTGAAATGCTACTCATTCGGCTACCTAGCTCTGTACATTTTACATTAACCTCATTTTTTTGGTTAGATATTTCCCTGCTCATGTCTAACATTTTCTTTGAAACCTCGCCTATCTTATTTGCTATCATTTCCTGATTTTCATTTCTCATTCTCATCATACTACTATCTAGCTCCATGAATTTCTTTTCAATTTCTTCCCTGTTTTGTTCTAAGCTTTTACCAATATCTTCTCTTAACTCCCTATAACTCTTTTGCATATCTTCCCTGTTTTGATCTATTTTCTTTTCTAATTTCTCATTACTCTTACTACTATCTTCCCTTAATTCTTCCCTCAATTCCCTCTTCATATTTCTCAGCATTTCCATCATCACAATAGTATCAAGATTAACATTTCCTGCTATTCTACTCTCACTTTCTGCACTAACATTTTCATCTTCAAACCCCAAAAAATCTGGGCTATTTCCTGTACTTTGTATTGGATCACAGCTAACTGTTACACTATCTCCCTCCATAATTATTTCTTCTGTATTATTGGTAGCCATTGTTTTTATTATCCTACCGCTCCTCAATAACATTGAAAGTTATTTACACTAAAAAAATTAGGATACTCTAACCTTACTAATGCTGTCCGCTGATGTATCTTTGATGTCCAGCGTTCTGCCCCTTTCTCCTAGATTTTTATGTCGCTTCTGCGTTGTTTTATGATGAATCTACGTTGTCTCGATGTTTTTGCGTCCACTTATCCACGTCGTTTGTCGCTCCTCTTGTTTCTGGAATCTGCGTCTTGTAGATCATTTTACTGCTGCTTTCGTTCCACGTCCTGATTATGCTGATCCTTTCCTGGTCACTTCGCCTTCCTTTCCTGGTCACTTCGCCCCACGTTGGTGGCGTCAATTTGAAAGAGATATAGCTTACGTATTCTTTTTTTACGTAAATTATTATATCTTGAAGATCTTATAGTTAGCCCCACGTTGTGGAAGCCAATTTGCGAGATAACAAATTGTATGTTGCAAATAAATGTTTGTTTACATAACTTTAACTGCCCCACGTATGGGAGCCAATTTGCAATAGCAATTTTACGTGTTTATAGCACCACGTTGTGGAAGCCAATATGATGGGAGAATGTTATGTTGACTTCTGCGTTGCCATCTTGTGTGACGTCACTCGTTGGTTTTGGTCTGGTCCGTAGATCCCTCTGGCGTTAGCAATTTGCATGAATTTTAAATGTCCACCGGCTAGCTATTATCTGATCTAGGTAGGCATGTTTTTCTTACAGGTTGTGAAGCGGAAAAGGAATCTTTTATCCAAAAATTACTAGTGAAGAAATGTGTTTTATAATGTTTTATTGTCGAACACGTGCACTAGCACTTTCACAGATTTATTTAGATAATCGCCATAATGAAACTGTTTATAATAACTTCTTATCACTTTTAACTCACGTACTTCAACTTTGTATATTTAACTTTAGAATATTTTATAAGATTTCTCGTACTTCTGCTGCGTGTACTTAGAATTCCGTTGAACTGAGCGGCCGACGTGTAGTGTACGAAAAATTTTGTATAACTGCGGGGCGACCAACTTCGAGCATGGCTATTTATAGGCTTGCCTTAAGATACACCTAAAGATTATAAATGAACTGCTATTGGCTAATAAAACGCGCCAACATTAGCGTCTATTTTACTATCCAATGAAAACCACTAATACATATTACTTTTATAGAACATTCTGGAAGCTTTTTTTACTGAAAAGGCGCGAAACATTACGTAACTTCCTGGTTCCCGGTAACGATAAACAACTCATTCCTTTGCTAAAGTATTGTGTTATTGTTAACAGTTTCAATAGAGCCGTATATTATTATTTACCAATAATAATTACAATTATTAAACCTCTGAAATCAATGTTACACAAAAATACATATTCATATTAAAATAATTATTTACATTAAAGTAATTTGTGATACAAATTACCGTATCAGAGCAAGCTGAGGTACTTATTACTGAGTATACAAATTATTCTTACTCAAGCTTTTTACTTTCTCTATTCAAAAATTTGATACCGAGCTTTCGCTGCAACTACATCTTTTGAGGTTCCGTGAATCCAAAGAAAGCAAAACTGAAAAGTCGGATAAATAACACACCTGGTATTTAGGTTCCGGGTTCGATTCCCTGCTGGGGGTGGGAATTTTTCTCTAACCAAGATTATTCCCTATCCTCCCCAGAGTCTGAAAGTCTGAATGTGTGTGTCTGATCTAATGATTAAAAAAACTGAAAGTGCAAGAAACCCAACACAATTGCTTTAGGCAAATAAGTTCCACAGAAAAGGCCGTCGATAAGACCAATATGGTTAAAGGCAGAGTACAAATGGAACTTAAAGAAAAATACAATTTATATCTTGAATTCTCTGGAAATAGCCTCCGAAGTCCTCTTCATTCGGCAGGAGTTTTGTATGATCTTGTATAATTGGTAAACGTTAGCGATAGAAGAAAACATGCCACACAAAAAATGTAGATTTCTTTAAAACACACAATTCACTTAAAATGTTTTCTGTGGCATAACCCATTTCTGAGATATCCGTTATCAAAGATTCAAATTTTCCAATACCTGTCATTCTTTTAAAGTCTTATCGATTTCAATTGTTTCTCACGATGTCATGGAAACAGTATGAAATTTTAAGGCCAGTATATAGCGTCCAGTTGTTAAACATTTGACTATCGCTGTTCTCTTTGTATCTGTAACGAAATGTGTATTGTAGGTATTTCTGCAAAATTTTATTTGGTTTAAAATGTAGTAGATAGGAAAATAAGTTTTACTAAGAATGGTTTGTATACCCATTAATAAAGATAGAGGGTAGAGAAAATATCACATTTTTTTCTATCTAATCTTTGCAGAAATAGGTAAATTACACATTTCGTTATAGATACAAAGAGAACAGCGGTAGTCAAATGTTTAACAACATGGCGGTATATGTTACCCTTAAAATTCCATACTGTTTCCATGTAATTGTGAGAAACAAGTGAATGGGACAGC
This sequence comes from Deroplatys truncata, assembly GCA_030765065.1. Taxonomy (NCBI): domain Eukaryota; kingdom Metazoa; phylum Arthropoda; class Insecta; order Mantodea; family Mantidae; genus Deroplatys; species Deroplatys truncata. The sequence goes on from CM060976.1 coordinate 1,712,160, forward strand.
ACTTCAAAAAATGGGTTATTATTGAATAATTACAAGAATAACAGTGGATACCTCCGAAATGAGTGATGCAACAAAAACGTTATTTGGAATAAATTGTTTTAAAGACAGCTACATTTGTTGTATTGTAAGTTTTTGTCTATCTCTTATGGTTCACCAGTTATACTAAAATTACACAAAATTCATTCCGAATGAACAGGACTTGCAAGTCATTCACAGCTAATTCAGGATACAGATTTAATTTGCCATGTAGGTATCTGAAATACATCAGATTTTAACACAATGTTAAAGCAATTTTTCAGAAAATAAAAAATTAACAAAAAAGTTCCATTGAATGTAGGGCCATGGCGGGAGATATTCCTGAAATCCTTGGTGTCGCATCTTTGGAAGATACCGAACTTAAATACAAAGCCTGTAATTTATCCTAGATTTTGTTTTTCATTTATGCTGTAGATACACACGCATTGACTCGCATGCGTTGTGTTTTTTATTCATTTGATATCCATTATCTTTTATTCTTATTTATGTTCCTTATCTCGATATCAAATTTTTTGATGATATGCAATACTTTACTTACAGGTAAGGTAAGCAATAGATAACAACATTGATAATAGATAAAGCCAAAGAACAGATAAACAAGTAGACAGATTAACATGTGTTGATGTTCTAATTTGTCGATGACAGGGTGTTCTAGAGGGAGGAGTGATTTACTACCTCCCCTTCGCTCTTTTTCCAATGCTTTTGTTTAGTAAAGTCCACCTCTAATTCTAGTTATAGTTTGAGAAGGGGTGGGTTTTATGCCCAAGCACTGCGACCTTAAGATCTATTGCGCATCCCCCCTTTCATCAGTTAAGTAGTCTGTTGCTCGATATGAACTTAACCAGACTGCTAACTGAGGCTTTCGATAGTTCATCTATCTTTGGAAAGTGACTGCGAAAAGTACTTGCTCTTTGATTCGCAAGAGCAGGGCAATCACAAAAGTCCACCTCGGATTGGCAACCTTAAAAATTCATATTTCTCCTGCTTTCCTTCCCTATGAGCCCCTCCCAACTTTCCTTTCCTATCAGTCCCACTCAACTCCCACCCTTTTCTTTAAAGTGACATCCATTCCTGGTAGCCAATCAGAAATTTAGGGGTCGAAGCGCTTTACTCTTTTACTTCTAACATTACTTCTCCTGATGTTACTCACATACTGGAAAGCTATTCTGAAAAGTATAGACACCACTTGTATTGCTTTCTTTTTAAAATGGCTCAACGTAATTTAGAAATTGTGCCTGAAGGGGAAATCCTTCATCGGCAAGCAGTGCTTAGCGAAGTCTGGTCATTGCCAATTCTGTCCCGCAGGATAGACGGCATACTGGCAGTGCTGCAGTGGGCAGCCCAGAGGAGACTGATTTCCAATAGCAAGATCTGCAATTACTGCAAGCAGCCGTGTGTACTGCACAACTACAATGGCAGCGTCGATGGGAAGCGGTGGGCCTGTGGATCTTGCGGAAGGAGGAAGTCCATCCGGGATGGATCGTTCTTTTCCAGGAGCAAGCTACACATGGAGCAGGTGATATTCCTTGTGTACACCTGGGCTATCGAGCTGCCGCAATATTTGATGAGGAGGGAAGCCTCGGTGGCCACTTCCCATACCTCTGTGGACTGGTGCAACTTCCTCAGAGAAGAAACCGAGCGGTGGTTGGAGGAAAACCCAGATTTCATTGGTGGCCTCGACGAGAATAACGAGCCCATCACCGTGGAGATTGATGAATCCAAATTCTTTCACCGCAAATACCACCGAGGGAAGTGGCGTGAGGGCCACTGGGTGTTCGGTGGTATTGAGAGGGGCTCTGGGAAATGCTTCCTGGTGGAAGTACCCGACAGGAGGGTACAAACCCTGGAAGCCCTTATCGTGCAGCATATTTTGCCTGGAAGCCGCATCATCTCCGATGGAGGGTTTCTTAACGCCAACATCAGAAATCTGCTAGACGGCGTATATATACACGACGTAATTGTCCATGAGCAGAACGCACTTCCATTCCACCGAACCCTAGAATCACAGACATCCCATCCTTGGAGGCAGCGGTCTCTTCTTTTACCTCCATAGTGACGCAAACTGCACACAACCTTACGGTCTTTGCCCCAGCCCCCCTACATCCAGACGTCCTTCCAGTGGACCTTGTTGTTCGCATCCGCCGCTCCTGGGCTGCACGGAGACTGTACCAGCGTCACCGCACGCCGCACAATCGGGCGCTCTTAAGGCGCCTTCGCCGACAGGTCCATCTCCGACTACGCGAGCATCATGTGCAAGCGTGGGAGGACACGATGACCAGATTGCGCATCGATGAGGGCGACGTGTGGAAGATAGCAGAAAGCCTCCGTAACCGTTGTGGCCAACACACCTTCCCTCTCCAAGGCACCCAAGGTCTCGCCTACGAACCCCAAGCCAAAGCAAATGTGTTTGCCGACTACCTTGAACATACCTTCCATCCAAGAGATGACCCCCAGGACGACATCTTTTCCGAGCACGTCCGTCGGGGGCTACGCCGACACTGCCGGCGCCCCCCCACCCGACGACGCGGATCGGCTACCCATCATTTGCCCTAGTGAGCTCCATGGCGCACTCCTGCGTCTCAACCCCAAAAAGGCGGCCGGACCTGACGGGCTAACCCCCTCATGCTCCGGCACCTTCCCTTCAACCCGTGCTCTTTCTTACCCGCGTGTTCAACATGTGTCTCACTCTGGGTCACTTTCCACGAGAGTGGCCTCGGTGATATGCATCTTGAAACTGGGGAAAGACCCGCTACATCCTTCCAACTACCGATCCATTAGCCTCCTTTCAACCCTCTCGAAAGTTCTCGAGAGGATGATTCTCAACCGCTTGTCCCCACTTTTGGGAGACATTCAAGCCATCCTGAACCACCAGTTTGGATTTTGTCCTGGGCACTCGACATCTCAGCAGCTGTTGCGAGTGGTGGAGACGGCCTCCCTGGGTTTCCAGGAGGGTTGCTTCACGGCCACGGTATCGCTGGATGTCGAAAAGGCCTTCTCAACGACGTGGCATGCGGGCCTCCTATACAAACTCATCCAACTGGGATTACCTACACAGATGATCAACATTATACAAAGCTTCCTCCGACACCGCATGTTTAAAGCTACAGTCGCGGGGAAAACATCTACCCTTAGGCCAGTTAGAGGCGGAGTCCCCGAAGGCTCTGTATTATCCCCCACGCTTTTCAGCGTCTTTATGGCAGATATTCCAACACAGCAGCAAGGCAAAATGGCCCAGTACACTGACGACGTGCTGTTGTACTGCTCAAACAAAAACCTCCTCAGAGCCTTCAACCCCATACACAGACACCTCTGCCTCATCCAACAGCGTGCCGGCATTGGCGCATGTCCGTAAATGTGGACAAGTCACGCCATGTTGCTTATTAAGCACCACATCCCTGCAGACTGCCTCACATTTCAATTCCGAGGTCGAAGAATTGAATGGAGAGACTCTGTCACCTACCTGGGGGTGAAGTTGGACAAGGGTCTAACTTTTCGCGAGCACATCCATGATGTCTCGGCCCGGGCCCAGGGGGCAATTGCCTCCTTGTACCCGATGCTGAGATCCGGGATGCCTGTTCGCTTAAAGCTACACCTTTTTCGAGTGCTGATAATCACCCTTATGCTATACGCCTGCGAGGTCTGGGGTATGGCCGCAGACAGCTGGCTGTTATGGCTACAACGGGCGCAGAAGGGGACTCCGGTCCATCTACTCTGTCGGCCGCTCCTTCCCCATGCGACTTCTGCATGAAGCCTCATCTCTTCCCTAAGTGGAAGATGAAATTAGGCGCCAGGCTACAAAATTCTACGCACGTTTGCCAAATCATCAGAGCATCCTGGTCAGATCTCTTGGGGATTACGACCATAGCACTTGCCGTCTTCGGCGTCATCGGGTTCATCGCAAGGCATGCGGGCATATCGGATAACCGAGGTGAAACACAAACAGCAGCAAAAGCTGACGTCCATTGTAATCCAATCCAAGAGATGACTGGTCTCAAAATTAACCCAAACCAACTAAAGAAAATTGACAAATTCACACACACACCAGGGTGCATAAGGGTTGCCGCACCCTAAAAGGCAGCTGTCGGGGAGCTACATGCTACCTCCCTTCTTTCTACCCAATCTAAAACAAAACCCCTATCCTAAAAAATATCATTCCTTAAAATAGTCTTCCTGTGGTAAAACCCTATTGAGGGTGGGTACACAGCAAATTTATTCAGGCTAAAAGTTAGCCTGCCAGTATCCAGTTGGAGTCGGAGTCATGAGCAGCACTTTGTTGACCCCAAGGACGACTCCATCCACACGCAGAATGTAGAAAACATGTGGATGAGGATGAGGAGGAACATTCGGTGACAATTTGGTACCAGTGACGCCCTCTTCACGTCCTATCTCCACGAATTCCTCTTCCGGAATCATTTTCGGGAACAAGACATGTTTGGTGTGATATTGGATGTGATAGCGCAGCATTACCCGGTGTAACTCATCAGATTTCTGATTCCCATCTCACTGCAGTACATTAATACAAGAATGTGTGTTTTGTGACTCAAGGACAATGACAACAATGCTGCCACCACTTCTGTCTAATAACGTATGCTGCTGATATTTCACCTAACTTATATGTCTTCTCTAGTTTTCCTATTGCCACCTCACTGCAGTACATTAATACAACAATGTGTGTTTTGTGACTCAAGGACAATGACAACAATGTTGCCACCGCTTCTGTGTAATAACATATGCTGCTGATATTACACCTAACTTATATGTCTTCTCCAGTTTTCCTATTGCCACCTCACTGCAGTACATTAATACAACAATGTGTGTTTTGTGATTCAAGTACAATGACAACAATGCTGCCACCACTTCTGTCTAATAACGTATGCTGCTGATATTTCACCTAACTTATATGTCTTCTCTAGTTTTCCTATTGCCACCTCACTGCAGTACATTAATACAACAATGTGTGTTTTGTGACTCAAGGACAATGACAACAATGTTGCCACCGCTTCTGTGTAATAACATATGCTGCTGATATTACACCTAACTTATATGTCTTCTCCAGTTTTCCTATTGCCACCTCACTGCAGTACATTAATACAACAATGTGTGTTTTGTGATTCAAGTACAATGACAACAATGCTGCCACCACTTCTGTCTAATAACGTATGCTGCTGATATTTCACCTAACTTATATGTCTTCTCCAGTTTTCCTATTGCCACCTCACTGCAGTACATTAATACAAGAATGTGTGTTTTGTGACTCAAGGACAATGACAACAATGTTGCCACCACTTCTGTCTAATAACATATGCTGCTGATGTTTCACCTAACTTATATGTCTTCTCTAGTTTTCCTATTGCCACCTCACTGCAGTACATTAATACAACAATGTGTGTTTTGTGACTCAAGGACAATGACAACAATGCTGCCACCACTTCTGTGTAATAACGTATGCTGCTGATATTCAGCTAACTTATATGTCTTCTCTAGTTTTCCTATTGCCACCTTACTGCAGTACATTAATACAACAATGTGTGTTTTGTGATTCAAGTACAATGACAACAATGCTGCCACCACTTCTGTGTAATAACGTATGCTGCTGATATTCAGCAAACTTATATGTCTTCTCTAGTTTTCCTATTGTCACCTCACTGCAGTACATTAATACAACAATGTGTGTTTTGTGATTCAAGTACAATGACAACAATGCTGCCACCACTTCTGTGTAATAACGTATGCTGCTGATATTCAGCTAACTTATATGTCTTCTCTAGTTTTCCTATTGTCACCTCACTGCAGTACAGTAATACAACAATGTGTGTTTTGTGATTCAAGTACAATGACAACAATGCTGCCACCACTTCTGTGTAATAACGTATGCTGCTGATATTCAGCTAACTTATATGTCTTCTCTAGTTTTCCTATTGCCACCTCACTGCAGTACATTAATACAACAATGTGTGTTTTGTGATTCAAGTACAATGACAACAATGCTGCCACCACTTCTGTCTAATAACGTATGCTGCTGATATTTCACCTAACTTATATGTCTTCTCTAGTTTTCCTATTGCCACCTCACTGCAGTACATTAATACAACAATGTGTGTTTTGTGGCTCAAGGACAATGACAACAGTGCTGCCACCACTTCTGTCTAATAACGTATGCTCCTGATATTTCACCTAACTTATATGTCTTCTCTAGTTTTCCTATTGCCACCTCACTGCAGTACATTAATACAACAATGTGTGTTTTGTGATTCAAGTACAATGACAACAATGCTGCCACCACTTCTGTCTAATAACGTATGCTGCTGATATTTCACCTAACTTATATGTCTTCTCTAGTTTTCCTATTGCCACCTCACTGCAGTACATTAATACAACAATGTGTGTTTTGTGGCTCAAGGACAATGACAACAGTGCTGCCACCACTTCTGTCTAATAACGTATGCTCCTGATATTTCACCTAACTTATATGTCTTCTCTATTTTTCCTATTGCCACCTCACTGCAGTACATTAATACAACAATGTGTGTTTTGTGATTCAAGTACAATGACAACAATGCTGCCACCACTTCTGTCTAATAACGTATGCTGCTGATATTTCACCTAACTTATATGTCTTCTCTAGTTTTCCTATTGCCACCTCACTGCAGTACATTAATACAACAATGTGTGTTTTGTGATTCAAGTACAATGACAACAATGTTGCCACCGCTTCTGTGTAATAACATATGCTGCTGATATTACACCTAACTTATATGTCTTCTCCAGTTTTCCTATTGCCACCTCACTGCAATACATTAATACAACAATGTGTGTTTTGTGACTCAAGGACAATGACAACAGTGCTGCCAGCGCTTCTGTCTAATAACGTATGCTGCTGATATTTCGCCTAACTTATATGTCTTCTCTAGTTTTCCTATTGCCACCTCACTGCAGTACATTAATACAACAATGTGTGTTTTGTGATTCAAGTACAATGACAACAATGCTGCCACCACTTCTGTCTAATAACGTATGCTGCTGATATTTCACCTAACTTATATGTCTTCTCTAGTTTTCCTATTGCCACCTCACTGCAGTACATTAATACAACAATGTGTGTTTTGTGATTCAAGTACAATGACAACAATGCTGCCACCACTTCTGTCTAATAACGTATGCTGCTGATATTTCATCTAACTTATATGTCTTCTCTAGTTTTCCTATTGCCACCTCACTGCAGTACATTAATACAACAATGTGTGTTTTGTGATTCAAGTACAATGACAACAATGTTGCCACCGCTTCTGTGTAATAACATATGCTGCTGATATTACACCTAACTTATATGTCTTCTCCAGTTTTCCTATTGCCACCTCACTGCAGTACATTAATACAACAATGTGTGTTTTGTGATTCAAGAACAATGACAACAATGCTGCCACCACTTCTGTCTAATAACGTATGCTGCTGATATTTCACCTAACTTATATGTCTTCTCTAGTTTTCCTATTGCCACCTCACTGCAGTACATTAATACAACAATGTGTGTTTTGTGATTCAAGTACAATGACAACAATGCTGCCACCACTTCTGTCTAATAACGTATGCTGCTGATATTTCACCTAACTTATATGTCTTCTCTAGTTTTCCTATTGCCACCTCACTGCAGTACATTAATACAACAATGTGTGTTTTGTGATTCAAGTACAATGACAACAATGCTGCCACCACTTCTGTCTAATAACGTATGCTGCTGATATTTCACCTAACTTATATGTCTTCTCTAGTTTTCCTATTGCCACCTCACTGCAGTACATTAATACAACAATGTGTGTTTTGTGATTCAAGTACAATGACAACAATGTTGCCACCGCTTCTGTGTAATAACATATGCTGCTGATATTTCACCTAACTTATATGTCTTCTCTAGTTTTCCTATTGCCACCTCACTGCAGTACATTAATACAACAATGTGTGTTTTGTGATTCAAGTACAATGACAACAATGTTGCCACCGCTTCTGTGTAATAACATATGCTGCTGATATTTCACCTAACTTACATGTCTTCTCCAGTTTTCCTATTGCCACCTCACTGCAGTACATTAATACAACAATGTGTGTTTTGTGATTCAAGTACAATGACAACAATGTTGCCACCGCTTCTGTGTAATAACATATGCTGCTGATATTTCACCTAACTTATATGTCTTCTCTAGTTTTCCTATTGCCACCTCACTGCAGTACATTAATACAACAATGTGTGTTTTGTGATTCAAGTACAATGACAACAATGTTGCCACCGCTTCTGTGTAATAACGTATGCTGCTGATATTTCACCTAACTTACATGTCTTCTCCAGTTTTCCTATTGCCACCTCACTGCAGTACATTAATACAACAATGTGTGTTTTGTGATTCAAGTACAATGACAACAATGCTGCCACCACTTCTGTCTAATAACGTATGCTGCTGATATTACACCTAACTTATATGTCTTCTCCAGTTTTCCTATTGCCACCTCACTGCAGTACATTAATACAACAATGTGTGTTTTGTGACTCAAGGACAGTGACAACAATGCTGCCACCACTTCTGTCTAATAACATATGCTGCTGATATTTCACCTAACTTACATGTCTTCTCCAGTTTTCCTATTGCCACCTCACTGCAGTACATTAATACAACAATGTGTGTTTTGTGACTCAAGGACAGTGACAACAATGCTGCCACCACTTCTGTCTAATAACATATGCTGCTGATATTTCACCTAACTTATATGTCTTCTCTAGTTTTCCTATTGCCACCTCACTGCAGTACATTAATACAACAATGTGTGTTTTGTGACTCCAGGAAAATGACAACAGTGCTGCCACCACTTCTGTCTAATAACGTATGCTCCTGATATTTCACCTAACTTACATGTCTTCTCCAGTTTTCCTATTGCCACCTCACTGCAGTACATTAATACAACAATGTGTGTTTTGTGACTCAAGGACAATGACAACAGTGCTGCCACCACTTCTGTCTAATAACGTATGCTCCTGATATTTCACCTAACTTACATGTCTTCTCCAGTTTTCCTATTGCCACCTCACTGCAGTACATTAATACAACAATGTGTGTTTTGTGACTCAAGGACAGTGACAACAATGCTGCCACCACTTCTGTCTAATAACATATGCTGCTGATATTTCACCTAACTTACATGTCTTCTCCAGTTTTCCTATTGCCACCTCACTGCAGTACATTAATACAAGAATGTGTGTTTTGTGACTCAAGGACAATGACAACAATGCTGCCACCACTTCTGTGTAATAACATATGCTGCTGATATTTCACCTAACTTACATGTCTTCTCCAGTTTTCCTATTGCCACCTCACTGCAGTACATTAATACAAGAATGTGTGTTTTGTGACTCAAGGACAATGACAACAGTGCTGCCACCACTTCTGTCTAATAACGTATGCTCCTGATATTTCACCTAACTTACATGTCTTCTCAAGTTTTCCTATTGCCACCTCACTGCAGTACATTAATACAACAATGTGTGTTTTGTGACTCAAGGACAATGACAACAGTGCTGCCACCACTTCTGTCTAATAACGTATGCTCCTGATATTTCACCTAACTTACATGTCTTCTCCAGTTTTCCTATTGCCACCTCACTGCAGTACATTAATACAACAATGTGTGTTTTGTGACTCAAGGACAGTGACAACAATGCTGCCACCACTTCTGTCTAATAACATATGCTGCTGATATTTCACCTAACTTACATGTCTTCTCCAGTTTTCCTATTGCCACCTCACTGCAGTACATTAATACAAGAATGTGTGTTTTGTGACTCAAGGACAATGACAACAATGCTGCCACCACTTCTGTGTAATAACATATGCTGCTGATATTTCACCTAACTTACATGTCTTCTCCAGTTTTCCTATTGCCACCTCACTGCAGTACATTAATACAACAATGTGTGTTTTGTGACTCAAGGACAGTGACAACAATGCTGCCACCACTTCTGTCTAATAACATATGCTGCTGATATTTCACCTAACTTACATGTCTTCTCCAGTTTTCCTATTGCCACCTCACTGCAGTACATTAATACAAGAATGTGTGTTTTGTGACTCAAGGACAATGACAACAATGCTGCCACCACTTCTGTGTAATAACATATGCTGCTGATATTTCACCTAACTTACATGTCTTCTCCAGTTTTCCTATTGCCACCTCACTGCAGTACATTAATACAAGAATGTGTGTTTTGTGACTCAAGGACAATGACAACAATGCTGCCACCACTTCTGTGTAATAACATATGCTGCTGATATTTCACCTAACTTACATGTCTTCTCCAGTTTTCCTATTGCCACCTCACTGCAGTACATTAATACAAGAATGTGTGTTTTGTGACTCAAGGACAATGACAACAGTGCTGCCACCGCTTCTGTCTAATAACGTATGCTGCTGATATTTCACCTAACTTATATGTCTTCTCCAGTTTTCCTATTGTCACCTCACTGCAGTACATTAATACAACAATGTGTGTTTTGTGGCTCAAGGACAATGACAACAATGCTGCCACCACTTCTGTGTAATAACGTATGCTGCTGATATTTCAGCTAACTTACACGTATTCTCTAATTTTCCTATTGCCACCTCGCTGCAGTACATTAATACAACAATGTGTGTTTTGTGACTCAAGGACAATGACAACAATGCTGCCACCGCTTCTGTGTAATAACGTATGCTGCTGATATTTCACCTAACTTATATGTCTTCTCCAGTTTTCCTATTGCCACCTCACTGCAGTACATTAATACAACAATGTGTGTTTTGTGATTCAAGTACAATGACAACAATGTTGCCACCGCTTCTGTGTAATAACATATGCTGCTGATATTACACCTAACTTATATGTCTTCTCCAGTTTTCCTATTGCCACCTCACTGCAGTACATTAATACAACAATGTGTGTTTTGTGACTCAAGGACAATGACAACAATGCTGCCACCGCTTCTGTGTAATAACGTATGCTGCTGATATTCAGCTAACTTATATGTCTTCTCTAGTTTTCCTATTGCCACCTCACTGCAGTACATTAATACAACAATGTGTGTTTTGTGACTCAAGGACAATGACAACAATGCTGCCACCGCTTCTGTGTAATAACGTATGCTGCTGATATTCAGCTAACTTATATGTCTTCTCTAGTTTTCCTATTGCCACCTCACTGCAGTACATTAATACAACAATGTGTGTTTTGTGATTCAAGTACAATGACAACAATGTTGCCACCGCTTCTGTGTAATAACTAATGCTGCTGATATTACACCTAACTTATATGTCTTCTCTAGTTTTCCTATTGCCACCTCACTGCAGTACATTAATACAACAATGTGTGTTTTGTGACTCAAGGACAATGACAACAATGCTGCCACCACTTCTGTGTAATAACGTATGCTGCTGATATTTCACCTAACTTATATGTCTTCTCCAGTTTTCCTATTGCCACCTCACTGCAGTTCATTAATACAAGAATGTGTGTTTTGTGACTCAAGGACAGTGACAACAATGCTGCTACCGCTTCTGTCTAATAACGTATGCTGCTGATATTTCACCTAACTTACACGTCTTCTGTAATTTTCCTATTGCCACCTCACTGCAGTACATTAATACAACAATGTGTGTTTTGTGACTCAAGGGCAATGACAACAATGCTGCCACTGCTTCTGTGTAATAATGTATGCTGCTGATGTTTCACCTAATTTACACGTCTTCATCAGATTTCTCAGTGCCACCTTATTGCAGTATATTTATACAACAATGTGTGTTGGTGGCTCAAGGATAATGACAACAATGCTGCCACCGCTTCTGTCTAATAACGTATCCTGCTGATATTTCACCTAACTTATATGTATTCTCCAGTTTTCCTATTGCCTCCTCACTGCAGTACATTTATACAACAATGTGTGTTTGCGGCTCAAGGACAATGACAACAGTGCTGCCACCGCTTCTGTGTTATAAGGTATGCTTGTGATATTTCACCTAATTTACAACAATGTGTGTTAGTGGCTCAAGTTCAATGACAGCAGTGCTGCCACCGCTTCTGTGTAATAACGTATGCTGCTGATATTTCACCTAATTTACAACAATGTGTGTTCGTGGCTCAAGGACAATGACAACAATATTTCCATTGCTTCTGTGTAATAACATATGCTGCTGATATTTCACCTATTTTACAACAATGTGTGTTTGTGGCTCAAGGACAATGACAGCAGTGCTGCCACTGCTTCTGTGTAATAACGTATGCTGCTGATATTTCACCTAATTTACAACAATGTGTGTTCGTGGCTCAAGGACAATGACAACAATATTTCCATTGCTTCTGTGTAATAACATATGCTGCTGATATTTCACCTATTTTACAACAATGTGTGTTTGTGGCTCAAGGACAATGACAGCAGTGCTGCCACTGCTTCTGTGTAATAACGTATGCTGCTGATATTTCAGCTAATTTACAACAATGTGTGTTTGTGGCTCAAGGACAATGACAACAATATTTCCATTGCTTCTGTGTAATAATGTTTGCTGCTGATATTTCACCTAATTTACAACAATGTGTGTTCGTGGCTCAAGGACAATGACAGCAGTGCTACCATTTCTGCTTCTGTGTAATAACGTATGCTGCTGATATTTCACCTAATTTACAACAATGTGTGTTCGTGGCTCAAGGACAATGACAACAATATTTCCATTGCTTCTGTGTAATAATGTATGCTGCTGATATTTCACCTAATTTACAACAATGTGTGTTCGTGGCTCAAGGACAATGACAACAATATTTCCATTGGTTCTGTGTAATAACGTATGCTGCTGATATTTCACCTAATTTACAACATTGTGTGTTCGTGGCTCAAGGACAATGACAACAATATTTCCATTGCTTCTGTGTAATAACGTATGCTGCTGATATTTCACCTAATTTACAACAATGTGTGTTCGTGGCTCAAGGACAATGACAACAATATTTCCACTGCTTCTGTGTAATAACGTATGCTGCTGATATTTCAGCTAATTTACAACAATGTGTGTTCGTGGCTCAAGGACAATGACAACAATATTTCCACTGCTTCTGTGTAATAACGTATGCTGCTGATATTTCACCTAATTTACAACAATGTGTGTTCGTGGCTCAAGGACAATGACAACAATATTTCCACTGCTTCTGTGTAATAACGTATGCTGCTGATATTTCAGCTAATTTACAACAATGTGTGTTTGTGGCTCAAGGACAATGACAACAATATTTCCATTGCTTCTGTGTAATAACGTATGCTGCTGATATTTCACCTAATTTACAACAATGTGTGTTCGTGGCTCAAGGACAATGACAGCAGTGCTGCCACCGCTTCTGTGTAATAACGTATGCTGCTGATATTTCACCTAATTTACAACATTGTGTGTTCGTGGCTCAAGGACAATGACAACAATATTTCCATTGCTTCTGTGTAATAACGTATGCTGCTGATATTTCAGCTAATTTACAACAATGTGTGTTTGTGGCTCAAGGACAATGACAACAATATTTCCACTGCTTCTGTGTAATAATGTATGCTGCTGATATTTCACCTAATTTACAACATTGTGTGTTCGTGGCTCAAGGACAATGACAACAATATTTCCATTGCTTCTGTGTAATAATGTATGCTGCTGATATTTCAGCTAATTTACAACAATGTGTGTTTGTGGCTCAAGGACAATGACAACAATATTTCCACTGCTTCTGTGTAATAATGTATGCTGCTGATATTTCAGCTAATTTACAACAATGTGTGTTTGTGGCTCAAGGACAATGACAACAATATTTCCACTGCTTCTGTGTAATAATGTATGCTGCTGATATTTCACCTAATTTACAACAATGTGTGTTTGTGGCTCAAGGACAATGACAACAATATTTCCACTGCTTCTGTGTAATAACGTATGCTGCTGATATTTCAGCTAATTTACAACAATGTGTGTTTGTGGCTCAAGGACAATGACAACAATATTTCCACTGCTTCTGTGTAATAATGTATGCTGCTGATATTTCACCTAATTTACAACAATGTGTGTTTGTGGCTCAAAGACAATGACAACAATATTTCCATTGCTTCTGTGTAATAATGTATGCTGCTGATATTTCACCTATTTTACAACATTGTGTGTTTGTGGCTCAAGGACAATGACAGCAGTGCTGCCACTGCTTCTGTGTAATAACGTATGCTGCTGATATTTCACCTAATTTACAACAATGTGTGTTTGTGGCTCAAGTACAATGACAACAGTGCTGCCACTGCTTCTGTGTAATAACGTATGCTGCTGATATTTCACCTATTTTACAACAATGTGTGTTTGTGGCTCAAGGACAATGACAGCAGTGCTGCCACTGCTTCTGTGTAATAACGTATGCTGCTGATATTTCACCTATTTTACAACAATGTGTGTTTGTGGCTCAAGGACAATGACAGCAGTGCTGCCACTGCTTCTGTGTAATAACGTATGCTGCTGATATTTCACCTAATTTACAACAATGTGTGTTTGTGGCTCAAGGACAATGACAGCAGTGCTGCCACTGCTTCTGTGTAATAACGTATGCTGCTGATATTTCACCTATTTTACAACATTGTGTGTTTGTGGCTCAAGGACAATGACAGCAGTGCTGCCACTGCTTCTTTGTAATAACGTATGCTGCTGATATTTCACCTATTTTACAACATTGTGTGTTTGTGGCTCAAGGACAATGACAGCAGTGCTGCCACTGCTTCTTTTTAATAACGTATGCTGCTGATATTTCACCTATTTTACAACAATGTGTGTTTGTGGCTCAAGGACAATGACAGCAGTGCTGCCACTGCTTCTGTGTAATAACGTATGCTGCTGATATTTCACCTATTTTACAACATTGTGTGTTTGTGGCTCAAGGACAATGACAGCAGTGCTGCCACTGCTTCTTTTTAATAACGTATGCTGCTGATATTTCACCTATTTTACAACAATGTGTGTTTGTGGCTCAAGGACAATGACAGCAGTGCTGCCACTGCTTCTGTGTAATAACGTATGCTGCTGATATTTCACCTATTTTACAACATTGTGTGTTTGTGGCTCAAGGACAATGACAGCAGTGCTGCCACTGCTTCTTTTTAATAACGTATGCTGCTGATATTTCACCTATTTTACAACAATGTGTGTTTGTGGCTCAAGGACAATGACAGCAGTCCTGCCACTGCTTCTGTGTAATAACGTATGCTGCTGATATTTCACCTATTTTACAACAATGTGTGTTTGTGGCTCAAGGACAATGGCAGCAATGCTGCCACTGCTTCTTTTTAATAACGTATGCTGCTGATATTTCACCTATTTTACAACAATGTGTGTTTGTGGCTCAAGGACAATGGCAGCAATGCTGCCACTGCTTCTTTTTAATAACGTATGCTGCTGATATTTCACCTATTTTACAACAATGTGTGTTTGTGGCTCAAGGACAATGACAGCAGTGCTGCCACTGCTTCTGTGTAATAACGTATGCTGCTGATATTTCACCTAATTTACAACAATGTGTGTTTGTGGCTCAAGGACAATGACAGCAGTGCTGCCACTGCTTCTGTGTAATAACGTATGCTGCTGATATTTCACCTATTTTACAACAATGTGTGTTTGTGGCTCAAGGACAATGACAGCAGTGCTGCCACTGCTTCTGTGTAATAACGTATGCTGCTGATATTTCACCTATTTTACAACAATGTGTGTTTGTGGCTCAAGGACAATGGCAGCAGTGCTGCCACTGCTTCTTTTTAATAACGTATGCTGCTGATATTTCACCTATTTTACAACAATGTGTGTTTGTGGCTCAAGGACAATGACAGCAGTGCTGCCACTGCTTCTGTGTAATAACGTATGCTGCTGATATTTCACCTAATTTACAACAATGTGTGTTTGTGGCTCAAGGACAATGACAGCAGTGCTGCCACTGCTTCTGTGTAATAACGTATGCTGCTGATATTTCACCTATTTTACAACAATGTGTGTTTGTGGCTCAAGGACAATGACAGCAGTGCTGCCACTGCTTCTGTGTAATAACGTATGCTGCTGATATTTCACCTAATTTACAACAATGTGTGTTTGTGGCTCAAGGACAATGGCAGCAGTGCTGCCACTGCTTCTTTTTAATAACGTATGCTGCTGATATTTCACCTATTTTACAACAATGTGTGTTTGTGGCTCAAGGACAATGACAGCAGTGCTGGCACTGCTTCTGTGTAATAACGTATGCTGCTGATATTTCACCTAATTTACAACAATGTGTGTTCGTGGCTCAAGGACAATGACAGCAGTGCTGCCACCGCTTCTGTGTAATAACGTATGCTGCTGATATTTCACCTAATTTACAACAATGTGTGTCCGTGGCTCAAGTACAATGACAACAATATTTCCACTGCTTCTGTGTAATAACGTATGCTCGTAATATTTCACCTAATTTACAACAATGTATGTTCGTGGCCCAAGTACAATGACAACAATATTTCCACTGCTTCTGTGTAATAACGTATGCTCCTTATATTTCACCTAATTTACAACAATGTATGTTCGTGGCCCAAGGACAATGACAGCAATATTTCCACTGCTTCTGTGTAATAACGTATATGTGGGATAATGTGTTTGCCCTGAGAGAAAAGCATTTTCACTGGGTATGAATCAACATGCAGGCTCTAACTTTGTACAATAACTGTGCTTCAATGCACCATAACAAACAACGAAAAATTGTATGTGTTTGAAATAGCCGCGCCACACCACGAATTTCATGTTAGAATGTTGTTATCTTCTGCGCCTTCATTTCCTATGGTTGGCAACGCTCAAACTCCTTAAGCCACGCCCAGGCTGCTGCTAGCAGAAGACAGGCCGCTATTATGCAGGATAACCCATTTCTGTATCCATTATATTGGTCAACATAGCCTTCTTTTCCCCAATCTCTTTTTATCATTTAATAGAAGCTTAATGATTTTTCATCTTTTAAACTTCCCCATACCTTCTGCCTTTCTATATGTTCCATTCCACTTCTCACTGCCTTCCAAATTCCATTTATATTTCTCTTTCCTAACATCCATGTGTCCCCCATTCCTATTTTTTTCATAATTTTTTACTCTCCCGCCCATCAACTATCTTTGTTTGTCGTTCTCCTCTGCTGGTTCATATATATCTTTAAAATGTTCCCTCCTTCTTTGTTAAGAATAGGTGTTTATAGTGTTATGTTAGGTGGTTGATCATCTAATTCTAATTATGCTTTATTAAACATCTAAAGCAGAATTTTTAAATTCTAGTAATACTTAATAATTTATTTAGAGCACTTTGAGCATAATACCTGCTTCGTCAACCATGTTTTTTTTTGTGTGTTTGTTTATAAAATTTGACATGCAAAATCAATTGCTATTTAGTTTCATTGAGCTGTCTTTTTCTCTGAAAACAAGCCCCTTGCTTGCTGACATAGAAAGTAGGAGTAACTGCCAAAGGGAAACTTGCCAATTTTTTTACCATATCATGGCTTTGTTCTGTTGCCATGCACTAATTTTTATCTAGTTTTCTCCTTTGCCAAGAATCTGAAGTTGGTTCATTATATTTTTAGCTTGGCTGAGATGTTTGTGACAATTACTGTTTAAGAACCTTGATCATTAAGAGATATTGAACAGTAAGTGAATGCTGTGATATTAAGTAATGAAAAAGTGTGAATATTACATTAGGGCTGTGTATCACTTTCATACAATTTTGCTTAGTTAATCAGTGAATCTAATAGATAAATTATAAGTGTTTCTTCAAGTGAATGTGGTCACATCTGAAGAATGGACTAGGATATAAGCCTGCCAATTGTGTGCAGAATAATGCCTGAATACAAATAATTACCTTGGGGTATACCAAATCAAAGTAATTAAAAGCTATTTTGCATGAATATGTATCTCTCCCCCTTTCCTTTATGTAGTTGCCTTTAACTTCTGTGGCCATATTGGTTGCTTTGATTTCTAAAGGCAGCTTCTTCTCTTATTTACTTGTGTACATTAGGTAGAATTATTACTTTCTCTACCATGATAGGTAGAGATAATAATAGTTAGAGAAGGTATTGCATTCCACCCAAAAGTTTGATACCAAGATTTCACCAGAAATACATGTTTTGAAGCCCCCTGAGTCCAAACAAATTTTAGAAAAAAGTTCTCTGTGTGTGTCTATGAACAGCATAACTTAGAAACGAAAAGTCGGATAAACACCAAACTTTCTAAAGAGTGACAAAGATGTTTCAGGAAAAACCCCCCCATCCCAAATTACCCTCTACTTGGAGGATTTTTAGAAATTTTTTATTTTCTAGAAAGTGATTGTAACAATTTTGACCAAAATACTATATATCAATGATATTTACATGAAAAATAAAATGTATATCTTGAATTTTATGTGAATAGCCTTTGATGAAGTTCTTTTCATTCGATAGGAATTTTGTATAATCTTGTATAAATAGTAAACGTTAAATGATAGAAAACATACTACACAAGAAATGTAGATCTCTTTAAAACACACATTTTAGTTAAAATAACTTTTTTGTGACGTAAGCCATTTCTGAGATACCTATTATTAATGGTCGAATTGTTCATTACTTGGTCATTCTTTAAAGTCCTTTAAACATTCTGCTTTTCTCGCAATGTCATGGAAAGAATAAGGAATTTTCAGGCCAGCATGTAGTGTGCAGTTCTTAAACATTTGACTATTGCTATTCCCTTTGTATATACAATGAAAAGTGTAATGCAGCTATTTTCAGAAAGGTTTGTTTCAATTAAAATAAAGTAGTTAGGAAAATAAACTTTCTCAAGAATAATTTTTGTACCCAATAATAAGCAATGGAAGGTAGAAAAAGTAACACATCAGATTTTATAAATTATTTTTTATTATTATGTATTGTTTATTTATTTTTTGTGTTTGAGAGATATTCACCTTCTCCTTCGAATCTCACTTCTCAGCCTCTTAGAAGATTAAGAAATCATCATAATCAAACAAAAATTCTTCCCCTTTAAACAAACCTCTGCCCTGTAAGCCAAAAAATTGACTACTTGATCACAGGGGCAAGCAAATGATCTTCACTGAAAAGGAAAACATCATCAGAATGAATTCCATTTATAAGCTACTAAAATGAATGTAATTAGCATAAAAATTATAATCATTTGTCATTTATTCTGAAATCTAATTAACTAATTAGGATTCGCTTTAGGTTTTTTTTTTTTTGGATAATCCTGACTAATACTATCAAACAAAAAGAAAAGAATTTCTTGACAGAAAATTGCACAAGCAAGCAGAATGGCAAGTCTCTTAAACCTCTTTTGTAACTTTACTATGTTGTGTATTTCCTTGGACATTTACATACATTAATGACTTGATGCATGACATACCTCATTGCATTTATTAAGAATTGAAGATAATCAACATGGAGATCTTGCAACTTGAAACACAAGTAAAGCTGGTTTTGAAACCTTAGTGCTCCTTTGAAGTGTGCTTTGTCAGACTAAGAATGCACATGCACGAATCATAACACCTCCATTATCATAGGGAACTGATACTTTGGGTTACATCCACAGCAGGCATTATACTTTCTAATGTATGTTATTACTAAATGGACAATATTTGAACTCTTGACAGCCTTTGTGGTTGAATGGCCAGGTTCTTGGCTTCTCAACCCAGAGGTTCTCGGTTGGGAAATTTTTCTCTAACCAAGATAATTTCCTATCTGTGCGGAGTCTAGAACTGCAAATGTGAGTGTGTTTAGTATTAAAATTAATAAAACAAACATTAAGAAAACCTACAATTTAGCAAGTAAAAATGCCATCATTTGTGAAGGCTGGGGGCATTGTTATTAACTTGTAAATGTGTAGCGGCATGAAATGGCATTCTTCTTGATTGAAAGGTAATGATCTTTTCAAGCAGCAGCTTTAGGATTTCATTCACTTTAGGTCTTCTGGTTAGCAATTTTGTCTCTCAAAAATATGAAGAATATCCTAGAAACCACATCCTGAAACAAATGCTGTACTGACATGATGTCCACTTTATTGTTGTATTCATATGTAATTTTAGTTCGATCCCTTGAAAGATGGTGTCTCTGCATATTATATTAAATAAGATGAATACGGTCTTGTTAAATTAAGAATAAAATTAAACATTTAATATATAAAATCTGAGTAGCATACATTAATTATTATTTATTATATTATGAATTATGTTTGAAATTCTTGTTTTTACACAAATGTCATGAAATGCAGAGTGTATATGAAAATATTTTTGGGAGTACTTCATGTTGCACTATCCCAGCTATAGGATGGATTTCAGGCAGTTTTACTTTCTCTACTGTTTATCTATAGTAAGAATAGGAAGTAGATATTGCATTTTACCCCAACAAATTTATGCTGAGATTTTACTGGGATACACGTTTTGAGACTCCCTGAATAAACAAAAAAAGAAAGCATTTTTAGAAAAAAGGTGTGTGTGTGTGTGCGTGCATGCATGCATTTTTATTTTTTTTTATGAACAGCATAACTAAAAAACGAAAAGTTGGTTAAGTACCAACTTAGTATTTATATTCATCATCTTCCAAGGATGCAACACAAAGATTTTCAAGAAAATTCCAAATGACCCTTTACATGGAAACATAAAAAAATCTTGATTTCCTGAAAAATGGCTCTAACAATTTTGATTAAAATACCATATGTTTAACATATTTTTATGACAAATAAAATGTACATCATGAATATTTTTGGAATAACCTGTGAAGTGCTCTTCATTCTGAATGACTGTGTAATTGGTAAACCATATGAGATAGGCAAAATCTTACTGAAAAAATGTAACAAGCTGATTTCTCACCCAGAGGTCCTGAGTTCAATTCTTCACCAGGGGTGGGAATTTTTCTTTAATTAGGATTATTTTCTACCCTCTATAGAGCCTGGAAGTGTAGATTAAGAGTGAATATGCATGTGAAAAAAAGTTAAAAACGACAAAAACCTACAAGTTTTAAAAATAAAAACATACAAATAAAAACCTATAACCTAAACGTTCAAAGAGCAAAAACAGTATGAAATGTTTCAAAGCTCCTGATATGATCATAGTAGTTAAAGGAGGTTATAGAAATGAACCTTCCCGCTCCCCCCCCAAAAAAAATTAAACATGTAAATCTTGTTAAAGCACACAGTTTGTCATATAAGATGTTTTGTGAAGTTAAATTTCTTGTTATTTGGTTTGAATTTTCAAATACTTATACTTTTCTCAACTGGGGATTTGTTTTTTTTTTCTCATGGTCATTCAAAATGCTGTTTATAAATCTGACTCTTGTTTTACCTGCCACGTCCTTTAATGGAAAGCATAAATATGAACTGATAGTTTGTGTCAATTAACATGAAGCAGTTACAATAATAAGCTGTTGTAAAAATAATTTGTAAAATAGTGAGTAGAGAATATTATATGAATGCAACATACCAGATTTGTTTTTTTCTTGCTGTATTGTTTCTTATACACTACATATGGGATTTCAAAAACCAGCACAGTAACTTTTTCACTAGTAAAACACATGAAGTACCTGAGAGAAATACATAAACATGTGTTTTCCAGCTGCCAATATTTTTGTATAAGTTTCACCTGTACATCATACTATGCAGAAACTGGAAGTACCAATATCACAGAAATTTAATTCCTTTGTGCAAATCAGGAAAAGCCATCAATAGCACAAAAAGAAAACTGTGGTGATATGCTGCTTGATTACAGTTCTGTGAACTTATATGTGGGTATGTAATATCTGTAAAATATTGTACCTGATTAATCCTATGGTAGTAGTCTGAGATTTTTTTTTTTTTTTTGGTAATTTAATTACAAAACATTACCATTCATTCAATAGATGCAGAAATTATTCAGTGTAATGAATCCTATATTTTTCTCCTTCCTCCATTATGGGTCATGGGTACTCTTATTTTTCACATAGTTTAAATTTCTATGTTGCTGACATCGCTGGGAACTATTGGCAAGTCATCCTCCATGGACTAGTGGTACTGTGCTAGCCTCTAGTTTCCGAGGTCGCAGGTTCAAACCCAGCGGAGGGCGATGGATTTTTTTTGGGTGTAAAAATCCTTAGCATGGCTTCCTTCTGAAGGGAAGTAAAGCCGGTGGTCCCATGTCATAGATTTACGGCACGTAAAAGAACCTCAAGCCTGATAAAGAGGCCTCTGAGCAAAATTTCCGGTCTTTCACGCCCAATATAGAATGGGACGCTAAGAACCATAGTAGTTAAAGAGTGTCCATAAATAAAACTCAGTTTAATTTAACTGTTGTCAAGAGTACGGAGTTTTGCACTAGTTCTGGTGATTTATATTTTTATTCACATTTTCAGAATTTTGTAACTTCTGAAACTCATGCTCATGACCTCCATTCTGCTTTCCATGAGTTTACACCTCCACTGACAACATCCCTTTTCTCCCTATACAGCACAGTATCAACTCTTAACTTCTTTTGAAGCTAAAGCGTCAACAACAAAAATGCTCAAAATGTATATTATATTTTAATATTCCTAATCAATTTTCTATAGTTTAATTATATTTAATTTCATCATAATTACATATAAACTATTTTCTTTTTTTTCCTTCCCATTTCTTTTCACTTTGAGGATTCCTTTTCAATAACAATAATTTTGTTATCAATTTCTTTTGCAGCTGAAAGGTGATGTTGTGGTTTCTATCTGCTATGCTGCTTGTCACAGCATGTGAGCTAGATGTAACATCAGCTGATGGCAATCATTATTACGACTGGCAGCACAAACACTGGGTATCTACAAATGTAAGCACATTATGTGTATGTGTTAAATTTTGCTTTAATACATCTTTATTACGACTGGCAGCACAAACACTGGGTATCTACAAATGTAAGCACATTATGTGTATGTGTTAAATTTTGCTTTAATACATCTTTACATTCTTTTAGATTTCATTCATTGTAGTAGGATACAGGTTTGGACTGGCAATATTTAGAGCCCTTGGCTGTTATAAGACAAAGTCTCACCCTCCTCTCATACTTGCTAACCTCTGGAAGCTTCCATTTTTTATTGTCATCATCATCAACATCATCCATAAACATTTTATACAGGAAGAAAGAATTATTCAAGGACTTAAATACCTCAAATTATTTGGTTTAATTAAGTATACAGCTCATTTGACTATCAGTAACCACTTGATTACCTTGATCTGGATATCCTTAGATGTTTCTTGTTCATAGAAACTGCATAAATAACTAACATGAATAGATGGTTAACTCCATGATGATAAGCTGGTCGCATTCATTGTGTTTTCAAGTGTTCTTATACACCAGGAATAGGAATTTACACCAACTACAATGGCTCACTCACTGAAGTAACACCCCTTCCCACTCATTGCTCTCCTCTGACATTATTTTTCTCAAGTCTTCAAGCAAATACAAAATCTATGCTTCTTCTCAATAAGCCTATACACCACTGTCAGGTTTCTGATATGGCTGGAATTTAAGAACAACCTTCATTGCTGCTGTCATTTCATGACTTAGGTACTTTAGAATCTTTGGCTTATATGTCAGTTGCACGTAGTCTTACATGCAGTAAATAAATATAAGCATGGAGTTCAGGTAGTTTTCTGCCATCCAACTTGAAAATGGGTGCATTAAACTTTTAAGTAGTTAATATCAAAATCAGGGCTGTATAACAAGTAGACACATCTCTGTGCAATATTTTTGTTCTCTCTCTCTCTCTCTCTCTCTCTCTCTCTCTCCTCTGTTCGCTTTTCTATTAAAAGAAGAAAGAAAGAGCAAAAGGATATGTAAGGAGAATCTATTAAAATAAATTACACTGTAATAATGTTAAAAATTGTATGCTTTAAATTTTAAAGTACAGCTAGAAATATTTTTTTAAAATGGGGCACAATAAAATTCAGAAATAGAAAGACCCAAAGCAATCTCTACGACTTAAGGAACTAACTGAAATAATTTTTAATGCAACAAGAGTAAGGAAAATATTCACCTGCTGCTTACAAACCAAAGAAAAGTAGTATAAATGGTTTAAAAGTTAAATAAAACTACCACAACTGCTGCCGCTGCCACCACCACCACCACTACCACACTTGTGGTTTATATTTGAAGGTAAATTGAAATGCTACTTATCATTATGAATTGCACACTTTTCTGCCCTTATGCCCTAGAGTGCTTGGCAATTTCCAGGATGTATATAAAACTGTCACATAAAATATTCACCAGATTATGCTGTGAGATTAGCATCTGCTATAGTAACCATTACAAAATAGAGAATTATTACAAATTATTAGCCGATTTTGTTCAATTATAATTTGGATGGCAATATCCAAAGATTGTAGAACTTCTGTCGATTATATCAAAGAACAGAAGTTTAGAATGGTGGGGAAGTAAATTAGATGCTATAATTTTTTATGAAAATAGCTGCTTACCAATAGATCAAAACTGGTGTATTCTAGAATGTGTGCAAAATAAAGGATTATAACCATTCAATGTGCATTTTGATGTCAGTTTGGGTATCTGTCCGTACAAGATATTAGAAGGTTATACACACAACTAGGCAACAGAGGATGCCTCTGTTATCAATGGAAAGGTCACACTGGGAGAGCAAATGTATTGAAAGATAATGTTGCAAATAAATTAAAATCAATACCATTATCAAATAATACATTCTACAGAAGGATTGATACAATGGCTTGAAGTGTACATGAACAGTTAATAGAAAAACTAAGAAAGGGTGAATTTATATCAATTCAATGTGACGAGTCTAATGATGATGAATCAGAAAGGTCAACAAAAGAGTGCTTTATTCTGCAAATCCTTAGCTGGTCACACTACTGGGAAGTGACACTTTTATTGATGCTACACAAAATTTTCAAACTGACTGGAAAAAATGTATCGCTATATGTAGTGATGGGGCAAAATCCTTAACTGGTAAACACAGTGGTCTTGTTAAACAACTCTAATCTAACAATGGATACATTGTTTCCTCCATCGACATGCTTTAGCCGTAAAACAAAATGGCTTATCAATTGCAAGAAGCTATTAAAATGGTTAACTTCATTAAAAGTTGAATATTTGCTTCATTCTGTGAAGAAATCACTCCTCTTGCCCTACATTGGCTTTCACACAGCAACTGGTTGTTTGAACTGAGATCTGAAACCCTCTTGTTTTATGAATCTACCAATTCTGAGTTTGCCAAACTTTTAAGAAATTCATCTTGATTGTCACAACTAGCCTACTTGGCTGACATATTTACTCATCTCAATGAGCTAAATTCTGGTTTACAAGGGAGGAACAAAAACATTCTATATGCAGAAGATAAAGTCAATGCCTTCAATAAAAGAATTAAAATATGGGTTAAACATGCTGCAAATAGAGAATTTACTAATTTCCCATCTCTATCTGAGTTTATTGATTCAATGTCAGAATTTAAAATCATTTTCAGGCTTAATTATAAGAATTATATGAAGAACTTATGAATCAACTACAAGACTACATTCCCTCAACTAATAATTTAAGCCTGCAATGGATAGATCAACAATTTAATGGAACAGTTGTTGAATCTTCAGACTTAAGTGTGAAGTTACAGGATAAATTAATTCAGCTTTCTTCAGACCAAAGTTTAAAGCTTACTTTCCAGAAGGAAGATATAGATTATTTCTGGCTAGCAGAAAGAACAGAATATCCTGATCTGGTGTCTGCCACACTGAAAATGCTTATTCCATTCTGCACCTCATACTTCTTGAAATTGGATTTTCATCAATGGTAAATCTAGGAATAAACTGCAGTTAGAAAGTGACTTAATATTTGTGTAACTAACATACAGCCAGACATTGAATGATTAATTAATAGCAAATAGGCCTCATACTAATCATTCTGATGTTCAGTGTAATAAAATATGTACATGTACATTTACTCTGAACTTGTAGTATTACGTTTCCTAGTATAAAACATGATTCTGTTTAAATGTAATAGATGACTGAATTCCATGTTTGATATTATTATAATAACAGTAATAAAATAATAATTAATATTATTATTATTATTATTATTATTATTATTATTAATAATTTCAAATATCCACCATGGTACCCCAGATAAAATCTTGTGGCCCTCTTGGGGTCATGGCCCACAGTTTTGGAACCGTTGATCTAGATGTTTCTACATGGAAGCTGTTAACACTGAAGTTAGAAATTAAAATAACTAAAATAAGCCCAAATACTAATGATATATTTTTGTTCAGTTACATAAACTTACCAAAGCAGAAGGACAGCACATACCTACTCTTGAATGAAGCACCTAAGTAGGGATAGTTCATTCTGGGGAGAAGGTGCATATTCTTCTATGGATATGCATGGACTGCATTTTGTCTGTGGTATTACATAAGAGAACACGACCATAAAATAACTTAAAACGGTTTTAATCATAAAAATATTAATTAGATATGTCCATAATTAAATATTTGTTAAAGTGCTATTTAATTAATATTCTTGAAGTTTTATAGAGATTTCATTAATCCTATTAATATGATAGAGTAGTAGTTTAGATTATAAACATAAGATCGTAAATACGTGTACTAAATTTGAGTGTGTCTATTTTGGCAGAGAAAATGCAATAACATTGATAATAGAGGGTCATTTTAAAAGTTCTTGGAATGAAGCACAAAAAGTTTCCACAAATTTTTAAAGCTGTTTTTATGCCTCAACAGTGCATCAGTGCACTTGGTCCAGCAATGCCTGGCCTTTATTCCATCATGAAAGCCAGAAAGGCACAACTTACAATTTAAGTTTTTCACAGGTTGAAAATTTCTTTCCACGAGGGAACTTATTCAGTTTAGGAACAACTGAAAAAAATTAAATCAACATTTAAAAGCATAACACATGGAGTGCCTCAGGGTTCAAAACTGGGACCATATCTATTCATTCTATACATAAATCACTTATTTAAAATAATACAGGAGGCAGGAGGTTTAGCCATCGGGTATGCTGACGACACAACAATAGTGATAACAGGTAAGACAGAAAGAGAAGTAGAAGATAAAGCAAACTCTTTATTAGAACTAATCAGAACTTACTTAGAAACATTAGGAATGGCACTGAATGCAAACAAAACTGAATGGATGCAAATTACGATTAGTAATAAAGCACAAAGTAACATCACATTAGCAATACAAAATAAGAAAATCTCCCAAGTTACACAGACAAATTTTTTAGGAATAGTCATAGACAATAACTTAAAATGGCACAAACATATAGAAAAGGTTAGTAACAAAATTAATAAGGGCATATATGTATTGAAACAGATAACTCAAATTATGGATAAAGATAATATACTAAAGGTTTATTATGCATTTGTACACTCGCACCTAAATTATGGGATTATTTTATGGGGAACAGCGGGTAAGAAAAACATACTGAGAATATCTAGGCTACAGAAAAAAGCAATTCGAATAATGGAAAAACTTCAAAGGGAACAATCCTGTAAAAGCAGTTTTAAAAAACTAAAAATCCTCACAGTACCATGCTTATATATATTTGAATGTCTTAAGTACATAATAAGAAATCACACTGAAGAAAAAAATAGGAATATGCATGGGCATAACACGAGAACACAGCAGAACTACTTTAGAAATAGGCTAAGGGGATCATTAACTTCCAAAAGTATTGAAAGTGTTGCAAAAGACCTATACAATCATTTACCTCACCCAATCAAAGAACTACATGAAGAAGTGAAGAAAATTAATGCAATAAAGACTTACCTGATTAAAAATGCTTTCTACTCAATTGAGGAATACAAAATGAAACAAAATCTGTGAGCCGTAACTTGGTCTTATAACATTAATCTTCTGAAATTTGTGTTTAATTAATTTTAGATATTTAATCAATTCAATGTATCTATATCTGTTCAGCTTTGTACCAAATACTACTTGTTTAATCAATAATGTACATATATGTTCCTAACTTGTGTAAAATTACTTGGTAAATAGATAAGGTAAATATGTTTTCTATCTTTTATAAACTTGACGATGCTTTGTAAAAATGTTGCAAATGGCAGAATAAAACTGAAACTGAAACTGAAATGTAAGATTGATAGAGCTAAGTCAGAGAAATAAGGGGGATATTGACCCCTCTTCATTGATTTTCACATTGCAACAGCACATGTGTGAGGGCAAGCATTATCTTGATGGAAGATCCAGCCTTGTCTTTTGTAAACAAAGGCTGGCATAATGCACTCCAGTGATAGATTTTCCAGGGGAAACATAATAACACTAGTCTGTATTGAAATTAATGCCTCCAAAGTTGAATGTTTTTATAGTATATTAAACACACTAAAATCAAATTCAGTGTCAAAAAGTTCCTATCATGTATAAATGTTTTATTATTTTAATTTTCCTATAATGTAATATTTTGGCAACAGTAGCATAATTATTTAAACTGTAATGTATGAATATATGTGGTTGAATATATGTATATATAGTTTTAATATGTCCGGATATGAATACCAAATTGATTCAAAATTTTCGAACTTCAAAAACAGAGGACACTGGATGTTTGTCTGATGGGGGTGCAAACACATAATGAAGTTAGAGCAACATTACGTGCAGCCTTGCCATTATGTTTATTTGTGGGAGATAGGAATGTCAACTACTCTTGTGAGGGGCACATAATCATGTAAGCACATATACATCCCATCTGGTTCCTCTCACATTTCATTAGCCTGTGTTTCACCTATAAATTAAATCAGCTTGAAGCTGTATTTTGGAGTAGAGTGTTTTTATTTCAGTAATATAGTATTTAACATGTTGCATTGAGGATGTATAAATTAATCCAGATCATCTTAATTATAGTATATATGGGAAATACACATTGCCTAAGCAGAGGCATAAACATTACACATTTTGTGAAAAAGAAATATTTTGCCTATTTTGGGATCAAACTTGGAGACCAAGGTAAATCTTGGACATCACATAAAGTATTTAGACATGCACTGAAGAACTTTGGCAGAAGACTGTCACTGTTTTTTGGAATATTTATGGCTTGACTCTAAAAATATAAAGAAAAGCATGTATCCAGTTGTTTGGTCAGCCATTCTACCTGTGCTCCATGGCCTGAATCCCTGTGCAACCAGAAAATCTTGAACAGTTTTCATCTGAGACTGATGTAGACATGAGGAAAATTGTGACAAGTGACAGTGACTATCTACCAGAATCAACTGCTGAAAAATGTGCATGTTTTAAGCAGAGTGAATTAAGTGACAGTGAGGGATCTTGCCCTCCCTAAAGAGTTAGCTGAGTTGTTAGGTCTAGATTCCACGAAAAAAGAAACATCATTCTATTGGTACCAATAACACAAAATACATTTTAAATTCTTTTTCTCTGAAGATGGCCATCTTGTATATTGCAATAATGTGAAAGGTATGAAGTTTCAATCTATGACTCAAATGAATAGAGACTGTTCATTGATGCTTCAAGCAAAGTTTAAAGGGTGCCCTCCTTCATAACAGAAATGTTTTTGTTTGAGTGCCCGTTGCTTATTCAGTGATCCTCAAAGAATCATATGGAAATTTGGAACTGGTCTTATTGCAAACTGAACTACAGGGAACACAAATGGCAACTTTAGTTCTTTCTATGCTGCTGGGTTTAACCAAGTTTCCATGCTTCCTTTGTGAGATGATCACTTGACTAAGAAAGACTGGCCACATCAAGAATATCTGTAGTCAGTTCTAAGAATGCTGTGCACCAAAGACTTGTGTTGCCATCCCTCCACATTAAGCTTGGCCTAATTAAACAGTTTGTAAAGGTTTTAAATAAAGAAGGAGACTGGCCACATCAAGAATATCTGTAGTCAGTTCTAAGAATGCTGTGCACCAAAGACTTGTGTTGCCATCCCTCCACATTAAGCTTGGCCTAATTAAACAGTTTGTAAAGGTTTTAAATAAAGAAGGAGACTTTCAAGTACATACACTACATGATCAAAATGACGTACAAGTTCGTGGCACACTCCATCGGTAATGCTGGAATTCAATATGGTGTTGGCCCACCCTTAGCCTTGATGACAGCATTCACTCTCACAGGCATACTTTCAATCAGGTGCTGGAAGGTTTCTTGGGGAATGGCAGCCTATTCTTCATGGAGTGCGGAACTGACGAGAGGTATCGATGTAGGTTGGTGAGGCCTGGCACGAAGTCTGCATTCCAAAACATCCCAAAGGTGTTCTATAGGATTCAAGTCAGGACTCTGTGCAGGCCAGTTCATTACAGGGATGTTATTGTCGTGTAACCACTCCGCCACAGCCCATGCAGTATGAACAGGTGCTCGATCGTGTTGAAAGATGCAATCGCCATCTCTGAATTGCTCTTCAACAGTAGCAAGCAAGAAGGTGCTTAAAATATCAATGTAGGTCTGTGCTGTGATCGTGCCATGCAAAACAACAAGGGGTTCAAGCCCCCTCCAGGAAAAACGACAACACCATAACACCACCACCTCCGAATTTCACTGGTGGCACTACACACGCTGGCAGATGACGTTCACCGGGCATTCACCATACCCACACCCTGCCATCGGATTGCCACATTGTGTACCATGATTCGTCACTCCACACAACGTTTTGCCACTGTTCAATCATGTAATGTTGATGCTCCTTACAGTAAGCGAGGCGTCGTTTGGCATTTTCCTGCATGATGTGTGACTTATGAGCAGCCGCTTGACAATGGAATCCAAGGTTTCTCATCTCACGCCTAACTGCCATAGTACTTGGAGTGGATCCTGGTGCAGTTTGGAATTCCTGTGTGATGGTATGGATAGATGTCTGCCTATTACTCTTTACGACCCTCTTCAAATGTCGGCGTTCTCTGCCAGTCAACAGACAAGGTCAGCCCATACGCTTTTGTGCTGTACATGTCCCTTCACGTTTCCACTTCACTATCACATCAGAAACAGTGGACCTAGGGATGTTTAGGAGTGTGGAACTTGCGTACAGACTTCTGACACAAGTGACACCCAATTACCTGACCAGTTCGAACTCCGTGAGCTCCACGGAGTGTCCCATTCTGCTGTTTCACGATGTCTAATGACTATTGATGTCGTGGATGAGTACCAGGCAGTAGGTGGCAGCACGATGCACCTAAGATGAAAACGTATGCTTGTGGGGGTGTCCGGATACTTTTGATCACATATTGATGTGAGAAATTCCACCACTATCTGAAGCAAATTAAAAGAAGGTATATTTAACAGTTGTGATATAAGAAAACTGATGTCTAATGCAGCATTTAAAAACACTATGATGGATATCTTTCTGTGAAGTTGTTTCAAAATTTCTTGGTAACACAAGGATCATAATTGCTCAAGCATTGTGGCTAATATGCTTGAAGCATATAAGGAACTTGCTTGTAAACATGAATCTCAAACTTAATTATCTATTTTCTCACCTGGATTATTTCCTTAAAAATATAGCATTTTTTAGCAAAGAGCAAGGCAAAAGATTTTATAGGATCTGCAGGAGTTTGAAAGAATGTACTATGGATGATAGAGCATCAGTATGTTTGCTGACTATTGTTGGATGTTAAAGTAAGAAATATGTTAGACAAACAGAAAAGAAATAGGAGCAGAAGGACTTCCTCAACTAAGAAGCAATGGGTGTAATTTTTTGTGTGATACATATGCTAATTTATACATCCAATAGTGAAGTAAACAAGACAAAACAAAGCAAAAACATTCTAGTAACATGCATGAACAACCATACACATAGTTTCAGCAGGTTGTGTTTTTTAAATACTGGTTTTACATTTGAGTTGAAAAAGCAAAATGAAAATGTTTGCAATAAAACTCACATAATTCTACAATACTTTTGAAAACAATCCTGATGTAATAGAAGTAGATGGACCAAAAATTCGGATTGAGATTATATTATAAAATCACTTTATTTACTTTAGGCAACAATCACAAAATTTCCAGGCTAGTGTAATCAATTAGTCTCACACCCTTGGCATAGAAAACTGAATGCCATGGTCTTTCCAGCCGATTTCACACACTGTGACTTCTTTGTTCTTTAGTGGTGGAGAATTGTGGTACTTCCATTGCTGTTTTGTTTCAAATATTTAGTGTACACTCATATGTTACAAATCAATCCACCAAGTCACTGAGATCTTTCTGAAAATGAACCAAATTTTTCTCAGAGATTTGTAATCTTGATTCACTTTAGATCTGGAGTCAGCAGTTGCAGCACCCTTCTTGCAGATAAATTCTTCTCTTAAAATGTGAAACACACATTCCCTAAGATGTCCAGAGTCTCAGAAATGTAATACTATTTTCATTTGGGGATCCTGCAGAATCATGTTTTGTACTTTATTGATGATTTCCGTTGTCATGGCAAATTTCAGTCTTCTGCTGCACGTACCATCTTCTAAGCTGTCATGGCCTTGTACTCATGAGTTGAAACTGATTGAAAATGAGGTGAGAGTTCCTTAGAGTGTTTGTAATAGCAATATGAATTTTGGTTACATTCATATCCTTCCTTACAGAGTACTTAATAATCGCACAATGCTCAAAATTTGCAATGTTATTCTTATACACATATCAATACTGTAACAAATACCTATGCCTACTATAATTCTGGAACAATTTCTATGTTATTGTGCAAATGTATCCATGAGAGATGGCTGGTTTTGAAAACAAAACAGCTTCAGAAATATTGCTGTAATCTGTGGGCCATCCAAGAACTTTTCAAATGATCCTTGTACAAACCTACCATGTGTATTTTGAGAAATAGTTTTAAAAGTTGTGAATTTTTAAGATTCTCCCTATATTATTGATCCGTATTTATATATTGATTTCAAGAAAATTGTAAAACCACTCATAATTGTGTACTGATTTCAACAACATTTAAAATGTGTTGACTTACATAAATAACATTTCCAGTCTGTATGTACAGAGGTTCATGACTAGTTTTGTGCATATCAACAGATAGACAAACCAATGCTAACAGGTATTCCGCAATAGTGAACACATATAAAACACAAAGTGATTTTTGCAGTTGAAAATAATGATTTTAACCGTTGAAGTAATTTAAATCATAAACAGCCAAATATAGAGCATAAGATTCTTTAATTCGGCACTTTTCACAAGTCATAATAAAATCATGCCTGCACATAATTCATGCTCGTGTTTATTGGCTCCAAAAGAAAAGCTGCAACCCACCTCAGAAATATTACTGTAACTCCTTGTAATGCTCTTGTTCCCTTGGAGGGCAGATCACTTGTTTGGGATTGTAAAGAAGGCTCTCCAAAAATGCTGACATCCTCTCTCCTGGAAATTATACAGAGGTTAACAAGTCTGCAGGAAAAGTAAGGTCACTCAGAAATGATTGGGCCATTAGAGATCACAAAATACTTACAAAAATATTCAGAAACTGGATGGAATAAAGAGTACGAAGGGGATTTTGAATAAAAATATGATAAACCTGTATGTTGGGCTCATCTTTATTCTAATGAGGGACTTCCTTAAAATAATTCACAACATTATTGAAACGAGGGACAAACATGGATTAGGTGTTTGAACTTCCTGTTATTGACAGAATGAGAGCTTTATCAGATGCAAAGAAGACAAACTGAGTTGATCTTCTGAAAGAAAAATTTGGTGATAACTGGAGGTGCAGATGTAGCACCTGAGAATTGTGATTCTGAGGACTGTGTTTGTTTGCATGAGGAAACAGGACTTGAAAAATTGTGATATGTTGTCCTAGCTCTGATGTAAAATATAAGTTTTTGCTTCTGCATGCATGTAAACACCAGAATTTGTAACCTCAAAATGTGTGTACCTATTATGTTAACAAATGTTATCAGTGTTATTAATACTAAGTTTTTATACTTACTCTGCAATGTGTACATAGTTATGACAATGATTTAGCAACATAAATTGAATATAAGCTGCCATAACATTTATTTGGAATGCCATTAATGTTTTGCTTCCTCTTTATTTTTTACTGGCAGAGCAGTTCAAAACGTCTTATGATCAGGAAATCACTTCAAAGTGACAAATTTAAATTAAAATATAATGCTAGTTAATGAAAAACCAATTTCAATTTTTGAGGATTCTCAAATATTACCGCAGTTCCCCAGTTATCTAAGGTTTGACACCTAGTACTTACAGATAGCTTTTCTTGTTAGGAAGTAAAAGGTTTTTCTTCATTTCTGAAAAAATGTTCTGTTGTGCACTTAATACATTTTGGAACAATGCTCCTCATAGGTTTAAGACATTTGCATGACAAATAAAATGTACATCTTGAATTTTCTGCAAAAAGCCTGTAAAGTGCTCTTCATTCCAAATGCTTTTGTACAATTGGTAAACCATAAGAGATAATATAAGATATTAACACATTTTTGTGGTTTAAAGAATTTCTGAGATATTCGTTGTTATTTATGGGTTTGAATTTACAAATACTTATACTTTTTTCAGGTTGTAATTTGTTATTAATTTTTTCTCATGGTCATGCAGTGGTGTAGTGGACTATTGTGGGGCTTCCCTGCAGAATCAAGTAGAGACCCAGATATTAAAAGTCTATGATAAATGATGTTGATGATAATAACAACCAGCTTTAATGTGCATGATATTTCCACTTCAATTCTTATCTGCTAAGGGGGACAAACACTCCTGTGTCATCAAACTGCACTCATAGTGATTAATTAATTTTAATTTTGAGAAAGTCCTTACTGCTGAAATCACTGTCACAGGAATAGTTAGAAATAATTGTGTGATTTTTTTTATAAGGGTTAGATTTGTTAACCATTTCACTTTCAATAGCTCTGATATCACTCTGAAGTACATTATAGACCATGAGTAGTTGGGGAGGAAATTGTGGTGATATATCATTTGGATAGCTCACTACAAGTTTTTCTGCAATACAATGAAGTTCATGTCACTACCATCCATGAGTATGTTGATGTCCATCATGCTTTTAAATTTGAGTCATAAGTGACCTAACACATTAGATTTGAAATACTGTTCGGCATCACTCAGCCTTTTATCCTCACACAATTCATTGAAACAGTTCTTTGTTTTAATTGTGTGTTTTCTTGCAAAATGACATTCAATTCCCCTTGTATTTGTGACTTCTTCTGCATCTTGGTTTACTTTGTTAAAGCAACTTCTAAAGTCCTGAAGTGAAGTAAATTCTTCACCTAGTAATCTTCATTAGGCACTGCATATTTTTTGACACTATATTGGTAGTTTTTAACACTTTACTTTGTACTATCATCTGAACAACAGACTTGCAAGTTTTCTTGTGAAGTTGTTTCATTATGCTCATTATTGTATTGCTTAAAGCTCTCGTGATATCTCACTAATGGAAACGGACGGATATATAAGCATCATAAGCTGAAGAGCATCTTGTTGGACATAGTTCTTTGAGAGTTGGGGTTTTCCTTCGATTGTCAGTTCTTCTAATAGTTGTCATATTTTAATACTGGAACTGAAAATCCTATAAATTATTTAAATTATATAAATCCTATATATTATTTCAGGCCAGTTGTAAAAGAATGCTACCTGTGGTATCTTAGCTGCATCTCTTAGTACTAAATTCAAGTTGTGTACATAACTGGCAGTCTGCTCCAGTCTTTTGAGCTATTCATGCCTCCCAAGTATACTCCACTCGTCATTTTCATCCATCATAATCTTGATTTCTGCATTGTTGTATGGAAATTACATTGTTTTCAATGAATTCAAAAACTGTAGTAACTAATCCTTGTGCATTTCCATCTTCAACTCTAACAAATCCTAGAAAACTTTCGTGTATCATGAGCTCTATAGGTGTATTATTTACATTCTCCTTTACTAAGATGTATCACAAAATTAAACTTTACTGATCATGCTTAGTTATGTCTTGGTTAGTATCCAGTATTAGGGAATAGAACCCTCATCATGAATTTCTGCATTTATCTCTCTTTCTTTTTGTGAAGACAGCAACCGAATGAGTTCATTTTGTATTTGGCGACTTAAGTAGATGTTTTTACTTTTTGCCTTCTCATTCACTAATTGAGATAAAATTGTATCATATTTGTTAAGAAGTTCAATAACTGCAAGAGAAATACCACTATTGATTCACTTAGTTTTTCTCTATGCACTCTAAAGACCAAAGGTATTAGACATGGCTAAGGTCAGCAATAAATCAATTACCTTCTCACTATTTCTTTCTATATGCTTTTTTAAACTATCTTTATTTCTTTATTAAAATGACTTTGATCAGTGGGGTTCTTGTGAGAAAAATTTGTATCATTTTCAACATTGCTTTGAGGAATGGAAGTTGAGGGAAAATTAGTGCTACTTTTACAGTTTATTAAATCGTCTTCATTTCACATTTTTTGGACTGTCCCGCGTAATTAGCAGAATTATCTATTTCAGAAATGCATTTGCACATTTTTTTTATTTTTTGCAGTTTCTATTGGAACACTTCATCCATCTCCTTTTTATCATTGAAAAATGTGAAAACATTTTTGGAGTTTCATTACCAAGGCATCCGTTTCTTTGGTTTGTTTTCCTTTTATTGCTTCACTAAGGTACTAGTTAGCCGCAATATGAGTGCACTTGGAGGAGGGTGCAACTGCTTCTTTTTGCAATGCATCAACAAGGCTAGGAATGAGGGGAAAAGGAGGGCAAGGCACAGTTGCACAATGAAAGCAGCACAGGCCTCAGCCTCACTAGTAAGAGTAGCTCGGAACTACAGATGTTTTCTTTACCTGACTGTCCTTCCAGTGCCCCTCACATTTGTTCCATAACTGTTTAGTTTCTCTTCCACTTATATTGAGGCCAACTAGTACATCGACATAATACCAATAAAGCAGAGTACTCAACTTCGGAAATTAAAATCGTTTACCAGTACATATAATTAATTTTCACAGTCAGAATAAGGCCTTTTTCACAATATTAATGTAGCAATCCTATACTCACTATTCTAATAGATCAGAATGACAGAGGTTTGAATTTGGTATTGCCCGTTGACAAGTAGATTTAAGTAACCATGAGGAAAATAATTCCAACTACCCCTTACATCTTATTGTCCCATGCAGTACCATTATTTTGGCCAGTGCAGGATTAGAGAATTCATAATGTTGTCATATTTCTCAATACTCCCAAAATTAAAAAAAAAAAAAAAATTCCCTGAATTTACAGTCTTAAAAAAGTATGCTGCATGCGCGGCCTAAACATATGAAAAAACTGCTTCAAGCCTTTGGGGCTCCTCTCACTTGGACCCCCCCCCCCCTCCGCATTACGGGGGTTGCAGGGGGCAGTTGCTATATCACTGTGGCCATGCAAAAAGCATGGAAGCCATCATATAGCGATAGGCTTTTTAAAAATCTGACTATTGCTTTAGCCTACTGTGTTCTTCTTATACCTACAACAAAATCTGCAATTAACAAGAAGTGGTTAGAAGAATAAGCTTTTGCAAAAATAGTTTGTAGAAGAGTGAGTTGAGAAAGTAATGTGAGTGCAACACTTTTTTTTATTTTCTTTCTTATAATTTTCCATAATCTCATAGAACATTTGGACTGACTTTAGAGTTCCAGTCCCTTGGCAATTGCTGACAAGTCAACATGGCCATTCCAGGGCTGTTTGAGTACAAACATAATTCCTTTCTTTGTACGAGGGCTGATCAACAAAGACTGAGACTGATTTTTTTTCACAGATGTTTATTACTCCAATTCAATGTTTACATGATCTTTTTCAAAGTAGTCCCCTCCTACTTCAATGCACTTTTTATAGCGTCTCTGCCAGTTCTTGAACACGTGCTGCAGACCATTCTTTGTCAGGTCCTTGAGAATCGCCTCACTTTTCTTGAGCACTGCTTCAGAGTTCTCAAATCGAATACCCCTAAGCTTTGCCTTTAGTGATGGGAATAAAAAAAAAGTCACAGGGTGCAAGATCGGGGCTATAAGGTGGATGTGGTACACACGTAATGTTGAATCGAGCCAGAAACTCCATGACTTGATTTGCGACGTGAGGCCGTGTGTTGTCATGATGAAGTCGCCACCCAGTCCAAGAAAGCTCTGGTCGTTTCTTTGCAATGTGCTTCCTCAGTGTAGCCAATACTGATGTGTAGTATGCTGCTGTAACAGTAGTGTGAGGGAGAACTGCATGCCGTTAAATCATTCCATTACAGTCAAAAAATGTGATCACCATCACTTTCCCTGCAGTTGGAACAACTTTTGCCTTTTTTGGTGTTGGAGAACCTGGCAATTTCGACACTGTGCTGGCTTGTTTTCCTTCAGGATATAATGATGCAGCCATGACTCATCACCGGTGATAATCGGTTTAAAAAATGCATCCCCTCCATCAGCAAAGAGACGCAGCACCTCACGGCTTGTCTCCATTCACACAGCCTTTTGTTCGGGAGTCAACAGACGTGGCACCCAACGAGCACGAACTGGGGTCATATGGAGATGGTCATGCATAATTGTAAACACACTGCCATATGAAATTCTCAACACTTCACTGAGGTTATGTAATGTTATACGCCGATCCTCTCGGACAATCACAGCAGCTGTGTTGATGTTGACTTCAGTCACAGCAGAAGCCGAAACACCAAGCCCACCTTGCTTAACACTGACAAGTCGGCCTTCTTTGAAGTCCTTGAACCACCTAAACACTGTTGCACGAGGTAGTGCATCTTCACTGTAAGCTTGCTTCAGCTTTTCATAAGTTTCGGTGGCTGTATGGTTTAAACAAAAACAGAATTTGATTGCACTGTACTGCTCCTCTTGCATCGCCTCCATTGTCTGGTATGCGAAATGCACGTAGGATCTACAAAATAGAGCATTACTACCAACCTACCAATACGAGAGTGCTGCCGCCTACCAACATTATACATAAAAATCCGCTCTTTTCAAATATGTATGTTACAGATACGAAACTATCACGGAAGCTACAGGAAAAAATCAGTCTCAGTCTTTGTTGATCAACCCTTGTATTTTATCACAAATTAGCTTGATTGAGGTTGAATATGTACTCTATTGCTGGATAGAAATTTAAGCTTTATACTCCATATCAACAAGTTCAAAGTGGTAAAATACTGGTACCTAGGTAGGATGTTAATTCATTTATTTTTAAAACCTAGTTTCCTGATAATGCAGTGCTTCTTATTCAGCAACATTCCAATACCTATGAAAGTGGCTTTCTTTGAAATGTGTAAAATAAGCATTACATTATGATAGCTGGTGGTAATCCTTAAATTATGAAACTCCATTTGCAATTTATTCCTAGGAGCCTTACATTGGAGGATATCCAAAGCCAGAGTTCCCGTGGCTACCAGCTGCTCCATGGAAAGCATCACAGTCAGTGCCAATTCCACCACCTTCTGCAGCTGCTCGACTCGCAAGATATATTGCTCACAATGCTGGTATATATATATATTTTATTGATGATATTTTACAGCTAGGTAATTTGTAAGTCTACTTATTTACTGTCTTTTTGTAGATGTTGCTTCCGTAGCCACGGTTTCTGTTATTCCTAGTGTCCGTGGATATCCTTTCATAAGTATTCATCCTATAAGTGATGGCCCAAAGAATAAAGCATCAGGTGTTCCCTTTTTCTATCTTGCTGGAATGGATACAGCATCACAGGATCTTTTTGTGAGTTGAAATTACTAGTTTCCTAGAAAATTCTGCATGTAACCAATTGTATGTTGCATAATCATTATAAAATAGAGAATATGTAAAAAAATGGTTTTATTTATTGACTCTTCCTACTAATGCTTATACTTATACTACAACAACAATCAAGATTACAGATTAAAAACTAAATGGGACTATTCAAGTGCCGTTCCCAATGTTTGGTCTAGACCTTGGCTAATTAATTGTTTTGAAAACTAGTAGAAGCCTGGAAGCTGAATGTGGCATGGACACATATCTAGAGCTGTGTTTATTTATTTATTTTCCTTTAATGGGCACTTGCATGTAATGTTTCCGAGTTCTTATACAAAGATCAAAGATAAATGTTGTTTATTCTGCAAGGTCCTACATTTTTGTGCATGTTTCAGCACTTTTGCTCTTAAATCTTTTCTTTATCTCACTCCTATAACATATAATGATGTTAACTATTTCATGTTTTAGCAAAACTATCATGCTTCAGTATTGCTTACCCAGCCAGATAGTGTTTACTGCCATGAGAAAAAGTTGGATCCTGAGGATCCAAGGTGTACTTATCTTGTACTCACAGGAAAGCTCAAAAAGGTACTTAAGCATTTTATAAACTCATGCATGGATTACAATATAGTTTTGTGTTTGAAAATGACAACAAATATATTGCAAGACTTAAAAGACTCACGAAAACTGAAACAACTTTACACCAGGTATTCTTATTTATAAGCATATGTTCTTGAAATAAACTCTGGTTGTTTCTGCTGTGATTTTAAAGCATATGTATATGTTCAAATTTGTAAAGTATTTAGCATTAGAACGGAATAATCTTATGCAGCATATAAATACAAAAAATGACAGAAGAAGGAAACAATTTCAGCTTCCATTAATACCCATACGTTATAAGTACTTTGCTTATAAAAAATCTTTGCATTACTGTTTGAAACTGTTTTAAACAATACCATGGTTTCTGATGACAGACAGAAATTACCTAGTATCAACTCAATTTTCTGCATTTTTTGCAGCTTCAAAACTACTTACTACTTGCTGTACTGTGGAAATATCCATTTCAACTTGTACCGCTAGTCATACAAAACATCTATATGACGCATGACTCTGCTGAAGAAATTCAACCAAAAGAGAGAAGTGTGGTCATTTAGCCACTTTGAGAATCCAGCTGCCTGACACATTGTCTCACTATTAAATTTCTTAGGTTTTCCAGATTGTATATTTCCAAAACAAATTATAAGTGGTTTTGTGCTTCAAGATGGATAATACTGATCTAGAGGAAAAATTCCATCCAGTTTCTGAAGGTCTTAGCATTCATTCCTCACAAATATCTTATAAGACAGATGTCGTATTAGGAGAGTTGGATAAAAGATGTACAGATACCCCTAACATTCTAGAAGAATATTTTGATACTTGAAATGTGAGAGGAGGTCTGTTTTCTGAAATTATTCATTGAAGTGCATAAGGATAAAAATAGCAAGCATTGTTGCCTTAAATTTCATATAAAAATATTAACACTTTCAGTATAGTATTCAATATATCAGTTGTATCATCTATCATGCAAGCATTTTCAAAATGGCTGTTAAGAGAGAGACTTAGTTGCTTACATAAGTCTAGTATTTCTAAAACCACATCTTTATTGCTGGATGTGACAGTTTGTCATGACTAGGAAGAGAAAGATTACATGCAGTTTATTTATGACATCAATTATCAGACAGAACTTCGCAATTTTTCCTCACTGTTTCATTGTGCGCTTGTTTATGGATTCTTTATCGGCATTACTTAGATGACCTAATATTATGCATTCCTAGAAGTTGACTAAATTAACCTTGTGCTCTAAAGAAACATCATGCTTCTTTGCTTTTTTCTGCAGGTGCATCAAGTCACATACTCCGTCTTTCATCCATGCATACTGAACAACAGGCACACGAAACAGAGAAGTTAATTTCTCTCTTCACATCCACACAACTACAAAACCTTTTCTTACAAAAAAATATCAAATTTTTGAGAAGAAGACCTCTACTCTTACACTGGAGTTTGCACTTGTACAATTTTAAATTCAGGCTTTAATTGACCGCTGTTTTGAATTTCTGTCTTTTTGATAAGCTTACCAAACTAAATATAACCTTTTAACTTCACAAAAGTTTTTTTTTCATATGAGCTGCCAAGCACTTAACAGAATGCTAACTGGACATT
The DNA here is from genome assembly GCA_030765065.1 of Deroplatys truncata. Taxonomy (NCBI): domain Eukaryota; kingdom Metazoa; phylum Arthropoda; class Insecta; order Mantodea; family Mantidae; genus Deroplatys; species Deroplatys truncata. The sequence goes on from CM060976.1 coordinate 1,754,106, forward strand.
GTCTTGTCAGAGCAGTAAGCTTAGAAAAAGCCATACAAAAAACTGCATGCCTTACTCCAGGTATAAATGGGACCTTATTGTGGTGAATTTTGCACTTTCTTGTAGGTAGAATTGAGTGTTCATTTTTACTGCATATCTCCAGTTTCAAGCTAGTCAATATTGACTCTGGGTCACTTCTGCATACTTAATACTAACATTTTGCTCTGTAAATTTTCTCATATTATGTAGAAATTATGGGAAAAATTGTGCAGTTAAGTAATTTGCAATAATTAATATTTACCGAGTCAAAGCCTTAGAAAGAATAATGGCAGGAATTTCAGCTCTGTACATTCCATGACAGGCTTTTTTTAACTGAGCTTACTCTGGCTTTAACTAAGAGAGTGGAACAAACTTACACTTGTACCATTATCATGGTACCTGTTGACAACAAAACAGAGAATAGCCTGGCAGAGTATTTTAAATATGTAAAATACAGTATTTTAAATATGAGAAATATATAAGAATTTTAAATGTAAAAGTTTTCAAAATATAATAACAGCTGATTAGTATTATGTGCTCAATGTGCTTAGATATTATAGGAAATAATGACACTACTTGATAGCTTTTCCAAACTCACTTTTCTTATGCAAAGGACTAACCTTTGCTATTTTCAAAGAGCCTGGAAAAGTTTCTCGCTGCAAACATCCATTAAACATAAGCATGCTAAAGCTACCATGAGAACTGTGAAAATTATTTGTTAATGTATAAACTTCACAATTATGAAACTGAGAATAACTATAGCTGCCTTTGTCTCACCCATGACTGAAATTCTGGTTCTATTACATATTTTATTACTTTGTAGTTTTACTTTTCTGTTATAAGATATACTTCATTTAAATTATAATACCCACTAACACTACATGTAACATCTATCACTGACTAAACCCAACATTTATTAAATTCATCTGCTATTATGTTAGCTTAGCTTTTATGCACAATTTTTCATGTGACTTTCCACTTATTACCAGCTTGTTAATATAATTAACTTCATGTTTTCTAGTTTTATGTAGGTAACAGTACAATACAAACTGATTTTTAAGAGCCTTGAGACTCAGTGTGCCATGTTATTTTCTACTTTTCCCCAACATCGCATAATTTTTTTGGAAGGGTACATTAAAACATTCACTTGATACATTCATAAAATGTGTAAAAGCTGTATAAATAGTATAAACAAAATTGTAAATTAAGTCCCAATTAATTGCTACATTCCTGTCAGAAAGTGTCTGGTAATTGTAAACAGTGTAAGTTATTTCTTTCTTTATTTGTTTCCTCTTTCCCTCTCTCGGTTCTTTCTTTTTTTCCTTTCCTTTCCCCCTCCCCTTTCTTTCTTTATTTCTTTTCTTAAAATCATTGCATTTTAAAATAAGTAATAAAGCTGAATGATCACAATATTGGAATGTAAAACCTCCTCTTGATAATTGTTGGGCAGAACAAAATAAAACACTAGTTTTAAACATGTTGGGCAGAGCGAAAGAAATAACATTAGTTTTAAACATGTTCTGTTTTGAAGAAAGAGTGAGTCGACTTAAGATACTCTTTGCTCCACTTACTACATATTATATGCAGGACATGTTTCATGAGGCATTCCCCACATCTTCCGTTGCTATGCATCGACTGACTTCGGAGTATGATTCCAGTTCTCTGGTGCCATCTGTTGACCAATTGATGAACTTAGTGATGAGATCTCTTCCAGTCCAAGAGGAACATTGGAACCAGGCTAAAGGAACACTACTGCAACATCAGATATAAACAGTTGGAAAGGTCTGCTGTAGCGAACCATTTTTGGAAAGAGAACCATACAGTAGAAAAGGAAGCAAAATTACTAAAGTATGTCCAGAAACTGCTAGAATTAAGCTAATGGGAGAAAATATACATAAAAAAGTTCCAAGAGCAACTGATGAACTTTGTAATACCACTGGGAAGAGATGGCACCAAAGAACTGGAATCCTACTCCAAAGTCAGTCGATGCATAGCAGCGGAAGATGTGGGGAATGCCTCACGAAACATGTCCTGCATGTAATATGTAGTAAGTGGAGCAAAGAGTATCTTAAGTCAGTTCACTCTTTCTTCAATATATTTAAATGCTTCACTGTGTGTCAGTTCCAATTTTTTCAAGAAACTCTGATGTTCTGTTTTATTTTAAAAACACATTATTGTGAGAAGATAACAAACAAAAAAGGAGAGAGAGAAAAACAGGAAGTACACAGAATATTAAGAACAATAAGCCCACAGACATGTAATATAAAAATATTTGATTACAATTACAATAAGTAAATAACACTCCACCTTAATCAAATATCTTTGCAAATTAAGCAAAATAATAATAACACCAAGAGGCTTCTACTTTCAAGCCAAGGTTTTTCACAAATTCTGAATATTTAGGACTTGGGAGCAATTTGGTCAATGCATCTTTTCGGTAGGCATATGCGTAATTACTATGATATCTGCTTGAACAGCTTCTCCAACAAAATGATCCAACACAATGCCAATATGTTTAGTGTGATTATGTGCCTTTTCATTAGAAATAAAACTTTTAGCACTTTGATTGTCATTACATACAGTCAAACTTGGCTAATTCGAAGTTGAAGGGACCAAGAAAAAAAATTGAATTATTCAAGATTTTTAATTACAAAAGTTTGAGCTTTTAAACATTTTTTAAATTAAAACAGGTCTAAATTAAATGAAATTATAGGAAGGACAACATTACAGTGTGTACTTACAGTTTTGAGATGTTAAAACTCAGGTTCAGTTCAGATTCAAAGTTTTTTAAAGAAACTTGATATCTTTGTTTGTTTTTTAGCATTTAACCTTTGATTCACACAAAACACTTCTAGTTTATTGAGTGATTGGAACATTGTTTCACTCACATTTTGTTGTCCCTCAACATAACACCTTAATTGTTGTAAGTGATCCATGGCCTCAGCAATTGTAGGAATTGTTTTCACAGGTTGTTCTGGTTCTTCTTCATCTGAACATAGGGCTGCAGTTTGTGTATTCATGACATCGCCCAAAATGTCCGCATTGGTTAGCTCTCCACAAACTGCCAATTCATCGTCCATGTGCACAAAATCCTGATAAAGAACACCAGTTTCAGAATTTACATCTTCCCAATTGCTTCATTTTCTTCAAGACCTTCAAGTCCAATATGACAGAAGCCGGCCTTTCGGAAACAGTTGGCTATGGTGCTTGGTTTCACTTGGTCCCATGCACTACTACACATACGAGCTGCTTCAAGCACATTTACAATTTTGAATTTGTCACTTTTGTCCAAATTCGCTTCTAACAGAAGATTCTGGACCACCAGACGTCTGTAGAAATGCTTGAAATTTTTTATTACTCCCTGATCCATTGGTTGCACTTCTGACATCATATTGGGAGGGAGGAACAAAACTTTGATATTCCCTAACAATGGAATACTGTTTGGGCTGTTCAATTGTCAATAAACAGTAAAACTGTGCGATTTTGTTTGCAAAACTTTTTGTTTAGCTTCAAGAGCCATCTTCCAAAAATTTCACTTGTCATCCAAGGTTTTTTATTAGCTTCACATTCCACAGGCTTAGATTTAACATTTTTAAAGCACCGGGGGTTGGAGGACTTTCCAATCATTAGTAATGGAAGCTTTTCAGTGCCATCCATATTGGCACCAATCAGGAGTGTGATGCATTCTTTGCTAAGTTTTCCCCCACTATATCGTTCTCCTTTAATTGCAAATGTTTTATCTGGTTTACATTTATAAAACAGCCCTGTCTCGTTGACATTGAAAATATCTTTTGCATTTTTGTCTTGAATCCACTCTACCAAGCTCGTTTTCCAATCACTGGCTGCTTGCTGGTCAACACCTCCACTTTCTCCACAAACAGTTTTAAAGGAAATACCATTTCGCTTTTTAAAACTATCCAGCCATCCACTGCTTGCTTTAAATTACTTTTGCCCAATTGCTGTGCAAATTCTGCTGCTTTCACTGTGATAAGAGGTCCACTTACTGGAAATTTTTTATCACGTGCCTGCTTGAACCACTTTTTAACGCATTGATTGACGGCAGGATTTTCAGGCCCTTTGGCTCTTTTTTTACTTTTGTCACTGTTTGTAACTACACTTCAAAATTTTGTCCTTATTTTTGAGGTACGTAGACAACGTATTCTGGGGGATTCCAAAATCTCTTGCAATGTCATACTTTTTTTTTTAAAACCTTTTTCCACTTCGCGAATGGCTACTGCCTTTTCAGCTAAAGTAAGAGTTTTGTAATTTATACGTTTAGGTTTGGAGAGAGCCATGGTTAGCTCAGTTCACTACTTAAACACACACTGATGATTTTGATGTAACTGTGTGGACTGTTTAAAAATGCTCACTTTACTGCATGGGAAGTTGTTTGCTGCAAACATAGCAGGTAGACAATGGACTGGGTGCAGTGTTCACAATGACAAGTGCCTTGTAAGAGGCTGTGGGCTTGCAATAAGTTCCTAGAATTGCACATAGAAGATTGAGTAACCAGCATTCCTTACCAGCAGGAGAGGGAATTACAATATGATGCATTTCCTGGAATTTATCCAGCAAGTTTGACTAACTTATAATTTTTTCAGTCATTCTCCTTGAATATTATATTGAATTATCCAAAAGAAATTTAGATTTACAGAAGGTTTTTTAACATTGTTTTGTATAGGAATGTCAAGGGACCATGTTAAAAGCTCGAATTATCCACAATTTCAAATTAAAAAAGTTTGAATTAATCAAGTTTGACTGTACTACAATTAAATGAGATTCATGTAAGCCAACAATTTCACTTAGGATATTTCTCACAAAATACACTTCTTTCACAATATCACTTATAGCCAAATATTCTGCCTCCTACTGAAAAGAGCAATTGTGCACTATTTTCATGATTGCCATGAAACTGCTCAGCCTCTCATGATGAACCCAGTGTTGATTTATGATCTGTCACTTCACCTCCTCAGTCTGCATCCACGAAAGCCTCCAAATCAAAGCATTTTGAAGTCTTTGTAAAGGTGAGAGTATAGTCAACTGTACCCACTAGATAGAAAAGTACCTGTTTGGCTGCTATCCAATGTTTCTGGTCATGACAGGTGTTAAATTGACTTTGATAACACTAGGTTACAAATGAAAACCTTTTTTCTGCAGTACAATTAAAAATAGATGAGTTTTACTAATTTTGGGGCACAGAATTAAAAAATACATTCCGTTTTTCTGTAGCACATCTTGTTTTGGCAATATGACAATGTTCAATGAAAATATAATTGTAAAATTTGCAAAAATATTACACACTCATATACAACTTTTAAAGAAAATAAAGAAGAAGAATAACATAAAAGCATACCTGAATTTGAGAATGTATGTTGGTTATCTTGTGTAGTGCTGTTTCTTTTCCTATGGAACTTAAGTGTACGTGATTTTCTCGAGTGTTCTCTGCTAAGTTCATTGTGTGCAAGACACCAACAGTAATTGGGCTCATATGTATGTCCCATTGTCCCTAATAATGTCGTTCAACATCTTTCAAGCCCTGATGAAACCTTTTACCTTACTCTTCACTGACTGCTCCTAAATTCAATGGGACAGGAAGTAGTCAAGATGTGACTTGAGGAAATGAAGCTTAAAACTCGTATTACAGCCAGTCAGTCTGAAATTTTCCAGCATATTTGTGATAATTTGTTTGTATTGAGAATCTTTCACATTACCCAGAAATTTCCTAACGACCCCTCTGAATCCATTCCATGCATCTTTTTCTATTTTATTTATAGAGATGATAAAATTAACATCTGTTATCAATTTCCTTGTCTGTGGTCGATCAAATACTCCCTCTCTGACAACAATGGAAACTTTGTACATACATACTGGAAGCAAGGGCAACTTTTGTCAAGTGCTTTCACGAATTGTTTCATCATACCAAGTTTTATGTGTAATGGAGAGAGTAGAATTTTTTAATAATCGACAAGAGGCACATTAGTAACACTTTTTTATTCAGAATCCAGTTGTGATACGGTAATTTGTATCACAAATTACTCAGATGTAATTAATAATTGTAATATGAATATGTATTTATATGTGACATTGATTTCAGAGGTTTATTAATTGTAATTATTATTGGTAAATAATAATATACGGCTTTACTGAAACTGTCAACAATAACGCAATAATGCAGCAAGGGGGTGAGTTGTTTGTCATTGCCGGGAACCAGGAAGTTACGTAATGTTTCGCGCCTTTTCGGTAAAAGCTTCTAGAATGTTCCCTAAAAGAAATATGTATTAGTGGTTTTCATTGGATAGTAAAATAGACGCTAATGTTGGCGCGTTTTATTAGCCAATAGCAGTTCATTTATAATCTTTAGGCGTATCTTGAGGCAAGCCTATAAATAAGCCAGGTTCGAGGTAGCGTGTCCCCCAGTTCAACAGAATTCTCAGTACTCTACGCGTCGGTTTCTCAGTTCAAAATTTCGTGTACACTACACATCGTCAGCCAGTCCTTCATTTCGTCAAGTTACGCGCAGCAGAATTACAAGAATCTAAATTATTATAAAGTTAATTCTACACAAAATTGAAGTATGCGAGTTAAAAGTGATAAATAAGAAGTTATTACAAACAGTTTCAGTTTGGCGAGTATCCAGATTAATTTGTAAAAGTGTTTGTGAATGTGTTCAGCAATAAAAGTTATAAAACCAATTTCTTCGTCAGTATAATTTCTGGATAAAAGATTCCTTTCCGATTCACACCCTGCAAGAGATACAAGTTCTACCAAGAAAAGATGATAGCTAGCCGGAGGACAATATACATAACCTTAAATTCTTTCAGAAACTAATTGATACAAATTGCTAACGTCAGAGGGAGCTACGAACCAAACAAAGAATGACGTCACAAGAAGGCTTCAACACACGTGATGTAAACAACATTACGTAAAGCAGCAATCGTCGCATATTGGCTTCCAAACGCGGAGCTACAATTAATGATCTACAACATTAATACCGCATCATATTGGCTCCACAACGTGGGGCTCAACAACAAATTACGTAAAAACAAATTACGTAAAGCTATGCTACATCATATTGGCACCCATACGTGGGGTAGTTAAAGTTATGTAAACAAACATTCATATGTAACATTAATACCGCACCATATTGGCGCCCAACGACGTGGGGCGAAGATGACCAGGAAAGGATCAAAATAACCAGGAAGTAGCAGAATTAACCAGGAAAGGATCAGCATAATCAGGACGTGGAAGGAAAGCAACAATAAAATGATCTACAAGACGCAGATTCCAGAAACAAAAGGAACGACAGACTATACGGATGATTGGACATCGTAATTCCGAGATCAACTACAAGACGACGTAGATTCATCACAACACAACGCAGAAGCGACATACAAATCTAGGAGAATGGGGCAGAACGCTGGACATTAAAGTAACAGCAACATACAGCATCAAAAAGGTAAATAAATGTTCCTTAGGAGTGGTAGGATAATAAAAACAATGGCTGCTAGTAATACAGAAGAAATAATTATGGAGGGAGATAGTGTAACAGTTAGCTCTGATCCAATACAAGTTACAGGAAATAGCCCAGACTTTTTAGGATTTGAAGATGAAAATATTAGTGCAGAAAGTGAGAATAGAATAGCAGGAAATGTTAATTTTGATGTTAGTATTATGGAAATGCTGAAAAATTTGAATGAGAATATGGAAAAGAGTCATAGGGAATTAAGGGAAGATATGCAAAAGAATAATGAGAAATTAAGGGAAGATCTTAGTAAGAAAATAGATCAAAACAGGGAAGATATGCAAAAGAATAATGAGAAATTAGAAAAATTAACTCAGAGTAATGAGAAATTAAGGGAAGATATGCAAAAGAATAATAGGGAATTAAGTGAAGATATTATTAAGAGTGTAGAACAAAAAGTAGATCAGAGTTTTGAAGAATTGAGAGAAGATATAAAAAAAGATCATAGGAAATCAATTGAAGATATTGGTAGGAGTAATGAGATATTAGAGCAAAAGGTAGATCAAAGCAGTGGAGAAATTGAAAAGAAAGTTATGAAGCTAAATAGTAGAATGCCAGAAATGAGAGATGAAAATGAGGAAGTAATAGCAAATGAAATAGGTGAAGTTTCAAAGAAAATGTTGGACATGAGCAAGGAAATAGGTAACAAAGAAAGTGAGGTTAATACTAAAAGTGAGGTTAATGTAGAATGTACAGAGTTAGGAAGTCAAGTGAGTAATATTTCAAGTGAGGTAAGAGAGATAAATGAGGCGCAAGTTAATTTCAGAGGGGAAATATCAGAAATACAGAATGAGTCGGTAATGCAAAGAAATAAATTGTACCAAGATGTTCAAATTGAAAACTCCAGTCCAGTACAGTTTAGTACAGATTTGTCAGAGTATTCTCAAAGTAAAGAGATAGCAGAAGAATTGAAAATGACAATTGTTAAAAGATGTGTTGTTCAGGAAACTTTAGATTGTTTTCAAATGTTATCAGGGAACGAAATGTCATATGAATACATGAGGTTATTCATTAACAAAAATTTGAAGGTTAGGTTACGGCTACGAGTAATATTTAGCCACACACAATTTGATCCAGGAGGGTAAATAGCAATGTGATGTAAAGTAAATGCTGGATAGTTAAAGACGACTTGCAGAGAAATGTATTGGAACGTAAGAGGGTTAATTATTTATGTGTCATTTGAAAAGAGAAATAAATTATAAAAAAAAAAAGAAGACAGAAATGTTTAAAAAAATAAATAAATAAATAAATAAATAAATAAAATTTTTAGTAACTGTAACAGTATTTGAAAATTAAGAATGTAAAGATTGAAACTTAATATGATATGAAATTAAAAGTACGTAAATACAATTCCAAAAGTGTTGTTAAAAATAATAATAAATTCAGAAAAAAAAAATATTTATGTAGAAAACAGAAAATCTTAAACATTGTCTAGATTTAAGAGATGTAAATATATGTAGAGGGTGAATATTTTGGTAAATATGTGTAATAATTACAAAAATCTTAAATGTATAAATTTTTGTCAACAATGTAAGAGAGTAAACAATTTTGAAACAGTGATTAAATAATTTAGGGTAAAGTATTTGCTATAAAAAAAAAAAATTTTGTGATGTCAGATTAATATCTAAATTAATTAAACCAGAGCCAGTAAGTAGTGGCGAGATAAAACATATGTCGTGTGTTAAATGCGTGTGAAGTGTTTAGTGAAAGTGATAGCGTGTGTTACAAGATTTAGGAGACTAAAAACAAAATTATAAAATTTCCAAACAAGTTATAAATATTTATAATTATGTATGTATTGTAATGAAAAGAAGCTAGAAACAGTGATGTGTATTGAATTTATTTAAAGGTGAGTCGAAATTGTAACACTAACATCACTTAAGTTTACTCACTTAACATGTTTCGGGAACAACGGTTTCCCGAAACATGTTAAGTGAGTAAACTTAAGTGATGTTAGTGTTACAATTTCGACTCACCTTTAAATAAATTTATAATTATGTTTCTAGTGGGGCATATGATACGGTAATTTGTATCACAAATTACTCAGATGTAATTAATAATTGTAATATGAATATGTATTTATATGTGACATTGATTTCAGAGGTTTATTAATTGTAATTATTATTGGTAAATAATAATATACGGCTTTACTGAAACTGTCAACAATAACGCAATAATGCAGCAAGGGGGTGAGTTGTTTGTCATTGCCGGGAACCAGGAAGTTACGTAATGTTTCGCGCCTTTTCGGTAAAAGCTTCTAGAATGTTCCCTAAAAGAAATATGTATTAGTGGTTTTCATTGGATGTTAAAATAGACGCTAATGTTGGCGCGTTTTATTAGCCAATAGCAGTTCATTTATAATCTTTAGGCGTATCTTGAGGCAAGCCTATAAATAAGCCAGGTTCGAGGTAGCGTGTCCCCCAGTTCAACAGAATTCTCAGTACTCTACGCGTCGGTTTCTCAGTTCAAAATTTTGTGTACACTACTCATCGTCAGCCAGTCCTTCATTTCGTCAAGTTACGCGCAGCAGAATTACAAGAATCTAAATTATTATAAAGTTAATTCTACACAAAATTGAAGTATGCGAGTTAAAAGTGATAAATAAGAAGTTATTACACACAGTTTCAGTTTGGCGAGTATCCAGATTAATTTGTAAAAGTGTTTGTGAATGTGTTCAGCAATAAAAGTTATAAAACCAATTTCTTCGTCAGTATAATTTCTGGATAAAAGATTCCTTTCCGATTCACACCCTGCAAGAGATACAAGTTCTACCAAGAAAAGATGATAGCTAGCCGGAGGACAATATACATAACCTTAAATTCTTTCAGAAACTAATTGATACAAATTGCTAACGTCAGAGGGAGCTACGAACCAAACAAAGAATGACATCACAAGAAGGCTTCAACACACGTGATGTAAACAACATTACGTAAAGCAGCAATCGTCGCATATTGGCTTCCAAACGCGGAGCTACAATTAATGATCTACAACATTAATACCACTTCAGTTGCTGCCTCTCAGTTTCCTAATGTTAGTCCCTTGCCCTGCTATCTCATTCACAAAGAAACCAAGGGAATTTTGTGTATCCTCCCTGTTGTCCTAGTAACAGACCAATGACTTCAAGTCAACACATATTTGCCACTCATGGTCGTGGTACTTAATTTTCTCAAGAAGATGCTTCAGAGTTTCATAAGACTCTCTTAGGTTTGTAGAAAGTGCAGGCGGTATTGAAACTAACTTGTTGCCGTTATGAAGTACACTGCCTAAGACTTCGTTTGGAAGAAACAATAAAAAGTTGACAGTTACTTGGCTCATTTGCTTCCCTGCCCAACTGTTGAATCAGATTACATATATCCACACAAAACACAAATTGATCTTCTTCTGCGTAGTACTTGTGGAACTATATTTTGCAATTCATATACCATGAAAATGTAACACCAGGTAATAACAAATTCTTCTCCTGTAGTCTTAGCCCTGTATTTCACTTTTTTGTTTTGTAAGACCTAAATCCCTCACTAAAGCATTTAACTCAAATTGGTTAAACTGTTGTGGTGAATTATCAAATTCTTCTGGTTCAGAAACCAACTCATTGCCGGAGGTCACAGAGCTGCTTCCAGATTCACTAAAATTGAGATCTGCTGGTGGTGTGGGTATTGATAGTTCAGGTCCATGAGGAATAGGCTATGTAGCTGAGTTCAGACTTGGATATTTAATTCCTGCCTTATTTTTTTTATTGTAGTCAGCAACTTTGCACATGCAAACCATAACAATCGTCATGGTGATTCTGCTGCTCTCTTCATATCATTGATTTGGCAAACAGCATTGCCTTCTGTTTTCCTTCATGTAATCCCTCAACACAAGTGTTACATGCAATATGAGGTGTGAATGATTTATCCTGATCGCCAACTTTCTCTTTGAAATATGAGTAATATAGTTTCTTTGTTTGTGAGTCTATTTTACATGCCTTCCCATCAAATACATAACACCCACAAATATAACAAAACTTCTGAGGACTTTGTAGACACTGTCTCTTGAATAAACCTGATATGGAAGTCATACTCAAACTTTTATTTTAACCTACACATATAGAAGACCAACATGCACATTAACACAAACTTTCAGCTCAACTAAGTTGAGATCTATGATAGCTGTAAATGTAAACATAAATACCTCACAAGAAGATAAACCTGACCCATAGAATAAAACTGATAAGTGCTGAGAATATAAACATTTGGGTAATAAGAAAGGACGGAAGTGAGACAATCAGGAAGAAACTCAACAACAGTTTTAGAATAATATAATGAAACATAGCAGTAAGCTGTATAAGCTGAATGAATTTAGCACCATAGACATATGTGCACATATCATAAAAACTAGATGTGATAGCCAAAACAGACTTTATTTTTTAAATCAGGGCACTAATTTCCATCAAAGTCACATATTTTCCTTTATACTGCAGAATCAATATTGACCAGTGTAATTGGTTGCATAGGCTATATTAGTTCTGGTATATACAGACAAATACAAAATTCCTCTAATCAACTCTTGATAAGCATAGGTATGTTTTTTGACCTTTAACGTTTTCAAGTCAAGTTTATGTTTATTGCTATAGGAGTTTTTACTGGTTTAGCTTTCGACTTAAGCATTCTAGCAGTTCCTTGACATATCGACTCTGTGACAATGTATAACACCTTCTTCTCTGTTTCTTGTGATTTTCATACCAAGATAGTTAGTTACTGGTCCAAGAAACTTTGCTTCAAAATTGTTTTCTAAAGCTTTCATTAGTTTTTGCTTTTCTTCTTTATTGTTACTGAAACAAGAAAAATCATCAACATGCAGAGCAATTATAGTTACTGTTTTTGCTGCTTTTAGTTTATACACATGGTTCATATTGTGACTGTTTGTAACCAATATTTGTCAGCACTTTCTCTTCAGTTTTATTCCATGATCTGCTAGCTTGTTTTAGTCCATACTCTCCTTTAAGAAATGGACTTTGTTCCCATCTTTTTCAAAACGTGTTGGTTGCTCCATATAAATGATTTCATCTAATGAATGATGCAAAAATGCTGTTTTTATGTCAGCATGGTCAATGTCTTAATCTAGTTTATTTCCAACTGAGAACAATAGTCACACTGTTGAATAATGCACTACTGCTGAAAAGGTTTATCTGTAACTAAAACCACATTCTTGATTAAAGCCTCTAGCTACAAGATGCGCTTTGAACTTATCAAGATCATCTGCATTTTCCTTCACTTTATAAACCCATTTACACTTTAGAAGAGTTTCATCTTTTGGATGACTAACAAGTTCCCATACATTGTTCTTGATTAGCAAGTTGTATTCTGAATTTATTGCTTCTATCCATTCTTCTTTGAATTCACTTTCCACAGCTTGTTGAAATGTTTCAACAAAATTATCAGCTATTGCAGGACAAACATAATTTTGCATCCATTTAGGCTTCTTCACTTCATGAACAGTTTCTCTGTTTTCAATTTTTGAAGTTTCTATTTCAGACACATCTTCATTTATAGTGTGATCTTGTAATGACAGTTGTTGTTTTTTATGCTCTCATCCATTGATATAATATTGACAAATACTGATTCATTTGTTGCCTAGTCCTTGTTGCAAACAGGTGACTCGTTTACACTGTTGTCTTCAATAAATATAACATCACGTGCTTTGACAGCTTGTGTAGGCTTCATAGGATCAACCAATCTGTAGCCTTTGGATCAAGTTTCTTCCAAAACTGCTTCGATATGAGAGCATATGCTTTATAACCAAACACATTAAGTGTTTTAAATTCACTTTGCATCCAGTCCAAACTTCTTTTGGTGTTGCATTCTTGAGAGCTGCTGTAGGACTTCTATTTCTCAAATAAATAGCTGTGAAGATGGCTTCTCCCCAGAAACATTCATCTAATCCACAATCTTGAAGGAGACGTTTTTTCTACAAGTGTGCAATTTACTCTTTCAGTGATTCCATTTTATTCTGGTGTATTAGGAACTGTTGTTTCATGAATACCATTACATTACCATTACTATTACAATACCATTTTCTTGATGAAAGCTTGTAAATGTTGGTTTTCATATTCACCTTTATCATTAGCAGTTCTTAAGCATTTTAATTGAAAACCACTTTGTTTCTCCATTTCCATTTGGATTTATCTCATTCTTATACAGAATGAAGTATTAAATACATTCAGAAATGTATTTCAGCAGAGAACCAAAGGTTTTTCTTGGAAAATCGTCTGTAAATGTTAATAAATAACTTGAACCACCCCAGGTTTTTACTGATATTGATCCACAAAGATCAGAATGTATAAGTTCCAGTAAAGCACTAGTTTGTCTACTTTGATCTTTAGGAAATGGTTTTCTCATTATCTTACCTTCTACACAAGAAACATAGATTCTTTCTTCTTCTTTAGAAAAATTAATACCATCAGCTAGACCATCTTTTAATAAGTTGATACCTTTAAAACTTAAATGTCCTAACCTTCTGTGCCAAATATCTTGAGACGGAGTGACAGCTGCAAAATTCTGACAGTTAATAGGCTTATCAACCTTTTCCATTACTCCTGCTCTCATAGAAGGTTGAGGGATGTACATTCTGATTCAGTAAATTTTGCGTTATTTAACTTAAAGACTCCATTTATATTACATGCAATAATTTCTCGCTTTCCACTAACTTTAAGTCATTTTCGGGGTAAATCTTGCATGACTAACAATCAAAAACAACATTGCCTTTACTAATTGATAGTAAGTTAGTAGCTAGGTTAGGAACATACAGAGTATCCTATACACTAACCTTTTGTGAATTTTTCAACAGAAGCTGAACATCACCAGCTCCAACACTTTTGAGCTTGCTTTCTTCCTGTTTTTGTATCATGACATATTTGTTAGTCATGAGTGCTACAGCCACTAAATAAAAGCCAATCATTTGGTCCTATGTCATATGCAGAATGAGCTTCCTCCTTAGGACTAGGCATAGATTCTGATAAGTTATCAACAAAGTAGTATCTGTGTTTATTTACTTTGACATAGCAGTTCTTATTAGAATTTTGGTTTTGATTAGGCTTAGAACTATTAATGTTAAGATTTGGACATTGGGCCCTAATGTTCCTTCTTTCTTACAGTTATGTCAAATAATATTTCTGAAAGATTTACTTTTTGAGTTTTTACTCTACATAGGTCAGGCCTATGAGCCGCTAATGCAGACTGACTCTCGTTAAACAAGGTGTCTGTTCTTCGAAAGTTCTCTTAAAGAAGTCTGGTTTTTACCATGCCAGTTGAAATAGATGTATGATTAGTCTCAATTCCCATAATGAATTGTTGATATGTAATGCTCCTAAGAGGCCACATCATCCACATGCCAGTTGCTGAACTAATGACGTTACACCATTTACATACTCTGTCACTGAAGAAAAATCTTCCAATTTAGTCCTTAATAATCTTTTCAAAAGACTTTAACCTTCTCACTAAACTTTTGTTTTAAAATGCCAGGCTCTCTTGATGTCTTAGCATCGAACATGAGGAAAAGAGCAGGGCAATACATATAAACAAATTTTTGCCAAGGCTCATCAACCTCTATTTACATCCTGTGCATCACTTGAGACACAATCCCATAAACCATCAATGATCAAAGTCATTTTCATTGTGAATTTCCGATTATTATAATTGGATGCACCTTCCATTCATTCTATGGCATTGCTGCTCCCTACTATGCTTACAATGGGTATTGTGGCAGTTGTAGTCATCATATTAGAAATAGTTGTCATATTTTCAAGTATTAAGCAATAATTATGGCTCCGGGCCCATAACCTGTTGGGCAGAGTGAAATAAAATGCTAGTTTTAACTTGTTGGGTAGAGTGAAAAAAAAAAATAGTTTTAAGCATGTTCTGTTTTTTAATTGAAACTTGAGCCAATGGATACACTAAAACTTCACTTACTTGAAATTATTTGAACTTGTTTCGAAAGTGCCCTGCTTGCTTTTATCTTCAGCTTTTTTCCAACTGAGCATGCCAGGAGTTCAGGTCAACAGATGTAAGTGGTGTGGAAGTGGTGCCATTTGGTGTGTCCATGATTAAGCTGGTTAGATTATTGGGTGGCAGGATTTCAAAGTTCATTACCATTTTCATTCATTTGATGATTTATATATTCTCCCAGACTTTTAGTTCTGTTGGATTGGTGGTGCATTTCAGGAGTCTGACTTTGGGGCTGATGTCATGGTTTGTGGTCCAGAAATGGTTTGCTATGGCAGATTTGCCATCTGTTTGTAGATATACATCTGAAGTGTTCTTTCCTTCTGGTTTTGATATTTCTTTATGTTTTGTAAACATACACCAAGTCACAATTTTCACAGTTAATTAGGTAGATGCCAAATTTTTGTTCTTGTGCCATTTTATCTTTGACAGGGGAAGCTAGTAGGTTCTGAATTGTGTGTTTATTCTGTGCTGCCAATGATATGTTGTATTCTTTGAAGATTTTACTAAATTTGTGATTAAGCTGAGGATGGTATGTGAACTTTACGAATTGTTGTTTTGGTTCCTGTGTACAGAGGGTTGTATTTTCTCTAATGCACTTTTGTTTCTGAAACTTTTTTATTTTGCTGTGGACTATATTGGTGTTGCAGCCATTTATTTCTGCTATGTGGAGGATGAGGTTGTATTCATGTTCATATTCCTCTTTGCTGAGGGGAAGGTGGACAGGTCTGTGGGCAAGGTTGTTGAAAATGGAGTGTTGATGAGATTTTGAATTGAAAGTGTTACTCTGTATGTAATTGTCTGTATGTGTGGGTTGTCTAAAAATGCTAAATGACAGATAATTTTGCTCCCTGAAGATCTTTAGGTACAAATATGGGAGGAACCGTCTTTCTCTATTTCAAGTGTGAATAGAGCTGTCTTGTAGGTTGAGGAGTTTTAGAGCATCATTTGTGAGTTTTGTAGGTACTATGGTAAAAACATCATCTACATATCTGACCCAGCTCTTGAACAGCAACAGTAATTCTTGTTTCCATATGGCTCATAAAAAGTTCATCAAGGAATGGTAAAACTAGGTTTCCCATAGCAAGTCCAGAAGTATTTTTATAAAATTTGCTGTTGAACTGAAAGAAGTTGAGTTGGATGCAAAGATTAGTGAGGGCGGAGTAGTCCTCTATTTCTTTCTGTGGGATTCCATAATTAAACAACAATGTGAAAAGGTTTTGAAAAACCTCAGTCAAGACCAACACCATAAGAACCAATACAGGAAACCATAAAATTGTTGAAAGAAAAATCTGTCATATATATGAAAGCTGACAAGGGTAACAAAATTGTTATTTTGAACAAAGAAGATTACATATCTAGGATGGAAAAAGCTTCTGCTAGATGATAACTATGTAGAGATCGAAACTGACCCCTAAAATTCTGATCAAGTCTTTTACAGACACAATTAAAGGTGTCAAAATAATATCAAAAACTTAAAAATTCAAAATCAAGCCAGATAAGCTGACTTTTCCAAGGCTGTATGCCCTTCCCAACGTTCACAAATCAGGTAATAATATGAGACCCATAGTTAACATTATAGTCTCCACTATATACAAATTTTCGAAATGATTGGTCAACAGGTTCAATTTTCTAAAAAAATTTGATAGCAGGAGCATAAAAAACTCTTTTAAATTGGCCGAGTATCTTGAAAACACAACCATCAACACAGAAGATTCTATGGTGTCTTTCGATGTGAAATCCCTTTTCCCCATCATTCCTACTACTAAATACTCCTAAAATATTGGCTCTCTGACATCGGGATCCCACAAGAAGAAATAGAGGACTACTCCACCCTCACTAATCTTTGCATCCAGCTAAACATCTTAAAGTTCAACAGCAAATTTTATAAAAATACTTCTGGTCTTGCTATGGGAAACCCACTCTTACCATTGCTGAACTTTACTTTTCATGAGCCATTTGGAAACAGGAATTACCAAAGCCTTCCTGTTGCTCTTCAAGACCTGGTTCAGATATGTAGATGATGTTTTTGCCATAGTACCTACAAAACTCACAAATGATGCTCTAAAACTCCTCAACCTACAAGACAGCTCTATTCACACTTGAAATAGAGAAAGACGGTTCCTCCCATATTTGTACCTAAAGATCTTCAGGGAGCAAAATTATCTGTCATTTAGCATTTTTAGACAACCCACACATACAGACAATTACATACAGAGTAACACTTTCAATTCAAAATCTCATCAACACTCCATTTTCAACAACCTTGCCCACAGACCTGTCCACCTTCCCCTCAGCAAAGAGGAATATGAACATGAATACAACCTCATCCTCCACATAGCAGAAATAAATGGCTGCAACACCAATATAGTCCACAGCAAAATAAAAAAGTTTCAGAAACAAAAGTGCATTAGAGAAAATACAACCCTCTGTACACAGGAACCAAAACAACAATTCGTAAAGTTCACATACCATCCTCAGCTTAATCACAAATTTAGTAAAATCTTCAAAGAATACAACATATCATTGGCAGCACAGAATAAACACACAATTCAGAACCTACTAGCTTCCCCTGTCAAAGATAAAATGGCACAAGAACAAAAATTTGGCATCTACCTAATTAACTGTGAAAATTGTGACTTGGTGTATGTTTACAAAACATAAAGAAATATCAAAACCAGAAGGAAAGAACACTTCAGATGTATATCTACAAACAGATGGCAAATCTGCCATAGCAAACCATTTCTGGACCACAAACCATGACATCAGCCCCAAAGTCAGACTCCTGAAATGCACCACCAATCCAACAGAACTAAAAGTCTGGGAGAATATATAAATCATCAAATGAATGAAAATGGTAATGAACTTTGAAATCCTGCCACCCAATAATCTAACCAGCTTAATCATGGACACACCAAATGGCACCACTTCCACTCCACTTACATCTGTTGACCTGAATTCCTGGCATGCTCAGTTGGAAAAAAGCTGAAGATAAAAGCAAGCAGGGCACTTTCGAAACATGTTCAACTATTTCAAGTAAGTGAAGTTTTAGCGTATCCATTGACTCAAGATTCAATTAAATTATTGTTTCACTTTACTGTCTCTAACTTCTGAATAACACTTCAATGTTATATTTTGTTTTAAAAACACATTATTGTGAGAAGATTATATAAAAAAAAAAGAGAGAGAGAAGAAGAACAGGAAGTACATAGAATATTAAGAACAATCAGTCCATGGACATGTGAAATACAAAGATATAAGTACGATAAATAACAATAATTAAAATCCTGTTAGGCACTATAAAAATAATCCAGACATGCTAACAAACCAGTTGATTTCAAACTGATACAGTATATAGCATATTACTTAATACTATAAAATACTTAGTTATATGATGATTTATTTAAATTCAAGTTTAAATAAATTGTGATTATTAATTTTGTCTTATATTTATTTAATTAATTTTATAATTGCACAAATAATATAAAAATGCATTGATATTACCATATCAATGTACAAAGATACTACAATAGTACGTATATGCATATCTGAATATTTAAAATGTGAAGTAATACTATACTGAGTTGGGTTTAAATACACAAACTTCATTAAAATCAATAGGTTTACCCTTTATAACTAGAAACATGTTTTCAGGGTAATTATCTCATCCTCAACTAGGTTCCAACTGCTGCATCATTTTCTCCTGTTGCTGAACTATTCTCTGGTGATGGGTGGAAGAAGCAAATAATTATATCCCTCTTTAGGGATTTCATAGTTTATTACTGGTTGGCTATTTTTTATGATGAAAATTAATTCATAGGGTTGGTCTATTGAATTAATAGTATAGGAGGAGATATGAAAAATACCCACCAAGTAATGAACAATGAAATCCCTAAAGAGAGAGAAGTAATTAGTTGTTTCTTCCAACTGTCACCTCTCAGCAACAGGAGAGGATAATACTGCTAGCTGAGGATGAGGTAACTACCTCAAAAACATGTTTCTAGTTTCATGAGGGATGTGTAGGTTATAGCAGCTTTAGTCACACCCTCAGAATGTGATATTTTTGAGGTGCTCCTCTTCAGGATCAATGACTGTATCAACAATAGCAACCGTTTTAAAAGACTTGCCAAGCTTATAAGTGAATCACTTGCTGCAAAACTCCAATATGCATGGTGTCTGTTACACACCTTTTCCAACAGTTCACAAACACAATTTACATCTGCTTGCATTAAATTTTGTTTTCAGAGAAACCACACACCTTTTTCATTTGTCACTCACATTGCACTACTCATCTAGAATAGGCCTACACAGATTTAAATACCACTGTAGCAATTGGGTACACCATCAAGGTAACAGGAACTTAACTCCAACTGACAGTAAACAGGCAGCACCAACACATCGCTGTGATATTATTAAAATTCTTTGATCACTGCCTAGCACTGCACTTATACAAACAATATGTATGTTTATTTTCTAACAACTTCTTTGGCTAACCCAGGATCTCAACTACATCTACTGCAGTAATAATTTATGTCATAGTATTGAAAATGAGATTTTATGGATGAGTTGAGATGCTTAGCTCAAGTCAGAACTTTGAAGTGAATGAATAAAATAACTTTAATTTTTGTAATATGCAATATTTTATTTCATACTATATAAAATTTAATTGTTTTTAATAAACAAATTCTAACAAATTTAATTTTGAAGTTGATAAACACACTACACTCATTGCATGGCCATGTATACAGTAACAGTTGAGCAAGCTGTAAGTAAACTTTTTAAATGTCATAAAACAATTCACAGATAAATAAAAGAGGATTTGTCCATGTAATTTCTATTGAATATCTCATATGTTTACAATAAAATAATTTGAAAATGAATAAGGAGGATTTATCCATTTAATTTCTATTGAATACCTCCTATGGTTACAATAAAATAATTTGAAAACAAATAAGGAGGGTTTGTCTATTTAATTTCTAATGAATATCTCATATGTTTACAATGAAATAATTTGAAAATAAATAAGGAGAATTTGTTCATTTAATTTCTTTGCTAACTTCCCTTGTTTATTTGTAAAACTACTAATTAAGTTTGCCATGGTTTATTCATATGTTGGTGAAAGTAGTATACCTTTTATGAATATTACAGTACTGTTTATAAAACCATAAAGTAACAAAATGGGGTGCAGTTTAAAATAAAGATATTAACATGCTCTTAATGTTAGGTGAGTAGAGGATAACATCTGAAGTATGGAATCGAAATGTGACAAATGAAATTCAAATGCCTGAAAACTTCACTACATAAGTGCAGAATTGTGAATAGCAGAAATCAAATAAACCCAAAGAAAAATGTGAGCAATAAGAATGCCAGCTGTAAATCCACAATATGTATAAGCTAGAGATAGTGGCATCAGTTGCACTTTGATACTAAAGCAACAGAAATATGATGCTTATAATCTCCCTGCATTAGAAAAATCCACACAGGATTGCCCACTCCATATAGTTTTTGTCAATAGCTACATGATGCTTTTGCACAGTAATTACAAATGAGCAATGTATTATTTAATATTGTATAACAGAAGGCTAAAAACAAGGATAAATGAAGATGAGTCAATAACACTAACATCACTAAAAGTTATTAATTTACTTGAACTCATGATGCAGACAAACCATCACTGAAACATGTTCAAGTAAGTTAGTGATGTTAGTATTACTATTCCAACTCATCTTCGTTTAATGCATTGTTTTCTGATGAGGCAGCTGTTCCCAACAATGCGCTCATATTGCACTAATGGGCTTCTGAAAACTCCAAATAGATGAGAGCTGTATCTTTTTAATATTTTAGCCTTTAAATGTTTGGTTTAGCATTCTTGATAAATTCATCTTGGGACCTTACTGTTTTAAAGTCACATTCACATACTCTCATTTTGTCAGGAATGAATTGTCAATATTCTCAAAAAGTGCTACTCCAAGATTCAGGAAAAAGTGGGAACTGGAGCACTGCTATGCTTTGTGAGAGGCACATATGAAATTAAATTACAAAATCCACAATAAAGAGTTGGATGCATTGGGTTTGTCATAAGACAGTATGAAGCATCAAATACAGCAAGCTATGGCATTAAAACTCGGTGTGTATTAGGAAATGTTGGTTAAAATCTCTAAAACAAGAGGTGTAAATATTTAGCTGTTGATGGAACTTATTTTTAGCATTTAATAAAATTATGTAAACTAACGTGTTAGCTTTATTTATCTAAAGAGTTTTAGAAAACCATCATTTAATTTATTGAGCACCCTAAATATCTAAAATTATACCCCTTTTTTTTTTTCATTCTTGTTTTTTTCTGTAATTACTACTTGGAGGCCCATAAGACCCTTTGCAACTTTAAATTAAGCTCATGGCACTACTGTGCAGGTCCCTTCCTGGAATAAAATTAGTTTAGAAAACATCCGTATTTTGCTTGAATGGTCCATTTAACAGATATTAGCTTATTTTACTTTATATAAGCCTGTATACTATAAAATCTTTTCAGATGCATAATTTGTAATTGTTTCATACAAGCAGCATGCTGCTTGTGTATGCTAGATGTCCCATATTTGGGCAGTGCATGATCATGCAAGACTTGAAATACAAATCTTCAGTATTTTGCACCAAATAACTATAGAATTTATATATTCAGCTGTATCATAATAAGTTTAAGATTTAACGAAAGACAGAAGATTCAACAATATTTAAGCAGCTTTCAATTCACTCTTATTTTCACTCCATTATTCTGTTTTATTCCTCAGTTTGGAAATACATAATGAAATATATTTCTGTAACCATATTAAACACTGGACAGACTCATTTCTGAATTATCGTTGTCACAATGTTTATTACTTGCTCAATGCAATTTAATAGCTCTGAGAATATTCCTTTCAGTTTAACTCTCATGGTTCAGGGATATCATATCTACCAAATATTTAAGACATCTCAAGTTCAAATCTCAGCACAAGTTACCAGGATAAAACTTTCTCATTTCATCAGGTAGCTTTAAGCTCTATGGACCAGGCTCATTTGAGCATACTATCTATTTGAGTCATTCACTATCTGGTGTTAAGCTCACAAGAAAGAAATAGGAAGAGGGACAGAAATTCCTTTTATTTATTTTTTTTTTCAGGTTTGAATGGCCATTCTCCTAAAACATCCTCTTACTATTAAGGTGCATATGTATCAGTAACAATTTGCAGCTGCATACTTCACTACTAGCAACATTAGTCACACCAGTTGATAGTGAGACCTGTGTTTAATTTTGATGATCTATTTTCAGAATTATACCTTTTTTATAACTACTTTGATAGCTTTTGTTTCAGTGCTTGAATGCACATTGTACCAAGTTCAGTTACAGAAGTGATTGATTCTAGTCACATATGAGGCCTCCATTTTTGTTGTACCTCGTACAAATTTTCTAATTCTTGTGCATATGTTAACCCAGATAGTACCATATAATACCAAAAAATGAGCATTTGGAATTTGGTGCTGTTTATCAGAGTTAGGACTGCTAGTGAATGAGAGAAACTGACAATGAGTCATATCTTGTGTTTCCTATACTGTAAGATTCATCACAGGATGTATGAATGCTTATTTAATGTGGAACTTCCTATTGTTCAAAAAGAGCAACATCTTTATTTTAGGTGAAGATCCCATCACCTGAATTGCCATTTGCAGAAGAAGCAATGTTCACTCGGCATGCTATAATGAAGACGTATTCTCCAGGTAATGATGTTTTGTATACTCTCCCTGAGCTATTATTTCTTTTGTATATGTGTGTGTGTGTGTGTGCTCATGCATGAACAGCATAACTCAGAAATGAAGTTTGATAAGTACCAAACTTGGTATTTTCTAAGTTTTGCATCTCCCAAAGCTGTGACATAAAGAATTTCAAAAAAAATCCCCCACTCCCCAACTCTAACCACGCTTCACATGGAACATGTTTACAAGTCTAGAAATGGTTAGGCAATAGTTTTCCAGCTATTGAATGGGGATGGAGGTTGGAATCAATAAATGAAAGTGGAGGACAGAAAAAGGTTCTTCAACCAGCAACTTCTTTGAAGCCTTTTGTGACAAGTGATCTTTTACATTTAGTGTTGTGTTCCTATAAATCTGTTTGTGGGAATTGTTGTGGATGTATAAAGTCAGGTTTGCTTTGTTCTGCTACTGTACTGCATTAGATATTCTTGTCGCAATGCACCAATAATGGACAACAATCAAGACACAATTAACAATGATTGTGAATAGTACACATGTAACTATGTAACTTAAACACTTATGCATATGAACTATTTTATGAATTATTTCTAAAACACCAAGTAAGAAAATTTAAGTGAGATAAAAGACATTCAATGATGAAATCAATCATTACTCAAATTAGTAACAGTGTATTAAACTCCACAACTGCCAGTTGTTGCCAATTCAGGACTGGGTGGTGGATAATGCAGCCATTTTAAATATTTAGGTTAGGAGCTAAGTTTCCCCCCAAACCAAAACTGGCAGAAGCTTAACATAATTAAGAAATCCTGTTTTTATCAAAAGGTAGCTGATGATGCAAACAACATCTGTAAAACATATGTACTACATGTAATTAAAAGTTAGTGAAGCATTAAGTGTTAATTTTGATTCAATGTTACTTTTAAAAGTTATCATTTCGCTTTAATGTGTACCACTGCCATTTTGTTTATTCATCACATCTGTAAAAGGTTTATGTTTAATTAAGGCCTATATAAATGAACAAAGAAATCAAGAGATGAATAGCTCAAGCATGGAAGCTTTTTTGGCACTTAATTTTATACTCCTGGACAAATCACTAAACAGGAAACTCAGAGTGTAGTCTACAGACATGCATCACTCCAGTACTACTTTATGTAGTACTGCTCTATGGCCCCTATCAGATAAACAAAGGAGCCCATAGAGATCTGTCAAAGGAGGATGGAAAGAAAAATCCTGGGCATTTCACTATGGGATAGTTTTTTTCCAAGAAATCATGTATTCCAAGAGCTTTGCACAGCAGGCTGCAAAAATTAAATGGGAGTGAGTGGGACATGCCATGAGGCTTCACCAAGAATGGATGCAGGAGACAGACATGTGAAACCCCTATGTTGGAAGAGAAACCTAGCCAGAACAAGAATTAGATGGGTAAACTACTAGAGGGCCACAATGGTCCAGTGCCATAAGTTGTAGAATTGTTTGGAAAAGCTGTAAAAGACAATTAAAAAGAAGTAACAAACTATGACTTATTACATTTAAGCTAGGATAAATATAAGAATTAAAAGTATGAGTCCAATAGAGGTTCAAAGGTGCAAGAACTGTATACACAGTGCAAATTCTCCACTTAGGTGCAATAGCTCACCATGTGAGTCTTTCCATAGAGCTCCTCCTCTTGCAAGAGATCTTTGCCCTTTATGGGAAACTACAAGCTTCATTCGTAGTAGCATTAGATGTTATAGTATATAATTGATTCTACTTCAAGAAACAAACTGTTTAACATAAGCAAGGGGCAGCAGCGCTGTCACAATGCCTGATCCCCACGTTAAGGTCATACCTGGCTGGAGATTGACGCATACTAATCTTTTGCTGTGTATGTGCTCCTGATGCCCAACATGTAGAGCTTGATGTGTATCGTTTGAGAGGTTGAAAACTGCACTACAACCTTTTTTCAACTGTTTAGGATATCATCAGTGCTGTGTCATAAAAACCAGGAAAATACACATTTAAAAGCAAAAATTTTGCCTCATTGTAGCAAATTCCCATGATAGTATTCCATTTACCAGAAAGTATGAAAATAGCATTTTTAAAGAACAGATGTTAAAGAATAAAACGGTATAAAATTTATCAGTGTAGATATAAGCCATATCTAACAGGCTTGCAAAATAGATGTTTAAGGCATGGTGGGGGAGGGAGCACAAGTGGTAGGAGTGGGGACTTTTAAGGAAAACTCCTCTACTTAAGTCCTAACATTCATTCATTCATTCATTATCTGTTTACCCTCCTCTTATATAGGACTTACACCCCCCAGGACTTACAGGCGGGTGCCTGGGGTCAGAGGCCCATCGAGGAGCAGACACTTATGGATCAGACAGAAAATCCAGGATGGGTGATCAGCCCGATGCCTGGTATGGGATGAAGGAAGTAGATGAAATGAAATGTTGTTAAAATGGAGGAAAGGAAAGGTGATGATGGAGCAGTTTGTGGAATGAATGGCGGGGGAAACCGGAGAACCTGGAGAAAATCTGCCCAGACGCCGCTTCGTCCACCACAAATCCCACATGCAGGTCCCTGGGATTGAACCCAAGCCGCCTCGGTGGGAGGCGAGTGGTCTAACCACTCGGCCACGGCGCTGCCCTTAAGTCCTAACAACTGGCAAAAATTCAGTAAGACCATGGGCTAATACAAGGAGTAGCTATGTATTCCACCCAGAAATTTGATGCTGAGATATCACCGGAAATACATGTTTTGAAGCCCTTCTGAATGCAAAAAGCTTTTAGAAAAAGGTTTGCGTGTGTGTGTGTGTGTGTGTGTGTGTGTGTGTGTGTGTGTGAGAGAGAGAGAGAGAGAGAGAGAGAGAGAGAGAGAGAGAGAGAGAGAGAGAGAGAAGAGAGAGAGACACAGAGACAGAGAGAGAGAGAGCGAGAGAGAGAGAACAAATACCAAACTTGGTATTTAAGTTCAGTATCTTGCAAAGATGAGAAAAAATTTTAAAATGTATACTTTTGATTTGCTGGGAATAGTCATGAATTCCTCTTCACAGAATGTGTATAACAGTAAAACATAAGAAATATAAAAAACATATTACACAAATGTAGATTTCTTTGAAACACACGATTATTATTTTAAAACAACCTATTTTGTAGCATCACTGTTTCTGAGATATCCATTCTTGGTATTGATTTTAATTTTTCAACACTTGTTATTTTTACAGTGCTATCAACTTTCTCTTGTTTCTCATGATATTATGGAAAGAATATGGAATTTTGAGGCCAGCATAATATAGCAACTCACTTTTAGACTCACTTTGTCTCCAGTTAATGAAATGTGTGATGAGACTATTTATGCAATTAATGTTTATAGTATAGATGATAAAATATATTATTCATAAATTGGAGCCTATAATTATAATTGTTAATATTCATCTAATGTGATTGATTGATGAAAATGATAACATTTTTCGTAAAGAAATTCGATCAAGACCTCCAACAGCTCCAATAAATGCAATTAATATGAAGTAGACCAAAAGCTAAGTTATCTTAAGAATGATTTGTAGAAGCTATATAAAAATAAGCCATAGTGGGTAGAGAAAGTCATAACACATCAGATTTTTATGCTAACACTAAAAGGGCTTTACCAATAATTCTGAATGTTCATTGGTAATTAATGCTTAGTAAGTTGCATGAATTTTAATTTAGTGCACATATATTTTATGATTAATTTATTTTGATAGTATATATTCCTCAAAAGATAGCATTTTTTACATATTGCCATTACGCCTTCAAAATCTTCTATGTGCACTTATTGGTGAGAATAATGTTTTTGCACTATAGGCACGTTTCTAGTTGGCTTTTGATCCTGAGAATATCTGATCTACTTCTCTTGCAAATAGTGGTTTTGTACAGTATAACGCAAATTCTGCTATGTAATTTATGACAAAACTGTTTCTTTCAATTTCTACTATGTCTTAAATCTGCGCATAGTAGTTTTCTTCCTGTGAATGTTTACTAATAAGAACAAGAAGTAATGCCTAAGATTAATTGGTGATAACACATTACTGAACAAACTGGTAATACAAAATTATACTTTCAAGTGCGCCAAAACACTTTATTAATAAGTTTGATGATTGAGGAGAGCAGATGAGATTGAGTCTCCTGTATTTTTGTCAAGAAACCCTAATAAAGATAAGGTGTTAAAAATCAAATTTATAAATTGAGGTTACGACCTGAGCCAGAGCTTGTAAGTATGTTTCCAATTGTTGCAATATTTGTGAGACCATTTTTTATGATTCCGTAACAACAGTGTCATTGCACTCAGCAGCATACACCTTACAATCCTGTTCACTACCTGTGTTTAAAGTACTTTAATTGCAGAATGGTATTCTTCATATTTGGCAGTTTTCCCTCCAAAGTGAATCATAAGATGTTTTAAGAATTCTCTTTTATTAACAGTGCCCTGTTTTTGAAGAAATGTAAGTAATAATTAAACAGCCAAAACTGATGATAGAATATTTTATTGTTTAAAGCATTATCAGTATAATTAAAAAACAAGGATGAGCAGGAGTTTTGAAATTATTAAAAATGTATACATGAGGTTGTGTTAAGTTAGCACTATTTATGTTGTCAGGTTACAGTCATTCTGTACTAGCTACTACATTTAATGCATCATTGGGCATTGTCCTTTAATCATTTTATTTTTTATTTTCTATAGGTTATGGGTCCAGACATATAAAAGCCCAGATACACAAAAGTTCAGGCATAAGCACATACTTGTAAAGAGTTTTTGTGTGTTTTGTTTTCCACCTAAATGTCATCAGCGTACTCAACATTTCCAATTGAGAAACTTAAGGGACAAGAAAATGTTGACATATGCAAGTTTGCCGTTAAAACATACTTGGAGCATGAAGAATTGTGGGAACAGATAAACAAAAGAAACAGAATGTAAAGGCCCACTCAAAAATAGTTTTGATGGTCGATCCTGTAAATTTGTACATATTCAGATCACCATCATAGCTAAATATGGGATAATCTGTGAAGATTCTAGTTTAACAAAAGTTTTAGGAGTTCTGATTACTGCAAGATTAAAAGAAAGCAGTTCAATTATAGATTATGTGAACAAATTCACAATCACAGCACACAAGTTATCAGGTATTGGTGTGGTAGCTAGTGATGAGTGGATTGGAGTAATTCTCTTGGCAGTTTACTGAATAAATACAATAAACCTATGATCATGGACATTGAAAATTCTGTAATTCCAATCACAGGGGTCTGATTAAAACCAAAGTGCTTCAAGACATGGCAGATCCAAGCAATCATGACCATCATAAAAGATCACTAGCTTTATTTAGTGGAAAAGGAAGAGGAGGCCAACCTTTGAATAATAATAAAAAATGAAAAGGTGTACTACTGTGTTGCAACTGCAAATTGTATGGACATTATGCACAGGATTGTAAATGCCCAAGGGATAAGGTCAATAAAAATTGTGCTAATTATATGGTTTTATAGTAATTGAGAAATTATACAGTAAAAAGCAAGAGTGGATAATAGATTCTGCAGCTTCAGCTCACATGTGCAATGATTTAAATATGCTTTATAATGCATCCACTGTTCCTCTATTAAAGATTGCAACTGCAAACAGTCAAGAAATAATCGCACGTAAGATTGCAAGATAAATATTCCAATCCCTGTACTGGTAAAACACGAGTAAGGCATCTGTTTCTTGCTTAGCTCAATTGTGAATTTTTTGCAAAATTTAGTTAATTTGGCTAAAAATGTGAAATTAATGAAAATCATGATATCATCAACAGAATGACAAGAATTTACTGCATTTGAGCTTGGCACACAATTGGTCTTGAGCTGTAGTGATAGAAAATGACAATCGATATGACTATTAATCTCGATGAAAAGCCATTTGTATCATATCAATAGTTGTGATTCTGGCTATATTCTAGTTCCGCTCTAGCTTGCTTCAGCTCATCATTATAGTAAAGCTTCATAAGTTTCTTTGAAGGGTGTAGTTTGCTTAATCTGTATTCATCTTACCTCTTTTTGTGCTGAAGTGGTTACGATGTTTTACCAAGAAAAAGAATTTGTATTGGAAGGATTTTATGTTTTTGACAAAGTAAAATTAATTCTAATTGCAAATACTGTAATGTGCGCATTGAATGACAAATAAAACATGCATGTCTAAAACACATGAATGGCAGTGCTGCACATGATGACAATTACATCGGGGCCAAGTGACAAACATGCTAGCAGCAAAATACAGTGTAACCCAAAATGACAAAGAAGAAAATTTGTAATGTCAACAACGCTGGCATTCATGGTGGTAAATTTCCGATTGCAGAAAATTGATCATCCCAAGCTAAGAGAATGGATGAATGACTACATACCAGATTAGTGTCTTTACTAGTCTTTAAAACAAATGTGATTTTCTTTTGTTTTGTTTTTAAAATTATGCAGAAGAGGTGAATTATTGATGTATAGTTTTTTTTTGGGGGGGGGATATGCTTTCCCTTAGAAGGTGAAAGCTCTGCAGACTCTGTGCTCATTTGAACATCATTTCATTTACTCAGCTTTCAGTCAAATATATCATGTAAAACAGCCTATAAATATCATGTCCCTTATTTTTAAGGTGCTAGAAATTTACCTTCAACTGGCAGACTAAGTGAAGCCTATATACCTCAAATAAATTATAAAAAATGAAAGAAACTGCGAAGGATGAAAAAGTTGCAATTCTTTGTGATGGGATGACCAACAGAAAGGGATAATGCATGCTTTTTGTCCTAATTAAAGTCCTTGACCGTAGAGAAAATTGTTTATGAGAGGATTAAAGGTTCTTGTAAATGCTTATGTTATGGAATGTTCACAAGCTATTTTCAGAATATTACAGAAACTTGGCATTCAGTATCATAATGTTGTGTCAGTAACTTCTGATTCAGCACATTATATGACCAAGTGCTGTCAAAGTTTTGATATCAGAAAGGGTAGTACACACCCAGTGCTGGGCTCATAAACTGAATTTATATGGGCCACAGAGCTTAATGATTTGAACCACTGTGGAATAGAAGTAGAGCACATTTTTTTGAATAAACAGAACAGAAAAAATGCCCACCTTAAGTTCTTGACATGTCAGTACAGGGACAAACCTACCAAAGTGAGCAGTTTTCTACTCCCATTATCACCAGATGAACTCTTGGTTTAAAAGCAGAATTTGTTCAGAGCATTGAAGAAGAAATTGCAAATATGAAGCACTTTAAAGCCTTGAAACAAAATGAAATTCAAATAATTCACTGCCAAGCTATTTGTTGAACAATGTTGTAACTTACTTTTAAGTTTAGAATGCCCTCAAGTCCCATTGATCTATGTAATCTATTAAATTCAAAACTCGGTGACCTCTGTAGCAGTTTTAAATCATTAGAGGATGCATTCTGCTTTCAGAAAACCTCAGGTATACTTTCAAGTCTATCCGGCAAATTCAGGTACAGTTAACCACTATGTTTAAATCTGTGGGCAAACAATGTGTGATAAAACTGAAAGAACTAATGGAAAAATGGTAATAACCTCCATTGGTGAGCTTTCTGATCCATGCAATATAACAAATGGTATTGTAGCAAGTAATGAAATTTGTCAATTTGTAGAACAAATACCAATTCTGCAAGAACTACCTCCATCACGGCCTTACACTTTAGAGATCTACTAAGTAGGTCTTGCAGAACTGACCAAAATATTGATGTGATTTCTCTTCTTCTTGGTTTAAAATCTGAGTATAAATATTTTGTTGAAGCTGCACCAGTGAAAGTTCAATAATGTAGATAGTGAGAGATCATTTTCAGACTACCCAACTCTCACATCTGCCAAAAGAGCAGGTCTGACTCCTGCTAATGGTATCTCTGTCATTTGCTGATTGAGAAGATTTGTGAGATTTATCTTTTACATTGTAAATACTTTTTATTTTGAAGTTATTGTACATATTTTGTAAAACTTGATATTTTATTACAATATGCAGGGGCCTTGTGTGTTCGTGAACCCCTGGAAAAAACTTGATTTGCACAATCATTCATTTTTTTCTCATATTACATCATTTTACCTGCATTTTCAAAATATCTTAATCGTATGAAAAACTTTTAAATGTTTGAGATAGCATGTATGTGTACCAAAGTGTTGCTTAGGCATTGCCGAGGTTCAATTTCTTTTCTGAAGCTCTGAGAGTAAGCTTTATGGCGTTCCTTCAGCACAGAGGGACAAGGGGAAATGTCACTTGGAATAGGTGAATTTGAGCTGCTGGAAGAACCAGCTCAACTGTGTTGGACTCTGGTGGATACACACAAATTGATCCAAACTGAAAGTGCAGTCCACAGCCAGAGCAATTAACATGCATGTTTTCATTGTAATGGAGTGATTTTCTTAGAATCATTTAACAGTGTACTCAGTTATTTACTTCTGCCTTAGTGTTCATCTGTTCTTACAGTTTGTTTTCAAAGAAGAATGAACAGCATTCAATATCTTTGACAAATTTCTCAGCTTTAAGCCTGAAAGAGAAGTATAAAATAAAAAAGCTTGGCAGGCCACTACATCAGCTTAAGTTAAAATAAGCACAAACCAGTGAAGGCAAAACATTTTGCAGGTCTTTTAATGTAAAACATATATAAAAGAAATAGTTGGATTTGCGGCTGCTTTTCTACAAATAAGCTATTTTGTTTTCCATGCTTACTGCTAAGAGTAAAGATATAAGCTGGACATGCACTGGCATGTCAGACCTAAGTCATCTAATACAGAAAGCTAAGAAGCACCAGGAATCTAGTGCACATAAGAATGTTTGTTTAGATTTATCAGCCCTTGAAAAAACAGAAATTAGGCAACAGCTTAGCTCAGCTTTCAGACAGAATATAGAAAGACACAATGACAACATAGAGAAATATCACTATGTTCTTTCCAGAATAATTGATTGTATTAAAATCTGCTGTGAGTTTGAACTTGATGAAACAGCAGAGTCTAACAATTCTGGAATATTCAGATGGCTAATAAATTTCACTTCAGCTTTAGATGCAATTGTAAAAGAGCACATGAACAGTGCTATAACCTTTAAGGGTACATCCAAAGATATACAAAATGATTTGCTAGAGTGTATGTTACATGTGTGTCATGAAGAAATTAATGCTGAAATAGCTCAGGCAGAATTTATGTCTGTGGTAGTAGATGAAATTTCTGATGTATCTTCTAAATTTCAGTTGGTTGTAGTGTTTTGTTAACTATTATCAACTGGAGAGCCTATTGAAAGATTTTGGACATTTTTAAATGTTATATAATAATGCTCCATGTGGATATCTTGCACATCCAATTACCACAGATCCTGTCTCAATAAAGCAGCATTTGAAAATGAAATATTGAAAATTACAGACTGTTGATAATATCATAATCCAAAAGTACAAAATGTATGAGTAGTGAAAAGAAGATGCAAGGGCATGTATGTAGCAGCAAAGGAAATATGTGACATAATATTTGAATTCTCCAGCCACTTATTGGCCTCTAATTTACTCGATCAGCACTTCTTCCCTTCACAGAAAACAAATTTCGAAAAAATGTTTTCCATTGTGCAGTCCTATCCATTTTTAAATAAAGCTAAGTTAAAAACAGAACTACGGATGATTTTCAAGAAATGAAAAGTGCAATAACCCTCCTGAAGTTTTAATTGAAAACATCCTGCAAAAGCCCTTTAGTGATGTTATGAAATTGTTTAAATTAGTAGTTACTATCTCTATGACAATATGTGAAGCAGAGAGGTGATTTTTCACTTTGTCGCAGATTAAAATGTTTCTTAGAAGCATCATGGATGAAGATAGGCTATCTGCTGTTTCCATGCTAGCTATTCACAGATTTCAATGAGAAAGTCATAGTCAGATTTGATACAAAAAAGGAAAGGAGGATGGACTTCTCTATAAATATACCTCTACAGGAGATTTGATCTCATGAACATTGTCAGGCTCATTTTAAGGTAACTTTAGAACTGCAGAAATATTTGAAATAATCTATAAAATCAAATTATTTGGAAAGGTAAACAGCATAATGTAGTGAACCCTCTGGCACTTTAGGCACTGGCAATTGTGTTATGTCTTAATTCATGTAGCTTACACTCCTGGGAACTGAAATTAAAAAATAGCAAAATAATATACGAAATGCACCAAAATAGTGAAAACAGGCCAAAATTGACTTAGAAATGACAAAATTAAATGTTCACCAAAAACATAAGGTAAATCTGAGCCAAATTTTACATGTTCCTGCTCTGTATATAAATTTACTTTCAGTTAGTGCTATGTTGAAGAAAGGAAATTAGTTTTATTTAATAATAATGGATGCAAAATTTAACCCTCTATTGCCAGAATTATATTGCTACATATGCCACTGTTCCGCTAATTACTAAAACCAGTTTTTATATCGCTTTCACCGGTACCACAACCAAAGCCATTTAAATAGCCGTGATCATTAGAGCAATACAAAATGGACTGGCCATCCATTCAAAGTTCAAGTCCCAGTGACTGCAGTCAAATGTGCCTGTGGTAAAGGATGGGGAGGACCCAGTAAAATAACTGATGTAATGGCACACTTGTATACTGGTGGGGTTACATTTGACTGCAGTTGCATGGATGTTAATAATAATTATTATTATTATTATTATTATTATTATTAAAATACTACAGTTTTATTAAAAAAGCAACATATTTTTACCATATAAAACAGCTATAAATAGCATAATTTTATTGATGAAGGCTAGTATAATATGCGAGAGACAGTTTACGTAAATTATTAGAACTTGGAGATCTTATATTGTGTTTACTTCATGTGAGTGGAAGCCATCTTATGACGTCATTCTTTGTTCGGTTTGTAGCTCCATCTGGCGTTAGCAATTTGTGGTTCCTAGTATCAGTTTTTGAAATAATTCATTTCAAATGTCCTCCGGCTAGCTATTATCCTGTTGGCTTGGGTCAAACATGTGTCTCTATACAGGTTGTGAAACGGAAAGGAATCTTTTATCCAAAAATTACACTGATGAAGAAATTTGTTTTATAATTTTTATTGTCGAACACGTTCACTATCACTTTTACATATTGATTTAGATACTCGCCAAACTGAAACTGTTATAATACTTCTTACTGATCACTTTTAATTCACGTACTTCAACTTTGTGTATAATTAACTTTATAATATTTTAGATCTTTCATAATTCTGCTGCGCGTAACTTGTGACGAACTGACAAACTGAAGACGACGTGTAGTATATGAATGCTTTCGGCGAACTGAAGGACTGACTGACGACGTATAATGTGCTAGGAATTTTGATGAACTGGGCGACCGACTGACCTTACCTCTAACTTAGCTTCTATTTATACTCCTGCAATCAGATACGCCTGAAGATTATAACTGAATTGCAATTGGCTAATAAAACGCGCCAACATTAGCGTCAATTTTAATATCCAAATGAAAACCACGAATACATATGCTTTTAGGGAGAAAATATTCCAGAAGGTTCTACCGAAAACGCGCCAACATTACGTAACTTCCTCGTTTCCAATAATGATAAACAGCTCACCCCCCTCTTTGCATTATTGCGTTATTATTGACAGTTTCAGTAAGGCCGTATAAACTTATTTCCAAATAATAATTACAATTAATAAACATCTGAAATCAATGTCACATAAAAAAGCATATTCATATTACAATCATTATTTACATTTAAGTAATTTGTGATACAAATTACTGCATCATATGCCCCACTAGAAACATAATTGTAAATATTTACAACTTGTTTGGAAATTTTATAATTGGGTTTTTAGTCTCCTAAATCTTGGAACACACGCTATCACTTTCACTTAACACTTCACACGTATTTAACACACGACATGTTTTTTTTTTTTTTTTTTTTTTATCTCGCCACTACTTACTGGCTCTGGTTTAATTAATTTAGATATTAATCTGACATCACAAAATTTTTTATAGCAAATACTGTACCCTAAATTATTTAATTACTGTTACCAAATTGTTTACTTTCTTAAGTTGTTGACAAAAATTTATACATTAAAGATTTTTGTAATTATTAAACATATTTACCAAAAAATATTCACCCTTTACATAAATATATTTACATCTCTTAAATCTAGGCACTGTTTCACATTTTCTGTTTGCAACATTAGTATTTGTTTTTAATTATTTTTACCCATCTTTGTTATTTTGTACTTTATTTTAACAATACTCTTGGAATTGTATTTACGTACTTTTAATTTAATATCACATTAAGTTTCAATCTTTGCATTCTTAATTTTCAAATGTTGTTACAGTTACTAAAAATTTAATTTTTTTTTTAAACATTTTTCTTTTTTTTTATAATTTATTTCTCTTTTCAAATGACATATATAAATAATTAACCCTCTTACGTTCCAATACATTTCTCTGCAAGTCATCTTTAACTATCCAGCATTTACTTTACATCTCATTGCTATTTACCCTCCTGGATCAAATTGTCTGTGGCTAAACATTACTCGTAGCCGTATCCTAACCTTCAAATTTTTGTTCATGAATAACCTCTTGTATTCATTTGAAATTTCATCACATGATAACATTTGAAAACAACCTAAAGCTTCCTGAACAATACATCTTTTACCAACTTTCATTTTCAATTCTTCTGCCATCTTTTTAATCTGAGAATACTCTGACAAATCTGTCATAAGCTGTACTGGACTGGAGTTTTCATTTTGAACATCTTGGTACAGTTTATTTCTTTGCATTACTGACTCATTCTGTATTTCTGATATTTCCCCTCTGAAATTAACTTGCGCCTTATTCACATCTACATTCATAACCTCATTTATCTCTCTTATCTCACTTGCAATGTTACTAATTCTACTACCTGACTCTGTACATTCTAAATCAACATGTTCATTTTTAGTATTAACCTCACTTTCTTTGTTATCTCTTTCCCTGCTCATGTCTAACATTTTCTTTGAAACTTCTATCTCACTTACTATTACTTCCTCATTTTCATCTCTCATTTTTGGCATACTACTATCTAGCTTCATAACTTTCTTTTCAGTTTCTTCCCTGCTTTGATCTACTTTTTGCTCTAATATCTCATTACTCCTACCAATATCTTCAATTGATTTCCTATGACTCTTTTCCATACTCTCAGTTAGTTTTTGTTCTAATTTCTCATAACTCTGAGTTATTTTTTGTTCTAAACTCCTATCAATATCTTCCCTAAATTTCTCAAAACTCTTTTGCATATTATCATTAATCTTTTTCAGCATTTCCATAATCATTCTAGCATCAGAATTAATATTTCCTGCTATTATATTCTCACTTCCTGCACTAACATTTCCTCCCTCCAATACTACATCGTTTGAGCTTTTTTTTGTAACCTGTATTGAATTACAGCTAACTGTTACACTATCTCCTTCCATCATTGTTTCTTCAATATTATTAGTAGCCATTGTTTTTGTTTTCTAAAAAAAAATTACAATACTCTGACCTTTGTGATGCTGTCTGTTGCTGTTACTTTGATGTCCAGCTTCCTGCCCCTTTCTCCTAGATTTGTATGTCGCTTCTGCGTTGTATTATGATGAATCTACGTTGTCTCGATGTTTTTGTGTCCACTTATCCGCGTCGTTTGTCGCTCCTCTAGTTGTTTCTTTGAATCTGCGTCTTGTAGATCATTTCACTGCTGCATTCGCCCCTTCCTGGTCATCTCACTTCTTCCTGGTTAATTCTGCCCCTTCCTGGTTATTCTGATCCTTGCCTGGTCATCGTGTTCCTTTCCTGGTCGCTATGCTTCTTTCCTGGTCATCGTGTTCCTTTCCTGGTTATCGTGTTCCTTTCCTGGTTATCGTGCCCCACGTTGGGCGCCAATTTGCGAGAGACAGTTTACGTAAATTATTAGAACTTGGAGATCTTATATTGTGTTTACTTCATGTGAGTGGAAGCCATCTTATGACGTCATTCTTTGTTCGGTTTGTAGCTCCATCTGGCGTTAGCAATTTGCGGTTCCTAGTATCAGTTTTTGAAATAATTCATTTCAAATGTCCTCCGGCTAGCTATTATCCTGTTGGCTTGGGTCGAACATGTGTCTCTATACAGGTTGTGAAACGGAAAGGAATCTTTTATCCAAAAATTACACTGATGAAGAAATTTGTTTTATAATTTTTATTGTCGAACACGTTCACTATCACTTTTACATATTGATTTAGATACTCGCCAAACTGAAACTGTTATAATACTTCTTACTGATCACTTTTAATTCACGTACTTCAACTTTGTGTATAATTAACTTTATAATATTTTAGATCTTTCATAATTCTGCTGCGCGTAACTTGTGACGAACTGACAAACTGAAGACGACGTGTAGTATATGAATGCTTTCGGCGAACTGAAGGACTGACTGACGACGTATAATGTGCTAGGAATTTTGATGAACTGGGCGACCGACTGACCTTACCTCTAACTTAGCTTCTATTTATACTCCTGCAATCAGATACGCCTGAAGATTATAACTGAATTGCAATTGGCTAATAAAACGCGCCAACATTAGCGTCAATTTTAATATCCAAATGAAAACCACGAATACATATGCTTTTAGGGAGAAAATATTCCAGAAGGTTCTACCGAAAACGCGCCAACATTACGTAACTTCCTCGTTTCCAATAATGATAAACAGCTCACCCCCCTCTTTGCATTATTGCGTTATTATTGACAGTTTCAGTAAGGCCGTATAAACTTATTTCCAAATAATAATTACAATTAATAAACATCTGAAATCAATGTCACATAAAAATGCATATTCATATTACAATCATTATTTACATTTAAGTAATTTGTGATACAAATTACTGCATCATATTTGCGATAGTTTCAGTGCTTACGTAATTTGTTTTTACGTAAATTATTAGAACTTGGAGATCTTATACTGTGTTTACTTCATGTGAGTGGAAGCCATCTTATGACGTCATTCATTTGTTTGGTTTGTAGCTCCATCTGGCGTTAGCAATTTGCGGTTCCTAGTATCAGTTTTTGAAATAATTCATTTTAAATGTCCTCCGGCTAGCTATTATCCTGTTGGCTTGGGTCGAACATGTGTCTCAATACAGGTTGTGAAACGGAAAGGAATCTTTTATCCAAAAATTACACTGATGAAGAAATTTGTTTTATAATTTTTATTGTCGAACACGTTCACTATCACTTTTACATATTGATCTAGATACTCGCCAAACTGAAACTGTTATAATACTTCTTACTGATCACTTTTAATTCACGTACTTCAACTTTGTGTATAATTAACTTTATAATACTTTAGATTTTCGTAACTTGTGAATCTATAGCCGACGTATCTCATACAAATATTTTGACGAACTGACGAACTTAAGACGACGTGTATTGCACAAAGAATTTTGATGAACTGGCCTGAATACGACGTGTAATGTATGAATGCTTTCGGCGAACTGAAAGACTGACTGACTTTACCTCTAACTTGGCTTCTATTTATATTCCCACTCCCCGATATGCCTAAAGATTATAAATGAACTGCTATTGGCTAATAAAACGCGCCAACATTAGCGTCAATTTTAATATCCAAATGAAAACCACGAATACATATGCTTTTAGGGAGAAAATATTCCAGAAGGTTCTACCGAAAACGCGCCAACATTACGTAACTTCCTCGTTTCCAATAATGATAAACAGCTCACCCCCCTCTTTGCATTATTGCGTTATTATTGACAGTTTCAGTAAGGCCGTATAAACTTATTTCCAAATAATAATTACAATTAATAAACATCTGAAATCAATGTCACATAAAAATGCATATTCATATTACAATCATTATTTACATTTAAGTAATTTGTGATACAAATTACTGCATCAAATATGAAATTAGAAAAAATGCCATTAAAAAACCTAAAACCTAAAAATAAACACCTTTGTAATGAATATGGTACACCACCCTATAAAGGGTTAATGCAAACAGAGCTAATTGGCACTGGTAGACTTGAAGATAATGTTTATAAATTGCATGTTAATAGTAAGCATGCTATGCGGAGAATAGTAAAATTTATATCACAAGCATATGGCTCACTTAAATATAGATAGTATAGGAAAAATGAAGAGAGGAATGCCTGATGGAATACAAGTTGATATCAGAAATTCAGATTTTACATGTGAAATTTGTTGGCAAGGTAAAAGCTACTTTTACCATTTTAAGTTAGTATATTAGTACTGCATACATACAGTTTTTTAGAGTTCATTCTGATTTGTGGTCCCACTGAACAAAATCCCTTAATGGACCCAAGTATATTCTTACTTTTTTGGAGGAGTTCAATCATATGGCGTTTGTGTATTTTCTGAGTACCAAAGATCAAGTTTATCACTATTTCAAGATATTCAAGCACTTTGTACAAAACAAAACTGGCTGTAAGATAAAGATTCTTAGAACAGATGGTGGTGCAGTGTGTTGTGGAAATAATTTGTTAACATTATTACAGTCATCAGGAATTCAGCATCAGAAGTAAGCACCATACACAAGGAACAAAATGGAAAGGTGGAATGTCTCAATCATTCGATTATAGAGAAGACATGTTGCATGCTAATTGAATCAGAGTTATCAACCTAAATTTTTTTGGGCAAAAGCAGCTTCAACAGCCGTTTATCTTCTTAATTATTCACCAAGTAGATATGCAGATATCAAAACACCTTATGAAATCTGGACTGGAAAGAAAACATCTTCACATTTTTTAATGCAAAGGTCATGTATTCGTACCTAACAAAAACATTTGAAGGTTGATCCAAAAACTAGTGAATGTATCATGGTGGGATACTCCCTTGATAGCAAAGCATATCGATGTATGAGACAAGTACAAAATACATGATAATTTGCAGAAACATTTGCCTCTTAGAATCAGAAAAATGTTGCATTTACCTTGAGAATGTTAGTGAAGAAACAGATGAAGTTCATATGATTGAAAAAGAAGGCTGTTAGTCAGCTATAATAGAAGTTAATTCAGATACATAAGAAAACATTATTGAAACAACTAGGAAAGGAGAAAAGCACTAAAATCATTTGAGGAATGTTATTTATATGCTAAAGATGTAGAAGAACTTTTAGATATAATTACCATGGAAGAAGCTCTCAACAGATCGGATAAGAATGAATGGATTCAAGCAATGCAAGCTGAATATGAGATGTTAATAGAAAATTAAATGAGGAAATTAACGACTTGCCAGTTAATAAAAGGTCAATTGATTCCAAATGAATGTTATTTAAAACTAAATGAGCTGTTGAAGGCAGGATTATGCAGCACAAAGCTCATCTGGTAATTAAATGCTGAGCACAGAGGAAGAGATTGGACATTCTGTTCTGTATGATTTATGTTGATAATCTGATTCAGCAACAATTAACTCACCAAGTAAAATTTGTCTGAAGAAGAAACTGATGGAATGTTTCAAGATGTAAGACATTGGAGAGGCAAAGTATTTTCTGCGTATAAGGATTTCTCATGACAGAAAGAAGAGGAAGATCTTAATTGATTAAACTGCTATTATGAAAATATTCTTGGAAGATGCAGAATGCAAGAAGATTCCAACACAGTAAAATCTCCAATGTTACCTGGAGAAAAATTCTCGAGATGTGCCTTATTTCACTTAAAGAGAGAGAGAAGATGGAGCAAGTTCCCTACTAAGAAGCAATTAGTTGTTTGTTATTTGTTGCACAAGTTTCACAACCAAATATATGTTATGCAGTGAATAAGATATGAAGCTGCAACTAAATGGAAATTGTAATTTCAATGCACTAGAGGTTATTGGTTATTGTGATGCTGATTGGGCCGGTGATCAAGATAAACACTAATCAGTTACTGGTATCCTTTTCTGAAGAATGTTTCTGCATTATTCTGGTGTTTGAAGCATCAGCTGATTACAGCCCTAAGTTTAACAGAAGCTGAATTGATGGGCATGTCAGCAGCAACTCAGAAACTATTGTGGCTCCATGGTTTGTGCAGGGAACTCAGGCCAGTAAACCAACATTGCTGTATGTTGATAACCAAGGTGTTCTATAAAATAAGACCTGAAGCTTTCCTAGTGACGAACATATTCTAGATGTTCTCAGATTTCAAGCAGGTGAAGTGATGTTGATACACCTTGTTGTATCAACATCACCTCACCTGGCTTAAAGCCTGAGAACGTCTGGAGTATGCTCTGTAGCTGCATTAAAAGGTGGATGGCATATCGGACAAAATATACTCATGTCTGTCATAAATTTCTCTAGGAGAAGATTGTGAATAAGGAGATCTCCATGGAATATGTGCCTACAGGCTTATTTGTTATTGATTCTTTAAGTAAGTCTGTGAACTATCGGAAGTAAATATATTATGTTAATAGGCAGAACTCATTTTAAATAGAGAGAATGTTGAAATTATTTAAAATGTGATCATGGTGTTTTTTTGGTTGTATTAATTTGGTGCTATTTATGTTATTAGGTTACAGTTATTATGTACTAGCTACTACCATTAAATGTGTTAATGGATATCTTCCTTTAATTATTTTATTCTGTTTTAAAACCTAGAGG
Source organism: Deroplatys truncata (assembly GCA_030765065.1). NCBI lineage: Eukaryota > Metazoa > Arthropoda > Insecta > Mantodea > Mantidae > Deroplatys > Deroplatys truncata. The sequence goes on from CM060976.1 coordinate 1,795,958, forward strand.
TTTCCATTTTAGGTTATGGAAAGAGGGAAAGTAATGATGCAATTGCCCTGAAGCAGTTAACTAATGTAAATCAAAATGATGATTACAAAATTATATACAATTTTGACACAGATAGTATAGTTACCGTTGATGATGTTGAAGAATATCCAGAAATTTTAATCAGAAAATATTACAGGGGTTGAAACCCAATATTTTGATAATTTTATATTTAAAAACATTCCTCTACACACAGAACCAAAAACAATTTATGTACAAATATTATAAATAGAAACACAATGACAGGTGATGAGTTGAGAAATAAGCTGTTTGCTGTTAATGAACAATTAAATTATATTAATAAGAACAGCTTAATTTCTGTAAAAAAAAAAAAACCAGTTGAATTAAAAAGTAATCCAAACAAGCATGCAAGAGAGAAGGGGAGAAACCAAAGGAAACTAACTTAGAAGCTAAGGACTCTGGGAATACAGTATAGAGGAACTATAAAAGAATACTCAGGATATGCTTGTGTAGAAAGAAAAGCCAGATCTTTGAAGCCAAGGGAGTGCATTCATCAAGAAGTTGTGATATACAAACAGAACAAAAATATTCTTATGCTATCAAATTGTTTAAGAAACAAGAAGGTAAATATTTGACAAACTTTAAATTTTCAGGATTCTAAAATTGGAAGGAGAAGGTCTGCTTAAGCAGTTTAGTAGACTTGTATCTACCAATAAGGCAAAGAAAAAACAATGTAAATAGTGACAGCAAAATATTTGAATACAATTGCTTCTTGCCCAATTCTCAGGGCATTATGAAAATCAGTGATGGGTTTATGATTTAGTTTTCTGGTAATTAACATGAAATTAAGTACATTAAATATTGTAATGATCCTTTCTGGATGTCGAATCATGACTAGGAAATTGTATCGGGTTGCGTTAAGTTTCCAAAAGTATTGCAAAAGGGAAGTGCTAGCAATAAGGGTGACAGGTTGCTGATCTGTTCCCCAAAAAGTATTTATTGGCTACATAAGTGGGTCAACTCAATTCTCTTCATGACCAGCTGTGACACGGAGGCTACATCTGTTTCGGGTCTAGTACCTAGTACACCAACCTAACTAGTAAACTTTTAAATCTGTTTTTAAGTCTTGCCAGAATCTTATAGGTGAGTCATGTGTCCATACAGTTAAGTTCTTGGACGACAGACTCCCTCCCACAGAGGGTCTATAACCTAAAGCCAATTTATTGAATAATACAGTTAGTTTTTATAGAAACCCTCATTCTTATTTCACACCCCCAGAGCTAACTGCCCTAAGGATCGCTACAATAGTTAAGTAGTTTCTGTCTAAACCAGGGTATGTGTAACAAGTAGACACAGTTACACACAGCATATTTGTCCTCCTCCCTTTCTTTTTTTCTTTCTCTCAAAAAAAAGAAAAGAAAAAAATGTGTTACATTCACATTACTTTCTCTACCCTCTTATTAGTGGGTATACAAATTATTCTTATGAAAGTTTATTTTTCTATCTACTTCATTTTAATCAAGACAAATATTTCTGGAAGTAGTTGTATTACACATTTTGTTATGAATATAAAGGGAACAGCGAAAGTCAAAGGTATTAGAACTGGATGCTATGTACTGGCCTTAAAATTCCATACTGCTTCTATAACATTGCAAGAAACAACTGAAAATTGACAGGACTTTAAAAGAATGGCTAAGGGTGGCGTGCACCAACCTGGAGTAAGCTCTACTTTTGTAGTAAACTACTATTCACGTCAACACTCGGCTACTTCCATGCGAGAGTAAACTATACTTCCGAAGAATTTTACTCCTTTCAGATACTCCCAGATTATATTACCTCAGAAGTAAATGTCGGAGAGCACCATCATGTAGTATGTTACTACGGAATTAAATAGAGCACAAATATAGGTTAGAATTTATTCTTGCGACCTGGATGGAGTAACTAACCTGTCGATTGAACTAGAATACCGTATCGTATTTGGAGGAAGATATTTTTTGACACGTTCATGGAGTACTTAGATTAAATTGATGATCTTGATTAAGAAAACAGCGATTATTTAGGTAACATTGATGATCTCAATGGAAAAAAGCAACGGGAATGCGATAGTGCTATACGATAACCATATGATACTTATACAGAGAGAGAGAGAGAGAGAGAGAGAGAGAGAGAGAGAGAAAGTTCAATGAACATTTCGGTATTAGTAAAGAATCTTATACACGCCTTTTGAACCTACTTGGAGAACATTTCAACAAAACTCGAGACACAAATTCAGCTCTATAATCCAAACTGCAATTACTGTTATGCGTCCTATGAGTGTTTCCTACCAGAATATTTCAGAAGCTGGAGCCGGCATTACGACGAAATTAACATAATGTGAGTCTTAGACTGTATTAAATGGAGATATTTAGAATTGACTTAACGCGATGTAAATTAAAAGTTTGGCAAAGTCAAACTTTTCCTTCCCGTTACGTCAAGTTTGATTTCACATGGTATTTAGAACTAATCAGTACTAGTTCGAAGTAATAAAAGAACTAGAATCAAGAGTCATTCCAATTACGTTAAGTGCATGCCAATTATACCTTTAGTTTACCAGCATTTTCATGTCACGTTAAGTAAAGTTCATCGTAATCCCCGTATTACAGGCAATCTTATAAATAAACGTTCACCACGCGTCTGCTGGCCGTGTATTTCACTGCATTGTTAGAGTGCTTTTGAGGTTAGGAGCAAGATGCCTACTGGTTTGGAATGGACAGTACACATATAAATATACGCGAGTATTCAGAAAATAAAAGGCAGTTCTTCTTCATTTTCACAGATTTCCCACACATTGTGTGTGGAATTTGACTATTCCGAATTAGTTCTGTGAGCGTACCGGACTGGCGCATGTGCATTAGCATGTGTTGGGATTAGTTCCGAACCCGTTCAGAACCGTGTGTTGGAACAAACCTTATGAGTGTAAAAAAAGTACGATAATTTGCATTACGTTGGTCTTCAAAGCCAGTGAGGTACCGCCAACACTCGCAACGTGCATTCCTAATTAATTTTTATTTTATGTTTATTAGTTTTTTTACACTTCTGATTTATGGGAGGTTAGGTTAGGTTTTTTTTATTTATATATAGGTTTCTTTGTACCCATTCGTGAATATGGTGAACTTTTCCAAAAATCCATCAACACGCAAGTGATCTGCGACGCAAAATGAAGATTAGAAACATTGTTTCCAGAATTTTAAACTGCTCTTCAGTATGTTTCCCGTCGCTAAAATTATTAAACTAGTCAATCATACCTTTCCAGCATCTTTATAACATGTTTTGGCCTTTTTACATTACTTGGGTCTTCATTGAAAACTTTAATAAGAGTAACCTTCCGTGAAAAAAGAAACCTATATATAAATAAAAAAAACCTAACCTAACCTCCCCTAAATCAGAAGTGTAAAAAAACTAATAAACATAAAATAAAAATTAATTAGGAATGCACGTTGCGAGTGTTGGCGGTACCTCACTGGCTTTGAAGACCAACGTAATGCAAATTATCGTACTTTTTTTACACTCATAAGGTTTGTTCCAACACACGGTTCTGAACGGGTTCGGAACTAATCCCAACACATGCTAATGCACATGCGCCAGTCCGGTACGCTCACAGAACTAATTCGGAATTTTGTGTGGTTGGAACACTACTTGAACCGTTCACGTTCTGTCACGGCCTTCTTCGTTGCACGGTCAATCAGAAGACGATCAAATATCTACGTTTACAGCGTTGATGAATGAAATCAAACTCCGCCGATGTACGTATGTGTGTGTACGTATATATACACACATACACGTTCATCGTAAGCGTTTCTTTCATACTGATTCCAGTCCTAATATTCGAGCAAACATAAATGGCGTTCGTTTATCGGCTTAAAGCCATTGATACTGAGTTATTGCGAATAACAATTGTAATATATAGATATTATATTTAAACCAGAACCCGGAAAAAGTAATTTAACACAATTCCAATTTAGCATTAGGTTTCCTGGTACAGAAACTTCTAAACACAATGTTTAATTTAAAACTCCAATACTCTGAGACAATGACACCCCACATAAATTCTATTCCGAACGTAATGCAAATAATACAAAATTACATGGTACCAATGTATGCTTATGATCAGGGTTAGGATTTTTAGTTGCAAATTTCAGATGAAAAAAGGAAGGGAAAAGGTGCTCAAATAAGGTGAAAAAGGCACAATAAGGTACTGGTTTATTTAAGGGGATGCACAACTGAAATTGCTATTTTCTAAACTATCCATTCAATTGGGTTGAAATTTTTATTTCTTTATATATAATTGTTTTGTGAATTATAACCCAGTCTTAATAATTCTCAGAACTGCGCGGTTGAGGTTATTGTTGTCTCTGCCTGCCCAGGCTTCGTCTCCACGCAAACAGATGACGTCTCTCACAGCAACAAATTCACATTCACGAATAGCAGGCTACTGATTCTGGTGGGATAGAATCACTCATTGTCAATTGCATTATTGCGGGCTACTTTATAGCAGTAAAGTGAGAGAAAGAGGTTATCGTCGAACACACAATTATTTTCCATTGTTGCGGGTGTGCTTTCAATTCCCGCGCGGCGTTTACTGAAAGAGGTAGACTTACTATTCGCACGTACACAGCAAGCTGAGGAGACGTTAATTGAAAGTTAAAGAATAAATTGGAATGAAACTTAAAAGAAAAAAGGGGATTATGGGCATGGTTGGGGGAAAATGGTATAAAGGTGCCAAAAAGGGGTAAAGGTCCCAAAATAACGGAATAATGTTTAAATGGAAATAATCCTCTTCTTCGGAAGTCGATGCATCATTAAAAAGATCACTATCACCTTCTAAATCACTCATTATTGTTATCCTTTGAACGTTGTTTTGCTCCCTGGCTTTGTTAGACGTTTGTTCTTTTCCTCAAGTATGTCGCCATACTACTCAACAACGAGCAACTGCTTACCAAACACCTTTGCTATTCCGTATTGAGAAATAAACTCGAATGGAGGAATAAATTACATATTCAAATTTATTTTCTACTGAATACAGAGAGTATGTCACTTTTTCTATACTCTCTGTCAGGTTTGTTCCAAGCGATTAGAATTGATTCTGAATTGACTGAGTATGCGCTGTAGACCATACAATTTGCGCATGTCTGGAATTTTCAGTTCCTACTCTTAATCCCGAACCGATTTCACTCGTTCCGAACTAGTTCCCAAATACGTTGGAACAGCAAACTGGAAATTCAGAATTGGTTCTGAACTGATTCTCTGTCGTGTTGGAACGCCACTTAGCTACTGCGCACACTCAGATAATTCGGAATCGATTCTGAATCGTGTTGGAACAAACTTATATTGCCTTATTCATGATTGCATCAAGTAAATCGCGCAAACAAAACAATACCTTCGGGAGTAATGAGCTCTTACTTCTGTAGTCATAGCTAAAAGAGTAAATTGTATGGGTACGTTATATGAGCATACGTGTAATTTGAGCACCTTCCGTATATGAGCACAGAACACCAAAGTATATGAGTACCTTCAGTGATCTGAGCAAGCAGTGCCTCTAGCGAGTTTATGCCTATAACTGGCTGTATAATGTGCCTTAATGAGCATTTGCCCTGGAGATAGTTCGTCTGTGCATAAGAGGACATAAAAGATCCGGAAAGTACAACTTCTCTATTGTTATTTTATTAAGTCAGGTTTGAAAACTTGTAATGACTAGACTAATGTATTAATCATCTTGTAATATGCATAATATGATAGCCATATGCGTGTATTTTAATGTGTGTTTATGGTTAACCTAAAAAATGTATTACACGATCGCTAGATGGCAGTGTAGGGTACTTAACCCCCTCGGCAAAGATGAGCAGAGGTGCTCATGCAAGCCTGATAGGTGCTCATGCTAGTCTGACATATGGATCTTGTTGTCACTGGGGATCCCGATTTCCTCTTTCTAATGCTACATCTAGAGGATAAAAATACTCCAGGTATTGTAGCTTTCCAAACTTCCTCTGATTCTTCACCAGTAAGCTTAAACACTTCCTTTCGTGATTTAATTCAGATACCTAAGGAACCTAAAGAAGGACAAAATGTCAGAAAGAGGAAAGTTCAACATTCATTTCTGGTGACAGGAACGCCACACAAAAGTGTACTAGAAGAAGTGGAGAGAAACGAAGAAAGAAAGGAAAAGCACAAACAAGAGCGGCTGCTAAAATCAAAGAAAAAGTTGAATTTTAAAACAAAAACCACTGCCATAGGGACTATTGTGAAGAAACAGAAAGTATCTAAGAAGGTAAAGGTTACCAAAACAGCAATTATTGATGATGAAGAAGCCGAATGCTTTTACTGCAGTAAGCTGTATTCAAAAGTACTGAAGAATGGGTTTGTTGCCAGTCATGTGGAAAATGGGCCCACAAAAACTTCAGTAACTTCAATGAAGTGAAAAAGACTTTTGTTTGTGAATTTTGTGCATCCAATTATTAAAGACATTTCAAAGCAATATAGTTAATCATGATTATTGATAATTTACATAAATAAATATTTTTTAATATTTATTTGCATTTATATAAGTAATTCCGTTCCTATTTAGTACATTATATGCACTTATATTACCCAGATGTGTCGAGTAATATGAACATGTAGATGCTCATCTTACCCAGATGTGCCGGGTAATATGAGCATCTCAGACTATTATGAGCACCCTTTTTTTGTCGTACTTTAAGACAAAATTGCTGAAAGTACGCCAAAACATGCCCCTTAGATGTTAAATAATAGCCACAAACAATTAATCAATATTTTGTCTATTTTGTTTTTAGGCTAGCGCAGATTTTCCTTAAGGTGCTCATAATACCCTGACATACCCATAATTGAGCTCTCCAATGTTACTTTCGGAGTAAATTGCTCCCATTGTAACCTACTTCCGTAGTGGGGACTTCTTTAGCAAACGTTACTTCCGAAGCAATTTACTCCAACATGGTGCATGCCACCCTAAGCATTGAACAATTCCAACTATTAATAACACATATCTCGGAAATGGCTGATGCCCCCCCCCAAAAAGTTATTGAAAATAAATTGTGTGTTTTAAAGAAATCTACATTTCTTGTGTAGTACACTTTTATCTATCGTTTAATGTTTACGAGTTATACAGGATTATAGAAAATTCCTTCCGAATGAAAAGGAATTCAAAAGTGAGTTGGTAAAGACAGCTGTGACATGCAATGAGTGCTGCTTCCATGAGATATTGGAGAAGTCTTGTGTTCGACTCCAATGAGTGAACCAACCGGAAGAAAAGGCTATGTAATATGTATTTCATTATGCCATGAAGAAAGTGAAGTGACAGTGAAAAGTTGAACTAGACCGTATTAATGAAGTGACAATGAAAAACTGGACGAAGACACAATAAGATGAACCTCAAAACAGGATAAAAGTACTACTATTGTGGGCTATTTACTAAATTAGATAAGATTGGTAAGAGATGAACAACAGTCAACAAATTGGATGCTACATGATATATTCTTGATTTAGAATCAAGACACACTGCTGATAAAATCTATAACTTGAAGTCAGACATTCAACAAGATCCCAATTCACCTTGGGATGAAAAAGTTGAAGCTGTATTAGTTAGAGAAGAAATATATGCAAAACATAAATCAGAATTTGGTGTTGAACAAAAATGTGGATGACCTGTTTGCCTATAAAACATATTTTTTCCGTAATAAATGTTGTTACCAGTATTACTCATTAAAGAGAGATTTCGCAGAAGTCTCAAATGTTCACATGGTGGATCCTTTATACCAATATATACGCTTAAATTAAGAGTCTTCCTCCATGGTGTAGTGGTTACCATGCAAGCTTCTAGTTCCCAAGGTCGCAGCTTCAAACCTGTGGATTTTTTCGGGTGTAAAAATCCTTAGCATGGTTTCCTTTGGAAGCGAAGTAAAGCCGGTGGTCCCATGTCGAACCTTAAGTCTGATAAAGAGGCCTCTGAGCAAAATTATCGATCTTTCACATCCAATGTAGGATGGGACACTAAGGACCACAGCAGTTAAAGAGCATCCTTAAATTAAGAAAACTTGTAGAAGCTAAACTGCCTAAACTTGTGAAAGTGGTAAATGGGGTCATATTAAGTAAATATAACAATGCAATTGAAACATTAAGAAATGCAAAAATAGGAGGTTCAACTGAAATACATTGTGGAGGTTTTGTATCCATAATACCTAATGCTTATTGGAGTTCTAATAGCAATAGGTCACTTGCAGGTGGAAATACTGCTATTGCTAAAACGTTTCTGAATAACAAGAAAAATAAAAAAGGAATTCAAGGAACAAAAAGTACATAATCTAGCTGGTTCTGGGATGCAAATTAAAAAAACAAAAGAACGATTTTGTCTTGTCTTTAAGTAACATAAATATTATGAATTATGTTAAAAAAAACTCAGTATTAAGCATTTTAGATGTGTAATCATGTCTGATACATTACCATCAAAAACAAATAATATTGAATGTGAAATTGTAAATTTTGAAGACATTCAAACAAAGGAACCATTGCATATGTTATTGGAAACAAAATAAAATGGCATATATTTTTTATTCCTTTGGAACTGGTATATCATCATCTTTAATTAAATATCTCAACAGAAATACGATCAATTTCTTAAAACCTGTTAGAGGAGATATGAACAACAATAGTACAATAAACCTCACAAGTTATTTGTGATCATCTCTGTCTCATTGTGCTTAAACTATTTTCAGATGGATACTCCTTTCAAACTATCTAAAGTCTATTAAAATTGTACGCTGACTTATAGAAATATTATCTATAAACGTCTTCTTTGTTAATACATAAATGGGAATTAATATTTATGCAAATCTATCCATAATAAATAATATTGTCATAGATATTGATAACTTAAAAATGAATTGTTAGCTGAACTTAAAAATGCGAACATTAAACTGGCCAAAGATAAAGTTAAAACAGACATCATGGGACTATTGCAACAAAAAACAAAACAAACAGAAAATATTGTAATGAATAAGTTCCTAGAAACATTAAAGTAGTTAGATAGCACTTTAGAGACCGCTATAAAGAAAACTGTGGGAGAAATGTTAATTATTAAAATGGATCCAGAGAAAATTAAATACTTGCAAGCTTCACTAGCAAGCTCATTGAAATGAAAGCCAAGATATGCAACGTGAAAGCTAAAATGAAAGATTAATTACTTAAAGAACTAAGTGAATTAAAATCAAAAACAAAAAAAGGAGGTGGTAGACCAAATAGATGCTAAAACAAAAAATATCTGCAATGAATTTATGAAAACAATAAAACACATGTTCAATATAATAAAAACTTACATCTCAGTAAAAAATCGAAGAGTTGTGAAAATTAAAAGAATGACATGGATCACTATGATGCTGCAACTAAAGGTCAATTAGAAAAAGCAATTGAACTAAAAACCTTATGAGACCTAAAAGAACTCTTGATGAAGAGAATTATGATTTTGAAGGTAAATGATTAGTCAACGTGGGTTCTCCAATTTAAGGCTCAGTGAATCTAATGTATTTTAAGAATATTGTTATATCATATCTTTGTTTGGAATAAAGAAAGGAAAATATTTTGAAATTAACGGTATAGGTCACTATTCTGTATGGAATGATTTTAAGGTAATCAGAATCGATTAAATTTGAATGGTGTTGTTTTGGAATAAAGCCTGTGAATTCAAAAGATAATTGAAGACCTGAACATTGAGGTTATACAGCACACAATGCTAGATCATATGATGATTGGTACTTTATTTTGAACTATTGTATGCAAAATGGGTACAGACCATTCCACAATTTACAAAGGTTGCCAAATTATGTCAATGTCCCTCCAGAATGTAAATATGCAATTTATAAACAGCTATAATTTTATCTCACAACCATTTAATGCATTACTTATGATACGGTAATTTGTATCACAAATTACTCAAATGTAAATAATGATTGTAATATGAATATGTATTTTTATGTGACATTGATTTCAGATGTTTATTAATTGTAATTATTATTGGCTTTACTGAAACTGTCAATAATAGCGTAATAATGCAGAGAAGGGGGTGAGATGTTTATCGTTATTGGGAACAAGGAAGTTACGTAATGTTTCGCGCCTTTTCGATAGAAGCTTCTGGAATGTTTCCCTAAAAGCAATATGTATTTGTGGTTTTCATTGGATATTAAAATAGACGCTAATGTTGGCGCGTTTTATTAGCCAATAGCAATTCATTTATAATCTTTAGGCGTATCTTGATGCAGGCCTATAAATAGGGTAGGTTCGAGGTAGCTTCCCCTCAGTTCATCAAAATTTCGTGTACACTACACGTCGTCAGTAAGTCCTTCATTTCGTCAAGTTACGCGCAGCAGAATTACAAGAATTATTATAAAGTTAATTCTACACAAAGTTGAAATACATAGTTAAAAGTGATAAGTAAGAAGTTATTACAAACAGTTTCAGTTTGGCGAGTATCCAGATCAATATGTAAAAGTGTTTGTGAACGTGTTCGGCAATAAAAGTTATAAAACCAATTTCTTCATTAAGTATAATTTCTGGATAAAAGATTCCTTTCCGATTCACACCCTGCAAGAGATAAATGTTCGACCTAAAGAGCTAGCTGGAGGACATTTAAAGTGAATTATTTCAAAACTAATGCAAATTGCTACGCCAGATGGAGCTACAAACAAGGAGTGACGTCACAAGATGGCTTCAACACTGATGTAAACAACATAACGTGAGAAACATTTCTCTCACAAATTGGCTTCCACAATGTGGGGTTAACAAAAACACATATTACGTAAGCATCTACCGTTGCATATTGGCTCCCAAACGTGGGGCTAAAATTAATGTTAAATAAATACAACATTAAAACTACTTCACTTTTTCAACACAATAGAAAACTAATACTATGTAGGGCTAATACCAGATATAAAATGCTATGGAGAGCATTCTATGAAAGAACCAGTTAAAAAATTACTGTATTTGTCTTTCAGAAAAAAATGAGCAAGTATTGCAAGTCAGATGTCAAGCTGTTAAAAAACTTAGACAAAGATTTTTAGATATGTGTAAATATATAACAATATCAGTGTGGCAATGGCTGAGTTCAGATTTCATCATATACAATCCAATACAGTAGCTGTGTTGAAAGATAGCAATCATGAAACATACAATAAAAAATCTATATTGTGGTTAAGAGCATTAGGCGATAAATCAAACACACTATAAACGGTGGAGAAGAGACTATTCTAGGACATAAGGTTGACGGACTTGATGAAACAACAAACACAGTTCATCAATTTCATGGATGCTTTTAGCATGGTTGTCCTAGCTGCTATAAACATGATATGATTAACAACAAAAGGCGAGAAAGCATGGATGACCTTTATGAAAAAACAAAACGTTTTACTCAGAGGTGAAGGACATAAGTAGTAGAAATGTGGGAGTGTGATTGGAAACCTACATCATACAAACATGAAATAAACTATATCGTAATACACTTGCACAGAGTTGCTTATTCAGTGGGTGAATAAATGCAAGTAAATTATACATTCATGAAAAAAGTCAAAGCAAATAGATATTTTTAGTTTGTATCCATAGTTATGTTCTATGATAAGTTTCCTGTTGACTTTTCAATAAAAATATTACAATCTCAAAATTATGAACAGAACTAGGTTGGATTAATTAAATGCAAGGTACAACCACTAAGAATCCTATACTATCTTATACTACCTATTAAATAAAAAAGTAATATTTCTATTATGTGGAAAGTGCACTCATTCTAAAACTCGGACATGCAATTGCATAGATATTGAACGAAGATTTATTCAAACATGGTATACATTTGAAATTAATAAAGCACTTGATATGGGATACAAGACAACAAAATATATGAAGTCTGGCATTTTAAGGAAACGAGCACCAACATGTTTAAAAGCTACATTTCAAAATTCTTAAAAATAAATAAAAATAGAAATCACTGAGTGGGGAAATGATTACAGTACCAAAGAGCTGTATATTAAAGATATAAAAAATAGATTAGGTATTGAGTTGGACCTTGATAACATGAAACCTAACCCAGTTTTATGTGCGGTTGCTAAACTACTTTTAAATGCATTCTATGTTAAGTTTGCTCAAGGAAAAAAAATTGAGACAATAGATTATATCAACTCAGCAAGAGATTTGTACAATATATTATTAATTCCTAAACTATAATGTATTAATCTATCATTAATCATCAATAACATGACTGAAACTAGGTATCAAACAAAAGAGAAGTGGTTGGAGGATCCTATTAAAACAAATATATAAATTGCATATATTATATGGTATGCTTGGTAAATTAGGCAATAAAGTAGTTTATTATGATGCTGACTCAATTATATACATTGATGGTAATACAAATATTGTAAAAAATGATTGCATGCTTGAAAAATGGACAGACAGTTAAACAGAGATCATGTTTAGAATTTATATTTACAGGACCAAATAGCTATGGATATAAAGCAGCTAAAGGTAAAGTTATGGGTAAAATTAAAGGATTCACTTTAAACTACGCAAACACACTAAAATTAAATATGAATGAAATGGTGAGAATTTTAAAAAAGGAAATTCATAATATTACTTTACAATATAATCAAATTACAAAGAGCAAAAAGACACACACACATTGATTAACAAAACAATTCAAAAGAAATTTAAATTGGAATACAATAAGCATGTTATCTTACTAGAACAAGATGATATCTACACTATTCCTTATGGGTATTAATTGTGATAGTATTTATCAAAAAAATGTTTCGTATGAATGAATCAAACATCACACAAGTGTGTCAATGCTCAAGCACTGAAACATATGCTTAATACATCACTGGAGTATATCAGGATGCAAGATTTGAAAATAGGAAAACTATATATAATTATGATGGCAAAATTATAAATACAATGCATGATCCAAAAGCATAAATCTTTTTTTTTTTTTAGCAGTTTGAGCGGTGCAAAACTGCGGTGGCAGTTATCAGCGCCACCCTCTGGCTATAAATTTATTCAAGTCAGTACATCAATACAATAAAAACAAAACAAGTACGAGTCAACTCAGATTACAGAAGCAGCTCTGGTTATATAGATAATCACATTCTGGTACAAAACCAGTACAGTCAGAGCAATCACAGACAGAAACATCAGGATTACAAAAATAGAAATAGTAAATCAACGAATGCAAAAATTAAGCAATAGAAATCTCACAGAATATGGCAAATAACCCTGAGCAAATGTAAACGTGCAATGCAATTCTACACAGTTATAAAAAACAATAACACACGAGAAACTTCCTTCCTTAATAATCCAATTAATTCCAATCACAAACTGTCCATGCAAGGCAACAACCTCGACACCTAGTTCAAGTAACCCTTGCACCAAAATTACCCAAGAACATCAATGTATCCAAAAACTAAAAACTCCTCCACCACAATCTCCTTCCAAACTCTCACGAAAACTCTTCCCTGTCAACTTGCCCTTTCCTCCACAGATGCGAACACAGAAAGTATAGTCACCTTAAGTCTACTTTACCAAATCCTTCATTAACTGGGTCCAACTCTATTAGGCTCTTCTTTATTCCATTTGCGATAATAAATCCTATTTTGTGTAGTCCAGGCTCAGTTGATCAACAATACAATAATGTGTAATCCTGTTTATCTATTCTTCCTTTTCCACTCCAACTTTTTTCTTGCAACACTACTGTTCAGCCAATACCTTAAGAGTTATTTGCCACTGCTTTCATTTTTCCAGGTCATAACATAGTTTGAATATTCCAAGTTGCCAACAACAAGGTTTTTACAAGTAGAGTTGAGAGCCCCATGTTTAACCCCCAACCTGGAGGACCAGGAGACAGGGTGGACTGGTTATACCCCCAGACACTGGGTGGCTCAGGTACCTTGGGGTCGCCACTCCCATACTTACCAAGATGAGCCCCAAGGGCAAAAGCATAAATCACTATGATAACAAATACATATTACTTTTGCCAGATAGATATAGCAAAATCTTAACTAATCAATCAATGTAAATACTTGTTAACAAAAAGCTAAAATTATACACAAAGGTAAAAACCAAATATTTGGTAGCCAGTCTAAGAATGAGATTGAATTTGTGTAATTTTTTGTATAAACGGACCAAGACAAACAAGATTCTAATGAGCTGTGTGAGTGTGTTATTGAATATATTGCAAAAGACCTATTAGAAAAATAGAAGCAGTGATTTATAGTTATATTGAAAAACGCTTTAAAACACAGAAACGAACAGGTCATTAAACAAATTGAGTAATTTATTTAAACACCTGGAATGCATTCAAGGAGATTATAATTCATAGAAATGTGCATACTATATCACTTGCAACATTAGACACAACCAATGAAGCAATTAACTATATCTGTTACATTTTTATTGATGATGAAGATAATACATATTGGCTTACTAAACCAAAACAAAAACTTAAAACATTGCCTTTTTTAAAAGGCAAAACAATGGGCTTGAATAATTAGTATGGGATTTTGGCTGTTTGTATAAAATGCAATTGAAGTGATCTGAAAATAAAGCATAAACCTTTTTTCCCTACATTTTGGTCCTGTTTTTTATTTTAAAATACCTCTAAAATGAAAACTGCACTCATGGACTCTTCCTAGTAGTGTTGGGACTACAGGTTCTAATTGTAATTTTTTCATTACTTCCTCATAATGTTTATGATTCCATTTGGTATATCCTGCTGTGTATCTCATAAATTTCCTTTCATTAGCAGTTATTCTGCTTTTATCTTTCTTCCTTCCTTGCGGAATTCCTTCCTTCCTTCCTTCCTTCCTTCTTTCTTTCTTTCTTTCTTTCTTATGTTCATGCTTCACTGCTGTAACAAAGTACAGGTTTTGACAAGGTCTTGTGTAAGCAAATTCTAATTGTCTTTGTGCTAAGGAAAGTTTCATAAGTTATTAATTATTCATATTGATATGCTCTAACCAACTGAGCTACCATAGCAACATACTGGTATGATATTTAATTCTCCAATTGACTCACATTTTTTCCTGTAAGGCCATAAGTACTTCAAGCTCTGGGCTTCATAGTTAACCCACTATTAGGTCAATCAATGATAGTTAATTGTTCTTTCATACATGCCATGTGTAGGCTAAGATTGGAAAGGTAAAAATTAGACTGAAAAATGTAATGCCAAAGCCAGTATTTGAATCATAGATCTTTGGTTTTCCATCTAACCAACTGCCCTATCATGGTAACATGCCGGTATGACATTAAATTCCCCAACTGACTCAGTTGGACAATTTAGTGAATCATTGCAATAGCACAGAAAACCGAAGAATTGTGTTTCAAATCCTGGCTATGGCATTGAATTTTTCAGTCTGGTTCTACTTTTTGAATTATTCCCATTGTTATGGTGTACCTATTTAGAAATTTTCTTTGAAATGTCTACTTCATCAAAAGAGGATAATGTAAATCCAAAATATATGCATGACTTTTTTCTTTATTGATTTTCATATCACTTAAGTCCATGTTTGTTAAAATTACGTACAGAACATTGTAAATCATATTCTGAGGAAGCTAACATCTGCAAAAAGTAGTGAATCTAATTTGTAACTTTCTATTGAGTTGTTTATTATATTGTCAGGCCATGGATTACGTGTATGCGTGCTCCGTACACTGTCTATTACACTGTGGAGTTTTCCGTCCTAAAACTCCCGCATTACTTACTCATGAGCGATATTAACATGCACTATAATTATACTAACTTTGTTATAAGTTGTGTTGAAAGTGGTGTTCATCTGCATTGAGACATTGTTGGCACTCCTCATTGTCATGAGGTTGTACTTCATGAAATATAGTCACGCTATAGTGTTTCAATTTTAAAATTTAAGCAACTCTAAGGACACAAGTTTTTTAAATACTCACCTGCTGTGCAAGATGTCTATGACACTACTTTGGAGACTGTCTGAATGATGCACCAATTTCATCAATTTTGTTCTCTGTTAGAACATGTTTTCTTTTTTGCTTCTTAGGTTTAGCAATCTCATTGCCCTAAATTTATTAACCATGTATCTAACAGTTTCTCTACCTGGAACTGGAATAGAGAAATTTCTCCTGAAAATATCTGCACACCTGTCTATGATTTGGTTTTTACTATGTATTGTACATAAATGTTCTTGGTTCAAGCATGAATTTTTCAATAGGCATTTCAGTGAAATAATAAGAATAATCTAATGTAATTCATGCACAACACAGATGTCTTGAATAAACTTCCTATTTTTAGATGCACAACAAACAAACTAGTCTTTACAGTTTGAACAGAAGGCAGAAACTAAACACAGTATAACTCAGCTATTAAACATAGCCTTGAGTGGTTCATTCACTCTAATGTGCTAGTGGAACATACCGAGGTCACTAGTGAGTTATGCATATACGTGATCTGTGGCCCGGCTATAATCAAACGCATGGTTCGAACAGAAGGCAGAAACTAAACACAGTATAACTCAGCTATTAAACATAGCCTTGAGTGGTTCATTCACTCTAATGTGCTAGTGGAACATACCGAGGTCACTAGTGAGTTATGCATATACGTGATCTGTGGCCCGGCTATAATCAAACGCATGGTTCGAACAGAAGGCAGAAACTAAACACAGTATAACTCAGCTATTAAACATAGCCTTGAGTGGTTCATTCACTCTAATGTGCTAGTGGAACATACCGAGGTCACTAGTGAGTTATGCATATACGTGATCTGTGGCCCGGCTATAATCAAACGCATGGTTCGAACAGAAGGCAGAAACTAAACACAGTATAACTCAGCTATTAAACATAGCCTTGAGTGGTTCATTCACTCTAATGTGCTAGTGGAACATACCGAGGTCACTAGTGAGTTATGCATATACGTGATCTGTGGCCCGGCTATAATCAAACGCATGGTATATAGCCATGAGGCAATTGTTTCCATTCTCTAATTATTTTTTATATATAATAAAAAGCAGTGGTAAAAGATAGCATTGTTGCCTTACTCCTGTATGAATTTCGGTCTATTGCAATAATTTATTGTCACATCTAATTGCAATTAGACTTGTTTTATTAAGATTATATATGTTTGTTATAAGTTATTGGGAACATGTTCTATGGCTAATATATATAGCTAGCTAATAACTTATTTCTATTTGCCCTATCAAATGGTTTATCAAAATCAGTAAATGAAATATGTGTTTTAGTTGAATATTTTGTGTATTTCTATCAATAATTTGAGTGTAAATCACAACATGATCTTCCCTTTCAGAACCCATTTTGTTTTTCTCCAAGCAGTGTGTCATAATGTTTATATAATTTGTTGTTAATTATACTAGTAAGGATTTTATAGCCTGTATTTAATAGCACAATCAAGAACAAATTGTATAAACATAGCCCTGTTTCTGTGTTACAATAATATTGTTTGTACAAATGATCAAGGGATTAATGGTTCTATAGTAAGAAGCAGCTGCAAAAAGACATTAATTTCAGATTGTTGGGAGCAAAGGGAGTGCAAATGCAGAATTTTATGGCAAATCAAATCATGATATCTTATCTATCTTTCCTTATACCTTATACTTTTCATGTGATATTTGACTTATTAATTTTGGCCACATTTAAAACTATGTACATCCAATTGCATACCGTATCTATTTAAGTGCCATTTTCACAAGCATTTTTTGTCAGTATTTTCCTGCCCCTCCTCCTCCTTTTTCTTCAGATTATCCTCCTCTTTGAAGGACTTACAAGACAATGCCTTGAGTCAGTAGCCTGTTGAGGAGCAAGCAAATTTTGGATCATTAGCAGAACATGGATGGGTGATTGGCCCAATGCCTGGTGAAGAAGAAGCAAATAAAATGTAGTGATGAAAGGGATCATAGGAAAATTTCCAGATCAAATTATCGAATCCAACAGTGGCCTAGTGACCGAGGAAAACTGCAAAAAATATCCTTTGGTCAGATTGGTTGTCTCCAGGGGATTGAACATGGGACCTCCCAAATGCTGCCCAGTGTCATTCCACTCAGGTCTCAGTATTTTTCAAGACTGAAAGTGCTCCTGATGTTATAGTTATGAACAATTAACTTGAAGCTTTCAATATTGATTCATGAATGATGTACTAACAACTTCACGTGCATACTTTTTCAAAGTACTTAATTTATTTTTATAAGTAAAATTATTTATTTTTCATAATTTCACATAATTCTACAAAACAGTCAAGAGATTTTGTTAATAACAATATATTTTAAAACCAAAAGATAATCTTTAACAAAATATAATCAGAAATGAATGACTTGAATGAATTCAAATGTTGTATATTACTTTTATATTAGCTTACTTATAGGCCAATGAAAAACATATGGGGTAGGGAAAAATATATAGACATAGTAAATAAAGGAGAGAGAGAATCTATTGCATGGGTAAGAACCGGAGCATGGAGGCTAAGAGGGTTAAGATAGAGTATTCCTCAAAACCAATGTCCGATATGTGGTGATAATGAAGACATTGAACACACAGTAGTTAAGTGCCAAGGAACAGAAAATTGCAGAAGAGAATTTATTAAAAAGAAGTGGTTGAAGGGGGATAGAAATACACTTATAATCGAAATGATGTGCAAGGACGCTAGGAGCATTGGACAGTTTTTGTGTAAAGTCAAAAATAAATGGCTTTGGACAGTGGATAGAAAAAAGCAAGACATAGTGTATCTTACTTTGAATGGAAAACTATGGTGAATGTGTGATGGTAAAGTAATCAATAAGTGACAAGAGAAAGTCAAGTGAAAATGGGACATATATATATATATATATATATATATATATATATTTATTTATTTATTTATTTATTTATTTATTTATTTATTTATTTATTTATTTATTTATTTATTTATTTATTGTGCTAAGAGTTTTACAATTTGATTGTCTACTGCACTTTGACCCTGGCCACTCATTCAGTAGACAATCACTACAGTTTATTTACATTTTACAATTTCCCGTCAATGCATTCTGTAGACAATCACTACAGATTATTTACATTTTACAATTTCTTGTCAATAAATTATCTTGTTTTTTTTCAGTTTTTTTTTTCATGTCCCATTTCCACTTGTTTTTCACTTTTTTACTTATTGATTACTTAAAAACTGAAGCAAGATAATTTATTGATGGGAAATTGTAAAGTGTAGATCAAAATGTAATGTCAAAAATCAAAGTTCAGTGGACAATCAAATTGTAAATCTCTTAACACAATAAATAAATAAATAAATAAAAAAATATTAGCTTACATTTGGATCAGCCATATCAAATGGAAACTTGATTATAAGGATACTTCAGAGATAAGTGCCTAAGCAATTTTCCTGCACTTGGTTGTCCTGACAATGCATAAAATATTAGGCTTAAAGTGAATAAAATTGTGTACAAACTTGTATATGATTTACAGATTCTCTTCATTTTTATTATGGTTGTTTCGTTGTTATAGCAGTTATTTTTGGATTTGTGAGGGTAATTCAATGGTTAGCATAGCCACACATGTTGTTATAAATTATACAATTTTTATGTAACAACTTTTAAAATGTATCTCTCATCATTCTGCTGCCAT
The DNA here is from genome assembly GCA_030765065.1 of Deroplatys truncata. Taxonomy (NCBI): domain Eukaryota; kingdom Metazoa; phylum Arthropoda; class Insecta; order Mantodea; family Mantidae; genus Deroplatys; species Deroplatys truncata. The sequence continues at coordinate 1,815,620 of CM060976.1, forward strand.
ACTTCTTTTTCTTGGACCCATAAAGCATAGTGGCAGCAATATAATTGCTTTAGCTAAGCACTAATATTATCTCTCTGTTCTACTACATTCTATCTGATTGATAAATGTAGTTTAATTCATCTCAGACGAAAAGAATATACTATGTTCCTAAATGTCACGTTCATTAACTAAATTTAAAAGCAAAACAAGAGGTGCTAAGTTTAGAATGTTTCATTTTTGTTTCAGATCATCATTGGTACTTTGCAAAACTTAAGGTAGAGCAGGTGGCTCTTATGAGCTATTCAGCAGGTCACAGATTTATCAATGTCAGGGAATATTTCTGGGCTACCCCTGAACTTGTAAAACCAAATAAGTAATTTTGCATGTAAAATATGTAACAATATGCATAAACAACAATAATAATAATAATTTTAAGAAAACTATTTTGGAATACCTATGTGGAATAAAAAATTGCATTGTTTTAAATTTGCTGTTTTAATTTTATTTTTGTCTATGTCACTTTTACCTCCTTGATCCATTCAACATTGTGTCCTTATACCAGTAAAAAGAATTGCTTTTCTAAAGTAACCCATTGTAATATAACCAAGAAAGGTTTCTGTTTTTCTTCTGAAAAGATTTTATCTTCCTATTCATGGTCAGTGATAGTGTTTCTTACTTTAACTAAGAGCACGTATTACTTCTGCAATCCTAAATACTGAGTGAGCTCTTTGCTTCTCTTTTCAATTTAACCTAGCAAGTAATGACTTGGTGGACACAACAATAGATATTTTTTCTGTGATAAAATCACTTTGCAGCATGGTTTAACTTGTTTTTGATAGTAAAAGAGGGCTAGTAACACTTGCAAATTAACCTCCTTAAAATATTATTAAGTATCATTATTTCTCCTAATTTTATTTTGTTCCCTGTGGTGCTTAACACTGAAGTAATGTTACATGTGTCCATTAGTGGACAGTACCTCTACACAGCAATATTAAATATGTTTACATGAAGCAACCTAAGAATAAGAAATCATAGATGATTAACCCATAGTTGACAGCAGCCAAATCACACCAGGTCTATGCATGATTATAATTTTGATAGTCAAATATAGGGTGTTACTGGAGTGGGGACAATACAACACATAACAAAGTGAGATAGTGAGGATAAGCTAGAACATACTATCCTCATAAATCAGACAGTACAAGCCAGTCAAACCCAGTAAGATAATTAGAATTTCATAAAAGATTAATGTGCACTACTAATATTAATTACATGAAAGTTATGTTATTAAAAGATTAAACTTCACACGGAAATAGGCAAATAGTTATAGGATGCACAATTTCTTACTTAACAATGGGATCCACTGCATTCTAATTAAATAGAAAGCAACCTCAAGATGTTGTACAAGGGAAAGAAATTAAGGATCCACTAGCTCCATACATTCACATCAAAAATCAAAACATATTATTGTTATGTAATAACTAGGGAATTTAAAGCAATTTTGCTAAACTGGGAATATCTGTTCAAAACCTCAGCAATTCACAAGGGAAGTCAACTCCAAGTCCTTTGAATCAGACCACATCACGCTCATTGATTGCCCCAATAAATGAAGGAATTTATGTGAAAAGGTAAAATGAGTGCAGATTAGCAGGAACATAAAAAGTAAAATAAATAAATAAAATACACTAGAGTTGCCAGAAGAAGGCTATCTGGAAGAGAAAAAATTTGTCGCAGCACAATTTCAGTACTTAAAAATAAACAAGAGTGTATGATTCTTTTCTTCCTGGTTTCTCTTCTCTCCTTTTGAGTAGAGGTAGCCCTGCATTTTACAGTATATCCTCACAGAGTACATAATGGGAGACCTAATTGTAACTTATGTTTTTGAGGATATTGAGTTACCATATCCATAGTATATGGGTGATGTTTATCTTTTATCTTACACACAAGAAAATTAGCATAAACAAACATTTTTAGTTATTCCCTAATTTTGCTGGATCATTTCGATGAAATACAACAGCTGTTTGTATGGAGTATACCAGCTCAGAACATTGATGGTTGAAATACAGTGTTACTATCTGGGACTATTAAGTTTTCCTGATCAAGTTTAATAGAATCTGAAGCCATTTGCTGTCTCTAGTACTCCAGTATTTAAAAGAAGACTGGTAAATTGGCCAAAGACTAGGTAGCAAAGAAGGTGGTCATGCTTTATATCTTTGAGTTCAGAGAAAGGGATTCTGCAGACTCTACTATGTAATCATGGCCTTTAATAGTCTAAAATTTGTAAAGAAGTTTTGTTTTAGCCAGTGTGGTAATTGTAATGCTACATTCATACAAATTTCTGATTGTTTTCCTGTTGTTCTCGAATATATGTTCTTCTTTAATTTTTATTGCTTTTATTCATACAATTATTCTTTAGATACAGTAATAGGACAGGGGATGAGATTATTTTGTTGTAATTTTGCTGCCTTTCTAGGCCAGACTGGGAGATCCGTGGTTCAAATCCCGGTTATGGCATTGAATTTTTCAGGCATCTGATTCTACCTTTCCAATCTGTTCTCTACTCACTCACCTTCCTTCTACTTTGTTGTGACACTGGGGTTATTCCCAAGTTTCTGCGACAGAAATACTGCTGTACACTCAGGAGCATCATTTCAGTTTCTGCTTGGGGGGAAAGATTGCCTGAAGCAGTCAGCTGAATTTTCTCATAAATTTTAATGACAATTTAGGCTAGAAGGAAATCAACTTTTATTTCTTAAATGTGAAATATATGCATTAAATGTACAGTTCTCATAATTTTTCTTTTGGTTGAACAATAACAACCAGTAGCCTAATTATTTCTCATAACTTAGGGGGGAAATTGACCCCTCCTAAATGATGCATCTGTGTACACTGCATCTACAATCACTCAGAGTATTTATACATTAAACGTGACATGAACTTGCTGCTAACAATAGACAACTCCTTTTTGCACTCTGGCTGATCAGCTCAATTCATAGACACTACTTGGACAACACAAACAGGATGACTTAGGCACATGATACATGGCATGGATAGTGCCACCACACAACATAAAAAAATTGGCCACCTTTCAACCAGACAAAGGCTCTCACATCAGCTGACATAAGTCGCACATTTGTGAACTTATCAGATCGCCAATTATTGCTTTCTGAAACCTCGATACTTGCCAAAGACAGTAATTATGCAGTTATCGCACCTTCTTTACCAATGAAGAACATTATCTGTAACATTAAAATCAGGAACACATAGTGTTCCAGAAGTTGCGCAGAAGAGATTCTCCGGGAATCCTTCAGGAACCTTCAAAGAGCCAAAGAACAATACGACATATCAGGAACTACTCTCAAGGACCTTCACTGCCGACAAAGATATTATTGTCTGCTCAGCAGACATGGGCAAAGCACTGGTCTTCCTGAACTAGTTTGAACTATCAGAAAGAGACTGGATTTTCATCAGCCTGGTACATATTGTAAAGCACAGCGTGATTCTACATCCGGAATTTTACGCAAACTTCTGATAAAAAGAAGTCCTACACGCCACCAGAGATCAAACTTTGCATCACAAAATCTGAAGCTCCACCTCCTAGGCTCTACAGTTTGCCGAAGATACATAAATCTGAGGTACCACTGTGATCCACCATCAGCTTCATTGGATCTCCAGCATTACCATCACCAAGTATCTAGCTAACTGCATGAGGTCAGCACTACAAACTCTTACATCAAGGACTCAACAACCTCCAGATTCTCATCACCTTGCAGCCTCATGATAGTTTTGTTGTTTTATCTCTATTGATATTGATCTCATCCTGTAAATGATGCCATCACACAGCTGAAACACATTTTGCATAATGACAACTAGCGCTATTCCATCACATTCTTACCACCACTTACTTCCAATGGAACCAACCTTTTGCAATTGATTGTTAGATTCTTTATGGAGTCTACAGTTTTGAGTTCTGCTACTCCTAAACCGTTAGTTTGGTACCGTCATGTGGATGACATATGCGTTGTCACCTGGAGCTACGGTGAGCTTGTTATTGACGGCTTCCTTCAGCATTTCAATAAAATCATCCCACGTGTTCAAATTCGCTATAGAAAGAGTGAAAGACAACATACAGTCTTGTAGGATGCTCTGGTCAGAAGGAAAGCGGACAGCGCACCTAGTCACAGCACAGTATACTGCAAACCTAACCACACAGGTCTTACTTGAACAATAATTCCAACCTCATTCGAAGTAGAAATGCATCGTGATAAAGACCCTCGTATACCTCGGTTCCCGCTCATGTGAGCCTAACATGCTAAAACAAGAGCTATGCTATCATAAGCAAGAGTTGCCCAAGGTACAACTTTCCTATATTTCAGAAATGTCATGGACTATACTGAACGCACATTCAAACGGAAAATATTAAAACCATCTTCAAGCCTACAAGGCAAATGAATACTCCAAGTTCGTTACACCCAACTAAAGTCTCCGGGGTGCCGTTCACTTCTGTCGGTATATACCAGATTCCCTACTCCTGGGTTTTACATCAGTACCACATTCTGAGCATTGGAGTACCGTCTGGGCTTACCGGACAAGTCCGCAGTCGTATAACATGCATTATGGGCGGATGGAGAACACATCATTCAATACAGAGACAAGCATTCTATTGTCCATCTTGTACTACCACGCCAGACTACAGCGTGAAGCCGTCGGAATTTATAAAACCCAAACAACTTCATCATGAAGGAAGGAGCACCAACTGAATGACGAAGACGACGTATTGGCGGGCTGAGGGCAACCCGAAGGTGTGTTAGGCGCGTATCTGCCGTAATTAGGGCTTAACCACGTAGTGACGGGATATGGAGGTTACAGTCTGGCGGTTGTCATTGGTGTAGAGGAGAGAAAGGAGGTAACAAGGTTTGTTCCTCAACGGTAGCCCGTCATGGTGCAACGGCACTTGTGCACCGCTGGTGTTAGTAATTTATTAGTTTTAAAATGTAGGGGTAGTAATTTTGAGGTCCAAGCTACTCTTGAAGGGATTGTAGAGGAGCTCAGCCTTAGCTCCTGTTGGAGGTGCTCCGTTGTTACCGGATATGCCTGCATGCCATGCGGGGGAGCCGGTGACGCCTCAAGCGGAGTGTTCTGGAGTTATAATCCCCAAGAAAGCGAACGAGGGCGCCCTGATGGTATGGCAACTGGTCGTAAAATTTTGCGGCCCGGCGCCTAATTTCATCCTCCACGTAAGGAAGAGATGAGGCTTCGTGAAGCAGTCTTACGGGAAAGGAAACCTGGCGTTCGACAATTGAGTATATTTTAACTGCACAAATACTCAGAAATCACGCGAACCAATCAGGAACAAGTAGCAGCTGGCTCCCTAACCCCCTCCCCCACATATAGCCGAAACAAGCCAATGCTGTATAAATACATCAGCATTTCCAACAAATGAGTCGACACTTTTCGTCGGAACTTCGAAGCGGTAACATCATAAAAGAGCTAGCAGAGTAGCAGAGCATCTGCCAGGGTTTTCTGCTCCAGTGCTCCGCAGCAACCTTCTAATAGTCACGGAAATCAGACAGCCGTCAAGCAACCGTCCTCTTAGAGTTCCACCTGAGGTTACAATAGCTTTAGGGGTAGAAGAATAAGACCGCTACCAATTTTTGCTTGACTGGAACCTAGGCACCTTTGGACAGGTACGTTGTTTTTCGGGCTTTTTAACGTCCTCTATTTCCATTGCTGTATTTTCCTCTATTCTATTAGACTTTTAAAGAACCCCTCCAATACAGTTTTACTCCAATGACTTGGGCTGTTTACTTCTCCTCTCTTCACTCTTACTTCTAGCTAGACACTAGCTCAATTAATGCAAAACCAAAAAGATGACTAAACATTGCACTGCAACGACTACGAGAACTGACAACACCGACGAAGACGATCGACAAGACCAAAGTAAGGCTACTTCAGTTTTCAAACCTGTTACTTCAGAGACCATCATTAAAATCTTATTTATCTGTTTCACTGTAACAGATTCTAATGTAAAGAGTCAGGATATTAATCTCGTTCAACTATCAAGAATAGGACCAGGCTCTCGCCTAAATAAGAATATACAATTAACACTGCGGCATGATCCGAAGACAGTAATAAAATTGTTCTGCACGAGGCACTACTAGAATTTTATAGAACGCCTCAAGACCAAAGTCGCACAGTTTTACTTAAACTCCTACAGTCAGGAAAGTATATGTGTCATCCAATACGCCTAGATCTCCGGAGATCAAATTAAGCATGAGCTGGCTCATCTCAGGGCCATGCAAATGAGTAAGATAATTAAAAGTAGAGACCCTCTGCCGATATTGTGGTAGAATTTGAGGCTACGCGACGTACTGAAGACTTCCATCTTCTGGCAAGTTTAGAGTTAGAATCGAGATTTATAGGGCAAATCCGGAGCCTTAAAATTGCTATAGGTTTCCCTTCTTTGTGTACGCCAATAATGTTAAGGTTCACACCCATCATGAACGCAAGTGCATTTTACGTGGTGCTCTAAGCCAAGGTACTGTTATATCACGCTGCATATACTAGAACCTTGTCTGGTGCTCAGTCTCCCGAAACCACTATATAGACAGAAAAAATCTCAAAGGGACTGATACAAATAGCTCAGACAAATGCGTTAGGGATAGACGAGTGTTCACCCCATAGATAATAGCTCCGAAGCCGAGCGTCAAAGCCTCGGAGACCTCGTCTAGGAATGGCGAGGTCCCCATTAGAACTGATATTGTTCCTAAGTCTATAGTAGGTCCTTCACAAGAACCGGCAAGGCCTCACCTACAGGAAACCTATCCCTCTCCCCTGGGAAAATAAAATGCACAAGCAAGCATGTCTATTCTATTAGGTATATGGCCTATTTATGCACCGAAAAGTGATATAATACAAACGATCCAATATCTTACAGAACTTGTGACTGTCCATTGTTATTGCAACAATGACTAGTTCTAATAACCTGAGAATAATGTACTGCAACTGCTACAACATCCAAAAATGCATTAAATAACCGGGAAACTTTCTTCAGACTAAATCAAATCAAATAGCGCTTCTCAGCACTTAGTACATGTTGTGGTTTTGTCCAATTTTTCAACTGTCACTCAGTTTTCTCAATGTCACTGTTCTGTTTTATGTAGTTCACCTTCGCTGGGAGTTCACTTCACTAAGGTGAACTAATTCAATTCCCCGCCAGTTCACTTCCTTCGTGACGCAGCCTCTTCACGCCGGGCGGTTCAATTCACTGGGGAGTTGAATACAAGTCCTCCACAATCGCCGTTCCATGGTAACACTCGCTGCACACCATAGAAGCCGTCACCAACTCGCTCGGAGAATCGTTCTTGGTGCCACACGGGAAATTCACCCGCCAACTCGTTCGCTCACTGTCTGACTGATGCAACTCAACTCACACTCGACTGCACCGACTGAATAATTCTGACTCTCTCGCTGGCTTATAAGGTCAATGGAATCTTTCCACAAGTTTCTCGAAACGTTCTAGAACTATTTCGACATTTTCTGGAGGAGGGGGGAGAAGAAGCTTCCAGAAGGTTCTAGTTATCTGCTGATAACGTGCCCAGTGTTTACTCTGGTCAGCATATATATACTACTGTATAGGCAAGAAAAAGTAAAACTCACGAACTTGAAGTCGTCGTGATAACTGTATACATTCCAACAGGAGACATTGATACTGACAATGTAAACACCATCATGAACAGAGCCACTATAGTAATAGCTGCAGTGGACTTTAATAGCAAACACTATCTTCGGAGTTCCGCAAACTTCAACCCAGCGGGCAAAAAATCAAACTTTTTAATAATCGGTCCTGAAGGGTCAACATTCGTCCCTCACAAACAAAATCAAACATTTGACATAGTTTACATAACTTTAATTAAAATATCCTATATAACAACACCCAAGTAATTAATAAATTCACCTCGGATCATTTCCCAAGAGTGCTCCAAATCAAAGCATCTATGCCTTATAAATTGGAGTTGCTACAGTTTAACTACCATGCGATAATTGTTTTTAAGTTAAACGTCCTTTAACCGGGTAGGTCATATATCGGACGATTAATGAATGGAATAGGTGAAATGATGCTCAAATAAACCCGGGGTCCATAAAGCTTAAAGTTACCCGACATTCATCATCTCAGGATAAGGGAAAGCCCCGAAAATTCCTTATCTGGGTAACTCACTCTAACCGGTCGAATTCGGGACCTCTTGAATGTAAAGCAGACACGCTACCACCACGCCACAGAGACGGGTCGCGATAAACTGGAACACTTTTGGGGAAACAGTACACAATTGTTGTCGAGATAACGTTACCAGAAATGCATTGCGAAGTGATTGACACTAGAAATCGTCATAAAACATCCACTGAGCAATGCGTTTCCCCCAAATAGCTGCACTCCTTAAAGTGGGATTCCCAGAAGACGTAAAAGCTCCAGAAAAATTACAAAACAGAGCCAGGCTCAAGTGGTAGCTCTCTAAAAAAATATTACACGGAAGTTAATTCACAGACATTAGGACGCCTGCTAACCATTACGCCATTGAATATATTAGAAGTCTCTGGGGTCGAACATTAGCAAACCTAAATCCGCACACAGACTCTGTAATAGAGAATTGCTAAGTGGCTCACCGGAGTACACAGAAATATACCTTCTGTGCGAATAAACAACACCACAGCTTTAAACCTTGAAGCAACAGCGGAAACTTTTGCCAAAACGCTACAGTCGGAAACGATGAGCATATATAGGGACTTGAGAACCAAACAGCAAATATCGATCATTTGCACACCCATAATAAAATGCGCAACGCAAATCTTGGAGAACTATGATGAATAATAATTAGATACCTTCCAATCTAAAACCCCAGGACCAGACAAAATACCAAACGTTGTTCTGAAAAATCTCTCAAAAAAGGGCTTGAAGTACTTGCGCAAATAAACAATTACACCCTATAATATAGTGGAAGATCATGGGTATATCATGGGTATATTCTGGGGTGGCCAGGAAGCTTTCCTAATGACTACTGCTACCGCTGTCACCATCACCACGTCATTTTGTTTGTTGGAGCAAATTCACTCGGCTATCATTCTTTTTTTTCGAATCGTTCGATGGCATCGTCATATCTCGTATCTTGGCTCTAATGATTCCCTGTATTGATCTTTCAATTGAACAATGGTGACCTGGGCCATACTGTTCCCCAAATACTTCCTACACATTTAAGATAAGAAAAACTCCTTTGAACTGAAGCACTGCTTTTAGGGATGGTAGCAATTAGCAAATTAGTTTGAAAGCTTCTGGAAGAATCTGGTCATTTCATTCTCAGCCATCCTTTTAAGTTCCCAAAACTAACAGAGTGAAATGTTTCTTTATGCTGAGAAAAAGATACGGTCTCCAGTTCTACACGCAAGTGTGAGCGGTTGAAGAACGCACCATGCGTTTCTAATAATGCATCCAGGCCATCTACAGGATAATGCTGAATACAACTATCGAAATGTGTAATATTGCTCTTTTGAAGAAAGATCAATATATCATAATGTGCAAATATTCTTTCCAGTTGTGTTACAAATGTATAATATTATTGAATATCTTGAAGTACATTTGTTTGCATTTTGGACCCCTCAGGGGCTCACCTTATGTGAGTACGGGTTTTTGGCGCACCCGGGGGTTCCCGAGCCATTCATCGCCACATTCATCCCCTCACCCCCATCCGGTCGAGGTGGGTTCTTCAAGTGACCGGTGGACCCAAGGTAGGCTCTCGTGCGTTCTTTGCATTCCATCCATACCGCACCTCACCATCGTTTCTTTCTTCCCTAATCACTTTCCGGCCATTTCGCACCACGACATTCGCATATCTCTTTTTCTTCCCCGCCGGCCTACCTTGCGTGCGAAACGCCCACACAGTTTTAGTTTCTTTTATCTTTTTATTTAAATCCTCCGTGGACACAGCCTGACGGATACCCGCGCACCGCGTGCGCAGCTGGGTGAGTGGGTAATGGCGTCATCCCCACCACCCGGGGTCGTCATGTAGGGTTGTTGTTCGTATCCGCTGTTCAACTGCAGTCCCGCGGGGGGGCCATTGCATGAGCTGCTGACTTCTGACGGCGATTGGGTCCCTCTGTCTATGTTCTGGGAGGTGTGACCCTGGGGTGAGTCTGGTATAGATAGGCCACTCACCCAAGCCGGGGTAACGCCCGAGAAGTCAGAGCCCGAGGTCGGAGACGGTTGCAATGGTGGAGGATTTTTTTTCGCTATGGAGCACCCTTTCTCCATTATTAACAACAAGCGCCGTAAAACTTTAGTAACAGAAGTAGCACCGCCAACAGCTGGTTGTTACTTAGTGATTACCCGAACAGAGGAAGGACAATCATTCGAGAAGGTGAACCCTTTTATCATCCAGAAGGGCATTGACTCAATTGCTGGTCCGGTTCTTTCCTGCACTCGGCTTCGTAATGGTTCGTTATTGGTTCAAAGCAAATCCGAGGCACAAAGTAAGTCCTTGTTGAGCGCCACGCTTCTCCACGGTTATCCTATCCGTGTTGAGAAGCACCGCACCTTGAATTCTTGTAGAGGCGTTGTCACCACGCATAGCCTCGATGGTATCTCTGACGAAGACCTGGTGGAATATCTTGCAGACCAGAGGGTGACAGCGGTTCATCGAGTGCAGGCCAAACGCGACGGCGTGTTGGTACCCACTCGTACCCTGTTTATTACATTTGATGGCGTCGATCTGCCCACGAGCATTTCCGCAGGGTACGAACGGATTTCTGTGAGGCCTTATATTCCTAGACCTCTGCGTTGTTTTAAATGCCAACGTTTTGGGCATACGCAAGTCTCCTGTAAGAGTGCCGTTAACATCTGTGCAACATGTAGCCAGCCCTCACACGAAGGTACCTGTTCAACAGCCCCCGTCTGCGTTAATTGTAAAGGGTCACATTCTGCTTCGTTTGCCGACTGTCCGCGGTATTTGGACGAGAAGGCGATCCAGGAGATCCGGGTAAAGGAAAAACTCTCCTTCGCTGAAGCCCGGAGGCGTTTCCATGCGCGCCAACCTTCACTCCTGCGATCTGGCACATTTAGTTCTGTTGTTGCCTCGCCAGTACCACGAGTAGATGCCGAAACTCAGACCTGGACCTTGACTGGATTAACCGCCACTACCATCCGGCCGTCTATTAAGGCTACAGTTACCAAGCCGTATAAACCTGGTCCCAAGTCCATGAAGTCGCAAGCCGTTGAAAAGAAGCCCAAGCAGAAACTTCGTAGGGAAGATTTTTTGAAAGACCCTCCGCGTGCGCGCGGTAAAAAGAGTTCACCTTCTCCTCCTCGGAGGTCGCTGTCCCAGGATGGTCCTGGGACAAGCCGCGCTCAGCGGCACCCTTCACCCATCGCCACCCAGAACCGATTCACGGCGCTTGAATCGGTTTCTGGCACTGAGCGCGTGGGCCCTCCCTCCGAGGAAGCTATGGAGTCTGACCAACTCCATACAAAAAGCCCGAGCCCAAAGGTTAAACAAAAGGTAATTTTAAGCCGCCCTTCTAAATAGACAGTTTATCCCCTTATTCTTAATGGCTATCCTGACCTGGAATGTACGTGGTATACGATCGCATAGGGCGGAACTGCAACTTTTATTGCGTTTCCATTCGCCTATGGTCGTATGTTTGCAGGAGACTAAGCTTCGCCCTCACGATCCTTTTGATCTCCGAGGATATACTCCGGTTCGCTACGACCTTGAACCGGAGGAGGGTACTCCTGCTCATGGAGGTGTCATGTTCTTAGTGCGTAACGACGTTCATTTTACACCTGTCACACTTACATCCGACTTGCAAGCTGTTGCCGTTCGCCTTCACTTACCCGGCTTTTTGTTTTCTGTTTGCTCTGTATATTCACCTCCATCGTCTCCCCTCGCTCCCGCGGACATTCGAGCTCTCCTGTCCGCTCTCCCAACACCATTTCTTCTGTTGGGAGATTTTAATGCCCATCACCCGCTATGGGGTTCGCCAAGGGCTTGTGCGAGGGGAACTCTTCTTTCCGACATTTTGTATCAGTTCAATCTTTCCATCCTCAATACAGGTGCACCTACTTTTATTTCTGATTCTTCCGGTACATTCTCTCACCTGGACCTTGCCATATGCTCAATCCAGCTTGCACGTCGCCTTCAGTGGAACGTCGTCGCCGACACCTACTCCAGCGACCATTTCCCCTGCATCGTTTCTCTTCTGTCGCACCACGTACAGCATTCCAGAGTACCTACCTGGATATTCGCAAAAGCCGACTGGAGCTTGTATTCCAGCCTCGTGCATTTTGACGACCAGCCCTTCTCCGACATTAATCAACTAGTGCAGCACCTTACGTCTATTATTTTCTCAGCCGCTGAACGTGCAATACCCCGTTCATCCTTCCAACCTCGGCGGCCACCTGTTCCGTGGTGGAACGAGGATTGTCGGGACGCCGTTCGTGCCCGTAGGACTGCACTTAGGGTGTTTCGGCGCCACCCTACACTTGATAATTTGGTGACTTTTAAACAATCGCGCGCCAGGGCTCGTCGCATTATTCAGGATAGCAAGAAGGCATCTTGGGCTCGTTTTGTCGAGTCTTTTAATCGTTTTACGCCTTCATCCGTTGTTTGGGATAAACTTCGTCGCTTCTCAGGTAAAGTGTCACATTGTACTGTTTCTGGCCTTCAGGTTTCTAATGCCACCATAGTGGATCCGGCTGCCATCGCTAACACTCTGGGTTCTGCCTTTGAGGCGGTTTCCAGTTCAGACCATTATTCCGCCGGCTTTCGCTCTATTAAAGACCGGCAGGATTCCGCATCCTATACTTTTCGGTCTGCTAATGATGAATGCTATAACGAATTATTCACAATGAGGGAGCTGGAGCACGCTCTTCATTGCTCTCGGCACTCCGCTCCCGGGCCGGACGGCATTCATGTCCTGATGTTAAAGAACCTTTCAGCCGACAGTAAACTATTTCTCTTACAGGTCTATAACCGTATTTGGCAAGACGGCATTTTTCCTTCCGTTTGGCGCGAAGCCACCATTGTCCCAATACTTAAGCCTGGGAAGGATCGCCAACTACCTTCCAGCTACCGCCCTATCTCTCTCACCAGTTGCATTTGCAAGGTGATGGAGCGCATGATCAACGGGCGGTTGACATGGTGGCTTGAGTCTCAGAAACTTCTAGCGAACGCTCAGTGCGGGTTTCGTCGCTATCGCTCTACCGTCGACCATCTGGTGTCCTTGTCGACGCATATTATGAATGGATTTCTGAGAAAGTGTCAAACCGTGGCTGTATTTTTTGACCTGGAGAAAGCTTATGACACTTGTTGGAGGGGCGGCATTTTACGTACACTTCACGATTGGAATATCCGCGGTCGTCTTCCCATATTTCTTCGGGAGTTTATGACGGACCGCGTCTTTCGTGTACGTGTGGGCTCGGTTTTATCTCGTCGTTTTATTCAAGAGAACGGAGTACCGCAGGGCTCTGTACTCAGTGTCACACTTTTTGCGATTGCTATCAACCCCATTGTTGATTGTATTCCACCTGGCATTTCATCGTCCCTTTTTGTTGACGATTTCGCTATTTATTGCAGTTCACGGCGGACCTGTCTACTCGAACGCCGTCTCCAGAGCTGTATCGACCGTCTCTACGCCTGGAGTAACGCCAACGGCTTTAATTTCTCCGCCGAGAAATCCGTCTGCATCAACTTCTGGCGCCGGAAGTATTTCCCTCCGCCCTTTCTCCATCTTGGGCCAGGGATACTTCCGTTTGCAGACGAGGCGAAATTTTTGGGGTTGATTTTTGACAGGAAGTTGTGTTGGACCTCGCACGTTTCCTTTTTAAAAGCAAAGTGTGACCGTTCTCTTAATATTTTACGTGTTTTAAGTGGCACATCCTGGGGAGCTGATCGGACCGTCCTTCTTCGCCTTTATCGCTCTTTGGTCCGATCCAAACTTGATTACGGGTGTATAGTTTATTCGTCGGCACGTCCATCTGTGTTACGTCGTTTGAATCCCATTCATCATCGTGGTCTTAGAGTCGCTACAGGGGCCTTTCCAACTAGCCCCGTGCCCAGTCTTTACGCTGAGGCTGCAGAGCCTCCGCTGTCTTTCAGGCGTGAGATGCTCTTATGTAGCTATGCTTGTCGGCTCTCAAGCTTGCCTAACCACCCGTCCTTCCATGTATTTTACGAGGATTCGCTAGATCGACAATATTTCGTTCGCTCCTCTGCATTGCTCCCCCCAGGGGTTCGATTTCGACTGCTACTTCGGCATTTGGACGTTACGCCAGCGCCGGCCCTTACCCGAGGGGAAACGCGTTTTCCTCCATGGTCGCGCGCTGAGGCCCACATCCACCTTGGGCTAACGTCGATGCCGAAAAATGCGACCCCTGCTTCTGTTCTTAGATCCGCCTTTTTAGAACTACAGGCGCAGTTCGGGGACTGTCATTTTATATATACTGATGGGTCTAAGACTGATGTTGGAGTAGGATGTGCCTTTGTTTTTGGTGTACGGAGTTTTACTTTTCGTTTACCTCAACAATGTTCAATTTTTACCGCCGAACTTTTTAGCATTTATCAATCTGTTTTATTCATTCAGCGGCACGACTTACGGCACTGTTTTATTTGTACGGACTCTCTGAGTGCCCTTCAGGCTATTCATGCGCTGTACAATTACCACCCACTCGTACAGCGCATACATGACCTGCTCCACTCGCTCGGTGTCTCTGGCATCAGCGTCTCCTTCATGTGGATTCCAGGTCATGTGGGCATCTCAGGTAACGAGTCTGCCGACGCCGCTGCGAAATCGGCGATTTTATTACCCAGATTTTTTACCTCTGTAGTTCCCTCGTCAGATTCGTGTGCTATTTTACGTCGCCGCATCCTCTCGCGCTGGCGCGATGAGTGGACGGCCCTCCGGGGGAACAAGTTGCGGGAGGTTAAGCCTCTCCCGTTAATCTGGGGTACCTCTTCTCGTTCTTCACGTCGGGAGGAGGTACTTTTAGCCCGTTTACGAATTGGACATTGTGTTTTTAGTCATAGGTATTTGCTCAGTGGTGACCCCGCACCACTCTGTGGGCAGTGTGACGTACCCTTAACGGTGCGTCACATTTTAACAGAGTGTCAGGTTTTAGCTGCATTGCGTGCTCGTGTAGGTCTGCCTGTTGGCTTAGCCAACGTTTTGGCAGACGACACGCATGCTGTGGAATGTGTTTTACGTTTTATTCATGACAGTGATTTTAATCTGCGCATTTAATGCGTTGAGCGTCTTTTAACTTATTACTTTTATTCTGTCAGTTTTTATGGGGACTCTTATCCCTAGTGGACATATGGCGCTCATGTCCCTCGCATTCTACAGTTCCTGACACGTTTTAATCCTTTACTGCCTATGCTTTTAGTGTGTTGTTTTTCAGATCCTTGTCTTGTTATTATTGCTGTTATTGTTATTATTGTTTTTCTTGTTATTGTTGTTATTGTTATTATTGTTATTGTTATATTTGTTATTGTTATATTGTTAGTTTTAGCTTTTTGACATCGCGGGTTTGTGTCCCGTTTTTTAATTATGCGGTTTTTTACCTATCTTTTATTTTTTGACTTTATATTTTATACCTTGTAAGGGCGCTGATGACCTCAGCAGTTTAGCGCCCTTAAGCCGCATATCATCATCATCATCATCATGCATTTTGACATCACTAGATTGCCAAAGTTTTCATCTATCAGTTTAGATCCATTCATGAAGTTTCACGTTATAAACTAGTCCAGGTTTTCGTGGACTTCAAAAACCGATTCAACAAATCTTCACCTCCTCAGTGTTTCATGAAATTACACTGGTGTGGCCCCCTCTCTAGAGCGTCGTTATTTACGGTTCTACATTAATTTAATAACGCAAGGCAGTGATGGAGAATTGAACTGGATGTATATCGGAAGGGGCACAGCACCGATTCAGTGAATGCGGTTAATGTACCTATGCCCCTAGAGGGAGCGCCCCCGGAGAGGAGGGATAAGGTGAGAGGAGAAAACCTGCAGCTGAACCAGGAGTGGCGGCACAGCGATGACAGGGCCCCATACAGTTTCCAAATTGAGACGTCCCGACAGTCGGACAGACAGATCGGGGGCCCCACCCCACACAGGGTCCAAGGCCTCCAAGGGGTAGTCCGCATAACCCAGTAACCAGCCAAAGGCTGAGGGACAGAGAAAGTTCATAGAGAGCATCCTTTTACCCTGCCACATCGCACCGGAACACCATTGCCGACACTTTCAACCATGAAACAGACCTAACGGGGTGAATAGTGAATGAAATTATTAATGAAAGTATATGGAGGGACAGGAAATTCGGGGGATGAGATAAACCACTCCAGCAATCGCCTGACGACCCGGAAAACCCCGACAACCCCTATGGGTTAGAGTGGGCAATCACAGAATCGAACCTCGGACCTCCGGAATGAGAGTCGAAGGCGTTACCGTGGCACAGCCTCGCTCGATAGTGATGGTGAAATCACAGCAATATCCACAACACTAAAACGTTTGCAATGTCTCTATTCCAGAAAAAATAGTGTGTTCCATATAAACCCGAACCACTTTAATGGGCCATAACTCATGTGAATGTGTTACATTCACATGGTTTTCTCTATATTTTATTCTTTATTTGTGGTTATACAAATTATTTTTATGAAAACTTATTTTTCTATCTACTTAATTTTAATCGAGACAAATGTCCGGAAATGGCTAATTTATACATTCCGTTATAGCTGTAAAGCGAACAGCGAGTCAAATGTTTAAGAACAGGACGCTATATGCTGGGTGACCAGATTCTAAAATCGGAAAACCGGGACACCATACCAGAACCAACCTTTTAAGATGTACGAGATTTTATTTCAACGTGCTTTTATTTATGAAAAACACTGTAATTTGTTACAATAGGCCAATAATAAAAATATAGGTTTATTTGACAATTTTTTTTCTATTTGCACTTTTCAGAGTTATGTATTTGCTTTAGGAGATTTTGGTTTTTCGTCAGATAGTCATAAAATTCTGAACATGTTTCACTGAAGTATGTTTTAACTATAAGAACAGCTCTTAAGTTTCTATGTTAAGACGACTTTTTTCATCAGGCCAGTACATATTCATGAGGCTGAAGATATGCTCAACAGGAACACACAACACAAATTCCACCACTTTGAGTTATTCTTAACTTCGATATGAGAGTCCTTGCACTGCTTGAATATTGTCATTCAGCACTCTGAGACAGAAAGCTTTCCTATATTATAGTCATCAAGGTTCTGCTGTATAATATTTCATACGTAAATAAATTCATAAAATAATATATGATCATCTAAACCCATCACAGATTCATAAGTGGAAAATAGATGAATAGCTGAACCATTTCACTCCATTCAGGCACTTTTTTCAAACAGATCCAGACACTTTTTGATGACAGCATTATGGCAACACAAGTTTTTAATATATTCAATACAATAGCCAACAAAGACTCAGTTGTGGCGAAGAACTTTTCCTTGGAGATCACGCCTTTTTCTTCTTCATCTTCTTCTTCTACTACTTCTTGGAGAATTTTCCTTACACTCGAAGTGATAAATCTGTTTGTCTTCCTGCTGATTAGAGTTTCACAGAGGCTCTCATCAAAGTGGAAACTTGAACCAATGAAAGTTCCTCTGATTCAATTTGTCCTATACTTCTATCATAAACATCTAGTTGGTCAACCTGGAATTTCAAACACAATAAAGAAGTTGTATTAGAGAAAAAAGTCAGTGAGAATGCGTGAACACTTATTAATTAGCATAAAATATTATTTAAAGCCATCAGATACAGCTAAACTTCTTTTAAGAGCTGGAAGCAAAGACATCCATTTGTGTGTGACTTAACAAGTATTTATACTCCATTTCTGCAAACTCGCAGAATTCTTTCAAAGACCCTGCCCTATAGATATCGAAGTACCTGTAGATTTTGTAAAGTATAACCTCGACATCTATCGGAAGACAATCTGCAGCAGTTTGGATACTATTATACAGTAATTGAATACCATATCCATTTTATAGGTTTGTTTTGAAATTTTACAAATGCGTTGCTTTTTGCTTTTCAGTTAATCCCACCGAAATTAGTATTCATGTTGCCTGATCCAAAAGCAATTATCTTTTCACTTAGATTGTACACAGTCAATATTTTTTTTCTATGTACGCAATTTGAGTTTCTGAAGCTTCATTTGGAAGGTTTGTGAACTCTAATAACTCAGTCTTAATACCTTCTGTAGGATTGAAATAACGCACTAACACTGGAACTAATTTAGTTGCTTTGTGGTTGGAGCCATCTATCATTAATGAAATGTACTTCGCAGAATTTAACTTCACTGCAAAACGTTTCAAGGTATGCGGAGACAGAACATTTACAGCGATTGCTTCGCATTTTGTTCTTGCACGAGAGAATTTCGGGCTCTCGAGTAGTTTGCGAACAACAGATGAGTTACATACAATCTATAATCGGAAACTGTGATTATGGAACACAGAGTTATATGGAAAAGTTCTAATGTTCCTACTGATTTATTTTGTTGTGACTTTACTGCTCGAAATTGAGGTAGAGAATGCATCTTTATGCTTCTTTTTATTAGTATGGTCTTTGATATCGCAGCGACCAAATCCATTGCCCTCCGCAGGTTCAAACCCGGTGGAGGGCGATGGATTTTTTCGAGCATAAAAATTCTTAAATGGCTTCCTCCGGAAGGGAAGTAAAGCCGGTGATCTCGTGTCGTAGATTTATGGCACGTAAAAGTATCTCAAGCCTGATAAAGATACCTCTGAGCAAACCGGCCGGTCTTTCACGCCCAATATAGAATTGGACGCTAAGAACTATGATAGTTAAGCGCGTCCATAAATAAAACTCCATTTAATTTTGACCTCCATATTAACTGAAATCACGCCATGGCAAATCGTGCATTGCACTTTATCACCAAATCTAGTTTACATTAGAATTGGAAAATCTGACTTTAATGCATCGTTAAATGTACATTTCCTTGTATGCATTTTCACTAAATGCCGTAAATTGCAGCCTAACAAACTACACTAGCAAAAGTAAAGGATTCAATGGACGAAGAAATGGAAAACAATAAAACGGAAGAGGAGAAAAGCTACAAAGCGCAACCCGCCAAGAACGATACTACTTCTACTACTTCTTGTGGGTTGCCAATCTCATTGCAAATAATTCACCTTAAGAAACACGGAGGCCATGATCAAACTTCATAACAGAACAGATCAAGTATCTCTGACAAACAATTGACTCTTAAATTGCAGTATACAGTGTCATCGCACGAACATATTTGATTATAATTTTAACTAGAAGTAAACATTCCTAAAAAAAAGCGGGACATTTAGACATCCCGAAAAATTTTATTGGGGCACCGAGAAACCTACTGAAAACCGGCACTGTCCCGGTAAAACCCTGGCCTGGACACCATGGCTATATGCTGGTCCTAAAATTCCATACTCTTTCAATGACATCGCGAAAAACAACTGAATGTCAACCGGACTTCATAGGAATGACGAAGTATTGAACAATGCAAACCATTAGGTAATAACGAATAACTCGGGAATTACTTATGCCACAAATAAGTTCTTTGAAAAGAGATCTGCATTTTGTGTGTTGTATGTCTTTGTCTATCGCTCAACGTTTATCAGATATACAAGATTATATAAAATTCCTTCGGCATGTCGTCCTCCATGGACTAGTGGTACCGTGCTAGCCTCTGGTTCACGAGGTCGCGGGTTCAAACCCGGCGGAGGGCGATGGATTTTTTCGGGCGTAAAATCCTCAGCACGGCTTCCTTCGGAAGGGACATAAAGCCGGTGGTCCCGCGTCGTAGATTTACGGCACGTAAAAGAACCTCAAGCCTGATAAGAGGCCTCTGAGCAAAATTTCCGGTCTTTCACGCCCAATATAGAATGGGACGCTAAGAACCATAGTAGTTAAAGAGCGTCCATAAATAAAAACTCAATTTAATTTAATTTCCTTTGGCAAGAAGAGGACTTCCCAAGCTATTCCCAGAAAATCCAAGATATACGTTTTATTTGTAATGTAAATATCGCTAATATATGACATTTAAAAATTTGTTAGAATTTTTTTTTCAAAACATAACAAATTTCGAAAATCTTCCATGTAAAGGGTAGTTTGTAGTGTAGAATTTTCTTGCATACCTTCGTATCGCATCTTTGGAAGTTACTGAACTTACATACCAAGTTTGGTATTTACCCAACTTTTCGTTTTTAATTATGTTATTTGCACACACGCACGCACACAGACATACAGACACATACACGGATCTTTTAATAAAATGCTTTTTTTCATTCAGGGGCGTCAAAACATGTATTTCCGGTGAAATCTCGATATCGAATTTTTGTGTAGATTGCAATATCTTTTCTACTTACTGTGTATGTGGTAGAGAAAGTAAAGAAACTTATTTTGCTAACTCATCCGAGTCAGATTCAAACTAGAAATTTTCGATTAAGAGGCAAGACTCTCTAAACCCAGATTACGGGTAGGCAAAGCAGAAATAGAAATACAGTCTGAAGAACTCCAACAATTAACAATTATTAGGCCGGCCGACGTAATTCGGACACTAGTCTGCATGATATCGGATGACTGAAAACTAATAAGTGATTCTGACTCACTTTTTAATGCTGATTTCAGATCTGCTTTTAGTTTATTTTCTATCAAGTACAGTTTTTTTTCACAATTTCACTTCAAAATATAGAGTTGAGCTAGTAGATGATGAGTATTGTTGAAGGGAAATTTATCACTTCTTGGAATGAAATTTCTCAATACAGACTTGTAAGTCTTTAGGTTGTAACCTGTAGATGCTGGTTGCTATTTGTAATTTAGGCATTGTTGTTAATATCAGAGGCTTGCATTACCAGTGCTATATCGTGATTGAAGTTATAAATACATTATGTCTACACGCAAGTGTGTGAACAATCCAAATGTTTTCTGCTACATTTGTAGAAATTATACAACGCTTCAGCAGAGAACTGAAATAACAGACTTTGTGAAAAAAAATGTACCATGTTTATTTTAAAATGAAACTTGGTGACCAAGACAAGGTCTGGGCTCCGAAGACAGTTTGCCGCTATTGTGTTGAGAGGTAAAGATTGTGGATAAAAGGAAAGAAATCACGCATGCCATTTGCAATTCCTCTGGTGTGGAGGGAGTCTAAAGACCACCTTAAAGACTGTTATTTCTGTTTAGTTAATGTTCAGGAGTGCAATTCGAAAAATAAGAAACACATTGTGTATCCAAGTATTCCTTCAGCCATCAGGCCAGTTCCACACGGAGAAGATCTGCCTGATCCTCTTCCTCCAGCTGTTTTAGATAACTTGGAAGAAGATGGTGTTGAAAATAAACCTCATGCAATCACCGAAGACGATTCTGATGATGTCTACCGCTCTGAATGCGACGTGACTCCACAACTGTTCTCTCAGAGTGAACTAAATGATCTAGTACATGATTTGAATTTGTCTAAGGAATCTGCAGTTACTAGGCTCCCGTCTTAAAAATAAGAATCTTCTGGAACCAGGAACACATTACTCATGGTACAGACACAGAGAACAAGAGTTAGTTCCTTTTTTCTCACAGATCGAGTCCTTGGTTTACTGCAATAACATAAACGAGTTAATGCACTTTTATGACATTGAACATGATCTTACTCAGTGGAGACTTTTTATAGATTCATCAAAGAGGAGCCTAAAAGACGTGTTACTGCATAATGGGAATATGGATGGGTCCATTCCTGTCGCACATTCAGTTCAAATGAAAGAGATAGTTGAAACATGCAGATACTTTTAACAAGTATCCAATACGAGGAACACAAATGGCGTATCTGCGGTGATTTAAAAGTTATTGGAATACTATTAGGACAATAAGCTGGGTTCACAAAAATGCCTTGTTTTCTGTGCAAATGGGGCAGTCGGGCAAAGCAAAGACATTGGAGTGTGAAAGTATGGCCACAGCGGAGAAACGTCTTGCCTGGAACCATAAACGTCCTGCACGAACTGCCTGTAGAGAGACCAAAGGTATTGCTTCCGCCACTACACATAAAATTGGGCTTGATGAAGCAATTTGTGAGGGCTCTACCACAGGATGGACCCTGCTTCAAGTACCTTTCCAAGAAATTTCCCTTCATTACACAACACAAATTAAAGGCTGGAATTTTCGTTGGTCCTCAAATAAAGGAACTGATGAAGGATGAAGACTTTGAGAAGACAATGAATGAGAGAGAAATATAATCATGGACCGCCTTCCGATCAGTTACTGAAAACTTCCTAGGCAATAACAAAGATCCTAATTACAAGGCCATTGTCGAAACAATGTTGGAAAATTTCAAGAAGATGGGTTGTAACATGAATGTGAAGGTGCATTTTCTGCATTCACATATCGACTACTCTCCAGAAAATCTGGGACATTATAGTGAAGAGCAGGATGAACGTTTTCACAAAGATATTAAGGAAATGGAGAGGAGGTACCAGGGAAGATGGAATGAAACTATGATGGCCGACTATTGTTGGATGTTGAGGAGGGACAGTCATCTTCAAGGAAGTCAAAGAAGAGAAAGTTTGAAAAAAAAAGTGAGACACTTTGGCTTCTTGTTTTGTCAAAATGTAGTCATAAAATAAATTAGGTGAGTTCTTGAGAGTATTCTTAAAATGTTTCTTGAATAAAAACTTACCTTGTGTGAAATGGTATTTGAATACTTTTCTACGCCCATTAGTAAAATTGTCAAAACATTACTTCTTACTTTGTGTAAAAACCTGACGTGATAGAAAAAACGGAAGTTATTTCTGGAACCAGCATTAAAATTGATTCAAGAACACCTACTTTTAAGAAATCATCTGACAAAAAGTTTGAAAATGCAGACTAGTGGGATCTTTCCGCCTACAGTCGTAGCAAATCTGATCGGCTCTCTCCGCTGGGAGTCATAATGAAGCCTTCAGCCCTGTTTGTCTGTAACGTCAAGTTATATGCTCTATTCATAGTTTTCCTGCCCCTGGTCTGGGTTTAGAGATTCTTGCTTCCTACTCTGAAGGTTCATAAGTTGGATCTGATTTGAGGCGAGTTACCAAAATAAGTTTCTTTACTTTTTCTACCACATACAAAGTAAGCAGACAAGGTATTGCATTCCACCCAAAAATTCCATATCAAGATTTCACCGGAAGTGCATGTTTTGGGGCCATTTTAATAATAGAAAATACTTTTTACTTTCTCTACCACGTAGTGAGAGATAGAGAAGGTTCTGCATTCCACCCAAAAATTCGATATCGAGATTTCACCGGCTCCTGAATAAACAAAAATAATTTTTAGAAAAAGGTCCGTGTGTGTATGTATTTGTGTCTTTGAACAGCAAAACTCAAAAACGAAAAGTCGGATAAATACCAAACATGGTATATAAGTTCACTATCTTCCAAAGATGCGCCATGAAGGTGTTCAAGAAAATCCTCCCACCCAAACTACCCTTTACATGGAAGATTTTCAAAATCTGTCGTTTTCTGAAAAACAGCTCTAACGATTTTCATTAAAATAACATATATTAAAGATATTTACATTACAAATAAAACATATCTTGAATTTGCTGGGAGTACATGAACATCTCTTAAAACACACAATTTTTCAAATAACAATGCGATATCAGTTATTATCGCACTGTTAAAACTTTATCATTATTTTAAACTCCTGTCGACATTCAGCTATTTCTCGCTTCAGTTGTTTATATTAGAGTAGAATTAAAGGGTAGTGGATGCCAACTGTCAGCCAGCTGGAAGAGTTGCTAGCTTCCAGTAGTAAGTAATATTTGGAAATATTATTAGAATTAATTTTAATGTGCCTTTATTTTTGTTTTATTTCATTTTTATTGTTCAGTTATTTTAGATTAGTACTTTAAGAATATAATTATCTGTACAATTATGAATTAGAAATAAATGATGTAATAAATATTGATTAATAAACAACACATATACAACATACGTCATGGTTTACCCAACCAGATGCCAGTATGATATAAGGAGCAACTAATCAAAATGTAGAATATCCACCGCTGACCGAAATTGAGTTATATAATATGTCTTCTTAGTGGCATAGGCGTATATACTTTCGCGTATGCCCTATGCGATGATATGCTCAAAATGCATCAAAATGTATAATTTCTCAATCACACGGTGCTTTGAAATTCAATGAAACAATCAAATTGTATAATGTCAACTTTGTATAATGTGAATCAAAGAATATAAAGTCTAACACTGGTGCTGTGATAGCCGGCCTCTGCTTAAATTATGTAGGCATCAATGAGGATTACAAATGAAGCGGGAACTTGTTGCTGACAATTACTGTTGAGGAACCACGAGTTCTCCATTATTGTTGTTTGTTGGTCTCATTATCGTGATACAGCCTGTTGGTAAAATTTCGTTCTTACCAGTGTGGTGCTGCAGAAAATGGGTTAGAACGGGAAAGTAATATTACAGTAGGTGGGTTGATAGATAGCGGTGCTAGAAAAAGAATGACAAAGAAAACAAAATATAGAACTTGAATATGAAAGAACGTAAGTTCAGAGAAATGTATTAAAGCATACACTTTGTGCCAAATTGACCCTCCCTGGAGAAATCTACTTTAGGCGACTTGGCTGTACTAACGGGACATGTACGGGAACAGAAGTGAAACGACTATGGTAGTGGTTCTCAAGAGACAACAACAACAAGAAAGGGCCCAGTTATTTTGAGTCACGCAGTACGTCAGGCGATTGTGGGCGTCGACTGCGCAGGCGCCGGGTCAGTTCCAGCTTTCTTCAATGTGCTGTCCACAAGGCTGAACAGTCTTTCTTCGACGGCGAGCTAAGTTACGAGGAAAACAACAGGACAACGTTTAGATGGAAGGCATTCTGGACGGTATTTCTAAATTCTTTTTGGCTTAACCTATTCAAAATTCTCTTTTGTAATTCTTCACCGGGAAAAGATTGATCGTCTGAACTATAGACTTATTGCTGTTAGTTTTGAAATATATCGGTAAATGTGAGAGCAGGAAGCAATTCTGTAATTATTGTAATTTAATTTAAAGCATTGAAGCCGTAAAGAATATTAAGAATGGTGAACGAATAAGGGTTTGTTAGTTGTAATTATGTTATTGAAGTGTCGGTTTACTAAATGGAAGAAATTCGGCTTGTTAATTAATTTATGGAACATATTTTCAAGTAGCAATCTGCCATTATTCCTAATTTAATCCACTTCCTCTTGGGCAAAAGACCACGTTTCAACTTTTACCAATAAAAATAGTTTTGGATGTATACAATGTATCCTTGTTGGTGTCATATATTTGAGGGACGTGTTCTTGACATCAAAACAGTAAAATAAATATATATGTAATGGATCTGAAAATCAACCGTTTCGTTGTTATGGGTCAAGGAAGCTGTATTCCATGAGTGAACAGACGGATATGTACTACACGTATGGCGGTGTAGAAGGCAATGCAGCACGAGCACGTGAACTTTATGCAGAAAGGTACCCTGACAGGCTGTTACCGTGTGCAAGAACATTCGCACCAATTCACCAACGCTTGAGAGAGAATGGCGCATTGGATAGAAGTTACAGGGGATGTTGGGAGACCAAGATCGGTACGAGGCATTGAGCTTGAAGAACGAGGTCTTTGTGCTGTGGATGCAGACCCATCACAAAGCACAAGACGTATGGATGTAAGGGAAAGAGTTAGTCATATGAATATCTGGAGAATTCTGCATAAAAATCTTCTGTACCCGTATCACCTTCAACGTGTGAAAGGATTAAATGAGGCGGACTTTGAGCCAAGAAGACGTTTTTGTCAACGCATGTTACAGCAGAGCGCTGTGTTCATTAATTTCCTAGCCTGTATCTTATTCACGGATGAGGCTGGGTTTACTCGTGACGGCATCTTCGATTTTCATAACACTCATAACTTGGCATTTGAAAATCTTATGAAGTACGACAGGCCAACCATCAATAGAGGTTCTCTCTCAATGTTTGGGGTGGAATCATTCAAGATCACCTTATTGGGCCCTGCTTCTTCCCTCCGCGTCTGAATGGACAAACCTATCTGCAGTTTCTCAGAAATGAGTTGCATCACTTAACTGCTAATGTGCCTCTGGACATCATCCAACGAATGTAGTTTTTGCACGATGGTGCTCCAGCTCATTTCAGTATGTTAGTTCGTAAGTTTTGAATGATCGATTTCCGCAAAGATGGATTGGTTCACGGGGACCCATTGCATGGCCTGCTGGATCACCTCATTTGAATCCAATGGATTTCTTCGTCTGGGGACATTTGAAGTCCTTGGATTATGCGACTCCTGTACCTGATGTTGGCATTTTGAGAGGACGTATCCAAACTGGATTTCACCAAATATGAAACACACTAGGGATTTTCAACAGAGTACGCCAGGGTATGGACAGGATTACTGCATGCATCGAAAAGAGGAAGCCACTTCGAGCAATTATTGCAACTTTGGATTTTGTGTTGTAACTCTGAAATAAATTATTTTCAGACCCATGTTCATATCAACCTTTGTTTACTGTTTTGATGTCAGGAACACGTCCCCCAAATATATAGCACCAATAAAGACACACCCTGCATACAAATTAAATTGCAGGGGGGAAGAAATTTAAGAATAGAAAATTGCTTAACTGATCTTAAGGCTGCTGTCATGCCCCCGACTTCGTTGCGAATTACAATAATACTAATTTGTTCATAAGTTTTGGCTTTCACCCTCCCCCTGTTAATTACATTTCAAAATAAATGTAAATAAAATTAATATCACTCTATAATATAGGTAACAAATGGAAAACAAATAATTAAGGAAATAAAAAATGGTCGATAGTAGTTATAAAACGGGAGATCCAGCACACTTGATATACAGGAATTTGCAATTAATATGCTAATTCAGTCCCCTTTCCACCAGCCACGCCACTGCTGGTACCTTTTTGTGGCAACGGAGGTCATAAATTTGTAATGTGTAATGGAAAGGTTGACAGGTAATTACAGTTGTACTATTAAGGTCTTCCATCACTTGTCAAAATGAACAATGTGTGTAATAAATTATGCTTTGTAATCGCGCCGACAAAAAGCAGATGCCATTCTCCCCATTCCCTTGCATTCCACAGTACCGTGCACGTGTGGCTAGGAAATAGCACCTGCCTCAATCCCCTTCCCCTCTGCATTCCATTCTTTGCTTTGTACCTTGCCGGCTCCTTCAAACACACACACACACACACACACTTGCGCAAAAACAAAGAGCCAGACTGGCGCTATGCCCCACTCCCCTGGGAAACCTTCACTAATCGGGAATACCTGGGAGCAATAAATTTTCCTGCTTGACAGAGAGGGTGACCATGTAGCTGCGTGGGACAATGAGTAATAAATTACGCTTTGTTATAGTCTCCGACATCGTGGAGCCCCAAGCTTCATTACCTACGAAGCAATAAATCTTTTCTTCTTGACAGAGAAGCCTGCAGCTGAGCCATTATACTTGGCGTGCCGTTTGTTTGCCGGCAAAAAGACAGACGCGGTTCTATTCCTCCCTTTCCCCTTGCATTCATCGGTAGCAGATTCTGACACAAAGAAAATCTCTCTTCGCACCTTGCACGAAGTGTTACGGACATCCCCGAACATACATATGCTTTCTCAACACATTGTAAAAACTTGGTATTAGCAACCGAACCTGCACGAAGACCTACGGAAATCTCAGAACTTAGATATAAACGCTCGTAACATCCCTAACACTTCCTCCAAGCACACGAACCAGCAAGAAGACCTACGGGCATCTCCGAAGATAAATATACATGCTCAACACATTTTAACCCTCTTTTTTGCATCTATCATCTCTTTCAAACAGCGTTAACAAAACTGTGTTTAACATATATCATCACCTATATTAAATCCAGGTGTATACTTAGGTATCCTTAGGTCAGTGTTCGAATCTTACGGCAAGCAAAGGTATAATGTTTAATTGCTAATGAAAAATGATATTTGGACAGGTTAAAACATTATTATAGCAATACCCGGATTAATGAAAGACGTTCTTAGGTATCCAGAGGTCCGAGCTCGAGTCTTAGTGTAGCGCAATATTAACGCCTAATGACTAATAAATTAAGGAACATAGACGGGTAGGGTAAATCCTGTTAATTTTATATATCATTACGATGCTTAAAGTAGGATATTCTTAGGTGCCCTGAGGTCCTAGTTCGAATTTTACCCCTGCGAAACTCTAATGCGTTTATGTCATTAAGTAGTTTCTTGTGAATGTATATTTGGGTACCTGTCATCCTGGGTTCGATCCTTAATTTTAAGTCTCCATTATTTCAGAAATTAAGGGTGATAGAGGGTGGACCAAAGCATGATTGATATCTCCTATGATGTGCAATTAGTACTGCATATAATTGACAATCAGTAGTCCTTAGTTCGAATCCCGATCTTTCAGTCACTTCCTTAACATTCCTCTATACTCTAGAATATATCAGTTAGGTTGATGCCGTAACTGCATACAGCTTTTTTAGCATGTCAAACTACTATCATAAATAATTGTGTTCCTGGTGTTCTGAGTTCGAATACTGATTAAATTAAAATTTTACTTGTACATGCAATATCTCATGACATAATTTACATAGTCACGTAAAATAAAAACTAAACAGGGTACCTAGTCCCGAAATACCGTTATCATGACAAAACGTACCTTAAAGTACTCATATATAATCCCCCACGGTTGGTTTCATATATCTTCAAGACTATACACACACAAACGCATATACATACTCACCCTTGCATACACATACACACACAGTCATGCATGGAAACATACACGCTTTCCTTCTTTCTTGTTAGCCCCCTGTGTTTCTTTTTGGTTTTCTTTCTTCCTTCTTCTTGATCTACGGACACCCAAATACATACATACACACGCACAACAGAGTCTAGCGCTTCATCAAACCACACGAACTTGCAGAAGATCTACGGACGCGTCTGAACACCTATTTAGCACGAATTGAAATATAAGAGTTTAGACGCCTAATTACAGTTTTATTATTACAATTTAGTACATCATTGATCTAAAACCGTCCGTGCTCCCTCTATAATTACGATACCTTCATGCACTAGTCTTTATTGAGCTAATGAGTCTAGAGGTGTTTGGAAGAGGATAAAATAAGAATTATAAACACTAATTAAAATGATTGTGAAATACTTTTAAATAGTGATGAAATTTGCACCCTAAAAAGACTTTAATCGTGTATACATTACCATTTAGATAACTTATCTTTTGCAAGTGTAACGATATATGCAGGAATGAGGAGTTGGAAGAGGAAAGTACTATAATTGTATGATAAAAAAATAAAACAAATGAAGGTGCTTTTACAACTTGATTTATTCATTAAAATGGTTACATTTCTAATGAAAAAAGAAATCTCAGCATTAAAATGATTAGTTTAAAATTAAAGCTGCATTACACGAGTCATGAAGTATCAAACAATACAATGTGGTCTGGGCAGGGATATTTGCACTAGCTTGAATTTATATTCTGATGTTGACAGGCCCATTTACAACTTCCTCTGGTTGATGCGAACAATCTGCAACAAATGTGGGGCATATTTAAGAATCTCTTTTCTCTTCAATAAAGGGTAATTCGCTTTTTCATAATAAGAGTACTGAAACTTTGAGTACATATCATACAATGATGCAAATCAAGATTATCCAAAGTCCAAGTTCATATCGTGGTAGGGATAACATTCACTATTAAGATAAAGTCTCAGATTAGTTATGTTACAATGGGCAGTCTTTAGATGCATTACTCGATCTTAAAGTCTAAGCACCCAAAATTACAAATCTCGGTTTCTTCATTCTTGATGTGGCGGTGACATACCAGGTGAAGGATTTAATTTGCGGCACAGCAGGCTGAGTATGCAGATCCATGGTCCTAAATGGGAGAAACAACTGCTTGTACGACTTCACAATCTGAGTATTTCAACCTATTCAGCATCAGAATGTCGAATCACTGGCATTCTCCACTAGATTCGTACAAGTTTAGCAGTAGCATTCTTTTTATCCTGAGGAGCTATAATACAGTTGGATCGAATCACAGCACCAACTCAAACTTGCTATTGAGTATGAGCTCCTTGTGGTCGACAGTAAATCTCAGAAGTATTGAAAGCGGTACTATGGCATTGAAGGCTTCATTTGCTGCATGTACAATGTTCATGTGTTCTCCAGGATAGCACCATACAGCATTCAGCAGACGATCAGATTCCATAGGGTTGAGACCAGCATAGTTGCGTAAAGTTGGTGCGATCCCGGGGTTTCTGGTCCGATCAATAGTTGAGCCGTTCATATATCCACTCGAAACCCCTCAAACATGAATGCAATAGCGTTATTGGTAAGCCTTGCAGTAGTAGCTATTCCATATGGTTTAGTAATACTTCCCTGGATGTATAGATAACTTCGATTAGGTAATGTATATAAATCCTCAACTTGACAAGGAATTCTAATCTCATCATTAACGTCCAGAGCTGATGTATTATAGGGCAAAAACATATGTACCTCTTCTTTGGTGATCTTGTCCTCGAATTTTGGTGTCTCGGTAACAGTGAAGATGTCCATGATTATAGGACTCTGAAGCCCAATGCCTGGAGGAACTGTCGATTGTGCGATAAATTAAATTGAGTTTTAATTATGGACGCTCTTTAACTACTATGGTTCTCAGCGTCCTATATTGGGAGTGAAAGACCGGAAATTTTGCTGAGAGGCCTCCTATCAGGCTTGAGGTTCTTTTACGTGCCGTAAGTCTATGACACATGACCATCGGCTTTTCTTCCCTTCCGAAGGAAGCCATGCTAAGGATTTTTACGACCGAAAAAATTCATCGCCCTCCACCGGGTTTGAACCCGCGACCTCGGGAACTAGAGGCTAGCACGGTACCACTGGTCCACGGAGGACGACTCGATTGCGCGATGTTAACCCCCTGAGCGTCAAAGGTAGAGTATGATTTGTACGTCGAGTCCATTATTATTTCCTCGACGTCTCCGACTTCTTCTAAAATCTTTGCACTGCAACGGACGTGACGTTTTATGTTTTTATCTTCGTTTCTAAAGTCAATGATATTACCGTTCTGGTCCACTACACTAAAACTAATTTTCTCTATGACAATGGTGTTTATGATCGGTAGGTAAATTGGATTTGATGGTTCTTGAGAAATATGATATCCGGGCTGAACAGACGGGAAAAACACGTAGATTGAGTGTACACTTTTACCTTCGATGAAAGAGCCTGTTGCAATACTGCACTCGATTCGTATGATGCTCACCTTAAATATATTCAGCATGAAATTAAATTCAGCCACCTGATTAGCTGGAATAACTTTGTCACTGAAGCACAAGAGCGATCCTATACAACGATCACTGGAAAAATCAACGGCGAAAGGAAATTTAGTTTCAGCCTTCATGGTGTTATTATTAGGTTTAATAAAGAAAACATTCTCATCCACACCTAGCTTATCACTGTTGTATTCATTAATATCTTAATCTCGTAAGTGCCATTTGGTATATCAATGACCTTAATTTAATTATTGTGTATGTAATGAAATTGATTATTACTCTGATCAATATTAGGATTGGAATAGAAGGTTTCAAAATGCAATAGAGCAATCTCATAGTATCCCTGTTGATCTATTTGAAGAGCGGGATTTAGGTATGTAGTAAAAACACATTCATTACCACTGATAGCAACGGTGTAACTCATCGCGATAGAAATTGCAAACACAAGTGCCCGCAGATGCTTGAGCTGAAACTCTGAAACCTCTTAGTGTGATTCAGTATCCTAACATCTCTGAGGTACTTTTCGATCTCTTTTGGAGGCTTCAAGTTTCCAAAGCTATCGAAATAGAATGACACATTGCCATACGTCTTTATAACAACCCAATGTGTGCCTTCATTTTCTGAAGTATCGAGATTGACGATAATTCTCTCTCTGTAACGTGATGTTGAAGGTAACTGATCGATCATGTATACACCCCTAAAATGAGGAATCTTTAAACGTCGTGCATACAAGTCTAGTTCGATGTTACTTATATGAGAGCCCTCTGCCTGAGTTTTTTAATTCCCTTTCTTGCTTTCCTCCTCTTCGTTTCGGTGTTACTCGCTTTCTTCTTCTTCTTCTTCACTCGAAGGCCTTTCACTCTTGCTTCAATTTCTCTGTTATGTCTCATCATTTCGGCAAGTTGTTTATCTGCAGCCAATTTCTTATTCACGGCTGTAGAAATTTGTGCTGCACCTCCAGCGGCGGCACCTACGACTGCAATGTTGGTATGAGAGGAAGAAATCCTCCCCGTTTCCTCTTCCTGGATCCAGCACCAACAGCCACCTTTCCCTTCCTAATTCCTGTTACTAGTAGCGCTGCGAACGTTTCGCCTAACGTAGTATCAGATGATTCCACTCTTTTCTACGCCTTTTCAGCCAAGATCTTGTCTGCAATGTTTCTCGAACCAGAACCCTCATGAAGGGAATACTCAATGTCATGAACTTTGCACGATTCGTCTAACAGGTTGCTTCTAGTGTCTCCTCTCTATAGTCTTTTTTCCAGCTTTGTCCCAGAGCCGCAATATCTGTATCCATGCAAATGTGCTTCAAATGGCAGCCGGTTAATGAGAGAGTTAATTAAACCGGAACCTCTTGCGACCTTAACCTCGTTAGCTCTCATGGTATACTAATTGAATGTATTGGTGAATTGCTCTTTTATACTCTGCCATTGCTTACGGTCATGAGCATATATACATTAAGCATGATATAGTATTTTTAGTTGCTATGATGGAGCTGGTGAAGCAAGATTTCTCGCTGCCTATTCATGCGCTAGACTTTGAAAGCGACTTTAGACGCGATCGTTACGGAAAGCTGTTTCCTGGCAATGTTAGAGCACTAATTCTAGGCAACTCCAGTATGTAACTCGCTCTCGCTAAAACGTAAACCACTCTCGCTAAAAGGGAACCCACTCTCGCTTAAAGGTAACCCACTATCACTACAAGGTGACCCACTCTCGCTAAACAGGTAACCCAATCTCGCTAGAAACGTAACCATTTTCGCTAAAAAGTAACCCACTCTCTCTAAAATCGAAACCCACTCTCGATAAAAGTGTAACCCACTCTCGCTAAAAACGTAACCCACTCTCGCTAAAAGATAATACGCTCTCGCTAAAATGCAACCCGTTCTCATGACAAGGTAACCCAATGTCGCTAAAAACGTAAAGACTCCTCTAGAGGCAGCATTCAGCAGGGGAGCAGATTCCATAGTTAGATATGTATAGCTCCGTATGATTTCACAGGTGATTCAGGTAGAATCGTTGGTGTTTAGGTTAATTCAGTTAGTATCATAAGGCGAGCGGATTCCCGAGGTTGAATGTAACAGCTTTTTTAGATTTAACAGTAATTCAGATATTATCGAAGACATTCGGGTTAATTAAGAGAGTATCACAAGGCGGGCTGATTCCATGGGTGGGTATAGCATAGTTATGTATGATTTCACAGGTAATTCACATATAAACAAGGGTATTTAGGTTAATTCAGATAGTATCACAATGAGGATAGACTCCAGCGCTTGGAAGACGGCGTAGTTGCGCACGATTTTCACAGATAACTCAGCTAGAGTTATAGACGAACAGATTTCGGGAGTTGAGTCCAGCATAGCTCCGTATGGTTTCACAGGCAATTCGGTAGTATTGTCGGTATTTAGAGTGATGAGAGTAGTATCACGG
The DNA here is from genome assembly GCA_030765065.1 of Deroplatys truncata. Lineage (NCBI taxonomy): Eukaryota > Metazoa > Arthropoda > Insecta > Mantodea > Mantidae > Deroplatys > Deroplatys truncata. Next base: position 1,849,416 of record CM060976.1, read on the forward strand.
GTAGTATCACAGGTGATCGTGATAATTTTGATCAGCGATTTGTACCAGAGCTATTTAAGTTAACTTTTATATGATTCGGGTAGTATGACAGGTATTTAAGTCATTTAACATCCAATTTAGATAGTATCACAGGTCACAAGACTTTTATATACCTTTTTCTAAACCTTACAAACTTTTATATGTTAAACAGTTAGTGTGTCAGACGGTGGGGGTTATACAGTGAGGGTATATAGAAGTAGCATAAACTAGCGGATCTTCATTGTTAAGTAGATATTATAACGTTATAGTCAACTTTATTGTTTTATAAGCTTACACTTTTGTCTAAGTGTAACAGCTTTATCAGTTAAATCATTGCTGAATTAGACAAGGATTGTAAGGGTAGACGTCTCTCTCCTTTTTCTAGGCTTCAGACTAAAATTAGGATTTGTTCCTAATGGCAGGGTTTCCGCCACCCCTTCCATCTTCTTTCTTCATAGGTGTATTCTAGGTTTATACACCGCACATGATTAAATTCGATTTTCTAAGATTGTAGACTCACTGTGAAAATATTCATCCTCGGGTTGCATTCTTTTAAGCACTGTTTGTAATACTGTAATGTACATACACATAGGTAAATATTCCATCCACGGCAATAACTCTTTTATCCGCAAAAGGAGTCAATGTGATTTTATTTACTTGCACGGTGGTAACAGCATGCTCTCGTGACAGGATTATATTCATGGGCGTTCTTATAATTTCGCTGGTTTTAAGACAGTCTTTATAGCTGTCAAATGTAATGTACTGCTTAATAGTGCTACGTTTTATACCTTTAATCTTTTTTATCATCGAACTTTGAATATCTAGTGCATGTATCTTAGGTCGTAGACCGACAAAGCGCTGGATGATTTTGCTATTAGCCTCATCTTTAAATTTTCCCAACACCTTTTTATTCTGAGTAGAGTGGCATATTTGGTTTACCGCATAATCAGCTGTATCCAGATGCTCAAGAATACGTAGCTTGTCCTGGTACACATCTTCAGTTGTTACACGATGAATGAATGAATTAGTGTCCCTATACATAAGCTTCAGATTTTCAGCTCCGTAATATGGCAACAACACGTCGTAATGATAATTGTACATTAGTGTATTGGAGATGTCCAAGACACTCATGCCAATGCATATAGGCTTGTGGAATACTATCTGACAAGAATCCATACGTACAGCAGCTAGATTAGCAGCATATATTGTTCCATCGATGAACGCAAGCTTGGCGATTAACTTCCCCAGAGTCTTCTCATTTGTCACCATGTATATCCATACGATTACGCAGCTTCTCCATAGTTTTTTCAAACGTGGCGTAATTAGAGAGCTTGTAGAGATCCTTCCCGAAACCATTGGTAGCTTGTTGTCGTAGACTGTTGTTAAATGCTACATAAGCTTTCAACCACTGTGACTGCGGGATTGTAGCCCACGATGGGTTTTACTTAAACGTGGCCCATGATTAAAAGCTTGCTTAAATGACATGTAATGTACTACATACTGCTTTCGGGACCCGAGATGAGGCATCAGTTTCTTTGTAGCCGTTTCCTCGGGCTTCATACACTCGGGCAGGAAAGGTAGTTCGATATGTAGACCGTGAAGTTCTGCAGGATTCTTCTAATATGTCCCCATGAGGATCATCTTCTTGTAGTCCTTCTAAGGTAATTCATGCAGGTGAAACCCACTCTAATCCACCATAAGGGAGGGCGTGGCACATTGACCAACAATATTGGTTATTGGATTCCTCATATGTAATAAATGGGGTTGTTTGGATCATACTTTTCCATATATGTGTTATTAGCCTCTGCATACCGATGGCATAAACCTCCTCTTATACAGGATTCCACCATGAGTAGTTGATCATAATGCTATAACAATTCCAACTGAATTCCAGTATACAGTAACATAGAATCGCATGCAGGTTCTGGAGAGGTAAACTAATGAGAGGGGTCGACTTTGTGTGTTTTGAGGTTTTGTTCTCTAAATGTCTCAAAGACATCAGCTAGAAAGAGTACATCCGAGGTTAAGTACAGATAACTGTACTCGCCCACGTTTCTCACATTAAACACCTCCCATACATTTCTAGAATGATTGTAATCAGTATCAGTAATTTCTTCTACGTTTAATCTATTGTAGGAGTCCTTAGCAGGACGCAGGTTTCGTTCAAAACAGCCCATGAAGTGATGTAATCATAGTGAGTCATCAACTTCAACTTGTATTCTCCGAAGTGCTTCAGTGTTTCAGGATACGATGTTACATTTTTCAACAGCTTATCCAAGCTTGTACTCAGGAAACGAAAACTATGCGCAAAACCAAGCTTTATGTCTCCTACATACTTGGAGAATGTTATATAGCTTTCTTCAGAGCTAGGAATTACCTCCACCCGCTCACTTGTACAACCCAGCTCCTTGACAATGAAATGTGAGTGGTTCTGCATGAAGACTGGAATATATCTAGGTGTTTTGCATGTTAAATTACATTCATTATGCAGACTTCCACGATACTCACCGCTGATATGATCATGGTCACGTACTTTGGAGTTTTCTCTTAGAGGCTTTTCCACACAAGTAGCATACTGTAGAAGACTTAAAATCCATCTGCTGTTTATCTGTAAGTTTCAGAGGCTTAGCAGATTTGTATACGTTATCAATTTCCGTTGCAATGTATGTCAGGTAAAGCATAAACTTCTGAGCTGCATTAACACCACGTTATACACAGGGATGCTTAGGAACACTAGTTTCCAGATGTTCAACCGATTGAGCAGGTTTCACGTAAACACAGAAACTCATAGATACATGCTGCTGATAACGGTTTTTATATGAAGTTACAGCATCGGAAATACATGCATGACATGGAGCGAGGATTCTTTTAAAGTATGCATAGATGTCGTAAGTAGTTTTAACATCCTTTCAAAATTTTTAAATTTTACAAAATGATTTATCCTTTGTAGGCATAACTACCCTTGGAGCACTATATTGATTACAGATGGATGCATGTTCCTATAGTTTTCCCAACGCACTTTGTCCATATTGATCATAGAAATGTGTAAAGCAGTGATTGCAGATATAAACACGTTCTTTACATTTAGTTTTCCAACATCAAACGAGCTTCTCAAAATTCTTTATACATACGTAGTGATGTTTTCCACAACTGTCACTCAATATTAACAGCTCACGGTGTTCAGGTAGTTCAGTCTTAGCAATCTTTAGGGGATACAATTCATGCTTCTCATTCAGCCCGAAAGCGTTGATAAACATACTGTTAAGCTTCTCAAATTTAGATATTTGAGAAATTGAAGTAGGGTAGGAAACACAGCTGAAGTCGTACTTATTTTGAAGCTGTTTGTATTTGCTGACGCGTTGAGGCTTGGTGCTGACGAATTTGGCTAGTAGAAAATACATGAAGCATTTCTCATCGCTAAGGTTCCAGATGATTATACACGTTTCTTTAGCTCCGAAAGATGGCGGTAGTGGTATGTAGCTATTTCCTCGTAACGGGTTATACTTGTTTCTACGAAGTCGAACTCCGTCCACAGCAAGCAGGGCCCAGCTGCTGCCCTTAAGTTGCGATTCGTCCATTTTAGAGGTCAATTTCTTGTATTTTGCTTCCAACGTTGAGTTCAGATCCGTTTCTAGAAACACAGGCTAATTCCGTGTTTTAAATGTTTTGTCACAGGTTTCTCTGATTATGTTTACAAATCGGCACTCAACCCGCAGATTAATTTTCACACTCTTGTGAATGCCTAGCTCTTTATGCACAGCCTGGATTATCTATTGTTTTGTCTCATGGATACATATCAGGCTCTTAAATGAATTGCATCGTATAAAATACGAATTCAATCGTCCTTGAACGATGTTTAGTATTCTTTCATATCACAGTCCTCCATTTTTTATAATAACTGATGTTTAGTTGGGTCCAATTTGCTTTTCTTCTGAGGACCGCGTATTTCACATACATCTTCGTGCCGCTGTCCCTTATAACCATCAACGAAGGTTACATTACAATGCTTGCATTTGAAGAGCTTCTTGCAGCTTATCTGAAACCTTCTCTTGTCATAACCTCGGAGGAATTTCTTCCCGCATTTACTACAAGGGTATCCTGATGCACTGGAAATTATATCTTTATATGCATAAGTATTTATCCTTATTCTTGATGTAATAACGTATTAATCCTTCTTCAAAGAAATGTAGACCTCTTCACCTTGATAACGCTTTAGAAAGCTGATTATTCTTGGAGAGAACACGATGTTACCACTTCAAGACTAATTAGCACAATGAAGTCCAGCGCCCTCAGTCGACCTATTTGTAGAGGGAGCACAGAACTTTTAGGTCAATTATAAACTGAATTTCAATAATAAAACGGTGATTAAGCATCTAAACGCTTATATTTCAATTCGTATTACACAGGTGTTCAGGCGCGTCCGTAGATCTTCATGCAGATTCGTGTGCTTGGATGAAGCGCTAGCATCTGTTTGCGTGTGTATCTATGTATTTAGGTGTCCGCGGATCAAGAAGAAGAAAGAAAACCAGAAAGAAACACAGAAACCTAAAAAGAAAGAAGGAAAGTGTGTATGTTTCCATGCATGTCTGTGTGTGGGAGTATGTAAGAGTGTGTATGTGTGTGTGTCTGTGGGCGTGTGTGTGGGTGTGTTACGTGTGTATGCAAGAGTGAGTGTGTATGCGCGTCTGTGTGTATAGTCTTGAAGATATATAAAATCATCCCTTCGGGAGTATATAAGTACCATAAAGTAATTTTTGTCATGATAACGATATTTGGGGACTAGGTACCCTGTTTACTTTTAATTTTACGTAACTCTCTAAATTATGTCATAAGCTATTAAATTTGCAAGTAAATGTTTAATTTAATCAGTATTCGAACTCAGAACACCAGGAACAAAATTATTTATAATACTTGTTTAACATGTTAAAAAAGTTGTATGCAGTTACGGCATCAACCTAAGTGATATATTCTACAGTATAGAGGCATATTAAGGAAGTAATTGAAAGATCGGGATTCCAACTAAGGACTACTGATTGTCAATTATGTGCAGTATTAATTGCACATTATAGGAGCTATCAATCATGCTTTGCTCCACCCTCTATCTCTCTTAGTTTCTGAGATAATGGATATTTTAAATTAAGGATCGAACCCAGGATGCCAGGTACCCAAGTATGCATTCACAGGAAACCACCTAATGACATAAACGTAATAAAGTTTATTTGGCGTCTTTATCTTAATTAATTCCGGAGTTATTGCAAGATGAGTTTGTAATCACTCCTACCATTCAAACCTGGGCATCCCGGTCAACTTGGAACAATATGTCAATGATTTAATTACCTTTTATTGCATCGTTCTGTCTCTTTTCATTCAGGAGATATTAGCGATTAAACAGTAGTGATACACCAGGTTTTAATATAAATAATTATATTTCTTAAATACATTTTAATCTGACCGTTCATACTTCCATAGTTTAATATTTATTAAGCATTAGAGCTTCGCAGGGGTAAGATTCGAACTCGGACCTCAGGACACCTAAGAATATCCTACTTTAAGCATCGTTATATCTAAGTTCGGAGATGTCCGTAGATCTTCGTGCAGGTTCGGCTGCTTAGACCAAGCTATTAGAATGTGTTGAGAATGCATATCTATGTTCGGGGATGTACGTAAGTCGTTGTGCAGGGTGCGAAGAGAGATCTTTCTTTGTGTAAGAATCTGCTACCGATGAATGCAAGGGGAAAGGGAGGAATAGAACCGCGTCTGTCTTTTTGCCAGCAAACAAACGGCACGCCAGGCATAATGACACAGCTGCAGGCTTCTCTGTCAAGAAGAAAAGATTTATTGCTTCGCAGATAATGAAGCCTGGGGTGCCACGATGTTGGAGACTATAACAAAGCGTAATTTATTACTCAGTGTCCCACGCTGCTTCATGGTCACCCTATCTGTCAAGCAGGAACATTTATTGCTCCAGGTATTCTCTGTTAGTGAAGGTGCCCAGGGAGTGGGGAATAACGCCAGTCTTGCTTTTTTTATTGCACCGGGTTGTGTGTGTGTGTTTGTGTATGTGTTTGAAGGAGCCAGCAAGGTATAAAGCAATGAATGGAATGCAGAGGGGGAGGGGATTGAGGCAGGTGTTCTTTCCTAGCCACACGTGCACGGTACTGTGGAATGCAAGGGGATGGGAAGAATAGCATCTGCTCTTTTGTTGGCGCGATTACAAAGCATAATTTATTACACCCATTGTTCATTTTGACAAGTGATGGAAGACCTTAATAGCACAACTACAATTGCCTGCCAAACTTTCCATTATACATCACAAAATTCATGACCTCCGCTGTCATAAAAAGGCACCAGAGCGGGCGTAGCAAGTGGAAAAGGGGACATAATTAGCATATTAATTGCAAATTCCTGCACATTAAGTGTGCTGTATCTCTCATTTTAAACTACTGTCAATTAATTTATGTTATGCACATGGTAAATTTTGAAGATTAAATTGCAGGGTTAGATTTGTGCCAGCAACAACAAATTTAATTATTTAATTTGAACTCAAAATAAAGTGCAAGTTTTTAGAAGAAATGCCACAAACAATGTGGTGAGTGCTGAAATTCTGAGTATAAGCGTATCCATGCTGTTTTAATTATTTTGTGTGCTATTGTTGAAATTCTAATACCCTACAGAATCCATGAATGATACCTGACCTTAATTATGTCGTTCACTTGACTACTCTAGGGATCCGCTATAAAAATAAAATAAAATAACGCATCTATCATTGCATCATTTATTGGGCATTGAAAGTTTTTTATTGGCACTGCACTTTGAATACTATACAAATGATGGTATTAAATCTTGTAAACCATTTATTATAATTTTATTTAAAGAGCAACAAGAAAAAATGTTGCAACAAGTCGGAGTAAAAAAGGGTTACAAAACTGGATAACGTGTTTGAATGGTGTATGCATTTATTTATTCATAAAGTCAACTAAACGCAATTGAAGTCAAATCTATTATGCTTCAGCACGCCAGTCCAACTTTGAAAACTATGTTTAAATGTTTAGCGAACATATCCTTACGCAGCACACCATGATGCACAATACACATTATGAATAAACCGCGAAATTAGTAACTGCCTAATGTCATATCTAACCTAATTGATTACTTAACAATTACAACTTTACGACCAAAATTTTGTTTCCGGACAACATTAACCGATAGGGTGTCCAGACTCCTGTATTAGCAGGGAGGTCTCTTTTTTGAGTCTCTGTCCTGTCTTTTTTAAGCTAGAAACGGATCGCCAAAATATCTCTTTTTAGTGGCAATAACTTATCGGTAAAAAACGCCATTAACTATAGCTCATAAAAATATTCAAAAGTCCTCTCCTCTTTGTTAGCAACTTTGGACATATTTCTCACAGCTCCTACATTATTAAATTACGTAATGCATTCACATAACATTATTTAACATGTTTATAATAATATAAGCATATGCAATGATTGTTACATACATTTTACAAATTATTACATACACATGTTGCTTCAAGGAGGGCTGTTATTGAATTTACATGTTATATAATTTGACTGAAACCATTTACGTGTTAATAATGCTGCCTCAATTGCCCCCTTTTAGAAACTATTTAAAAATTGTTCCTTTTGTTTTGTTCTTTTTAAACTTTTAAATATTTTCTGAAATTCTCCTGAAAGAACGAAACATAACCTTTTTATTATTGCACTTTCTATTTTTCACTGTCACTTTTATATAACACTCACTGGTTTTTCACTACACTCGTGTATAGCAGAGTACTTCATTTTGTTCTTTCACTTGTTCGACACTTTGAGGTCAATGATCTGATGTTCAATGACATGAGTGAAGTTTGTTTATTCACCAGCATAGCCACTTATATGCATTTTATTTGCTATACATTTAACATTTAATTAGGCATATTAACACCTGTTACCCTTTCTTTACAATTTATTTTTTAAAATTTTTTATTATTTTCTTACAATTTCTAACATTTTATACCTTATACAATAGAATTGCAGCTAATATTCAGATTTATTATTTTTTCTTACTAACAATGGTTTTTCTTCTATTACATTTTTTTAGCTAAACCCTCTTTTGTTATATTGACAATTGGTTATATTTAGTAAAGATATTCTTATACATTTTTTTAATTACATTGCTTTCCCCTTTAATGTTCCGGATGATTTATTTTCTTTGTCTTCTTGTGTCACAGACTGTTTACATTTATTTCCTTTTTCTTTTTTTTTGCCACACTTAACCTACATACTTTATTTTCTTTTTCTTTTTGTGCCACACATAACCTACATACTTTATTTTCTTTTTCTTCCCTTGCCACAGACTTTTTAGACTTGCCCTAATCTTATGCTGCACAGATGTATTCCAAAACTTATTCATGAATAAAATTCTAAATGTCTCAAAATTCATTTCACTATCTACTAGCATATGTAAGCATTCTAAGGTTTTTGTTATCCAAGCATTTGCTAACAAGGATCATTTTTAATGCTTCAGGCACATTTTTTAATTTAAAATATTATACTAGATCATTAATAAATTGTATTGGACTTGAGGAAGCATTAAAATAAGGTAAAGGTAACTCATTTAACACAAAATAATAGTTTGACATCTGATTTGGTACATGCACATGCATGTCATCATTATTGTTTTGTGTTTGAGAGGCTGATGCTATGGAAAAAGCAGTAGCGTCTCTTGTGTTGTTAGTTAACAAAGGTGATACACTTCTTTCTGCACTTGCATTATTGTCATGCATTTGATTAGCATTTACAGAACTAGTTACATTTGTATTTACCTTTGGGACACTCTATTTCTTTGCTACAACAAAACTGAAGCAGTTATATTAAATGCCTTAACCTCATTTGTCATTTCTAAACTAGAATCTGGGCCAGGACTGTAACTGGGTTTAACCGAGGTATTAAACTTACTACAAATAAATAAATATTTTTAAAAACTAGAATCTGTTTTACAGAAAGTTATGTTTATTTAATTACTGACGGGTGCATCAAAGCATCAGGTCGTAAAAATGCTTCCATTGCTTGTTATGCACTTTAATCCTACTGAGGGCATTTAAAATTTTGGATCTGAAATCTTTTCCAGGAGAAACTTCAGAAATAATTGCTTTATTTTTAATAGCTCACTCATGCAACACAGGCAAAGGTGTCCGAATCGGCAAAGAGTCCCACCCTCGAAAAATTGTAAATCGAGCGCTAGTTTAAATGTTTGTTACTGTACACAATTTAGCCAGTTTAGCTCCTCCGACTCGCCGTTACATCTTCCAGGTATAAGGCATAAAGAAGATAGGTACTTCACCCGACAATATCCACCGCTAAAGGAGTCCTCCGTAGTGTAGTGGTTACCATGCCAGCCTTTAGTTCCCGAGGTCGCACGTTCAAACCCGGCGGATGGTGATGGATTTTTTCGGGCGTAAAAAGCCTTAGGATGGCTTCCTTCGGATGTGGTCGCGTGTCGTGGATTTACGGCACGTAAAAGAAGCTCAAGCCGGATAAAGAGGCCTTTGAACAAAATTACCGGTCTTTCACGCCCAATATACGATGGGACGCTAAGGGCCACAGCAGTTAAAGAGCGCCCATAAATAAAATAAAAATAAAAAACCGCTAGAGAAAAGAGTTTTACATCGACACTTTGACGAGCATAATATAAAAAGAACCTGTCTGTCCTGGAGTTCCTTTACACAGCAGTGCTTAATTACATTGGTCCTGGATTCCACATGCAACAAGAATTGCCATTACTGCTTCTGAAATTTGAGTCAGTATTTTTAACACTTAAATAATTTCAGTCTAATTATATAATATGTAAATTCAATAACAGCCCGCCTTGAAGCAATATGTGTATGTAATAATTTGTAAAATGTATGTAACAGTCGTTGAATATGCTTATATTATTGTATCCATGTGTAATAGTGTTATGTGAATGCATTACGTAATTTAATAATGTAGGAGTTGTGAGAATAATAAGTTAAACGTTGATAACAATGAGGTAACAATGAGGTAACCTTGAGGCAATAATGAGTAAGAAAGTTTAAATGCTACTAGTCATTATTAGAGCAGGCAATAATGTAAATTTTGAGACAGTTTAAAAATAGCCAATTAACAACCAGAAAAAGTTTTAGTTAAATGAAGGTATTCTATTGGACTAGGATTAGCCAATCAAAGACTTGAAATACAGAAATTTACAAATTTAAGACCGAGGGTGACCAACTTAGCGACTTTGTCACCAGATCTAGCGTTTTTTTAATCCAATCTGGAAACAAGATTATACGTTTTGCAACTTGTCTCATTTCTGGGGATTTTAAATACGTTTTAGCGACTAATCTGGAGCTTTTTTAAAAGAGTAGCAATACATTTTAAGTTTCAGTTTTACATAAAATGTGAAAAGATTGTCAGAATTATTAGATGTAACTTTTTTCATTATTCGTTAGCAACTCATACACGGTCAACACTCCACCAGGTAAGTCTCTGGTTTGTTTGTTTATTTGAGTTCTTCCTGCAGGCAACCGATAAAAACCAAACAAACATTGCCGTCCCAAGCAATGCGATATTATTTCAACACTGCATGAAATCATACCTAGCCCAGAAGTATAATTTATTTGTGTGTGTACATTTTTTATAGCCTACTTCATGCCCGAATCCAAAATAAATTTCGGAGGGGGTTCCATAACTAGATCTGAACTTAACACTATCCTACACAGTTACTATGTACCTACTGTGTAGTGCATAGACATTACGGGGGGCAAGAAAATTGCTTGGAAATATTATATAGACAGGAAAATCTCACCAGAATGAAGATATTCCACTTTATAGCACAAAACTCTCAGACTGCTTGGAAAACCGGGACGTATGGTCACCTTACCTATGTAATGCGATAATTAAGTTTCCTTTTCCTTGTAAATGTGCTACTCCTGCTGCTGTTATCTAAGGACATTTTTCCACACCTATTGGTTTAATATAGATTTAAATAAGTAAAACTATAAGAAATTTCGGGGAGGGGATTGAGCCCTAAACCCCCCTCTAAATACGGCCTTGTGCTACTTTACACGTTTGAAGACAAATATTACTATTAATTAGTGCGTTATTCAGTTTTACTGTTTGCGAATACATATTATCATTTGTAAACGCATTTGTTATTTCATAAAACATTTTAGTAACAAATCTAAAGTTGGAATAAATATTATATATGGTTGCACAATAACACCACCTATCGTAATTATATCGTGGAAGTAGCACATTAAGGTTTAGTTGTTTTTTTATGAACGCTCTTTAACTACTATGGTCCTTAGAGTCCAATTCTATATTGGGCGTGAAAGACCCGTAATGATTATATACAGTAGTACCTGTAAGCCTAATAGAGGGGGAATATAAATCCATTATAAAGATCATCGTTTCTAAGGAAGCATATAATTAAATGGAGGCATTTCACGCATAGTAAGTAACAAGAACGCATCAACTTCTGTATGTTTTCTCCAAATGAGGCAGGGCTTTAGTCTATGTTTCTTTAATGCTATGAATTTCGTACCCAGATATTACATTACAACTAAGAAAAGGTAATTTATTTATTCCGCGAGAACCTCCTTCGATCACGAATTTTCATATTTTGAGGACTCTTAACTTGATTCAATAATTTTTTAATTGGGAAGATAGAAATATCACAACACTTAAGTTTTAGCTCGTGGATATTATGTTGGGTTTTTTCAAAGATTGTATTACCATGAAAAACACAAAGAAATATTTTGAAACATATGCATATTATTCAAAAGTGTTCCTAAATACTGCTTCAGCGATTATGATAAAACCAGGTAATAGGAGCCATTAAAGTCAATGCGGTAAACTTAAGGTTCACATTTAAACACCGGAAACCGTTTCTTTTGTATTAATTTATTCAGAACTGCATGTGCGTGTATATATAAAGCGAATAAGTGAAATGTGAAAATACTACTGTAGAACTCTTCTGATTACGAGCACATTTTCAGCCCACTATAATTAGGCTAATACAGGTTTGCTGATCGACGCTGTAACGCAATCGTATAGTACACTTAAAGCAGATTAGAGTGCTGATAGCTGTTTTGAGACGGGAGAAATAGTTTAATATAAGCTGTCCTCTGGTAGGTAGCTTTTATTATATCCTCTAGGGGTAACCAACATAATGATTACAATTACAGTTTTGTGTACCTGTTCATAATTGCTGTGGGCATCCCTTTTTGTCAATCGAATAAACAAGAGTTTCCCTGTATTATGAAGTAAGACATACTGTTTTTCCCCGGCCTACAACCACCTGACATCAGAAGCTTGATGTTTTATTTATCTGTACTTTCTCAGTTTTTAGTGTGGCGTCGAAGTGATACGATACAGGAACAGAATAAATTGTCTCTTTCGCGCTTTTAAGAAGCTGGTTATTGATAGTAATTTTAATAACGTTATTGAAATGGGTAAACCGCAGTACCTGCAAAGATTTCGAGCAGAGTGGCAAAAAAGTGAACAGTTTAAGAAGTGGCTGTGTAGGGTGAAGGGAGACGACACGAAGAGCTATTGTAAGTATTTTAAATTGCAGTTATCAGCAAAATTTAGTGATTTAACAAAACATATGAACACTAACAAACATAAAAAAGCGGAAGAACCTTTTCGTGATCCACATCAACATATGTTACCGTTCAAACCAGTGAACATTGAAACAAAACAAGTGGAAGCACGAATTGCATTATTCATTGCAAAACACTGTTCTTTCAGAGTAACTGATCACATGTGCAAACTCTGTAAATCATCCTTTTCGGATAGCAGGAGTACTAGTGAACTAAAATACACAGAACAAAATGTGCTGCTGTAATTTGCAATGTCATAGGACCATAGTTTGAGAAACAGTTGTTAAAAGATATTGGTGATAGGAGTTACAGTTTACTGATTGATTAAAGTAATGACTGTTCGGTTACAAAATTATTAGGTATAGCCATCAGGTACTATTCACAAACAAAGAAATGTATTGTTGCAACCTACTTGCAGCTAATACAACTAAGTGAGTGTACTGATAGAGGACGAGAAGAATGCAAGCGAGAGGAATGTGTAACATTAACACTTTCCTGCGTCCGTATCATATTTACGCTCGTCGTGTGGATTCGATAAGCATGTTAGGAGGTTATAAACTACACAGTGTTGTCAAGTACTCACCCATGGCTAGAAGTCCACCAGCGGTCGTGCAAGATCCAAGTCTGAGAAGTCCTCATTTTCGCTGCTGTCGCTGCCGCTCTCCGAATCTTCATCGCTAGACTCCAGGCCTCCAACTGATATAATAAAATTGTCTATTGCATCGTCCACCAGCCCATACTTATGCATGAACTCATCCTCGAGTTTTTTTAACGTGCCTGACATAGCACACCCAATCAGCTGATGTAATAGAGTTCATTGCACTTTCACACACTTGCTGTAGATTTCTTAAAGATTTCCAGGTACATTACGCTCTCTTACATGTCGCTTTATTGCTGCCCATGCCAGTTCTATAGCGTTCAGCTCGCACATATAAGGAGGTAACCTAAGAACTGTATGCCCATGTATTTCTATTACTTTGTCAATATGGTATACTTTTTCTTTTGGCTTATGCATTTGAATTAAATCAAACAAGTCGCCCTTCCGCATTGCAGCAGAACATGGAATATTGTTGTTCTCCAACCACTGTATCATTTCCTGCTTTACAGCGTACTTTGATGGATGCTTATTTGCTTGTACGCTGTGGTATGGAGCATTATCAAGCACGATGACGCTGTTGGAAGGTATATTAGGTAAAAGTTTCTCCTCCAACAATTTCTGGAAATTTACTTCATTCATTTGACCATGATAATCCCCGCAAGCAAGTCCAACTTTGAATATCAGAGAGGCGGCGGGTATGAAACCTTCATTGCTGCCTGCATTTACAAGAATCAGGCGGTTCGAAGAGCTGGTGTTTGTCGTTATGCCATAGACATCATCACTCTACCAGCATTTTCCAAACGTCAAGTTATTGTTTACCCAGGACTCGTCAATGTAAATGATACTTCTCCCAGCATTTCTATATCCATTTATAGTTATTAGATATCTAGCTCTCCAGTTAACTATGTCTGGACGTTCAATAAGTAATTTTCTCTTGCTTCCACATCGTTTCCATTTGTAGCTCATACTGCGCAACAGCTTCCGTAGAGTTTCTCTTCCCCATGGAAAATGTACAGTTTCTGTAATTGCTACAAGTAATTTGGGAACAGTAGGCACTGTTTTTCTAACCAAATAAAAATATCGAATTAAGTTTTTAATTACTGTTCTATCAAAGTCATCACAATGAAATTTAAATTCCTCGGCACACGGTCTCTTTTTCCCCAGAGTATTCAATAGTTTTTCACCAGCTGTAACACCTTCTCTCCGTATTCTTTATACAGTGCGTCCGATATCCCACAATAATTTGCCACGCGTGAATTACTTTGTGAAATTACACATGTCAATTGTCCTGATTTTGCTTCTTCGTCACATTCTTCAATCACTTTTCTTATTACTTCCCTTGAATCACTGTGGATAGTTAGTCCCTTCTTTCGAATTCCAGCCATATGCAAATAATAAAGAAAGAATAAAAGTAACAAAAATTATATAAGCTGTAGTATTATAGTATATACCGTAACGTGCGTTACCAGCAAGAGCCAATGCGTTAACAGTTATTACGGCGTTTGTTGTTCTACTAGTATCAGGTCTGGCAGCATGGGTGGTTCATTTGCACACATAAACACATTTCGTAGTAAACGTAGTAAACAATCGACAGTACGTGAGCAGATAAACAGTTAGAAAACCCCGCTCGCCCCTCAGGCCCCGCTCGCCTTTTTCTCGTTGTCCAACAGCAACGCTGATGCTCTTGTCTCAGCCTTAAAGACTTGTATAAAGGAAAAAGGTTTAAATTTTGCGAAATTAATAGCAATTGGGACTGACAATCGGTGATGACTGGTATCAACATTGGCGTGTACGCCAAGCTGAAATCTGAATTATCTCACTTGAAGTGTGTCATTCTCTACAGCTAGCAATTTCCCATGCTGCTGCAGAATTCCTTCCTAGGAACTTAGATTTTCTAATCAGAGAAACGTACAACTGGTTCTCCCATTCGTCACTCAGGCAGGTCGCATACAAGCATGTGTATGGAGCAATTAATGAAGGAGAACTGCCGTTTAACATTGTAAATGTAAGTGAAACTCTATTTCTGTAGCAGTGAACAGAATACTTCAACAGTGGCTTGAACTGGAAACTCATTTTGGTACAGCTAGACTCAATGAACGTTGTTATTCCGCAGAGAATATATACCAGATGTAGGCAGACCGTCGTAATTATGCATTTCTTGTTTTTCTCAAGCCAATATTAAAGCTAGTTCAGACGGTAAACAAACACTTTGAAAGTGAAAATCAAGATCCCATAGAACTTCTGGAAGATTTATTGCTACTTATTAAATCTCTATGTACAAAAATTGTACTTCCGGGCAAAAGATTAGACTTCATACGGGACAAACTGAAAGATCATTTTGATCCAAAACCGTACGTTGCCTATGAATTTGAGACGGAAATGTCTACTGAAAAATTCCCTCAGGAAGTTGAGAAAGATATGCGCGAAAGGTGCCTTAAAATCATTGTTGGTCTAGTAAATCAAATACGTCAGCGTCTTCCCAAGAACATTGAAGTTTTGCGGGAAATTACTTTATTTTCTCCTGAGAATGTCTCAGACCTGTAAAACGGTCGGTAATTGAAATAGCAATACTGTTTACAGACGATAAAGAAATATTAACAGCTGTTGACTTTCAGTGGAAAAATTTACGCAATGTACAGTGGCACGAAGTGAATGTCTGTGTTAAATTTTGGGTAGAAGTGCACTGTTATACAGACTCCGGAGGAGAAAATCCTTTTCATGAACTGCCAAATATCGCCTTAAATGTGTTGTCACTACCACATTCTAATGCAGATGTCGAGCGTGTGTTCAGTTTTGTAAACAATACAAAATCAAAAGAAAAGAACAGAATTAAGGTGAGGACATTGTATTCAATATTGTGTGTCAAATATGGACTAAAAAGGGAAGACAAACGTTGCCATTCATATGAACTGCCGAAAGAGTTGTTGCAAAAGATAGGGACCATACAGTGCTACTCTCAACCATCAACTTCAGCATCAGCATCGACTTCGAATTTATTCTTTGAAGAGGAGATGGACAGCGAAGACGAGGAAATATAATTGAGCACGAGGTGGTAACGGCAGAGTATAACACATTTAATCGAGGTACCTTGTTTAATTTTAAATTATTGGTCCTTAAATATGTTTCAGTAGACACTTAGCTATATGCGTATTTAATTCTGTATTGGTATATTACACATAACTCTATGCTGGTATAGTACACATTCATTTATAATTTTATAACATATTTTAGCCATATTTTTTCTGTATGTTTATTATATGCATGGTAAAGTAGTTTATTGAATGTCAGGAATCTAGCGACTTTCTGGAGATTTTTTATGTTCAAACTGGCGACAATTGAAACTTCCAAGTTGGCCACCAAGAGGTGGAAAACAGTTCAGTTGCCTTCAAACAGTGCTCATAACCAAACGTGTTGCCTGCAGACAGTGCTCATAAATTGGATGCGTTGCTTGTGCGTCCTCGAGAGATTTCATACGTATTCGTTTGAGACGAAAAATAAGTTTACATGTTAAAAATTGTAATTAATTAATAAAAAGAATCGCACAGCTCTCTATATCAGTGGAGTGTTATTTAAATCGTATCAATTATTAACAAAAGGAGTGAAGTAAAAATTATAATCTGTGTAAGCCTACATTCTTAGTCATACCAAAACCCTGCCAAGAGAAACGTGTCTCTAAAAAATACTGACTCAGATGAGGCAAACATAAATAAGCAGTAAAAATACATTTGGGGCGAAGGCTACAGGAAACTGTTTACCATACGTGAGGTTGCAACTACTACAAGTTCGGCTCCCCAACAGTTGAAATATAATACATCATCTTCAAATTGACTTTCCAAAGCGTGGGGCAAATAACAACGTAAAGATCCTATTTTATCTTCAAATTGGCGCCCAACTGCGTGGAGCTCGAAGAGACAAGAATTGGCGACAACCACTTAAAAGAAGAGATCAACGAACTTCATAGAATTATCAGAATCGACGAAACTAAAAGACTTCACTTCAGAACTTCGGAATCATCAATAGTATCCAAGGACAGCAACAGTTCTTTCAGGAGTACGGGGCACGCAGTCAACAGTTCAACAAGAATCTACGAGGGAGCACCGGAATAAAAAGGTTTACTGTAACAGCCAGAACAAAAGGTCAGAAAATTCCAGTATTATATGTAAATAATTGTCAAGATAGTTAAGAAAATATATTGTTATTAAGATAATTTCATGCTGTTAAGAAGTGGTAAATTAAAATTGCGCATTTCCAAACCAAATATAACAAAAGAAAATATCCAAAAAATTGGAAACAGAAAACATTGAAAATATGGAAGTAGGAGAGGATTGGTCAGCCATTACAGAATACAATGTAACTTTACAATCAGAATTAGAGCAAACGAATAGGTTAGATGTAGAAGAACAGTTATCTGTAAATTCACAGGTAGGCATAGAAACAGATAGCAGTAGTATACTAGGTCAGTCACCTTTACATATGTTAGTGCAGGGAACAACAAAAGAAAGAAACCCTCACACATTTAGCCAACAAGAGCAAGAAAACTTATCACAACAAATATTGTGCATTCTAAAAGCAATAACTGAAAGTAATGCAGACTTAAATAATAAGATAACTGAAACTAATAATAAGTTAATTGAACAAAGTAATAAGATAGAGGAAATGAGAGGAGAGTTAAAAGAAATTAGTACAGAGCTGAGAGTAGAATTAAGTAAAGAATTTAATAATAAGTTATCTGAAACTAATACAGAACTGAGAAAATACTTTAATAAGCTAAATGAAAAACTAGTACAGAGTTAAGCAATAAGTTAACTGAAACAAATACAGAGCTATCTAGTATAAAAAAGGATCTAGCTAAGCAAATAGAAAATTGTAGGAAAGAAAGCAAAGCTGAAAGCAAGAGCTTAGAAATCAAAATACAAAAAGATATAGATTTAAAAGTAAACAAAAGTTGTAAGCAGCTAGAACAGAAATTGGCAAGTCATATTGACAAAAATGTAACTGAAATGGTGTTAAAACTTACTAATACTAAACAAGGTATTTGTAATAAGTTAGATAAACAGGGTAAAGAATTAAAAACAATGATAGAAAATACAAATGCAGATCTTGTACAAGTGCAAATAGATTTAACAGGGGAAATAAATAAAATGCATGAAATGGCAAAAACAAATGCAGATGCAATTAAAGAAGCACACAAGTCAATGATAGATGAAATTATAGATAAGGTACAGAAAAGTAGCAAAGAAATCGATAGACTTAGAAATAGTTTTGAAACTTTAAGTACAAGTGTAACAAAGGTAAATACAAATATAACTAGTTCTGTAAATGCTAATCAAATGCATGACAATAATGCAAGCGCAGAAAGAAGTGTATCACCTTTGTTAACTAACAACACAAGAGACGCTACTGCTTTTTCCATAACATCAGCCTCTCAAACACAAAACAATAATGATGACACACATGTGCATATACCAAATCAGATGTCCTACTTTTATTCTGTGTTAAATGAATTACCTTTACCTTATTTTAATGCTTCCTCAAGTCTAGTATAATTTATTAATGATCTAGTAGAATATTTTAAATTAAAAAATGTGCCTGAAGCATTAAAAATGATCCTTGTTAGAAAATGCTTGTATAACAAAATCTTAGAATGCTTACATATGCTAGCAGATAGTGAAATGAATTTTGAGACATTTAGAATTTTATTCATGAATAAGTTTTGGAATACAACTGTGCAGCATAAGATTAGGGCAAGTCTAAAAAGTCTGTGGCAAGGGAAGAAAAAGAAAATAAAGTATGTAGGTTATGTGTGGCACAAAAAGAAAAAGAAAATAAAGTATGTAGGTTAAGTGTGGCAAAAAAAAGAAAAAGCAAATAAATGTAAACAGTCTGTGACACAAGAAGACAAAGAAAATAAATTATCTGGAACATTAAAGGGGAAAGCAATGTAATTAAAAAGATGTATAAGAATATCTTTACTAAATATAACCAATTGTCAATATAACAAAAGAGGGTTTAGAGAAAAAATATGTCATAGAAACCATTGTTAGTAAGAAAAAATAATAAATCTGAATAGTAGTTGCAATTCTATTGTATAAGGTATAAAATGTTAGAAATTGTAAGAAAATAATAAAAAATTTTAAAAAATAAATTGTAAAGAAAGGGTAACAGGTGTTAATATGCCTAATTAAATGTTAAATGTATAGCAAATATAATGCTTAAAAGAGCTATGCTAGTGAATAAACAAACTTCACTCAGGTCATTGAACACCAGATCATTGACCTCACACCAGGTCATTGTCCTCAAAGTGTCGAACAAGTGAAAGAACAAAATAAAGTACTCTGCTATACACGAGTGTAGTGAAAAACCAGTGAGTGTTATATAAAAGTGACAGTGGAAAATAGAAAGTGCAATAATAAAAAGGTTATATTTCTTTCTTTCAGGAGACTTACAGAAAATATTTAAAAATTTAAAAAGAACAAAACAAAAAGAACAGTTTTTAAATAATTTTTAAAAGGGGCAATTTGAGGCAGTATTATTAACACTTAAATGGTTTCAGTTAAATTATATAATAAATAAACTCAATAACAGCCCGCCTTGAAGCAACATGTGTATGTAATAATTTGGAAAATGTATGTGACAGCCATTGCATATGTTTATATTATTATAAACATGTTCAATAATGTTATGTGAATGCATTACGTAATTTAATAATGTAGGAGCTGTGAGAAATATGTCAAAAGTTGCTAACAAAGAGGCAACAATGAGGTAACCTTGAGTGAATAATGAGTAAGAAAGTTTAACAATACTACTTGTGATTCTTAAAAGCAATAATATAATTTTAGTGACAATTTATAAAATAGCCAATCAACAACCAGAAAAAGCTTTAGTTATGTCAAAATATTCTATTGAGTAGGATTAGCCAATCAGAGACTTGAAATATAGAAATTTGCAGGTTTAGTCGGTTGAAATCAGTTCAGTTGCCTGCAGACAGTGCTCATAACTGGATGCGTTGCTTGTGCGTCCTCGAGAGATTTCATACGTATTCGTGTGAGACGAAAAATAAGTTTACGTGTTAAAAATTGTAATTAATTAATAAAAAGAATCTCACAGCTCTCTATATGAGCGGGGTGTTATTATATAAATCGTATACAGTATTAATAAAAGGAGTGAAGTACAAATTATAATCTGTGTAAACCTACATTCTTAGTCGTACCAAAACCCTGCCAAGAGAAACGTGTCTCTAACAAATACTGACGCAGCCGAGGCAAACATAAATATAATATTTAAAGAAGCAGTAAAAATACATTTGGGGCGAAGGCTACCGGAAACTGTTTACCATACGTGAGGTTGTAACTACTACAAGTTCGGCTCCCCAACAGTTGAAATAAAATACAACCCCTTCTAAAAAATACTACTATTCTCAAATTGGCATCGATACGTGGAGCTAAAAATATACTTTCTTAAATCTAAATGCACAACACCACTACTTACACACTTACATAACAACTTACAATGGGCGAGCAGGCCATATTCGAATAGCCTCAAAATACTCACAAACCGGCTGATAGATAACCATGAACAACATGGTGCACCATGCGACTATAACTGAATGGAACCCAGGTTGCTCCAGACCAACAGGTAGCCGAATATATACAGAAAGCTGAAAGCTTTCATAGCATCTGATCACCAAACTGCACAAAGAAATAAGTCGTGTGAAGATAGGGTTAGGTGAAGGATAATCCCTCCCCCAGGTCGGGCGCCAGAAATAAAACTGAAACCAAAGAAGACCGCGGCAATAGAGGCCTCCGAATATATACGCACCAGCAGCTTTCAATCACTAATGTGACTGCACACATTTTTTTCAATTATCAACATTTTTTGCTGATTATTCAAGAGCTTTTATACATAACATTTTCACTTCATACTTTTAGGCAAGATTCGCTGAGCATGGAAAATATATTGAAGGAAGAGAAAGCACGCAATCTTCTAAGATATAAAAAGGTAATTGTACAAATTAATGCTACGGTACATTCGCGGTAACATGTAGCATAATATTTCCAAGAAGTACGCAAATGTGGCATACATTGTGGCTTAATTTATTTCGAATCTTCCGTTACCTATTAGAAAACAAAAAATGTAAAACAAAAAACCACCAATAATTGAGTTGACAGAAGCTGATAATTGGCTGTCGGCCTTATCTGCAAGCGGCAATTGTTGTTTTGTCTTCCTCCCCCTCCACCCTTTAACACTATAGCCTGCTTTTTCTTACATTCTAGAACGTCTGAAAGGGGTTAGTTTAATCCCTAGCGATAAAATGCGTTTGAATATTATAATCATGTTATTGCAAGCGAGTTATCTTCAAGAACATTAATTAGTTCTGCAAGTATTCATCTCTTAAGGGGCGCCTATTGATATAATTTTTCATCATGTAAGTTTTTACTTATTTTCAGTACAACTTCCTGCTTACGAATGATTTGAATAAGAAGCACAGTGTCTGGTGAAAGGGCATTGTTGCTACTGTTAATTTCTAAAATACATGTGTATTTGTACAAGCACTGTTATTATAATTTGTAATTGTTAATATAAATTTATGTCATTTATATAATAAATGGATTTAGTTTGTCAAGCATGAAAAAAGCATAGTTTTGCAATATGACCCGTCCAGGCGTTTACGATAAATGACATCGGAGGTCACAAATGAATGTCAGGAAACAATTCCTTTTTGACGAGTGTAGTTAGCACATAAGGCGAATAAAAGACACAAGAGGAAGTTGTTTGAATTTTTTTCTACCAAAAATAGGGATTGGATTCTGCTTAGGGGTCAAATTGACCCCTCTCGGCGTTCAAGTGTTACAGAAAGGTAAACGTAAAGACGGGGAGGATTGATCTTGCCTATTCTTTTGCAAATTTTTCTGATTGTAGTTGCAGCTTGTTGAAACGTTTACTCCCTAAAGAGTCCTTTGCGGTTAACGGTAGGTTTTCTGTCCACAACACCACAGGACAAGAACGCATTGCATAGCTATTCTAAGTTATCTGCCGGCCAGTGTCTCGCCTTACATACTGTAAAAGTTATCCCGACCTAAGGCAAGGGAATGTCTGTTTTAAAATTGTGATATAAAATTTGAGAATTTTTTCAAACTATATAAATAACCGTTCTTCGAATACTGAACCCCCTATCATAAACAGCTTTCGATAATTAAAAACTCTATGTAAGTTAATGTTTTGTAATTATTTTGACTATTTTGAAAAATACTTAAAAATAAATGTGGGAACGCATCCACATATTTGCATATAAAAAGTCAGTTAAATCCATTACGTAGAGATCAGCTTTTTACTTTCTCTACCATGAACATTAGATAAGAGTTGTATTTCACCCAAAAGTTCGATACCGAGATTTCACTGTAAATACATGTTTTGAGGCCCTCCCAATTAAAAATGTTGAAAAGGGTCCTGTGTGTGTGAACAGCATAACTTAAAACGAAAATTCGGATAAGCACTGAACTTGGTATTTAGGTACAGTATCTTCTAAAGATGCGACAGGAAACTTTTCAAGAAAATCTACCACCCTAACTTACCCTTTACATTGGACACTTTAGAAATTTTTGATTTTATAAAAAATTTCTGTAAGGTTTTTGATTAAAATGCCATGTGCATGACAAATAAAATGTATCTCTTGAATTTTATGGGAATAGCCTTTGAATCCTCTTTGTTCGGAAGGAATTTTCTATAATCTAGTAATAACTAGTAAACTTAAGCGATAGACGAAAACGTACCTCACAGAAATGTAGATCTCTTTAAAACACACAATTTATTTCAAATAACTTGTTTTTTGGCTTCAGCCGTTTCCGAGTTACCCGTTATTAATGACTCGAATTGTACATTACTTAGTCATTCTTTGAATTCCTTTCAACATTTAGTTGTTTCTCGCGATTCCATGGAAACAGTACAGAATTTTAAGGCAGCGTATAGCGTTCAGTTCTTAAATATTTGACTATTGCTGTTCCTTTCCATATGTAACGAAACGTGTAATGTAGATATTTCTGCAAAGGTTTATTTGGATTAAAATAAAGTAGATAGAATAATAGGCTTTAATAAGAATAGTTTGTATATCCACTAATAAGCAACGGTGGGTAGAGAAAATCATGTGAAAGTTACACACCAGAAATCTTTTTTTAAAAACTCTATCAGTTATCCTACTGTATCCTCCTTATATCTACAACGGAATATGTACATGTGTAATGAAATTTTAATTGAATTTACAAGAAGTAGACAGAAGAATAAACTATTGTAAGAATAGTTTGTAGAAGGGTGAGTAGAGAAAGCCATGTGACTCCAATATAAGATGTTTTATATTGGCTTTATCGTAGCATAGGTTCAAATTCATTCGTTTTATATTTGAATGCTGTTACGAACAATAAATAACGTAGTTGAGATTTGTGTACATTATTCCGTAGTAAATTGATATCTGAAATAAAATACGTTATCGGGCGCACGGTGAACGTAGCACAAACTTCGCTAATTGGGGCTTGGTAAATACACAGTACCAATGCAGGTTTAACGTGGGAATGACGGTGTTGCCCTCTGGTGTAGCGGCCTGGACTTGATTTAACTAAATGGAAATGGTGCTGTGACACAGGTCGTAATGTGTATTAAAAAGAAAAAATACGCCAACTTATAAACTTTCTTTTCAATGCAGGTTACAAATAAGGATGCAAGCCTTTATGTTACAAGTATGGATTGAGTGAACTGTTACTGGTTCATTGTTCATATTAGCTTTGTTTTAGGCCTACATCAGTGGGAAGAATGACTCTAATTATTGTAAGATTCGCCTTGAAGCTCAATGTACAATCATTCATATGTTTTGCGGTGCTGTCGAATAAAATATAACTTTAGCACAATTGGAAAAGTAGAATCAAATTGAAAAGTTCAATGATGCCACAGCCGAAATATGGAAGACGGGCCTTCTGCTTATTATCTACATACGGCATTAAGAAAGCTAATTACCATTTAACACAATTGTTTTGTGCTGAAATTAGGAAAGCGTGTTTCGGGGAAAAGCTGATTTCGGCCCAGAATATCTGTCAAAGCTAAGAAAAGCTAAAAACGCACTATATACAGTTCAAACCATGCTTAAAGCACGAGACTCTGAGATTTTGGTTTACTCTGCTCCTCAGTAGTCTTGCAAACGTTTCTGCATTAAATGCTATTAGGCCTTCATTCTATATTCATTTTTAAATTGACAGAATGCATGGACAAAATACATTTGCATGTTGCATTTTGAAATTATCTGTAAGCGAAAACAACATTGCAAGCAAAGATATAATTTGACTGTAATCATGTAGAAATATATATTTGAACAAACGCCTACAAAATTTCCATATAGTGCTTAATTTTTTAATTGGAAAGAGTATTGCAAATTACCTTAAAATTGCTGTAAAACATTTGAGTATTGTCTCAGATACATGCACAAATAATTGCGCTTGTGGTGCACCACTCCTTTTTTTATGTATAAATTTCGGCAACTGCTTCGGACATTAATAATTCAGAAACAATTTTTAATAAACTGGGACTTATGTAATGAAGATGCCAGTACAATTTTGCAGCCTTATATAAAAATGGGCTAGTGTTCCGGAATACATTTTAATGACTATATATTACTATATTTTATAGGCTATAAATTCCTCAGAATTAATTCCCATGCATAAAGTAAATTTATAATTTTGACAATCGTGAAATACGCCTTGATTGTTTTACATTAATAGACACCATTATTAACCAAATATTTTTCACTTTTCTCTTTCCCATAAAAATTAGTTCAATTTAATGTAGAAATGAATTGCCGGAGAACATGAAGCTAAATTAGTGAAACAAAATGGGATGAAGTAAGAAGGAACCCATAAATAACTTGCCTGATAATTGCGCTCCAGTTCTTTTTAGTTTTGAATGAATACTTTTCCCCATTATTGTTCAAAACCACTTTTGATATATGCAGAGGTTTAGCTCCATCAACCATCGAAATATGTTTCTGTGTACACTAAAATAGAGGATTTTAATCCTCAGGTGTCTGTGGCACCGTATGAGATAGAACAAAGGAAAGAAAAATGTAAATTGTTTGATTAACATAAAACCTCATTAATGGTTAATGTGAAGTTTCATTTCATATTATTGATAGATGAGAGGTGTATTTTCATAATATTCCTTTATAATTTAACTGTAACCGAGAAGCACTGGTCATGTGCTTAAAACAGTACTTATCTCTTCTTGAGATAGTAGGATCGCATTCCTTTGCTCATTACAGTTCTGGCAATAAGGGCCCATTCCAGTAAAGGGTAAGTGCAGACGTAGCATAAGCGCAAGACTTTGCATTCATGTTATTTGATGGAAGCATTCACATAGACACACACAACGCAAGAGTTTGCAAACTCCGAACTTTATGCTTGCTTTGCGTACATAGAGGAAGAATTCTGCATTTCTTTCTCTTTGCATTGCCTGTTGTTCAACGGCAGACGACCGCGATGCGTGTCTAATGTACATGCGTACATTCTTCCATTAGGCCGTGCCACACAAATTGTGGGTCACCATCTCTCATTTCTCTCAAGAGGTTGTGGTAGTCTTCTTACGGAATCCTCTTTCATTTAGTGGATGAACCCGGCATCTGTGCCTAGATTTCTTGGCTCACAAAGAGATAATGAACATAACATTAATATAACTTGTACAGCTGTATCATCACACATAACTTTCTGCAGTTTCCGGACATTATTCCGGAACGAGGTATGAAATTTTAAGAAACTTATAGAATTGGGGTTCTTTAATACGCAGAATTTATTGTGTTGTTGCTTTATAGAAAATATTGCGCCCTTCTTGGCGACCGCTTAGCTTTTGCGGAAATCTTATCAGAAGATATTGCGAACGTGATGATAAAAAACATGGCTAATGGAATGTCGCGAAGCAAGGAAAATATAGCTAAAGTGGATCATTCTAATTTAGACGCGCAGATCCTAGGGCTACGCCCTGTCGTCGCTCCGCAGCTGCGGCTACTCCATTCCAGTCCTAAAAACATTCCTCGGCTACGCTTTGAGGCTGAGGGTCCTCGATGTTGGCAGCAGAATGCCAACGATAGCAACGCTAACAGAATGCAAGTGCTTATATTACATGTTGATAGCGAAGGTGCTCACTACCCACATACGGAATATTGGCCCACTTTCCATAGTACTTGCACAACTACTTTCAATGTTTTGGTCAAACAGTCATGTCACTAACGCTACGGGTGGCTGTTGGGCGTATTTTTTTTTTGTGTGACCTACTTATTTATCAAATATTGAGTGACTTTCTTATTTGATACTGTTGGCTATATTATTCAATTTGAAACTTAGGGTGCACTCGGAACATTTCCACAATTAGTTTAAGGATATAGAAGCCCGTGCAAACTTCTTGCGTTACGCCTAGGGCTAAATTGTGAATGGTGTTCCCTCACAGGGGGCGTTTATGCGCTTACATTTCATTGTGAATGTAGCCTAAAAGCTTTACCGTAAGCACATTCCCTCCTTTGTATATGCTAAAAACTCGTTAAAGCGAACTTTTAACACCTAATTCCCCTTACATGCATAGGAATTAGTTTGAATTCCCATAATTCTTAAAGAGCCTGATACAAATAATTGAATACTAACTACTATTCTGGCTTGTAGGCGGTCTAGAAGGTATCGTTTCGCCAAGCGCTGTAGACGCCCAAGGTAACTTGAGTATAGGTAGACGCCGGCCTGAAACTTGCTGATAGTTTTGTATGCTGATACAAAACTTCCAAACCGCTGCACTACGAGCGCTAGTATACTCATCTATGCTTTTTCAGCCGTGTGGTTGGTACTGAATGGTATTTGCTGATATTTGGTAACAAATCTGCTGAATGGAGTTGGCGTGGGATAATTTTTTTGTGTAGAGGGATATTTCTGTAATTTGCCTTCGTCTAGCCCAGTGTTGGCTACCATGTCTGCATTGGTTTGACTAGCGCTTGCAGATAGCTCCCCGAATTTGCCCGACGAAGTTCGAGCGAATGCCGAAAATGAACGAAAGGGAACGATCTTCCAGTTCAAAGGGGGAAGGTAGTCAATTCCGGCACATTGGCTGAGGTCAAATACGTAACGTGGAGCGTTGGCGCGCGCATTTCGACTGGCAATTGAAAGTGAATACATAAAGCCATGCGTTTCAAAGCATGAATTTGTATCCCCTACCTAAAGAACAACCGCCATCCTATAACCCCCATATCCCGTCACTACGTGGTTAAGCACTAATTAGGGCAGGTAACACGCCTAACGCACCATCGGGTTGCCCTCAACCTGCCATCATGACGCACGCACGCATGAATTTGTACATACATAGTACAAATCGGTTTAAATTCAGTACCTTCCAAAGATGCAACACAAAGATTTTCAAGAAAATTCCCCACCCAAAATAACCCTTTACACGGAAGAATTCTCAATTTTTTTTCTGAAAAATGACTCAAACGATTTTGATCAAAATGCCATTGTATTCAAGATATTTACATGAAAAATAAAATGTTTATTTTTAATTTTCTGGGAATAGCTTGTGAAGTCCTCTTCATTCGGAAGGAATTTTGTGTAATCTTGTATAACTGGTAAATTTAAGCAACACAGGAAAATGGGCTACACAAAAAAGTAGATCTCTCTAAAACACAATTTATTCCAAATAACTTTTTATAGCGCCAGTAATTTCCCAAATATCCATTATTAATGGTTCGAATTGATCAATAATTAGCCATTCTGTCGATTTTCAGTTGGTTCTTGCGATGTCATGGAAAGAGCGTGGAATTTTAAGATCAGGGTATAGCGTACAGTTCGTAAACATTTGACTGCCGTTCCCTTTTATTTATAACGAAATGTGTATGCAACTATTTCTGCAAAAGTTTATAAGGGATCGCATATATCAAAGACTGATTGGAATGTGCAAAGGATGAGTCACAAAAAAGCTGCCATCTCTGAGAAGAAGACATATGACTTCACTTAAATTGCCATGGGATTCGGTGCATAAGCTGAACAAAGAAGAATGGAATGTTTTTTCTGGAACAGTAATGTACACAATCTCATTTTTAAACAAGGAATGCAGCTGTAAGCTAAGATGTGACCCATGCAGAGCATGTTTGCGTTCATTCACATGCAGATGCACAGATTCTGCTGTCCTGTGGAATATGTGTAAGCATATTCATTTAGTATGCCAAGCATATAAGCCTGTATTTGCATGCCCCCAAAATAAGGAGCCTGAAATAAATACTGAAGCGCATCTACCCACTGAAAATGCAGAATTTCTTGCCAAGGAGCTGTCAACAAGGAGGAAAGTAGATGACTTAGAGTTGAGGAAGAAATGTGAAGCAGAAAGGCTAATGAAAATTACAGATGGCATAAAAACAGAAGCTGGGCTTTTTGCCTTACAGAAATGGGCAGCTCCTCTTGAGATAGTGGTGAAAAATGCAGAGCAAACACAAGAACATACAACAGATTTCATTTGCCAAGCTGGAACTTTAAAAGAGCCAGCTAACAAAAAGGTATGTCCACAGAGAAACGTCATGTTTTACTCTACAAAAAAGAAAACTATGAAATTATCTTCACGTTTTAAAAAGCCCAATCATGAAGAATGTAGCCAGTTAGCGGTACAGCTCAGTAGTGCATTTGCACCAATCACTGAGTAGCTAGAGAAGGGTAGTGCTAAGATTTTTCTGGTGTGCTGAATTTGTTCTGCTGCTTTTCTGATTGTACATCATGACTAGTCTTCTGCTGCTGGTCTATGCAGAGTTATCACATGGACGCAACTGTAACTGAAATTCCTTTCTTCCATTTCCAAATGGTGATAATGAAGTAGTCTAGAGAGTACAGGGTTGCCATTTCAGCTTTTGTGTGCTACTTCACCTAGTTGAGTTGCATAAGTTTGTATAATGCTTGTTTGAACACATGTAGAAGCAAAGTGCAATAATTCCTTGGTTGTCTGTCGACTTGTAGTTGAATACACATGGTGAGGAAGCAAAGGAAATTATACTCCTCCCCATTCCTGACATGTCCTTTGTGATATTGTCATCTTGCTACAGTGCCAGTCTCTACAGACATAGCAGGTTTGATATTGGACTTTAAATACTATTGCTGGATAGAAAGTAGTAGGAATACCGGTAGCACACAGTGATTGTATAATTGTTAGTCAATGGGATAGATGGATCTGTTGCATCCCAGTTTTATATGTTATAATAGGTTTGTTCCCACACGATTCAGAATCGATTCCGAATTATCTGAGTGTGCGCAGTAGCTAAGTGGCGTTCCAACACGACAGAGAATCAGTTCAGAACCAATTCTGAATTTCCAGTTTGCTGTTCCAACGTATTTGGGAACTAGTTCGGAACGAGTGAAATCGGTTCGTGATTAAGAATAGGAACTGAAAATTCCAGAAATGCGCAGATTGTATGGTCTACAGCGCATACTCAGTTAATTCAGAATCGATTCTAATCGCTTGGAACAAACCCGACAGAGAGTATTGAAAAAGCGACATACTCGCTGTATTCAGTAGAAAATAAATTTGAATATGTAATTTATTCCTCCATTCGTGTTTATTTCTCAATACGGAATAGCAAAGGTGTTTGGTAAGCAGTTGCTCGCTGTTGAGTAGTATGGCGACATACTTGAGGAAAAGAACAAACGTCTAACAAAGCCAGGGAGCAAAACAACGTTCAAAGGATAACAATAATGAGTGATTTAGAAGGTGACAGTGATCTTTTTAATGATGCATCGACTTCCGAAGAAGAGGATTATTTCCATTTAAACATTATTCCGTTATTTTGGGACCTTTACCCCTTTATGGCACCTTTATACCATTTTCCCCCAACCATGCCCATAATCCCCTTTTTTCCTTTAAGTTTCATTCCAATTTATTCTTTAACTTTCAATTAACATCTGCTCAGCTTGCTGTGTACGTGCGAATAGTAAGTCTACCTCTTTCAGTAAACGCCGCGCGGGAATTGAAAGCACACCCGCAACAATGGAAAATAATTGTGTGTTCGACGAAAACCTCTTTCTCTCACTTTACTGCTATAAAGTAGCCCGCACTAATGCAATTGACAATGAGTGATTCTATCCCACCAGAATCAGTGGCCTGCTGTTCGTGAATGTGAGTTTGTTGCTGTGAGAGACGTCATCTGTTTGCGTGGAGACGAAGCCTGGGCAGGCAGAGACGACAATAACCTCAACCGCGCAGTTCTGAGAATTATTAAGACTGGTTTATAATTCACAAAACAATTATATATCAAGAAATAAAAATTTCAGCCCAATTGAATGGATAGTTTAGAAAATAGCAATTTCAGTTGTGCATCCCCTTAAATAAACCAGCACCTTATTGTGCCTTTTTTCACCTTATTTGAGCACCTTTTCCCTTCCTTTTTTCATCTGAAATTTGCAACTAAAAATCCTAACCCTGATCATAAGCATACATTGGTACCATGTAGTTTTGTATTATTTGCATTACGTTCGGAATAGAATTTATGTGGGGTGTCATTGCCTCAGAGTATTGGAGTTTTAAATTAAACATTGTGTTTAGAAGTTTCTGTACCAGGAAACCTAATGTTAAATTGGAATTGTGTTAAATTACTTTTTCCAGGTTCTGGTTTAAATATAATATCTATATATTACAATTGTTATTCGCAATAACTCAGTATCAATGGCTTTAAGCCGATAAACGAACGTGATTTATTTTTGCTCGAATATTAGGACTAGAATCAGTATGAAAGAAACGCTTACGATGAACGTGTATGTGTGTATACACACATACGTACATCGGCGGAGTTTGATTTCATTCATCAACGCTGTAAACGTAGATATTTGATCGTCTTCTGATTGACCGTACAACGAAGAAGGCCGTGACAGAACGCAAACGGTTCAAGTAGTGTTCCAACCACACATAATTCAGAATTAGTTCTGTGAGCGTACCGGACTGGCGCATGTGCATTAGCATGTGTTGGAATTAGTTCGGAACCCGTTCAGAACCGTATGTTGGAACAAACCTAATGTTTTATGTATATGCAAACTCCACCATCTTCTAAATGTTTTCTTATACAGCATGAAAGGTATTGCTTGAACTGTAATAAAATGGCTAATAGATACAGGCACAAGGAACATCACTATGTTTCATTTTTGTAGGTTTAATGACAAAAATTGTATTGGACATATTTGCACTACTCATTATATAGAATCCATGATTAATGTACAGTTCAAGCAGTACTTCCACCCTGTATACTGTCTTCCCAAATAATACCCATGCAGTAATAATGAGAATTTCTCGCTTCAAGTGAGGTCTTTCTCAAACATGTCTTCAAGGTAATAGAAATTACATGGGAAATTGAAATTTAAGCATAACATAAGTATAAAGTTATAATTTTGAGCTTATTCAAAGTGAATTAATCATCATAATAGTATCAACCTCATGTAAGCAATTTATTGTAGGGCAGATTGCATGTGATGGTGATTAACACTTATTTGCTATTGTTGTCCTACTGAGAAGAGCATGTCGAGAAGTTTACTGTTGAAATGGTGATGGTTTACAAATTTTTCTCTCTTAGATAATGCATGATGGGGAGGGGAGCATCCCTCCCCACAAAGGCTGTTCTTGGCTTTGGGTATATTCCTACTTACTCTGTATACTTCATAATTGTATGATGTGTTCAATTTCCCTGAGCATTGCTCACAGTGGAGCCAAATGAACAAACACAAACAAACATCACTGTATGGGCTCAATTTGTTTTTTTCCCATATGACCTGTCAATAAATTTAAGGTTCCCATGTGCTGTAGGACCTCCACTGTGTTATACCAAATGTTATATATAGAACCTTTTCCAGGAAAAGGAATCAAAGTGTATTTTCTATTCAATAACTGTAAGTTTTATTAACTAGAACTGGCTTTGTGTATGCATAAGTGACTAAGTGCAATTACAATTACCTATAAGATCATTCCAATAGATTGTAATAACAGACATTCAAGAGGTTAGAATTTAATGGACATTTTAATTGGGTAGGCCATTCAAATGTATATTAATGTAGGCACATGTTCCTTAAAATACCATACAAATGTATTATACAGTATTATTAAATATGAATGTGAATGCAATGTCTCTAAATAATAACAATGTCTCTTTGTGTTTAACCATATCACAACCACCCTTCATAATTGTCAATCACTTTAAAATGTAGTTTAGTGTGCCAATATTAATTGTTTTTTCATAAGTTGACTGCAGAAAGAATGTAACAGCACATGCTGGTTTATAAATTTGGGTGGCTGGATGAGACACTCGTTCATTAGTATTGCTCTCTGTCCTCCATAGTATTTTTAATTTTAATGTACCTTTTAACTTCACAGGTTTACAGAGATTGGAGACTGGTGGGAGGGGGGATGACAATGATGAAGATGGTGCAATTGATGGAATTATGGTGGGGAAAACCAGAGAACATTCATTCTAAGTTCCATTTTATCTACCACAAAATCCCACCTCTGATCCCTAGGATTGAATCCAGGCTTTTTTGTGAGAGGCCATAGTGCTGCCCAATTAGAAGTGTGAATATGAGACAACATTTAAAACAGAGATAGCATTACTCTATACTATCAAGTAACGAAACCAAGAAGTTGTTTTGCAAGGCAGCTCCCAATATGACTTCACAAATGAGGTGTATGTAAATAAAGTAGATACTTAAAAAAGAATAACTATTTCAGCAGATATTTTGCCATGCAATACATATTATACATTTATATAATTTAAGTTGGGTGTTTTGTCATAAATATGGTAGCTGACATTTCGATATGTAGAAATCATTCAGTAATAATGTGGTAATACACAAGTTTTATATAACTATTTGTGCTTCCAAGGCCAGCGCTTAACCGAGTTACCCAGATTGACAAAAAATTCCCAAAGATATACAGTACATATGGAGAATTTTCTGTTTATGAAAAAAGTGACACAAACGAGGGAAACAGTATGACAATTTATCCCACTAATACACATCCAAAATCAAACTATGGATCCCAAACTATTATCATTACATCACATTCAAAATTGAAATAGGTATCAGACATAACCTTTGAGCATGAGTTCTCTTGTTCGTTTTACGATATTAGTGTGCAATCCATAAAAATAAACTTTTCGAAATACAGTCCCTAATACGAACACATTTCAACACTAAATAGCACAAACACACATTTTAACACTTTAACATACTAAGTATAGTTTATATTTAAGGTTAGCTTGATTTCGCTATATATATTTCAATTCTTCATTAAAACCAACTAAACTGTCATAACCTGTCTTCTACCTTACTAGGTTTTCAGGTCATGTTCCAGTTTTAAACATCGAATGCGCGTTATTTGGTAGTCAATATTAAATAAGGTATCACTATAAACTCATATATTTACACAATTGCTCGTTGATACGAAAATTCTGCTTTATTTTTATATTTTCGGCATTGCTATTTTATCAGCTGACTTCCATCTTAGTTTAGTTTCAAGCCTCAGCAATCAGCATGGCAGAGGTCGCGACATTCGCTTTGGAAGCGTAATGTTCGTACACCTTTGGGAGAGCTTTCTGCAAGCGCTTGTATTGGTTTGGTTTGAAAGTTTTGAAATCAAACGGAACAAAGGCATATCATACTTTTAAGATTCGTGTGATTCTGTATGCTAAATTAAATAAGAAAAGTAAGACGTCATTCTGAATTATTTTAATTAGTGAAAGTTGATGTATAAGGAATAAAAGGACATGTACAAGACACTTGGCCCAAATGATAATGAAGATTCAAATACATTTCAAGGAATGTATCCAAGAAGTATGAAGAAAAAAGAATCGTAAGTATGAACTATAAGTACTGCAGTTATGGAAGTGAGAACTTTGTCGGTACTTTAAGGATAATCCACTAGAAACTTGGGTAATTTTGGCAACGAATCTATTTATTATGCCAACCGCGCCCAGAGCCTTATTGAATTGCCAACATAGGACTGTATATTTGCGGGGCTTGCCAGCCGCTACCAAAGTAATATAGAACATTGCTAAACGTTAAGCCAACGTTAACACACACACATGTTTAAATGTCCATGAAATTTTGAAGTGCGCATTTCGAAAAAAGAGAAGAACCTGGATAACCAATGGATGTCACATGCATAAAATAACAATTCGTGAAATGTGCGTAAACTAGAGTATAACGCACGTAAATATGCGCGGTTTCTTAACGTTTGATACCTCCTACCGGTATTTTAAAGCAAAGCGTACGTAAACTACACAATAAATATGCATAAAATTTTGAGAACGTCTGCAATATATGAAGTTAATTGTCTACTTTTTAAAATTCGTTATTACTTATTCTTTTTCTCATTCTACCACGTACCTACTAGGCTGAGGAGGTATTTAATTCCACACAAAAATTTATACCTAGATTTCAGCGGAAATACAGGTTTTGAGGCCCCTTGAATGAAAAGGCAAATCTGCTCTTAGTGTATCCTCGTTGAAAATGCTTATAAAAGCAAAAGGAAAGCGATTAAATTACCTTAGGAGTGAGTTTAGAAGTGGATGTGATCTCTCTAATATCTGGTGCCCACCTGCCTGCCCTTTTTAGGTGTTTTACTTTTATAGGGAAATCTCATTATGAATGCAACAAACGTAGCCATGTTGTTGCTAAAGCACATGCAAAATGAGAACTGCCAACGTAAATAAAAAGTGAAATCTGCTAAATATGCAATATCCTCCCGTGAATCAGAAACCTAAGCTTAGGAACGCACGTTCGCTTCGCTCGTATCCTTTGATCTAACCACTGGTAACAAATTAAAACAAGGATATATATATAAGTAAATCATAAACCAAAGCTTATATATAAAAATAAGAGAAACTAAACCTAACCTAAACTCTCGTGAATCAGAAACCTAAGCTTAGGAATGCAACTGCTACACTCCTCCCCTTTTAAAAACTCCCTCGGCTACGCTTTGAGGCTGAGGGCCCTCAATCTCTTGGCTACGCTTGAGGCTGAGTATCTTACCGGCTTTGGCAGCATTACTTATTCATATGTTGCCAGCATTGCGTTAGAACTAGTGTATGACATAGTGACATCTGTTGAGCTAGTGTATGACATATAGCACATTTTCATCGCTGTGGGAGATACACTAAGAACAGAATGTCAGAAAAGAAAAATAACTTTTACTTATTCT
Source organism: Deroplatys truncata (assembly GCA_030765065.1). NCBI lineage: Eukaryota > Metazoa > Arthropoda > Insecta > Mantodea > Mantidae > Deroplatys > Deroplatys truncata. Next base: position 1,884,869 of record CM060976.1, read on the forward strand.
CCACATATCTAGTAGGCAGAGGAGGTATTTCGTTTCACGCAAAAAATTTGATACTGAGATGTCACCGGAAATATATGTTTTGAGGCCCTATGAATCCAAGAAATGCATTTTCACAAAGCAAAACTGACGAATACCTTCTCTACATACAGGTATGTGATAGAAAAGATAAGAATACTTTTTTTGGTTCAGGGTGCCTCAAAACACGTATTTCTGGTGAAATCTTGGTATCAAATTTTGTACCTTTTTAGGTGCGTGTAGAATAAGTGTTTTTTTTATTCAGGGGCCTCAGAACACGTACTTCCGTGAAATCTCGGTATCACATTTTTGTGTGGAAGGCAACATCTGTTTTCTCTACTAGGGCTGCAGTAGATTAAGTAATTTATTTTTCTTTTCATCCAGGGCACCTCAAAAACATGTATTTTCATGAAATGCAATACCTCCTCTACTGCTTTAGGTATGCAGTAGAATAAGTAAAAGTGCTTTACTTTTATTTAGGGGCCTTAAAATATGCATTTCCAGTGAAATCTTTATGTGAAATGCAATATTTCTACCTAAGGTGTGCAGGGTAGAAGAAGTAAAAATTAATTTTCGATTTTTCTTGCCAGAGTTTACGTATGCTTTGCTTTAAACACTATATATGTTTGGCTTCATCTGTGTGTTTTGTTTTATGGGTTATTGCGTTTCATTTTTGTGTTTTCGCTCACAATTCGCGCATATTTCTGTGCATTATACCCATATTTGTGCCTATTTCACTTTTTATTTACCGTATGGAAAACATGCATTAACTTATTTTATGCATGTACAAAACATCAAATACATCATACGCACATTTCAACATCACCTGTGTGTTCGTTGCTTGTTTAACGACTAGCAATGTTATATATTACGTTGGTAGCGGCTGGTATCCAGCGAAAACACATTTGTGATATTGGCACTTGAATTAGCGATGCGTGCTGCTGCTTTATTAATATGGTTACTTTACGGAAAATTGTTATTACAATCATGTGGTGCAAAACGTTTCAGGGAAGTATGGTTTTACCAAAGCTGATTCTGATCAAATGCTGAAAGTAATAAACCATTTTATGGCATATGATGCAACATTTTTTCAAGTGCGATACTACTATTCTGAAATAAATAAATTGCGGGCAAAATTTCTGTTGACACACAAGTATGTAAATTGCCATAATAGTTACTTCAGGGTATTCATCATAGTCCTAAAGGTCATCAATAATCTATTACAGTGACACGTTTATTGTTCTTTGTGGTTACATTTATTAGAAGTATATTGACGTGATAGTTGGGGTAATACTAACCTACATGTTGTTTACTGGTTGGTTGTATTCATATATACGATGATACACAGTACAGGTGCACAGAGTTAATATTCTGGAATATTTATTCATCATTTGTTGGTCTTGTAATGTATTTTATGCCTACTTACATTTATGTTGTGTGTCCATGAGATGTAGAGGAATCTAGAAGTAATGAGTTGATATAGTAAGAGTATTTGATATGTGAGCATGGATTATTTGAGTTTTCTAGATGGAGATCCTACAACTACACCCTGTCATTGCTTTGCACTTACGGCCAAACTGCTCCATCCTCTACTTCTAAAAACCCCTTTGCTATGCTTTGCGGCTTACGCCCCTCAATTGTGTCTCCAGCCTAGACTCTATATTGAATCTTATCCAACATGGCGGGCCTATTGTTGAATACAGAATGATATCAGACTTTTGTATAATGGTAAACCGTAAGAGATAGGACAAAAAATGTCTATCTTGTTAAAAGAAGAACACCATTTATGTCGAATTTGTTGTGGCATTAACAATTTCTGAAATATTCTTTGTTATTGGTATTAAATACTTAGTTTTTCAAGTGGTGATTTGCTATTTGTTTTTAAGTGGTAATTCGCTATTTGTTATGTTGTTTTTTAAATATGGCTCGCTTTAGCCTGCTGTATCCTTTTTATGCATACAACAAAATGTGTAATAAAAGTTTATCTTGATTAACAAGAATGGATAAAACAATAGGCATCTGTAAAAATTGTTTGTAGAAGAGTGAGTGGAGAAAGTCATGTGAATGCAGCACATTATAGATTTTGTTTTGTGTACTATATGTTAATGGAGATATGCACTTGTGGAAATAATTTCATTAATCTTGGAAAAGCGGTTCCCTATATACTGGCTTTGAAGTTCCATACTCTTTACATGGCATTGCGAGAAACAACTGAATGGTGACAGTGCTTAAAAGAATGACAGATTCAAACCAATAACAAATATCTGGAATTGGCTGATGCCAGATAAAAAACCATAAATAAATTTTGTGTTTTAAAGAGATGTATTTTTTTTGTGTTGTACATGTTTTGCCTCATGTACCAGTTATACAAAAGTAATTTAAAATGAAGAGGACTTCACAGGTTACTCCCAAATAAATCCTGATATGCATTTTATTGATCACAAGCCAAGCCTGATAGGTGTTACAGTTGAAGTAAAATATACCTGTGAGAAATTGTGTAAAGAGCAAGTGGAATCATTTTTACCTTTCTATTATTGTAACTTTACTGCAAAGTGATAACAGATGTTGAAAGAATTGTTTGGGCAGTTATATTTTAGAAAGGTTTCTTATGATTATGTTTTGAGTAATTTTGAAAATATTAATTTTTTTTATTTACGTATAGGCTCTCCAGCTATATTTACATTGTATTTATTGGTCAGTGTAACTTCATATTGTACCTCACATTGGAATTTTAATTATTATTATTGTTCAAATGTTCATTCCATCACAGAAAGAGTGTATTTATTGTATTATTTTGAAACACTTAATATGTATGATCAGTGAACTTCATGTTATAAACCTCAAGTAACAAAAACATAACACTCGATAAACTTTTAATGACTGTCCCATTAAGTCACGAACGAGTATATATGCATCAGTAAGCTCAATATAGTCTGTTTTAATTTAGATTCCGAGAAACACTTTATAAGTGCACTGTATATTTTAAAATATGTTATGCATTTGCAAGTAGTGTGTTTAGGTATATATCTTATAAAATGCCCTGTGTGAGACTAATGATTTAGTTAAGCAATTTTATCAAAGGGGCTATATAAGCTCCAGGGGAAAAGGATGTTGTGACAGTAAGAGAGAATGAAGAAAACGAAAATTTTCAGAACAGATTTATGTATACCACCATTGCAGAGGCATATCCGATATTAAAAAGGGAAAAATCAGATAAGGAAGTGGGAAATCAAAATTCTTTTCATTGCAACCCAAATTTGTCTTTCCTGTCAGTGAAATGCTTAACCACAGCTGCTGGTGTCACTATCATGAAAACATCAATTTACTTTAGACTGTGGATGTAAGGAGGATATTCTTAAAACATCACAACTAATCACTACATTAGTATGCAATCCTGAAAATTAACTGCATGTCAAGCACATGTGGTAGTTGTGGCATCAGAAACCTGCTCAATAAGTATAATACCTTAACAGATGATGCAAATGAATAAGTGTGGTTTGTTTGTAACAACATTGATGAAAAAATTGAAAACGTTTTAAAAGAGAACGCTGTTTGCGAAGCATTTGAGGAACTTATTGAAAAAAATACCCCAGCTTTTAAAACATTGCTTCTTGGTAAAAAAAAAACTCAGCGTACATATCTTCAAGAGGCGCTCTATATGCCAAAGAAGCTGTAGTACACATTAATTTTGCCAAAAATTATACTGCCAGATGTCAAAATGAAATTCAATTAGCATATTGGAACTCCCAACAATCTTCACGGCTGTTACGTTGATAAGCCCTGAAATGGTACAAATTTATGCAATTGTCAGTGATAAAATATCACATGACAAATATGCTATCAACACATTCCTTTGAAGGCTGGTTTCTCAGATCAGGAAAACTTATCCAGAGTTGTCAATAATTATCATTTTTTCAGATGGTCAGCAAGCCATTTTAAACAGCCTTATTCTCTATGTAATTTAACTTACTTTCAGAAAGTGTTTGAAGTTCTTTTAATATGGAACTTTCTAGCTACAGGTCATAGGAGAGGTAATGTCGATAGTATTGGTGGAGAACTGAGGCATGCTATATTAGGTGGAAAACACATGATTATCAATGCAGAGTCTTTTTACTGGTGTGCCAGGAAAGTGTCAAAAACAGTAGATGTGATATTGTAGCACTCCACTCCAAGGGGTGGCTATCCCCGGGGAGGGTGGTGTATACGGGGGCTGTAGGCTCGGATGGGAAAGGTGGGGTGTAGGCGGGTGCATTATCGGGCAAGGCATGAAATAAAAAGGCCCAGGGGTGGCATATAAAAAACTGAGTGTTGTACTCATGCTTTAAGGTACATGGTTGCAGTTAGGGGGAAGGTGTCTAGTATCGGATAGCCTGACAGTCAGTGCGAGCAAGAACTTAACCTTCGTGCATCTTACCTGTATGTAGCTGAGACTGGATGTATACACGTACTAACAATTAACTTCTGTTGGGGGTGTGAAACACCCCTTGTTGCTCAGAGCTTCGCTGTTGACATGGACGAGAGTAAAAGTGAAGTCCCAGGTGACCTCGATTTGCGGTCGATTGCTGATAGAGCAGTCCGTGTCCTACAAAGATGTGTCTTCAGGGCAATACTAACGTAATTCTTCATACTCTGCTTGAATCTTGCTACATTATCCCCGAGGCCTACAATTTCCAATCCCGGAATTAAAATGTGTTCATCTTAGGGGGTTCTACGGTTGTCTCCATAGCGAAAAAACAATCAAGACCGAGCATTGCAACTTTGGTCCGCTAGTACCGAGATACTCACTCTGCTATACAAAACTGGGAAGTACTGGAAGAGTTCTTTTCAGAGGTAGAGAAATTAATGGATATAGGTTTGGCTGCCAAGTTCTGGCAGTTGCACATTTCTAGGTTCTTCCTTGTTTCATATTTTATGTCCGAAGCTGTACTATGCGCTCTCAGCATGACTGAACTTTTCTGCTGACTGGGTCGTTGTGGCTGGCAGGTATTTCTGTTCAGTAACTTGTTACTCCTGAGGGTTTCAGTGATTTTTATTTTAGCTTGGCATCTGCCTTCCAGTTTAGGTACACGTCAAGCTAAAATAAAAACCGGTCAATAGTCATGTTTGTCTATTTCCTACCCTGGGTTCTGTTTCTTCTTAAAACGTTGTGCCAATTCCCGGCGCTCAGCGAAAGGATTTCTTCTTGCAGATGGATTATATTTCGGGAACGTGGGAGGTATTATGGGGAAAAGTAAGTTCCGAGAAAAAAGAAATGAGTAAATACCCCTGACTATTCTCTTGCCTGTCTCCAAATTTTGACAAAGCCCCCCCCCCCCCAAAAAAAAAAAACTTACTCTCCACGTACGATGCAATGCAGCTAAGTTCTGCTCACACTACTTTAACGGTACAAATCCTGCTTTCACTATAATTTACAATTATTTGATGGTCTGTATCAGTACAATTTATGGTTTCTTTTTTGTGTTGTGTGGTATGGTGCTTTGTGTCTGATTCTTCTCTTTCTCTTCCTTTCATATATATAATTTTGCAGTTCCCTTCTCATTGGTTCGGACAGTCTGGACTTCCCACGCGATTCATTCCTATTTTTCCTTCTCATTCTGGCTGGAATGTTGAGACAGAGTCTGTGGGATTCTGTAACATGCCAATTGCAATGTTAGTTACCTATTGAGGGTACAAATTCTTATAATTCTTCTTATTTCTCTGTTTCCTCCATATTTAATGGGGGACTACCCAACAGGCTTATTTTTATAGTCCTTACGAGCAAGTGAATTATTTTATATTACTTTCCTCCTCGGGGATTCGTCTGACCTCCCAAATGTTCCCAATGTCTTCGCTTTCGACCAAGGCCCATTAACTTGGTCATTAATTTCTTGTGGCTCAAGTTTTCTCCTGTCACAGCTACTGTATCTCGGGCTGCTCTATCTATAAGCAAACTTGAATATACAGAGTGAGCCAAAAGACTCGTGCCCGCGTCCTCGGCGCTCGTTGCCATCTGCCGCTGTCAGAAAAGTGCAAATGAAACCATACAACATTTTTAAAACTACTTTTAAAGGCTTTCCTTGCCAGCTTTATGAAAGGAGATGCTGAAACTGGCCAATGTCATGGTGTATACAATTTTTGGCACCTCTTTAGGAAACTATCCATCACTCACATAGTGCTACCAATGACGATGTCCAAGTATAGCAGGCAGGCATCATAAGTCGATCTCCTCATCACGGATTCCATCAGGCGATGGAAAGTGCCTGGTGCATTGGAGAGGCCAAAGAGTATAACCGTAAACTGCCAAAGCCCTTGGTTTGTCGAGAATGCAGTCATTTCCTTGTCTCTGGGGTGCACAGTCATATCCTGATTTGAGATCCAAGGTCAAGAACCCTATGCACCAGCAGGAGTTGTCAATTCGGGGACGCCGATGCTGGAATCGCACTCAGAATTTCTGCTGCCCGTCCCTGGAGACTGGCTATTAGCTATGTGGCTTCCTCCTCTATTGACCATTGGTTGTGTGCGGCAGCAGTGGCGAATTGTCAGTGGAAGACTTTGAATGTTGACTCTGTCATGTTTGGGTGTCGTGACAGGCGTGGATGTCTGTCGTGTCATGACATCTTGACCTTCAATTCTTCTGCTAAGTATTTCTTCCACTATGGCGTTCAGTTCCTTGGCGCAGCCGCCGACTCATTCCTCCAGGACACTAAGCCATTCCCTGAAGTCTTCCATGGTGCTAAGCCATTCCCCGATGTCCTCCAGGGCGTTAATGCATTGTTCAAGGTCTTTTGCCTTTCTCCACCCTGCCAATCGTTCTTCAATTTTGGTTGATACCTCCGTCTTTATCCTGGACATTTCTGTCTGCATCTTCTCCATCCCAGAGTCCATTTTCATCTGCAGGTTCTCCATTCCGGATTTCATTTTGGCTAACGATTTCTGAAATATTTCCTCCATCATGGCATTTATATCCCATTCCTGACACGAATGTTGTAACACCAATTACTGGGGAAATGCACTTTCTTTATCACTCAAACACCACACAACTGATCCATCAAATCAAACTGAACTGCTGAGTTACTCAACTCTTGACTCAATGTGAACAGCCTCCCTTATATTGGTGCCGCATACAAAGCGGAACCTTCTAGAAAACGAACCCATTAGAACATGCCAAAACAAACACTCCAGAACAGGTAAGTAGCAAACAAAGGGTTTTTTATTCCATACTCACTATTGTTCTGATGACCTGTCGCAGGCCAGCCGCAGGTAGTGCCGTATGCATGCAGCCACAATAGGCTTAAATCAGTTTTAATGTTTTAGAAATGGAAATTAAAAACTATCTGAAAGTGTTATGTCCATCAATGACAACAGGGTTTTTCAATGGTGAAAACATTATTCAAATGGGTTTAGTGGTTTCTAATGTTACCTACATACTCTTTATAATATTAGTACATCTGTTCATTGCAGGATATATGCACTGGAACCAGTGTTGCAAATGAATACAATACAGGCTTCTCAACTCAGAGTTCCTGCATTCAATTTCCAACTGTAATGGGAGAATTTTTCTTTATAAAATAATTACCTATCCTCTGCAGAATCTGGAAGTATGAATGTGAGTGTGTTATCTAATAAAATCAGTCAAAGTCCCTGATATGACCACAGAAGTTAAAGGGGATTCTACAAATTGGGGGTGAAAAAGCAGGCACATATGATATTAATGTAATGGATTGGTATTGCGGGCAATAGAAAAATTTTAAAATTGCTTAAAACTTCTTTTTGCGTGTGCTGGACATCAATACAACTGTGATTATTTTGTGAGCTCTGAAACTACACAAAACAATGACACACTCAAACCTGCACAATAATAATAATTCCATACTGTTATATTCATAGGCTTGTACACATAGGAGATGGAAAGTCGAAAGCACCAGTCACTTTTAAAGAAGAAAAAAATTCCACCCAGAGAGAGAGCAGAATGTTGCAGCCTCTTTGGAAGCAGATGGTTTACCACAGAATAGGAATACAAGCAAAACTATTTTTGCTGACTGTAAATATGAGTTCTAATGCGGTTGCCAATGCTTTGAGGTGTACCATCCAACGTACCAGTTTTAACAATAAATGTCGACTATTTTACATAATTTATTTAGATTAATTTTAAAAGAGGCGCAAAAACAAGTTTTGGAAAGAACACTGCCATCAAAAACACATTCATATTACTCTGGGTGATTTTGCGGTAGACATTTTACAGAAGTTAATAGAATCCAGATACTGTTAATTGGAATTGATGTCCATCCTTCTTATACTTCTATCCAATGATGGATATTGCTTGCATTTTACTGTTGAACCATTCTTCTGTGAATTTTTCACTTTGTCTAAACACAAAAATTGGAATAGAGAGCACTACTTCTATAGTGCAAAATTTCAGCCAAACAACTGCATTCATACTGTCTAGATCTACTACAAGATCAATGGTAACTAAGCAGGAAATTGATCCAGTTGGTATTATATCTCCATTTAACAGATGAGGTTTGCTAACTGCTGGTTAAATTGGTGTGTACCTCATTACGAACTCTGAGCAATTGTAGGTCAATTAACCTAGAGTTTAACTATCTGGTATTTTTGACAGTATTCTTGTGCGATTTCATGCCACTTTTCTGGAAACTAGTACATTTTCTGCTTTAATTTTCTTGAGGCTGCAATCTGGATTTACTGAAATGAAAAACTTTTTATCAAATTAGTGTGATGGGCTTTCACAATTAATATAAATCATTTTGGGTAGCTTGATAATAGGCTGGATATATTCAGGAACATAATAAAGCATACTTGGTGTTAATATGATTTTGTTTAATAATTTCTGAATATTAAAGCTACATACATAAGTGCTTTGATCTTCATTTAGTTTGCATAAATGAGCTTGAAATAAAATAAAATCAGGTGCATTTTGGTATATTTAAAAAATTATGATTTGCAGTTCTTGGAGGTAGGTGTAGTAAAAGAGGATAGCTAAATGTGTGGTGCAGCTTGTATGAAAATAGAATTTTGGAATGTAAGGTTATGTGTGGTTTCACTCTGGATATAATTTAGTTACGTTAATGGAAAAATAGATGACATATAGAGGAATACATTGGTAAATTTTTACTGTAGCAGAGAAGGTTGGAATCTTCTTGATTGTAATTGATTTTAACATACACCAATGCATATTTCATTAATATTGCTGCTAAAAACATTCAAAGCTGAATAAGGGAGCAATGAAATAGTATATGCGATGTACAAGCATTATGTTTATTGTTTCATCCTCGTTGGTCTAGGGTACCATGCTAGCCTCTAGTTCCCAAGGCTGCAGGTTCAAACCTGATGGAGGGTGATGGATTTTTTGCGGGCATAAAACTCCTTAGCATGGCTTCCTTTGGAAGGGAAGTAAAGCTGATGGTCCTATGTCATAGTTTTATAGCATGTAAAAGAACCTCAAGCCTGGTAATGAGGCCAACATAGAATGGGGCACTAAGGACCACAGCAGTTAAAAGAGCGTCCATAAATAAAAACTCAAATGTATTTATTTATTGTGCTTGTATTTCTGCCAGGCATTTCAAAGGGGAACGAAACACAAAAATCACTATTTCATTTGTCACATTAGTTTATCTCTCATAAAGTTAATGGTTATTGCATTAAAACATGTTCCTCATTGCATGCATGATATAATCAGATCACCCAGTTACTGGGAAATGAGATAAGCACTATAAACAGGTATGCAACATTACTGGTTACTGTAAATGACAGACTAGGTCCCCATGTGATAGTTTATATCTATAAACAGAGAGCAGAATTAAAACACAATCAGTCACTTCGCATAATTCACTTAATAATAGGTGATAGGCATCATTCCAGCATCTGGTTTTAAAATGAATGAACATGGTATCCAGTCTTACCCATTTGAACCGAAAAAATGCAATTTCGAAGAACTACACCATTCTGACAGTGATTCTGAGACAGTGTGAACATAGGTAAGTGTGCTGGTTCTATCCATTGGTGTAAGTCAATGAATAATGCACAGTTCCCAATGACCTGGAAAGTCAGGGAAGTATTTAAAAAAAAAATTGGTGATTCAGGGAAATTGGTTTAAACTTATCACTTGTTTGTTAATTCATAGTGATGAAAAACTGCATATTGTGGAGGAGGATTAAACTTTGTGCTGCTTAAAATCCCCTCCCAACTCTTGAACTGAGTCTCAAATGCAGAGGAACTGATATATACATGCCACACATGTTACAGAGATAGAGTTCCTTCGCATTCTTTTTGGCCAGAAAGTAGGGGAAGACACGTTTGTAGAGCTAGGCGACCTGCTCCCGCTCCTTCCAGATCTGGCCAAAAAGAATGTGAATGGACAGTAAGTTTGTTCACCTTTATGTGACTGTAGTTTTGAATTGATTTACTCCATCAGACTTTGTTGCGATTGGCTGCCTCTTCACATCTTTTTAGAGTTGGTGGCGGCATAAAACAAGTTTCAATAATCTGTGTCTGGATTCACGCTTAATCTAGAGTTTGTTGAATAGCTTAGTGATATACCAGACAGTCAATTTAAAGCATACTGTGGAGTGAACAGAAAGAAGTTAAAAACACAGCAATATGGGATGCCAGACATAAATGGACCAAGACACATTCATCTTTAAGAATATTACATCAAGGCAGTCATTGACATTTTGTATCAAGCCTGTTCTAGTTCAATAGAAACAAGAATTGTAGAAATTGGACATAGATCTTTTGCTAATGCTGCTATCAAACCTAGTGCTAGTTCAACAGAAACAGTAAAGATTGGCAAAGATAAGCCTGTGCATTCTACTATCTCTTATTTTAAAAAAAAAAGATGAAGTAGCCAAACAGAAATTCTATGGACATTAAAAGCTCTTGCTAATATACAAGGAGTTCATGTGCTACATTTAAATTAAAGCTTCTAGATAGTGCATTGCATTAGTGCCTTTGGCGAAAGTAAGTGTTCCTATGTGATTAATCATAGGTATTGCACCACATTTATGTAAGTTACTAAGAAACAATTTAAACACTTGTGAGGATTATGTAGTTTATTTTGATGAGTCGCTAAATTAAGTAACAAATGGATCTCATCAGATGTTTGATCTAAAAAATTTCTAGTTATTGGAAGTGTTTTTCTGGGTCATGCCACTGCACAATATCTGCTGCAGAAATTTAATCATGGACTCAACATCTTATAAGAAAAAACTTATTGCAGGTCTCAGTGGATGGGTGTAATATGAACTTAAGCTGCAAGTGAAAACAGACAGAAAATCCTGTTGAAAAAAAGTTATTGTACCTGGGTGTTTGGTTTGCATGTAATCAATGGAGCTGTTAAACAGGTTTAATGGCTGTTAAATGGGAGCTTAACTCATTCATTCAGAGACTCTTTAACTCATGGGGCCCAGTTTACTGCTGTGACTGGCAGTAAAGTGTTCTCACTGAAATATTGTTCAGTGCAAGGGCTTGTCTGGAGCGAGCCTTAGAAGCATTTGATCATTGATATGTTGCAAGCGATAAGTTGCCAGAAAGTAAATCTTGTTAAAACAGTTTCTCAGACAATTTAAAAGCAATAAACTGCTTGTTCCATTTTTATACTCCCATCTGAATGAAGTTTTGAGAAGTTTAATGAATCGCTTTGTCAAGCTCAGTAAAATGGCAATTTGCACTGATATTAGTGCTCTGATTTTGTTTGATCTATGGAACCAACAAACTTGTTTGAGATAGCCCTGTGTTGGATTTAGTGCACAGAAGGCACTTAAACAAAAATGGCAGAAAAACAGATTCTTGGTTTTCAACTTGAATATCTGAAAATATTAGTGGCAGTTGTAAAGAAACTCTTGGATAAAAGTGATTTAAAGTATAAATTAGTGAAAGGACTTAAGAGTTTGAACCCAGATATATCATATCAGCTACCAAATCTTGGTCTCACATGAATGAAATGTGGTTGGAAACATTGCATGAAGTTATTCTAAAATAAATGAAAATGTTACTAATAGGGCTAAAGCACAATGTATTTGTGTGTTGTGAAGCAAAGGATAGTTTGGAAACTAAATTCAAAGAATGTAACTCAGCATCTGGTGATATGGGTTTAAAGGTTTCTCTGATGGGATTTTTGACAGAAAACTAAAAAATATTCTGAACTATGGCAAGTAATAAAGCTTTGTCTTAAACACACACACGTGGAAATGCAGCAGTGGAGGACAGCTTTTCTGTAAATAAATCAATTATGGTAGAAAAAATGCATGAAGACAGTTGTTGCACAAAGGCAAGTGTATGACTCCATTTTGTACTATGGACGTGGCAGATATATACTAATTAATTAGAGAATGTTACTTTGAGTGAGAAGTGTTCATACAAAATATCAGGATTTCTTGGAGAAGAAACACCAGATGGCCAGGGAAAAAAAAGCTGAGGAACGATGGATAAGTGATGAAATAAAGTTGGAAGATAAAAAAGAAACAGTAAAAATCTGATGTTTTACACTCACATGACTTTCTCTACTCTTGTACAAACTATTCTTACAAACGCTTATTCTCCATATGCTTCATATAAACCGAGATATCGAGATGTTAATCTTATTGCTAATCTTCTTGTAGATGCAAGGGGAATTGGGAATTTAAGTTACTCAAATATTTTAAGAGCTGCTTGCTATGTGGAGTATTCCATTCTCTTTGCATTACCAGAACAAAAAAAAAAAAAATAAGAGTTATAGATTTTAACTGTGCAATGAACACACTGTAATGATAGCACTGGAAAAATGTTTTTAACACACTGGTAAATCCCTTGGTATGAACCCTTGTAATGCAAAATTATTTGTCACTGCATTGCAGATTACTTTTACATCAATTACAATATCCTGCAGCCAAGCCTCATCAGTGCACAAGTAAGTCTGATAAGGCATAACACCATCATAAGTTGAAATTGATTTAATGTGCAAATCATTGCCTAAATGAAGAATTTTGTCAATTACTTCAGAACTCCAAGCATCAATATTTATTACAGTTGAAAAACATAACACCATCATCGAGTTGCTTGTGCACTGTGTGTTTTTAACCGCACCAAATATGTCGTTATTTTGGCTCAAGGTGCCAGCAATCACTTTGGCTGCTTTCACGGAAAACAACTTCTTAACATTAAAATTAAAACTGGTTCATTTCTTACTAGGCATTATGAAAAGTCTTAAATCGTAAACCAGTAAACGAAGAACAGAAACCAAAACAGAAACACCTGAAAATGGTACTATAACAAATAATATATGAATGAATAAAATGAAACAGCCCTTAAACCATGGAAACAAAAAATATAAACTAAAACAGGAACATTTAAAATGCTACTATAATGAACAATAAGATATGAATTAATAAAATGAAATGATCTTATCAAATTGGTTCAAATGAGCATTCCTTTGAAGCAAAAGCCAATAGAAGATTCACAAAGTCATAGCAGTTCATTTATTTCTCAGTATAAAAAATATTTGACTATCGCTTAAGGCTACTATGTTCCCCTTGTTTTGTATTTGCAAGGGCAATATAGAAATACAGTAGCCTTTAAGCATAGGCATATCTCTTAATAGCTGGTTGCTATGTGCAGCACCATTCTCTTTGCCACAGATTAATACTCTTTGCATATCCAAGACAAAAAAATGAATAACGAATTCCCATTTGAGAAAAAGTATAAGTATTGGAAAATTTAAGGGAATAACAAGCAATATCTCGAAAATGGTTCACTCAACAAAAAAAAATGTATATGACATAAATTGTGTATTTTAACTCGATCTACATTTTTTGTATAGTAAACTTTTGTCTATCTCTTATGGTTTACCAGTTATGCAAAAGTCGTTTGCAATGAAGAATACTTTTGGAAACATTCCCAGAAAATTCAAGATATATATTTCATTTGTCATGAAAATATCTTAAACATACAATATTTTAATCAAACTCTTTAGAGCCATTTTTGAGAAAATTAAAATTTTCAAAAATGTTCCATGTAAAGGGTAATCTGGGGTGGGGGGATTTTCTTGAAAACCTTCGTGTTGCATCTCTGGAAGATACTGAACCTAAATACCAAGTTTGGTGTTTATCCAACTTTGTTTCTGAGACACACACACGGACATGTTTCCAAAAATGCTTTTTTTTTTTTTTTTTTTTTTGGATTCAGGGGGCCTCAAAACATATATTTCTGGTGAAATCTTGGTATCAAATTTTTGGGTGGAATACAATACTTCCCGTATTTACTATACATAGTAGAGAAAGTAAAAAGAATTGGTCACAAGTGACTGAAGCCAGAATAGAAGAAAATATTCACTAACTTGAAAGACAAAGGTATGACATGTAATTTTATTATTGTCGTATGTGCATTTTTTGAACATTATTACCAACAGTGGGTGTTCATTAGTGATTTTAAAAGTAACAAGAGTAGTTTCATTATTTATTTATGTATAAATAACATAACTAAGGGCAGAATTCGTCAGTATTGTTTTTTTTTTATGCTTTTGCAACACAATTATTCGTTTTGTAATTATTTTGTATCCAAAATACTTTTTTTCTTATTATTTTGTTTCATAAATTATTTCAGAATGATGTATTTTGCACAACTCTGGCAAGTTTGTTAATATATTGTCTAAACTGAAAGTTAAATTTTATTATTTTGCATTTCATTCTATCCATTTTTCTGTACAACGTATTGTATTTTCCTTTTCTGCAGTATATTAGCAAATATTGTTTAAAGGGTTTTTTGGACAGCCAATAAATAGTTGTGGAGGAGGCTGTTAAAAATTGTACAAAATACAAATTTGTGATCAGGAAAATATATCTTTGGTCAGGGAAGTTAGGTTCATATTCTTGCTGGGAACCCTGTAATGAATAATAAGAAAGTCAGTGTTGCTCGGGCTATAAAATAAAATTGGCGAAGGGTGACTTTATTTGTATAACACAGCACCCTAATTTTCACAAATCAATTATAGACCACAGTGCTTTGAACATTGCAAGGCATATTTTAGCGTTAAAAAGAAATTAACCCCAATAATTCTGCTAATAACAGTTTACAGTGTGGATTAATTCATAGACTATTGGACACAGAAGAGATGTCATACTACAGAGTGAGCCAAAAGACTCTGAACCGCCTGCGTGGTGTTTTTCCTGTCCGCATTCTTGGCACTCGTTGCCGTATGCTGCTATCATAGAAAGGTGCAGATGAAACCATACAACATTTTTAAAACTACTTTTAAAAGCTTTACTTACCAACTTTATGAAAGGAGATGCTGAAACTGACCCGTCGTCCATACATTTTTGGCACCTCTTTAGGAAATTATCCATCATGACCGATGTCGTCTAATGTTTCTTTGATAAGAACCGATTTCTTAATCTGAACACTTCCTGTGGCCTGAAATTTACTGTAAAGTTCATGGATTGTTATACGGCCTGGAACTTTTACACCTGGAAATCTTTCTGCAAATCGTACTTTCACTTTGCGAGCTGACCGAGTTAACACATACAAATCATAAATAAATACACGCTGTGTGTATAATGTAAACTTTGTTTATAGCAGCAGTGCGTTATATTTCCACACGCCCAGTGGAAAAACACCGCGCAGCCAGTAATGTTGCTCATAAAATACCCCTCCGGGGTAACCTAAAACATAAAGTGTACAAGACAAATCCAAACACCCTGGAAGAATTAAAACAAAATATCTGCCAGGAAATTTCTCAATGTGAACTACGGCGAGTGATGGATAGTTTCCTAAAGAGGTGCCAAAAATGCATGGACAACGACGGTGGCCAGTTTCAGCATCTCCCTTCGTAAAGTTGGTAAGTAAAGCCTTGAAAAGTAGTTTTAAAAATGTTGTATGGTTTCGTCCGCGCCTTTCTATGATAGCAGCAGACGGCAACGAGCGCCGAGGCTGCGGACAGGAAAAACACAGCCCATGCGATTCAGAGTCTTTTGGCTCTCACTGTATTATGTGTAGTGCTTAATATTAGAAATACATTTCCAGAACAGTGGAGTATATGTAGGCTTCAAACTTCAGTAATATTCTTTGGTAGTGATAGATCAATTGCTTGTGTAAGATAATGAATCCACACGCGAGTGCAAAGATTTAGTTTTTATTTTTCACTCATCAGCAGTTTCCATTCTTTGTTAATTATTCATATTTGTTTTTCATTATCTAAGACCCAGATGTTTTGGAGTACTGACTTTTGACACCAGTCTTTGTTTTATTTATTTACATTGAAATTGTGATCTAGCGTTGCAATCATGGTCTAAGTTGAAGGCTATGGTATGAAAAATGTGTTCTTTTTGGGAGGGCAGAGGAATTTTAAAAATATTTTGTTTGTTAACGCTGTCAATTGCCAGGATCATATCAGTGCCACCGTTGAGACGAAATTTCATCCCACAGGAGTTCTTTTACATACTATAAATCTATTGACACGGTGCTGTCGCTTTTATGCACACTTAAAAACCATCAATCTGGGCTGGGTTTGAACCCATGACTTTGGGATCAGAAGGCCAGTGCCTAACCAACTGAGCCACACAGTCCGACATTATTTTTGGAGCATATCCGAGACAAAGACTGAGATAAGTTTCTAAACTACCAGCATGGATGTAATGTTGATGAGCTAAATCTTTTGTGAAGCTGCTATGCAAAGTAATCTTCTTTAGATCATTATAGGCATTTATTTGTGCTTTAATCCATAACTTTCATCTTTCAATGATTCATGTGCACAAGATTTCTATTCACCATTTTCTAGCCATTTGTTGCTTTTTTTATATGATGAAAAATAGATGTGAATTTTTCAATTAAAACTGCTGTTCTCATTTTGTTATGTACAGCCCACCATAAATGGTTATTTATACTGACTTCTCATGCCAATACCTGGATTTTTTTCTCCCTATAGTTGTCATTTTTTCATTGGACTTAAGGCAAATAGCATATGCAGAATTTATTCTGGATAGTGAGCTTTTAAGAGATGTCTTGCACCTTTATGTGTGTCAGAGAGAAAAACATATTTCCTATTTTGCAAGCCTAGTCATTATGTTTTCACAAGCAGCCTTTTCCAAACCAACCATACCTCTTTGATCAAAATCAATAATTTTGGAGAATATAATAAACATTTGGCTGAAAATCCTGGGGAGCCATACTAACCATTTTCTGCCAACCATATAGATTTACTACTTACCTTTTAATGAATCCAAGTTCTGTTTTCTTTCTTGACCAGGCGAAAATTGTTTTCTTTTGCACAATTCTACCCATATTCATATGTTGTGGAAGATCTGTCTTTATTTGGAAAATTAAGATAATGAGCTCCCTTGCATGTTTTACTCTTCACGTTACAGCCATAAGCACTACACAGAGACATTTTCTTTTTCACAATTTTACATTGTTTATACAGTGACACCATCGCCAAAAAATGTCACAATAAAATACCACCAAGAACAATTATTAAAATGTGTCCTAGCCTTACAATCCCAAAGCTCACTTCTGTGCCTGGCGGCATGCACTGATGATATATCACACAATTTTATTTAACTTATGCAGCAATAATAGTGGGGTGGTATGTATAAATAATTTTATCACTGCATTTTAAAGGGCATAATCTTTCATTTATGAAGCAACATTGCTTTTGCGTCGTGTTTGTGTGTTTTTCTTTAAGGTAAGCCATAAGGGTTACTCCCCTGAACTGAAATTTACATCCTATTTAAACAAATATTACTGCTATGCACTTTAAAAAAGTAAATAAATAAAATGAACACCAAACTATAAGTAAAGATAATGCTGGGGCTATTATGCAGAAAAATGTAATAGAAATTAAACCAACCCAGTGGAACTTTCAATAATCATATCATTTCAGAAATTCGTCCTCATCCCAACCTTAGAAATCATTCTTTCAGTGTTATTATTTTGGCTTTCCTCCTATTGTGTAAATATTGACCCAATATTTTGCTTTTAAAATTGAAGTAACCATCAATTTAGAATCAAGAATTTGCCATTTTTGTACCGTTACTGCCAAGTTAGCAGGCTGTTACCTGAGACGGTAGAAGTTCGTTGCTAAGAATAACTCCTGAAATATGTGAATATTGCGATTTATATTAAATGTGGTAAATTAGCTGTTAGTATATAATTATGAGGATTTGAACTTATCCCCACTTAGCATCTAACCAAAACAACCAGAGTGTGTAACACAGCCCTCCATTGTGCTAAATGTTGTATTGCATTACAGTGACTTTATTTTACTAATTTTGTCCATTTCTTTCTTACAGAAATCTTGGGAGAAGAGGGATGACAGAACGACCTATTCGTCTTAAGACATTACTATCAAAATTAGATTTGGAGAAACTGGATGAAAAAAATGCAGATGAAAGATGGTATAATGAAAATAATGGCTCATTGTTTTGTGCAAATGATTTTGACTCTCCTGCAGCTGATAATCATAGTCTAATGGAAATGGAACATAGTCATAGCTCCTGTCTTTCAAACTCGGGCACATTATTTAATAATGTAAGCCTTTGTGGATCTCAAGGAAGTGGTACAGTGAAAGGAGATTATTCACATATTTATGAAGCAAGATGCTCCCATTCAGAAAAACAAAATCCTTGCATAGAAAGGCATAAAAATATGACACATCCACCTCTCAAATCTGCTGTTTCATTTTCTCACCATTCCATTATTTCTAAAGATGTAGTAATTCAGAGCAATTTAACTCCAGATTCAAGTCAAAACTTTGTGCTTGCAAACCATAGTGCTAATAATAAATTATCACATAAGGAAACGGAAAAAATACAGTTGCCACCCCTCATGTTAAATAAAGAACTTTTATCAACTAAATCAACACTTTTAAAAGGTATTGCGAATAATTTTGATGTGGTTATTTCTACAATGAGAACACCTTTAAAGGCAATTAACACTCTGAGTTATGCTGTTCCAGTTTCTGAGAGCCATACATCAAATGCAAATGGCTCTTTATTGTACAATAAGGAAAATGTAGTTCCTCCTCCGCTGGCACCACTCTCGTTTTCTACCCCAGCAAAGTCAGAAAGTATTTGTGGAGAGTATGAAAATATTTTCAGAACTGGTAATATGACAGGAAGAAGGGAGGAGCAGGGAAGTGCATATAAACCATTGAATATGCCAGTAAGCAAAAATATCAATGTTCAGCAAAAGTTACCTGTCTTTCCAACACATTTTTCAAATACTGTTCAAGCTAGTGAAGTTTCAGTGGATTCATCTTTGATGTCAAATGCTGGTGAAACTGTTTTATCTGAAATTATTGGTGATGAGGCATCCAGTGCAGTATTACATAAAATGGAAAGTTCATCCTCTCAGGAAGGAGCCCAGAATTATGCTTGTCAATCTCAAAAGGATGATGGAAGACACTTGCTTGTTAATGGAAAAAAATACAAAATAGAATGTTTGCTAGGAAGAGGAGGCTCTAGCAAAGTGTATCAGGTATTTAATATTTTATTATGTAGGAATATGTTTGACATATGTATTAGTTTTATATAATTTATTAATTCTAGGTTTTATATATACCGGGTATTTCAGAAATACTTTTACAAACTTCGGGTGTGGGTTCCTGACACCAAAAGAAGGAAAAACGTTCATTTGAACATAATCCTTGGTTTTTGCGTTATTCCTGTCACAATGAAAGTGTGAGTTCAACGGCCTTCAGGGTCCAAACTCAAAACTTCATTTCTCTGTGCATTCATAGAAGGTGTTGACCCATTGTACTACATACTGTAGATGGCAAAGTGTTGCTACGGGGACTTGTTTACGTTCGTCATTAGTCTGTCTTCAATGTTTCAATTGTGTACATGTAGTGAGTTAACTGCACGTGTTTCATTCCACCATGGCTGGATATTCATTTTGTGAACAGGCAGACATGATTTTTATGTATGGTCGCGCAAATGGTAATGGACGCGAGGCTGCACGGCTCTTATCAGACAGAGTTTCCAGACCGAAGACAACCGAATCATCCAACCTTTGTTGCTGTTTATCGTTGCCTTGCTGAGACAGGAACCGTTGCACCACAGACTATTAATCGAGGAAGACCAAGAGTTGCTTATACGCCGGAACGCGAAGAATAGATGTTAGTGTTTTGAAGACGATCCAGGTATCAGTACAAAACAATTGGCTGTGGCATCTGGTACATCACACGTGACAGCATGGAGGGTACTTCACAAGCTGTATCCATATCATATTCAACGTGTGCAGGGCCTTTCGCCTGCTGATTATCCACCACGAGATAGTTTTTGCCGATGGTTTGCAGCACAAACAGCCAATTCATTGTTTGTCTCGTCAGTTTTGTTTACAGATGAGGCAATGTTTGGGAGAGATGGAGTTACTAATTTCCACAACGTACATCGATGGGCAGATCATAATCCTCATGCTGTACTTCAGGCTAGACATCAGCAACAGTTTAGTCTGAATGTGTGGGCTCGCATTGTAGGTGACTGTCTGGTAGGTCCATACGTTTTACCAGCACGTCTTATTGGTGCTGACTACAGGGACTTTATCCAGCACACTCTTCCTGACTTACTTCATGAAGATGTGCCCCTGCAAATAAGAAGACACATGTGGTTTATGCATGATGGGGCTCCGGCACATTTTAGTCGCATTGTTCGAGATGCACTGACTGGTATCTACCATGACCGATGGATAGGCAGAGGAGGACCAGTTCCATGGCCTGCATGTTCTTCCGACCTCAATCCTGTGGATTTTTACCTCTGGGGGCATCTTAAATCATTGGTTTATGGAGCAGCCATCCTGGATGCAGAAACGCTTCATCGACGTGTCATGGAAGCCTGCGAAACCATTAAACACCATCCCGGAGTTTTTGACAGGGTGGTACATTCCATGGTTCGACGAGTACAGGCATGCATAGAAGCAAGAGGAGGACATTTCAAGTGTTTATTATGAGTTTTGTGTGTTATAAGTGTACCACTGTGTTGAACACCTCCTAACGAGAAAACAAAGGATTATGGGACATATGTTCATATGAACTTTTTTCCTTCTTGTGGTGTAAGGAACCCATACCCGAAGTTTGTAAAAGTATTTCTGAGACAACATATATATATGCTTTTTATTATGTTATTGCATCAAAACAAGTGCTACAGTCATTTTTGCAAACCCTACAAACTTAATGGTACTGAATTTCTATCTTGCAATCAGTGTGCTGAATCCTTGATTGACAGTAGCTTGTGTAATATAATTTGCCAACTTTTACCTACCGCGTGCAATATTTAAGATGTACTCAAGGAGTCGTGGTTACCATGCTAGCCTCTAGTTCCCAAGGTCGCGGGTTCAAACCCGGCGGAAGGCGATGGATTTTATTTGGGCGTAAAAATCCTTAGCATGGCGTCCTTCGGAATGGAAGTAAAGTCGGTGGTTCCGTGTCGTAGATTTACGGCATGTAAAAGAACCTCAAGCCTGATAAAGAGGCCTCTAAGCAAAATTACTGGTCTTTCACGCCCAATATAGAATGGGACACTAAGGACCACAGCAGTTAAAGAGTGTCCATAAATAAAACACAATTTAATTTAATTTTTGCGCTCAAGGGATTCATTTCATCACAAAATGCATTATTTGTGTAGGTATCTGGCTCTTACTTGCTAGGGGAGGGGATGTCAATGAAAATAAGAGAGAGAGAGACTGACTGACTGAAAGATACAGTTTAGTACACATCACTGCTGCCACTTGCACAGAACTATCAAGCACATGATGATAATTGCTGTTCCTAGATAGCCACTCCTTTCTAGAAAGTTATTTATCCTGTCCCATACGTCTCAGAACATTCTATTTAACTGTGAAGCTTTGTTTCATTTACATTATATTGTGTAACTATGACCTACAAATCTAATTCAAAAACTCCTGGAAATATAAACTCGGGGACAGAAAATCAGTCATATCATGAAGTTACATTGGCCTCTCTCTTAGGCCCTGTTTCATATATTAACAATTTATAAATAATAAAGAAGAGATTACAAATGTTTGTAAACTCTGTTTCACCATGCAAGTTTGTTAATTTGTAAAGTTTGAGGAAGTTTACAAATCCAGATAAAGACTTGACAAACATAAATATCATGCACATTCCCTTGTATTGCCATTTTGAAGCACCACCAACCACACATTACAAAAAAACACTAAAAGATTTGTGTTAAGTCTCCATACTTGTAGGTATTCGATTAAGTACTGTGACGCAGCGGCTATGACCCAAGGTTGGCGCTGAGCGGTCTGAGTAAACAACAATAAGGCCGCTTGTCAGCAGAAACACCAGACGCACCATCGGGAGATAACTAGAACTTTCTGGAAGCTTTATCTCACCTCCTCCAGAAAGTGTGTCGAAATAGTTCTAGAATATTCAAGAACCTTCTTTTGAAGATTTCACTGCCTGTATAAGCGAGTGCTCTCGCAAGCAGTCAGTCAATTCCAGTCGAGGCAGTCACGGTGGAGGCGAGTCGAGTGCGACATTGGAGTCAGTGCGAGGTTAGTGCGTATTGAGTTGCGAGTCGAGTGCAACAGAGTGGAGTTGAGTCAGTGTGCGAGAGAGTTAGCGACTGCCTTTCTGGTGTGACATCAAGAGCTATTCTCCGAGCGAGTTGGTGAAGACATCTGTGACGTGCAGCGAGTGTTACCATGGAGTGAAGTTTGTGGAGGACTTGTGTTCGACTCCCAAGTGAAGTGAACCGTCCGGCATGAATAGGCTTCATCACGAAGGAAGCGAGCTGACGGAGAATTGAACTAGTTCACCTGAGTGATGTTTGGGAAGTGAACTCGTAGTGAAGATTAACTAAATAAAAAACGAAACAATGACAGAAAAGAGTGAAAGCTTGAAAAACTGCACAAAGTCACACTGGTGTCAGTAGTGGGATTGAAGATTAAAAAGCCAAGATGGAGCAAATATTTAAAACATATTGTCCAAAATGGACAAGATGGTAGCAGAAATGAAGACGGAAATGAAGAAGATAGAGACAGAAATGGAATCTGGAATGCAGAAGATAACGGAAATGAAATTCGGAATGGAGGAGATGAGAAGTGAAATGAAGGCCGCTCTGGAGAAATTGAAGTGCATCTCGTTGGTAACATCAATTCTGTAAGATCTGAGATAAAGGTAACGGTGAAAGCCCTGAAGGACGACATTGTAAAGGAGTTAAAAAGGACTTTAAATCTGACCTGGAAGATGGCATTAATCTGGTGGAGGAGCAATTAGATTAGCAAAGAAAACGGCTAGATGGGCAGACGAAAGAGAATAAGAGGATGATGGAGGTTACAATGGACGAGCAGGTGATGGAGAATGCTGCAGATTGTACGAACAGCTCTGAGGAAGGATCTGTGTGATGCAGTGGCTATGGTGCAAGGTTATTGGTGCAGAGCGGTCTGAGTAAATGCCAATAAGGCTGCTTGCCAGCGAAAACTTCAGACACGCTACCGGAAGATAACTAGAACTTTCATTTCCTCCAGAAAGTGTGTCAAAATATTTCTAGAATGTTGGAGAACCTTCTTTGGAAGATTCCACTGCCTATATATGCGAGTGCTCTCACGGGCAGTCAGTGCTGATGATTTGTGATTTGATAGGTCGTTTGCTGACTATGCTAATATGGTTTGTTACCTTGTATATTGCATTGACCAGTGTAGGTGTGATTCAGAATTTTCACTTTAGGTTCAACATGACTGCATTTAAGGTCATAATATAAAATTGCTATTTTAGAGAAAATTAGGGACGAATGAACTATCAAGTACATTGTAATTGTCTTATTGCCAGTTCCATCCAATGCAAAGCAATATAATTAATTGTTTTGAGGTTAAGGTCCACTTTTGCCTGATGCGTGCTGAATGTGGTGTCCAGTATCTTGCAATAGCAAATCCATTGCTAAAGGACTCATTCCAAACCTCACGTTCTATTCATAAACAGATGTGAAACCATTAATTCTGAGCCTAGAATGTTTACTTTTCCACCTTCCCTTGCATGAACACTATCAGTTTGAATTCTTGAAACTGCTGCTAAACAGCATTATATGTAGTTTTGAGTAAGAACACATACAAATTGTATACCCTTTTATCTGTTTTGTTTTTGGCTAATACAGTAGAGCCTTGATTATCCGAGGTAAGGAGGACCGATGGTACCTCGGATAATTGAAAACTCAGATAACACAGACTCTGTCGAAAACCAAGAGAGAAACTTATGGTAAACTGGTGAAAGGAGTGATAACGTGGTCAAAGATGTAAAAAAAAATAGAAAGCCATATACTGTATTATCAAATGAAAAAATAATGTACAAAGAAAAATAAAATCAAAATACAAAATGAAAACACACACACTCTCTCTCCCTCCCCCTCTCTGTTCCAGTTAAAGAATGTTATTTCTTCAAGAAGTCCATAAGTGTTTTCTGCTTAATGGAACTTGCTCACTTCTTTGCCGCCGTTTCACACAATCATTGTAGCAGTAGGTCTGTTGAAGTTGTCTCTGGCTGTTGCTATAGGCCTTTTCTATCGCTTTGCATCCTTCATTGTGGCTGATTATCTTATTCTTCATTGTCGCTTTCACTTTCTTCAGCCTCTACTATTATCTCATCAGTCACTTCCAATTGTTCGTCTGCATTGATCCACTCGGCTACATCGTTTTCAGTGATTGTTTCATCTGCCAATCTTTGAGCTAGCTGTGCAAGGCTGAGGTCGTCATGCTCTTTGGGCAAAGTTTCTTGATTTTCTGTCGTTTAATACCTTCCTCCATGACTTCTGGAGAGTAGAACTTTTCACCTCGTTCCATGCCTCGCCTGACATGTAAACAATTTCATTGTAATTTTTTTTAAGAGTCTGTACGACATCGTTTCCTTCATCAATTGCGCTAATGAGGCTTTTCAAAAGTTTGCATTTATAGTTACACTTCAGGTTTTCCAACACACCTTGGCCCATGAGCTGGAGAAGAGGTATGATGGGGGGGGGGGGGTAAAAACATAGTTTTAATATCGCCAAAAACCATTCATTCTGTATCAGGATGAGAAGGGCAGTTGTCCATTGCTAAAAGCACTTTTTGTTTTCTTTTAGAAACTTTTCAACTTGTGGTACAAAGTCAGTGAAAAACCAGTCTTTCAAAATTTTAGCGTCCATCCATGCATTTTTCTGACTTTTGTATAGCACAGGCAGGCTAGGAATAGACACATGGGGCTTGGCAGATTTTCCTATCATTAATAACTTTAACTTACAACTCCCGCCAGCATTAGAGCAAGCCATGAGTGTGACACTATCTTTTGACCTTTTAAAACCGGAGCAGAAGTCTTCTTTTTTTAGAAGAGTAAGTGTTTTTGTTGGAAGTATATGGTAGTTCAAGACCATTTCGCCATCTGTTGAAATGAGAAATCTTCAGAGCTTCAAATTCATCCTTGAACTGTAGTACGATGGCATGATTGGATTATAACTTCTCACCAGAAATGTTAGCTCCCTGATTCCATACCTTGTTTTCCAGTGATGAAGCCACCCTCTGCTTGCTGTAAATTCTACTTCTCCATCTTGAAACTTTTTGTGAAATTCAATATCCTTTTCCTGTAGCATAGGCCCACTCACTGTACTTCCTTTACTCCAGAGCTGTGTAAACCACATAAACAAGGCACTTGAAGTTTTTTCAAACTCTCCGGTTTTCATAGTTTTTCATTTAGCACTCCCATTGTCTATTTGTGAACACCATTTTTTGATTTTGGCCCGTTTTCTTCTCCATTCTGCTATGGTCACTTCTCCCACACCTAAATCTGAAGCCATTCTCCTTAATTGAGTGTGTTGTGGCTTGTAATTTAGTCTCCAAAGACACAACAGTCCTTTTGCGTTTAGCACATGTACACACAAATCAAAACGAACTGTTCACTAGCACAATGAAAAAGCAACTGAGGTCAATGAAGAGTAGGCTATGCTGGCCACCCCCCTCTCATCCTACTTTCCGTTTCTATTTTTACACTACATACCTTGCGCAGTACTTTATCCAAACACTTTTACTAGGGGGGACCTTGGTTAACCTAGTAGTCAGTCGGGGCTCTACTGTATTATTAAATGTAGCTTCCTTTACAAACCATTTGTAGATAAACTGCTTACTTTACAATTATACTTTACAAACTTGTGAAATTATGTGAATTCTATAACATTTTATTTGTAAACATTTAAGCTTATTTGTAAAATTGAACTTAACAAACTTTTATTATGAAACAGATTTTTACAATTTACAAGGATTGTAAACATTGTGAAATAGTCCCCTGGTCTCCTTGATGGGCAATTATTATCTACTCTAAAAAGCTCTTAATTATCTTGTATGGCAGATAATGCAAAATTTGTTTCATAACTTTCTGTACTAACATACCCATCATTCTCTAAGACTTCTTTCTTGGCCTTCTGTTGTTGAAACTGAATGCTTTTACTTGCATGCATAAATTTGGTATTAGATGTGGGGGTTGCATCAATGTTGAGGACAAGAATCGAAAAGAAAAACCAAGCTAGAATATTTCAGAATTTGGTGAACCAAACTTAATGATTTTAACTTCTCTCTGTTGTGTTGATGATGTAACCAAGGACAAAACTCCCACTTGGCAGTCTGAGTCCGAAACAGAGCGCTCCAGCACAACTGGTGGAGCATGGACAGGTGCAAGGTTTGAAAGATGTTACTGATGAAGTCTGATGCTAATACAGATGACTACCTCAGTTGCACTGAAGTTCACCAGAGGGAAGCATTCACATAACACTTGCTTGTACCGACCTGATTTGCAATAGCAAATGGACCACAATGAGACTTGAGGACAGCCCCCTGTGAAGTTATTGAAGCATTACCCCTAGGAGTTGTTGCTTTTATCTCATTATATTTGGCAGTAGACAGAAGTCACTTGCAGCCATGAAAACCCCATTAAGTGGCAAGACAGTCTCAAAAAAAGGGAGGGGGTTATGAACTGTGTGATGTCTATAAACTTTAGACAATGTGATCCGAGTAACAGTATTACGGATGCGTTTAAATTAGCGCACCATCTAATGGCAGTAAGAAAGAGCTGAGATAGTTCATAAGTAATGTAAATGATGCCATCGATGTTGTTTACAAGTTTAGCATGATATTGCTCAAGTTCTTAAAGACTGAGATAAAACTGGGGGACACCTGATCAAAATTTATAGCAAGGAGTAAGTGAAAGGAGTTCTTGAAGAGAACAATGAAATAAAACATACAGTAGAGTATAATGTGTGCAAGATATTATTTCAAGATAGGACAAATCTGAAAATGTATTGTCATGGTCTAGTCACATTGAAACAATACAGACAGATTTAAGTCAAGTGGCTGTAAGAATTTGTAATGATCATATGATATCAGTAGAGAGTGGATTTATATGCATTAAAAATCATGGATGTATGCATGCATTTATGCAGTAAAAAATATTGGATATATGCTCTAAAATACAAAAGTATATACCAAAACATTTTAATAGCATAATGGACTATACAATTTTTGTACATGACTTCATTGGTTTTTATAAGGTAATAAGCATATTTGTTTTTAATGTTTCATCAGTTATTGAACATATTAATTATGATTTCCTATATTATTTATAGTCAATACTATATTCTAGATTTTCTGACAGGAAACTTTTCTTTTGGTCATTTAAAGTCATACTGTGCAAAGAAAATTCCTCTCCACTTCACTCAGCCACAGGACCAGTACCACAAACAGGCTTGTCACTAACAGAATATGAATTAAAGTGTTTCCCAAGTGGTCTTGTAATATATTACTAAAATCTCAAAGAAACATTAGTCCTGGTTTCCTGGCTTTGATTTTTGTTGCATTTTATGACAAAGTCTCTTTCCAATTTCTCCAGGTACATCTTGGTGGTAGCAGTTTCATACTGTGGCATCCTTTCTTCCAAGTGTGTGATTGCAACTGATAGTTTGCTAAAATGGCTTCTAATAAACAGTAATTAAGCTTGGAGACTTCTCATTGTAAGCATTCAATGACTTCCCAGAATGCATCGCTGATGTTTCACATTGCTGTCATTTCAGCCAATGAAAACAAAAAGTTATTTCACTCCACGTGAGTTACAAACATCTGAAAGCCTTCTGAGAAGCAAAAGCAAGAGACATGTTAACCTCTGCGGTAGCAGAATATACCTGTCCCACACTGCATTGTCACTACGGAGTGAAAAGGAAAATATTTTATACAAGTAGGAATGTTGGCTGGGCTATATGAAAACATGATTCTACTTTTCCGCAGAAACATGGCAGTGAGAAGAAGCTTGCTATTTTATGGAAACAAAATTAATATTTTGATAAGTAGTGAAGAAAATGTAATATGTACGAGGGCTGATCAACAAAGACTGAGACTGATTTTTTTTCACAGATGTTTATTACTCCAATTCAATGTTTACATGATCTTTTTCAAAGTAGTCTCCTCCTACTTCAATGCACTTTTTATAGCGTCTCTGCCAGTCCTTGAACACGTGCTGCAGACCATTCTTTGTCAGGTCCTTGAGAATCGCCTCACTTTTCTTGAGCACTGCTTCAGAGTTCTCAAATCGAATACTCCTAAGCTTTGCCTTTAGTGATAGGAATAAAAAAAGTCACAGGGTGCAAGATCGGGGCTATAAGGTGTATGTGGTACACAGGTAATGTTGAATCGAGCCAGAAACTCCATGACTGGATTTGCGATGTGAGGCCGTGCATTGTCATGATGAAGTCGCCACCCGGTCCGAGAAAGCTCTGGTCGTTTCTTTGCAATGTGCTTCCTCAGTGTAGCCAATACTGACGTGTAGTATGCTGCTGTAACAGTAGTGTGAGGGGGAACTGCATGCTGGTAAATCATTCCATTACAGTCAAAAAATGTGATCACCATCACTTTCCCTGCAGATGGAACAACTTTTGTCTTTTTTGGTGTTGGAGAACCTGGCGATTTCCACACTATGCTGGCTTGTTTTCCTTCAGGATCATAATGATGCAGCCATGACTCATCACCGGTGATAATCAATTTAAAAAATGCATCCCCTCCATCAGTAGCACCTCACAGCTTGTCTTCATTCGCACAGCCTTTTGTTCGGGAGTCAACAGACGTGGCACCCAACGAGCACAAACTCGGGTCATATGGAGATGGTCATGCATAATTGTACACACACTGCCACACTTCACTGAGGTTACGCAATGTTATACGCCGATCCTCTCGGACAATCACAGCAGCTGTGTTGATGTTGACTTCAGTCACAGCAGAAGCTGAAACACCAGGCCCACCTTGCTTAACACTGACAAGTCGGCCTTCTTTGAAGTCCTTGAACCACCTAAACACTGTTGCACGAGGTAGTGCATTTTCACTGTACGCTTGCTTCAGCTTTTCATAAGTTTCGGTGGCTGTATGGTTTAAACGAAAACAGAATTTGATTGCGCTGTACTGCTCCTCTCGCGTCACCTCCATTGTCTGGTATGCGAAATGTACGTAGGGTCTACAAAATAGAGCATTATTACCAACATTATACATAAAAACCCGCTGTTTTTAAATATTTATGTTACAGATACGAAACTATCACGGAAGCTACAGGAAAAAATCAGTCTCAGTCTTTGTTGATCAGCCCTCGTACATCCATATGAAATATAAGTGAAATACACACTAACCCCTTCAATATACATTTATATGTGCTACAAAACTTTTCCAGTTGATTCCTCATACCATGAAACACATTTATCTCTTCCATGATAAGTTTAACTTTCAAGGAAAAGAAAAACGTGCATTTACACAATCTGCCCTCTAGATAGGTCACCTTGCTGAGGCTGTTAATAATGAAAGGATTCAAACTATAGCAAGGAATTATAGGAATGTATTCTATTTTCCTCTGTAATTAAAATAGCTGTGGAAAAGGAGGCACTATCCTGTCGTCCAGACAAACCCACTTGCCAAGGATATCCTCCCAAATAGTTAAAATCGTAGGCATAGCAATTTGATGTAAGGATTATTGAATTTTGAGTCATAATTTGAATGATGATTCATTTTGGGAAAAAACCAATAAAGGGAGGGAGACCACCCAAAGAAATGTTCTCTGCAGGAGATGAACGTACAAGGTGTAGAAAGTGAGATAAAGTGAGCAATGATGCCAGCATGTGCTTCAAGAGCAAAAATGGCAGCATTCCACCAAAAATTTGATATCGAGATTTCACCAGAAATACATGTTCTTAGGTCTTGTGAATACTAAAATTAAAATTTTTAAAAATAAGGTGTGTGTGCATGCATAAAATGAAAATTTGGTTAAATATCAAATTCGGTATTTAAGTTCAGCATCTTAGAAGGATGCAACTCAAAGATCTTCAAGAAAATCCTTCACCCAAACAACCTTTATTTTTTATTTTCTCAAAAAATTCCTCTAACAATTTCAATTAAAATACCATATATTTAAGATAATTGTTTGACAAATAAACTATACATATTTTGAATTTTCTGCGAATAACCTGTGTAATTTTCATTCTGAATGAATTTTGTATACCTTGTAGAAAAGAGAGAAACAAAAGCTTTCTAAACAAAAAAATATTGATTTTGTTAAAGCACACACTGTATGCAATTTTGTGTGGCATTTACCTTTTCCAAGATATTCTTTGCTATTGGTTTGAATTTTCAAATGCTTTATAGTAAGTAAAGCAGTATACCTATAGTAAGTAGGGGAAGTGTTGCATTCCACTGAAAAATTCAATATAGAGATTTCACTGGAAGTGTACATTTTGAGGTTCCCTGGATCCAAAATAAAAATTTTAGAAAAATGCTTGTGAGAGAGCATAACTCAAAAATGAAATGTGACAAATATCAAACTTGGTATTTAAGTTCAGCATCTTCCAAAGATGCGATATGAAGATTTGGAATAATATCCTATCCCAAACTACCTTTATATGGACAATTTTTCTTTTTTGATTTTCTCAAAATGGGCTCTTAATAATTTTGATCAAAATTCATATGTTTAAAATATTTGCATGACTAGATAATTATTTCCTAAATTTTCTGCAAATAGCCTGTAAAGATTTTAAATAAATTTTGTACAACTCGTAAACCATAAAAGATAGAAACTTACTACACAAGGAATGTAGATCTTAACTGTAAATTTTCTCGGGCTTCTAGCCAGCTAAATGGTTGGTTTGAAACCAGTGTTTTGAAGGTGTTCATCATTTCCGTTTTCAGGATATGATGAAATTGGAAGTCTCGGGATGTCTATGTCTAAATAGTGCTGGAGGAGTGATTTGAAGCTGAAATCTCATTGGCTCGCATGATTTACTTGGCCATGAAGCAACTTGGATTTAATGTGACTGAGGTATGGGCATGGACCTGATAGGAAACTATAGCTTTCTTTTTAAATTGCTCCCCTAAGGGGACAAAGAATTGATCCCACACTCGCCCATCCCAGTGGCGATCATCTGGCATGCAGAGCTGTGCAACTACATCATCCCCCTTGTGTAGTTAGTAATCTTAACATGCAGAGGGTGTTAGTACGCAAGGTAGTTTGGTTCCGCATAAGCACCCCGGTTATTCCCGCAATGTGGTCTGCTTGCATGTGATGCATGCGAGTGTGTTAGACAATGAAATCTTGGACTGCAGCCATAAGCAAGTTCTGAGTACAGTGCGGGGAATTAAGGGCTAAAGTGAAATATGGCTTTCTAGTAGTGAATGGCGAGCTTTTAATACTATGTTATATGAGGCTTGTTAAGTTCTATGTGAAGTTGATCTGCATTTGTGTGGTG
The DNA here is from genome assembly GCA_030765065.1 of Deroplatys truncata. Lineage (NCBI taxonomy): Eukaryota > Metazoa > Arthropoda > Insecta > Mantodea > Mantidae > Deroplatys > Deroplatys truncata. Next base: position 1,916,587 of record CM060976.1, read on the forward strand.
ATGTATATAACTGTGTGGTCTACAATCACACACCGACCCCTTCAAGAAGCTTGAGGGACTATTGAACTCGCTCCGTATCCTCTAAAATGACACCATATAGATTATCCAACCTTGAACATTCTTACACTCCTGCAAGACACCGCACCACATGGCATTGGCCCAACTTCCACCATCCGACAAACACAATTATCTAATTGGTGATTTGCATAACTATTAAATAAAGAACACTCCTTACCTTTCTCCCTCAAACGCATTCCTTATCTTTCTCCTCAAAATTCATCAGGGGCATCATGGCACATGCTGTTCTCTGGTTCTGCACCTTTTACCCACTCCCAGTCGTGTACCAGCAGCTAGCATTAACAAAAGACTAACATAAATGCTAATGCAGTAATCCACCATCCTTTCCTTTATCACCTCCCTGAATTTCCTGCCCATACTCTCCCCCCCCCAAAAAAAAAGTGGGGGCCATGTCAATACTTGTAAGCGTGTAGTGTTGTTTCTCTTTGGTCTGTGTGTCACTGGGTCGTCATGGTGTCCAGACATTAGTGGTGCAGCTGTGCGACACTCGGGATGGGGTAGGGGCTGCTTTCCCAGGACACCCTTGGCTGGGCAGCTGGTTGTCTAGTGTTGTGCCTGCTGGTCCTTCTTTGTAAATTAGATATATTACTGAAACAGCCTGTCAAGAAATTCTGATATTTCATCATCAGGTTTGTTACGTTGCAGTCGAATAGTGCAGTGCCTTGATCATCACTTTGTATTGGCCAAGTGGAGATATTTGTGTGTTGTGATGTGAGGGGAGTTCCTTTGCGAACTGTTTTATCTTGTGCATGTGTAGGTCATACTGTAATTCTTTTGCTCTTGCTACTAACAGAGCTTTTTGCTATTGTTCTAAGTATCTTGTTTTGGTATGCTAAACACGTTTCTGCTGCATAGCCCCAAATTGGCACTGTGTATGTTAATATATGTGTTATGAGTGATTTGTAAAGTGTAAGGCCCAGGTTGAGTTTGAGTGCATTGTTAAAGTTGATGAGTGGATATAATTGAAATTGATATCTTTTAGTCTGCCCAGTTGGGCATAGGCTTTTCTTCCTACTTCGTTGAACTGAAGGCGCCAGCGAGATCATGGTCCATTACTAGCCCTGGATAGGTAACTTTGTTAGTCTGGCTAATATCGTTGAAAAGTTTTAGTGTTGGTAGTCTGTGATTCAGGTAATATTGGCTTTTCTATTAGGTGAAAATTATTGCTTTGCATTTAGGTGAATTTACCTTGATTCTTGAGCGTGGTTTGAAAGTTCCTGTGTATAAATGGCACTTTGGCTGATTGCAACATGATTGTCGTCTCATTAGCATAAAGGAGAAATGTGCTGGCTACATTTTTAGGTATACTATTTATGTGTAGATTGAACATAAGCAGTCTAGCAAGTTACCTTGAGGGATGCCCGCTAGAATTGGGTGAGTTGTGGATTTGGCATCATTTACTACCGAGTGAAGGTTCAATCGCGCAAGTAGTTTGCTATTAGTTTGATTATGTGTCTGGAAATTTATAATTCAGTATTTTATGAAGTAGCAGCTCGTGTCACACATGGTCGAAAGCCTGTTTGTGCCTAAGGGAATGGCTCCCTTTGACTTTCGGGTGTTGAAGCCTTTCCTAATGTACTCAGTGGCGCGTAGGAGTTGTAGCATGTTTGAATATTTAGCCCTGAATCTAAACTACTGAGTATAAGGATGTTACTTTATCACGAAAGCTTAGCGTGCTTAAGTATAACTTTTTGTATTAGGTTGCTCATTGTTTTAAGCAGGTTAATAAGTTTGTAGCTAAGTGGATTTGCATGATTTTTGTCCTCCTTTGGGAAGTGAAGCACGTTTGCTGTGAACGGTGGGATAGGTTGATAGTGGTTTACTTAATTTGTTGATGTTTGTGATGTATGTGTATGTGTGTTTACTTCATGTGAAGCCATCTTGTGACGTCATTCATTTGTTCGGTTTGTAGCTCCATCTAGTGTTAGCAATTTGTGGTAGTATTAGTGTTTGAAAGAATTTTTAAGTTTTGTTTACTGTCCTCCGGCTAGCTATTATTTCTCAGTCGAACATGTCTCTTGATCAGAGCGTGTAAACGGAAAGGAATCTTTTATCCAAATATAACACTGATGAAGAAATTTGTTTTACACATTTATTGTCAAACACGTTAACTATCACATTTATACATTGATCTTAACACTCGCCAAACTGAAACTGTTATAATAACTTCTTACTGATCACTTTTAATCCACGTACTTCAACCTTTTGTATAATTAACCTTATAACACTTTAGATTATTCATAATTCTGCTGCGCGTAACTTGTGAATTGATACCCGAAGTTTGCTGTACAAATACTTTCGACGAATTGACTGACTGAAGATGATGTGTAGTGTACACAGATTTTTGATGAACTGATCGACTGAAGGCGACGTGTAATGTATTGAGATTTTCGATGAACTGATGGACTGACGGACTTTACCTCTAACCTAGCCTCTATTTATACTCCTTCATCCAGATACGCCTAAAGATTATAACTGAGCTGCAATTGGCTAATAAAATGCGCCAACATTAGCATCTATTTTAATATCCAATGAAAATTATGAATACATATGCTCTAGGGAAACATTCCAGAAGATTCTCAACGGAAAAACGCGCCAACATTACGTAACTTCCTCGTTTCCAATAATGATAAACAGCTCACCCCCTCGCTGCATTATTGCGCGCTATTATTGTCAGTTTCAGTAAGGCATTAAAAACTTACTTCTCAACAATAATTACAATAAACAAATATCTCAAATCAATGTCACATAAAAAATGCATATTCATATTACAATCATTATTTACATTTAAGTAATTTGTGATACAAATTACTGCATCAAGGTATAGCTTGAAAAGTTTGACTAATTCTTTCAGGGCATTGAGGAATAGATTTTGAAGTGCAACATTCAAAATTTGATCTGGTCCTAGAGCTTTTCTCTAGAGGTGATTTATGATCAATTTGATTTTGGAATGGTATGTTTTCCTGATTTGGTTGTGGGTTTGTCTTTTGTATATGGTCTTCTCTTTATCGATTATGGCAATGCTGTCCCATGTGAAGATGAGGGACGGAGATCCTGTCCCTTGTGAGGCTATTCGCCAGACCGTCTTGTTTTGGTGATCTAGTGTGTTATTCCACTGTCGGAACAGCTCCAGTATGCTCACATAGTTGTTTTTTTAGAGTTGATTTTGTGTGGTTAGATTTCTGGTTTATTACTGTTGTATTCAAGCTCTGTTCCGTTATTTAGTTAGGTGGTGTATGTCCACAGGGAGGCACTTGGTCTTTTTATGGCGCTGCAGGGGGACTGCTATTGTGGCATATTTTATCCCTTTTTTTATGTTCTCAGTGGCATTATCTATGCCTTCAATAGAGTCCGCTTGTATGTCCGTGTCTACAGTTTCTGCAAAGAAGTCGCAGTTTACTTTGTTGTAGTTACGCCGAGGTCTAATCACAGTTTGGAGAGGTTGATGGTCTGATGAAGGGTTGTATACTTTAGATGAGACATGAGTGCTGGCTTGTAGCACATCCAGGGCTAGGTTTGCTTGAAACAGGATAAATATTACTTCTATAGGAGTCTGATGAAGGGTTGTATACTTTAGATGAGACATGAGTGCTGGCTTGTAGCACATCCAGGGCTAGGTTTGCTTGAAACAGGATAAATATTACTTCTATAGGAGTCTGATGAAGGGTTGTATACTTTAGATGAGACATGAGTGCTGGCTTGTAGCACATCCAGGGCTAGGTTTGCTTGAAACAGGATAAATATTACTTCTATAGGAGTCTGATGAAGGGTTGTATACTTTAGATGAGACATGAGTGCTGGCTTGTAGCACATCCAGGGCTAGGTTTGCTTGAAACAGGATAAATATTACTTCTATAGGAGTCTGATGCATTTTCGTGATATAATTATTTCTGTCTGGCTGAATTCGTATATGTGGGCTTCCAAAGTGGGTGTTTTGCGTCGAGGTTACTTGCTATTATTATGCGATGGTTTAATTATGAAAGTGAGTTAATATTGCTGTGTTTATGTCATCAAGGGGGTTGTATGCATAAGTGATTATCAAGTGGTTGTGATTGATGATGGTGGTGGCTGTTGCACTTGCCTTGAGTCTTAGTAGTGGCAAAAGTTTGATTTGATGATGGGAGGTGTATTTGCGCATCCTTGGCACAGTTGTTTCTGTATAAGAAATATCGTGGTAATAAACTTAAATTCAAATATCATCTGTACACAAATGCTATAAATAGTTTCCTATCAGATCTGTACCCATACCTTAATCACATTAAATCAAGTTGCTTCATGGACAAAAAAATCATGCAACCAAAGAGATTTCAACTTCACAACACTCCTCCGGCTCTATATAAATATGGAGATTCAGACTTCATTAGTTTATCCTGAAGACGGCATCAGTTTCAAACCAACTATCTTCGTGGCTAGAAGCCAAAGAAAATTTAGAGTTATTATCCATCAGCTCTTATTTTAAGGTAGATTGTATTAAAACACAGAATTTGTCAGATATTTTTATGGCATTAACATTTTCAAGATATTCTTTGCAATTTGAAATACTGTAAGCACTAAGTTGCTATGCATTTCCCACCCCCTTTTTTCTTTTCTCCGTATGGTCATGTGAAGAGCAGAGTTGCTTCATTCTGCTGTGTTCTTATACCTGCAACGAAATATGTAAGAAAAGCATTTATCCGAATTAACATGAAGTAGATAAAAGAATAAGCTTTTGTAAGAATGGGTACAGAAAGTCATGTGAATGCGATAGTGTTGTCTTCTAACAAAATATCCTTTCACCATTTAATAGTAACACAGTCTCTCAAGTTTTTCATGGAGAATGTATGTTTGAATAGTGTTTACCTATTACATGCTATAGGCGAATCTAGTTACCAGTAAAGATACCAAAGGACTTATTTGTAATGATTCAGTTTATCTTAGAGAAAAAAAGCAGTTTTAAGTATATGTAGATCAAAATACATCAATTTTGACACATTTTTTTTGGCAAAATTGTGAAGTTCTTAATCATGTATTACAGGTATTGTCTGCAGTATCTAAGACCAGTGGAACATATCTTTTAGTGTGAGTTTTTTTATGAAGGGTGAGAGCTTATTTCTAGATGCTTTCATAAAAGCTGTCAAGAATACACAAATCACTTAGGCTTTGCTCACCGATCATGAAAGTTATTGAACCAGATACAGAGCTCAATGGCACCTTCTCGTTCCATAAAAATATTTAATTTTGGTTTTTGGCTTGAGCTACAAACACAAAAGCTTTATAGTATCCTGTCCAATTCTTCATTTGTCAAAACAAACAGTTACTTTATTAAAGTAATATTGAGTCAAAATTAACATTTAATGCTTCACTAACTTTTATCTTGCATGTAGAACATGTTTCACAGACAATGTCTGCATCATCAGCTACATTCGACTGCCAGAATAATTAGATGTGTTCTTGAGGCTCTCCTACTGGACCTCTGATGAATCTATGGCGTGGGTTGTCTTTGGCGGGGATTTCAGAATTCATTAGCGTAGACTCATATTTTCTCAAGAAAAATCTTCTCCCAGGTATGGTCTTTGTACATATTTGAAAAGATGGTCGCTGTTTTCAATGTTGTGGCTATAGTTCCAAAACTGGTATGCTACTGCTGATTTTTCTGTATATTTTCTCTCAATTTTATAGATTCCTAGTTTCTTTGAAGAAGGTGTTACATCATATGTTTGATTTAATTAAATTTTTTATACTTTGTCTATTTTGTGGAGCTAAGTACTATGTTATAACCTTGGAAGAGCTTTTGGAATTTCCTTATGAACTTTAGGTGGTAAGAGAATTTTTTTCTTTTTCATGTTCTACGTGCAAGTTAAAAGTTACTGAAGCATTAAGTGTTAATTTTTACTCAAGATTTTAATAAGTCTTCATTTCGCTTCACTTGCAGTTGTTTCATTATCATAAACAGTTACTTCCCCGTGGTAGCACTGATTAGTCTCACTGCACTGTATCAACGCTCAGCAGAAAATGGAAGCAAACTAATCAAGTGCAGCCAGCCCTCTTGTAAAGGAAAGGAAGGGGGAGTTTGAAGTGGAGAGAGAAGTTGTCCGCCAAACAGTCAAAAAAGCAGTTTCTGCACAGTCTCAAGTGAATATTTAAATGATTCATGCCTAGTTCAGTAACTTTAAGCTTTAAATTTCCCTATTGGCTATCGTCTAAAGGAACAATTGTTGCCATAGAACTTCCAAACCATTGCATGGTCTAGCTCCTAGTAGGAAATTAGAAAAATGGAAGAAATACACTAATGGGGGCTGTGATATAGAAAGAAAAGTAGCCCATGGCAGTTTTTAGGTGGAAAGTGATGGCAGAGGAGACAATGACCTAACTTAACAAAACTAAATAACAGTAAAGAAGGAGATTTGTAAATAATTGATGACCATATACATTTCATGTAGAGAATTTTTGCCACACTTCTGCTGGGAAATCAATGTCTCAAAATTCAAAATCTAACCAAGCAGTGCTTGGCTTTGCTGCATGCCATTATGCAAAATTGAGTGAATAAATAAGGAAATTATGTTAAAAATGAGAAAGAAAGTAATGTTATTCAAGAAACAAAAACATGTTGCCATGATAGCTCAGAGCAACAGCATAGTAAGCGAAAGATCAGTGGTTCAGATCACGCCTTTGACATTGAATTTTTCAGTCTTATTCTGCCTTTCCAACCTTAGCCTACTCACGGCATTTGTGTCAGAATAATCGATTAATACTAATGAACGTAATAGTGGTAGTATATAAAGTCAGAGACTTAAAAGTACTACTTGCCATCGGTGTGTATGTTATCTCAAAATAAATTTTAGAATGCTGGGAAATAATGTTATTCGGGAATTTAATGATGTGCCAGCATGTTGCCATAGTAGCTCATTTGCGGCATGGTAAATGAAAGATCCGTGATTTAGCATTAAATTTTTCAGTCTGATTCTACCTTCCCAATTATTGCAATACTATATTGATACCAAACACTTAGGATGGTGCCATACTACACCTAGGCTTTTGCAATTTAAAATACTGACTTATCATACCTGATATACAAGATCTTCCTATGACAGACCAAAGAGAGATTACAGTTTTGTAAACTCAGTCTGAAAAAATATTGTTTGACAAGATATCAAATTGTATTTTGTGTTTGCCTATTGTTTACTTCAGTTAATGGTGACAACTAATGAATTGCTGCTTGTATATTTTACAGGTTGTGCATCCTGATACCTCAGAACATTTAGCAATAAAATGTGTCAATTTGTCAGATACAGAGCCAGAAATTGCTCAAGGCTACCACAATGAAATAAAACTGCTGAAGAAACTTCAGGGTAGTGACAATATCATCAGGATGTTTGATTAGTAAGTACATTTTGTGTTATGTAGGAAATATTTACTTTAAAATAAAGAGAGTTGGAGGTTGTTACACTACATCACTAAAGGATTCTTACTTTGAACGGTTTTGGGAGAACGGTTTGCTCCCATCGTCAGCATGTTTCCAACTAATTTTGCCGGTTATTGTCTGCGGAATGTGTTCTCTGGTGTTGTGTTGATGAACTTCCAAAGGCTGCTGGGTGGCGGTAGTTCAAAATTCATTAGGTGATTCCTGTGTTTGACAATATGTATTTTTTCCCAGATGTCCAATTCATTGCTGCTGTTGACCGGTTTTAAGAGTTTTATGTTTGGAGTGATTTCATGGTTTGAAGACCAGAAATGATATGTTACTGCTGATTTTTCCGTCTGTTTTTGGTAAATGCATCTCATATACTCTTTAAGTCTTATTTCAAGATTTCTTTTGGTTCTTTCTATGTATACCAGGTTACAGTCACACAAACTATTTTATATATACCAGTTTATTTATCGTTGGGGATAGGGTCTTTTGTTCTGTTGCATAGTAGTTTCTGTATATTGTGGTTTTGCTGTGGAGTCAGGGTGATGTATTTCTTGAAAATCCTTTGAAATTTATGGTGTGTCCAAGGGTGGTAAGTGAACTTTCTATGTGTTTGTAGTTTTTGTTGTCTGAGTAAAGTAGTCGTTCGTTGGATGTATTTCTGTCTTTCAAACTTTTTTATCTTCTTATGTATTGTGTTTTTTCTGGTATCCATTCATGGTGGCTATGTGGATAATGTGTTGGTATTCTTTCTGGTATTCCTCTTTCTCCAATGGTATATGTACTAACCTGTTAGTAATGCTATTTAAAATTGCATGTTTGTGGCTTGTAGGATTATAGCTATTGTTTTTAATATAATTTTCTGTGTGCGTTGGTTTTCTGTAAATGCCGAACGTTAGTTTGTTGTGTGCATTATTTCTGATGATCCTGATGTCTAGGTAAGGTAATTTGCCATTCTCTTCTCTTTCTATTGTGAATTTTATAGATCATTTTTGTAAATTCAATAATTTCAAAGCATCTTCTGTAAATTTTTTTGGAACAATAGCAAAAATGTCATCTACGTACCTATACCAGATTTTGAATAGATGTGGGAAAGATTTAGTAATATGGCATTCAAAATGGCTCATATATAGTTCTGCTAAAAATGGTGAAACCCCCTTTCCCATAGTTAGACCTGTGGTTTGTTTAAAGATTTTGCTGTGGAGGGAAAAGAAATTCTGGTCCAGTTATAATTTTGTTAGTTTTAAGTAATCTTCTGTTTGTGCTCTAGGTGTGCCATTGTTTAATATCCAAGTTTCTAGGAGTGGTAATAATTCTTCTTTTGGTTTGCTTGGGAAGAGTACAGTTACATCAAATGATACCATCATGTCTGTGGGTGATATATTTATATCAGAAAGGCGACTGGTTAATTGTAATGAATTTTTTATGCTTAAGACTTTTGAACACAGGCATGGAGTTGAAGGTATTTGAAAGCCATTTTGCTAGTTTATATATGGGAGAGTTTATGTTGTGATACGGTAATTTGTATCACAAATTACTCAGATGTAATTAATGATAGTAATATGAATATGTATTTTTATGTGACATTGATTTCTGATGTTTATTAATTGTAATTATTATTGGTAAATAATAATATACGGCTTTACTGAAACTGTCAACAATAACGCAATAATGCAGCAAAGGGGTGAGTTGTTTATCATTACCGGGAACCAGGAAGTTACGTAATGTTTCGCGCGTTTTTTCCGTTTAGAATATTCTAGAATGTCTCCTAAAGTAATATGTATTCGTGGTTTTCATTGGATATTAAAATAGACGCTAATGTTGGCGCGTTTTATTAGCCAATAGCAGTTCATTTATAATCTTTAGGCGTATCTTGAGGCAAGCGTATAAATAAGCCAGGTTCGAGGTAGCGTGTCCCCCAGTTCAACGGAATTCTCAGTACACTACATGTCGCCAGTCAGTCCTTCATTTCGTCATAAGTTACGCGCAGCAGAATTACGAGAATCTAAAATATTATACAGTTAAATATACACAAAGTTGAAGTACGTGAGTTAAAAGTGAGAAGTTATTACAAACAGTTTCAGTTTGGCGAGTATCCAGATAAATATGTAAATAGTGTTAGTGAACATGTTCGGCAATAAAAATTATAAAACCAATTTCTTCGTCAGTATAATTTCTGGATAAAAAGATTCCTTTCCGATTCACACCCTGCAAGAGATACAAGTTCTACCAAGATAAGATGATAGCTAGCCGGAGGACAATATACATAACCTTAAATTCTTTCAGAAACTAATTGATACAAATTGCTACGCCAGAGGGAGCTACGAACCAAACAAGGAGTGACGTCACAAGATGGCAACGCGTGAAGTAAACACACATACATAAACATCACAAGCATCAACATTATTTGTAATACCGTTGCAAATTGGCATCCAAACGTGGTGCTATAATAATGTTAAACACATATATAACATTACCGTTACAGTTGTTCACTATGGGCCTCATTTTGTTACCAAGTTTGTGTATTTTTGGTAATGCATATAATGTAGGTATGGTGGGAAAATCTGGTTTAATTCGCTTTTGTTAATATTTTGGTATCTATCAGTGTGTTTTGGAGTTACTTGGTGCATTCTTTTAATGGATGTTTGTTGATTTCTGTGTACTCTGGGCTATGTAGTAATTGCATAACCCTAGTTTCATAATTTTCTTGGTCTAATATCACTAATATTTACTTTTCTTATGAAACTATCAAAATGTTTTCTTTTATATGTAAGCACAGTTACAGATTTGAAACACTGTGGTTTCAGCACCTTCAAATATTTAAGATATGGGAATAAAAGATATGTGGTATCATTCCAGTGTAATTTGATTTATGCTGCTTATCAGATTGATAAAACAGCAGAAAGAAGCGGGGAAAAATGTAGTATTAATTGTTGTATATGACAGCTTTGGCTTTACTAGTTACTCTTTAATATTTTAGAGCATAAAAAAATGCAACATTAGATGGCGAGCAAGGAAAGTATAATGTATAATTCCTACTTAATGGTTGCCTATAGATATAGATACCTGATAAGTGTAGCTTAATGAGAAAATGTAATTAAGAAGTAAACAAATTTCGTAACAGATTACCTTGTTCTTGCATATTTCAAACGAGACTTAATGACAAATTTTAGAGTGAAGCATTTTAAACTGGTAGGGAACATTTCAGGTAACAATAATTGGTTTTGAGATTGTAGGTTACAATAATTGACTTCAACCTTGAGCTAATTTCACCCCACCAATCCTTATTGCATTTACCTTCTCATATTTTAAGTAAATGGCTTAATTCGGGCTACTCTGCACTTTCTTTCAGACAGGAAATATTTATAACGAAATGAGAAGTGTTAGCCACTAAGGGCCGTATTCATAGTCGAACTTGGTCCGGACCAACTTGCTACTTCCGGTGGATTTACGGCAAACCATCGATTTTCTTATTCATAAACTGGGACTTGCGTTGGTCCAGGGATCAAACGCCTTGGTTCTGGACCAAATGTTGGTCAACCTCAGAGGGGTAAATTAAAGGTGGACCATCTTTGCAAAATGGATGACTATGGAGTGATGGGCGTGGCTGCTGTGCATAGAATTTGCAAAATGAGATGGCGGAGGAAAACCTACCTAGGAAGATTAGACATAATTGGGAAGCATGATGACCTAAACTTCCGAAACAGGTACAGGATTAATAAAGCAGATGCTAGAAGTGGTTCGTCCTAACCTCTATGACAGAGACGATAACCGAGGCTTGAGCATCTCAATTGAAACACAAATCCTAACAGCACTTCGGTATTATGCAAGAGGAAGTTATCAAGACAACACTGCTGATCTGCATGATATTAGTCAGGTGTCAGTAAGTCGCATTATAATGAACGTCTCAGCTGCTATTGCTAGACTTGCACCTCATTACTTACGTTTTCCCGGCAATGAGAGGAGGATTACAACTGCCCGGAAGTTTTATGATATATCAGGATTTCCTCAGGTAATTATTTCTGTATAATTAATATATTATTTTGCTTAAGATCCACAGTGATTGCATTTTAAATAAATAATAGCAAATGTTGTTTGCTATTTAAATTCAGTTTCATTTGTAAGTTAAAGGTTATTCCATCTCAAATGAATAACAATGTCATGGAACTGGGTGATAAACAGCATTTCCAAAAATGGGTGGGGGGGTGATAAGAGGTTAGAATCATGACATGAGCTTTAGTTGGTAATTATTTACATTAACTATTGTTTGGACCTTACAAAATGCTTTATTTATAGTTTGCCGTTACCACATACTTTGTATAAAATATAGTGTAGATCTCGTGCAATAGGCTATGGAAAAATTTGGTAATGAATCCTTAACAACCATAACCTAACTTATTTAAAAAATAACAATTACCAAATTATTTTCCTCGTGAGTCATTTTATAAGTTTCCTGAATTATTAATTATAATTCACTTTTCATTCATGCTTAGCATTACTTCCTTTTTTATAGTAATGAAAATAATGTGGATTTTGACTTCTTGTATGAAGCTCTATAACAGATAGAGTAAATATATGGCACACTGATATAGTGACAAAGTGGATTGCAGTTATGTTTTCTTATGAAGAAGCAACATACGAGCTTACTTCAAAATTTATCATCTTCCAAATAAGTATTATTCTATCACTTAATAAAACTTTATAGAAATTTAATACTGCTTGTAGGTTGAAGCATTTGCTCTTGTAATTTTAAAATTGGTACCAGTAAGTTAAGAGGACTTCAAATTGTCCATCTCTCCAATGTTACATTAGCCAAGTTCACAACTCATTTTCTACGTAAATAATCAAATTTTTTACATGAAAATAAATTGTTGTATTCATCTACTTCTTTACTTTCATTACTGTATTTGCTTTAGAAACTGACACATGATTTTTTTTAAAAATATTAAATACTGTTAATTTCTAAACATACTGAACTTTTTACAACAATAATGTGAAGTATATCTCCACAACGTTAGCAAAGTGTCACGAAGGAGTGTAGAAGGTTTCTAGTTTGAAAAATTCCTGAGAAATTGTCCTCTGCTTATAATTTTTTAGCAATTGCAAACTTAAATAACTGCAGATATCTAACAGAAACTTTGGTAACAACCAACAGCGAGGTTAGAAGCAGGAATATTCATGCAGCAAATGCTACCAATGTATGCAGTGAAATATCTAATTGTAAATCAAATTACAGACATCCACAGTAATAATTTTTTTAACAAGTGTAGAAGAGAACCGAAATCATAATGCATGCAGCAAAATAATTAAAATATATTAATGTACATGTAATCAACCGAAACTAATTAATTACCAAATTTATCAGGACAGTAAAAATTAATCAAAAGTAATAAAAGCATATATATGTTCTTTGCTTGTTTGTTTTTGTTAATTTGATTTCACAGTGAGCAATGCTCTGGGATGTTGAACATGTCATAAGGTTACAAAATATGCAGCATAACTTACCCATCACCAACAAAACCGTTTTTTTTTTAGGAATAGGAACAATGATACCCAATAACATTTATATTTACTTTCCATCATACATTATATAAGACAAGATAAAAATTGTGGATAAAAATTAAACACCACCATTTCGAGGATAAAGTTTCCAAAATACATTACTGTAAGACAACAAGGAATAAGTGTAGGTAAATTACCCCAACATACAATCTATCCTAGTATTGAGTATTTACCTGTTGCAAGGCATATTTAAAAAATGCATTTGTAGTATATGAGGAGTGAGTATACAAGAATGATCTTATATCTGTCTTTATTAAACCTTTGCTCACCTCTGTTAAGGTAACCGAGTACACCTCTGCAGCCTGTCGTTGGAATCAGTCTGGTGATCAGAAGGCAAGTGTGTACAGAACAGCAAGCGGGATTGAACTGTTTATAGGCACACAATCCAAATGCATTCTTTGTAGTTAACAAATTGATGAGTGCCTATAAACAGTTGAAACTCCCCTTGCACTTCAGCCAGTGTGTGTTCTTCTGATTGACAGACTGAGGTCTGAAATTTTAATACCATCTAATATTGTTGGCTCCCCATTATTTTATATGCTCTTTGATATTACTGGTTTCTTACAAGGATATTTTTCCAGCTAGTTCTAGAAGCAGTACCCATTGGGAAGTAAAGAACTCATCTGCATTCACCTTGGATACTTTCTCTTGGCTTATTATACTTCCTCCACTCCCCCCCCCCTTCAATATATGTGTTCTCATATCACTTTCTGAAATATATGTATTTGTCTTATAGGTTATTGGCGCTATAGATGCACACACATCCCGATAGTAAATCCTGGAGAACACGCCCAAATCTACGTAAACAGAAAGGGGTACTATTTGCTCAATGTTCAAGTAATTTGCGATGCAACTTTTCAAATTTTGGATATTGTAGTGTGATGGGGAGGAAGTGCCCATGATTCTCAAATTTTTAACGAAAGCAGGGTGAAGGAGAGATTTGAAGAGGGTGAATTTGGATGTTTCATTTTGTTGGGTGACGGGGTATGGAGTACATCCTCATTTATTAACTCCGCTCAGGAATCCAGCAACACGTCAAAAAGAGGCATACAATGCAAGTCATAAGAGAACACGCAATGTTGTAGAATGCTGTTTTGGGTGCTGGAAAGGAAGGTTTCGATGCCTCACCCAAAGCATTGTAACAAGCCTGAGAACAGCAAAAGGTATTATTGTGGCTTGCGCTGTACTCCTTAACTTGGCGTGCATGTGGAAGGAAGAAGCAGAGTTTATTCATTTATAGGATAATCAGGAAGAGGATGATGCAAGACAGAATGACATGGCTGAAGACAACACTTTATTCAACAACATTTCTGACCTTTAATTAAGGTTTGCTTTCTGCAATTTTCCCTGCATTAATTGCACCTCTAATTGTAATTTTTCATTTTTTAGATTTAATTTCTTTACCACTAAATTCTGTATCTCTTCTTTGTGTTTCAATTGAACCTCATGTTTTGCTTTCTGCAGTTGAAAAACTTATCTTTCATATTCTGTCATGAACAAGTTCATATCCTATGAAAAGAGGGGATAAATATAAATAAAAGAGCACTGTAATTACAATAGCTATTTAGTAGTAATGAGAAGAATATTTACAAATCTTTGTACTTTCTTTTCTTTTGCGTGAATTGGTCCTCTGAACTCCTGTCTTGATATCCTGCCTGAAATATTAAATAATACCATGCATCTGTATACTTTTAATATTATAATAATAATAAAAATAATAATAATAATTTTCAAACATATTTATAATCTATATCTAACTTCTTAGGAGTCACAGATTTCAAAGAAGTTGGTTCTTCAACAGAGGTACCTTGAAGAGGTGTGTGGACTTCAATGACACCCTGAAAAGAAAAATTAAATAAGTACTTTGCATTATAAATACAGGCAGATACCATATACCCAAATGAATTGCTCACCTCTGCTGTTGCACAATCTTCCACTGAGGTAGGGGCTACGGGTATTACCAAAATCTGGAAAGAAAGAAGGAAAAAAAAAATGTTCAGTTTAATATTACAAGTTACATATACAGGGTGAGCCACAAAACTACGAGCCGGCTGCGCTGTTTTTTTCCTGTCCGCGTCCTCGCCTTGCCGTCTGCCGCTGTCATAGAAAGGCACGGATGAAACCATACAACATTTTTAAAACTACTTTTAAAGGCTTTACTTACCAACTTTATGAAAGGAAATGCTGAAACTGACCACCATCATTGTCCATACATTTTTGGCACCTCTTTAGGAAACCATCCATCACTTGTCGTAGTTCACGTTGAGAAATGCTGGCAATTTCCTGGCAGATATTTTGTTTTAATTCTTCCAGGGTGTGTGGGTTTGTCTACTTTGTTTTAAGTTACTCCAGAGATAGAAATTGCAGGGGGTTAGGTCGGGGGACCAAAGGAGGCCACAAATCTGTAGTAATAATTGTGTCCTCAAACATACCTTAAATTTTTCTCATCGAAATATTGGCCGTATAAGTTGTTGCCAAGTCTTGTTGAAAAAAGGCAAAATCACATTCCCTGGTTGTTAATTCTCTAAAAAAAGGCGGCAAAATTGTATTCACATATGTACAGGCTTCAAGTGTTGACTCAAAAGAAATTGGCGAGTGATGGATAGTTTCCTAAAGAGATGCCAAAAACGTATGGACAACGACAGCGACCAGTTTCAGCATCTCCTTTCGTAAAGTTGGTAAGTAAAGCCTTTAAAAGTAGTTTTAAAAATGTTGTATGGTTTTATCCTCACCTTTCTATGATAGCGGGAGATGGCAACAAGTGCCGAGGACGCAGACAGGAAAAACACTGTGCAGGCTGTTCGTAGTTTTTTGGCTCTCCCTGTGATTCTAAAAAAACATTTACTGGCATTGCATTGGTTGGCTCAGAGGTTCTAATTTGTGTTCAACAAATAAAAACAAGGCAAGTAAAACTGGTGGATAGAATGATCGAGTCTCCAAAAACGTTGCAGTTTCTGGAAATACTTGTGCATTGTGAATACTTATAACCAGGATGGAATTCTTAAGCATTTGGTATCATACTATCTTTACGCACATTATATCAATACAAATAATGTAAACAACAGCAGCCATAAGTCATTGACATTGGGTAAACTGGTCTGCAAACCCAAGGGATGGGGGTGGCCTCTAGCTTGCGATGTCCCTGCCTAAGTCCAGTAACAGTTCAACTTTATTTTCTTTCATCCTGGCTTTAATGCTTAGAAATTCCTATGCCTGCTTATGACTATAAAATGTATGGTGTCAGAAGAAACTTAAATTGGGCATCATCATCTTATGTGGTGATTAATGGTGTTAAATATCCTCAAACAGCATAACAGAAACTTCAATTATGAAAATGACAACATTGTAACTGGCACAAAGTTTAATTTGTCAATTTCAACATGTGTTCAGATTGCCTAGCCAGAAATTTTACAAATTTTTTGTTGGCTATGATTAGTGAAGATTGGCACTACTGTTGAACCCATTTATTGTTTTTAATAAGAGCGCAATCTTTCATGCCATACTGAAAGACAGATGAAGGTTTTGTGTGTTATCAATCTTATGTATCATAATGTAATAGTTACACAATTAACTATTTCCTATAAAATGCCTGTTAAATTAATGCATTGTTATAAATTTTCATAGAAAACCATGTTATATTCACATCAACCCCTAAGTCAACTTAGTCTGAGGTGATATTTCCATTTAGTACTTAATTATAAATTTTTGAACAGTCCATCTTTGGCAAAAATTAAAATTGAGTTTTATTTATGGACGCTCTTTAACTGCTGCGGTCCTTAGTGTCCCATTCTAAATTAGTCGTGAAAGACCAGAAATTTTGCTCAGAGGCCTCTTTATCAGACCTTGGGTTCTTTTACGTGTCATAAATCTATGACAGGGACCACCTTCCAAAGGAAGCCATGCTAAGGATTTTTACGCCTGAAAAGAAATCCATCGCCCTCTGCTGGGTTTGAACCAGCAACCTCGGGAACTAGCAGCACTTACAGTTAAGGAATATTAATACTTTTCATCTATCCTGTAAAATTTGGTATTCTGGACATGAAACTGCTTTATATGTATTCCATTAAGAGCATGAAGGACAGTGACAACATAACACATGGCACTTCTGAGCTAGCTCTATTTTGTGTATGTAACGTATGCTTTTCAAACACAATATGATTGTGTGGGTCATCTAAAAAGAAACTGAAAAGCCTGCATCAACATCTCTTATTGATGCTCAAGAGTTCAAAAAGTGTATTAGTTGTAAGATGGAAGTAAATGATTACACACAAACCTGCTATGTTCTTACTAATAGTACTGATGTTATCAATGATCAGAACAATTCATATCAAGTAGGTTACCTAAAATGAGAATTGTGTTAGGGACATAATACTCGGATATCAAAACTAACATTTCATACCAAGTAAGGGTTTATAAATTGAGAATTGTGTTATAGAGATAAATAACTTTCATTTTTGTATTGTTGCACACACCATAGAAGACGGTTTACTGTTATTAATAATCATACTACAGCATAGAAGCATAAACGTTTGTTTTTGTGGAAATTGCTAGAGTTTCATACAAGGAAGAGAAAATATTCTTTTTAAATAATTGTTTTAATTACAGCTATAAACAGAAGCAATCATGCAGCATAATTATGATTGTATACAATTTGCTGTAGGTACTCTAAGCTATCATAACAGAAAAATAAAGAAATACAATTAGCATTAACTGAAATGTATATGTATCAACAATTTTAACATTTGAAACAAAAGCAACTGGATATAAAATAGAAAAATACTGTATCACTCATTATATAAGTTTTTTTTTTGTATACCAAACTGTTTGATGAAATTGAACTGGAGAACACAAGCACAACAAAATTTCCCAAAGTGCTTATTGCTAACATTGATACCATTAACTTGACCAAGACTATCACAAGCTTATGATGGTGGAAGCACTGGAGAACATGACTTGCTTATGTGTTGAATTAGATTGGTTGTTTTTTATTATTCCTGTGCCCATATAATGTAGGATACAATGTCAGAACATATTTTATATGAAACAAGAATATAAATAAAATCTTACCTCATCAGAATCAAATTCTGCCTCATCTTTGGTAAACTCATGTAGCAAAGATGGCACAATGTCCCGGTCCATATGTGTTAGGGAATCCTCAGGAGCAGGACGTCTTCCCCCAGTTGTCTTTTGGCATATTGGCATAGCTGTAAATTAATAAAGAAACAAGCTTTAATAAATAAAATAATAGAATTGGTATCTAATACCTATAACATTTCATAGCATGTAAGGTTTTATAAATTGGTAATTGTGTTATAAAGATAAATAATCAGATATCAAAAGTAACAATTTATATCAAATAGATTTTATAAAATGAGAATTGTGTTAGGGACATACTCAGATATCAAAACTAATATTTCATACCAAGTAAGGTTTTATAAATTGGTAATTGTGTTATAAAGATAAATAATCAGATATCAAAAGTAACAATTTATATCAAATAGATTTTATAAAATGAGAATTGTGTTAGGGACATACTCAGATATCAAAACTAATATTTCATACCAAGTAAGGTTTTATAAATTGAGAATTGTGTTATAGAGATAAATAATCAGATATCAAAAGTAACAATTTATATCAAATAGATTTTATAAAATGAGAATTGTGTTATAGAGATAAATAATCAGATATCAAAAGTAACAATTTATATCAAATAGATTTTATAAAATGAGAATTGTGTTAGGGACATAATACTCAGATATCAAAACTAATATTTCATACCAAGTAAGGTTTTATAAATTGGTAATTGTGTTATAGAGATAAATAATCAGATATCAAAAGCAACAATTTATATCAAATAGATTTTATAAAATGAGAATTGTGTTATAGAGATAAATAATCAGATATCAAAAGTAACAATTTATATCAAATAGATTTTATAAAATGAGAATTGTGTTAGGGACATAATACTCAGATATCAAAACTAATATTTCATACCAAGTAAGGTTTTATAAATTGAGAATTGTGTTATAGAGATAAATAATCAGATATCAAAAGCAACAATTTATATCAAATAGATTTTATAAAATGAGAATTGTGTTAGGGACATAATACTCAGATATCAAACTAATATTTCATACCAAGTAAGGTTTTATAAATTGAGAATTGTGTTATATAGATAAATAATCAGATAGCAAAAGTAACAATTCATATCAAATAGATTTTCTAAAATGAGAATTGTGGTAGGGGCATAGATATCAAAACTAACATTGTATTCTCTTCCTTTGGTACCAACATCTGTTCTTAGTGCATACGGCAGCACAGAATCTCTCAGTTAATGAGTTACATTTATTTGATTGAAGCTTTTTGAACAGATATAAACAAATATTCGATGACCGTAGTGCAATTCCTTTTACCCACTAAACAACCTGGTAGATAGTTAAAATACACGTGATATTGCATGCTAAGCTAAGCTAACCTAAGCTAACCTCTACATAAAAGGCAGAAGTGCATGTTACGGTTATCAAAATGAAGATTGCACATTTTCTTTCGCACGTGCCTTCTGTCTTTTCCATTGTTGTTTTAGGCACACGATACTCCTTTCCTTTTCACCGAAAACAGCACAAAACTGCCTGTGGATTTCTTTCCATACCTCCTCTTTTTTTGTTTTGGTGTTGGTGGAAAAATACTTATTTTCAATTATGTCCATGTTTTTTTGTATTAATGAAAATAGGCACTTTTTTTCTTTCTTTCTTTTTTTTAAAAGCAGTATGCACAACTATGCTGAAGTGACGCTAAACAGTGATGGAAGCAACCATAGAGAGTTATAAACTTGGTAGTAACTGTTGCTAGTTTACTGTTCTATGGAAGTCGCGCATGTGCACAACTCCCTTTCTACGTCGTGTAACATTTTCTCCTTGCTGATCCAGGCCTTTTTTGGTCCGAGGCTTTTTATGTCTATTGAAGTAGGATGTATTTGGTTTGCGTATAAATTTTTTAATTATGTTGTGCTGTTTTTCTTTTGTTTGGTTACATAATTTTAACTGCCCCACGTATGGGAGCCAACTTGAAGATTTTGTGCTTACATAATAAATTACGTAAATATTAAGGCTTTAGTAGTTTTGCAACAAGCTTTGGGCGTCAGTTTGAATTTGTTGATTACGTAATAGTTACTGTTATTATGCAATATGCTGCTGCGTACAAGAAGCTGATTTCAAGATGTGTTTTTGTTATTATACACTCCAAGTTTTACACTATAATATTTAACTTTGTTATTAAAACTGCTTCTATATATTATTTATGTTTATGTTTGCCTCGGCTGCATCAGTCTTGTTCGTAGAGTCACGTATATCTTAGTCAAGGCGTGGTGGAACAAGAATGTAGACATCACAGAATTTAACTTTTTAAATTCACTTCTTTTATTAATCTTTGCACATTTTTATAAAGCACTACACTTTTTAAGAACTGTGTGAATCTTTAATACTGTCACTTAGCGCGTATACATATTTTACGATTCACACGTAATGTTTCTGTAGAGAACACATCTTCCGTCTGTTCACTACCAAGGTTTGCCAGCAACTGACAACTTTCAACGGTTAAAACCCGTAAGCTTCAGTATTTCAAGTCTCTGATTGGCTAATTCTAGTCCAATAGAATATCTGCATTTTACTTAAAACTTTTGTTTGCTGTTGATTGGCTAATTTTAAACTGTTACTGAGTTTTACATTATCGTTGCAGTAATCATGACTAGTAATTTTTAAACTCATTATTGCTACAAGGTTACCTCATTATTACCTCATTGTTAGCAACTTAAAACTTATTATGCTCACAGCTCTTGCATTATTAAAGTATATAATGTATTCACATAACATAAAACATGTTTATAATAAAAATAAGCATACGCAATGACTGTTACATACAATTTAAATAATTATTACATACATATTGTTTCAAGGCAGGCTGTTATTGAATTTACTTATTATAAAATACAATTAAAATTATTCAGGTATTCGCCTTACTATGAATACGAAAAACTTGGTCAGCCTTTGGTCCAGACCAACGTCAACTCTATGAATACGGCCCTAAGGGTTTCTCTCTTAGTAGGAATTATGAGTGACATCCCAAAAGCAACATATTTTCGTCTTTAAATTTTACTTTCATTAATCATCCTTTTGTTCAAAGCAAGGAATGGTGTTTAGTAAATCATTAGACCAATTATCTAATTTATAAATGTGGTGAAAAGATGTAAATTCAAAAAGTACTTATCTGATTGAGTTAAAAGAAAGAATAGTTACTGTTGCATTAATTATAAATTAATTTTCATTAACTGAGTGCCCCACTAAATCATAGTTCTTGAGTTAGACTTAACAAAACACACAAATAAAGAAACCAACCAGGAAATGTTCTTTGAACTTAAAAAGAAAGGCTTTCTTTGCTCTACTTCAATGCGTTTTTTATATATAGTAAACCTGTGGATTGATCTGATATTTTATGAAATCTGCACATCAAGATTAATAATTAAAAGAAAAGAAAGCAAGAAAGCTTATTTTTTGAAAAGGTAAAAGTTTTGTACAGTAAAGACATTAGTGTGTTTGTGGCAGTCATATTTATAGTATTTTAAATGAGCAAAGTTGGTACTTAGTTTTGGAGTCAGTTTAAGGGTGTAGAGTTTAATGGAAAGCAAGGTTGTCAACATTTTAAAAAATGATAACCAGTTTCAGCACAGTTATTTCCATTTGTACCTATGTTGGGTGGAATGACCTGAAATTTGAGTGTGTTGGAATCTAATTACAAGACTAATATTACATAGGAGGCAAACATCTAGTGACACACCCATCATCTGGTTTACCAGCCTGTGTGACTCTTAAAGTATTAGAAAAATAGCTTCATAACAAACTTTGTTTCTTTTCGAACTTGTGCATTATCTCAACGTTAACAAAATGTTGCTTCTCAGACCATTTATCACTCATTCTATGATATTAGTTGCTGTTTGCACTGAGCAAAAGATTTCTGTGGTATATATCTAGTATACTCACCGGAGCTGGATATCTGGAAGCATCAATGTATCTCTGCTTTGTTACTCACACAGTTCTGATTTTATTTCTCCGTCGCCTCTCTTGTTGCATTGTATAGTTTTTTGCTCATGAGCTATGTTTATGTTGTTCTTTCGAGTCGTGATATAGAAAGGTATTGTAAAATAAGATTAGTGGTTCTCAGAAAATTGTGATTTAATCTGAAAAGCTTATTACTGCACCAATATAACTGATTCACAATTACTAATTATTTTCTCCCTCAATGACTTAATCCCGACAGATTACAATTCTGATGCCTGTCTGGAATATTGCTTGTGATGTTGCTTATTTGCAATTCTGTATACAAATGATGCTAAGATATCCCCTACTCTCTGAAAAAAGGTTATATAGTACTCATTGCTATGGTTACCAATCAATAAGTATTGTTGTCTGACCCCTATACATAGCATTTCAAGTGATACAAATTTTTTCTCAATGATTAGTTTCTTCGTGGTTGTGTATGCAATTTATTAATATAGTTAATATTTTTCCCTCATTTCTCAATATTCTGGACATTTCAACTATCTAAAAATATACACAACCATTATCTAGAATGAATAAAGAAATGTTACATTCTTTGTAAGTTATCAACTTAACACAGATTTAACAAATATTTAAAAAGTCTGATATTTTTAAACAAATTCTCCATTTTGAAATTCTCATCCTCTTAATAGCTGTCTGAATTCTACAGTGTGGTCATTTTATGGTGAGGCCATGGATCGCATGTATGCATGCTCCGTACAGTGTCTGTTACACTGGGGGTTTTTTGTTCTGTAACTCCCGCATCACTTACTCATGAGTGACAGTAACATGCACTCTAACGTTGTTATAAGTGGTGAATATGGCGCATATAGCTGGTCTGTGACCTTACCTTAAAACAACTGCACTGTATTATATGTGTGTTTTAAGGAGCTCAAAAATATTTTGATAAAGATGATGACACTGCTCTAATGAATTGGTTGCAAAGTATTAAAGGACTCTTAGTTGTTTAGAAAGCTAGAAGTATACATCCAATGTTAAGTGTTATGGAAACAGTAATTTTCAGCCATGTTTAAATACATACAGAAGAGTATGGTTCAGTATTCAGTGGAAAAGTATGTGTTCATCATTTACACAAACTAAAACAAAGTCCATAAAGAAGTGGCAGAGACACTTTACTGTTCATTTTGGAGTCTGGAAACTGCCTGCATTAAGTAACTGGTAAAGAAACTTAAAACCTGTGAAGATTAATAAATATTAAGTTGTACACAGTTAGTAGGAGATAGCTACATAGATTTGAGTTCGTTGTTTTATACGCCATGCTTATGTTTAAATTTTTGGAAAAATATTTTAAAAGCCTAAGCTCTCATCGTTTTCTGCTGACTGATGGTTATGCTTTCATCATCTTTTGTTCTTGGATTGATGGAGCCATCTGATTGTTGAATGATGAATTTGCTTAGTTCAAAAGGGAGGAGATCAAAGTTCATGGTCCCATTCTGGTTCTTCTGCATAAAGATGTTTTCTGTGCTGAAAGTTCCAGATTCTTAGTAGATCAGAGCAATTTGGATTCTGGTAAACTTTCATGGTTTATGTTCCAACTGCTGATGTTTCAAATGTTCTGTGTTTTATAGATGTAATGTATTTCTTCAGTATTGTATCAGGCTTCTTTTCATTTTTACTTTCTGTACTATGTATAGTAAGTAGGGGAAGAATTGCATTCCACCCAAAAATTCAATACTCAGATTTCACCAGAAATACATGCTTTGAGACATCCTGAATCCAAATAAAGCATTTTTGGAAACATGTCTGTGTGATAACTCAAAAGCGAAAAGTCAGATAAATACCAAACTTGGTATTTATCTTACAAAGAATTGACTCAAAGATTTTCAAGAAAATCCCCCTACTTCAAACTACCCTTTTCATGGAATATTTTTCGAAAATTTTGATTTTCTCAAAAATGCCTCTTAAGGGTTTTGATTGCAATACCATATGTTTAAGATATTTTTATGCAAATGATATGTATATCTTGAATTTTCTGGGAATTTCCCAAAAGTCCTCTTCAGTCTGAATGGCTTTTGTGTAGCTGGTAAACCATAAGAGATGGACAAAATATTAATACACAGATGTAGATTTCGTTAAAACATAAATTTCATGTCGCACACATTTTTTAGGTTGAGTGAACCATTTCCGAGATATTCCTTGTTATTTGTCTGAATTTCCCAATACTTATACTTTTTCTCCAATGGAAATTTGTTATTCTTTTTTTTTCCCCCTCTCTTTTCCTTTTTATGTTCTAGGCATGCAAAGAGAATGGAATGCTCCACATAGTGACCAGCTCTTAAAAGATTTGACTATCGCTTAAAGCCTACTGTATTTCCATGTTCCCCTTGCACCTACAAGAAAATTAGCAATAAGATAACTTCTGCAAATGTTTATCTCTATTAACATGAAGTAGATGGAGAATAAGCATTTGTAAAAATAGTTTGCACAATAGTAGAAAAAGTCATGTGAGTGCAACACATCAGAGTTTTCCGATATATATTTAGTCTCAGTCTACATGCAAAGAAGATTCTGTATAATGTTTCTTTTGTGTGAAGCAAGGATTATTTTATGCTTTTGAATATTCTCTTGACCAAACGGATTGGCTCAGGCAGTAATGTCTGTAGCCCGCATTCGGGAAGTGCCACATTCACTGCCCCAGGGCCGATCAATGTGACCAAAGGTTTTCTCTGTCACTAGAGGAATGCTGGCTTGAATAGTTTGACCCATGAATTTTCCCTTTCATCACTACATTTCATTTCTTCTTCTTCACTGCCATACTAGGCTTTGATCTGAACACCCATCCTGGATATTGTGACGCAGCAGCTATGGCCAAAGGTTATCAGGATGTCCGTGCCGAACAATCTGAGTAAACAACCATAATGCCGCTAGCCAGTGTAAACATTGTTGCATTATTGGGAGATAACTAGAACTTTCTGTAAGCTATATCACTCCCTTCCTCCAGAAAGTGTGTCAAAATAGTTGTAGAATGTTCGACAACCTTCTGTGGAAGATTCCACTGCCTATATAAGTGAACGCTCTCACGGACAGTTAGTACGTGTCGAGTGCAACAAAGTGGAGTTTGTGGCTGTGTTTTTGGTGTGAAATCAAGAGCGAGTGGAGCAACAGTTGTGGAGGACTTATGTTCAACTCCCGAGTGAAGTGAACTGAACTATCCGGTGTGAAGAGGCTGCGTCGCGAAGGAAGTGCAGCGAGTGCTACTGCGGAGCAACAGTTGTGGAGGACTTATGTTCAACTCCCGAGTGAAGTGAACTGAACTATCCGGTGTGAAGAGGCTGCGTCGCGAAGGAAGTGAAATGACATTAGTGAAGTGAACTGAACTATCCGGCGTGAAGAGGCTGCGTCGCGAAGGAAGTGAAATGACATTAGTGAAGTGAACTGAACTATCCGGCGTGAAGAGGCTGCGTCGTGAAGGAAGTGAAATGACATTAGTGAAGTGAACTGAACTATCCGGCGTGAAGAGGCTGCGTCGTGAAGGAAGTGAAATGACATTAGTGAAGTGAACTGAACTATCCGGCGTGAAGAGGCTGCGTCGTGAAGGAAGTGAAATGACATTAGTGAAGTGAACTGAACTATCCGGCGTGAAGAGGCTGCGTCGCGAAGGAAGTGAAATGACATTAGTGAAGTGAACTGAACTATCCGGCGTGAAGAGGCTGCGTCGCGAAGGAAGTGAAATAACATTAGTGAAGTGAACTGAATTATCCAGCGTGAAGAGGCTGCGTCGTGAAGGAAGTGAAATGACATTAGTGAAGTGAACTGAACTATCCGGCGTGAAGAGGCTGCGTCGCGAAGGAAGTGAAATGACATTAGTGAAGTGAACTGAACTATCCGGCGTGAAGAGGCTGCGTCGTGAAGGAAGTGCAGCGAGTGCTACTGCGGAGCAACAGTTGTGGAGGACTCATGTTCAACTCCCGAGTGAAGTGAACTGAACTATCCGGCGTGAAGAGGCTGCGTCGCGAAGGAAGTGAAATGACATTAGTGAAGTGAACTGAACTATCCGGCGTGAAGAGGCTGCGTCGCGAAGGAAGTGAAATGACATTAGTGAAGTGAACTGAACTATCCGGCGTGAAGAGGCTGCGTCGTGAAGGAAGTGAAATGACATTAGTGAAGTGAACTGAACTATCCGACGTGAAGAGGCTGCGTCGTGAAGGAAGTGCAGCGAGTGCTACTGCGGAGCAACAGTTGTGGAGGACTTATGTTCAACTCCCGAGTGAAGTGAACTGAACTATCCGGCGTGAAGAGGCTGCGTCGTGAAGGAAGTGCAGCGAGTGCTACTGCGGAGCAACAGTTGTGGAGGACTTATGTTCAACTCCCGAGTGAAGTGAACTGAACTATCCGGCGTGAAGAGGCTGCGTCGTGAAGGAAGTGCAGCGAGTGCTACTGCGGAGCAACAGTTGTGGAGGACTTATGTTCAACTCCCGAGTGAAGTGAACTGAACTGAACTATCCGGCGTGAAGAGGCTGCGTCGTGAAGGAAGTGCAGCGAGTGCTACTGCGGAGCAACAGTTGTGGAGGACTTATGTTCAACTCCCGAGTGAAGTGAACTGAACTATCCGGCGTGAAGAGGCTGCGTCGTGAAGGAAGTGCAGCGAGTGCTACTGCGGAGCAACAGTTGTGGAGGACTTATGTTCAACTCCCGAGTGAAGTGAACTGAACTGAACTATCCGGCGTGAAGAGGCTGCGTCGTGAAGGAAGTGCAGCGAGTGCTACTGCGGAGCAACAGTTGTGGAGGACTCATGTTCAACTCCCGAGTGAAGTGAACTGAACTATCCGGCGTGAAGAGGCTGCGTCGCGAAGGAAGTGAAATGACATTAGTGAAGTGAACTGAACTATCCGGGGTGAAGAGGCTGCGTCGCGAAGGAAGTGAAATGACATTAGTGAAGTGAACTGAACTATCCGGCGTGAAGAGGCTGCGTCGTGAAGGAAGTGAAATGACATTAGTGAAGTGAACTGAACTATCCGGCGTGAAGAGGCTGCGTCGTGAAGGAAGTGCAGCGAGTGCTACTTCGGAGCAACAGTTGTGGAGGACTTATGTTCAACTCCCGAGTGAAGTGAACTGAACTATCCGGCGTGAAGAGGCTGCGTCGTGAAGGAAGTGCAGCGGGTGCTACTGCGGAGCAACAGTTGTGGAGGACTTATGTTCAACTCCCGAGTGAAGTGAACTGAACTGAACTATCCGGCGTGAAGAGGCTGCGTCGTGAAGGAAGTGCAGCGAGTGCTACTGCGGAGCAACAGTTGTGGAGGACTTATGTTCAACTCCCGAGTGAAGTGAACTGAACTGAACTATCCGGCGTGAAGAGGCTGCGTCGTGAAGGAAGTGCAGCGAGTGCTACTGCGGAGCAACAGTTGTGGAGGACTTATGTTCAACTCCCGAGTGAAGTGAACTGAACTATCCGGCGTGAAGAGGCTGCGTCGTGAAGGAAGTGCAGCGAGTGCTACTGCGGAGCAACAGTTGTGGAGGACTTATGTTCAACTCCCGAGTGAAGTGAACTGAACTGAACTGAACTGAACTATCCGGCGTGAAGAGGCTGCGTGGTGAAGGAAGTGCAGCGAGTGCTACTGCGGAGCAACAGTTGTGGAGGACTTATGTTCAACTCCCGAGTGAAGTGAACTGAACTATCCGGCGTGAAGAGGCTGCGTCGTGAAGGAAGTGCAGCGAGTGCTACTGCGGAGCAACAGTTGTGGAGGACTTATGTTCAACTCCCGAGTGAAGTGAACTGAACTATCCGGCGTGAAGAGGCTGCGTCGTGAAGGAAGTGCAGCGAGTGCTACTGCGGAGCAACAGTTGTGGAGGACTTATGTTCAACTCCCGAGTGAAGTGAACTGAACTGAACTATCCGGCGTGAAGAGGCTGCGTGGTGAAGGAAGTGCAGCGAGTGCTACTGCGGAGCAACAGTTGTGGAGGACTTATGTTCAACTCCCGAGTGAAGTGAACTGAACTATCCGGCGTGAAGAGGCTGCGTCGTGAAGGAAGTGCAGCGAGTGCTACTGCGGAGCAACAGTTGTGGAGGACTTATGTTCAACTCCCGAGTGAAGTGAACTGAACTATCCGGCGTGAAGAGGCTGCGTCGTGAAGGAAGTGCAGCGAGTGCTACTGCGGAGCAACAGTTGTGGAGGACTTATGTTCAACTCCCGAGTGAAGTGAACTGAACTGAACTATCCGGCGTGAAGAGGCTGCATCACGAAGGAAGTGAAGTGAACTTAATGTGCCATAAATCTATGACACGGTACCACTGGCTTTACTTCCCTTCCAAAGGAAGCCATGCCAAGGATTTTTATGCCCGAAAAAATCCATCGCCCTCCACTGGGTCTGAACCTGCGACTTTGGGGTAATGTAGAGGTATCCCTGATTGCTTTTTACTTTCTCTACTACGTATAGTAAGTAGGGGAAGTACTGCATTCCACCCAAAAATTCGATACCGAGATTTCATCGGAAATACACGTTTTGAGACCTCCTGAATCCAAAAAAAGCATTTTTGGAAACATATCCGTGTGTGTGTGTGTGTGTGTGCGTGCGCGTCCGTGCGTGCGCGTGCGTGTGTGTGTGTGTGTTAACTCAAAAACAAACAGTCGGATAAGCACCAAACTTGGTATTTAGGTTCAGTATCTTCCAGAGATGCGACACGAAGGTTTTCAAGAAAATCCCCCACCCCAGACTACCCTTTACATGGAACATTTTTCAAAAATTTTAATTTTCTCAAAAATGGCTCTAATGATTTTGATGAAAATATCATATGTTTAAGATATTTTCATGAAAAATGAAATGTATATCTCGAATTTTCTGGGAATGTCTCCAAAAGTATTCTTCATTGTGAACGACTTTTGCATAACTGGTAAACCATAAGAGATAGACAAAATGTTACTACACAGAAAATGTAGATCGCGTTAAAATACACAACTTATGTCATATACATTTCTTTTGTTGAGTGAACCGTTTTCGAGATATTGCTTATTTCCTTAAATTTTACAATACTTA
The DNA here is from genome assembly GCA_030765065.1 of Deroplatys truncata. Classification (NCBI taxonomy): domain Eukaryota; kingdom Metazoa; phylum Arthropoda; class Insecta; order Mantodea; family Mantidae; genus Deroplatys; species Deroplatys truncata. Next base: position 1,945,696 of record CM060976.1, read on the forward strand.
TACTTTTTCTCAAATTCGTTATTCATTTTTTTTATGTCCTGGACATGCAAAGAGAATGGAATGCGCCACATAGCAACCAGCGTTAAAATATTTGACTATCGCTTAAAAGCTACCATATATTACCAATAAGATTGACATCTCGATATCTCGATTAACATGAAGCATATGGAGAATAAGCATTTGTAAAATTAGATTGTATAGGAGTTGAGAAAGTCATGTGAGTGTAACACATCAGATTTTTTCTTTTGAATTTATTGATATTGCTCTATACTATGTTAATATTGAAGGCATGGATTGCGGAATACATGTTGGTGTTCTTTCATGTATTCTTCTTTTGTGAGGGGGGATATTAACTATTGAAAATTGCAAGTTTGTGGTTTGTTGGGTTGAGGCATTTGCTTTTTGTATAATCCTTTGTGAGTGATGGTTTCCTGCAGGTGCCAAATTTAAGTTTTTGGTCCTGTTGATGAATTTTAAGTCCAGAAAGGTAAAAAGCAATCCTTTTTTTTGCTTTCACTCTTAAAATTAGAATTAAATAAGCAATGTGTCAAACTAGATGATTTTTATCTCAGAATGTATGAGTTTATCTTAGGCTATTTAATCATGCTAGAAACATTGCGTGGCAGAACATTGAAGAGAACATCCTCTCAAAATTAGGCCCATCACCCAGACATACTGATATCCGTAGTTCACTCAACAGTTGAGCACCATGGACACTGTAGAGCTGCTGATGGTGGTCACTTTGAACACACAAAATGGCTGACACCTGTTGGGAAAGCATTAAACTACATTACTGCGCAAGAATTGTAAGTCTATGTCATTTTATTATCAACGAGTGAGTACATAGTTCTGGACCTCTCTGTATTTTTAAGAAGTGTTTATCAAATGGATACATGGTTTCACAGGAACCCGAAACATGGATTACACCCCAGGCCCTGCCAGAAAGTAAAGACATAATTTACACTCTAAAGCAGACTGTTTGTACACAAGTATGATATTTATTAAACATAAAGAAGAGGGTAGGCAACATAAATTCATACATACAAACTTTCCCATGAAATACAGTGTAGGCAACAACAATTTCAATGCATGAACATTGTGCCCACCATAATTAATTACATTAATTATCACTATTATAAACAAATCAGTTCTTATTCTGAATATACAAGCAAAGATTAAATATATTCAACAAATACAATACCACTGTCTTATTCAATTTTTGGAAGTAAACACAACTTTGTTATCAGACGTTTAAACATTCCCATAGACGTTGATATAGTTGCAACTCTTATAAGTCCATGTTGCCCTGGATGAACTTTGGTGATGACAGCCTTCTTCCACGCAAGTGGTGGAGCATTGTCTTCCCTTAAGATGACCTCTTCACCAACTGCTAGATTAGGCTGCATTTCCTTCCATTTTAATCTCTGCTGTAATTGGCAAAGATAGTCTTTGGACGAAATTTTCCACAAGTATTGAACCATTTTTGTACATATTGCCATCTAGACAGGCGATTAGATGACATGTCTATAAAGTTCTGACCAGGTACATTGAGCAAAGATGCTCCAATCAGAAAGTGGCCTGGAGTAAGGACTTGTAAGGTTTCTGAATCATTGGTCGATGGAAATGAATTGATAATTCAGTTTGACAAAGGAAGGTTTAGAACACCTCAAATATTAAGTTTGCATTAGCAAGAATTTATTCTATGTGAAACTTCATACTTTTGATGCCTACTCCCAAAATTCCACTCATGTGAGGTGAGCTTGGTGGAATTAAATTAAAGTTAATTCCCATTTGTGCAGAATAATTACCAACTTCATTTTCAGCTTCAATTGAGATTAGGAAATTTTTCAGTTCATGAGAGGCACCAACAAAATTTCTTCCATTGGTACACAAACCTTTTAAGTGCTAGAATAAATGCTGATGCTGATAAGTTTGACACCAATTCTAAGTGTATGACCTTAGTTGCTAAGCATATAAATAATGTCACATAACTCTTCATGTTAATCTTGTTTTGTCGACTGCCTTGTTTAATGAAAAAAGGACCACAGTAATCAATACCTGTATTAGCAAAGGATCTGGACTGCATGACTCAAGGCTGAGGTATGTAGCCCTCTTCAATCTGAAACATTTTATACATTCATTCACTATCCTCTTCAGCAAATTTCTAGTATTAAGTATCCAATAGATTTGCCTCAAGATTGACAACTGTCTTCTTGTGTGCTTCCTTAACAATTAAACTTGTGATATAATGTCTTGGTGGAAGAATCAAAGAATACTGTTGGTTGAAACTTAGGCCAGATCTCTCTAAACAACCGTCCACTGAGAAGTTGGTTTCCATCAAGAAAGAGATTGAGCAACTTCAAAGAATTTCCTTTTGACAGATTCCCTTATACATGAACAATCCTTATGTCTTTGAGGACATCTTGTTGTGCTTGTTTTATGCACAACATTATTGCATTGTTTAGTTCAGTTACAGTCAGTACTCCTTTTCGTTTGTCAGTATTGTTTCGACAGTTATGAACAAATCTCAGACAGTATGCCATTATCCTTTGAATTCGTGTCCATAAGGAAAATCAAGAAAACAATTCCTTAATATTCAACTGACTCGGTACGTTTACTGTTGAATGCTCTTTGCTTAACCATTTCTTTTGTGATCTCATGTTTCTCTTGATGTCTTGGCCAATTGTATTCATTTTGCTGCGATCACACTGGTCCATTTTACCATAAATCTAAGTGCTTCAGCTACATTGATACCAAATTTACAGAATTGTCCTTTGAACTGACATGTTTACAATCAGATACATCAGTAAGAGCTTGAATATGTGCCCTCTATTGCCAACAAAAGTTTTCCACTTAGTCGGTTGTGCATTTATCCAATCAATAACCACAGTTGAATCTGCCCAGAGTCTGATTTTGTACAGCCTTCATAGTCTTCACGTACATGTCTGCCAACAGCAACACAGTTCCAATCTTGGAAGAGGAAGCTTTTTCAGTGACGCTACTCTTGATTTTGGTGACAGAAGTTACACTGTTACATTTCCATTACTATCAGTTGACTGAATATATATGCAAGTACTATAAGCTAATTCACCTTCATCAGAAAATCCATGCAGCTCAATTCTTTCGAATTTCCTGATACTTACAACCAATCTATCAATTTCTATACCATTAATACTTGATAATTGTTTTCTGAAGTTTTCCCATATTTATTGCAAATCCGATGGAATCCTTTAATCCCGTCTATCTTCAGTAACCATAATTTCTGCATAAATATCTTGCACTTCACAATAACTGGTCCCAATAATCCTAAAGGATCATAGATTGATGCAATGGTTTTTAGAATGTTCTTTTTAGTGAGGGATTTCCTGTCATTGATATTGACACAAAACTCAAGTTTGTCGGTAGCTGGATTCCATGTGAGTCCTAGAGTTTTGATTGTATCTTCGTTTTCAAAGCTTGAAGCTTCAGCAGGAATGCTTTCAAGTAAAGCAAGGTTATTAGAAGACCATTTTCGGAGTCTAAATCTGCCTTTATTCATCATTTCAATCAGGTCATGTTCAATCGCATAGCTTGGGTTAAGTCTTCAGTACCTGTAACCAAGTCATCAACATAAAAATCTTTTGCAGCAAGGATTACTGCTTCAGGATAGTTATTAGCTTCATCTTCAAGCACTGTGTTGCTAAAAATGGGGCTGAACAAATGCCGTATGCAACTGTGCTTAGCTCCTAAAACTTCAGTGGCTCATCTGGTGCATGTCTCCCTGCAAATGCCTATCATCTGGGTGCACCCAAATCTGCCTATGCATTTTCTCTGTCAGCTGTCATGGCAATTCTATGAATTCTAAATCTTTGAACTATAGATAATAAACCATCTTGAACACTTGCTCCAATTATTAAGTAGTCGTTCAATAAATGCCATTTCTGGTCTTTCCTGAAGCATTGAAAACCCTTTTAGTTTGTTCGTTGAGCTGGCTTTCTTTAATACTCCATGGTGTGGCATGTAAAATGGTTTTATTTCTTTATGCTAACATCTTGGCAATCTTCTGACATGCATCCTAATTCTTCATACTCCTTGAAGTGTCTATACTGGCCGTTTAAGCATCTTCTGTTCTAGTTTCAACAAGTTCTCTTTGGTTGTATCATAAGAATTTCTGAGTGGTTTATAATCATATCCGAAAGGTAATCAAACTTCAAATCTATCGTATTCAAGTCTTTTTGTATTTTCTACAAAGTTGTTTTCATAGGATCTTGTAAACCTTATTTGACATTTCTTCTATCGACCAGAAGTGTTCCATCATATGGTGCAGAGAATCAATATGGGAAAATGAACATACTATTTAGGTTTGTAGTCTAGAATGTACACTTCCAGAAAGTATGTAGTCTAACTTCGTATTCTGCAATGTGGGAAAGTTCTTACATTCAGACTTGTCATTTTCTGATAATTCAGAGAAGGTTTCTGCTCCAATCAAAAGATCAGTAGTTGCTGGCTCGAATTCTTTATCTGTTAAATCTACTCCAGCAGGAAACTTCCAGTTTGTTATATCAATCTAAAATGTCAGCATTTTACTCATAATTTGTGTTAGAATTAAACACATTAATTTAGATTTGTACTCGTATTGAGTTGAACTTATTCCAAATTGAACACTATGTGTGGCTATTAATACTGCATTATTTATACCTTTTATTGGCAACACTTATTATCCATAACCATTGCTTGAGCAGTAGCTAATAACATACACTTAACCCTTGAGACCTCAAGTGTGTGATATGAACCTGTTTGGCATCTTGATGGAGTAATGTGTGGTGCGAACCTCCACAAATTTTATAGCCTCTTGACTTGCATTTATTTACTAAGTGATTAGGATTTAAGTAGTTAATGCACAACATATGTTTCTTAACTAAGCCATATTTCTCATCTTGAATCTTGGACACCAGTAAATAACATGCGCATCATTACATAATATGCACTGTTCCCTTACACTCAACAAATGCTTGTGAATGTAATTTATGAGCAGGATGTTTGCCATCCTCGTGATACTGTTCATTTACTTTAGTCTTACATTGCAATCCTTCTAATGCATTACACTAATGTTCCAAAAATATATAAAGCTGTTGTAAAGTTGGCAACTGTTTGTCGAAAACAAAGTTCCCACTCCCTTGGTTTCGTGATCAATTCTTTGGAGTAAGGTATAAATAATTAAAGCATCCCAACTGTCATGATTCGTGATTTCAAGTTAGGTTTGGTTGCATCCATTAACTGATGCAAATGAACTGTATTCTCGTTCGTCATTAACTTTTGAATGTTTGGAATGTTTGCATTGTTGCCTACTAGAGACAAATGTTTCTGTAAACATAACCCAATCTTGAGGTTTGTCACTAAAATTAGGAATGGATAATTGTGCGAGACTAACCTTTACACATGCTTCTGACATGAAAGTTACGGACTGCACATTAAATGACTTCATCTTATTCTGAATAAAACTCGTGAGTTCACAGTACCTGTCTTCCATTTTCATACGTTCTTGTTCACTATCGTCATCCAACCCTAATATTTCTAATTCATCTTGGACTTCATTAAATTTCTTACATTTCTGTTGTAATAACTGTAATCTAGTATTCAACTGGTCAGGGCTGGGAGTATTACTATAATTAACAACAAACTTTCCTAGTCTTGCAAATGTTGTGGCACGTACCTTCTAGAGGCTATTAATTTTATCTTGATTTTGCATTTATGTGTAAGGTTAGGAATTGGCACACAGGAATTAAAGGAGTAACAATATTGTATTGGATCAATCGCCTATCTTACCTGGCATAATGAAGATCTATTCATATTAACGTTATTGTCTTACCATATCTTCATTGCCACTACCAGATGTCGTCATGTGCTGCTTGATGGAAATGCATAACAACGAATCACACTTTTATTACAAGATTTCTCATATAACTATACTTACCACTTGTGAAGTCTCTTATATCCACATTACATACATTGGTTTTTCTTTGTCATAATACATATTACGTCATTTATAGTTTTGGTTCAGCAGTATAATTCAATATCCGGCATATGGAGGATCAATGTTTGTACAAAACGATATTTATTAAACACAAAGAACAGGGTTGGAAACATAAATTCATACACACAAACTTTCCCATGAACAATGCAGTGTAAGCAACATAAACTTCTAACATAAAACATAATCACAATATTGATGCCTGAAAACGGACAAAAGGAAAAAAAAATTATCATTTTAGAAAAGGAAGAATGGCAACAGCGTAAGCAAGTTAATACAAAATGGAAATTATCAACAAATTAGCATTGATCCATTGAAATTCTGTCTCACAAACCACAATAATGCAATAAATACGGTCAAAGTCGCACCACAACCAGAAACTCAAAATCAAACCTAACACCCAAGTACTACCCAGACTCTATGTATTACCAAAAGTACATAAACTGGGAGACAGTAAATAACATTGGCACACCCTCATACAATTGGCACAATGGCTAACAAATGAATTTAAGGTCATTCCAGAAATTTGAAACCCAAGGTATTAAAAACTCCTTGCAGTTAATAGATAAACTAACCAGAAATTTTAACAATAGGAGCACTGGTTTTCTTTGATGTTACAGCTTTGTTCCCCAGCATACCTGTGGATAAACTGATTCCATGCCTGAAAGAATGGCTTAATGCAATTGGTACGAATCCTGCTGATCTAGAAGATATCTTACGAAACTGTATAAAATAAAACTTTTAGCTTCAATGGCAGTTTCTTCCAGCAAACCATAGGTCTTGCAATGGGAAATCACCATCATCTCTTCTGGCAGGTTTTTATGAGTCGCCTAGAAAAGCACATTACCAGAGCATTGCCTCCTAGTATAGATATATGGATAATGTGTTTGCAATAGCTTCCAAACTGCTGAATGCTGCTTTATAAGTCATTCCAATTTATTACTGGAAGTCGAAAATGATGGTTGCTTGCTTTTTCTAGACCTGAAATTCACCAGTCAGAACCAAACATCTGCAGGAAACCATCACACAAAGATAATAAAGTTATATAAAAGCGAAAGCTTCAACTTGAAAAACCACAAACTTGCAGTTTTCAATATCTTAATACATATATTAAGAAGCAACCCCTCATAACTTAATCCTCACTGCACACAATTAATCTATTCTTGATAGAACACTTCTTTACGAAGCTTAAATTACTCATGCTGCTGCTGCTGCTGTTATTATTGTTGTTGGACAACCAGTTTCTGTTTCCTGTCATAACCTTTTGTGTCTAAACATGTTTAACCCATTTCTGCCACATCCATTTTTGCTTTTGAATTTTACAAATTATGTAATTTATATATTTATTTTCAGGAAAGTTACATATTAAAATTAAGAAAAGAGTTTTATAATACATAGATTAAAAAATGAGAATGATATACATGTAGGCAGGACATGGAAATTTTAAACACAATATATGAAAGTAAACAAAAGACTGCAATAAAGGTCATTAATGTTAGTTTAGACAACAGTTCTCACTTTCTGTAGTATGTTTAGTGATGAGATAAACAGTTCTTTTGCAAACGCTATGATCACCTCAAGATAATCTTAGTGATGCAATTTAGCATTGCAAATTATATATAGTGGAGCGCTTGTAACCTGCAGTTCAGTATCAGTATGCTTGTGCCAAAGCCCAGCATATCAAATTAACAATTTTGTTATTAATTATTTTGGTGGTTGCTAAAAAATTTATAGTATTGTGCATTTTATTGCTGGCAGTTGAAATTACATCACATTTACATGCACAAATTAAAACTTTTATTACTCTAGCTTCACTTTCTACACCAAATGTTTTAAACGAATGTAGCTATATAAATGAGAAAATGTTCATCATTCATAAAATGTGACTATTTTAAGACTTTTTAATGTTGTATCATTTTAAATATATGGTAATACTCATATTATTAATAAGAACTAAGCTCTTATAGTAGTGTCATAGGAATAATATAAAATTAATGATAATTGACAAAAGCACATTATGGGTTAAACTGCTATGGCTTACCCACTCCAATGCTAATTTTCACTGATATTTTATTCTTTCAGAACTGCCTAAGTAACTAAACAAGTATTAGTAGGGTGATGGTATTGTTGGCAGTGTACCATTCTATGCACAGTGAGCCAAGTTCTGGCATGCAGAAATGTGTTGTGTGTCATAAGGGGAGATAGAATTGAAAAAATTGTCAAAAAAAATGACATTTTTAGTTTTTGGTGCAGTCTTTAAATTGAAATTTCCTCTTTACCTTGATATACTTTTGTCATTGCAGGAGCAGTACTTACATTTTTAATATATTTTAAAAAATGGCTCTGTATCTGCCAATTTGTATTGTGAATCCTGTACACTTCACAGAAGGCAAAAAAATTCTGAACTTCTACACTCTTAGTAGTAGAGAGGTAAACTTTAGTCTATCTTTTAAGTGAAAGTTTGCTCTACAAATTGGTACTATACATATATAGGTTCATTGTTCTCAAACCATGTGATTTATTTCTTTGCGAGTGTGTGCATGTTTCCTTTCTTTAATTTTAGTTTGTACACATGCCCATTCTTACAACATACAGGTTAAGTGGAAAGGGTCATGGTTATTAAAAATCCAGGAAGTTATGTAACAGACAGGTATGGGAGATGAGTGGATAAATGCAGAATATCACATTAGAGGATTTTGGAAAGAAGTAGAATCAAGAGTAGAAGATACTGACATGTTTTTGGCACTGCAAGAGAGAAAAGCTCCTTGAGGATATATAGGGAAATAAAAAGAGCATGGGAGAGGGAAAAGTACTTAGAGATATGCAATAAATTAAGGCAAGAAGGATTTGCATGAGCAGGAACAGGAGTTAAAAACTTGAAAGCCACAAGACATGACAAGGATATAGGAAAATATGCAATGTGTGGTGAAGTGCACAGATTTCCATTGTGTATTATATTGAGATCAAACCAAGACCTGGAGAGAACAAGTTTGGCAACAGAAATTAAAAAGCTTGTTGGAGAAGTATTACTAAGGAAGATTCTGAGTGTAAAAGGGGATAAAAGTATAAAAGCTTTGGGAAACTATTTGGGTAGGGTCAAAGAAAAGTGGTTAAGAGTGGCTTAAAAAAAGATGGGGCTAAAGGCAGATGGAATAGACAAATAATGTAAGCAAGTAGACAGTGGATCATCAATACATAGAAAACCAGGAGTTGTGTGTATTGAGACCATAAATTAACATAGGCAAGCTAACAAGAAGTTAGCCTAATATTTTCAAATGGTGTTATAGTCTAAAATGTATGTAATTGTGAATGTTGAGAAATAAATATTCATTCAAATACTGCATACAGGTGGTGGTCACTGATGATTAGACACTGGGCGTTCAGACACTAAAAAAGGTAGAAAAATGTACTTAAAATATGTAATATAGACAGTAAACAAAGCATTTATATTTTTAAAAAGCAGCATTACTTAGAAAGAAGAATCACAAAATTACTAGACTTGCCCTTTTAATGCTGTTTATTGCACCTAACTAGAAAATGTTTCTTCAGATTGTCAGCACAGAAATTTTGTTGTTTGTCAGCAGCTAATATGTATTTTTCAGAACAGAAAAAGAATGTTCAATGTAAACAGTGGTCAATGGGTCACAGAATTTGTCACCATTGAGAATCTTGCCTACACTGTTTATTGTTTCTAGGTCTGGATTAGTGCATTTACAACTCACTGCACTTCCTATCTTGCCTGGATATATTCCACAATCTTCAAAGATGTTACCGAAGGTTTCTTCAAGATCAGTAATAAATCTAGGTAAATTTGCATAATGGGCAGCAATAAAAGTAGGAGTTCTTAATTTCTGCTTCACAAATTGATACAAAAAAAATCCTCAGAAAATCTATTGAGGGCTTCACCTTCTTGAAGGTCATTGCGTAACACGAATCAGCAGCAATCCAAGTTCCCCATCTCATTAGAATTGGTTGTGGAAAAATTAATACACCCCAAAAAATCGATCGCCCTCCGCCAAGTTTGAACCTGCGACCTCAGGAACTAGAGGCTAACATGGTACCCCTAGACCATGGATGATGACTTGGTTGTGGACGGAGCTTTAAGGAAAATCCACTTGGCATAGGAGATCAAACAATTGAAAACAAAGTGACACATTGCAGGAAAAAGGTATTTTAAGTCTCTAACAGTGCCGCCACCTGTGAAAAACAGGAGATCATGATGGTATCAAGGCTGTAGTAAATAACTTAACAATTATTGACCACTTTTGAAGATTTAGAAGCTGGTAACAGTGATGTGTCATAATTTAAAATAGAGAGTTGAGGGTTGTTACACTACATCACTATGATATCATAGTGATGTAGTGTAACAACCCTCAACTCTCTATTTTAAACTTAACAATTGTTACAAAGTGCCTCAGAAGTTAGAAGAAGGAATGGGGTGCACCCCTCTCCATCATCTGGTTCCAGTGATTATATGCTTACCAACTACATTTGTTGTCTTATCGATGGAGATCCATCCATATTTTCCTTCCCATAATGCATGTCAAATGTGTTTCATCACGTTTTCATAACAGTCGTGTATGTAATATTTTCTGGGTGTGAATTCACTTGGTATGGGCTCTTTAGTATATTTCTCCAAAGATTTGTTTTCCATAAAGGGATGCCTGGCTCTAGGAATGCTTTACTCAAATCCATTAAAAAAGTTGTTAAAGCCTATGATAGATACACACTTTCTTCTGGTTGGCCATCTTCAGAATAGCGGAAACATGCTTAGTTGTTCCAATATGTTGTGTTACAAAGTATTTCTTCTCATGGTTTACAGAGTTTTTGCACATTTACAGACTAAGATGGCTCCATCTGTTGAAAAAATGTTGCCTCCAAACTCTTTGGCAAATGTATTAAGTTTTGTACTTAAATGCTCACTTTTCTCCAGCATAGTGTCAAATTGCAAACTAAAGTGTAAATACATTTACTAAACACCTGACTTTTATTCTCAATATTTTTGTATTAACAATGAGCATATTGTGAAATGCGAGCCCATCCCTTATTGAATGTAACAAAGATGCCGCCAAAAATTCCTCAATAATGTCTTAAATCGGTGAATATTTATGACAATTGGATAGTGAATTACTTAAACTTGAACACATTGTTGGCATATTTCCTTTTGCAGGTGTATTAGTTATAAAGTTTGTGTATAACCCACGTTGTTTGTGTATGTGTGTTTACTCAACGTGTTGAAGCCATCTTGTGACGTCATTCATTTTTTAGGTTTGTTAGCTCCATCTGGTGTTAGCAATTTGCGGCAGCATTAGTTTTTTTGTTTAAAAAAAATGCTAGTTATTTTATTTAATTTTGGTTCTTTGTCCTCCGGCTAGCTTTTGAGTCGAGCACGTCTCTATATACAGGTTGTGTAAACGGAAAGGAATCTTTTATCCAAAGATAACACTGATGAAGAAATTTGTTTTACACTTTTATTGTCGAACACGTTAACTATCACATTTACACATTGATCTTGACACTCGCCAAACTGAAACTGTTATAATAACTTCATTACTGATAATTCTTAATTCGCGTACTTCAACTTTTTGTATAATTAACTTTATAACACTTGAGATTTTTCATAACTCTGTTACGCGTAACCTACAAATTGATATCCAAAGTGTGCCGTACAAATACTTTCGACGAACTGACTGACTGAAGGCGACGTGTAGTGTACAAAGAATTTTGATGAACTGACGGACCGAAGGACTTTACCTCTAACCTACCCTATTTATACTCCTACACACCGATATGCCTAAAGATTATAACTGAACTGCAATTGGCTAATAAAACGCGCCAACATTAGCGTCTATTTTAATATCCAATGAAAATTATGAATATATATGCTCTAGGGAAACGTTCCAGAAGATTCTCAAGGAAAAAACGCGCCAACATTACGTAACTTCCTCGTTCCCAATAATGATAAACAGCTCACCCCCTCGCTGCATTATTGCACGCTATTATTGTCAGTTTCAGTAAGGCAGTATAAACTTACTTCCCAACAATAATTACAATCAACAAACATCTCAAATCAATGTCACATAAAAATGCATATTCATATTACAATCATTATTTACATTTAAGTAATTTGTGATACAAATTACTGCATCATATGCCCCACTAGAAACATAATTATAAATATTTACAACTTGTTTGGAAATTTTATAATTGGGTTTTTAGTCTCCTAAATCTTGGAACACACGCTATCACTTTCACTTAACACTTCACACGTATTTAACACACGACATGTTTTTCCTCTATCTTGCCACTACTTACTGGTTCTGGTTTAATGTGTTTAGACTTTAATCTGACATTACAAATTTTTTTTTATAGCAAATACTGTACCCTGAATTATTTAATTACTGTTAAAAAATTGTTTACTTTCTTAAGTTGTTGACAAAAATTTATACATTTAAGAATTTTTGTAATTATTAAACATATTTACCAAAAATATTCACCCTTTACATAAATATATTTACATCTCTTAAATCTAAGTACTGTTTCACATTTTCTGTTTGCTACATAAGTATTTGTTTTAATTATTTTTAACCCATTTTTGTTATTTTGTACTGTACATTCACAATACTCTTGGAATTATATCTACGTAATCTATTTTAATATAACATAATGCTTTATTTCAAATGCTGTTACAGTTATAAAAAAAAATGTTATTTTTCCCTTTTAAACATTTAGTTATGTCCAAAATTTTATTTCTCCATTATCTTGACGTACATATTTATTTAACCCTCTTACAATCCAATACATTGCTCTGCATTTCGTCTTTAACTATCCAGCATTTACTATTTATCATCTTTGTCTTCTGTTTCACCTTTATCGTCATTGTTGTATGGTTTCAGCATCTCAATATGGAACTTTCCAATGCTTTTCCGAGTTGTTGGATTACATAACTCATACTAATGTATTTGTTCCATATACTTCAACAACTTCATATGGTCCATGGTATTTGAGAAACATTCGCCAATAAAGTTTATTTGCTTTATCCGACAATTTCTTGGTTTTAACCAAAACTAAATCTCCTATTTTGATCCTCCATTCCTTTCTCTTCTTTTCTTCATGTTTAATTTTTCTTTTTATGGCCTTTTTCTTCATCCTATACTTCAACAACTTCATATGGTCCATGGTATTTGAGAAACATTCGCCAATAAAGTTTATTTGCTTTATCCGACAATTTCTTGGTTTTAACCAAAACTAAATCTCCTATTTTGATCCTCCATTCCTTTCTCTTCTTTTCTTCATGTTTAATTTTTCTTTTTATGGCCTTTTTCTTCATCCTCTCGAATGCTTTTTGGAACATCTCTTCTTCTGTTTGTGGTATCGAGTGCACATCTGGAATGGCTTCTGGAATTTTCTTACACATTGTATTGATCTTCTTTCCTAACTTAAGTTCACATGGTTTGTATCCTGTCACATTGTTTACGGTTTCATTTAGTAGATTCTGAATGAAATTCACGTATCCATACCATTGGGTTTGTTTTCGATGACACAGCACCCTTAAATAATTTGAAATTTCCGTAATTTCCCTCTCCACTGGGTTGGAGTTCGGTCTGTATCTTGACGAAAAATATTGTTTAATGCCATTTTCTTTCAGTCCATCCATAAATTTTTTTCCTGTGAAGTACGAAGCATTATCGCTCAATACAGATTGAATAGGTCCTTCTTCTATCACATATGACTTGAGTAGTCTATTCAAACATGCTAAACCTGTAGGTTTTCTCAAAGGGTAAATTCTTACATATTTGCTGAATATATCATAACAGACAATTTATTTCTCTGTGTTTCTGACTCCTTCTGAATTTCAGATATTTCCCCTCTGAAATTAACTTGCACCTGAATTAAATCTGCATTTGTAGCCTCCATCATCTCTCTTAACTCATCTGAAATGCTACTCATTCGGCTACCTAATTCTGTACATTTTACATCAACATGCTCTATTTTATTATTAACCTCACTTTTTTGGTTAAATATTTCCCTGCTCATGTCCAACATTTTCTTTGAAACTTCCCCTATCTCATTTGCTATCATTTCCTGATTTTCATTTCTCATTCTAATCATACTACTATCTAGTTCCATGAATTTCTTTTCAATTTCTTCCCTATTTTGATCTAATTTATGCTCTAATTTCTCATTACTCTTACCAATTTCTTCCCTTAATTGATCTGTAATACTCTTATCAATATCTTCCCTTAATTTCTCATTATTCTGAGTTAGTTTTTGTTCTAAACTCCTATCAATATCTTCCCTCAATTTCTCATTATTCTGAGTTAGTTTTTGTTCTAAACTCCTATCAAAATCTTCCCTTAATTTCTCTATATTCTTTTCCATATTCTCATTAGTCTTTTTCATATCTTCTCTCAATTCCCTACTCATGTTTCTCAGCATTTCCATCATCATACTAGCATCAAGATTAACATTTCCTGCTATTCTATTCTGACTTTCTGCACTAACATTTCCACCCTCAAATCCTACATTGTTTGGGCTATTTTCTGTAACCTGTACTGAATTACAGCTAACTGTTACACTATCCCCCTCCATAATTATTTCTTCAGTATTCGTAGTAGACATTGTTTTCTTAATCCTACCACTTCTTAATAACATTTAAATTCTCACAATTCTTTTTTTTAGGATAAAAAAAAAATTTACAATTTTCTAACCTTTCTGATGCTATCTGCTGTTACTTTGATGTCCAGCTTCCTGCCCCTCTCTCCTAGATGTATATGTCGCCTCTGCGTTGTATTATGATGAATCTGCGTTGTCTCGATGTTTTTGTGTCCACTCATCCACATCGTCTGTCGTTCCTCTAGTTGTTTCTGGAATCTGCGTCTTGTAGTTCAGTTTACTACTCCATTCGCTTCACGTCCTGGTTCCTTCGCCCCTTCCTGGTTATTTCACCCCTTTCCTGGTCACTCTGCCCCACGTTCTGGGCGCCAATTTGTGATGGTATACTTGATGTTATATTTAACATTATTGTAGCCCCACGTTGGGCGCCAATTTGCGGGTGTATTAGTTATAAAGTTTGTGTATAACCCATGTTGTTTGTGTATGTGTGTTTACTCAACGTGTTGAAGCCATCTTGTGACGTCATTCATTTTTTAGGTTTGTTAGCTCCATCTGGTGTTAGCAATTTGCGGCAGCATTAGTTTTTTTGTTTAAAAAAAATGCTAGTTATTTTATTTAATTTTGGTTCTTTGTCCTCCGGCTAGCTTTTGAGTCGAGCACGTCTCTATATACAGGTTGTGTAAACGGAAAGGAATCTTTTATCCAAAGATAACACTGATGAAGAAATTTGTTTTACACTTTTATTGTCGAACACGTTAACTATCACATTTACACATTGATCTTGACACTCGCCAAACTGAAACTGTTATAATAACTTCATTACTGATAATTCTTAATTCGCGTACTTCAACTTTTTGTATAATTAACTTTATAACACTTGAGATTTTTCATAACTCTGTTACGCGTAACCTACAAATTGATATCCAAAGTGTGCCGTACAAATACTTTCGACGAACTGACTGAAGGCGACGTGTAGTGTACAAAGAATTTTGATGAACTGACGGACCGAAGGACTTTACCTCTAACCTACCCTATTTATACTCCTACACACCGATATGCCTAAAGATTATAACTGAACTGCAATTGGCTAATAAAACGTGCCAACATTAGCGTCTATTTTAATATCCAATGAAAATTATGAATACATATGCTCTAGGGAAATGTTCCAGAAGATTCTCAAGGAAAAAACGCGCCAACATTACGTAACTTCCTCGTTCCCAATAATGATAAACAGCTCACCCCCTCGCTGCATTATTGCACGCTATTATTGTCAGTTTCAGTAAGGCAGTATAAACTTACTTCCCAACAATAATTACAATCAACAAACATCTCAAATCAATGTCACATAAAAATGCATATTCATATTACAATCATTATTTACATTTAAGTAATTTGTGATACAAATTACTGCATCACTTTATAAAGTGAAATCCGCTGCAAGACAACTGCTTTGGGACAAATAATTCAAATTCTTACTGTCAATTTGGGAGGGAAACTTTGCAGGCCTAAGTTAAGAGTATCTTGCTATTATTTGCCAGTTATGAGAACTGAGGAAACCTCGGTCAGGGAAGATGGTCCTGACTTTTGCTCTCAACATTGTAAATGTAAATTTGTAAATGACAGTTTCTGGCATATATGTCAGAAACTATTGAATTGTTGGATGGTAAAAACAATCTCCTAAGTGGTGGTGTGTGATTCAGTTTGTAACTTGTGTGATTATGTTTTAAGAAAAATGTTATTTATTGAGAAACTTTAATCAGTAGATGCTATAATTAAGAAAACAATCCTATCTTGCTTAATCAACAAATTAATATGCAGTTGGTGCAGGTTTACTAACAAACATCCTGTAAAAAGTTTGGTATGATATTCTGTCATGAATTAAGCAGATTTAACACAGGCAGGGTAGCGCTTTTAATCTCCCCTTAAGAGTTTTTGAAGACAGCTTCTGTGGGCCATCTAGCAGCTTTAAACAAGTTGGAATATGTCTGTGCTGGGGAATAATCACAGCCTTTCTGATCTTAATGTGCTACACAATTCATATTAAAACTTGTCAAAATCCCAACCTGGTAAGCGAATAAGATGAACTCACCAGCAAGTATGAGCAATACTTTTATATCTTAGGCATCTAAATTGTAATTGCTAGGATGCATTATGTTCCACCTTTCTTTTGATTTTTCCTTAACATCCAGTATCTGTTTTATGCACAAATAATGGGGCAGGGACCATGGTAACGCCATTCCAGAGCTGCTTTTCATGGGAAAAAAAAAAACAAAACAATTTCAGTGTACGAGGTTCATTAGCCAACTTTGTGATTTTAAACAGTAAAATGTTTAAAAACTGAGTCGAAATTTAAAAACACATTAAATTCTCCTAGAATGTCAAAGCCTAAAAAAGTTTCTGGGAGTATCCTCCCTATTATCAGTTGCTTGGTCGACTGATGCTCTCATGCTGTGTCAGATTCAATCAGTGGGGGTACCGCCATCTTCTTCTCTGTTGAGTCCTCTACAGTGGGACTCTCAAAATTCATAAGGTCTCCTTTTTGTTTTGTGATAAAAATATTCTCCCTAGTATCCAGTTCAAAAGGTTTCTTTACGTATTTTATCAATTTAACTCGTGGTTCAATGTTATGATTCTCCATCCAAAAATGTTAAGCTATGGCCGATTTAGCAGTGTGTTTGAATTTTAAATTTCTAATATGCTCTTTCTTCTGGTGTCCAAATTTTCCCTTTGTTTTACCCAGTGTATATCTTTTTACAGTCCTGACAATTTTTTTGATAAATTTCAGATAATTTTATTTCTGGTGTACATTTTTTCAAAGGGTAATATAATAAATTCCTGATTTGTATTTGTTATGTGGTACTAAATTAATGTTCATTTCTTAGAAGAATTTTTTAAATTTCCAAAAATATTTTGGGTGAAATGTGAATTTACAGTATTTCGGTGTTGATTCCTTTAATTTTTCCAAAGTGGTGATCTCCTTTTGTATTTTTTTCATTTTATGTTTGTTTAATTAACTTATTAAACTAGGATCTTGTTCAACTTTGCTACCTGGTGAATACATATATATTCATGTTCATATTCCATTTCTGTCAATGGGATATTAATCAGTCTATGAAAAATTGATGTGGTGTTAGATTCAATTGACTGTGTTTCATGTAATTTTTCACATGCGTTGGTTTTCTATAGATCCCAAATTCTAGTCCCAATTGGCTTCTCATAATTTTTAAATCCGTAAGCATCCTTTTGCTTCTATTTCAACCCTAAATTTTTTTAATTTCTCTTGTAAAGTCAACAATTTCACTGTATCTTCCACTAATTTTTTTGGAACAATTGCAAAAATGTCATCAACATATTTATACCAATAATGGAACATATATGGGAACATTTTAGTTATTTGAATCTCAAAGTTCTCATAAAAAATTAGCCAGAAGCGGTGACAGGGCAAAGTTTACAGTCTGTTTGTAAAATTTATATTCAGCAATTTGTTCTATGTTCATATTGTTTTTGCATAGCCAATGTTTGATTGAATTTAACTATAGGAATGCTAGTGTATAATGATTTGATATCGAATAACACTATCACTTTTCTGATTTAACAATAGCATTTTTTATTTTGTTAACAAGATCCAATGAATTTTTAATACTCAAGAGATTCAAAATTTCCAACACTGTTACTAGCCATTTTGAGAATTGTTAAACGGGTCAATCTATGTTATTGATTTTGATCGCATTTTGGTCAATCCCTTTTTGTGAATTTTTAGTAAACAATATAATTTGGGTAACATAGGATTATTTGCTGTTATTTTGTTTTTAACGTTACTTGGTAGTATGTGGTTTCTTTAATAACCTTTTGGGCAGTTACTATGTGCTTGTTCAATGGAGTTTTGGATAATAAAGTATATTCAAGTTGGAGGAGTAATTTCTCTACTGTATGGTTGTATTCATCTTTTTCCATAATAACTATTTTATTTTCTTTATCTGCTTTGAGATACCACACTGGTTTTTTATTTAAACTGTTATCTGTTTGTAATTTATGGATTATTGTTTGAGTAACATCTTTTTTCTAAAATTTCTAAACATTTGACTTTAGCAGAACTTTTTTCTTCATTTTTCAAATCTTCCCAAGTGCTGGTAACATCTGTGATGTAGTCATCTATATTATTTGAGTTCGTGACTCAGATTTTAAAGCCGTTGTTCAGAAAATCAAGTTCTTCTTTACTGAAGATTTGTGTTGATATATTAACTACATTATTTTCTGATCTTTTTGTGTTTGTTTCTATTCTCTTAGATCATGTGATGATTTGGTTTTGATCATGTAAATTATTAATCTTCATTTTTAGCATTTGCATTTTATTTATCATGCATTGGTTCAAAATATGCTATTTTTCATAGTTTGGTTCATAGACGATTAATATCCCGTTGACAGAGATTAAATATGAACATGAATATATACGTATACACGAGGTAGCAAGTGTGATCCTAGTTTCATAGGTAAGCTAATTAACAAACATAAAATGAAAAAACACAAAAGGAAATCCCCACTTTAGAAAAATTAATGAAATCAACACCAAAATACAGTAAATTCACATTTCTCAAAATATTTTTGGAAATTTAAAAAAATCTTCAAAGAATTGAACTTTAATTCAGTGCCACAAAACAAATACAACATCAGGAATTCATTAAATCATCGTTTGAAAAATACTACGCTGGAAATAAAATTATCTGATATTTATCAAGTGAATTGTCGGGGTTGTAAAAATATATACATTGTGAAAACAAAGAGAAATTTGGACACCAGAAAGAAAGAATATATGAGAAATTTAAAATTTGAATACACTGATAAATCAGGCATAGCTTATCATTTATGGACGAAGAATCATAACATTAAAACAGGAATTAAATTGATAAAATACTTAAAGAAACCTTTTGAATTGGTTACTTGGGAGAATATTTTTATCGCAAAACATAAAGGAGACCTTATGAATTTCGAGAATCCCGCTGTAGAAGATATCATCTGGTTAACAGAGAAGATAGATGGTGGCACCCCCACTGATAGAAGCCAACACAGCATGAGAGCATCAGTTGACCAAGAAACTGATGATAGGGAGGATACTCCCGGAAACAAACCAGTCTTTTTTAAACTTTGACATGTAAGTGGAGAATTTAATTGTTTTTAAATTTTGACTCAATCCTTAAAATCAGACGACTGAAAAATTCAATGCCATAGCCGAGATTTGAACCACGGATCTCCTGGTCTCCGTCCAGTTGCTCTAACCACTGAGCTACCATGGCAACATGCCGGCACGCCATTAAATTCTTCAACTGATTCGCATTTTTCCTGGTAAACCACAAGTAGATCTCAAATTGTATTGAGATGACACACCCCAATGGCGACTAACAATTTTGTAAGTAAAGTCCTGGACTTCATAGTTTCAACCACTATTAGGTCAATAATGGAATTAATTGTTCTTTCATACAAGCCGTGTGTGTTGGACAGGGTTAGAAAGGTAGAATCAGATGACTGAAAAATACAATGCCATAGTTGGGAGTTGAACCATGGATCTCCCAGTCTCTGTCCAGTTGCTCTAACCACTGAGCTGCAGGCACGCCATTAAATTCTTCAACTGATTTGCATTTTTCATTCATCTGATTCTACCCTTCCAACCTTCTCCAACACACGGTTTGTGTGGAAGAACAATTAATTCCATCAATCTTTAAACATTTTAATGATTATGCTGTACTGTATGAAATACTTCTTAATGATTATATATACAGAGGATGTTTGGAAATTCCCCTTACAAACTCTTGAGACTTGTAGTGGGGACTGAATAGATCATGTTTTGAATAGGAAATGTACCACTTCTGTGCTATAACAATTTCAAGTCGGTTTGCATGGTATGCAACCAGCTAGTCACGATGAGTGGTGTTTACGCTGATGTCATTTGACCTGCTACCCTACCTCTCTACCCTGGTTTGAACCCTGTGGAATCAGAGGAAGAAACTGGGCATGATTGTGATCGCTGCGCAACAAATTGCAGAGATACCAGGAGTGATGGAGAGGCTTTACCATCTTCGTAAGTACAATATGTGCAACAAATTTAGTGGTCGTCACGTGAAACCAGAGTTCTAGCAGATCAGAATGGCTAGCAGCCTGTGACAAAGAGAAATACAGATAGTTCAGTTTTACTGTAAATAAAAGTATTTGTGAAGCATGATTAAATTTACTTTTTGTTTCTTAGATATTATTTCCTAATGGGTTGTAGTGAATCAGAATGGTAACCATCCTGTGAGGAAAGTAAAAACAAATTAAGTTAAACATAAACAAAAGTGTTTGTGAAAATTGATTAAGTTTCCTGTTTATTTCTTTAGTAGTATTGTGTAATGAGTTGAATTGTAAGAAAAATAATGTACAGAGTCACGCCTAACTAAAGTACTTAAAGGGGACGAAACACAAAAATTAATATTTCATTCATCAAGATTAATTTATTTGTCGTCAATAATAAATAACAACGCATACTTTATCCATCCCAAGATGAATATTTATCTGGTTAGGGCCTGTTGAGTTGACGCATGATGCCATGAGAGCCACAGTGCACCCAGACCAGACATATGTAGCATGAGTGTTTTAAATGACTAACAAGTTTACATGTTAATTTCACTAGAAATTCATAACTTCTCTGAATAACAAAGAGTAGAGCTAAAGCTAGCAATCACTTTTCATAATCCAGTTAATACCTACTACCTAGGTGATAAAACAGTAGTTCAACATCTACTGTGAAACAGTGTCAACCCAAAAACCGAGCTGGTTCCATCCATCGGTGTAAGTGTAAGGAATGTATACCTATGAATAATATAAGGAAAGTGTGTGTTGCTCGGACTGTGAAAACACAAACTTGGTGAAGGGTGATTTTGTATTACAAAGCATCCTAATTTTCACAAATTAGTTATAGATGGTGGTGTTTTGAATGTTGTGAGGCATAGTTGTAACTTAGCGTTAAAAACAAAAAGTTGAGCTAAAAAGAAATCAATCACCGCCAATAAGACCTGGTGATATTCCTGCTACAAACAATTTACAGCATGGATTAATTCATGGGGTGCTATTGGACACAGAAGAAGAATTGTCATGCCATCTGTGTTGTGCTTAGTATTGGAAATGCCTTCCCAGAATCCAGTGAAGTATATGTAGACTTCAAACTTCACTAATACACACACAAATTAAAAATAGAGTTTTAAATCCAACAATTATTTAGTATTATTATTATTGTGTCTGTGATCAAGCTTCTTATTTTGACCGAAAACATGAGAAGCCCTTCAATCATAGTACTCTAAGGAAGGTCGAAGCGTGGGAGCTATATTCTTTGGTAGTGGCAGATCAATTGCTGCATCCGGTAATGGATCCACACAACATGCGTGCAGAGATTTTTTTATTTTACACATGATCAGCAGTTTCCATTCTTTGTTAGATTCCTTGTATGTATTTTTCATGATCCAAGACCCAGATGCTTTGGAGTACTGAGCTTTGACACCAGTCGTATTTTAATTGTGTTCTAGCGCTGCTATCATGGATCTAAGTTGGAGCATATCTGAGACGAAGACTGTGATAACTTTTTAAACTGCCATTATGTATATAATATCAAATATGAGACAAATCTTTTAACAAGGTGCTATCTAAAAAAAATTTCTTCAGAGCATGATAGGTTTTTGATTTGGCTTTAATCCATACTTTATTTCTTTGGTCTTCCAACAATTCATCATGTTCACAAGATTTCTACTCGCCATTTTCTAGCCATTTATGTTCAGTTTTTTATATGATGAAGAAATGATGTGAATTTTTCAATTAATATGATAATGTTCTCATTACAGTTTTGCGCAGCTCACCATAAATGGTTATTTATATTGACTTTCCATGCCATCAGCTCTGGGTGTTTTTTCTACCATTTCAATTTTTTTTATTAGACTTTTATACAAATGCCATATGTCAAATTCATCCTCAACTTCCGGATACTGAGTTTTTAACAAGTATGTTACACGTTTATGTCTGTCGGAGAGAAAAACTTCAACTCTACACATTTCCTGTTTTGCAAACCTAGTCATTATATTGTCGCAAGCAGCCTTTTTCAAATCACCTTTCACCATACCTCTTTGAACAAGTTCAAAATCAATAATTTTGGCAGGACTTAATTCCATAACAAGAATAGACTAAATATTTTGCCGAAAATCCTGGGAATTCATACTGCCCATCTCCTGCCAACCATATAGGTATGCCACCACCTTTTAATGAATTGTTTTCATTTTTCTTTCTTGAACCCAAAATGCTCTAACAACTAGTGCTACATATTTCAAATGGTTTTATCAAATGTACATCTTAAAAACATTGCCAAACCCAGTGATTTGTAGAAGGACTTAAATTGCTGAAACAATATACCAGATAATAATAAAGAACTTGCTATTAAAACAATTCCTTCCAGTTTCTTTCCTGATACATTTTGTGAGATCTAAGTGAATGTATTACCGCAATAACACACTGTTTTAATGCATAGCATTGGTCCTTGAATGTAATAGAATTTTTTACTTCATTTCTACATAAAACACGTACCTTGAAAAATAAAAGTAGAATGTCTAAGCAACAATGAAATATTCTGCTGTAGCTTCATTTCCATGTACACTATGTGATCAAAAGTATCCGCACATCCCCACAAACAAGTTTTTCATCTTAGGTGCATTGTGCTGCCACCTACTGCCTGGTACTCATTATCTGCGACCTTAGTAGTCATTAGACATTGTGAAACAGCAGAATGGGACGCTCCGTGGAACTCACGGAGTTCGAACGTGGTCAGGTAATTGGGTGTCACTTGCGTCAGAAGTCTGTACGCGCAATTTCCACACTCCTGAACATCCCTAGGTCCACTGTTTCTGATGTGATAGTGAAGTGGAAACGTGAAGGGACATGTACAGCACAAAAGCGTACAGGCCGACCTTGTCTGTTGACTGACAGAGACCATCACACAGGAATTCCAAACTGTATGAGGATCCACTCCAAATGCTATGACAGTTAGGCATGAGGTGAGAAACCTTGGGTTCCATGGTCGAGCGGCTGCCTATAAGCCACACATCATGCAGGAAAATGCCAAACGACACTTCGCTTGGTGTAAGGAGCGTCTATATTACACGATTGAACAGTGGCAAAACGTTGTGTGGAGTGACAAATCATGGTACACAATGTGGCGATCCGATGGCAGGGTGTGGGTATGGCGAATGCCCGGTGAACTTCATCTGCCAGCATGTGTAGTGCCAACAGTGAAATTTGGAGGTGGTGGTGTTATAGTGTGGTCGTGTTTTTCCTGTAGGGGGCTTGCACCCCTTGTTTTGCGTGACATGATCACAGTGCAGACCTACATTGATATTTTAAGCACTTTCTTGCTTCCCACTGTAAAAGAGCAATTCGGGGATGGCAATTGCATCTTTCAACACGATCGAGAACCGGTTCACACTGCACGGTCTGTGGCGGAGTGGTTACACGACAATAACATCCCTGTGATGGACTGGCCTGCACACAGTCCTGACTTGAATCCTATAGAACATCTTTGGAATGTTTTGGAACGCCGACCTCACCAACCTACATCGATACCTCTCCTCAGTTCCGCACTCCGTGAAGAATGGGCTGCGACTCCCCAAGAAACCTTCCAGCACTTGATTGAAAGTATGCCTGCGAGAGTGAACGCTGGCATCAAGGCTAAGGGTGGGCCAACACCATGTTTACTTTCATCATTACCGATGGAGGGCGCCACGAACTTGTACGTCATTCTCAGCCAGGTGTCCGGATACTTATGATCACGTAGTTTATGATTCTTCTTCTTCCTTTTTATCACTTTTATCAAGTTTGTAGAAACTTTCATTCAGCTTATTCTGATCTTCATCATTGCTTGTTTCATAGATATTTTTAGGTTCCAACAATATATATTTCCTTATGATTTCAGTACCTAATTCACATTGTACTTCTCCCCCAGGGGCTCACCTTATGTGAGTAGGGTTTGGCGTACCTGGGGTGCCCTAGCCAATCATCGCCATCATCCCTCCACCCTCGTCCGGTCGAAGTGGGTTCGTCCTCGTGACCGGGGGACTCAAGGTAGGCTCTCGTGCGTTCTTTACATTTCGTTCCATGCCGCCCCTCGCCATCGTTCTTTCTTTATCACTCTATTTACGAACATTTCGCACCACGACCATTCATTCTTACATCTCTGTTCCTTCCTCGCCGGCCTACCCTGCGTGCGAAACGCCCACACAGTTTTGATTTATTTTACTTTTTCTTTTAATCCTCCGTGGACACAGCCTGACGGATACCCGCGCACTGGGTGCGCAGCTGGGTGAGTGGGTAATGGCGTCATCCCCACCACCCGGGGTCGTCATGTAGGGTCTGTGTTCGTATCCGCTGTTCAACTGCAGTCCCGCGGGGGGACATTGCATGAGCTGCTGACTTCCGACGGCCATTGGGTCCCTCTGTCTATGTTCTAGGAGGTGTGACCCTGGGGTGAGACTGTATGGATAGGCCACTCACCTAAGCCGGGGTAACGCCCGGGAAGTCAGCCCGAGTTCGGAGACGGTTGCAATGGTGGAGGATTTCTTTCGCTATGGAGCCCCCTTTCTCCATTACTAACAACAAGCGCCGAAAAGTCTATGTAACACCATTTCTTTTGTTGGGAGATTTTAATGCCCATCACCCCCTGTGGGGTTCGCCAAGGGCTTGTGCGAGGGGAGCTCTTCTTTCCGCCATTTTTGATCACTTCAGCCTCTCCATCCTAAATACAGGTGAGCCTACCGTTCTGTCTGATTCTTCTGGTACATTCTCTCACTTGGACCTTGCCGCTTGCTCACTCCAGCTTGCTAGTCTGCAGTGGAACGTCGCTGACACCTACTCCAGCTACCATTACCCTTGTATCGTTTCTCTTCTGTCTCACCACGTCCAGTATTCCGTAGTACCTACCTGGATATTCAGAAAAGCCGACTGGGGATTGTATTCCGGCCTCGTGTGTTTTGCGGACCAGCCCTTCACTGACGTTAACCAAATGGTGCAGCGCCTTATCTCTACGATGCTCTCTGCCGCCGAACGCACAATTCCCCGTTCGTCCTCTCACCCTCGGCGTATTCCTGATCCATGGTGGAACGAGGACTGTCTGGACGCCGTTCGTGCCCGTAGGGCTGCACTCGGGGTTTTTCGGCGACACCCTACGCTTGATAATTTGGTTACTTTTAAACAATCGCGCGGCCGGGCTCGTCGCATTATTCAGGATAGCAAGAAGGCATCTTGGACTCGTTTTGTCGAGTCTTTTCGTCGCTTCACGCCTTCCTCTGTTGTTTGGGATAAACTTCGTCGCTTCTCCGGTAAAGTGTCGCATTGTACTGTGGCCTTCAGGTTTCCAATGCCACCATAGTGGATCCGGCTGACATTGCTAACACTCTGGGTGCTGCCTTTGAGGCGGTTTCCAGTTCTGACCATTGTTCCGCCGGCTTTCGCACGCTCCAAGACCGGCTTGATTCCGTGACCTATACTTTTGGTCTCCAAATCAGGAGTGTTATAATGAACTTTTCACAATGAGGGAGTTGGAGCACGCCCTCCTTTTATTTAGGCACTCCGCTCCTGGGCCGGACGGCATTCATGTCCTGATGTTAAAGCCCCTTTCAGCCGACGGTAAGCTCTTTCTCTTACAAGTCTATAACCGTATTTGGCAAGACGGCGTTTTTCCTTCCGTTTGGCATGAAGCCACCATTGTCCCTATCCTTAAGCCTGGGAAGGATTGCCAACTACCTTCGAGCTACCGCCCTATCTTCTCCCTCACCAGTTGCATTTGCAAGGTGATGGAGCGCATGATCAACGGGCGGTTGACATGTTGGCTTGAGTTTCAGAAACTTCTGGCGAACGCTCAGTGCGGATTTCGTCGCCACCACTACCGTCGACCATCTGGTCTCTCTGTCGACTAATATGAATGGGTTTCTGAGAAAGTGTCAAACAGTGGTTGTGTTTTTTGACCTAGAGAAAGCCTATGACACTTGTTGGAGGGGCGGCATTTTACGTACACTTCACGCATGGAATTTCCGCGGTCGTCTTCCCATATTTCTTCGGGAATTTATGACGGACCGCGTCTTTCGTGTACGTGTGGGCTCGGTTTTATCTAGTCGTTTTATTCAACAGAACGGTGTACCGCAGGGCTCTGTACTCATTGTCACACTTTTTGCGATTGCTATCAACCCCATTGTTGATTGTATTCCACCTGGCATTTCATCGTCCCTTTTCGTTGACGATTTTGCAATTTATTGCAGTTCACGGCGGACCTGTCTGCTCGAACGCCGTCTCCAGAGCTGTATCGACCGTCTCTACTCCTGGAGTAACGTCAATGGCTTTAATTTCTCCGCCGAGAAATCCGTCTGTATCAATTTCTGGCGCCGGAAGGCTTTCCCTCCGCCCTCTCCATCTTGGGCCGGAGGTCCTTCCATTTGCAGACGAGGTCAAATTTTTGGGGTTGATCTTCGATCTAAAGCTGAGCTAGACTTCGCATATTTCGTTTTTAAAAGCAAAGTGTGACCGTTCTCTTAATCTTTTACGTGTTTTAAGTGGCACATACTGGGGAGCTGATACCGTCCTTCTGCGTCTATGTCACTCTTTGGTCCGATCCAAGCTTGATTACGGGTGCATTGTCTATTCATCGGCACGTCCGTCGGTGTTATATCGCCTGAATGCCATTCACCATCGTAGCATAAGAGTCGCTACAGGGGTCTTTCCAACCAGCCCTGTACCTAGACTGTATGCTGAAGCTGCAGAGCCTCCGCTGCCTTTCAGGCGTGAGATGCTTTTGTGCAGCTATGCCTGTCGACTCTCAAGCTTGCCTGACCACCCGTCCTTCGAGTTACTTTTCGAGGATTCGCTTGATCGGCAATATTTACTTAGCTCCTCTGCATTGCTCCCTCTAGGGGTTCGATTTCGACAACTTCTTCGGCATTTAGACGTTACGCCAGCGCCGGCCCTTCCCAGGGGGGAAACGCGTTTTCCTCCTTGGTTGCGCGCTGAGGCCCACTGTCACCTTGGGTTAACGTCGATGCCGAAGAATGAGACCCCTTCTTCAGTTCTTAGATCAGGGTTTTTAGAACTTCAGGCGCAATTCGGGAACTTTCATTTTATATATACTGATGGGTCTATGACTGATGTTGGAGTAGGGTGTGCCTTTGTTTTTGGTCAACATAGTTTTACTTTTCGTTTACATGGGCAATGTTCGATTTTTACCGCCGAACTTTTTAGTGTTTATCAATCCATTTTATACATTCAGCGGCACGACTTGGGGCACTGTGTTGTTTTTACGGACTCTCTGAGTGCCCTTCAGAGTATTACCGCGCTGTACAATTACCTCCCCCTCGTACAGCGCATACATGACCTCCACTCGCTTGGTGCCTCTGGCATCAGCATCTCCTTCATGTGAGCATCTGAGGTAATGAGTCTGCCGATGCCGCTGCCAGATCGGCGATTTTATTACCCAGATATTTTACCTCTGTTGTTCCCTCCACAGATTTGTTTGTCATTTTACGTAGCCGCATCCTCTTGCTTTGGCGGGATGAGTGGATGGCCCTTCAGGGGAACAAGTTGCGGGAGGTTAAACCTCTTCCGTTGGTCTGGGGTACCTCTTCTCGTTCTTCTCGTCGGGAAGAGGTACTTTTAGCTCGTTTACGAATCGGACATTGCCTTTTTAGTCATAGATACCTGCTCAGTGGTGACCCCGCACCACTCTGTGAGCAGTGTGATGCGCCCTTAACAGTGCGTCACATTTTAACAGTGTGTCAAGTTTTAGCTCCATTGCGCGTTCGTGTGTGTCTGCCTGTTGGCATAGCCAACGTTTTGGCAGATGACACGCGTGCTGTAGAATGTCTTTTACGTTTTATAAGTGTCAGTGGTTTTAATTGGCACATTTGATGCGCTGAGCGCCTTTTAGCTTTGTGATTTTATATTGTCTGTTTTAATGGGGCTTTTCTCTCCAACGGACATATGGCGCTCATGTCCCTCGCATTCTACAGTTCTTGACACATTGTTTTACTCTTTTATTGACCATGCTTTTAGTGTGTTGGTTTTTAGAATTTGGTGTTTTGTTTTATAGTTTTTTCGACATCACGGGTTTGTGTCCCGTATTTTAGTTCTTGGATTTTCAATTTTATACATTGTAAGGGCGCTGATGACCCTAGATGTTTAGCGCCCTTAAACCCTATCTCATCATCACCACCACCACATTGTACTATTGAATTTTTTGTTTTTTTGTCACCTTCTATTCTGAATTTTCTTTCACTACTTTTATCGCCACCGCCTTCATTGTCAGTCTTATTGCAAGTTACACTATTTCATAACTCAGAAATATGCTTTTACGATTTCTAGCCTTATATCATTGTATTCTTTGTGTTTGCTTTTGGGTGAATATGGTGAAGGATCAATTGTCTTACTAGAACTTGATATCTGGAAATTGTCTTCATTTTTTCTAGTAATAGGAATAGTTCCAGGTTTTAATAAAGGCCTCCTAAAGCTTTCATCCAGCATAGGCTGATTTTTTAATAACTGTGTCTGTTCATAATCTGTGTCCTTAAAATGGAAGGAACATAAACGAGCACTGAGACCAGGTAGAAAATCGTTTCTTTTGCAAAATTCTACCCATAACCTATATCTATTGGGAGATTTGTCTCTGTTTGGAAACAGAGCTTTCTGAAAATGAGTTCCCTTGTGTTTCTCTTCTCATATTACAGCCATATGCGCAACATTGAGGTATTTTATTTCTCACAGTATTATGGTTTGTATAATAATAATAAACTGATTTAGTAACACCACCACAAAGTACACTACTCTTGAACTTAAATACCACAAGAACAATTTTTGAAAACTTATTTCTATACGTGCAGCAATGACTAGCTTGTCATCTCGCAATTGCTTCCAGCACACTGCTGACTCTGATGAGGTATATATTATTTTGCTTTCTCAGTGATAATGGTGTGGTGGTGTAAGAAAAGAATCCTGCCACTGCATTTTACAGGTCTTCCTTCATTTAGGAAGAAACATGGTTTTTGTGTTTTGTTCCCAAGCAAACATGGTCGCTTTGAACACCTGTTTTCAAATGTTCATAGCACGGAGACAGTATGTTTCTGGACATGGGTTCCTATTCAAAACATGATGTATTCAGTCCCCTCTACAAGCCCTAAAAGTTTGTAAGGAGAGTTTCTGAACCCCTGTATATTGGTTTAAATGTTTCTCAAATGCATTTTTATGTCATTAGACTGCATCAGAATCGAAATAATTTAATAAATTATTCAAAACATAATTTTAAATTCCTTTGACTACTTTAACAACCAGTGGTAGACGGTCAAAATGCAGATAAAATGTCATAAAATCTTAAACTCCACTTTTGAAAACCAAATCTAGAAGTCGAGTAACATTTGATCACACTCAGTTTACCAGCATACACTTATTCAATATATATACATAGTTTTACAAAATTGAAATAATACTGTTTATAAAACTTGTACTTTAACACATTGTGGGCATATACTGAAAAACCTTGTAAATAACAAAAATCCACTAAGTACACCAACATGCTTATTTGGATTTAGAGAAAAAACAGTTGTTTATTACAGCCATACTGATATTTAATGAACTTTGACTTCTCATGGCTGGGGGACTCAAGTATGGAAAAGTCTCCAAAATATAAAACTTAGGAGATTTTCCTTGTATGTTAATGAATTATACAGGTTAATTCATAAGTAGATGTCACATTTCAGAAGTTTGTTGTGAAATAAGTACTTGACATATCAGTGTGAATAATATACCTTCAATGTGTGCGCCTCTAGTTACACGGGAGACATCCAGGTGATAGTCCAATTCCGCCCACACCCACACCAGCATGTCACGGTCGATCGTTGCTATCGCTGCTGTAATGCGATCTTGGAGGTCCTTCAAATCAGCTGAAGAAGTGGTGGAATGAACACACTATCCTTCACATATCCCCAAACAAAGAAATCACATAATGTTAAGTCCGGGGATCGGATCGGCCACCAAAACAATGCGATGTCATTGTTAACATTTCGTCCAATCCAACGTCGCGGTAAGTTCTGGTTCAGGTACGCATGCATGAGTCAATGGAATTGAGGTGGGGCCAGTCACTGTGGATTCGGCAAAGAAAAAGGGCCCGTAAACCTTGTCCTTTGATAGGGCGCAGAACATGATCTTTGGGGAATCGCACACATGCTTGACTGTCACATGTGGATGTTGTGACGGTTCAGTTTCCCCAACAAGTGAAACGTTGCTTTGTTGCTGAAGACGAGTCTGTCACCAAAGTATGCCATTGTAGCCTGCATGTTGATGGCAAATTGTGTGCGAACCTCCTTTTCACCATCTGTGAGTGCCTGCAGGAGTTCCAGTTTGTATGGTTTTACCTTCAGTTGCCTGCAAAGAATCCACCACACAGTTGACTGAAACATTCCCAGCTACAGACTTACATGATTTGTCAATTTCTGAGGGCTGTGTGCAAATAGCTCATGAACACCTGCAACAGTGACGTCTGACGGTCGCAACCTTCTGGGTTGTTTGGATGGACACAGTCAACTAGTGCGCTCAAACGTTTCATACCACCTCTTGATGGTCCTTCGATCTGGTACATCCTTGTGAAAACAAGTGCGAAATCGCCACTGAACAGTCGCAGTAACCTCAGTTCTTACAAATTGTATCACACAAAATGTTCTCTCATTACCTGTGAATGCCATTTTGTATACTCCTGCTGACTAGCAGCCAACCGCAACATGCATGCTTCATGTAATACAAACTTGAAAAGTTTTTGTTTCCATACATACATGGTTCGGACTCGCAGGTCTCATACATCACGCACAAAGTGTTTTCCAAATGTGACACTGAATAACCTACTGCTTATATTAGTTGAGCAAATTTAGGCCCTTGTTTTGGAAAAAATTAAATCATTAATTTGACTGGAAATTAAGTAGCAACATATCCATTGGCTATGAGCTGTGGTAGCTGCTTTTGTAATCCAGTGGAAGTGCTCGTTGTGATGTGTGATGATTCTGGGTCAAGATTAAATCGGCAGTGAAGTTGGAAGTAATACAAGGTGAATGACAGTGAAGAACTTAGAAGTATAATCTACTTTGTGGCACCTCCAGTCACTGCTTTACAAACAGCTCAATCATAGGAGTTATAATGTGTTTTAATCACAGTGATAAGATGCTTGACAATTTTGTTTAGTGTAAGACAATATGTCTGTTTTTGTTTTCTAAACTAGTGTGTTATAATGTTTGATGTAAATAAACGTTTTTCATGTACACAGTCTTTTTAATATGTCCATGACTTGTTTTACTAGATTTTAATTATTTTCATAACAAATTTTGGAACACTTTGTTCTTCAAACATACATTTAAAAAGCATGTATGACTTGTATGAAAGAGTTAAAGTTATGTTTTTATTGAATATTATTTACTCTTTATGTAATAATGCACATTGCTTTGTTATTTTCAGTGAATATGTGCCAGAGGAGGAGATACTGTATGTGGTTCTTGAAAAAGGAGCAGCAGATTTGTCTAAACTACTTAAAGGTTTATCAAACACATCACAGCTTCCTATATCCACTGTTATAAGCTACTGGCTGGAAATGTTGGCTGCTGTGAAAAGCATTCATATTAATGGTAAAACAATGTTTTAATTACTCTTTACTTCTAAGCATAATCTTGTGGCTTGGTTATGAAGGAGCCAGTGTCCTATTTCCTGCTGTATAACAACCATTGGGCAAACATAAGCCTGTGTTGTAAGCAAGACGAATAAAAGGGACAGTCTGTACAAAGGTCCCAGCACACTGCATTAATGGAAACCAAGGTTGACACTGCCCTTATTCACTCAAAAGACTTTTGTAGTTTGCAGTTGACGTTTGTACTTTTCTCCATGTACATGAAATCAATTCTTACAACACCTGCAGCAATGGCTCGCATTCCCCTACCCTAACCCCTTTGAGGTGGGTTCTTTCTTGTAGTGACCCTACACAAGGAAGGCTCTCGTGTACATTCTGTTTTATGTTCCACCTTTCGCTGTTCATTGCTTTTTCTTGTCCATGTCTTTCATGCACACTCTCTCTCAATCTTGTCATTACTGACCTTCCTTGTATGCTCAACACTCATGCATGTTTGACCCCTTTTTGTTTTGATTTTCCTTTTACCTCTGTTGTGTGGGACACTCTCACACACACTAACGTGCAGCCGTGACTGTAAAAAGGCATCATTGCTCACATCTGGGTCATCAAGTAGGGCGGCGTTGTATCTGCTGTTCAAATCCAGTCACACAATTACATGAGCTGGTAATTGGATCCCTTGATCATTACGCCAGGAGACGTGAACCTCATGGTGACATTGCCAAGGAATTACCCAGTGAGCTTGAGCTCAAGGTTGAAGGAGTTTGCCCTTCATGGAGACGTTTTCTTTCCTTACACAAGCAGTGTAGAATTTTTGAAAGAGAAAACACTGCCATCATCTGGCATTACTTAATGATTATACATATGTAAGAGTGCTTATCACTTCTCAAGGTGAACCTGTTTATTATACAAAAGGGTGTCAACACAATCACTGGAAGCATTAAACCGTGCACGCATTTGCGGAATGGCTGTCTTTTCGTAGAGTACCTGTGATAAGTAGACTAAGACCTTGCTGTAAACCACTGCCCTCAATGGCTATCCTGTCCATTTGAGAAACACTGCACCCTGAACTCTTCAAGGGGCGTTGTCACATATTCTTGATATGTTGGACAATGAGCTTCTCAGTCATCTTGTGGACCAAGATGGAATCATAGAATGCTAGTACCCATACGTTTTCTGTTCCTTATATTTGAGGGCGCTGATCTATCCAAGAAGATTAAGGCATGACGTGAATGTATAGATATGCGGCCTTATATGCCAAATCATTTGTGAAGCTTTAAATATCAACTTCTGGGATATAGACATTCTTATGTAAGAGCATGTTCTGTCTGTGCCTCATGCGGTAAGCCCAGTCATGATGTGACTACCTCCGTATTTGTCTGTATTTACTGTAAGAGGCACCATTCAGCCTGATCCCAAGCTGCCCTCGGCGTTTGGATAAAAATGCCATGTAGGAGCTCTGGGTTAAGGAGATGCTCTCCTTCACAAAGCCTGGAAAGGGCATTTCGCCCATCAGCCATGACTCATGTGATTTTGCAATTACAGTTTTGTTATTGCTGCACCAGTACTGTGAAGGCATGCTGCCACGCAGGCGTGGACCATGACTACCATTTCCGAAGCTAATATCTAACCATTAACCTCAAGCTCCAGCATTAGCCATCTATGGCTAAGAAGTTTATGTATCTAACCCAAATATGATTGGGCTAGATACAAGCCTCACAGAGGAAGTCTAAATCCCATTAACCTGGGAGGATTTTCTGAAGTTTCCCGATGGCATCTTCTCTTGGGAAAGGCAAAAAGCAGTTGCATTCACCTCCTTGAAGGTCTAATTCTCATGATACTGTAGGTCAGCCGCAGCTGTATGTGTATTTTCCCACCATTTATCACAAACCTATTCTCGCACTGGAATTGGTTCCTAAACCCAAAGGTGGAAGCCAACTCCATGCAGAAGAAAAACGTCAATTTCAGCAGGTCTAATGAAAAACCTTATCCCTTCACCAATGGCCATATTGACATGGAATGTATGTGGTGTACGTACACACCAGGCATAGCTTCAACTTTTGTATCATTTTCATTCTTCCATGATCGTTTGGTTGCAGGAGATTAAGATTTGCAATTGGGTTACCCTTGATACCCATCAATACATTCTGGTGCACTGTGATCTTTTACTGGAGATGGGCACTCCTGCATATCAATTTGTTATGCTCTTTAGTCACTGCGGGATTTATTACTAACCTCTCGTGCTTACTACTACTACTAAGTAACCTGTTGTTGTTATATAAAAAAGGCCTATTTTTTTCTTTTCCCTTTCTACTGTGTATATACCTACTTCATTTCCCTTAGACATTGTACATTGATGTTCTATCTCCCAGGAGATAGATAGGAGATTCTCTCGGGAGATGAAACTGCCCACCATCCCTTTTGGGGTACGTGTAGGGCTTGCATGAGTGGGACACATCCTGTCGATTTCTTACAGAACCATCTCTATTCTAAACAGCAGTAAAGCCATTTGTGTTTCTGATTCTTCTGGTACTCTTTCACAATTGGATTTATCTGTTTGCTCTGCACAGCTTTCATACCAATTTCAATGGAACATTGCATACCTACTCTAGTGGTCATAAGGTTGCTGTCTCACTGCATCCCCGTGTAAGATGCACCCACCTGGCAAATGAACAGAGTGAACTAGAAACCATTCCAGCCAGCTGTATACAAAGACAAGTCTTTTTGAAAATGTTGATCAGATGGTTGAGCACTTTACTTTTGTCATCCTTTCTGCTGCCAAATGTTCTATCCTGGGAGTGTCTTCACACCCAAGACATTTACCGATCCCTTGGTGAACCTTCAAATGCTGGGTGGTGGTTCATGCTGCGCCTCAGGCTTGAAAATCTTGTAAACAAATGCATGCCAAGGTTCAACAAATTATTCAGGATAGCAAGAAGGCATCTTGGACCGGGTTTGTACAGTCTTTCAGTCGCTTCATGCCTACATCTGTGGTACAGCATTAGCTTCATCATGTGGCTGGTAGAGTGACCCAGTCTACTGCACCTGGCTGCGAGATGATACTTTCATTGACCCAATTCACATTGCTGACACTTTGTAATCCTTTTGCTGCTGTTACCTTTCACCAATCTAAATACTAACTTTTTGCCCGTTAAAACCCTGGTTGAATGGCATGAGCTCTCGTGTTTTAATTGTGAGTGTTACAGCGCGGTTTCACTGCAGGAACAGGCACTCAGCAGGTCTGTTAGCATTACTGCCCTAATCCTTCGCCTTGTGTACATCTGGGGCCAGATCTTCCTTTCTCAGACAAGACATAATTATTAGGATTGATTTTTGATGAAGCTGAGCTGGTTTGCTTAAAAGTGAGGTGTGAATGTTCCCTCAATCTTTTACATATTTTAAAATGCACATTCTGGGGAGCTCATTGGCTCATTTTCAAAACCATCACTTAATGCGCAATGGTCTGATCATAAGCGGATAATGGTTGCAGTGTGTATTCTTTGGCTTGGAAGTTGCCTGAATTCAGTTTATCAGTGTTGTATTCAGGCTGAATATCAGTGCCTTTCCCACGAGTCCAATTATCGCCCTGTATGCAGATGGTATGTACTTCTGATGTCTTATCGGTGCAATGTTGTTGTTTGTAACTGCTGATGCAGACTCTCTTAATTGCCATTTCCTTTACATTGATGACTCAAGGAATGATTGGGGAATATACTGCTTTTACCCTTGACCGACTGAGTTTGCGATTTCGCCTTTTACATCAGTGTTCAATTTTTACCACTGAGCTTTATTAGTATTCTCCAAGTTCTTCTATATATTCAGCACCAAGATCTACAGCAGTGTATTATTTGCACTGGTTTCTTGAATGCACTCCCTACATAGCCTCCAATGACATTATAGTTAGCATCTTATAGCATGCCTTCACTCACTCTCTGGTGCCTGCATCAATGTGCCTTGGTTGGTTCTTGGACACGTCAGCCTACCAGAGAATGAGACTGCTGCCAAAGTTGCATGTTCTTGGTGAATTGTGTTTGCTCTATCACACTGGTGTGATGAATGGGCTGGTATTCAAGGGTAGAAATTTCAGCAGGTTAAGCCCGTGCCTGTCGCCTGGAGTATTTCTTTGCATATGTCTGGTTGCGAGGAGATGATTTTAGCTAGATTGCGTTGCAGTCACTTGTTATGTTCTGAAGCTGCACCTCTTTATGCTCATTGTAATGAGTCATTAACAGTGCAACACATTTTAATCCAGTATCACTTTATAGCTCAGTTACATGTGTTTTTTCCAACAACTATATCCCAGGTGCTGGCTGACAGTTTATGTGCTATATAGCATGTACTATGTTTTATTCATTGCATTGATATGTAAAAATGCGTCGTTTTACCCTTTTAGGGTTTATCATATGGCATCTCTTTACTGGCGTTCTTTTCTCCTATGTGTATTATTAAGTAGGTTCTAATACTCTGCCTGCTGTTTAGCTACAGTTACTAACTTTGTTTTTATGTTTACTTTTTCTTTCTTTCTTTTCTTTCTTTGTTTCTTTTTATTGGTACTAGAGACTTGACTCTGACAGTGTTCAAATTTTATTGTTAATGTTTTGGTAGTATTTTATACAATGGCCTGCATGTAAAAGCAGCAGTCAGTCATCAGCTAGTTTCTGTAAGTCATTGTATGCAACAAATACTTCTATTTAGACCAAACTTGATTGAGGAAGAAAATTGGTGGCATTATGTCAGAAATCAAATAACAATATAGAAGGTAAGAAGCCAATCTCTTCCTTCCTTCCTTCCTTCCTTCCTTCCTTCCTTCCTTCCTTCCTTCCTTCCTTCCTTCCTTCCTTCCTTCCTTCCTTCCTTCCCTCCCTCCCTCCCTCCCTCCTTTCTTCAGTGTATTACATGATTCTGGTGCACAACAGTGGTATCATTGAGACAAATAATGGATCTTCAGCAGAGGAAGGTACAAAATTTAATTTTGTTAAAAGATATGTATGTTGTTATTTGTATTGCTTTGTAACAGTTTATATAAGACCTCAAAGGGATGTTTACTATATATCTTTAATTATTAAATTGAGATATTCTTTTAATATGTTGATAGAAAATTTGTTTTATTTAAGTGCATATGTACTAAAGGAAGTTAATTTATATGAAAATTGTGATCATTACTTGCCAATGAAAATATTTGTGTGTTAAAACACATGTGTCTAGAATATATATATATACCATTACCGTTGAGCAAGCGAAATAATAACCACCTTATCTTATACATCATCATCAGAGCCAGTCGTGCGTTGGAAGCAGTAGGAAGACCTCAAGTCAGTTCTCAAAAATTGTTTTAGTTGGTATTTAACTTCAAGAGTAATGTACTTTGTGGTGGCGTTTTGATGATGGTGTTATTGTCAGTTTAATACTATACAAACAATGTAATATTCTAAAAAATAAAATGGGCCTATGGCTGTAATGTGAGAAGGGAACTCATTTTCACATGTTTCCAAACAGAGACAAATCTCCCAAAAGATATAGGAGATGGATAGAATTTTGCAAAAGAAAACACATTTTACCTGGTCCCAGTGCTCGTTTATGTTCCTTCCACAGATTATGAACAGACACAGCTATTAAAAAAGCAGCTTATGCTCGATGAAAATTTCAGGGGGCCTTTATTAAAACCTGGAACTATTCCTACTATAAGGAAAAATGAAGATATCAAGTTCTAGTAAGTCAGTTGATCCTTCATCCAAGAGTAAGTGACAAAGAACAGAGTGGCTAGTAATCTTAAAAGTATAATTTCTGAGCTATGTGATAGCGTTACTTGTAATAAAAGTAACAATGAAGGTGACGTTGATAAAAGTAGTGAAAGAGAATTCAGAAGTACAAATGTGAACTAGATACTGAAATCATAAGGAAATATATATTGTTGGAACCTGAAAATATCTACGAAACAAGCAATGATGAGGAAGATCAGGATAAGCTGAAAGAAAGTTTCTACGAATCTGATACAAGTGATAACAAGGAAGAAGAAGAAGAAACTTTCACCATGCATGGAAATGAAGCTACAGCCAGAAGTCTGCCTCTCTTTACTGTTGTAAAGTGCCAAGGATTTCAGGCAGAAAAATCACTGTTACAATAAACTGCATATAACTCGCAAGATCTAATTGCCAGTGCCCGGAAACTTATTTGATAATAACGTCCACATTGTGTAACATAAGTTTATAACATTTATAGACATGATAACTCCATAACTGCTCCAAAATATAGGTTTTAAAGAAAATAAAGAATAACAACATGAAAGTATACTGAATTTGAGAATGTATGTTATCTGTCTAGCCCTTTTTCTTTTCCCTTGGAACTTCAGTGTACATAATTTTCTCGAGTGCTCTCTGGTAGGTTCGTTGTATGCAAGACATCAGCAGTAATCGGCCATTATATGTACTTCCCAATGTCCCTGATAACGCCATTCAACATCTTCAAGTTCTGGTGAAACCTTTCATCTTGCTGTTCACTGACAGCTCCTAAATTTGACGCGAAGTAGTCAAGATGTAACTTGAAATGAAGCTTCAAATTCATATTACAGCCAAGCAGTCTGAAATTTTCCAGCATATTTCTGACAATTTCTTTGTATTGAGGGTCTTTCACACTGCCCAGAAATTGCTTAACAACCTTTCTGAATCCATTCCATGCATCTTTTCCAACTTCATTCATAGACTGAAAAAATTAACATATTTCATCAATTTCCTTATCTGTGGTTCATCAACTACTCCCTCTCTGATTTTAGCCTGTGACAAAGATGGAAACTTTGTGCATAAGTACTGGAAGCAAGGGCAACTTTTGTCAAGTGCTTTTTTCATCATGCCAAGTTTTCTGTGTAACAGAGGAGTAGAATTGTTTGATGATCAACAAGAGGCACATTAGTAACATTTTTTTATCCAGGTTCCAGTTGCTGCCTCTCAGGCCATTAGTCAGTTTCCCAATGTTTGTCCCTCGCCCTGCTATCCCACTTGCAAAGAAAACAAGGGAATTTTATGTATTCTCCCTGTTGTGCTAGTAACAGACCACTGACCTTCAAGTCACCGTATATTTACCACTCATGGTCGCAGTACTTAATTTTGTGAAGAACGCGCTTCAGAGTTTAATAAGACACTCTTAGGTTCATAGAATGTGCAAGCTAACTTGTTGCCATTATGCCTTAAGACTTTGTTTTGAAGAATCAATAAAAAGACGCCAGTTACATGGCTCATATGCTTCTCTGCCCAACTTTTGAATAAAATTACACACAAAACACAAGTTGATCTTCTTCTGCATAGTACTTGTGGAACTGAATTTTGTAGTTCCTATACGATGAAAATGTAACGACAGGTGATAACAAATTCTTCTCCTGTAGTCTTGAGCCCAGTAATTCACTGTTTTGCTTTGTGAGGCCTAAATCCCTCATTAAATCAATTAACTCAAATTGATTAAACTGTTGCAGAGAATTGTCAAATTCTTCTGGATCAGAAACCAACTCATTGTGGGAAGTCACGGTTTGCATTTGATGAAACCAGTCCTTAAAGCAATGATGCCTCTCTTCCTGAGGCACTTCAGAAACCAGGTTTTTATGATGTTCCAGTGCTTTATTTGATGACAAAAAAAAAAAGGATTCCATGCATTTTATCTTTAATTTTTCGAAACAAAAAGAAATCACAGGGTGCTAGGTTAGGGCTGTGTGGTGGAGGGTCCATGGTGCTGACCTTAGGGCATCCAGATACTCATTAGTAGTTTTGCTGTATGCGATGATTGTTATGATGTAACATTATTTTTCCTTTTGGGCGTTTTTCACAAACTTCTTCAAAAATTTCAGATTCATTAAAATTGAGGTCTGCTGGTGGTGTAGGTATGGGAAGTTTGGGTCCATGAGGA
The DNA here is from genome assembly GCA_030765065.1 of Deroplatys truncata. Classification (NCBI taxonomy): domain Eukaryota; kingdom Metazoa; phylum Arthropoda; class Insecta; order Mantodea; family Mantidae; genus Deroplatys; species Deroplatys truncata. The sequence goes on from CM060976.1 coordinate 1,985,910, forward strand.
ATAGGCCATTTAACTGAGCTCAGATTTGGATATTTAATTCTTGCTTTTTTGTTGTAGCTAGCAGCTTGCACATGCAAAAGTAACAATTGTCATGGTGATTCTGCTGTTCTCTCTGTATAATTGTTTGGCAAACAGCATTGCCTTCTGTTTTCCTTCATACCAATAACATAATCCCTCAACACAACTGTTACATACAATATGAGGTGGGAACGATTTATCCTGATCATCAACTTTCTCTTTGAAATATGAGTAATAAGTTTCTTTGTTTGCGAGTCTATTTTACGTACCTTCCCATTAAACACATAACACCCACAAATGTAACAAAACTTCTGAGGACTTCATAGACACTGTCTCCTGCATAATCCTGATGTAGAAGTCATACCTGAACTTTTATTTTAGCACTACACATATAGAAGACGAATGTGCATATTAACACCAGTTTTAAGCTCTACTGAAGCGGAGACCTATAATAGTTGTAAATGTAAACATAAATACCTCGCAAGAAGACAGACTAATCGATAGAACAAAACTGATAAGTGCTGGGAATATAAACACAAACATCTGGATGATAAGGGACGGAAGTGAGCTAAGAAAATCAACAGATTTAGAATAACGTAATGAAATGTAGCAGTAAGCAGTATAAGCTGAATGAATTTAGCACCATAGTCATATGTGCACATATCATAAAAACTAGATGTGATCGCCAAAACAGACTTTATTTTTGAAATCAGGACACTGATTTCCATTAAAGTCACATATTTTCCTTTATACCACAGAATCAATGTTGACCAGTGCAATTTATCATTTTGTTGCTGTAATTACTCATATAACGATACAATGGTGTTCATGCGTTAATGTTCTTCCTTCCTTCCGTTGCTTTCAGAGTGTCAAATGGTCGTGTGGACAGTGTTGTCAGTCTTTTCCTTCGGTGGTTCTGAGGGTAGTGTAACTCAGCTAGCAGAATGCTAAACAAATCTTATTCTTCTCCTCTTGTTAACTAATAAGCATTATTATGAATTATGCAATACTGAAATGTATAAACATAATGGGTGATATAAATAAAAAAAAGCAAAAGCTTGTGAGCTGTAGCTCCAAGCAAGTTGAGAAACGAGCATCAGGTCGTGGTTTGGTATAAATAAAAATTTCCCCTCTTCCATAGGCTATTGCTATCACCTACCAAGCTTTTGCTCAGTGACCTTCACCACAACACGTCATCTGAGTAAACAAACACGCCCATTATTTGTCAGGAGGCAATTTAAATCTTTACTGCACCTTAATATACATATACTCATTCATGTTAATCATACTCTCATTTATGAAATCTAATAGACATGCAAATTTTAAATAACACAATTATAATTAAAGATTTCGCAAATGAAACAGACTGAGATTCACCCAACTTTTAACAGATAACGCTCATCCCCTTTCTACATCCAATCCCTCATTTCCTAATTTGATAGTATTACAAACGTGTCACCAACTGATATATTGAAAGTAGATTATTTGTACTTCTGTTTCTGCACCTTTATATTGATATCCTCTGCATCTATATAAAATATCACTACGTAATTCCAAGAATTTATAAGATGTTATCATGAGTTAAAGTTAAACTGGATTAAAGAGTTTCATTTGAAAGTTAAATTTAAGTTTGGTTTTAATTGAAATTTTTTAGTAATAATCCGGTTTTGAGTTTTAATTGAAATTCTTTAGTTATAATCCGGTTTGATTTGTGCGAACATTCTGCTCTATGTAAGTGTTTATTTGTATATCGCTTTGATTATATTACCAGTCTTCCGGTAATAAGAGCGGCTCGCTATGGCCTCACTCACATTCTGTTTAGCATTATTTATCCAGATGAAAACACGTCAGGATCTTTTCAGCATTGTTAGAAGGTCCACCTCGTGTTTCATTTGCCTCTGGAAGAAAATGTTGCGCAACCTTTTACATTTTCTCTTTTAAATAACTCTTTATATCAGCACACATCCCAGTTCTTGCCTCTTGAAGTTTAATTTCACTATCACTTACGTATAGCAAGTAGAGGAAGTATTGCACTCTACGCAAAAATTCGATACCGAGATTTCATCAGAGATACACGTTTTGAGAGTGCCGGAATTAAAAAGAAACATCTTTAGCAAATGTGTTTGTGAACAGCATAAATAAAAAAAAAACTAGTTCAAACTTAGTATCCTCCAAAATGTGATAAGATTTTCAAGAAAATTCGTCTACTCTAAAACTATCCCTTTTCCCAAAAATGGCTCCAAGAATTTTGATTAAAATCCACTATTGTTCAAGATATTTACATGACAAATATAATTAGGTATATTTAGAATTTTCTGGGAATAGCCAGTGATGTGCTCTTCATTCTGAATGAATTTTATGTAACGCTAAACTGTAAGAGATTCTACTACAAGAGTCCTACTATGCATCTGTCTCTGAACAGCAAACTCAGAAAGGCAAAGTCGTTAAATAACAAGTTTGGTATTTAAGTTCAGCACCTTCCAAACATGCGTCAGGAAGATTTTCAAGAAAGTTCCCCCCCCCCCCCAAACTGCCCTTAACATGAAAACTTTTTCCAAAAGCTTTATTTTCTCAAAAATTACTCAACGATTTTGATTAAACACGACATGTTTAAAATGTTTTCATGTCAAATGCAAATATTGCATTTCCTGGGTATATCCACCGATGTCCTCTTATTTCTCAGTAACTTTTGCACAATTGGTAAACCATAAGATAGGCAATTCTATCTACAAAAAATCTTACTACAAAAAGAAAATTGTTCTGGTTAAGCACACAATTTATGTCAAAGCATTTCTTTTTTACTTACTTTTTTTAACTTAATCATAAGTGAGATATTCCTTGTTATTGGTTTAAACTTTCAAATAACTACTTATAATTCTCTCAAATGGGAAGTCGGTATTCAATAATTTCTCGTGGTCATCATGCAAAGAGCATCGAATTTCAAAGCCTTCATTTAGCCAGGCGCTCTTTAAAAAGCTGACTCACTTTACCTACTGTATCGTATAACAAAATTGTAAATGTAAATTGAACGTTTATCTGATTAACAAGAAGCTGGAATAATAAGCTCTCGTAAGTATAGTTTGTAGAAGAATGATTAGAGAAAGCCATGTGAATGTAGAACATCAGGATTTGTTTTTCTTTTTTTCCGCGTTCATCTGAAAAGAACGGAATTTCAAATCCATCAAATAGCGACCCACATTTAAAATATTTGACTATCCCTTTAGTTTACTGCAATTTTCTATTCCTACAATGATAGTTTATCTCGATTAACAAGAATTAGCTACCAAGAATAAGGTTTTGTAAGAATTGTTTGTAAAAAGAGTGATAGAGAAAGTCGTGTGATTTTTATTTTCCTCTCCGGAACCATGATCATGAACTCCACCAATGCATTAAAATGCAGTTGAGCAAGCTGAGGTACCTCAAGAAATAGCAAGCAAAAGCTTACTAAAGGCGAGCAGGACTTGTTTTTATTTATACCATATTGCGAGCAATAGCTCAGCGATCAAGGTCAGCAAGCTTTTGCTCGCGAGGAGGTTGAGCAGAAAAGTTTTATTTATACGAAACCGAGCAAATGCTTGGAATTAGTGAGAAATGAGCTAATGCTTGCTTTTATTTATACCACCCAATGTTTTGCCTTCATCATAACTACGAGAGCGACACTGAAATTTTTTAGAAAATCAAACAAGGATCAGTTTTAAAAAATTTAAATGATTTTATAGTTTTTCAAAATATTTCCCTTTTAACATCAATACATTTTTGCATTTGATGAAAGCCTCTCTTCCTGCGCCACTTCAGAAACAGGTTTTTAAGATGTTCCAGTGCTTCATTTGATGACAAAAAATGATTCCATGCATTTTATCTTTAATTTTGGAAACAAAAAGAAATCACAGGGTGTGAAGTGGAGGGTCCATGGTTCTGACCTTCCAGATACTCGGTAGCTAGTTTTGCTGTATGCGATTATGATGTAACATTATTTTTCACAAACTTCTTCAAAACTTTGCGTAATCAGACATTTGTGTACCAATCGGTAGTAATGGTATGTCTATCTTCTAATGCTATAGTAGCAATATGGCCCATTTTAGAAAAAAAAACAACTAGCAGCTTTCTTCTTACCAGCACTGCAAATTCATCAGACTTTTGTAGGCTTAGGTTCTGTTCAAAAGACCCTTTGAGCCAATTGACTTTTCTTTTCAATTTGAACAATAAATCCAAGATTTATCACCATTAATGATATTTCAAACCATATTTGAAGTGCTGCCTTGGAATTTTTTCAGAGTTTTTCTGCACCAATCAGTGCATTTTTTGTTGAGAGTTCATGTCATGAGGAAGTCAGTTCATGTGGAATCCATTGATGACAAAAGTTTTCTAACGTCTTAACTGTTGAGGTAAAATGTTTGGGATTTGATTCATATCAGTCCCCAATAAATTTATAAGATGTCTGTTGATCTTCAATCATTGCTCGAACAGTGGCAATATTTTCATCAGTAACAGAGTTCTTGGGCATCCTTCACGAAATTCATCACTAAGAAAAAAGGTTAAATTCGCTGTACCAATTATAAATTGTTGCCTTAGTTGGGGCTTCTTCACATTGTTAATGATGATTTAAAATTGTAAAAAACCATAGCACGGAAATGGTCTCTAGTCATATCCATTTTTGGGTGAACACAAAATGTTTAAATGATAATTAACAAAGTATTAAAGCAAAACATTAGAAAGTGACTGTCAAATATAAAGAAATTTAATTTGATTTTAGAAACATGGCGTTCTAAAAATTTTCAGTATTGCCCTCGTATACCTGTGAGATTCACTAACTACGAATGGCTATCTTGAATTTGTATTATTTATTCCCATGGAATTAAACAAAAACGAGTAATAGAATAATCTTAAATATTCCAGCATGTATATAGCTATTTTTGATAATTTCTTCTCTATTGCACTACATGAGGTACAAACACCTGCATTCGAGGACAAGCAACCTGCAACAGCTTTCTTAAGGGGATTGATCTCTTAAATTGGTCAATGCTGCTGTAATTGTAATGCTTATACTATTTACTCTGAATGCAGGCAATTATTATTATTGTTGTTCTGCATCCTACCTTAAAAATAAAATTGTACTCATACCCATACTATTTCTATAGCAGTGATGGACTTGGGGATCTATGAGAACTCATTGGCTCTGACGTCTCGAACCTAAAACTCTTTTTGTGTACCTTTTCCTTTCAGGAATTTTAGTTCCTCAGCGCTTATTAGCTCCAGGACTTGCTTTCCTGAAATAGGATGTTTAAATCTATCCAATGTGAGGCCCCAAAGAGTCAATGTCTTCTTCTCCCTAGGACTTTACAATCTAATAGTAAATTACTGGTGGTTTGTTTTCGCCACCCACAAAGTCGGCAGTTGGTATCCCCTTGGAGGATATCTACAGTTTGTAGGTGCTTTCTGAACTTTCCATGTCCAGTTAATAATCCAACTGCCTTCCTGATTCTACTTCTATGTAAATGCAGAAGCGATCCCTAAAGACATCATTGGGTCCTTTAAAAATGTATCTGCATAGTGTTTGGCCAGACACATTTTTCCATCTTTTTTGATGTTCCTGTCTGATCCATTTTATTACTGTAGTTCTAGCAAATGATTTCCTTATAGCCCTGAAACGTTCAGGTCTATAGTAGGCGGTTCCAACTCCCTTCTTGGCTAACTGATCAGTTCTTTCATTGCCTTCAATACCCTGGTGGCCCGGCACCCATCCTAGCACTACAGAGTTGTGCTGTAATAGTGTGTACAAAGTTTGAAGACATTCGCACACCAATTTCATTTGAATTGGTATGAATCAAGTGCTCTTAAAACAGCTTGACTGTCAGAGAGGATAAGTAAGTGCTTACTTTGTAGCCCTTTTGTGCCTCTTTGTGCACAGGCAAGAATTGCATATATTTCTGGTTGAAACACAGTGCTATATCTACCGAGACTAAAGCTAACAGTGAACCAGTCACTATGCTCATATTGAAAAGTATCTCAAAACATTTTACTGTGTCATCTATGTGCTATAAGAAGTCCATGTGCCAAAAAGTTTAAGTTCTGTCCTTGGAGATGCACTGAAAATTCCTGCATCCATCTCTTTAACCATCTATAAACCATGTCAGATAGTTCTGGGATTTGTTTACTATACCAGTCTTGCTGGGTTCCTATCTGGATCTGAAAGAGTGGTCAAAGCAATATTCAGTTATCATGAGATTAGATCTTATTGCTAAAACTGAGTTTCTTTCTACACTATCCTGAACCAGTACCCTTATTCCAGTTATCTATTTTAATTGACCTATAGGCAGCAAGAATAGCTTTTGTTTTAAGGGAGGGATCTAGTGTTGGAAACTCCAGGTTTCCATTGCAACAGTTGGTGTGCTTTTGAAGGTCCCAAGCAGGCAAGTCTTTGAAGACTCACCAGTTTGATTGTCACCGTTGACTACTGTGCCTTCCCCTACCAGACCAGGCAACCACAAGCCTTGGTAGTGAACAGATGTAAGATGTGGTCTCTACGAGTGAATCGTAAAATATGTATACACGCTAAGTGAAAGTATTGAAGATTCTCACAGTTCTTAAAAAGTGTAGTTCTTTATAAAAATGTGCAAGAACTAATAAAAGAAGTGAATTTAAAAAAGTTAAATTCTGTGATGTCTACATTCTTGTTACACCGCACCCTGAATAAGAGAAGCATGTTTCTAAAGTAAGACTGATGCAGCCGAGGCAAATTCAAACATAAATAATATATAGAAGCAGTGATGATAACAAAGTTAAATATTATAGTGTAAAACTTGGAGTGTACGAGGGCTGATCAACAAAGACTGAGACTGATTTTTTTTCACAGATGTTTATTACTCCAATTCAATGTTTACATGATCTTTTTCAAAGTAGTCCCCTCCTACTTCAATGCACTTTTTATAGCGTCTCTGCCAGTCCTTGAACACATGCTGCAGACCATTCTTTGTCAGGTCCTTGAGAATCGTCTCACTTTTCTTGAGCAGTGCTTCAGAGTTCTCAAATCGAATACCCCTAAGCTTTGCCTTTAGTGATAGGAATAAAAAAAGTCACAGGGTGTAAGATCGGGGCTATAAGGTGTATGTGGTACACAGGTAATGTTGAATTGAGCCAGAAACTGCATGACTTGATTTTTGACATGAGGCCGTGCATTGTCATGATGAAGTCGCCACCAGTCCGAGAAAGCTCTGGTCGTTTCTTTGCAATGTGCTTCCTCAGTGTAGCCAATACTGACGTGTAGTATGCTGCTGTAACAGTAGTGTGAGGGGGAACTGCATGCTGGTAAATCATTCCATTACAGTCAAAAAATGTGATCACCATCACTTTCCCTACAGATGGAGCAACTTTTGCCTTTTTTGGTGTTGGAGAACCTGGCGATTTCCACACTATGCTGGCTTGTTTTCCTTCAGGATCATAATGATGCAGCCATGACTCATCACCGGTGATAATCAATTTAAAAAATGCATCCCCTTCATCAGCAAAGAGACGCAGCACCTCACGGCTTGTCTCCATTCGCACAGCCTTTTGTTCGGGAGTCAACAGACGTGGCACCCAACGAGCACAAACTCGGGTCATATGGAGATGGTCATGCATAATTGTAAACACACTGCCATATGAAATTCTCAACACTTCACTGAGGTTACGTAATGTTATACGCCGATCCTCTCGGACAATCACAGCAGCTGTGTTGATGTTAACTTCAGTCACAGCAGAAGCCGAAACACCAGGCCCACCTTGCTTAACACTGACAAGTCGACCATCTTTGAAGTCCTTGAACCACCTAAACACTGTTGCACGAGGTAGTGCATTTTCACTGTAAGCTTGCTTCAGCTTTTCATAAGTTTCGGTGGCTGTATGGTTTAAACGAAAACAGAATTTGATTGCATTGTACTGCTCCTCTCGCATCACCTCCAATGTCTGGTATGCGAAATGCACGTAGGGTCTACAAAATAGAGCATTACTACCAACCTACCAATACGAGTGCTGCCGCCTACCAACATTATACATAAAAACCCGCTCTTTTCAAATATTTATGTTACAGATACGAAACTATCACAGAAGCTACAGGAAAAAATCAGTCTCAGTCTTTGTTGATCAGCCCTCGTAATAATAAAAAAACACATCTTGAAATCAGCTTCTCATACGTAACAGCATATTGCGCAATAACAGTAACTATTACGTAATCAACAAAATTCAAACCACCGCCCAAACCGTGTTGCAAACTCCATAAATGCAACTAAATAAAAATTACATAAAATACAATTATGTAAGCACAGCATACATCAAGTTCTAATAATTTACGTAAACATATTTACGTGGAGCTAAACAACTTCTTCAATTTGCACTGTGGGTGATATGCCATTCATATAGCAGTTCCTATATAGTTCTACACGAGTCACATGTAAAATCATCAGTGCATTGAAATGATAATTTATTTCTGTTTACATGCTTTTTATTTGCGGTCAGATAGCTCTCTGAATTTGTGATATATGAAGTATTTTTTTTAACATCAGTAATTCCTATGCCAGTAACATTAATTGGTTGAGACATTTTCTTGATATACCAGCCAGACTTTTAAAGTATTTAACATTCTGTACTATTTTTACAGCTTGTTTCCTAAGCTTCGCACCTCTGTCTATCACAGGTTTCCTTTTCTTGGTAGGAGTCCATCGAATTGAAGGACCAGCCAGATTCACATTCTCATTTAAATTTTCTTCATGAGTTTCCTTGTCACCTAACCATGGCCAGAAAAAGAAAGACACATTCATAGGCACACTTCCTGACTGCAACACTCCTAAATGCATACTTATGGGTTTGCAGAACTGTTAAAACTTGGCAACAGCAGGTTCTTTCTCTAGCAGTATATTGGGAGGGACCCTCTCTATTGTGTTCATATCATTAGGACAAGAAAGATGGGGCCCAAGTTTATAGCCTCCTGGAATCTGGATGTCAAGCCTGAACAGAATTATATAGCTGGTGGTTTGGCAAAATTAAGATACAAAAATGGATTTCATAATAAAACTCTGCATGTATTAGTAAAGTTGGAGAGGTGCAGTAATTGTAGTGATTTTTATTTCAGTGCGTATTATGATAATGGTGGTGGTGACATTAATGAAGACACTATCCTATTAGTAAATTGTTTGTGAAATATAGATTTTATGCAGAGATCTGTCCGAAATTAGCCACACAAGTGATGGAGAACTATAAATATCAGAAACAGTAATCATTTATTGGATATTCTAAGAATCCATTTACTTATATATTGTAATGAAAAGAAGCTAGAAACAGTGATGTGTATTGAATTTATTTAAGGTGAGTCGGAATTGTTACACTAACATCACTTAAGTTTACTCACTTAACATGTTTCGGGAAACAGTTGTTCCCATCCTCAGAAGGTTAATTCGAATTAACCTTCTGAGGATGGGAACAACTGTTTCCCGAAACATGTTAAGTGAGTAAACTTAAGTGATGTTAGTGTAACAATTCCGACTCACCTTAAATAAATCCATTTACTTGCTTTAGCAATTTACCTTCTGGGTGTATTTCATCATTAGATGGTCAGAAATGATCTGCTATAGTTGATTTATCAGTTTGCTTGTATTCTATATTTCTAAAATACTCTTTTATTTTAGTTTCCAAATTACATTAAGATTTTCCAAATCACTCTTTTTCAAAAGGGCATCAGTCCAAAAATGATAAATTCAAGAAAAGTTAAAAAAGACTATCCTATTGTGTTTCCTTAGATGCGATTACATTGTATTCATATAACATACAAAATCGTGATTAAATTAATTTGTTTAATGTATTATAAGTGCCCAAAATTTAACGACTTACTCCATTTGGAAAAACTGAAAACTTTTTTTGAAAAACTAGTTATTCATAAAAACAATATGCACAGTACATTCCTGTTTTTCTCCACAGTGTACAGTGGGTCAAAATGCAAATCTGCATGATGGCAAAAAATCAATTTTCTCACATTTTAGAAAATAAGTTTCATCTATGTAGCACTATTTTGAAAGGACTGTTCTCTTATACTTAGGATTATGAAATGCAATCTGACCAGCAATTTAACATAAACAATAAGCACATGGGTTGCTGCTATACATTCAGTCTGTATCCCAAACTGTCAAGTGGGAAGTGTAGTCTGTTATACTTGTGTGAGGAGAGATATTGAAATGAAATAAAATGGATGATGAAGAACAATTTTTGTGTTTGTTAAAAAAATACAGTATTATTGGCACCTTCATGATTCGTAGAAAGTGAGAGCATTCAGGAATCAATTTTTTTTAACAATTGAGATTCAAATTGACTTATAGTTAAAATTTAACTGCAGTTTCATAATTCTTACACAGAAATGTTGGGAAACTATTCAAGTTTAGGGGTATAGTCCCAGTATGCACAATTGTGAACAACTGACGTATTTCATCTTTTATAGGAGGAAGTCACGGGGGTGACAATATCAAAGACCTATTTCCAATCCTGTGAGATAAATCAGCCTTAATAACACCATTGCTTTAATGCATAAAAACACAAATAGGCAATATGGAGTGCAGTGAAGGCATAGAAAAGCCTGTGAATGACAGTTTAATGATGATCCTTAAATGGGAATTCTATGAGGTGGATGCAGTATCATCAAAATAAAAAATATTTTTTACATAAATTTACAGAATGGTTAGATCGAGAATTAGTACTACCACAAATAGTCTGTCAACCTTCTAAGGCATCAGAAGTAAACCCTTCTGTTCTGTCAACAAAATCTAGCCGTGGAAGGCTTAGGAAATTATTCTTAGACATGAAGGAACGCAGTAAAAGCAAATGTGCAAAATCACTGGTTGGCTCTCATTTTCAGGATAAACATCTTTATGCAACCCAACATTGTTTGCAAACGTGGGAAACGTGATACTGCAGCGGTACTTAAGGCAATGACAGATACAACACTAAAAATAACCTCAAAAGTTTATAAAAGTTTTTAAAATATCTATAGCGAAGTCAGTTCCATACACTGGAGAAGCGGCATTGTCATTCTTTGCAATGATTTTACAAGAACTCAATATTTAAAGAAGAGAAGCAAGTCTTGAAAATGTTACATTTATCCATCCTGTACTAATGTAATAAAAGAAAATAAAATAGAATGTTATCCTCTAGTAGAAGACATAATGGTGAACAACACATGTGCTGAAATACAGCTTCAATCTTTAAGCCATATTACACTTAAATGTACAATTTCAATGCTAGGTGATACCACTACATTAACAGGTAGTGGTAATTGAACCATTACATGCTAATCAGTCTCTTCACTCAATATTTAAATGGGGCTGCAATGGTGGTAGTGGTCACAGCATTTTCAGGGGAAAATGAAGAACACACTGATGGTAGTCAAAAAGTGTTTGGAAAAATCAAGGTTTTGTAGGCCAATAAAGCTTCTGTTTGGGAAAGAACCACAAATGGCAAAGAGAGAAGTAGAAGCTATTCAAGGTTAAATTGATACTCTTGTCCCAACAAAACTAGAAACAGCAGGAAGAGAATGTACTGCTTCTCACATATTTCTATTAACCATGGTTGACGGAAAAATATGCAATGTCCTGACTGAGATGTCACAACAGAAATGTTTCGTCTGCAGAGTGCAACTCCCAAGGGCCTAAATAATAAAGATCTACCTCATGTCTCTGGATCCCTCGACTTACAGATTTGGACTGTTCACATTGCATGCGTGGATACATGTTTTGAGTGTCTGCTGCACATTGCATATCAGAAATTAATATTAAGAAATATTAAATAACAATAACATTAAAATATGGCAAGTGAGAGGTGAAAATGAGAAAATTGTAAATTCACGAAAACAGATATAATTTGAAAATTCAGGACAGAACTATGTTTACGCATTGACCAGCCACTTCCAGGAGATTCAGGATCGTCCAACAATGTGAACACAGCCAGACAATTCTTTGCCTCCCTTAAAATGTCTTCACAGATCACAGGCATCAAAGGAGCTTATACAGTGATTTGCAATAAGCCTGCCTGTGGTTACAACATTGATACAGATGCATTCAGTATATATGCACTGGACACTGCAAAATTGTATCTTTCATATTATTCATTGTACATCCCATTGTTCATAAATTATTACTTCTTGGAAAAAATATAATAGAACATGCTGTATTACCAATAGGGCAATTGTCAGAAGAAACCTAAGAGGCAAGACACAACTATAGACTAAGACACACTAGAAAATGTTCCAAAACAAGTAATTTAGAAGATAGTTTGCACATGCTATTTGTTTCTTCCGATCCTCTTAGATGTCAAAGTCACACAAAGTGAGTCCATCCTCTGTGGTCTAGGTATGAAACTCAGCGGAGGGCAATGGATTTTTTTCAGACTTAAAAATCCTTAGCATGCCTTCCCTTGCAAGGGAAATAAAGCCGATGGTCCTGTGTCTTAGATTTATGCCACATAAAAGAACCTCAAGCCTGATAAAAAGGCTTCTGAGCAAACATTTCTGGTTCTTTCACGCCCAATATAGAAAGGGATGCTAAGAACCATAAATACAGCATGAGCCAAAAGACTCCGAACCGCCTGTGCAGTGTTTTTCCTGTCTGCGTCCTCGTGCTTGCGGTCTGCTGCTATCATAGAAAGGCGCGGATGGAACCATACAACATTTTTAAAATTACTTTTAAAGGCTTTACTTACCAACTTTATGAAAGGAAATGCTGAAACTGGCCACCGTCATTGTCCATACATTTTTGGCACCTCTTTAGGAAACTATCCATCATGGAATTTTTGGGTGGAATTTTCCAAACGATGACCGATGTCGTCTAATGTTTCTTTGGTAAGAACCGAACGCCGTCTTTTAGATTTCTTAGCCTGAGCACTTCTTGTGGCCTGAAATTTACTGTAAAGTTCATGGATTGTTGTATGGCCTGGAACTTGTACACCTGGAAATCTTTCTGCAAATTGTACTTTCACTTGGTGAGCTGACTGAGTCAACACATACGAATCATAAATAAATACACGCTGTGCAGTAGAAAACATATACTGAGCCATAATATACTTTGTGACTAAGTACAGGACAAAATAATAAATAACTCGTAATAACTGAACTCATCACATCACCGTCAACTCAAAACTGCATTTGACACTGTAGAACAGCATGACTTTGTTTATAGCAGCAGTGCATTATCATGTTTTTATCATATTTCCACACGCCCAGTGGAAAAACACAGTGCAGCTGGTAATATTGTTCAAAAATACACCTTTGGGGTAACTTAAAACATAAAGTGTACAAGAGTGTACCCACACACTCAGGAAGAATTAAAACAAAATATCTGCCAGGAAATTTCTCAACGTGAACTATGGCGAGTGATAGTTTCCCAAAGAGGTGCCAAAAATGTATGAACAACAACGGTGGCCAGTTTCAGCATCTCCTTTCGTAAAGTTGGTAAGTAAAGCCTTTAAAAGTAGTTTTAAAAATGTTGTATGGTTTCATCTGCGCCTTTCTATGATAGCAGCAGACAGCAACAAGCACGAGGACGCAGACAGGAAAAACACTGCGCAGGTGGTTCGGAGTCTTTTTGGCTCACTCTGTAGTTAAAGAGCATCCATGAATAAAAAACTCAAATTATTGTCACATAAAGTGTAAAAAAAAAAGAAAGAAAGAAAGAAAGAAAGAAAAACAGCCCTTCTTCCTAAAGCCCTTAGTCTTCTGAGTGATGAAGCACTTTGTAAGAGAATGGAAGGAATATGTGCAAAAAGAAGATGCACCTTAAAAGATCGATGAGGATGACGATGACACCGAAGATTTGAAGTGAAAATCTCAAAACAAGCATGTTTGTAATATAAAATACGATATTACTCTTTTATCCAGTTTTGCCGGTGTGTGTTTAGAATAATAAGTGTTCCTCCCTTATGTTTCTCTAGGTACTGAAATATTGTAGTATGTCAGTTTATATTTTTAGTTTTTAATTGCCATATCTGGAAAATTCAAAGATATAAAATTACATTGACATCAGAGAACATGAGGCTTACCACTGCTTTTGTATCTCTTACTTCAAATTCCATTAGGTTTGGAAAATATATGAGTTTTATTACACCATTCTGTGCCTTCATCACCCCCTAAAGGCTTGTAATTCATAACACTTAATGTGTTAATCTATTTAATGTATCAATTTCAGAGTATGTGCAAAATTTCATTAAAATCTGAGCATTAGGAGGCTAGTTGTGATTTTTTGCCGTCTGGATTTGCATTTTGACCTACTGTGCATTGGGCCATAATATGTTTTCCTCATAGAATGTTTGTTCTTCTCTGGAACATATGGAATTAGTCTTCAGTTATTACTCTTGATGGGAACCTTGCCCAGGGCATATGCAGGAGCTGATAGCAGCACTGTATCATATTGGCATTAAGAATGGGAAGGTTAGAATATTTGTGGTGTTATGCTGTTAATGAAAGTAGGAACTATCAAACAACCTCCATGGTCTGTGTTAGAAATTAATTGACGAGATGATTGTCTAAGGAACTGAACTTTTTCTCGAAGCACTGTATGATCTGATGTTTCTTGAGACAGACAAGTTTTCTTGTCCAAGTTGAACTGTATAACTGCAGATGAATCATCCATTTCTTTAATAGTGAACTTGTGGGATATACTGCTAGATATAACGAGTTTTGTAATTTGCTGAATGCTGTGCACACACTTAATCATTGTGGTAGAGTAAGAGGGAAAAGATATGCACTATCTTCTTGAAATGTCCTATATCTGTTAAAACTAGAAAGTATCTAATGAAAGAATGATTTTTGTTCTGACCTCGGCAGTTGCCTGAAAATACATGTATTTTGTCAATGTGAATGGGCACATCTTCCAAATAGTCAAACAAAAAGGAAGAAATTTCATTAGAACTTTTCTTAGTTGAAAGAACTCTCTTCTTCTTCTATGAAAAAGATACATGGCAGCAGTTTTTGTTTTTTGCATCATCCACAAAGAACAAATTTAGAGTTAACTATCTCACATATAATAATTTCTGAACAGGTGAAACAGACAGTTGAGTTTCTGCAGGTAATCAAATGCAATTGTCAAAATATTGGAATATTTGCAACCTTCTTCACTTTAATTGTTGGTAATAGAATAAAAATTTTGCTTCTCCTTACATCAAAGCAAAGTTCTGCAGTTCAGTTTTAGCTGTAGGTTCTCATAAATACAAGAGTCCACTTGAGGTTTAGCTAATGATAGTTTAAAATTGTCATTGAAATATTGGTAATAAAATTGATAACCAACTTTTACATTAGGATGCTTTTTCTTGAATAATTTGTACATAAGGTTTATATTTAACTCTGCATCCAAGTGTTCCACAAGACAGCACTATAATTACTGAGTTTAGTTGAAAATGACAGTATGTTGAAGGACCAAAGTCTGTACTTCATCACAGAGATGCTTTAGGCAAGGATGCTTAACTTGCCATACCCAATTGCATGATTACATGTTTTTCAGACACTGACAAGACTGATTGGAATGCTGTGAAGTACATATTCATTCAATTACGCTTCACTGTCTCTAACTTCTGAATAACACTTTAATTATGTCATTTATTATTAATCAAAATATTGCATTTACATGCTGCGCTGTTGGCTCTTGTAGGTTTAAAATAGAGAGTTGAGGGTTGTTACACTACATCACTATGATATTCTTACTTGAACGCGTTTCGGGAGACGGCTTGTTCCCATCGTCACCATTTTCTCTCAACTGATTTTTGCCGGTCATCGTCTGGGGGATGTGTGTGGTTTGTGGTGTTCTCTGGTGCTGGGCTGATGAACCTCCAAAGGCTGTTGGGTGGCGGCAGTTCAAAATTCATTAGGTGATTCCTGTGTTTGACAATATGTATTTTTTCCCAGATGTCCAATTCATTGCTGCTGTTGATCGGTTTTAAGAGTTTTATGTTTGGAGTGATATCATGGTTTGAAGACCAGAAATGATGTGCTACTGCTGATTTATCTTGCTGCTTTTGGTAAATGCATCTCATATGCTCTTTAAGTCTTATTTCAAGATTTCTTTTTGTTCTTCCTATATATACCAGGTTACATTCATTACAATCAATTTGATATATACCAGCTGATTTTTCGTTGGGGATAGGATCTTTTGTTCTGTTGCATAGTAGTTTCTGTATGTTGTGGTTATTCTGTGGAGACAGGGTGATGTTGTATTTTTTGAAAATCCTTTGAAATTTATGATGTGTCCAAGGGTGAATTTTCTATATGCTTGTGGTTTTTGTTGTCTGAGTAACGTAGTCATTTGTTGGATGTATTTCTGTCTTTCAAACCTTTTTATCTTCTTATCTATTGTTTTTTTTCTGGTATCCATTCATAGTGGCTATGTTGATAATGTGTTGGTATTCTTTCTGGTATTCCTCTTTCTCCATTGGTATATGTACTAACCTGTTTGTAATACTATTTAAAATTGCATGTTTGTGGCTTGTAGGATTGTAGCTATTATTTTTAATATAGTTTTCTGTGTGCGTTGGTTTTCTGTAAATGCCAAACGTTAGTTTGTTGTGTGCATTATTTCTGATGATCCTGATGTCTAGGTAAGGTAATTGGCCATTTTCTTCTTTTTCCGTTGTGAATTTTATAGATCTTTCTTGTAAATTTAATAATTTCAAAGCATCTTCTGAAAGTTTTTTTGGAACAATAGCAAAAATATCATCTACATACCTATACCAGGTTTTGAATAGATGTGGGAAAGATTTAGTAATATGGGATTCAAAATGGCTCATATATAGTTCTGCTAAAAATGGTGAAAGGGGGTTTCCCATAGTTAGGCCTGAGGTTTGTTTAAAGATTTTGTGATGGAATGAAAATAAATTCTGGTCCAGACATAATTTTGTTAGTTTCAGGTAATCTTCTGTTTGTGCTCTAGGTGTGCCATTGTTTAATATCCAATTTTCTAGGAGTGGTAATAATTCTTCTTTTGGTATGCTTGGGAAGAGTGCAGTGACATCAAATGATACCATCATGTCTGTGGGTGATATATTTATATTTGAAAGGTGACTGGTTAATTCTAAAGAATTTTTTATGCTAAGACTTTTGAACATAGGCATGGAGTTGAAGGTATTTGAAAGCCATTTTGCTAGTTTATATGTGGGAGAGTTTATGTTATTCACTATGGGCCTCATTTTGTTGCCGAGTTTGTGTATTTTTGGTAGTGCATATAACCTAGGTATGATGGGAAAATCTGGTTTAATTCTGGATTTTTTGGCTTTTGTTAATGTTTTGGTTTCTATCAATGTATTCTGGAGTGACTTGGTGCATTCTTTTAATGGATTTTTGCTGATTTCTATGTACTCTGGGTTATGTAGTAATTGCATAACTCTAGATTCATAATCTTCTTGGTCTAATATCACTAATGTGTTTCCTTTGTCTGCTTTGGTGTATACTACAGGTTTTGACTTTAGAGATTTGATCATTTTTTGATGTGGTACGTAGTGGTGTTTTTGGGCTTGTATCTGGTCCAATATTGGTTCACACTGTGATTGTATTAAACTTTTATCCTTATCTGTAAGGTGGTTGGAGGCTATTTCAATATCAGCAACAAAGTTTTCTGAGCAACTTGTAGGTTCTTCTTTTCTAGGTCAGCGACATTGAATTTGGTGCAGATCAATCAGACCCCGTATAAGGATGTCTTGCTCATATCATGAAACCGTTAGAAAATGTTTACTTATTCATTTTCAGGGATTCTTTGAAAACACTTTTGCCTATACCAATAATTGTAGAAGTCTGTGTATTAACTCCTACACTATTAGCTCATAAATTGAAAAATACTTACATAACACAGTTTTGTAGATTAAACTCATACATACCTGCAATCTTTGTCAATTTCTTTGGCTTCAGTTTGCTTTCCTATATGATTTATATAGCTCTGCCATTTAATGCTTGTTGATTTAATAATGTTCTTTTAACTCCTCTTCTTTGAAGTGTTACCTTTATCCATTTTCACTTCACAACAAATTAATTCCTTTAATAATGTCTGATACATAATACCAACTGACAAAGCCCTTGGGTTTTTATAGTTTAATATGGCTGTGGAACAGACCTTTAAACTACAGGACAGTAGATAACTTTTGATTATACTGATCTTAGGTAAATCGTGGTTGCCAACAGTTGTTTTTCCAGCTGGGCCAAAGTCCAGGACTGGCATCCTTTCTTTTGTAAAGAAACAGCATATCTTAGACCTACAGTTCACACATAAATATAGACTGGAGCAAAGCCATTTCTTGTAAAATTACACAAAGATCTTGCAGCAGAAAATGCATTTTATCAAAAGTATAGACTGAAGCCCCTTTGGAAAGGAGCAATTCCAATTTAAAGTTGGTCAGAATGTACACCAGACTTATCTTTTATGCTGCATTGTAAATTATAAACACTATTCATGGGATATAATGCAATTTAAGTTTTAAAACAGTTGAGTATCCATATATTCCAGCAGTAATGCTAACATTTTTTTAAACAAATCTGTTTTTACTTTCGAGTTCAACAGTTGGTTGTGATTCTAAAATTCTTAAAAGTTTAGAATTATTAATTATCCTGCAGTTATTTAAAAAATTTGAAGTTAATAGTAAATAAAATATATTTTAGTAACTTCGTGCAAATAGTTCCTGCATCTTAGTAACTGATTCCTGATGGTCATGTATCCACTCCAAACAAGTGTAAGATTGCCTCATAGCATTATTCCCCAAGTTGTTTTCAGGTGTCTTCCCATCTGACCATCCCTTGCAAATTAATATTGTTTAAGAGTACCAGTAATTTGAAACTGTTGGATCAGATTGCTAGAAAGAATGCCTGCAATCAGCATTTTCAGAATGAAACATGTGGGTTTTGTGTAAACACATCACATTGAAACAAAGTAAATAGTTTATAAAATGGAACAGGCTTACTCTGCTAATCCAAATAGGCTTCTATATCTTACTGTATAGTGCATCACACATATCATTGTATTACACACAGTAAATTCAGTCTGGGTATCAGAGTTTCTTGAGTGTGATTACCTGTAACCTAGGTTACGGGTGATCTGGACTGAAGACAATGGCATTTAAGTGAACTTAAAAGCAACGACGTAATGTTAGTGTATTTAATGGTATATAAAGAATTGATGCAAAACAAAATCACCACAACAGCAGTGCTGATACAACCCTGGCAGTTTCTAGTGCTATTAAAATAAACTTACCAGCTATATGATAACCCACATGCTTAGGCAACAACTTCCAAAATTTATTGGGGTCCTTTCTCAGCAAAGGAAAACCACATTGAAGTTTAATATAATTTACAACACAGTATTTTTAATTAATAAACATAAACACTCTTCATAGCCTGTTTAATCAATAATTGAATTGATTTCCTTTTTTGTTTTTTTGTAAAAGAGTCAGGTTTTGGTCAGAATTGAGTTAATCCCACCAGCATATTAAGTGTCAATCTACATTTTCTGTAGTAAGTACACATGTTAATGGTAATCCTTATGGCTGTAGCATTTGCTGTAAGTAGTCAATATTTGGAAAAACTCCACATGTCACTGATAGAAGCAACTTCTCATTGAAAATAATGAATTGATGTAAACATCACCTAGCATTAGATTGTTCTATTACAGGTCTACAGACAGTCAGCTGTTTCATGCTATGATAATGAAAGATAAAATTGAATCCAGGTTCAGATGTTAAAATTGATGCTGTAAAGATCTTTAATAATAAATATGAAACTATTAAAAGATGAAGACTGACAGGTGAAACATTAAACATACATAAATTACAGAGGCAGAGATTACCAGGGTATGGTTGCAGATACTGGAATAAATGTTGTCGACTTATTACTTCTATCAATAGAAAACATATTCTCAGACATTTTCATGGCTTAAAGAAGGATGGCCAAGAAGCATTCCTGAAAGCACTTATTTCACAATGAGAAGGAAAAGTCAAAGGAACATACGTTCATCTAATGGATATGTGATAGCTCCATAAATATTCTAGATATATGAATCTGTAGGATATCTTTACAGAATTTGTAATTGTATAATTTAATGCAAGTCCTCTATTGCTAAGAGAGGTAGAAATACACCAGGAAATGCAAAATTGGTGAAATAATAGAAACCATTGATAATCATGTTAATAGTTTTCCAAATGAAGTAGGACATTGCCACCAAAAGAAATCAAATACCTAAGTGAAAAACTGAATTTTAAATTGATACATGTTTTGTTCAAAGAAAATTATCCTAAAATAGCTTATATGAAACTGTCTTCAAGGAAGGGTGCAATTTATCTTTTGGTCACCCCCTAGGTTGATATGGTTGTCGGTGTGAGGATTTGTCAACTAAAATCTAGAGTAAGACACTCAATGACAAGGTCAAAAGAGTTGTAGTTGCAGAGCTGCTTGTATATGAAAGTAGGGGATAAATTTTATTACAAACTGAAATATAATAAACAAAACTTTGTAATGATAATACAATGCCAGCTGTTACATTTAATTTGTGCAAAGTTTCCAATTACCTGAAATACCTGTACAAGATATATTTTATCTCCACCAGTTAACTATTAGTATGTTTGGCATAATTTCACTGAATCTTGCAAGACACCTTCAGTGAAGGTAGGAAAGGCCAAAATGAAATTTTATTGTTTGTTTTGGACTTCATTAATGATAACATACAACTACGATGAAACATGTTCATGTTTTTTTCGGATACTTGCACAGGACAAAACTGTAACCACACTGTTATCAGATTTTTTTTAGCTTTAGTGAATATGGGAAGATTTGTGACAGTGAACCAATACTTCCCTCAGAGAGATGACTGTGATTTGCGAAATAATAGATAATTTGCAATGATCAAAAGGATCACAAGAAGATATAATATTGTGTATGTTCAAAACAATATACAGAAATGATCATATCTTCAAGTAAAACAAATCAAAAAATTTGTTTTGAAAATGGTTGACTTTTCAAATGTATTAGATTCCAAGTTTTGGCGGCTTCCATTATTCAAGAAATCCTCTTTGTCAGTTAAATCTAGTGGTTGAGGAGTAGTAAGAGATCAAAAGCAGTCCTCTCAGATTTCTACATTTCACATATTCTGCTTGTGCACCCAGCACTGTTATTGCTAGAGAATGTATAGATGGCCTAATACAATGTACATTTAAGCTTGGAATCAAATATCCAAATGGAATAAGACTTCCAACATAGCTTACGCAGAAGGAAAAGTAGCTATCAATCACCACAAGATATATAACATTGAGAAGGTGTTAAGAGCACATTCCAGAGGACTATAACAATTTTTATTATGAACTTATTAAGCAATCTATTAATGATATACATCTTTAAATTATGTATAGTGCAAGTTCAAATAATTCAATTTCAACTTTTTTTTTATCAACATGTCAGTGGTACATAAATCACAATTACACTGTAGGAACTGCCCATTATACTGTTCTATTTGATTATTAACGACACTACTATTTTTCATGAGGATTAATAAAATCCTGAAATGTTGGACACAGAAGGGTGGCCCTTTTGCAAGTTATATTTTAATTGCAAATATCTGCCTGCAAATTTTCATTTTTAGTGATGAACTCTCTTACTATTTCATCCAAATCTAAATGCAGAGTTTTTCTTCTGTAAGAATAAACAATAGCTACGTCATTCATTCACTGTTGAACGTTTGTAGACTTAGAGTTAGATTTGAGTCCATGCAGAAAGGAGAATGATCACTCTGCGATAAAGCTACACACACTTGTAAGAACTCATCTCCTAAATTTTACAGGTTCTGTTATGAAAAAAAGCCTTTTTCCAAAGGAGACCAAAAAATAATCTAAAAATCTTTGATGTGGTGCAGTAGTGGTCTTGTAATATCTAATGACATGTCCCTGTTTAAAAGTAGCTCCCCCTTGTCCATAAAATGACAGAATTCTTCCAGTCCCTTACATTGTCATTTGAATCACCAATTAAACTCTTAGCAAGAATGTCTGCAGTAAAAGTGTCAGAACAATCATCCAAACAGTTCACAGTATTCTCAGCTTCATAAAACTCTTTTAAGATGCAGTGTCCAAACGTTGAGTTGACTGCCAGTCACATGAGAGCTGTGGTTCAGGTAATGCTTCAGGAAAACTGTGTTGTGGAATGCAGGCATGGTAGAATACATACAGCTTTCTTGAAAAACAAGTAGAAATTTTGCAATGTAGTATCAGCATCAGCATCAGCATGACTACACAAGTAGGCTTAGTGATAAAAAAATATCAAACATGTGCAAGTGTACTAAAAAGAAAATGCTTTTGCATCAACATCTGATTTGTCAGTTTGTGATATTGAAGCCATAAGTGCAATAGCTCATTGTAATTGCTCCTTACTGAATTTAATGAAAGAAATCTGATTCTCCATCTTGTGGGACATACAGGTCAAAGATTCGTCAACTCTTCTGTCTGAAGCTGGCTGAGCAATGCAAGCCGTTTTGCCTAACAAAGGTAATAAGCTCACCAACTGTATCAGAGTGTTTCTGCAGCTATACAAACACTTTCTTGAATAACCAGGTTCAGTGAACCCATCAGACACTGAACATATTTCTCTTGATTCCAGCTGTCACACCTTTAATTGTAAGCACCACTTATTTTAGCAGAATTTGTAGTCTTGTAATTCAATTGGAATCACTATGCGGCATATGAGGTATAACTCATTACTTGCTCCTCAAGACATGCTAATAATATAGACACTTTGTAGTTGTAATTATTCCTTTTGAATAAAACCCATCCTTATTGGAAGTTCTCGGTACAACATTTTTCACAAGCTGAAACACCCTTTCTTCTGTAAAATTACCAGTGAGTGACATATCACTTCACCTCTGAGCAACTCATATATATATATTGGATGATTTACGAATCATGTTTCATCATGTTATATGACAACTGGAAGTTAATCTAAATGGTTTGTGTGTGACTGTGTGGAGACGCTTGGCAATGGTGTTTGATTATATCAGACTTTGTTCTTTTCTGTTGTTTACTTGGTCATTGCACATTTCTTCAATGGAAAGATGCTTGCTTAAGAAAGAAATCACCATTTGAACCTTTTTTCTATCTCCAATGGTTAATGAAATGCAGAATTGTAAAAGTTTACACTTCTACTGCTGCTGCTGCTGCTGTTAGGGCTTCATCCAAATGTTGCCTCTTTCATTCTCAACCTCAACAGCAGGCTACAACCATTATTCACCATCAACTGCTTTGCAGATATTGTATTCTTTCAAGTTCTCAGGTGTTAACAGGAAGCGGATGAGAGATAAATCAGAATATAAACAAAACAAGTACAACGGTATATACTATAAACAAACACATTGGTTCTATTTATGTTTAATTGTCAATATTCTGTTTGCTTGCTAATTGGACAGACAGGTACATGATTGTTTAATTGAAGGAAGTTGATATGTTAATACTGGAAGAATACCACAAGGATGAGGTGAGTATGGTTTATGCAGTGTATTACTGGAAAGAAGACATCCCATAACAGTGACATTTCAATAAATAGAAAAACTGAAGCGAACTAATTCTTGGAAATAAACACTATAAGAAACAAACTGTGCCACAAATGAAGTATTTGTGTCGGGAGCTGTGGTGGTAGATCCTTATGTAAGAACACATGCCATTATTGCTGTTTCCGGCGTCATTCAAGAGTTTGCTATGGTACATACTGCACAGATATGCTTTTCACCTTATCACTAGCAAAAAAATTGCATGAAAATGATTTCAATAATAGAATGCAGTTCTATCAGTGGATTCAAGCAAGACTTATTGTCCTTCATACAGTTTTCTGATAAAGCTACATTTAATAACTATGGAGAGGTGCTTCATCATAAAAAGCACTACTAGACAGCACAGAATATCCACAAAGATGCTCACTGAGTGTCTTCTCAGCAGCTACGTCATTGAGGGCTATACTGTAACAGAAACCTAACTGGGAACATGCACATCTACATGTTTTATTAGAGGATATTTATTTAAATATCAGCAAAACAGACATACAGCAGTATGTGTACCAGTAGGAGAAACCCTCCTGACTGGGCCCCAGATCATCATGATTCAACTTTAATAGATTATTTTTTTGTGGGAATATATGAATGACCACGTGGGTGCCATTGAGAACATAAAACTGTACATCATAAAAGCATACTGTTCTACTGATGTCTTGTCGGCTAGAGCTAGGAAGGAGATGTGTCACAGCATGCTTAAATAACTTAAGCTGCGCTTTCCAACATTTGATCTGAGTATCAGTGTCAGGTGAAATCAGGACTATTGTGTATACACTTCCACATGAATGTCAGTATAACAAGCTCCAAGGATCAGGATGATTATAAATTTGTGCAATTAAATGTGTTTAGGTCCTAACAGATGTTCATTACAGCTGTGTATATTATGAGAAACACAAGGCTACACCTTCAGTTGTACTGATTCGTAAGCTTAAATCTTGTAAATGCTTATTTAAAAGCATATAATGTTATATTCTCATGGCTTTTTCTCCCAACTTCATTTATTTTTATATAGCTTTTACAAACGATTTTTAGCTTAGAAAGCCTTATTTTTTTATCTACTGCATGTTAATCCACATAAATGTTTGCAGAATTAGTTTCAGTACACATTTCATTGAAGGTACAGGCTTCACCTTAACGAAAAAAATGAGCCATTCTCAGATGGTATGAGTCAATTAAGCTTTGTGGACAGTCGGAAATGTTCTGTTCACAGTGTGTATGAAATGACTGCAATAGGTTCTTTGCTGGTGAACGCATTGATTATGCATAAAAGAAATCGAAAAGAAGATGTGTAGTGTTACTGTGGCTGAGTGGTTTAGAAGGTATTGCTCTTCTTTGTAAGTTCCTGGATTCAAATCCCACAACATTTTTGTTATATTTTTACTTTCTCTACTACTTTGTAAATAGAGGAAGTTTTGTATTCCACTCAAAAATTCAAAATTGGGATTTCACCAGAAATACTCATGGGACAGCCTGAATCCAAACACAGAATGTTTAGAAAAAGGTCTCTGCATGTGTATGTGCGCACAAGCATATATGTATGTGTGTGTGTGTGCGTGCGTGCGCGTGCGTGCGTGTGTGTGTGTGTGTGTGTAAGAGAAAGAGAGCAGCAAAACTAAACAATGAAAATTCAGTTAAACATCAAATTTGCTTCCCTGGATAATGTTGTCCACGTTTGAGCTGTAGATGTAGGGACTCCAATACAATTTGCAGCCTCACAAGCAGAAAAGCTTTGAATAATGCAAGGAGAGATTGCCTTATGGCTATGTCCTTTGTGTGCTGTGCTATTGTCAAAAGTCTGCGTAATACACTGAAAACAAACCTGTTCAAGGTTGTTGCATTTGTGCAGATTTTTACACACGCATGGAATGCATGTGCAGCATATTGGATTTAAATAGATAAAATACTGAAGGGTATATTATAATACATATGTTAACATTAAAGAAGGCAGTGTATCAGAAACAATATTGCACAGTTAATTTGTCATAAATTTACAAAAAGGTTTATTAAAAGAAATAAAGTGCTTAGTACTGGAAGACAAACATGCACACTGACACAGAGCCAATGGAACAAGCACTTACATAGTGTTTTAGTGCATGCCATAAAACATAACTGCTGCAGTGGCTACACAACTTTGCTGGATACATTGTGAACTGCATGCTGTTTGGAGTGGGACATAGAAGAATTATTTTGCATTCAAGAGATGACTCTTTTTTCCACCACCTGTACAAGGAGGATACAGGAAATGAAAGCAATAATCAATGTTGGAAAGCAGGTCACTGTATGTTGGCCTTGAAGTTCCATACTCTTGCCATGATTGTGACAAACAACTGAATGGTGACCACTTCAAAAAATGACGAAGCATTGAAAAATTAAAACCAGTAACAACAGATATCTTGGAAACAGCTGATGCCACAAATAAAGTTATTTCAAACAAAGTGTGTGTTTTAAAGAGATAAGCATGTATTATGTAGTAAGATTTTGTCTTATACCTTATGGTTTACCAGTTAAACAACATTATACAAAATTCCTTCCAATTAAACAGGACTTTATAGGGTATTCCTGGAAAATTTAAGATGTACTTATGCATCATGTAAATATTTTAACATAAATATATGGAATTTTAAACAAAACTGATAGAGCCATTTTTTGAGAAAATAAAAAATAATGAACAATTTTCCAAGTACCGGGTAGTTTGGGGTGGGGGGATTATCTTGTAAATTTGTGTCACATTCTTGTATGATATTGAACTTAAATAAACAAACAAGTTTGTTATTTATCTGACATTTTGTTTTTGAGCTACAAAGGTGTAACCAATAATATTCTTTTGGGTCTTGTTTGCATCCAGATGCCAGCTGGTAATGCTGCATGGGTTTCCTTGAGGACTTGCTGTACTGTCTTCTTCACCAGATGTTCCACCCTACATACTCCCACTCTCTCCTTGGCACACCTCGTCCAACAGCTCAGGCCACCTATGCGGATCGTATGCCACATTCTTTATCCTTCAGGATTGGCCCCATCTCTCGATCCTCCAGCTGCTTCTTCCTCAAGGTCTCATCGTCCCAACCAATTGCAGGTTGCACTGTGATTGGGTGTAGGACTTCAGCTTTCTGTCATCTGTTGGTCCAGAAGCATTGCTGCCTCAGTTGTCCTTTTGTTGTTGTTTTTTTTCATCTGCCCATCTAGCCATTTTCCTTGCTGATCTAGATGCTCCTCTATTTCATCTTCCACTTCAGATTTAATGTCTTAACTCCTTTGCAACGTCATCCTTCAGGGCTTTCACCATTGCCTTTATCTCAGATATTACAGTGCCAATGACAAAACCTTGTTGGGATTTCATTTCCTCTATTCCAGCCTTCATTTGTGTTTTCACACTCTTCATTTCACTTCTCATCTCCTCCGTTCTGCATTTCATTTCAATTCCCATCTTGTTCATTTAGGTTCCATTTTTGTCTCCAACTTTTCTATTTGGCCAATAATTGTGTAAACATTTCCTCCATCTTGGCTTTTTAATTCCACTCCTGACTAGTGTGACTTCATCCAGTTTTATTTTAACTGCCAATCTTCACTGCATCACTGTTTTGTTTTTATGTAGTTCACCTTCACTGGAGTTCATTTCACTAAGGTGAACTAGTTCAATTCTCTATAGCTTCACCTTCCTTTGTGACATAACCTCTTCACTCGGAAGTTGAACAGAACCATTGTCACCAACTTGCTTGGAGAATCGCTCGTGATGTCACACCAGTGACGCACTTGCTGACTTGCTCGCTCAACAACTCTCCTCGACTCGCACTGCATGAGAACACTCACTTATATAGGCAGTGAAATCTTCCACAGAAGGTTCTAGAACTATTTCAACACACTTTCTGGAGGAGGAGGGGAGCGAAGAAGCTTCCAGAAAGTTTTGGCTATCTTCAGATAGCGCACCCGATATTTATGCTGGCAAGTGGCAGTTATCATTTTTACTCGGACCTCCTGATAACTTTGGGTCACAATATGTTATGGGCTGTTTAAACATACCCTGGAAGATTGGAACAATGTTGCTTACCACAAGGATACTGAGCTGTGCAAAATGCATCTGCTCCTGATATTTGAGCACTTAACTGTAGAAGCAGATAAATAAACACCTAAAACTGAAATGTAAATTGCAATAAGAGCACATTCAGTCTTTTGTATTAAAAATGAAGAAGGAAGCATTTGCATGTCATATCTCCAAAATGAATAAATACAAACTGTGATAAGTATCTCTACATAAGTCATTTACAAGTTTGCACACTTCCATAGTGTGTATATAATAAGACAAAATGTGATTTGTGAATCACCCTGTATGCATATGAAAGGAAATTAACACTTAGAAAATTCCATCTGCACTTTCTGACTTCTTGTAAGTTGCAAGAAGTAAAATGGCAAAGCAGAAACTTTTTTTACAAATGATAAATTAGAAATTCTATAATGAAATGAGAGGTCATATTTTCATTTTGCATGTAGCTGCTGAACAGTAAAATATACTTCCTATGAAATAGTGTGAAAATTGTTTCTCATTCTCATAAATATTTCACCTACATAGCACAGTTCCTATTATTGTATGTTTGGGCTGCACTGTATTTATTAATAAATGTAGACTTTTAAAATAATTCCTGTGTTTTTATCCTCAGGTATCATCCATTCAGACTTGAAACCAGCAAACTTTTTAATTGTTAATGGACATCTTAAACTCATTGACTTTGGAATTGCTTCTTCCCTCCAGAATGGTATGACCAGTGTTTCTAAAGACATAGCAACTGGAACCTTTAATTACATGAGTCCAGAAGCAATACAAGATCCAACTGATAATGATGGAAGAAATCCAAAAATAAAGGTAGTTATTCTGTAATTAAGTTGCTTTTTTCAAATTGTGTATCATAAATTTAGAAGAATTGAGTTTTATAATTCCTATTGAAAGAAAGAAAACATATCAACCACCATGCACTAATAGACTAATTAAAATTTACTCTCCAGGGTTCGTACATTTAAAGATCAAACTGTAGAAATTGCACAAACTTGATAAATTAGTTTAAAAAAAAAAGGAAAAGAAAAACTATAGTCATTCACTGAGGTTTAAATGCTGAACATACCAGGAGGGTTGCCATATACCCTGTATTTTACAGGACAGTACTGTATTCTGCTTTAATGTCCTGAGTAATTCCTGTGTGGGACAGCAACTGGCCCATGTTTTGAACCTCAAAGGAAATAAACCAGTGTTTCTGCTTCTATAACAATGGCTGTATTTTCTTTCAAAGAATGCAATGTATTTTCATTCTTTAATTACTTTTCCCTCAGGCTTAAGAGTTTGTAGTTCTAAGAACTTTCAACTCTTGGTGTGTTTGCCCAGCCTGAAGGATATTGCAGACTCAATACTCAAAAGCATAAGATAATTGATATTTTGTGCATATAGTTTAAGACCCATTTTGCATTTGTATTTGTTAGTCTTAATGAAATTTCTGCTTAGAGAAGAAATTGAAAACATGATGAAATTTATGTTAGATTATAAAAAAAAATTATGTTGCTTTCATATGACACTCTACTCACTCTTCTATATACTATTCTTACTAAAGCTTTTCTTCTATCTACTTCTTGTTAATATAGATAAACCTTCATTACTCATTTACACATTTCATTGTAGATATAAGCAGAATACAGTAAGCTAAAGTGATACTCAAATCTTTCCAAAGTGGTCACTATGTGATAGCTTTGAAATTCTGTTCTCTTTAAACAAACATGAAAAAGGAAAGAGAAACACACACACACAAAAAATGGTGATTTGCAGTTGAGAAAAGTGTAAAGTATTTGAAAATTGAAATCAGTAGCTAAGAATATCTTGAAAATGGTTTAATGCCACAAAAATTTTAGTTGACATATGTGCCTTGATGGGATCTATATTATTTATGTAGTAAGATTTTGTTTAACAGTTATGCAAAAGTCATTCAGAATGAAGAGGACTTCAAAGCCTATTCCTAGAAAAATTCAAGATATACATTTAATTTTGTCATGAAAATATCTTAAACATATGGTATTTTAATCAACATCATTACAGCCATTTTTGAGAAAATCAAAATGTTTGTAAAATGTTCCATGTAAAGGGTAGCTTAGGCAGGGGGGAAAATCTTTAATGTTACATCCTTGGAAGATGCTGAACATAAACACCAACTTAGATATTTAACCAACTTTTCATTTTTCAGCTATGCTGTTCACAGGCACACACATGTGGACCTTTTCATAAAACTGGTTTTTTGGGGTTCAGAGGGCCTCAAAACACACATTTAGGAGAAATCTGGTTATTTTGGAATACAATGCTTCCTCTACTTTAAGTGTGTAGTAGAGAAAGAAACAAATGTGACTTGACATCTCTGGTTATCTTCAATGGTGTTACCTTTAGCTCTAGTAACACAGTGATGTTATCAAATACCCCATTGTAAAATCATGTTTATCAGCAGCTCAACAGGTACCAGATGTAAATGTAAAGTGGTTGAAAATATTTGAAAATGTGGAAATTCTGGAAAGTGGTTTCTCTTTCAGCATGTCTGTCTCAAATGCTTTTGTTGAAAGGGGTTTCTCGCACGAAGATGAGGAATTCTTAAATGTTAGAAGTATATGTTCTACTACTTCGATTAAATCTTAGATTTGACTAAATTGTAACCTGAGCCAAATATACATTTGAGTGGCTAATTGTAATTATAACCAAGTTAAGTTTGAAAAGATGTTAAAAAAATTTGAGCAAACTTTTTACAGAATACAAGAGTTTTTTTATTACTTTAGAAATGAATATGTTAGTATGTGCTTTTATTATTGATTATTTTATATATATATCCAATATGTATTCCTTATTAATGTTGAAACTTGATGAACCATGAATTTGTAAGAAAATTCTCAATGACACATGCACACACACAATTATTAGACTAAAGCAAAGTTTTGGTTATTTAATGTCTCAATGATATTGAATCATTAGTGCGATAATTGCTAATTTTTCACCGGAGAATTAAATGACTGCCTGTAGGTGAAAAAGTAGAATAAAACCACAGAGTCAACCTTTTGTATTGTACTACAGGATAAATTGTAGATGGAGATACTCTTTCTTCAAAGAAATATTGGCAAATTTATTTCAGGTTTGCAAAAATGGATCTTAGATGGCTGTTTTCAGTCATTCTTTCCCTCAGTATTGTCTTTGAAAATCCAAGACCATATCTGGAAATTAAATGCTAGACATTTGTTCTGTGTAGATTTTTGAGGCTGTGGTTTGCAAATACTATGTTTCACCAAGACAAATTACTGATACAATAGTTTTATTGGAGGAAATAAATATTCACAATAAAAATCACTTTTAGGCATTTGTAAATTATTTTCATACTCAGGACTTAAACCCATTTTTATCGTAAAACTGTACTTGAGTTTAATAATTTTCACACCTGTACATACATACATATGTGCATACACTTAATTAATTACCTGAACATGTTTCTTAGATGACTTGCTTACATCATCAGCAGATTTTGACTGTCGGACTTGTGGCTGATATCTTCTGTGGACTGACTGGATCCCTCTGTTGAGGAATTTATATAGTGGATTGTCTTCATTGGGAATTTTGAACTTCATTAATTTTTTTTTGTTTTAGTGTAAAATTATTTTCCCAGATGGCCAGTTCTAGTGGTGGTTGTACCACTCTTAGCTGGTGTTTACTTCTTTCTATTTTGTGATTTCTTTTCCAGAAGTGTGAAGCTACTGTTGATTTCTCTATTTCGTTGTTTTTTTGCATATCCCAAGTTTTCCTTCAGTATACTTCCTATGTTTCTTTTGGACTTGACTAAAGTTTTTTTTTAATCATTAGTGAAGCAACTCAAGTGTACATTTAACTCACATTGCAATTTAATATTATTTTCACTTCACTGTGTACCATTTCCAGTTTTTTGTTTTTGGATCAGGTCTTAGATTGTTTGTTTATTAAATTTACTTTTAGTAGGTATCATCCAAAGAATTTTGTGAAATTTTAATATCACACACCAGAAATGTTATACAGTTGTTCAAATAAATAAAAATTATATTTAAATTGAATAATCTGGTATGAACAATGAAATAAAGTGCCAATTTCAGCATATGCATAAATCAAAGGTCATTCATTAATCAATTACTCGGTGATGTCAATATTATAATAAATGTATTATATTCCTAAATGAAGTTTACGATTTGTAGAACATGCGTACCTGAGATTACTTTGACAACACCTTTGTCTCATACCTATCTGGCAAACCTGTACATCAGATTGATGTGTAGTAGTGGCATCATTTCAAAAAACGTATGGACACATGTAACGAGTTTCTGTTGTAATGTAATGAGTATTCTGATACCTTGTTCAAATTTCAGATTCTCATGATCAGCATTGATTGAGATGTCCACAGAACTCACATTCTTCTGTTGATTTTTAATAGCTATGATGTTGAATGTATAGGGGAAGACTAAGAATACTTAAATATTTTTATACTTTTTTTTTTCCCCCTTGTCTTTCTTTCTTTCTTTCTTTCTTTCTTTGCCTTAAGGTTTGTCATGTGCAGGTATTATTCTCTCTCTCTCTTTCACTCTTTTTAATACACTATGGGTCGGTTTCACCAACAGATGCTAAATTTTAACACAATGTTAAACTGATTTAACACTGAAGTTAACACAAATTCTGTTTCATCAAACAATGTTAACTTTAACAATGTGTTAAAATCGGTGTTAGGTTAACATTCCCATTCCCCTGTGTTAAGGCGTTTAACAAATGTTAGAAGTTGGAAAATGGCTGCCGCAAACCAAGCTGTTGAGGCGAGTTTGCTACAATTGGCATTTTTTAATGTCATTCGTAAAAGAAGAGTAGTCGTACGTCATAATAAACTTGAAACCCTGCAAAAGGAGGAATTTTTAAAGCAATATAGACTGTCTAAGGGGTCATGATCATGGTTTTATGGGAAATGCGAGAGATTAGAATACTACCAACAGAAGCATGCCTTTTTTCCTAAGTGTTGATTAGGTACTTAGATTTTATGCTACCAACATTTTTCATTTACTTGTGATAATCTTGATATTTCCAAAGCAGTTGCTTCAAGAAGCAAACTATTTTTTCAGGTCTGCTTCATTAATCAGCAATAACACATTTTCGTCCACTTTAGTTTCAATGCAGTGTCACCACCAGTTTTAAACCATCTTAAACGCTCTTCGCACCTAACGTTTCTGGTGCTGCACTTTGTTAGCATAAAATTGCCATAGTTGCTTACTGGACTTGAGAGAAACGCATTTATTCCAATTAAATTACTCATGGATTTTGTCCCAGGCTGCAATCTTATCCTTTAATGTAAGACTGTCAGCTTTTTCACACTTGATAATATGTCTATACTTATATTAACCAGATGTTAATTAACACGTTTCAAATGGTGAAACATTTGACATCATGATTTTAACCTCAAGCAGTCGGGAACATCACATGGCCATTGCTATGAATGTAAATAGTTGTCAACTACTAACACAGAGAGCGCGGCGATACGTAGACAAAAGTGCATCGGAATACTTTCAGAAGCAGTGTAGTTCGGCCACCGCCATCTCGAAAGCTAGCTTTGCAGTTGTCTTTGACGATAACAAAATGTTAGCTAACAATTTGCTGTAAAAGCTTGATGAAATGCAAAAGTTTTAACCTTATGTTAAACCATGAACATCTTGTTAACAAACAAGATGTTAGAGTATTTTTAACATCGGTTGGTGAAACCTGTCCTATGTCTGGTATTTTATAAAGATCTCAAGACTGAAATACACAGTGATTTAATTTATATGAGATAAATTAACAAACGCAATTGTGAATGTTAACTGCCAAGTACATAGTTGTTGTATATTGGCCTGAGAATATTTCCTAACCAGACCATTTAATCAAGCATTTTTGTTTTGTTTTTATTTCCAGATTAATTATAAATCAGATATCTGGTCCCTTGGATGTATATTGTATAATCTTTTGTATGGAAAGACACCATTTCAACATATTAAGCAAGTATGGGCCAAACTGTCAACTATTAAGAACTGTAGAACTCGGATTCACTATCCACCATTACCTGAAGGTTGCCCTGGAATTCTTTTGAAAGCATTGAAGCTCTGTCTGCAGTATGATCCTAAACAGAGGCCCTCTGCTGAAGAGCTTCAGCAGCTCCCATACCAATGTTACCTTCAAATAGAAGTGTTGCTGAATAGAATTAAACAAGAGATATTCTCAAATTCAGACCCTGAAGACAGTATTAAAGCATTAAGAACATTAATTTGCCAACATCAAACAGATTATGAATAATTAATACTAGATTACATGTGTATGTGTGATGCAGCAAGTGTTAGTGCCTAGTGACTTTTATGCACAGTAAATTTGTGGTTATTTAGATGTAATTTATACCTGCCATGTATTTTGGCACTCTAGCATTAGACATATGTATTTTAGTATTTGAAGCCTGCCCTTAAAGAAAGCTAATTTAATATTTGCAACTTTACAGTAATAAAGAGGTAGTTCGTCATTTTATGTTGATCTCAAGTGTTTCAACAAAAGATATCTCTATCACATTTGTGAATATAGATTTACCTTCAAGCGCTAATATTTCCTTGAATGAAATACAATCATATTCATTGAAAATGACTGATATTCAAATGTAACATGCAACATTCTTTGAGAGCAGGCTTTATTTTTGTAAGGATAAACTTTAGTGCTATTAACTGTAAGTACTAATTTTGTAATAAAAAGTGCTGATGTTCCTTTTGTAATTTCTTTAATGTGTTTCCTTTCCCTTAATCCCATACAGAGTGGAAGTGAAATAGTTCTGCCGACTGGGGGAGGTGGGAGAGTGGATATAGAACACTTTTTTGTAATTAAATGCACTGTTAACTAGATAATCGCACTTAAAGGTAGGAGTATTTGGCAACTTGACGCAACTTGTTGATTGAGTAGTCTGCTTCTACTGGCAGCGCCTTCAACTATTCCAACACTCTATAAAAACTATTCACGTTGGCCGTGTATCGAATTCAGATGTTTTGTTGCTGGTGTGCGAGACACCAGAAAAATTCCGGGAAAAGGTCAGGTTATTGTTTACTGCACCATATGTAAACATTACCTTGAATTCTACATTCCCATGTAATTACAAATATTTTATTTGATATGTTTAAAGGCCTGAATATCTGGCCTATTCTGTTTGAGAGGCTTTTGCCATGGTAAGGTAACAAACTCACATGGAATTGTTACTGATATTAAACAGTTTTAAGGTTTGTGTACACATAATACCTATGTATGTAGTTTAACCCTTTGTTTCCAAGTGGTTTCACAGTGAAGCCACCTTTAACTTAATGTTTACCGCAAGGCTCAGAGGTTATACTATAAAACCGCTTCGTCTCCCTGGTAGGTGCTACCCTCTTGCATCAAGAATCGCATCCCTCTGCCTTCCTGGCAATTGCGTTTGAGCTCGAAAGAACCAAAGCACATGGTTGCCTCCAGTGGTTAAGGAAATTGCTTTGTTGCTGCGTCGTTATAGTATATAAATTGTGATATTGTTTATACTACCTGCAAGTAGCTCTAGATTTGGTAAGTAACTAAAGGTTATACATTGTTTATTATAGTAATATTCAAGTTTGAACCTTTGCTTGCATATTTCCGATATTGTTATGAAAATTGTGTGTGGTTTCAGTATAAAACCACTGGGGCTTATTTATTACTGAGGGAAGGTCTTTGTTTTAGGTTTGAGTGTGAGATCATGGCTTCTGGAAAGAAATTTAAAGCAAATGAGTTAACTAGTGAAATGGTAATGGAAATACTGGAGGAAATACCCAGTGATAAGTGAGTCAGTTATATCAGATAATGAAAGTGAGAGTGGTGATGAAGAAATACACAATGCTGAAGATATAAACGCATTCACGGTCAATGAAAATGACGAAGTTGTGCAGTCCCATGTGTTTGAATGTGATCCTCCAAATTATGAACAAAATGAACAGGAAACAGCAGATAATAATATGGGAGCAATTTACATAGTTTCTAGAAAGTTCTGTAATGATGTCGGTCCTAATATTGAAGAGGAAACTCCAACAGATGTTTTCCCTCCTTGCATATAAAACAAACCTATATGGGTGGTTCAACAACCTTTCTGCAAACAAATGTAGAGGAAGTATGTAGGTTTCTTGCAATAAACCTACTAATGGGAAGTGCCCAGTTATAAAGACTTAGATGCAGCACTGAGAGATGTCTACATTTCTTCAACTTTTTCAAGAAATGGATTTTCTTGGTTACTGGGTAACATTCATCTAAACAACAACAGCAAGCAGCCAAAGAAAGGAGAAGATGGATATAATAAATTATATAAGGTACGTCCTCTTCTAAATGTGCTCTCTACTACTTTCCACAACCTATATAAGCCAACGGAGAATCAGAGTGTGGATGAATCAATGATCAAATTCAAGGGCTGTTCCAGTTTGAAACAGTATTTACCACAAAAGCCAATAAAAAGAGGTTATAAAATATGGGTGCGAGCAAATGAAAATGGCTTCATCTCACAATTTGAAATATGTAAGGAAAGCTGGGAAATATTACAGAAAAAATCTCGGAGCTAGAGTGGTCAAAACTGTGACAGAAACTCTCAGGGGATTGAACCACAAGGTATTTTTTGATAAATCTCCTGCAACATCAAATATATGCTTGTGGAACTGTTCGACAGGGACGTGTTGGGTAGCCTTTGGATTTCACTCACGAAAAGACGATGAACAGGGAGGGTGCTGAAGAGAAGGAATTGTGACAATCCTGTGGAAGGACAAAAAAGGAATCCTGTTTCTCCCTAATTATCACAACGTAGAGGGAGTGTCAACGACAACAGGCACAGTGACAGCAATTTCATGCCCACAACTTGTGAAAGGCTACAATGCCCATATGGGATACGTGGATAAAGCGGATATGTTGAAATCTGTATATGAAATTGACAGGAAAAGTAAGAAGTGGTGGCATCGCATACTTTGGCATTTTGTAGATGTGACAGTTGTAAACTCTTATCTGATTTTCAGAGAGATGTGAAGAGAGCAGATCCATATCTCTCAAACAGTTTCGCCTTGAGGTCATTGCAGGTTTGGTTGGAGCTACAAAGTCATCTTCAAATAGTGGAAGAAGAATTTCAAAGAAACAAAACTCCTTCAAGCCCTATGTAGCTCCCGAAAAACGCTTTGATAAAGCTGCACACCTACCTGTGAGAAGTACTTCTCGTCGATGTGCCCTTTGCAGCACAAAAGCTAATCCACATCGTACAAAGTGGAGCTGTGAAATATGTGGTGTCGGTCTTTGTGCTAATAGTGACAAAAACTGCTTTGCTGTGTACCATAAAAAAGAGTGAGTGGCAATCACCAGAACTGTCATTTCAGACCAATGGTAACCATGTAACCATGACTGATAAACAAAAGTGTAAACATTGTAATAGAATAATCATTCAATATATTTGCAACATAT
Organism: Deroplatys truncata; assembly: GCA_030765065.1. Taxonomy (NCBI): domain Eukaryota; kingdom Metazoa; phylum Arthropoda; class Insecta; order Mantodea; family Mantidae; genus Deroplatys; species Deroplatys truncata. The sequence goes on from CM060976.1 coordinate 2,022,984, forward strand.
AGTATTTGTATTGTTATTACTTGAAATATTTGTCAAAACAGATTTTGATTCCTCACCAGAACTGTCATTTCAGACCAATGGTAACCATGTAACATAAACAAAAGTGTAAACATTGTAATAGAATAATCATTCAATATATTTGCAACATATAGTATTTGTATTGTTATTACTTGAAATATTTGTCAAAACAGATTTTGATTCCTCGCCAGAACTGTCATTTCAGACCAATGGTAACCATGTAACCATGACTGATAAACAAAAGTGTAAACATTGTAATAGAATAATCATTCAATATATTTGCAACATATAGTATTTGTATTGTTATTACTTGAAATATTTGTCAAAACAGATTTTGATTCCTCGCCAGAACTGTCATTTCAGACCAATGGTAACCATGTAACCATGACTGATAAACAAAAGTGTAAACATTGTAATAGAATAATCATTCAATATATTTGCAACATATAGTATTTGTATTGTTATTACTTGAAATATTTGTCAAAACAGATTTTGATTCCTCACCAGAACTGTCATTTCAGACCAATGGTAACCATGTAACATAAACAAAAGTGTAAACATTGTAATAGAATAATCATTCAGTATATTTGCAACATATAGTATTTGTATTGTTATTACTTGAAATATTTGTCAAAACAGATTTTGATTCCTCGCCAGAACTGTCATTTCGGACCAGTAGTTTCACCATGTAACCATGACTGATAAACAAAAGTGTAAACATTGTAATAGAATAATCATTCAATATATTTGCAACATATAGTATTTGTATTGTTATTACTTGAAATATTTGTCAAAACAGATTTTGATTCCTCACCAGAACTGTCATTTTGGACCAGTAGTTTCACCATGTAACCACCACTGATAAAAATAAAAGTGTAAACATTGTAATAGAATAATCATTCAATATATTTGCAACATATAGTATTTGTATTGTTATTACTTGAAATATTTGTCAAAACAGATTTTGATTCCTCGCCAGAACTGTCATTTTGGACCAGTAGTTTCACCATGTAACCACCACTGATAAAAATAAAAGTGTAAACATTGTAATAGAATAATCACTCAATATATTTGCAACATATAGTATTTGCGTAAAATAAACATTTGTCACAACAGATTTTGGTTCCTTGGGCCACAAAGGGTTAAGAGGTTCATTTTAATTATTAGGTAATGCCATATTAGCATGATATTTGTGTGACAATGCCATGCTTTACTAGAAATGAAAATAAGCTTTCCGAAGATTATGTGGTGCTAATAATTGCTAAACATTTAGGAAAGCATAATTTTAATGTGAATTTACATTCCACTGCAATATACTTAAAGGAAATTTATGTGCAATTGTTTATAGTTTTGTCCAACTGGGGAGTGTACACTTCCATACTACATTAATATTTTTTTTATGATTAATTATTATTAATTATTGTATTCCATAATACAATATGTTAATTTTTAATATACCCATTTTAAAATAGGACCAATGTGCTCCATGCCAGCATGTACATCTAATTACGGGTCTAAAAAAAAGGAATCTGTATAACATGATACAGAATTTAAAATAAAGAGAGTTGAGGGTTGTTACACTACATCACTATAATATATATATTATACTGATGTAGTGTAACAACCCTCAACTCTCTTTATTTTAAATTATGACACATCACTGTTACTAGCTTCTAAATCTTCAAAATTAGTCATGATACAGAAGTTTTTAGAAGCAATTTCGCCAATGGCTACTTCAATATGATTTAATAATAAGCTTATGAGCGCAAAAAAGAAGAAAGTGGGGGAAAAAAACTTGAGTTAGTGAAATTTGCAACAATAACGTTACTGACAAGATTTGTATGCGTAAGCATGTGTGACAAATATCAACATATTTAAAAAAAACGTAGGTAAGCAAAATTGACATTGCTCTTCGTGCCTAATGAATTCCACAGTCACGGACTACCATTATTTTCTTGGTAGCTTTAGAAATTACTAGCATTTTTTAGCATTTGCAGGTATGCGAAAACATTGGGATTAATTGAAGTATCTGAACTTGTCTCCGGGATGTAAATTTGAAATAAGAGTTTAGAGGAAGTGTTCCATATGCCCTTGATTACGACAACTCAGAATTACAGTACCTGTATCAAGGACCCGCTGGCAAATGGCAAAAAATGTGTCTGCACTTGGCACAATTCTGCTAGGAAATCTTTCAGCATGGAGCAGTTGAACAGATCGAGAATTGCACTACATTTCTCCATAAATTAAGATCATTTCCAGTATTCGGATGTTGAAAATCGAGGCATAGCATATGTTGTTCTGTTCCTTTGTTTGTTTGTTTTTTTTTTCTTATCCATGCCTCCTTTAACTGCTCTGATCTTAACTTGTGCTTTTGACATAAAAGCAATTGCATGCGATTAAGTAAACATTCCCTGCGATCTACACCAATATCAGAAGAAGCAGCTGATGCAATGTTACCAGTTCTAACAGAACTAAGGAGTTAACAAATTATGGACTTTTTAAATTTAATTTACACAAAAATCATTCATTCTATTCAAATACACCAAAGGAAAAAGTTGTCGTTTATCCAATTTTCTATGAATAAAGTCAAATTAAGAACCTTTGATCAACATTAATCAATAAACCAGCAAGGTGATGATCAATTTTTTGGATAAAAGCATTTTTTTCTCTAAAACAGTGCATTTAATTACAAAAAAGTGTTGGAGGTTTTTATTCATCTCCATCCACTCTCCCACCTTCCCCAGTCCACTTCCACCCTGTAATCTACAAAAAAGAAAGAGCAAGTTTTAATTCAGCCACCCGGATTTCAATTACAAGAGGGACACATGTTCACATAATGAAAACATAGTCTGTCAAATAAGTGTCTTTCATGGTTGTATTGTTGAGTCCATTGAAAATTGAAATCGTACTGAACTTTTTTATGCCACAAGATACACCTTTTTTGCTTAGAGTTAACCATGTTGGTCATATTAAATGGTGAATGAACGAAAGGGTTGAAATAATGCTCAGATGGACCCAGGGTTTCTTGAGCTTAGAGTTACCTGACATCTATGTTCTCAGGTAAAGGGAAAACTACAGAAAAAAATCTTATCCAGGTAACTTAACCTAACCAAGATTTGAACTCTGGACCTTTTGAATGTACAGCAGACATGCTGCCCTTGCACCAAGAGGTGGTCTAAGACACACTTTCTGACTGCTTAAATTAACACTGCAAGAAATTTAAAAGGGAAAACAGGTTTTCGTGTGTGTGTGTTAATTTTCTGCTTCATGGACTTATGCCTGTTTCCAATTGAGAGAATTGATCTATCCATCTGGCTATTGGTTTTCTTATGTTCCTGAAACATTTCGGTTTATAGTCAATTAAAACAGATGCTCTATTACAGTCCATTCTTTTTATATGTTCATGCCAACTAATCTGTAATGAATTTATTCTATCTAAAACACTAAATATATTTAAATTTCTTCTAATTTGCTTACTTCTTTGTTTTTTCATAAGAGTCACTCTTGCTACAGAACATAATCTCATATCTGCCGCTTCAAGCATTCTTTTATCCGATTGGTTCATTGTCCAATCTTCACAAGTGTATGTCAAAATGGGCACAGTCATCACTTTATGAAACTTAAATTGTGTGCTCTTTAGAGTTTTATATATATCAGTGTTTGGCTTATTGTTCCAAACATTCTAGTAAATTTGTCTATTTTTATATTTATGTTTTCTTTCTGCGTATAAGACACATATCCAAAGTAGTTAAAATTATTTCTTGTTCTATTGTTACTATAGCGCTTTCATTTTGTGCCAAGGCTGCAGATCACGCAAACGCATGCTCAGCACACTGCAGCGTTTTCCGTTCTGTAACTCCTGCGTTACTTACTCACAGGTAACATATATGACATGAGTACTAACCTTGTTATACGTGTTGTTGAAAGTGGTATCCATCTGCACTAAGACATTCTTGACATTGTTGGATGAAATTACCTTTCGCACGCATAAGTTCTTCTTGTGTAATGTTCATAATTTCTGCTTTTATATTGTCCTTAAGTTTGTCTGTGGTTTGTGAATTGTTCCTATAAACTTTATTTTTTAGCATTTAGCAATTCTATTGTTCTAAATTTATTGACCAAACATCTCACAATGTCTCAACCCAGGATTGGATAACCAGAAAATTGCTGCTGAAATTGTCTACAGTTTTCAGGTATGTATCGTACATAAAAACATACGCTGTTCAAGCATGAATTTTTGGCAGGCATTTCTGTGGACTAATAAGAGAATAACATTCCTAAGGATAACACACACGTATTGTCGAAACACTTCACAACACGAAAACAAAGTGACTGAGATAGCTCACAGCTGATAAACGTACCTTTGACATGTCCTGTATCAGTGTCACTGCCATCTCGGCTGATATGCATATAAGGTGGTTGTGGGCTTGGCATAAAACGAAGGCACTGTATTTTACCTCATGTGGTTCTTTTCCTAAAGGTCATCATTTTCATTTCTGAGATTTCCAAGTTATACTCTGCAACTGTTTCATTTAATTTGTAGACAGCTATTTGTAAATTATTTTCTGAATAACTTAATATAACTTGGTCGTCTGCATATAGTATTTAAAATATTTCCATTTAACTTAAACTCTCTTATTTAAGCATACATTATTCTTTGATGGCTTGGTTAAGATATAGACTAAATAGTGCAGGAGACATAGGACATCCTTGTTTAACTCCTTGATTTGGTTCCTAATTTCTGTTTACTAATTGTGCCTCCATTGTACTTCTGTGTTAAAATATAAACATTTTACTACTTTTACAAAGTGTTCTGGGATAGCTATGTTAAGCATTATTTCTCACAGTTCTGTTCTTAACTTTCTGTCGAAGACCTTTTCATAGTCTGCAAATAGCATACATGTAGGTAAATTATATTGTGATGAAGCGGCTATGGCCCAAGATTATCGGGAGGTCGGCACCAAGCTTTCCAAGTAAATACGATAACGCTGCTTGCCAGCATAAAAACAACCAGACATGCTATCAGGAGATAGCTAGAACTTTCTGGAACCATTATCTCCCCCCTCCAGAAAGTGTGTCAAAATATAAATGTATACCAGGTTACATAGGAAGAACCAAAAGAAATCTTGAAATAAGACTTAAAGAGCATATGAGATGCATTTACCAAAAGCAGCCAGATAAATCAGCAGTAGCACATCATTTCTGGTCTTCAAACCATGAAATCACTCCAAACACAAAACTGTTAAAACTGATCAACAGCAGCAATGAATTGGACATCTGGGAGAAAATACATATTGTCAAACACAGGAATCACCTAATGAATTTCGAACTGCCACCACCCAGCAGCCTTTGGAGGTTCATCAGCCCAGCACCAGAGAATACACTAGCCACACACATTCCCCAGACCACTGGCAAAATCAGTTGAAAACATGCTGAACGATGGGAGCAAACCATCTCCCGAAATGCGTTCAAGTAAGAACATTTTAGTGATGTAGTGTAACAACCTTCAACTCTCATTATTTTAAATTATGACACATCTCTTACTAGCTTCTAAATCTTCAAAATTAATTAAAGATAATGTTTGTCTTTAACCAAATTGAACATTTCTATGTTGATTTCAGGAAGCATAATTCTCCAGGGAGGAATATCAGTTTTGATTTTTGTTTCAGTCTTAGTGCGAAAGTCATTGGATGTTTATTTTATGAATGGTCTTTCGGAATTATGTAGGTTTTAATTTATAATGTGGCGAGGCTGCTTTTTTAAGTGCATAAGAAGTACCAACTGTTTTCTTTGTTTTATTAGGGAAGGCTCATTTGCTTCTATTTGTAAAGTAACTTCAGGCTGGTTTGTGAAATGCTCCTAAAATAATTTGGAGTGCTGTTATCTGAATGATGCTGAGCTTATTTAATACAGATGGTTTTGCAGAGTTATACAGGGTGAATCATTCAAGTTGAGACTGTACAATATCTCTAAAACTAAGCGTTGTAGAAAGAAATGTGTTTAATAAAAGTTGCTTGATTTTATGGGGGAAAGTAAGTGCCATTAGTCGTGTCGTGTTTTGTTTGGTAGATGTTATGATGGTCATTTTAGGGTCAATTTAACTCTTTTAAATGGGAACCTACAATTAGCGTCAATTTAAATTAACTCTAAAATTACCATCACAATGTCCTCCAAATAAAACATGACTAATGGCATTTACTTTCCCCCATAATATCAAGCAACTTTTATTCAAGACATTTCTTTCTTCAGTGCTTAATTTTGGCGATATTGTACAGTCTCAACTTGAATGGTCCACCCTTTATATTATGCTGCCATAATTCAGTTTGGATTGAATAATGAATCTGTACGGTTTTAAAAGTCTGCTCTCCAATTCTGAAGTAACATTATTTGTATATGTTTTGAGCCCCACGTTTGGGAGCCAATTTGTAACGGTATTACTAATGTTATGTTATTTAACATTATTGTAGCCCCACGTTTGGTGCCAATTTGCGGGTGTATTTCTTATAATGTTTGTGTATTTGTGTATGTGTGTTTACTTCATGTGAAGTCATCTTGTGACGTCATTCATTTGTTCGGTTTGTAGCTCCATCTGGTGTTAGCAATTTGCGGCAGTATTAGTTTTTGTTTGAAAGAATTTTAAATTTTATTTTTTTATTTAATTCTGTTTCACTGTCCTCCGGCTAGCTATTATTTCTCGGTCGAACATGTTTCTAGATCAGGGTGTGTAAACGGAAAGGAATCTTTTATCCAAATATAACACTGATGAAGAAATTTGTTTTACACATTTATTGTCGAACACGTTAACTATCACATTTATACATTGATCTTAATATTCGCCAAACTGAAACTGTTATAATAACTTCATTACTGATAATTCTTAATTCGCGTACTTCAACTTTTTGTATAATTAACCTTACAACACTTTAGATTATTCATAATTCTGCTGCGCGTAACTTGTGAATCGATACCCGACGTTTGCCGTACAAATACTTTCGACGAACTGACTGACTGAAGACGACGTGTAGTGTACACAGATTTTTGATGAACTGAGCAACTGAAGGACTTTACCTCTAACCTAGCCTCTATTTATACTCCCACTCCCCGATATGCCTAAAGATTATAACTGAACTGCAATTGGCTAATAAAACACGCCAACATTAGCGTCTATTTTTATATCCAATGAAAATTATGAATACCTAAAGTGTTGTAAGGTTAATTATACAAAAAGTTGAAGTACGCGAATTAAGAATTATCAGTAATGAAGTTATTATAACAGTTTCAGTTTGGCGAATATTAAGATCAATGTATAAATGTGATAGTTAACGTGTTCGACAATAAATGTGTAAAACAAATTTCTTCATCAGTGTTATATTTGAATAAAAGATTCCTTTCCGTTTACACACCCTGATCTAGAAACATGTTCGACCGAGAAATAATAGCTAGCCGGAGGACAGTGAAACAGAATTAAATAAAAAAATAAAATTTAAAATTCTTTCAAACAAAAACTAATACTGCCGCAAATTGCTAACACCAGATGGAGCTACAAACCAAACAAATGAATGACGTCACAAGATGACTTCACATGAAGTAAACACACATACACAAATACACAAACATTATAAGAAATACACCCGCAAATTGGCACCAAACGTGGGGCTACAATAATATTAAATAACATAACATTAGTAATACCGTTACAAATTGGCTCCCAAACGTGGGGCTCAAAACATATACAAATAATGTTACTTCAAATTGGCGCCCAACGTGGGGCAGTTCAAATTATGTAACCAAACAAAAGCAGCACAATATAAGATCTTCAAGTTCTAATAATTTACGTAAAAACATTACGTAAACATTAAACATTTATAAGTAATACCGTTACAAATTGGCTACCACAACGTGGGGCTACAATAATGTTAAATAAAGAAACATTAAATACCGTTACAATTCTTAGCTGCAAGTATTTTCAGAATGGCTGTTCATCTTATGCAATCTTCTTTGAGAGCAATTGTTTGAGGAGCCACATTAACTCTGATCAAATATAACTCCTAATAGTTTGTCATCGCTGAATGTTGCTTTTAAATAAATTTCTTACTGCATATTGAGTTTCTTTTGATTTGAAAATAATTTACATTTAGAGCTTAAATTCGCATTCCTTTAATTCTTGTAAACAGGACTGTGTAATAGCTTTTGTTTAATATTAAGATCATCTGCAAAGAGACAACATTTAGCTGGTGCTTTTGCATGGCAGGTAATGCTGTTAATAGCTATCAGGAAGAGAGTAACACTAATAGCAGAACCTTAGGGGTCTCCATTCTGTGTTTTTTATGTTTTATTGTTTACCTGCACTTGTATTGTTTAATTTTGTAGAAAGTTGAGAATAAAATTAATCATGTTCATTGTGATGCTGTGTTCTGCTAGTGTTTTTATTATACCCATTTACCAGACCCTGTCATACACTTTATTAATGTTTAAAGTAACAGCAAGAAGGTGTGAAGAAATGTGGCCAATGTTTCCATTTCTAGTGTGATCAAGGTGTAATTCGTGGAGGGTAACTATCTGAAAGCATTTTGTTCAGCACTAAAGCGTTTTTGTTATTCAAGGATCCATCTTAGACGTTCATTATTTTTTTAAGTAGCGTACACATTGTATGGATTAAAGCAAAATAAAGCACTTTATTTCTGTCTATCAGATTTGTAAATTGGCATTGTTATTGGAATTTCACCACTGGTCTGGTAATATTTGTTCACACCTGATCATAGTCTGACAGAATGCCATATGCTAACTTCTTTCCTATTATGTACAGATCCTGACTACATTTGGTTTAAGAAACTACCCCTCTATAGGTGGTGTATATGGACAAAATTACTAACTTTTTGCTTTGCATAATAGATTATCATCGGTTACAAGTAATATTTTGGCATCATGTATAAACCCCGACTACATTTAGATAAGAGAAGCCACTTCTTTATAGGGATAAATTAAAAAAAAAATTAGTAACGTCTTTCCCACTTGATTGAAATGAAACTGTATAGCAGTTACAAGACTACATGTGGTTATGAGAAACTACCCTTTATAGGCAGTGAGTTTAAGACAAAATTATTTTCTCCCATTGTTAATAGATATTCACAAAACTTTTATATGGGTTACAAATAAAATTCTGGTATTATGTATAAACCTTGACTACACTGGATAAGAGCAACTACACCTTTATAGGGGTGAATTCAAACAAAATTGGCAATTTCTTTTCTATTAACAGCTTGTCATGGAACACAATGTTCTTTTGTGTGTGCTACAGTTGTCACTGTCTATCTTTGGAGCCTTTTTGAGTGTTTATGTACTGCTGTTTAGATCTTTTATTTTCTTCAAGCAGAGCCAGTACTTGCCTTTTCTATTTCAGTTGCTCTTGTAGGACTGGTCCTGGTTACTTCCCTCATTACACTAGCAACATCTTATTTCTCCGAAAACTGCAACTATTTTGTCTCGAGAACAGGGCTCCATTAATGGCTGTACCTTGTTGTATTTGGACCACTTTCTGCAAACAACTTCCATGGTCCCTCAGTTTTTTTATGTTGATGGTTCACCTGTCACCAGCTTTAGGGAGAATGAATTATTGGAATGAATATGAATGAGAGATTTATAAACTAAATTAAGGAAGTTCACAGGTTGCTTAGCCAGTCAGGATGTTTTTTAATTCTGTGGCACTGCTACATACATGTTCTTAAAGCAACCCTATACACCTCATTATATCCTCAGGATAGGTTTTAATAGCAAACTTTTTAATTACAGAATAGTTTAGTGAGTCTTGTGATAATTATCTCTTCATATAATTTGCAGCAGGTAATGATAGGCCCATGACAAGGTTCTGAAAAAAATTGAGTACATCAAAATTGTGTAAAAATGAGCATTTGTTGATTTAGGACAGTAAACTATTATTTTATTTTAAGAAAGGTAATCAAAGCTTCACCTTTGCCGCAAAACTTTTAGACCTGACTGAACTTAAGAAATGTTAAATATTTTCAGTGTCTGCATACACACACAATAAATTGTGTATATATATATATATATATATATATATATATATATATATATATATATATATAATCATAGCTCAACTAAATAACTTCTAATTACGTTAGTGTAGGACATAACTGCAGTACAAATACTCATAATCGTCTTTCATTCCACACCCCTTCCCACTATGAAAGAAATTTTTTAAACTTCTTTCTGAAATGTACCAATTTCCAATTATTTTGACCCCTAGAATCAGGCAAAAATACTGAAAAATTCTAATGGTAATAGATTTTTCAAAAAGTCACTAGCACAATTGTGCTAGTTAGGTGTTATCCCACTCCAATAATGTGCATAGCACTGTTAAGTGCATTTATAGGTTAAAGACAATTATATGACAAAAATGATTAAACTATTATACATGTTATATATGCCCTCTTAAAAAGTGTACACACACATTAATTTTTAATATGAATTAAATAAAAGAATTTTTTTCCCTTTTCTTTTGAGATGCACAAGTATTGGTCACACATGATACAGTGACTTGCTTTTGCACAGTTCATATCTGCAAGATCTTGGTGAAGCAATGTCATCCACAGTGGGCCAATGGTCATAACCATCATAATGCTTGTCAAGAACTGACTTTGCTGATGGTGTGTAAATTTTCATTTTCTTTACAGGTTGTTGGTCAATATCATTTTGAACTAAATTTCTCTCTCTCTCTGGTGTTGATACTAGTGCTTGTGCAATGGCCATCCTAAACTTGAGCAAGTCAAGTATACTTTTGAGAATTTTGTTTTCTCTGTACTGCAGCCAACTATTGACAGTACTCAAGTCAAGAAAGTTCAGAGAGAGTCTTTATTCCTGGTCTTGAACCATATCCTGTAGAACTTCATCTGTTGATCACAGATATCAACCCCTTCCATGTGTTGGTTTATAATTTTTTACAACATATGGGCAGTTAATTTCCACTTTTTTTTTTTTTGTGTTAACACCACCTTTATACTTTTGTAAGTGGTTCTGTTCCGGCACAGGTTGAAGCTAATACTACTTTTTGATTGTCTTTCTATTCTACCACAACCATGGCGTCATCAGATCTGCCATATTCATGGCACTATACCCTTTGTACTTTTCCTTCATTTAACTTTATGTCTTTTAGGCGATTCACCGTAATGGCTCCAGTTGCCTCAATCTGTATTTTGTATAAAGCCTCAAGCAATGATAAAGTACTAAAACATCTATCAAAATACAGAAAACTACCTGAGGTTAAGTCTCATTACAAATGCAATACCTAAATTCATACGATCTCTTGAGTGGAGTAGTATCACCTTGATAAATCTCAAAATCGATCATCAACCCTGTAGAAGAGCAGATTGCAAAGTTTTTTAATCCAACAGCCCTGGTTTGTTTTTTACATGCTGTTTCAATGAACAGCACTCTAGAAAAGGCATCATTTGTTCACCTATTGAATAAAGCTGTGGTTTCTTGATCATTCTGAACTGCATTGATCACAGATTGAACGTTTCTAATTTTATTTACTTGAACTCCATCTGGAGGTGCCTGTGTATCAACAAAATGAATGTTTTATCTATTTGAAAGAAACCTATCTCTAGACATGCAATCACTGACAATTGAGGAGTATTTTTTTCAAACTTGATAGATGCACAAAATAGAAAAATGTTTTTTTCTACTTATTAGCAATACCAATTAGTTAGCTTGCAAATGCTTTAATGCTTCATTCTCCTTCCTAAAACTGTCTTACACATGGAAAATTTCACTAGTTTAACTAGTGAAATTTTGAGGTTTGAAAATTCAGGATTTTTTCAAAAACTGATAAATGCTGATTAACTCTTTTGCATGACTGTGAAATTAGCATGTTGATTATAACATTTTGTTGTTTATTGTTAAAAATAAACTAATTTTACTTGTTAGCTTTATTATGGAATATGTTTTATGGACATAAAATTATTAAATGCTTAGCAGACATGTTGACCAATGTTTATTTGATGTTTTAATGCTTTGTTGTCTTAACTTTATTCACTTTTATTTTGAATATTTGATACACTATTTTGCCAGCCTTAGCATAACAGCAATATTTGTAATTTCTGATTACACCATTCTGTTTTATTTATTTTCACCTTTTCATAATACATAATGTACTATATAACCGCCATATGAATATTTATACAGATTAGGTAGTAGAAATTAAATACCACTACATTCACAATAACAATACTTTATTTTATTTATATACCAAAGATATTGCATACAATACAGAGAAATCACAATTTGATATTCATAACAACATGAATAAGTAAGATTTAAGCTTTAACTGCCTATCCTGGCACATCCTTATAAAATTCTTTTGCACTTTCTGGAATTTCAAAACTTCTAGCTAGATTTGAACACCCTTTTTCTTTTCTTTGCACACTGTATTGATTTTGGAAACAGTTTGAGGTCAAAGCAGGACCTTACTGCATGGTTACATCACAGGCAAAGCAGAATATGCATTTTGAACTTCTAGACATACCTTATGGTCTTCCTTTGATTGCTTGGAATATGTTATGATTCACTGTATACTCATTTGGAAAGGGAGCTTTGACTTCAGTGTTTGCAGCACTTTCTTTTAAATCCTTAAACCTCCCATTCTTTAAACAACACTTTCACAGGGCTGTGATTGTGTAATATCTGATGGTACTCGTCAGGATTTAAGATATTCTCTTTTATCCTTAATTCTTTCCAATTCTGCTAAAAACTCTTATCTGGAGGCAAATAACTGTCCACGCATGGGGTAGATATGTGAAATGCAGGAAAATGTTCTACTCTTCTCCAAGAAAGCAATAAGCATGAACATCATCACACTCAAGAGTCTGAAAATAAACAAATGGTAGTAAGAGCGTTGCTGGAGATCCTTTCTTCCAGTTGCAACAAGAAGTGGTGCAAAGCAGAGGCAATCTAGTTGCAGCCTTTAGCTGATTCATTTTCCAACCATGCATACAGGGAAATATTGTCTTTGTTCTGGGTTTTAGAAGGAATCGTTATGCATAGATTATGCAGCCACACCTGCTTTGCTAACTGAAAGTTTGCATATCAAAGCAAATAGTGATTGTTCCTTTCAATAGCTGATAAATCCTTTTTGAATGGAGCTTGTGCAGTCTGTAGATAGTTAATAGTTCGTTTTTCTTTTCCACATGTGCCTCTGTCTTAATCTTCATCAGTCCCATTTTGCAGATTGAGCATGTATCAGTGTGTAGTGTATGAAATGAAAACATGTATTTATATTTTGAGAATCAGCAGACTGGTAGATTGCTTTTTCTCCTTTCATTGCAAAAGTTTGTCTACATTTTTCTGATACTAAGTTCCTCTCCTTGATTTTGCTCTCCCTACTTCCTTTACAGCTGCAGCAATGCGCTTCTCTATTACTCTTGATCTATCACCTCGACTCGTTTCCTTTGGCACATTCCCAGATGAGTGAAATTTTCTAGCCAGGAGAGAGAATTTATCTTTTGATATCCCTGTGATTCCTTGAAAGCTTGCAGCCATACTGACCATCATTAGTTCTCACACTGTATTTGATACTTACAGTCTGCTTTCTATTTGCACCACTCTGCGATTAGATATGTAATAGTCACATATTTCGCAAGCAACTTACCTTGATCTATTTTGTTGAGCACAGAAAAGTGTTGGTGAAGTTTACTATATCTTTGTAAGACAATACAGCTACATCACAATGCTTATTTCCTTTACTTTTAGCATTTCGTGGAATGTACTTGAGATCATGTAAACATGTAATGCTGGAGTATGATCCTTCTTTCACTTATATTTTGATTTCCTTTCTTTGTTTTTGTGATTCCTGCCTCCTGCACATTCTATGACTGGTACAGTTTCACAATCTGAGCTCCTGTCCATTGTGGTGTCTCAACTAAGAATAAATATACCTCATATAACAAAGCTTGCAGAAATGAACAGGAATTCCAAGAACTACAACAGTGAGGCAGTTGTTAATGCCAACATTGCATTTCATACAATTAAGGTTGCTACATACTGTGTCAGAATATAATAAAATTGTATCTATCGACTTTTGCTTTAACTGAGCAAATGCATCTATCGAGTTTTGAAACAACTGCTATAACTCGCGCAAAACTTCTGGAATCGTGACCTTGATTGCCACCCCAGCTGCCGAGCCTAGGAATGGTTTATGTTCAGCTTAATCAACGAAAGCGATATAATACCTTTGCTTACTCACAGTGCGTAACACATACAGTCTGCATAGAAAGTGTCTGCATTTGGTTGTAATTTTAAAGAGAGCAGCAGTATCTAAATAGTACTTATTTTATATTTGTTATATTTATAACCATGGCTCCTACGTTTTCAAAGTTAAGTGATAAGGTGTTACATAGTCAAAGTAGGGAAATAATTGCAAATGTCATCGACTTCATGAAGCAAGAAGCAGAGATGAAGGAAGAAAATATATGTTCATCCGAGTTCCACAAAAGCCTTAAGAGAGTGAAAGAAAGAGTAGTCAAAGCAACTGGTGTTTCACCGAGTTCCGTTTCCAGAGTTCTCAAAGATAAGAGAAAAAAACATATGGATGAAAGAGTACCATTTGACACCCCTGGGAAGAAACATAAGGTCCCTAAACGTATTACAGAAATAGACGATTTCGAATGCGTCATTTGGTGCACGATTCACAATTCCTATGTGGAAGAAAAAACTATGCTAACAATAAACAGATTGCTCATCCAGCTGAAAGACAGCAGAAACTTTCAAGGTGGTGCTACAAATCTCAGAAAAATTACTAAAGATTTAGGGTTCAAATGGAAGAAACTGAAATCAAATAGAAGAGTTTTAACAGAAAAGCAAAATAAATAAATAAAATAAAAAGTAAATGTTGCCATGATAGCTTAGTCGGTTAGAGCAACGGCACGGAAAGCCTAAGATCTGTGGTTCAAATCCCGGCTATGGCATTGAATTTTTCAGTCTGATTCTACCTTTCCAAGTGACTATAATTTTATATGTACTTATATCAGTGTGTACTTATATCAGCATCAATTTTCAAAGTGCTGCTACAAATTTCAGAAAAATACTATAGTGTATGAAGATGAGTCATACATACACAGCAGTCATACAGCATCTAAAAGTTGGAGTAACAATAGCGAATTAGGTTTGTAGGCACCTGTTGCCAAAGGGCAAATACTTATTATCATTCATGCTGTTGGAAAGATCGGTTTCGTTCCAAATGCCCTTCTTTTACAAGTCGCAACAAACCACAGGAGATTTTCATCAAGAAATAAATACAGAAAATTACATGAAGTGAATCAACGCCATGTTGATACCTAATATGCCTGCTGGGTCTGTTCTGGTCATCGACAATGCTTCACAATGCGTCAACACTCCAGCTGACAAACCACCTACCTAAAATTCCTTGAAAGAAGAAATGAGAGCTTGATTACTTAGACATAATATAGCTTTAGATGAAAGCATGAGTAAAACAAAGCTGTATAACTTAATTAAAGCCAACAAACAGCTTCAGAAGTCATACATGCTTGACCATACATTACGGTGACATCGCCATAATGTACTTAGACTGCCATCGTATCGCCCAGATCTAAACCCAATCGAATTAATCTGGGCTGATATCAAAAAATGGGTGGCATGCAGAAATATCACTTTTAAATTAAAATATGTGGAGCAGTTATAAGGCCACCAATTTGCTGAAATTGTAAGAATCATTATTTCGAAGAATACGGAATTGCAGAAAATCAAATACAAAGAATTCTCATCCAGGATAACGGTGTAGAAAGTAGTGACAGCAGTGATGATGGCAATAATGTGAGTGATTCCGCAGAAGAGGAAGGGTTATTAGGTGTGGAAGAATTGGAGGCAATGATTGATAGTGTTTTTTATATTAAGCGCTTTTTACAGCGTAGATTTTAATATACGGTATATAACTAAGTTTATCAGCGCAACGGTGTGCGGATATTTGACAATGACTGTCCCACACACTCCTACAACTTGCAGATGACCGGTCACCTCCTGATCTGGTAAGTAACTCGCTTCCTAGCTGTCATTAAGATTTTCACGTGTCTAGAACTGTTGCGTCAATTATAATATTCCTTATCTTCTACAATGGACATGTATCAAGATATGCAAAATCTGATTTAACAGAATGATGCAGGAGGTGCAAATTATGCCGATACTACATATATATAAAACTGAATTTTGGGAAATTTTGCACAGAGTTTTGAAAAAATGCTCTTTAGTTGATAGGGCCAGACATTTCTCCCAAGCTAGGGTAGGGGATACAACCCATTATAAATTCATATCCTAAAACTTGTTTTTTAATTACACCGAGTGAGTGGATAAGATATTTTAGAAGGTTAATTGGAGAAGGGAAGAGAGTAAAGTTAGATCCAAAAGAGGTAGGACCAGCAAGAATATTCAATGAAAAATTAGATGTTAAAATCACGGAGCTGGAAGTTTACCAGCAAATAAGGAACAAAAAAAGGCAAGGCAGAAGGAATAGATGAAATAGCAGGGGAATTTTGGAAAATGTATGGGGAAATGCAAAATGGTCTAAAAGTGACGACAAAATTATTAAAGAAAATAATGATGTGCCAGAATGTTGGAAAATAAGTATGGTGGAATTTTAAGATCAGCGTGTAGCCTCCAGTTCTTAAACATTTGACTATAGCTGTTCCCTTGAATATGTAACGAAATTCTAATGTAGCTATTATAGAGAAAGTATTGCATCCCGCCCAAGAATTCAATACCGAGATTTCATCAAAAACACGTCCGCTTGTGTATATATCTGTGAACAGTATAACTAAAAACAAGTCTGTTAAATACCAAATTCCAAAAAATGCGACACTAAGATTTTCAAGAAAATCCCCCACTCCAACCCACCCTTTGTATGGCAAAATTGTTTTTTTTTATAGTCTTAAAAACGATTTTCATTAAAATAGCATCTATAAAAGATATTTGCATGACAAATAAAATATAGGTATATCTTAAATTTTCTGGGAATAGCATATGAAGTCCTGTTCATTCTGAATGGCTTTTGTGTAATTTGGAAACCCATTAGACACTTGCTACACAAAACATGTAGATATCTTTAAAGCACACTATTTATGTCAAATCTTTTTTTGTGGGGTTAACCATTTCCGAGATACTTTTTGCTATTGGGTGATATAAATAAAAACAAGCAAAAGCTTGTGAGCTATAGCTCGCAAGCAAGTTGAGAATCGAGCATCAGGTCGTGGTTTGGTATAAATAAAAATTTCCCCTCTTCGTTGAGCTTTTGCTATCACCTATCAAGCTATTGCTCAGTGACCTTCACCACGACACATCAGCTGAGTAAACAAACACGCCTATTCTTCTGTCACGGGACGATTTAAATCTTTACTGTACTTAAATATCCATATGCTCATTCATGCTAATCATACTCTCGTTTATGAAACCTAATAGAGGTACAGATTATAAATAACACAATTGTAATCAAAGATTTCGCAAATTAAATAAACATTTGAGATTCACCCAATTTTCAACAGATAACATTCATCCCCTTTATAAATCCAATCCGTCATTTCCTTATTTGATAGTATTACAAACGTGTCACCAACTGATATATTGAAAGTAGATTATTTGTACTTCTGTTTTTGCACCTTTATATTGATATCCTGTGCATATATATAAAATATCACTACGTAATTCCAAGAATTTATAAGATGCTATCATGAACTAAAGTTAAACTGGATTAAAGAGTTTCTTTGAAAGTTAAATTTAAGTTTGGTTTTAACTCAAATTCTTTAGTTATAATCCGGTTTTGATTTGTGCGAACATTCTGCTCTATGTAAGTGTTTATTTGTATATCGCTTTGATTACATTACCAGTCTTCCAGTAATAAGAGCGCTGGCTAAGACCTCACTCACATTGTGTTTAGCATTATAGTACCCAGATGAAAACACGTCAGGATCTTTTCAGCATTGTTAGAAGGTCCACCTCGTGTTTCATTTGCTTCTGGAAGAAAATGTTGCGCAACCTTTTACATTTTCTCTTTTAAATAACTGTTTATATCAGCACACATCCGAGTTCTTGCGTCTTGATACATTTTTTAATTTCACTATCACTTACGTATAGCAAGTAGAGGAAGTATTGCACTCTACGCAAAAATTCGATACCGAGATTTCATCAGAGATATACGTTTTGAGAGTGCCTGAATTTAAAAAACATCCTTTTACTAAAGTGTGTGAACAGCATAAATAAAAAAAATAGTTCAAGCATAGTATTTTCCAAGGATGTGATAAGATTTTCAAGAAAATTCCTCTACAGCAAAACTACCCCTTTTCTCAAAAAATGGCTCCAACAATTTTGATTAAACTGCAGTATTCTTTAAGATTTTTGCATGACAAATATAATTATGTATATCTCGAATTTTATGGGAATAGCCTGTGAATGCTCTTCATTCTGAATGACTTTTATGTAATTGCTAAACTGTAAGAGATCCTACAAAATCGTACTACGCTCCTCTGTCTGAACAGCAAACTCAGAAAGGAAAAGTCGTTAAATAACAATTTTGATATTTAAGTTCAGCACCTTCCTAACATGCGTCAGGAAGATTTTCAAGAGTCCCCCCACCCCAAACTACTCTTTACATGGAAACTTTTTCTAAAACCTTTATTTTCTCAAAAATGACTCTTAACGGTCTTGATTAAATACCACCTGTTTAAAATATTGTCATGTCAAATGCATATATTGAATTTCCTTGGAAATATCCTCTGAAGTTCTCTTCATTCTGAGTAACTTCTGCACAATTTGTAAGCCATAAGATAGGCAAAATCTTACTATGAAGAAAGAAAAAAAACTGGTCTCGTTATAGCACACAGTTTATGCCAAAGCATTTCTTTTTTCCGTTCTTATTTTTTTTTAGTGAACCACTCCCGAGTTACTCTTTTGGTATTGGTTTGAATTTTCAAATACCTACTTATCATTTTCTCAAATGGGAAGTCGGTTTTCGATATTCTCTCGTGGTAATGAAAGAGCAACGAATTTCAAAACCCTCATATACCCAGCTCTTTAAAAAGCTGACTCACTTGGCCTACTGTATCGTATAACGAAATTGTAAATGTAAATTGAAGGTTTATCTGGATTAACAAAAAGAAGCTGGAATAATAAGCTTTTGTAAGTGTAGTTTGTAGAAGAATGATTAGAGAAAGTCGTGTGAGAATGTAGAACATCATAATTCTTTCTTTCTTTCTTTCTTTCTTTCTTTCTTTCTTTCTTTCTTTCGCGATCATCTGAAAAGAACGGAATTTAAAATCCATCAAATTGCGACCGCATTTAAAAGATTTGACTATCGCTTTAATTTACTGCATTCTTCTTATTCCTACAATGAAATGTGTAATGAAAGTTTGTCTCAATTAATAAGAAATAGATACCAAGAATAAGGTTTTTTAAGAATTATTTGTGAAATAGTGATAGAGAAAGCCTTGTGAATGCGAGTCGTGTGATTTTTATTTTATCTGGAACTACCATGTTCCTATCATGAACTCCACCATGGACTTACATGCAGTTGAGCAAGCTGAGGTACCTACGGAGGTACCTCAAGAAATAGCAAGCAAAAGCTTACTAAAGGCGAGCAGGACTTGTTTTTATTTATACCATATCGCGAGCAATAGCTCAGCGATCAAGGTCAGCAAGCTTTTGCTCGCGAGGAGGTTGAGCAGAAAAGTTTTATTTATACGAATCCGAGCAATTGCTTGGAATTAGTGAGAAATGAGCTAAAGCTTCTTTTATTTATACCACCCATTGATATGAATTTTCAAATACTTTGCCTATACTTTTCTCAACTACAAATCGCTAAAGGGAACAGAATTTCAAAGCCATCTCAGCGACCGGCCTGGAACAGTTTTTACTATCGCTTTAACTTGCTGTATTCTTCATGTATCTACAACGAAATGTGTACTAGTCGGCTACGATGCGAGTTCGATAGGAAGAGGAACTAAACAGTTACGGAAAAAGTGGGCGGGGTATCGGAAAGACAGATAAAGAAAACTTCCGCAGTTCCGAGTTGCATTTATTAGTCTGGGGCCTGCAAATGTACTCATTGGATTGTGCAATTGTACGTTTCCCTCTCGCCTTGCCCCTCTGATCCCAAGCCCTAATACGTTAGGCATTGTCAACAAACAGTGGTGCCTTCCTCCAAGCGTACTCATATCGTGAGCGACTTGTAAATGAGTAATGAAAGTTTATTTTTATTAACAAGAAATAGATAAAACAATAAGCTTTTATAAGAACAGTTTGTAGATAAGTGAGTAGCGAAAGTTACGTGAGTGCAACGCATTAGATGGTTTATTATCATTTGTTGAGGCTGAACTTCCTCCGATTTTCAAGTAGCCCTTCCTGGCGCTCTTTGCATCATGTCTACTCCCCTTGGCAGTGAGATGTCCATAATTAAAAAATGGAAACTACTACCGATCAATTGTTGCTAAACTTCAAAGCGTTAACACGTCTCTATTCATTTGGGGACAGCAGGTTTAATCATTAATCAAATCCGCATTGTCTACAACAATTTAAAGTAGCCGTTATATCTGTGGCGCATCAGTTATTTATACATAGTTGGTCCAGCCTTAGAACCGGACTTGGTGTAAACAAAACATTTTGTATTCCTCTGCAATAGCGTCTTATTCGTATCAGTTGCGAGGAGCAAACATAAACAAATGTCACTTGGATTCATGTTTATTGTAGCAAATGACTACAATTGCTGCCGAATAAACTTTTCGTTGCCTTTAGACACTCAGCGTAATCCAAGTTCTCGCTGCTCAGTTGTACTGCTCGACTCTATCTCTGTCTCTGATTGAATTCAACAACACTGCCCGCCAGCAGCCCCCATTATATAGCCCCTCAACAAAGCGGGAATGCTCTCGATGGAGCGGTTTCTCAAACCTTCCGCTGGGGGAGCGAACATACGGAGTTTGCTTGGGTCATTTTTGCGGGACCATCGTTCTTAAAGGTGCCAGCCGAATGCGGTAACAATCAGGCGGCCAGGTAAAGCGGGCTGGCATGCTCTCACATATGGCGCGGCGCGCCGACATCTTCGCGCACGTGGTCACACTGCTCCCTCCTGAGGGCTGGTCGATCAAAGTGTAAGACCAGCCTCTTCCCTCGAGGCAACTTCTGAATGCGAGAGACATCATTATTTCTCTTCACCACAAGGTACGGCCCTTGTCGTGATTGTTGAAGCTTGGGTTGGTTCATGCCCGTTGGTCCGGATAGGGCGATACACCCACACCAGCTCACTCTGCTTGAAACCTTAGCTGTTGACCTGCCGGTCGTAATGGGTCTTCATCCGGTCGCTCACTACCTGAATGTGCTGGCGAGCCATCTCATGCACATCGTGAAGACGATCCTCGAGGTTCTCCACGTAGTCGACTGCTGGTTGTTCTGATCCGGGGGCTCCCAAACATCACGTCGCATGGTAGACGCAACTCCCTGACTAAGACCAAGCTGGCTGCTGTCAACCCGGTAGTGTTGAGTGTCGACGAGCGGTAGGCCAGCAAGAAAACCGGCACCCTGACGTAACCAGTCCCTCCGGGGATTGGTCACGACCTTCTTCAAGTACTCTTCTAGAGTCTTGATGTATCGCTCAACCATATCATCTGACTGCGGGTAAAGAAGTATTGTGCGCGTCACTCCAAATCGCTCCAGTGCTTACTGCATCAGGTTCCTTTCGAAGTTGGTGCCCTGGTCGCTGTTAGTTCCATCGGTACCCCAAAGCGGCAGAACAGTTTTTCCACAAACTGTTCACGATCGTCTTGGCCTCCTGGTTAGGGATTAAAATTAAATTGAATTTTGTTTATGTTGCTCTTTAACCGCTGTGGTTTATAGCGTCCCATTGTATACTGGCGTGAAAGACCGGCAATTTTGCTCAGAGGCCTCTTTATCAGGCTTGAGGTTCTTTTACATGCCGTAAATCTACGACACGGGACCATCAGCTTTACTTCCCTTCCGAAGGAAGTCATGCTAACGGATTTTACACCCCGAAAAAATACATCGCCCTCCGCCGGGCTTGAACCCGCGACCTCAGGAACTGGAGGCTAGCGTGGTACCCCTAGACCACGGAGGACGACGATGTCTTCCTAGCTGGATATATCCCCTGCCTCCACTTCTCTCGGGAGGGGCCCTAAATCGGCGTCCACCAGTTGCCCGCTCCTCAGGTCTGTGCCATCCCATCCATCTACAGGCATCGTCGAAACAACACAGACAGCTGTAATACGCTCTTTTTTCAACCGAGTGCAGTGGCCGCGTTTCTCTGAGCAGGGTATTCTTGACATACCATCAATATTTGAATGGCTTCTTTGTCTCCGATGTTCTGATAAGTGTACTCTTGGAGCCTCTGGACACAACTAGCTGTCTGACCCTCTAAGTTCTTGAAGCTCGACAGCCAAGTGAGGACGGAGTGGTCAGGTGGCATTGCTGACCGTGCAGTTACTTATGAAGTGTTCCAGCGCCTTCACTACTGTCAGGAGCTCCCGCCGTGTAACGCAGTAGTACTTTTCCGTCTTGGAGAGCGTCTTGTAGTATGCTATTATCCGCTCCTGCCCATCTGCTGCCTGGGATAGCACCCTTCCAATGCCGCTGGCGTAGGTGTTCCACGATAAAATGGCCGCCCAGTTGTGGAAAGCCTAAGACAGGCACGCAGCAGAGTGCTTGCTTAAACGCCTTGAGCGCGTGCTCAGCTTCTTCTGTCCACATGTAAGGACATGTTCTTCCGTCAGACGAATGAGGGATTTCGTGATGTTGGAGAAAACTCTGACGAAGCGGCGCTAGAAGCTACAAAGTCCAAGGAAACTGTGCACTCTCGCTTGTCCTTTGGATGAAGCTAGTCTCTCACAGCACGAGTCTTCTCCGGTTCCCTAGCCACCCCAGTTGTTGAGGCTTTGTGGCGCAAGTAATCAACCTCCTTGTAGAAGAGTTGACACTTCTTTGCATTCAGCTTCATGTTGGCTGTCTGTAGTCTCTGTAATATCTTGACCAGGTTCTCGAGTGCTCTTCGAATGTGCTGTCAATGACGATGTCCAGATAGAACAGGCAGGCATCGTATAACTCAACCTCCTATCACTGACTCTATGAGGCACTGGAAGGTGGCTGCTACGTTACAGATGCCAAAGAACATAGCGTGTACTGCCAAAGCCCTTGGCTTGTCTAGAATGCTGTCTTCTTGTCTCTGGGATCTAGGACCACCTGCCGGTAACCTGATTTAGGCCCAATGTCGAAAGCCACTGGGCATCACCAAGAGTGTCCAGGGTGTCGTTAATCCGGGGTAAGGGAAAAGTCATTTCGAGTCACAGCATTCAGCTTCCTATAGTCCATGCAGAAGCGCAGCTCGCCGTTCTTCTTCATCAGGACTAAAGGAGAGAACCAGGGCTTTCGGACGCTTTTATAAATCCCCTCAATCTCACGTCATCCAGTATGTCCCATACCCCAGCTTCCTTCGCCACATGAACACGTTCTTGGTGGTTGCCTGATATATCGAGTGTCTCCGGTGTTGACGTGGTGGTGTACTCGATTGGTGCGACAGTAATTGCCCTTGACTGAAGACAAACTGGTATCATCTAAGTAAATGCTGCACCCTCTTCAGTTGTGCCACGGTCGGATGGTCGACCGCCTTCTTGAGCAAATCTTCCAGCCGGGACCCCAAATCTTGCAATGGCGCTGACTCCTCGAATCGGTCGCGGCAATATACTCGCAGCTGGCTCGCACTTCCCTAACTCCGTTCTGCTTGGTGTTCGGTGGTTTTAGCAGCCTCACAGGTACTAGCTCCCGGTATGGCAACAATGCCCTGGAAAGCACAATCCGTCCGATGTTGCCTTCCGGTCGACAAACAGATTCCTTGTCCGCAGACACGGCTTCACCACTGCTTCACTTCTTGTGGACACAACCTCATTCTCCGTAGGGATCATCCTGCAGATCTCCGAATGTTCTTCGGGCCTCCGGAGCATCACCTCGTTTAGGTCGAGTCGCCAGACGCTCCTGCCGACATCGACCGTCGCCTCATAGCTCCTGAGGGCATTCCAGTATCACATCCTCGGCCACCCTTTAGACGAACACCCACAGGATCACAATGCTTCGCCATTGGGTGAACTCCAGCAGGGCATCCACAGTCAAGGTATCGCCCGATGCCGTCACTAGCTTATAGGACTGATTCGGTTTTCTTGACGGCAGGCCTTTCACCAAGTCAGGTCTGATCATGGTTACGGCTGCTCCTGTATCCACTAGTATCCGGCACGGCTTTCCTTGTATCCAGCCGCCGGTGATGAGGCTGTCGTCCACTCTTTTGTCCAAGGCAAGTAGCGTCACTCGAGGGGATGGTGAAGACGTCTCCGACGTGCCCCTCGTCACACCGGTCCTTATTCATTTTCCCGCCATCTCGTCGGCTTGAGGTGTTCAATCTCTCACAAGGAGTCCCGGGTGGCCACAGCCCCAACACACACCACCTTAAATCGTCGTCGTCTCTGGGTTGATTCTCTGTCCCCCTCGTAATGGATACCTCTGGTCATCGAGGTGGGGGGCAGCTGTTACCTTGGCCGCAAACGACTTGGAAGAAGGTAAGCGATACGCAATTGAGCAAATTATAGCAACAAAAACAAAGTTTGGACGGCGAATTGCTGTAAAGCTAGAAGGAGGTAATGTTTTACTTCTACCACTGCGTTTCGAAGCTTTAACGGGCCAGGAACTGTCTCTTATGAACACCAAGAAGTATTTTTTAATCTATCAAGGTGAAGAACCTCTCTCGAATGAACGAACACGGCATCTATATAACTTCGAGGAAGATGCGGTAAAGCAAACCAGGTCACTCCTGTCTTCGTTGATGCTGATGGTGTTGCGTCAGTAAATTGTCATCCAGTAACCCGTATAAATATAGCTCACAATTCCAGCCACACGCTACATTCTCGGGATGTTTAGTCCGCATTCGCTGTGTAATGTCAGTGCTTCGAATGATACGACCAGCCAGCCCAGTGTATAGGTCATCTTCGGTCACGACCTCTGCATTAAGAAAGATCGTTATACTCTACATATCCAAGGTTTCAGAAATAAAACCTGCTGCATACCAGACAGCACAAGTCATTCAGTGAGAAGCCACAACCGCATCAGCATGGACCTTCTGTCAGATCCTATCGACGTGGGGCATTACATCTGGACTCAACTAGTGTTTAACGCCACCGAACTGGTCAACGCTGACGATAAATATGCCGACCAATCTTTTAAAATATTGTCTATGGAAATAAAACCTAATTGGTACAAAGAAAAGGCCGTGGTTATAAAATTAGGAACAAATCGTTCCTATTCAGCAAACGCAGATATAGGTACTACATATTGCGTTCAAAATTTGTTTGATGAACGCCTCCGTCACAGATACTGCCAGACTAACCATCACTCTAAATACAAGAAAAACACCCAGTTTGGATCTGTGTCTTACTCAACATGGTTCCTTGAACATTCTTCAATGCGAAGATCATGGGTATACTGATTTCGTGGTTGGCGCTTTGTACGTGCCAAAATTACAGCACGACGTGAGTAACAATTTCTCTCATCTAAATTTTACATGCGTAACTAAAGACGTAAATAAACAAATACGTTCCATTGTGTTTAACGAAATCCATAGCGGAACCTCTGACACGTCCGAAACCGAAGACGACAGCCGACAGCACGTTCAACAGCAGCAGCAGCGGTGGTGGTACCAGCTAAACATCAAACATCAGTAATAGCAAGAGCGATGCTACCAAACGCCTCCCCACAAACAGTAGCAGCAACGATGATAACAATGTAGTGACAAACATCAAGAACATCTTGTTTCACTCGGATAAAAAATAAGATATCTAGAGTTGGTTTAATGTAGCAAAAACAGTAGAAATGTGAAAAGACAAAATAACTAGAGTTGGTTTAATGTAGCAAAAACAGTAGAAATATGATATTAATTGTATTAATATATCATAAACATTGTGTCATATTGTACTCATGTAATATGAAAATTAAAAGAAAGGAGGCCCAGCACCGTAGGTATTTGTTAACCACGGCGGAATAGTTAGTGGCGCCCATGTGGTGGCATCATATGTTGACAGACAGGCTACGCCGCCGCCGCCGCGAATCAGTGTTACGTAGTTACCTTGTTACGTAGTAATGATAGTCTTAAACATAGCTAACAATGAATATCTCCATGAGTCCATGATATAACTGTGCGCTTTCCATGCATTTAATGAGCAATTTAATTGTTTAGAATATGGATATATAAGGCGACTGTAATTTCACTTTTATCCGGCCATGGCTGGACTATAAGCATCAGCTGATTTCAGTTCGCGCTGTGGCCGGTGTATCTCGTTAGCCATGTTGACATTAAGTTTGGTGCTAAGAGTGGAGTAATAATTCACGTGATAGGAATAATACGTTGGCTTTGCCAGGTGATGAACGGATCAACAAATATGCACGTGAAGAAGTCAGTGTACTTTGCTCTATACAATACGGTGGATTATAACAATCAAGGAGGGGAATGTGATAACAGATCAGAAGTATGACTAATGCGAACAATTACTTATAGTGTTATGACAATAAACTTGGACAAACATATCGGGAAGATAAGAGGGAGATACTAGTATAGAAACCAGGGTTTGTTTCTAACTGTAGTTCATCTGCAAAAAAAAAAATCTCATCAGACTCCAGGACTCAAGATGGCAAGTATGGTAATTTTCTAGTCTGAACGTATGAGTGAATATGCGCTTCACAAGTGGCCAGATTGTCACATTTTAGGGTTAGCGTACTTATGTATAGGTTATGGATGGGAAATGCTGTAAAATAACGTTAGTCGGCTGGAGTTATGGTATATATTGAAAAAAGAAAAATTGTCTATTTCGGATTTCCAGTGCAGTATTAACAAAGTTTAATGTAACAAAAGTGGTTATGATGTATAATAGCGGCTGTCGTCTGCTAGCAAGCGGCCTGGGCGTGCCTTAGGTGGTTGTTGCCAACGGTGAGAATGGAAAACACGCTGTAGGCATAACATGTAGCCAACACATGCACACAATGTACAGCGAGCCATTGTAGTTGTATACTTATACGGTCCGCGTGTTGTTATTTATCGTTGTTGATGTATTGTTGTTGTTGTTGTTGTTATTATTATTATTATTATTATTATTATTATTATTATTATTATTATTATTATCCAAATAAAGCATTTGTGGAAACGTCGTGTGTGTCATAACTCAAAACGAAAAGTCGGATAAATACCTAAACTCCCTTTACATGGAATATTTTTCAAAATTTTTGATGTTCTAAACATGGCTGAAACGATTTTGATTAAAATACCACACATTAAAAATATTTACATGGCAAATAAAATGTATATCTCGGATTTTCGGAAAGAGCCTATGAAGTCCTTCATTAGAATTTTAAAGCAGCGTATAGCGTCCAGTTTTTAAATATCTGACTATTGCTGTTCTCTTTGTATCGATAACGAAATGTGTAATATAGATATTTCTGCAAAGTCTTTTTTTTATATTAAAATGTAGTAGATAGACATAAAAGGTTGATTAAGAATAATTTATGTATCTACTACTAAACGATAGAGGGTAGAGAAAGTCATGTGAATGAATCAATTGTAATTTTATTATTGTTTTTTATAAAAGGAGTTGAAAGCAAATTAACTTTCTGTGCTACCAAGCTGCAAAGAATGTCATTATTAAAGTGTTTTGAGCTCTTAAATGTATGCTTTTCAGCAATTCCTTTTTTTCAGTCTGTACAAAGCAAGAAATATTAAATGAATAAATTTTTGGGTAAAGTAGCTGTAATATAAAATTATTTTTCAGACTTACAACAACCCTAAGGCTGTTATAAGATTATGCAAACTTTCAAACATTTATAATACACTTTTAAGTGCAAAGGTGCAATGACAACTCCTGGAATATTATCACAAATACTAACACAAGAAAATATTTGTTTGCCTCAAACTGTACATCTTTCCTGCATTTTAGAGCATTTCATAGTTTCCTAGATACTTAGCGCAATACAAAATTCAATCAGAATGAACGGGAGTTCACAGGTTATTTCCAGAAAATTCAAAATGCATGCTTTATTTGAACTCATCAGCACAACCACACTAACACTCCGTAGCTCACACACTCGCCTTCCAACACTACAAATCACTAGCACAAACACACTCACACTCCAAAGCAACACACTCGCAATCAAACACTACAATACACCAGCACAAACACACTCAACACCAGAGCTCACACCCACACAGTCACACACTACAACTCACTAGCAAAAACACACTCATTTTTCAAAGCTCACTCACCCCTGCAGTAACCACTACAACTCATTAGCACAAACACACTCACACTCCGAATTTCACACATCCGCAGTCACAGGCTACAACTCACTAGCAGAAACACACTCATTTTTCAAAGCTCACACACACCCGCAGTAACACACTACAACTCATTAGCGCAAACACACTCACACTCCGAAGTTCACACATCCGCAGTCACAGGCTACAACTCACTAGCAGAAACACACTCACACTCCAAAGCTTACACACTCGCAGTCACACACTACAACTCACTAGCGCAAACACACCCACACTCCAAAGTTCACACACCCGCAGTCACAGGCTACAACTCATTAGCGCAAACACACCCACACTCCAAAGTTCACACACTCGCAGTCACACACTACAACTCACTAGCGCAAACACACTCACACTCCAAAGTTCACACACTCGCAGTCACACACTACAACTCACTAGCGCAAACACACCCACACTCCAAAGTTCACACACCCGCAGTAACCACTACAACTCATTAGCGCAAACACACCCACACTCCAAAGTTCACACACCTGCAGTCACACACTACAACTCACTAGCGCAAACACACCCACACTCCAAAGTTCACACACCTGCAGTCACACACTACAACTCACTAGCGCAAACACACCCACACTCCAAAGTTCACACACCCGCAGTCACAGGCTACAACTCATTAGCGCAAACACACCCACACTCCAAAGTTCACACACCCGCAGTCACACACTACAACTCACTAGCGCAAACACACCCACACTCCAAAGTTCACACACCTGCAGTCACACACTACAACTCACTAGCGCAAACATACCCACACTCCAAAGTTCACACACCTGCAGTCACACACTACAACTCACTAGCGCAAACACACTCACACTCCAAAGTTCACACACCTGCAGTCACACACTACAACTCACTAGCGCAAACACACTCACACTCCAAAGTTCACACACCCGCAGTCACAGGCTACAACTCACTAGCGCAAACACACTCACACTCCAAAGTTCACACGCCCGCAGTCACAGGCTACAACTCATTAGCGCAAACACACCCACACTCCAAAGTTCACACACCTGCAGTCACACACTACAACTCATTAGCGCAAACACACCCACACTCCAAAGTTCACACACCTGCAGTCACACACTACAACTCACTAGCGCAAACACACCCACACTCCAAAGCTCACACACCCGCAGTAACCACTACAACTCACTAGCGCAAACACACCCACACTCCAAAGTTCACACGCCCGCAGTCACAGGCTACAACTCACTAGCGCAAACACACCCACACTCCAAAGTTCACACACCTGCAGTCACACACTACAACTCACTAGCGCAAACATACCCACACTCCAAAGTTCACACGCCCGCAGTCACAGGCTACAACTCATTAGCGCAAACACACTCACACTCCAAAGTTCACACGCCCGCAGTCACAGGCTACAACTCACTAGCGCAAACACACCCACACTCCAAAGTTCACACACCCGCAGTCACAGGCTACAACTCACTAGCGCGAACACACCCACACTCCAAAGTTCACACACCCGCAGTCACAGGCTACAACTCACTAGCGCAAACACACCCACACTCCAAAGTTCACACACCCGCAGTCACAGGCTACAACTCATTAGCGCAAACACACCCACACTCCAAAGTTCACACACCCGCAGTCACAGGCTACAACTCACTAGCGCAAACACACCCACACTCCAAAGTTCACACACCCGCAGTAACCACTACAACTCACTAGCAGAAACACACCCACACTCCAAAGTTCACACACCCGCAGTCACAGGCTACAACTCACTAGCGCAAACACACCCACACTCCAAAGTTCACACACCCGCAGTCACAGGCTACAACTCACTAGCGCAAACACACTCACACTCCAAAGTTCACACACCTGCAGTCACACACTACAACTCATTAGCGCAAACACACTCACACTCCAAAGTTCACACACCCGCAGTCACAGGCTACAACTCACTAGCGCAAACACACTCACACTCCAAAGTTCACACACCCGCAGTAACCACTACAACTCATTAGCGCAAACACACTCACACTCCAAAGTTCACACACCCGCAGTCACAGGCTACAACTCATTAGCGCAAACACACTCACACTCCAAAGTTCACACACCCGCAGTAACCACTACAACTCATTAGCGCAAACACACTCACACTCCAAAGTTCACACACCCGCAGTCACAGGCTACAACTCATTAGCGCAAACACACTCACACTCCAAAGTTCACACACCTGCAGTAACCACTACAACTCATTAGCGCAAACACACTCACACTCCAAAGTTCACACACCCGCAGTCACAGGCTACAACTCATTAGCGCAAACACACCCACACTCCAAAGTTCACACACCCGCAGTCACACACTACAACTCATTAGCGCAAACACACTCACACTCCAAAGTTCACACACCCGCAGTCACAGGCTACAACTCATTAGCGCAAACACACTCACACTCCAAAGTTCACACACCCGCAGTCACACACTACAACTCATTAGCGCAAACACACCCACACTCCAAAGTTTACACACCCGCAGTCACAGGCTACAACTCACTAGCGCAAACACACTCACACTCCAAAGTTCACACGCCCGCAGTCACAGGCTACAACTCACTAGCGCAAACACACTCACACTCCAAAGTTCACACGCCCGCAGTCACAGGCTACAACTCATTAGCGCAAACACACCCACACTCCAAAGTTCACACGCCCGCAGTCACACACTACAACTCATTAGCGCAAACATACCCACACTCCAAAGTTCACACACCCGCAGTCACAGGCTACAACTCATTAGCGCAAACATACCCACACTCCAAAGTTCACACACCCGCAGTCACACACTACAACTCATTAGCGCAAACATACCCACACTCCAAAGTTCACACGCCCGCAGTCACAGGCTACAACTCACTAGCGCAAACACACTCACACTCCAAAGTTCACACGCCCGCAGTCACAGGCTACAACTCACTAGCGCAAACACACTCACACTCCAAAGTTCACACGCCCGCAGTCACAGTCTACAACTCATTAGCGCAAACACACCCACACTCCAAAGTTCACACGCCCGCAGTCACACACTACAACTCATTAGCGCAAACATACCCACACTCCAAAGTTCACACGCCCGCAGTCACAGGCTACAACTCATTAGCGCAAACACAACCACACTCCAAAGTTCACACACCTGCAGTCACACACTACAACTCACTAGCGCAAACATACCCACACTCCAAAGTTCACACACCTGCAGTCACACACTACAACTCATTAGCGCAAACACACCCACACTCCAAAGTTCACACACCTGCAGTCACACACTACAACTCACTAGCGCAAACACACCCACACTCCAAAGCTCACACACCCGCAGTAACCACTACAACTCACTAGCGCAAACACACCCACACTCCAAAGTTCACACGCCCGCAGTCACAGGCTACAACTCACTAGCGCAAACACACCCACACTCCAAAGTTCACACACCCGCAGTAACCACTACAACTCATTAGCGCAAACACACCCACACTCCAAAGTTCACACACCTGCAGTCACACACTACAACTCATTAGCGCAAACACACCCACACTCCAAAGTTCACACACCCGCAGTCACAGGCTATAACTCACTAGCGCAAACACACCCACACTCCAAAGTTCACACATCTGCAGTCACAGGCTACAACTCACAAGCGCAAACACACCCACACTCCAAAGTTCACACACCTGCAGTAGCAGGCTACAACTCACTAGCGCAAACACATCCACACTCCAAAGTTCACACACCCGCAGTCACAGGCTACAACTCACTAGCGCAAACACACCCACACTCCAAAGTTCACACACCTGCAGTAGCAGGCTACAACTCACTAGCGCAAACACATCCACACTCCAAAGTTCACACATCTGCAGTCACAGGCTACAACTCACTAGCGCAAACACACCCACACTCCAAAGTTCACACACCCGCAGTCACAGGCTACAACTCACTAGCGCAAACACACCCACACTCCAGAGTTCACACACCCGCAGTCACAGGCTACAACTCACTAGCGCAAACACACCCACACTCCAGAGTTCACACACCCGCAGTCACAGGCTACAACTCACTAGCGCAAACACACCCACACTCCAGAGTTCACACACCCGCAGTCACAGGCTACAACTCACTAGCGCAAACACACCCACACTCCAGAGTTCACACATCTGCAGTCACAGGCTACAACTCACTAGCGCAAACACACCCACACTCCAAAGTTCACACACCCGCAGTCACAGGCTACAACTCACTAGCGCAAACACACCCACACTCCAAAGTTCACACACCCGCAGTAACCACTACAACTCACTAGCGCAAACACACCCATACTCCAAAGTTCACACACCCGCAGTCACAGGCTACAACTCACTAGCGCAAACACACTCACACTCCAAAGTTCACACACCCGCAGTCACAGGCTACAACTCACTAGCGCAAACACACCCACACTCCAAAGTTCACACACCCGCAGTAACCACTACAACTCACTAGCAGAAACACACCCACACTCCAAAGTTCACACACCCGCAGTCACAGGCTACAACTCACTAGCGCAAACACACCCACACTCCAAAGTTCACACACCCGCAGTCACAGGCTACAACTCACTAGCGCAAACACACCCACACTCCAAAGTTCACACACCCGCAGTCACAGGCTACAACTCACTAGCGCAAACACACCCACACTCCAAAGTTCACACACCCGCAGTCACAGGCTACAACTCACTAGCGCAAACACACCCACACTCCAGAGTTCACACATCTGCAGTCACAGGCTACAACTCACTAGCGCAAACACACCCACACTCCAAAGTTCACACACCCGCAGTCACAGGCTACAACTCACTAGCGCAAACACACCCACACTCCAAAGTTCACACACCCGCAGTAACCACTACAACTCACTAGCGCAAACACACCCATACTCCAAAGTTCACACACCCGCAGTCACAGGCTACAACTCACTAGCGCAAACACACCCACACTCCAAAGTTCACACACCCGCAGTAACCACTACAACTCACTAGCAGAAACACACCCACACTCCAAAGTTCACACACCCGCAGTCACAGGCTACAACTCACTAGCGCAAACACACCCACACTCCAAAGTTCACACACCCGCAGTCACAGGCTACAACTCACTAGCGCAAACACACCCACACTCCAAAGTTCACACACCCGCAGTCACAGGCTACAACTCACTAGCGCAAACACACCCACACTCCAAAGTTTACACACCCACAGTAACAGGCTACAACTCACTAGCAGAAACACACTCACACTCCAAAGTTCACACACCCGCAGTCACAGGCTACAACTCACTAGCGCAAACACACCCACACTCCAAAGTTCACACACCCGCAGTCACAGGCTACAACTCACTAGCAGAAACACACTCACACTCCAAAGCTTACACACTCGCAGTCACACACTACAACTCACTAGCGCAAACACACCCACACTCCAGAGTTCACACACCCGCAGTCACAGGCTACAACTCACTAGCAGAAACACACCCACACTCCAAAGTTCACACACCCGCAGTCACAGGCTACAACTCACTAGCGCAAACACACTCACACTCCAAAGTTCACACACCCGCAGTCACACACTACAACTCACTAGCGCAAACACACCCACACTCCAAAGTTCACACACCCGCAGTCACAGGCTACAACTCACTAGCGCAAACACACCCACACTCCAAAGTTCACACACCCGCAGTCACAGGCTACAACTCACTAGCGCAAACACACCCACACTCCAAAGTTCACACACCCGCAGTCACAGGCTACAACTCACTAGCGCAAACACACCCACACTCCAAAGTTCACACACCCGCAGTCACAGGCTACAACTCACTAGCAGAAACACACCCACACTCCAGAGTTCACACACCCGCAGTCACAGGCTACAACTCACTAGCAGAAACACACCCACACTCCAAAGTTCACACACCCGCAGTCACAGGCTACAACTCACTAGCGCAAACACACCCACACTCCGCAGTCACAGGTTACAACTCACTAGCGCAAACACACCCACACTCCAAAGTTCACACACCTGCAGTAACAGGCTACAACTCACTAGCGCAAACACACCCACACTCCAATGTTCACACACCCGCAGTCACAGGCTACAACTCTCTAGCAGAAACACACCCACACTCCAGAGTTCACACACCCGCAGTCACAGGCTACAACTCACTAGCGGAAACACACCCACACTCCAAAGTTCACACACCCACAGTCACAGGCTACAACTCACTAGCGCAAACACACCCACACTCCAAAGTTCACACACCCGCAGTAACAGGCTACAACTCACTAGTGCAAACACACCCACACTCCAAAGTTCACACACCCGCAGTCACAGGCTACAACTCACTAGCGCAAACACACCCACACTCCAAAGTTCACACACCTGCAGTAGCAGGCTACAACTCACTAGCGCAAACACATCCACACTCCAAAGTTCACACATCTGCAGTCACAGGCTACAATTCAGTGGCGCAAACACACCCACACTCCAAAGTTCACACACCTGCAGTAGCAGGCTACAACTCACTAGCGCAAACACATCCACACTCCAAAGTTCACACACCCGCAGTCACAGGCTACAATTCAGTGGCGCAAACACACCCACACTCCAAAGTTCACACACCCGCAGTCACAGGCTACAACTCACTAGCGCAAACACACCCACGCTCCAAAGTTCACACACCCGCAGTCACAGGCTACAACTCACTAGCGCAAACACACCCACACTCCAAAGTTCACACACCCGCAGTCACAGGCTACAACTCACTAGCGCAAACACACCCACACTCCAAAGTTCACACACCCGCAGTCACAGGCTACAATTCAGTGGCGCAAACACACCCATACTCCAAAGTTCACACACCCGCAGTCACAGGCTACAACTCACTAGCGCAAACACACCCACGCTCCAAAGTTCACACACCCGCAGTCACAGGCTACAATTCAGTGGCGCAAACACACCCACACTCCAAAGTTCACACACCCGCAGTCACAGGCTACAACTCACTAGCGCAAAGACACCCACGCTCCAAAGTTCACACACCCGCAGTCACAGGCTACAATTCAGTGGCGCAAACACACCCATACTCCAAAGTTCACACACCCGCAGTCACAGGCTACAACTCACTAGCGCAAACACACCCACACTCCAAAGCTCACACAATCGCAGTCACAGACTACAACTCACTAGCAGAAACACACCCACACTCCAAAGCTGACACACCCCCAGTCACAAACTGCAACTCACCAGCAAAAACACACTCAAACTCCAAAGCCCACACACTCGCAATCAAACACTACAACTCACCAGCAAAACACACTCACAGTTAACCCCCCCCCCCCCAGGGGCTCACTATGTGAGTATGGCTTTGACGTACCCAGAGTGCGCGAGCCAGTCCTCACTCTCATCTGGACTAGCCACGTTATCTTCATTTATTTTACTCTTTCTTTTCTACAATTATTTCTTATACTGGGTTCAGGTTCTATGGTTTTATTAACACCTGTCTCACCAACAGGGATCTTTTCTATTTCCGTGGTTGCTGTCCCACTGTTTCAACGCAGCTTCCAACCCCCCAGGGGCTCACTTTATGTGAGTACAGGTTTGGCACACCCGGGGTCCCGAGCCACTCATCACCATCGTCATCCCTCCACCCTTATCCGGTCGAGGTGGGTTTGTCCTCTTGACCGGGAGACACAAGATGCACTCTCGTGCGTTCTTTTCATTTCGTTCCATACCCCCACTCGCCACGCTTCTTTTTTCTCTAATCTATTTAAAACATTTCGCACCACGACCATTCACATATCTCTTTTTCTTCCTCGCCGGCCTACCTTGCGTGTGAAACGCCCACACACTTTTGGTTTATTTTCCAATTTTATTTTAATCCTCCGTGGACAGAGCCTGACGGATACCCACGCACTGGGTGCGCAGCTGGGTGAGTGGATAATGGCGTCATCCCCACTACCCGGGGTCGTCATGTAGGGTGTATGCAGTCCCGCGGGGGGGGGGGGGGGGCATTACATGAGCTGCTGACTTACCACGGCCATTGGGTCCCTCTGTCTATGTTCTGGGAGGTGTGACCCTGGGGTGAGACCGGTATGGATAGGCCACTCACCCAAGCTGGGGTAATGCCCGAGAAGACAGAGCCTGAAGTCGGAGACAGTTGCAGGAGGATTTATTTCGCTATGGAGCCCTCTTTCTCCATTATTAATAACACGCCGAAAAGTTTTGGTAACAGAAGTAGCACCGCCGTCATCTGGTTGTTACTTAGTCATTACGCAAACAGAGAAAGAACAAACGTTTGAGAAGGTGAACCCTTTTATAATGCAGAAGGACATTGACTCTATTGCTGGTCCGGTTCATTCCTTCGCCTTCACCTCGGTTCATTGTTGGTTCAGAGTAAAGTCCGATCAACAAAGTAAGACTTTGTTGCACAAGACGCTTCTCCACGGTTATCCCATCCGTGTTGGGAAGCACCGCACCTTGAATTCCTGTCGAGGCGTCGTTACAACCCTGCGGAGGGCGATGAATTATTTCGGGTGTAAAAATCCTTAGCATGGCTTCCTTCGGAAGGGAAGTAAAACCGGTGGTCCCGTGTCGTAGATTTACGGCATGTAAAAGAACCTCAAGCCTGATAAAGAGGCCTCTGAGCAAAATTTCCGGCCTTTCACGCCCAATATAGAATAGGACACTAAGGACCATAGTAGTTAAAGAGCGTCCATAAATGAAACTCACTTTAATTTAATTTCGGCATACGCGATACTGAAGGTGCGCATGCCGCTGCCAAGAGTGCCATTTTATCCCAATCTTATTTTAGCCTCTGTGTTCTTGCGGATGATTTTAGTCATTACTTAAAGAAGTCTATTTCTCTGGTTGTTTTGGTGCCTGGTCCTCTGTCCAACACACTCCAATGCTCACATACACACAAAATCACACACTCATGCTCCACAACTCATTAAAACAAACACACACTCAGACACTACAACTCATTAAAACACAGCCTCTGGCACTACAACTCATTAAAACACACAGCCTCTGGCACTACAACTCATTAAAACACACAGCCTCTGGCACTACAACTCATTAAAACACACAGCCTCTGGCACTACAACTCATTAAAACTCACAGCCTCTGACACTGCAACTCATTAAAAAAAAAAAACACACACACACACACACACACACACACACACACACACACACACACACACACACACACACACACACACACACACACTAGGCACTACAGCTCATTAAAACACACAACCTCTCACACTGCAACTCATTAAAAAACACAGCCTCTGGCACTACAACTCATTAAAACACACAACCTCTGGCACTACAACTCATTAAAACTCACAGCCTCTGACACTACAACTCATTAAAACACACAGGCACTACAACTCATTAAAACACACACACTCAGGCACTACAACTCATTAAAACACACACACCCAGGCACTACAACTCATTAAAACACACACTCAGACACTACAACTCATTAAAACACACACACTCAGGCATTACAACTCATTAAAACACATACACACTCAGGCACTACAACTCATTAAAACACACACTCAGGCACTACAACTCATTAAAACACACACTCAGGCATTACAACTCATTAAAACACACACAAACCCAGGCATTACAACTTATTAAAACACACACACATACATGCACTCAGACACTACCTCTCATTAAAACACACACATAGACACACACACTCAGGCATTACAACTTATTAAAACACACACACTCAGGCATTACAACTTATTAAAACTCATACTCAGGCACTACTACTCATTAAAACACACCCTCAGGCACTACAACTCATTAAAACACACACACTCAGGCATTACAACTCATTAAAACACACACTCACTCAGGCACTACAACTGATTAAAACACACACTCAGGCACTACAACTCATTAAAACACACACACCCAGGCACTACAACTCATTAAAACACACACACTCAGGCACTACAACTCATTAAAACACACACACACTCAGGCATTACAACTCATTAAAACACACACACACTCAGGCACTACAACTCATTAAAACACACACACACTCAGGCACTACAACTCATTAAAACACACACACTCAGGCATTACAACTCATTAAAACACACACACACCCAGGCATTACGACTTATTAAAACACACACACATACACGCAATCAGTCACTACCTCTCATTAAAACACACACATAGACACACACACTCAGGCATTACAACTTATTAAAACACACACACACTCAGGCATTACAACTTATTAAAACTCATACTCAGGCACTACAACTCATTAAAACACACACTCAGGCACTACAACTCATTAAAACACACACACTCAGGCATTACAACTCATTAAAACACACACACACTCAGGCACTACAACTGATTAAAACACACACTCAGGCACTACAACTCATTAAAACACACACACCCAGGCACTACAACTCATTAAAACACACACACTCAGGCATTACAACTTATTAAAACACACACACACACTCAGGCATTATAACTTATTAAAACACACACATACACGCACTCAGACACTACCTCTCGTTAAAACACACACACAGACACACACACACACACACACACACACACACACAGACAGACAGACACATACACAAATGCTACATGTGGCGTTTTTAGTTTTCCGTATGGTGGATTTAACCAAGTTCATTGTAATGAAATATGTAATTAATAGTGGTAAAAAATATTTTTTGTATGAAATTTAACGTGAATACCATATAGCATTCATGCAAAATTAGGCTTCTATTCACATTACATTTTCCACGATATGAGTATTTTTTGTCGAGTAAGAATATTGATTTTTAATCAGTAGAGGACTTCGTCTAACTGTGAAGGTTCCTATTGATTTCTAATCCTTAAACATAAAATTGCGATTTTGAACTATACAGTGTAAATTCACTGTGTCAGCGTTTTAAGCTATAAATTATCTAAGGATTGTTTAATCCTTTCTTGCACTTTCCTCCTCGAACCCCGTTTTTTTCTTTGTTTTTTAGTGTAAAGTAAATCAATGACTAAAAGTATAGTTTTGCAAATATAGAATTTTATGGAGTATTCTTCAACTTCCTTTCTGCCTGATTGTTCTTAGTAATGGAAGGAATGGAAAGGATAATTATGGCATAGATGAGCACGGTATTCTTCTTCTTAAAACTTTCTTGGAAATTGTCTCTACGAGATAAACGAAAACTGGGGAAAGCCTTTCCGAATAGCTCTTGCTACTGGAATAAAACGCAGGCCGACAGAAACACTTTACCACAAAGCATTCGTCAATTGTATTCCTTAAATCGCGGTATATGCTACTCACTTTATTTCATCTAGAATGCGGAATTCTTCTTGGAATTAAACGTAAATAAGTGTATTCGAATTGCTTAAGTACTGTTTGCAGTGCGGTCTGGAGTTTCTTGTTAGCCAAAGGTTGTACCTTCTGCAGAACAAATGTTACCCCATCCACTTTTAACATATGGTGCTGTTGTATTGTATTCCTGGTTGAGAGTCATTTACTGCCCATCATAAACATGAATTGCTTTCGGAATGTTCAAACACTACCCCTTGCAAAGTCCCAGGCAGGTAGGGAGGGTCTGAGCTTTGCGGGGCTTAAAAGTCACGTACAAGTGTTATGAAAAATGGAAACGTTCATACAAGATGTTACACTTAACATTTTTGTTCCTAAACTACTGCAACCCTGCAAAGATTCGGCTCTTAAGGTTGTGCTTAATTAAAAACCTGATGTTGGATTCACATAACTTTCTCTACCCATTATTCTTATAAAAGTTTCTTCTTCTATCTCCTTGTTAATATAGATAAACCTGCATGACACATTTCGTTGTATGTGGTTATAAAAACAATATAGAAAGTACTGACTCTGCGGTGTGCGGGGAATGTGTTTGCCTCACATTCAAGAGGTCCCGAGTTCTAGTCTCGGTTAGGGTGAGTTGTTTGGATAAACTTTTTTGTAGTTTTCCCTTATATTGAGAAGTTGAATGTCGGATAACCATAAGCTCTATGGACCCCGGGCTCATTTGCATCATTTCACCATTTCATTCATTCGTCATCCGATACAACTACCAAGTTAGGGACGTTAAACTTAAAGAACGACATTGGGAGGTACGTCCAGAAAGTAAGTTCCGTTTCAATTTCTCTCCGCTGCAGCGCTGCGATCGCAGTTCCGCACATGCGCGGTAGACGCTCTGTATCAAGGAGAAGAAACGTGCGCCATTTTGGATCGTTTTCAGCCACGTACGCTTTGTTGTGCTTGTTTACAATGTCGGTGTTGATTGAAAATCCCGCCGCTTGTGAAATCAGATCTGTGACTCGTTTTCTGAATGCTAGGAAAGTGAAACCAATTGAAATTTATCGGCAAATTTGCGAAGTTTACGGACAAAATGCGATGAGTGATTCAATGATGAGAAGATGGGTCCGACAGTTCAATGAAGGACGTAGTGAAGTGCACGATGAAGAATGAAGTGGGCATCCATCTTTGGTTACAGAAGAACTGGTTCACGCGATTGATGACAAGATCTAGGAAAACCGCAAGTTTACAATTAGTGCTCTCGCTATGGAATTTCCCCAAATTTCACGATCACTAATTCATGAAATTGTTACCGAAAAACTGAAATTTCGTAAACTTTGCTCTCGTTGGGTACCAAAGATTCTTACTGAGCAACACAAAACAAACCGGATGGGTAGTGCACTTCAGTTTTTGACCCGTTATGCTGAAGGCGGCGAAGAATTTCTGACACAGATAGTCACAGGAGATGAAACTTGGGTTTCTTACGACACCCCTGAAAGTAAGCGGCAATCAATGGAATGGAGGCACACTTCATCCCCAGCAAAGGTTAAGCCGAAACAAATCTTGACACCTCGAAAAATGATGTGCACAGTGTTCTGGGACTGGAAAGGCATCTTACTCATTGATTTCTTACCGCATGGTCAAACAATCAAAGCAGATGTTTATTGCGAGACACTTAGGAAATTGCGCCGCACAATACAGAATAAGCGACGAGGATTGCTGTCAAAAGGTGTTGTTTTTCTTCACGACAACGCACGACCACACACTGCAAATGTGATGCAAAACCTCCTACAGGGATTTGGCTGGGACGTGTTTAACCATCCTCCGTACAGCCCTGACCTCGCTCCTAGTGACTTTCATCTGTTCTTACATCTCAAGTCTTTCCTTGGCGGTCAACACTTCAACAATGACGAAGAGCTGAAAGAAAATGTTTCCAACTGGTTGAAGACACAGGCGGCAAACTTTTATGAAGAAGGTATACAAAAACTTGTGCCATGCTATGACAAATGCCTGCAAAATTTCGGCAGTTATGTGGAAAAGTAGTTTAAGAGTTGTAGAATTTTGTGCAATAAATAATTTTTCTGTATCTGTACACAATTTAATTTTATTACCAAACGGAACTTACTTTCTGGACGTACCTCGTATAAATAAAAACAAG
Source organism: Deroplatys truncata (assembly GCA_030765065.1). Lineage (NCBI taxonomy): Eukaryota > Metazoa > Arthropoda > Insecta > Mantodea > Mantidae > Deroplatys > Deroplatys truncata. The sequence goes on from CM060976.1 coordinate 2,064,992, forward strand.
CAAAAGCTTGTGAGCTGTAGCTCCAAGCAAGTTGAGAAACGAGCATCAGTCGTGGTTTGGTATAAATAAAAATTTCCCCTCTTCGATGAGCTATTGCTATCACCTACCAAGCTTTTGCTCAGTGACCTTCACCACGACACATCTAAGTAAACAAACACGCCCATTCTTCTGTCAGCAGGTGATTTAAATCTTTACTGAACCTAAATATTCATATACTCATTCATGTTAATCATACTCTCATTTATGAAACCTAATAGAGATGCAAAGTTTATATAACACGATTATAATTAAAGATTTCGCAAATGAAACAGACATTGAGATTCACCCAACTTTTAATAGCTAACGCTCATCCCCTTTCTAAATCCAATCCCTCATTTCCTTATTTGATAGTATTACAAACGTGTCACCAACTGATATATTGAAAGTAGGTTATTTGTACTTCTGTTTTTGCACCTTTACATTGATATCCTCTGCATCTATATAAAATATCACGACGTAATTCCAAGAATTTATAAGATGTTACCATGAATTAAAGTTAAACTGGATGAAAGAGTTTCATTTGAAAGTTAAATTTAAGTTTGGTTTTAATTGAAATTCTTTAGTTATAATCCGGTTTTGATTTGTGCGAACATTCTGCTCTATGTAAGTGTTTATTTGTGTATCGCTTTGATTATATTACCGTTTGTATATCGCTTTGATTATATTACCAGTCTTCCGGTAATAAGAGCGGCTCACTATGACCTCACTCGCATTCTGTTTAGCGTTATAGTAACCAGATGAAAACACCTCAGGATCTTTTCAGCATTGTTAGAAGGTCCACCTCGTATTTCATTTGCCTCTGAAAGAAAATGTTGCGCAACCTTTTACATTTTCACTTTTAAATAACTGTTTATATCAGCACACATCCGAGTCGTTGCGTCTTGAAACAATTTTTAATTTCATTATCACTTACGTATAGCAAGTAGAGGAAGTATTGCATTCTACTAAAAAATTCGATACCGAGATTTCATCAGAGATACACGTTTTGAGAGTGCCTGAATTAAAAAGAAACATCTTTAGCAAATGTGTGTGTGAACAGCATAAACAAAAAAGCATTTCTTCAAACTTAGTATCCTCCAAAATGTGTTAAAATTTTCAAGAAAATTCCTCTACCCCAAAACTATCCCTTTTCTCAAAAATGGTTCCAACAATTTTGATTAAAAACCGCTATTGTTGAAGATATTTTCATGGCAAATATAATTAGGTATACCTCGAATTTTCTGAGAATAGCCAGTGAAGTGCTCTTCATTCTGAATGACTTTTATGTAACACTAAGCTGTAAGAGATTATACTACAAGAGGTTAGGTTATGTATATATATGAATCAATTTTAATGTAATTTGCTGTTTTATTTACTGTGCTGAGGTTCAAATGTTCTATATGCTATGGTTGTGCACACATCAAACATTTATCTTTTCATCTTCTTCCATTGATAACAACAGTTACCTAAACCAAACTGTGTGGTGTTCTTTAACCTAGGGTCTTGGTTATAAAGCTCAATAATCCATTTAATGGGAAAGGATAGTTATCCCTACCAGCTACTTAAATATGCTCTGGATAATGGTATTACTTATAAATTTACATGTTAGGTACCTATATTCCTTTATGTATGGTATGATTGTATGATAGTGATGGATATGAGAAATATTTATGCATGTTTACCTTATGTCAATTCCTCATTTATTACTTAATAATAGCGTTTTTACTGAGTGGTACTTTTAAGGTACCTGGAGAATGATAAGAAAGAAACTAACCTTTTTTTAGGCATGGACAATCTAGTGGAGTTGAAAGTTATTTTCCAGTCTTACTTTCAATATGCTTGTTTCTATCTCATGAGGTTGTAAACTCTTTTCACAGACCTATAAAAGAAAAATTCTTTTCAATAAGTTAGAAATAATTAAACATTCTACTATATGTGTGCATGCATAGGTTAGGTATGTTAAACATTCTACAAAAATGCAATTTCTCACAATATCAATAAAAGCAAAAAGAGTCATTAATAGTGTATCTAGATATATAATTGTCTTATAAAAAGTTTACCACAATATATTCTGCAAGAATGAAATCCTGGTGAACAGCTTGTATGCATTTCCTTCTTAGGTTTTCATTAATGGAAGCCTAAACACGCTTACTTTCAACCCCAAAGAATAATTCTCTTTACACTCGGGCATTTTACACTTTGTTACCAATTATGTTGTACACTGATAAAACACAGATTAAAGGTATGGCAAATCTACTACCAGCACATATTGAAGGACTCCTAACTGTGACATCAATAGCCAAATATTTCAGTGCGATGGACTTATTCGTAGGTGGCATTGTATGCATGGATTTTGTGCAAAAACATAGAAATGAAAAGCAATAATACTGTAAAACAAAACATATAGATCAAGTATTACAATAAATAATATTTAAAGCCTAAAATGATTGATGGGGTTTAGTGATCGATGAAATATTATTATTTTCATTGATCACATATCCTCAGTCATTTTAGCCATTAGCCATTACTGCCTTCAATGAAGTGAGTAATGAAGCTATTTCTGCAAAGGTTTTTTTTCTATTAACATGAAGTAGATACAAAAATAAGCTTTCATAAGAATAGTTTGCAATAACTAGATAAAAATAAACAATAGTGGGTGTAGAGGTCATGTGAATGTAACAAGATTTTTTATTCATAAATTAATCACTTTTTGATGTGCTAATATGAAATGCTCCTTAGGCCCTACAGTTTAACGCATAGCCATTTATGGTTTTAAAATCTTGATATTAAAAAAAAATTGTGTAGATACAAATGTTATTATAAAAATATTCCCCCCCCCCCCAAAAAAGTAAATAAATCTAACATTTCTGTGTTTCTTGCCAAATTTCGCCTATACTTAATGCTTTCCCATTCATTTTGTGAATATTTGTGTAATTTACCGATGTTTCGCATTAAACATTATTTATTGTTATGTTTGATCTATATGTTATGTTTTATGGTATCATTGATTTTCATTTCTGTGATTTTGTGCACATATTTACGTGTGTTATCCCTTGTTTATACACATTTAACTTTTATTTCCTCTTTAGAGAACACACATTGCTTATTTTACACGTATATTCATTATGTGTGACATCCATTACTTGTTCTGTTATTTGAAATGCATATTTCAACATAATATGTATTTGGAATTAATTGTTCTTCCACACAAGCCATGTGTTGGACAAGATTGGAAAGGTAGAATCAGATGAGTGAAAAATTCAATGCCATAGCTGGAATTTGAACCACGATCTCCCGGTTGCTCTAACCACTGAGCTACCATGGCAACATGCTGGCATGACATTAGATTCTCCATTCACATATTTCCCGGTAAAGTATAAGGAGATCTCAAATTGTATTGAGATGACCTACCCTAATGGCGACTTAGAATGCTGTAAGTACTTTAAGTCCCAGGCTTCATAGTTTCTACCACTATTAGGTCAATTAATGGAAATAATTATTCTTCCACACAAGCCGTGTGTTGGTGAATCAGTTGGAGAATTTAATGTCGTGCCAGCATGTTGCCATGGTAGCTCAGTGGTTAGAGCAACTGGATGGAGACTGGGAGGTCCGTGGTTCAAATCCCGGCTATGGCATCAGATTCTATCTTTCCAACCCTGTCCAACACACAGCTTGTGTGAAAGAACAATTAATTCCATTAATTGACCTAATAGTGGTTGAAACTGTGAAGCCTGGGACTTAAAGTACTTAACAACATTGTACGTTGCCATTGGGGTAGGTCATCTCGATACAATTTGAGATACCCTTGTGGTTTACTGGGAAAAATGCGAATCAGTTGGAGAATTTAATGTTGTGCCGGCAAGTTGCCATGGTAGCCCAGTGGTTAGAGCAATCGGATGGAGACCGGGAGGTCCGTGGTTCAGATCCCGGCTTTGGCATTGAATTTTTCAGTCATCTGATTCTACCTTTCCATTATATGTATGTGTTCCATGCTTGATTAACATCTTGCAATGTTGTTACATATTTTGAAGGTAGCAGCTGGCATCCAGCAAATAAGCGGTTCTCATGTTGGTACTTCATAAGTGCAGCGTGCACTCGCCGTAATTAATAGAGTCTTTGCACAGAATACTGTTATAAGTACCTATACATTGTATATACTACCAATTGAGCTAAGGTATTCAAGAGGAAATAAATTTATAAAACGTTTGATTTAGGTCTCAAAAACCACTAAAATGATCCAGAAGGTGATTTTGTAATATTATAAACACCTTTTCTTTTTTTATTAAAAGTAGGTACTTTAAAAATATGCTTATATTATAAACAGTGACAGTGGTATTAAAACAAAATTGAAAGTCTGTTTAATAGACCGTTTGAGTTTGAATTCTGCATCACCATGGTTCAAGATTATAAAAATTTATTATGTGGTGACTTTGATTAGAAACAGAAACACTGAAAATCATTGCATTCTTTGATGAAATAGGCTTGTCATTGTGCATAGTCAAGGAGTTTGCTGCTAAATTGTGTAAATTCTAAATGATTTTACCTTAAAATACATCAAGCAATGAATTATTATGCACTAATGCAGCGAAAAAGGATAAAAAATTGTTATGGATAAAATTGCTGAATTTGGACCACAGGTATCCATTCCACTGCAGTAGTAAATACTTTAATATGAGGTTTAGGTTAGCTGAGTCTAGGTTGGCTTTTTTATGGTATGCCAAAGTAGTTTTTCAAAAGCTTTGTTCATATTTCCTTCTGAACAACATGTGCATGATGGAAATTGAACTTTACCTTCTCCTATATTGTGACTGACATCAAACTTTTAAGAGCTGTAACTACAAGTAGATTAATAAGATTTTTTAAATTCAGATATAGATCTATGCTAGGCAATTTTAATTTTAAAAAATCTGATGTGTTATATTAATATGACTTTCTCTACCCTGTCCTACACATACCTATTCTTATATCTGCTTCGTGTTATTCCAGATAAAGATTTGCAGATATGGTTTTATTACACATTTTGTTGTGAGTACAAGGGGAATCCATTAGGCTAAAGTGACAGTTAAATGCTTTAAAGGAGGGTGTTGCTAGTCTTGGCTTTGAAATTCTGTTCTCTTTGAGTGATTATGATAAAAATAAATAGTGACTTAACAGTTTAAAATGTAAAGTACTTGACTTTTGCAAACTTTAAAAACTTGAAGTACTTTTGTATAAAGTACTTGACAACTCAATCCATAATGAAAAATATCTTGGGAATGGCAAGGAAGAGAACTGCACAGACTATTCCTAGGACATTCAAGATATACATTTTGTCATGTAAATCATTAGAGCCATTTTTGAGAAAATAAAAAATATCAAACATTTTTCCATTATAGTGCAGTTCGGGGGGAAATCTTCATGTGACATCTTTGGAACATACTGAACTTAAATAGCAATTCCGGCATGTATCGATTTTGCAGTTTTGAACTGCTTTTTTGTTATGGATTCAGAGGTCTCAAAACATATATTTCCGGTGAAATTTCAATATAACATTTTTGGGTGAAATACAGTTCTTCACTTACTGTAAGTGGAGAAAGTAAATATCTGATGCATTACATTCACATGACTTTCTCTACTTTTCTTCAAACTATTCATACAAAAGCTTATTATCATAGCTACTTCTTGGTAATCCAGATAATCTTTCAATTCACATTTACATATTTTGTTGTACAATACAGTAGGTAAAGCAATAGTCAGATTTTTAAAGAGCAGGTCACTGTGTAATAGCTTTGAAATTCCATGCTCTTTGCATGACCACAAGAAACAAAAATAATGACTTCTCATTTGAGAAAGGTATAAATATTTCAAAATTCAAACCAATAACAAGTACTATGTTAAAATGTTTAACTCCACAAAAAAGAATTTGACATAAATTGTGGGTTTTAACGAGATCTACATTTGTTGTGTAGTAAGATTTTGCATGACTTGTTATGCAATAGTCATTTGGAATGAGCACTTCAGAGGCTGTTCACAGAAAATTCAATGATATATAATTCATCTTTACTTTCTCTACTACGTATATTAAGTAGGGGAAGTATTGCATTCCACCCAAAAATTCGATACCGAGATTTCACAGGAAATACATGTTTTGAGGTGCACTAGATGCATATAAAGCATTTTTGGAAACATGTCCGTGTGTGTGTGTGTGTCTGTCTGTCTGTCTGTCTGTGAACAGCATAACTCAGAAACGAACAGTTGGATAAACACCAAACTTGGTATTTAGGTTCAGTATCTTCCAGAGATGCGACACGAAGGTTTTCAAGAAAATCCCCTACCCCAGATTACCTTTACATGGAACATTTTTCGAACATTTTAATTTTCTCACAAATGGTTCTAACGATTTGGAATAAAATACCATAAGCTTAAGACATTTTTATGGCAAATGAATTGTATATCTCGAATTTTCTGGGAATGTCTCCAAAAGTATTCTTCATTGTGAACAACTTTTGCATAACTACTAAACCATAAGAGATAGACAAAATTTTACTACACAAAAAATGTAGATTGCGTCAAAATACACAATTTATGTCATTTACATTTTTTTGTTGAGTGAACCATTTTTGAGATATTGCTTGTTAATTCCCTTAAATTTTCCAATACTTATACGTTTTCTCAAATGGGAATTTGTTATTCATTTTTTTTTGTCCTGGTAATGCAAAGAGAATGGAATACTCCACATAGCAACCAGCTCTTAAAATATTTGACTATCACTTAAAGGCTACCAATTCCCCTTGGATCTACAAGAAAATTAGCAATAAGATTAACATCTCGATTAACATGAAGTATATGGAGAATAAGTGTTTGTAAAAATAGTTTGTACAAGAGTAGAGAAAGTCATGTGAGTGTAACACATCAGATTTGTTTGAATACATCTTAAACATTTGGTATTTTAATTCAAAATCATTAGGGCCATGTTTGAGAAAATCAAAATTTTCCATGTAAAGGGTAGTTTAGGGTTGGGGAATTTTCTTAAAATCCTTGTGTTGCATCCTGCAAGATCTGAACTTAAATACCGAGTTTGGTAATTAACTACTTTTCATTTTCGAGTTATGTTGTTAACAGACAAGACATACAGACATAATATGCACTAAGACCTTTTTCTAAAACTGGATTCAGGGAGTTCCAAAATGTGTATTTCTGGTAAAATCTTGGTACTGAATTTTTGGGTGGAATACAATACTTCCTCTACTTAACTAGAAGTAGTAGAGAGAGAGAGAGAGAGAGAGAGAGAGAGAGAGAGAGAGAGAGAGAAACAACAATGGTTCATATGGTCACTATTGGTTGTGACAAGGAGAACATACGGCTATTGAAATTATACCAGAGCATGGTTGTTTTGTACCCACACATAAGATTAATTGGAAAATCAATTTATGCCATAAATACAAGAGAAACTAAGTTTCAAAATGCTTAAACTAGAAAAAGCTGGAAATAAAAAAAGGGGACATATTAGTCCCAGGTGATTTTCTGTTGTAGCTGTGACACGGTGCTGCAGTTACATACCTTAACAACATTTAACATGAAAGATACTGATAAAATTGACATCCAAAAACAGCCCACATCTTAATCCAGGCATAACACCAGGTGACTTCGTTCTAGTAGCACTAAGCACAGCCTCCAAATCTAAGCCACATGAGTTCAGGGCACCAGTATATTGATTATTCAAATTTGAAAAAATTGAATTTCTTTTTATTTAATATCCTGGTTTTTATTTTTGGTTGTCCAGATCCAAACTTTACCAGATTTTTTTTTTTTTTTAAGGAATACTCTGATGCAATACCCGATTGTTTTTAGAATGTTCTGATGCAATGGCTGATTTATTTTTAGAATATTCTGATGCAACCCACTTCCATATACCTTTGGAGAAAAATGCACAACTGTTGGTCAAACTTTTTTTTTTTGTGAAGTTCTCCTTCCCATATCTTCAGCAAATCATGGCATTAAATTACACATTTGGATTAAGTGTAGGCATTTAGAGAGCATTTTTAAATCAAAATCTTTCATATATGTATGTTTGTATACTTGCGGTATTTGAAGTGGTATTACTGTTTTATGCTTATATGCATCAAGCCTTTGCTCACTGATTACACCAACTATCTTTTCATTCAGGGTATATATATAAGATGTGAAGGTCTCCCATCTGCCTGCTGTCAAGTGAAGCTCAAATTGCATTTTTAATTCCCTCAATACTACTACATTGGATCTCAAACCTTTCCAAAATAATTCTGACACTTATCAATTTGAGATCCAGTCAGCTTTCCTTTTCTTTTATCAAGGGCAGTGCTTGTGTCCCACACATTCCAGTTTATTTAATTTTTTCCATTATATGGGTCAGATTTCATAACAGATTTGTAAATTCATGCATTCCTCTGTATATGTGCTGATTGTGAGGAAAATACTGTTATGTTCTCACTGTAGAGGTGGACAGGGCAAATCCTGTTTACTTCAGTAATTTATTCCTGTCTCTTGGTGGTGGAGAACTTGTCATTTTCATAACCACACAAATTACATCATACTCCAATCAAACCTTAAATGTTCATCACTTTCAGTGACCCACTTTTATAATAAGCATGGCAAGCTAACATTTATAACACTATGAAGACAAAAATTCTCAAACACTTTATTGTAATCTTCATAACTGGCATTAACAGCTTGTGTATTACAGCTTTTAGAAGAAAGTTTGTGTGAAGCACCAGTGTTCACATTTTTATTACTGTCACCATTACTATGCTTTTGAGGTTGAGTATGCTGATTCCCACAAAAACTGCATTTTCTCTTCTTACCTCTTGGACTTGCAGAACCCATTGTCAAAGATTTTCATAAAGTCACAATAGAAATAACTTCCTCAAAACAAATACATAATTTTCTAGTAAGGAGGTCACCATATTTTTTACATACTTCACAAACATAGGAAATGTGTTTACAGAGCAATCTATGCAGTAGGAGGAACAATGGATACTAGTCAGTCTCTTCTACAAGCAAGCTTCAATTTTAAATAAATATAGTAACCCAATAAAAGAAAAAAACCTATAACAATGCTAGGTGCCATGCCCTCTTTCAGTGTAACAGAATCACAGGTTTCCCTTTAAATTCCTCTGAAGATTTCAGAGATTCAGATTCATATAAATGTTATTTTATGTGCCATATAGTTTGAATCTATCTATCTGTCTGCCTAAATCTAAACTAATCTAATCTATCGGTCCTCTCTCCCTCCCATTTGTTTTGTTTTCAAAATTGCCCCACTGCTGGCAGTCTTGCTCAGTATTGTGTTCCCTCCTGGGAATAGTGTTTCTGACCTTCAGTCTCACTCTCAGGTCCATGATGGCCCTATTTGGGGAGCTGGTGAGAGCATGCTGAGTTCTACATTGTGTGAGGAAATATCCAGCTGCCTCCTTTATACTTATGTGAATTGTATTTCTTGTCTTTGAGCTTTGTGCTATGAAGGCTGTTAATAGTTGCCAAAGAGTTCTAGTACATTGTAAATTATACTCATGTTGTATTAATTAAAAATTTGTTGGTTGTGTACATTGACATTGTCAGTATCCTTTCAGTGTCCAGACTCCCTATCTGTAAGTGGACTAGTGTGGGCAGGGGGGGTGGGTGCAATCATTTGAAAGTAGAAGAACAAGGCTAATAAATGGTGTAAAACTCTAATAGACAAAATTTTTGTCCAAAAGTGGTATTTCAAACATATACATGGAACTGTACTGATGCCAATTGGGCCATAATGAATCACGCTTGTAAACAATGGTTCAAAGTAATGACTTGCTTGAGTCTTGATTGAATGTCTTTTCAGCACGTTGCAGCACAAGCTTCAGTCGGCAGTTGTTGCAATCTTTGACTCTGTAAGAAAATCACTACAGATTCTTACACTGTTTTCCGGATCTTAGGTCAGTTAATGTTGGTTGCAGTAAATGATTAGACATTTAAGTAACTATAAGAATATTTTTCTTTATTCCGATTGCTCAATATCTTTCACAAATATTTGCAGTATAATTCATTATACTCTCTTTCTTGTATATCCGTGCCTTTGAACACTATTAAGAATACAATGAAGTTAGATGGCAAAAGATTATTAAATATTTCCTTCTGCTAGTGCACAACACATCTGGCATATGCAGAGATAGCACCTTAGCATGGTTTCACTTTTAGTCTGTTGTTTTTGGATAGTGACGTAGGCAGTTGTCATGGCTACTTAGCTACTACATCACAACATTAATGCAATTCTGCTAGGCAGTTGACATTCAACTACATTTTAAAACATTTATAATCATGTTGGCAACTAGCCATAATAAAATTGAAAACCTATTAATTATATTTCAACTTATTTACAAATTTATTCTTATTTTTTATTCTACTAAACTTTACTGCATATTATTTACACTATTATAGGAGGCTCTTTATCCCTCTGCATGCTTTATGTGCTTAAGCATATTTTGCTTATGCTTAAATTATGGCTTTCCCTGAACATCTTTGCATTCGTTAGGAATATAAAAATTCTTGTTTCAGCTTGTGAAGCATAGACTTAGAAAACACATCAGTTTCTGTGTTTGGAATGTGATAAAAAAGTTAAAATTGAGTTTTATTAATGGACACTTTAACTGCTATGGTTTGTATCGTCCCATTCTATATTGGGCATGAAGGATGGGAAATTTTGTACCGAGGTCTCTTTATCATACTTGTGGTTCTTTTATGTGCTGTAAATCTACGACACGAGAACTTCAAAGGAAGCCATGCTAAGGATTTTTATGCCTGAAAAAAATCCAACGCCCTCCGCTGGGTATGAACCTGCAACCATGGGAAGTAGAGGCAAGCATGGCACCTCTAGACCATGGAGGACGACTTGAAATGTGATGAACACATGTTTGAAACTACATTTCATGCACAAGTTACAAATTCCTTAGAGTGGGTAACAACTCTTATTTCACTGTACCTTCTGTACCATACACTGACCGCTTCCCTTTAGCAACAACTAAAATGTCCACATGCCACTTAATTTGAAATCGGCTGGAAATTGAAATGAATAAATCACTTTTAAATTGTGCAGCACATCCATCAGACACAACTTGTACTGTATGAGGATACCTCTGACATAAATCTGCAATTGAGAAATACCCACATGATTTAAATTGTTACAGACAATACGAGATTCACAATTTTCATATATAATCAAATTAATCCTATAAAGTTGGTAATGTATTTCTTCAATGTGCAGTCTGGATTTCATGAACAATTTTCAGAAAAATCAATGTGAACTGCATTATTTGATTCATGATATTCTCTCATGTTTCCTGAAATCTTGTCCTCTTGGCATGTTGCACGAAGAGATTCTCGGATATCTTGCTGACCAAGGGATACCTCAGTTAACTTTGTCCGGTTGAAATGTGATGTTATGTTAGCATACCCTTTCCTTACTTTTGAGGGTATAGATCTACCCAAGCATGCATGAATGTGTAGATGTGCTGCCTCATTTGTTGTGCTGTTTTATGCCAATGGTTTGGACACACGTAGGTTTCTTGGAAGAGCACTATTTCTGCCTTGCCATGATGGTGACCATGCCTCCTCACCAGTCTGCTTACATTGTAAAGATGATCACTCAGCCTCGTCTGCTTTACTTGGATGAAATGGCCATCCAGGATCTCTGCGTTGTTGTTGTTATTGTTGTTGTTATTATTATTATTATTATTATTATTATTATTATTATTATTATTATTATTTGGAGTATTTGTCAATTTCAGTAATTACTTTGGTCCATAAGCATGTCGATACGATGATTACAGTGATCATAATTTGCGGCGGTAGTCAGACTGCATCATTAAACAAATGGACTATTATAGTCAACCTTATCAATACTATCATGGTTATCATTACCCAGTTGAGGTTACTCAGTACAAACATAAAAAGCTCATTGGCAGTACTACGCTCTGTCCATATTTTGGTATCAAATAAGTAACTTGTCAATCTAATGGCTAGAATTATGGAAGAGGGGAGGTAGAAAGATGCAACTTGGAGAGGGGGAGCTACAATATAAATGCCAACCTAAATCCCCTTGTTCCTGTATGAGCCATTTTATCTGCTCCCAAGATACATATCAACTTCTCGGACTACATTTTTGTACAGAAAAGACCACCTTTAAAAATGTGCAACAAAAGAGGAATATATTTAAATAATATTGTGCCTAACACATACTTTTAATTTAAAGATATCAACAGATTAAAGAGAATGGCCAAACAGCTTATGTTATACCACCACAGATCTACCTTAAATGTACATTTTTAAACAGCCTCTGTTTCTAACGCATTCATCAAATTTTAATTTTTATTTCAGATGCAAAAATATTTTTGGTTTGGGACAACCATCCCAGAGTTCCTGTTCAACGGTTTTGACATCAAAACTCCAACAGGTACACAGAAAAGAATTTGAGCACGTTGCACATATTTTTGAGTTCTCTCACACATAAATATTAAGCAATATTTTATTATGTAATGTTTAACATAAATAGCAAATGGTAAACCCAGGTAAAAGGTAACATATTATGTTACTTGGTGCACTACCTAATGTCACTAAAGCTAAAGCTCAAGAGAGAAGCTTAGTTTTTTAAATAAGTGTGAAATGTTCGAAAAGTATGAAAAAAGAATATGTTTTTGAAATGCAGTGAAATAATATGCAGACTTATATTAAGCATTTTCTTCTCATTTGCTCCATTTTGTTTGCTTAGGTAGATTTTATCAGAAATGCATGATTTAAGGCCTTCTGAACAAAACAGTACAGTTTTAGAAAACGGAATGTCGGGGAGAGAGGAGGGACAGTAAAACTTAAAATCCAATATATAATAAATGAAGACCTCTTAAATAACGTTGTATATCACTTTTTGGAGATGTTGAGTTTGCGATATAAGAACGTCATATACTAGTAGATGCTTCTTTACCACAGATGAGAGTCAGTTGGCAGTACTATTAGTCCAGTATATTTCCGAGTTGAAAAGTTTGTATATGTGGAAGAATGTTGTTTATTGTAAGTGAAATGGTGGACTTGAGTCTGAAACTGACAACAAGCTATATTATATCTTTAAAGAAAGGCAGGAAAAGGAACATTGATGCCTCAGACTGGAATCAGAATGTTAAAAAGAGGCTAAGGAATCCTGGGGAAAGTTGTTGTTCACCAATAGCACTGGGGATTAATTGATCTGCATCATTTTCCCTCTGGCTGCTCAATATAAAGTCTGTAAGTTATCACTTTTAAGGCCTTTGCATTTGGTGAGATGTTGTTTGTTCAGGATGACATCATCTTCACAGAGAGTGCACTTGGGTGTAGGTAGGCATCCTATCTTGTAGATGTGTTCTGCGAGTCAATCATGGCCAGTTGCCATCCTAAATAAGGCCACTGCAGTCTTCCTTGACATTTTTTGTGTATCAACTCTATCTTTAATATTCTTATAATCTTTATCCTTTAATTTATCTTCTTCATCAAGTCTCTGCTGTCTTTTGAAATGTTGTTTAATGTTATTTAATTGTTTTATTTCTATTTGTCCTACAGGTTTTATTTGTTGTATTGCACCTTTCTTTGCTAATTGATCTGCATGTTCATTGCCCAAAAGTCCAACATGAGCTGGGATCCATTGTAGAGTGACATGATTTCTACAATACATATTCTATTGTATTAATAATACATATAAAACATACATAAAACCAACCTATTGTATGGAGGAGAACTACTAGCAACAGTAAACAAGCCTTAAAAGTAAACTAGAAATTTCACAAAATAATTCACTAAGAATAATAACAGGAGCTGTAAAAACAACACCAATCACAGTACTACAAAGCTTCACAAAAAAACATGGCTATAGAATTGGAACATGAGTTGAAAGCAATTATTCTAATACAAAAACTGCAAGACAATAGAAACATATACAAATGGTACCACACAGCAGATACTATAATTTAAAAACTCAAATAAGCTTCAGAACGTATATTAATAACTTAAAATACAAGAATATAATTACAACAAATATACTTGCAACAGAGTTAATGAGTCCAATAGAATATATTGATATACAATATCAGAATGACCTGATATATTCAATACACAAACAAAACAATATACCAGATGAAATGAGAGCCATAGCAATAGCTACGGAAAATGAAAGATACCCAGAAAATGAATGGCTCCAATTATATACAGATGGATCCCTCATCAATAAAAAAAATGCTGGTGCAGGAGTATACTGTAAACATTTTGCACAGTATCTATGATTAGATGAAACGTCAAACCACTATGATGGAGAATTAACAGCTATAAAATCAGCATTACAGAACATTTTATATAGACCATACATAAAACAAAAACTAGTCATCTTATCAGACTCAAAATCAGCCATAGATGGAATAATAAATTACAAGAAGAAATATTAAAGAAATAAGAAGCCTAATTAAAGCAGTTGTTGGGGAAAGTTACATTTCACAAAGCGTCAAGACAGTACCCAAGAAAACAGCTTCAGATAAGGTGAGTTAAAGAACATTGTACATCTCCTAACCTACAAGAAATCTTCTATACTTTTTTAAATGATGCTTATAGTTTGCAACATTCTGTAATTAAGATATACGTATGTATAATTATTATTAATTTAAGTTTAGAAACCCAACATTTTATTACAATGGAGTAGGGCTTACATCACAAGGAATTCCAACTTGATTAGTATTCATTTTGTCATAAACAATATCAACAATTTTTTTTTTTTTTTTAACCATTCTCTGACCGGGTTAGGTCTTTAAAAAGTATAAATAATGGTCTTAGCTGTAATATCAACCTTCTTTGAGTACTTATGTGCATATATGTTAATTCATTATAATTATAGTATTGTTAATTGTTAATAATAAATATTATTATGTATTATATTATTGTTTATTACGACTTTGGTTCATTTCATGTTTTAGGACAGAGTATGTAACCCCAAAGGGTCAGGCTGTAGTTTGTTAACAAAACACATAAAAAGAAGAGCTCTTCATGGAATTTTATAAACTGGTTTACAACAGGCAGTTGTTTTCCTAAGCAAGAGTGTGACAATTCAGAACCACTAAAAAGAAGAGATCAGAGGCAACCTCATGCAGGAAGTGTACATTTAGATGTTACCAAAACATTGAAGGAATAATACTTATTCCTCAATGCTCAAAATTACGTAATTAAGTTACATACATTTTAGACTATGATAATAACCAGGGTTAGGATTTTTAGGTGCGCACCATTTTTCTTAGGGTAATTTAAAGCTGTGTGGAAAGATATCACAGTGTGAAATTTTGTTTCTAGTTGCGAAAAGAGGCATTTTTTCTTGCAGCTTTTCCCTTTTTTGGGACCTTTACCCCTTTTTGGCATCTTTATCCCATTTTCCCCCAACCATGCCCATAATCCCCTTTTTTCTTTTTAAGTTTCATTCCAATTTATTCTTTAACTTTCAATTAATGTCTCCTCAGCTTGCTGTGTACGTGCAAATAGTAAGCCTACCTCTTTCAGTAAACGCTGCGCGGGAATTGAAAGCACATCCGCAACATTGGAAAATAATTGTGTGTTCGACGAAAACCTCTTTCTCTAGCTTTACCGCTATAAAGTAGCCCGCAATAATGCAATTGACAATGAGTGATTCTATCCCACCAGAATCAGAAGCCTGCTGTTCATGAATGTGAATGTGTTACTGTGAGAGACGTCATCTGTTTGCATGGAGGTGAAGGCTGGGCACGCAGAGACGGCAGTAACCTCACCCGCGCAGGTCTGAGAATTATTAAGATTGGGTTCTGCTCGAAACTACTAGAAATTGCTGAGACTGAAGTTGCAGCATGAATGAGAACATTCTGGTAATTGTCGGGTGTTATAAGAAAATGTGGACAGCGAATGGGTGCAAGAGTGAGTTGTGTGACAGTCGCATTGTATTAGCAAGTAAACTAGTGTTAGATCTATGTTACATTACCAAACGAGTGTACTAGTAATAGATTTTACCATGCCAAGGTTTCCACTGCTCGATTTATTGTTCTGGCTGAGGAATTCAAACAAGATTTCATAGACACGGATGGAACTGTTATGCGATGTACTGTTTGTGATTCAGGAATTTTGTTAGATGAAAAACACCAGTGAGATCGCATCAAACAACACATTTCCAGCTCTAAGCATCAAATGAACAAGACTCTTCAAGCAAACAAATCATGGCAACCTCTATTACGTAATGCGTTTCATCAGAGTTCTTCAAAAAGCCAAAATTTGAAGGAATTAAACATTGATTTGTATGCAGCTCTTACACAAGGAGGAATTCCACTATAAGGTGAACCATTCAACCTTCAAGGGATTTCTTGAAAAATACACAAAGATGTCAATGCCCGATGAGAGTACTTTATGAAAAAACTACATGGAGCCTGTTTACCAAGAAACCATAAAAAGAATCAAGGAGAAAGTGTCGATTGCGATGTGGAAATCACCATGTGGGAATCACCATTGTGGATGAAGCCATAGATTCAATGGAACGATATGTTTTGAACATTTTAGTTTTTCCCTTAGCAGGGGAGAAAGTTAAGCCCATGTTGTTAAAAATGTATGAGCTGCAGAAAGCCAATGCCAGTCAGTAATGCAATCCATTATGGACTTCTGCCAAAAACTCTGGCCTACTGGTTTCAAGTTTGAAAAATTTTTCCTAACTTGAAGCATGCGACCTGCTTGGCTCATGCCCTTCACAGGGTTTGTGAATCCATAAGGAACGAATATGACATTGCAAATCAATTCATCTCTACCCTGAAGAAGATTCTACTGAAAGCTCCAAGCCGTGTTGTTTACTACAGGGAAATCACTGGCCTGCCCCTTCCAAATTTCCTGGTCATTACTCGCTGGGGATCTTGGATTGAGTGTGCTGCTATGTTGCGTGAGAATTTTGACAAAATTAAAGAGTTTGTGGTTTCTTTGGATCCATCCGACGCAGGTGCAATTTCCAAGGCACAGCAACTTCCATTACTGGAGAAAATACATAGTTTGCAGACAGAACTATATTGTGTCCATAGTTACAAGTACCTGCCTGCAGCTATTAAACGATTGGAAGAAGAAGATCTGGAAAAGGAAAAACAATGGGATATTTTTACTTCTGTGAGGGAACAGTTAGATGGCTTTGCCAAAGACAAACTTGAATCTAGTCTTCAGAAGAATCCAGACATTGAGGAAATCACCACATCTGTAGAGTTACCATTTCGAATGAATACAAGGTTAGCCCCACTAGTTTCTGTGGATGTTGAAAGAAGCTTTAGCATCTACAAAGACATTCCATCTCCTAATAGAAACAGACTTACTTTTAAAAATGTGGAGATGTTTAATGTTTTGAAGTACAACAGCTTCATGTTTTTTCCTTCTTTTGATGAGTGATGATTTGATGTACTTGTTTGTAGTTCAATAAATTAGAATAGATGAAAGAGAAATCATTGAATTAATTAAGGGAATGCACAACTGAAATTAACCCAAAAAATTCTCCATTGCTTGTAGTTTTAGAATCCACTTTTATTTTTGACCTAGCAAACACTTCAGGATTGTTACGAGACTTTTTAAATACCCTTGTACATTTGGTTGCTAGCTGTTTATATTTTTAAAACTTCATTTTAAGGCGTTTCTTATTTTCACCATTTCTGCATATTCAAAATGTTCCACACGATGTAGTTTTCATCCATTCATATTGACATTTTTTATGCTTATTTCAAAAACCCAAGTAAATAAAACTGTCATAAAATTTTTCTGTGTAATGAATAGTTTTTGTGCTACTAATTTTTGAAGACAACAATGTGTACAAAAAAAAATGCAAATACAAAACTGCAAACCTTTTTTTTCTCTTAAATTACGAATGGTAGAAAAAAAAATTATATGACAGATTTGTAGTTCCTTGACATAGAAGCAATATAAGATTTCTTTTATTTTTTGAAACATGCATCATATGTTGCATTTTGCATATACCTATAGTTTTATATTTTGAAAATTAATAACTTGAAAACTAATTAAGATTTTGGATTTAAATTCACAATCTAAGGAAGACTGACATGTGTTTAGAATTTTAGCCCAATTGAATAGAAAATAGCAATTTCA
This sequence comes from Deroplatys truncata, assembly GCA_030765065.1. NCBI lineage: Eukaryota > Metazoa > Arthropoda > Insecta > Mantodea > Mantidae > Deroplatys > Deroplatys truncata. The sequence goes on from CM060976.1 coordinate 2,083,142, forward strand.
GTTGTGCATCCCCTTAAATAAACCAGCGCCTTATATCCCTTTTATCACCTTATTTGAGCACCTTTTACCTTCCTTTTTTCATCTGAAATTTGCACCTAAAAATCCTAACCCTGATAATAATATTTGAAAATATTAGACTATTTAGGCTATAAATTCACTTCTTGGTTGCTTGTCTATGCTAATCTACGGTCTCAATACACACAACTCCCGGTTTTCCGTGTATTGATGACCCACTGTCTACTTGCTTACTTATTTGTCTATTTTGTCTGCCTTTAGCCCCATCTTCTTTGTAGTCATTCTTAACCACTTTTCTTTGTTCTTACCCAAATAGTTACCAATAGCTTTTATATTTTTATTTGCTCTTAGAGCCAGAATCTTCCTTGTTAATGCTTCCCCATCCAAGTTGTTGCATATCTGTTACCAAAATTGTTCTCTCCAAATTTTTGTTTGATTACAATATAATATACAGTGGAAATCTGTGTTCACTTCCCCACACATTGGACATTTTACTATATTTTCATCATGCTTTATGCCATTCAAGTTTCTAATTCCTGTTCCGCCCATACAAATACTTCTCGTCCCAATTTACTACATCTCTCTATGTACACTGATCTGCAAAACCTAAGGACGAAAGTAATCTTTGCATGCTGTGGCACTGCCAAGTAACATAGCTCGATGAAACTTGAATCATACATAGAGGGAACTGCTACGGTATGCTATAGTAGGTAACTAAACGAAATATGCAATGAGACAAACAGAAATGCCACTCTTATTCATAGACCATAAGCTACAGTAAAGTCAATACGACATATGATGGTTCTCTAGATTTACAGAAACAGATACATGCTGCTTAAAAGGGCGTATGATCACCATGGACAGCAATGCATGCTCTGCATCGTACTCCCAGCTGGCCACAAGGTTGGTAAGCAGTTCTTGTGGTAGGGCATTCCATTCCTCCACCAGCGCTGCTGGATGGTCATTGGTGCATGTGGATGTACTGCAAAGCGTCTCCCCAAAGCATCCCACACGTGTTGGATGGGATTTAAATCGGGGGAACGGGCAGGCCAGTCCATTCACCGAATATCTGCTCATTACAAGAGGTCCTCCACCTGCGCTGTTCGATGCGGTTGCGCGTTGTCATCCATAAAAATGAAGTCACGGCCGACTGCACCCCTCAAAAGATGCACATGGGAAGGAGTACGGTATCACAATAATGTTGACCAGTGAGAGTACCGTGTTCAAAGATTTGGGTGCGCCCATGCAACATTATGCCTCCCCAAACCACAATGCCCAGACAACCAAAACGATCATGTTCAAGGATGTTCCTGGGTTCATTACGTGTTCCCACCTCTCGCCAGATGAGTGTATGCTGAGAATCACTACTTAGACTGAATCTGCTCTCATCCCCGTTCCTTGTTGGTCCAATTTTGATGCTCTTGGGACCATCGCAAATGGTGTCGCCTGTGTGTGGATGTCAATGGAACACAACGTACTGGCTGTCGGGCAAAGAAACCACCTCTGTGTAGTCGTCGTGCCACTGTGTATTGTGAGATTATGAGCCTAGCTGTCCTGTTAAATGTGCTTGCAATTGCACCCGCGTTTGGCATGGATCCCTTCTTGCCTGTTGCACAACGTAGCGGCCATCTGCTGCTGTAGTTGAGCATGGTCGACCACCACCTCTCCTTGGGACGGCAGTGCCTCTGCTTTGGAAGGTTCCCCATGCACATGAAACAATGCTGTGAGCAATTCCAAACTCCTGAGCAACACTCGTCACACTTTGCCCTTCTTCCAGTTTCCTGATGATTCTTCCCCATGTAAAGTCAACCAAATGATGTCTACAGGCCATGTTGCAATGAAGAACAGCATTACAGTGCACCGTAACAGTTCACTAATTGCCACACACCGTCTTGTCCTGTTTCGTCAACTGCCCCGTGTTGCGGGACCAGACCCATTTGGCACTATAGGCTCGCTACACTCACGCCATGTGACGTCCAGCTTTCTGTGTACGTGTGAGAGATCTCTGGCAACATGCTCCCGCATATTCATCTACTTCCACCAAGTAGTTCATTTGTTATATTACTTTACCCATTTCGTTCTTAGGTTTTGCACACCAGTGTACTTTCCCCTATCCCATACTGTTTTTTGTTTCCCTATATATCCTCAAGGAGCTTTTCTCTCTTGTACTGCCAAAAATATCTTGTCTGATAATATCTTCTAGCATTTATTCCATTGACATGCATTGATATTTTTTCAGGGGATCTAGCAGTAATGGAACTGTCACGACACTATTTAACAAATCTACTTGGGAGAAAAATAAAATATGTTGTTATAGGCAATATGTATTACAACAAAAAGAAAGCTTACCTCCTTCATTTTCATACATCAATGAAATCCTCCTCTCTTCTTTTTGGGCAAATGTTTCTATGATGTGATCATAAAAACGTCTTTGACTTTGAATTTTGTGCAATAGAGAGTCAGCATAATTTATAACCTTCTGGAAATGCTTCTTCTCTTAACTTGATGTCATTCAAAAACCTTACAATCTCAATCACTGTCTTGCTTGAAAAATCTGACAACCTATAAACAGCCACTAATTTACTTTGTAAATTTTCAAAATTAAATAAATTGTTGTAGGCTAATTTAAAAGAGTAAACAAAATTTGAGGAAATCTAGTTTTCAAACATTCAAACCTTTTCAAATCAAGTAGCTAAGTAAATCTTAGTTCTTCTAAATCTTTAAATCGGTTTTCCATTTGACTAACTATCATGTCAATTATGTCGTCGTAAAGATGCAAATATTTAATTGTGAGATCATCCAATTCACCTTCCCGACATTGCTTTGTAGCTTCATTCTCATGCGTGTTACTTTGTTCTAGTGTTGCATACATATTATCAAAACTGTTTCAAAAATGAGATCAGTTCTGTCTTATTTTCATGCACTGTGTTCACAATCCTAGTGTTGTAATTCCAACGCGTAACTGACACTGATGGAAACCTCTTCTTGACTTCCAATGCATTCAGTGCATGTACACACTTGGTTGTATGAGCAAAAAATGAACAAAAACCACTCAATATTTTGAAAAATATTATACATTCCTCAATGAATTGCACTGACTGATAAAACTAGATTAAGTCTGGGGCTGGTTCTTTTTTTTATTGTTATTGTTATTATTATATTATGCTTTTGTGGTGAGCATTGTAGAGACTTTTTCTTGTATCTCAGGGTCATGTTAACAGGTAGATCTCTTATAGTCTGCTACTGCTAACATATAGTTGCAATAATAAATTCCAGCTTTTGCAGTAGAAACTTGTTGAATTTATTTATTTGCTGCTTTACAAACCTATTCCCTCACGATTCCAATCAATTATACGTATACACAGCAAATAATATTCACAAATAAAGCAAAACTTTTACATCAACTGCACCAGCCACCTACTATGACTTGGCGTCACTATCTACATTCTCACATAGACAACTGCTAACTAAGCTTATTTTTACTGCTTAACACCCTCAGGCACTAATTGCTCTGTTTGCCTAAATTTTCCATAGGTTCCCATAGTAACCTCCCTTCCACTCTCATATTTACTCTCTTAGGGTCAACAATAATCACTTCCATAGCTTTATATAACCCCTTCCATGTTTTTATTATTTAATTTAATCTTTTCCTTACCTATATTCTTTTCCGTTCATGTTCCAAATTTACAGTAATTAATTTAATTCTCCCCATTACAATTTTAGGTTATGTTACTATGAAATTAATTCCACAACATACATATTCCAACAATAATATCAATCACATGAAATTAAAATAAACATTACAACAATAACAATAAATATGAACACATTTTAAGATTCCAATTAACATATAAATATTTGCAAGCTCATAAGTAAGCCTGTGAGGTTATGTAGCTTTGAATTCCACTTCAAGTCGAGCATAACAGTGGAAGAATAGCACATTGGGAAATCTTTTTTCCACTAGCACTTGCAACCCATTTAAATGGCCAGAAAATATTACAGCCCCATCATATCCTTGAGCTACGAGCTTATTTTCAGACTCACAGTGAAAGTCTGTAAGGATTTTATATCCATGCTTACTTAAAGCAACTGCAGAGCGATTATTGCTGAAATCTGTAAAGCGTAAAAATCTTTCCTGAATTTCACCCATGTTTACATAATGAATGACATTGGCAAGCTGAGATAATTTTGCAACGTCTGTCATTTCATCCAGCATTAAAGCAACAATAGGTGCACATTTTACTTCTTTTCTTATTATGTCTAGCATTACATCACTAATGCTTTCAATAATATCATTTTGAATTCAATTTGACGTTCTTTTGAAAACCTTAGCGGTTTGTAGGTGTGTTTTTAATTTTATGTCATACTTGGATAGCATGTGCAAGAACTCGATATAGTTTCCCCGATTAAACAAACAAACTGACGTGTTCTTTTTAACAAGAATGGATGCACAAAAGTTGTTTACCAGCAACTGCCTGAAGTGTGGTGTTCTTAACGTGGCACAAGGAACACATGCAGTGCAGCTAGTCCTAGGTAAGCTTGTTGCTGATGGCTAGTGTGCTGGCTAAGGTAAGCGCTGAGCAAACGAAAAAAGATTGTTTTTTATATGTTTTTTCTAAAGTTAAAACATGAAATTTAATAAAGTTTATATATAAGCTGATGATACTTTGCAGACTAGCCTATCCTACTAGTCCACTGACCGCACGCCCCTGCTTAATTCTACTTCTTTCCAAAAGCCTCTAATGTGATATTCTGCATTTATTCACTCATCTTCCATACCTGTCTGTTACATAACTTCCTGAATTTTTAATACCCATGATCCTTTCCATTTACTTTTCTTTTTTATATAAAAACGTTCTTTGATAATATCACTATCTTCCAGTTTGGAAATTCTATGTAAATATTTCATAGCTTTTGTGAAAATTTTGATCATGGTGGAGTACCTACCAAGCTCTGACTGTGCTGCCCCATCTGGTGATGCTATTGGTAGTGCTAAAGCATATTTGCAAAAAGATCTATTGACTTAGTCAACCTCTCTCCAAGCATCACCTACAACCCATACCTCTGCCCCATGCAACATCTTGCCTTCTACTGTGGCAGAGTAAATTCTTTCAAGCCATTTGACATTTATGTCTGGCAATTTTTTTAAACATGATTATAACACTCGTGGCCATTTTACCTTTTGCTATAGACATCTTTTTTGTTCACTCCAACTTCTGTTCGAACTCAGTCTTAGCCCCAGGTAATCAAATCTCCTTAGCACTTCTATTTCCTTTCCATTTATCTATCATTTCTCATCCTTACGTAGTGGATAACCATTTCTAAAAACCATGATCTTCGTTTTCTTTCCATCTGCAAAAATTCCTACTATCTTGATTACCCTCTTCAGCCCACCACAAGATATTAACCCCATTACTAACTACCAAGTTAATTGCAAACAATAGTCCTGGAATTTATTTATTTTTAATAACTGGCAAGTTGACCTTATATCTCAGATCTCTAGGAATCATTAGCTAGAATAGAAAGTAAATTTATCCCCCTGTAATTAACTGGGTTGTTTTTATCCCCCTTTCCCTTATATATTGGGACTGTCATATTTGTTATCCATCTCTTAGGAATCTCGCTTGTCTCCAGTATTTTATTGAACAATTTTATCACTATTTTTCTCCTAATTTCATCTATTGATCAAGTCCCCCAAAATTCCCCTGGGATCCTGTCAGTATCACTTGCTTTGTGGCTTTTAACATCTTAATTTGTTCACACAGTTCAAAGTCCATGATTTTCCTATCTAATTCATTAATTACTTGCTGGCCTCCATGCAAAAGCTGTCCTGCTCTCATTATGTTGTCCTGACCCAACAATTTTTAAAATGCGTGCACCATTTATCTTGGTTTATATTATCTTCTCGCACCCTTTCTGTATAGGGTTCTTTTACTATTGGCCATATTTTCTTTTTCATGGGTTTTTGCCGCTTCATTTAACATTTGGCTTATTCTTAATCCCCATTCTGACTTTTTTTCCCTCAATAAGGCACTATATACTCATCTAAGGGTCAAACATTTTTCCCTTTCTTTTTCCCCTGACTTCTGCTAGTTTCTCAGCACTTGTGTTATTCTTCTTTTTGCCATTTGACAATCTTTATCAAACCATTTTGTTTTACTATCCTTATAGGTCACAGCTTTCATCCCACCTCCCACCCTTTTCACACTGTATTCTAGAGCTTGATTTATTTTATCAGTGTTTAATAAGCTTTCTCTTAAAATATTTTCCCACTTTCTGAATTTAATTTTTTACAAAATATTTTATGCTTTTCTTCCCTCAATTTGTATACTTCCATAATTCTATAAAACCCTCTGTACCCTCTCTTCATGTCACTTTTTACTTTTAATCTTAATGGAAAATGACAACTTGGTGTTACCGTATTCATAACCTCAAAGTTCAGAATGCAGTTGTCCATATCTACTGAGTACATTATATAATCCACCACACTTTGACCATTCTTATTTGCAAATGCGAATTCCCCTTATAAGTCTGAACCTTTCAACCCATTACAAATCATAAGATATGTTCTTCGCAAAAGCCTGTAAGTTTTTTCCCTTCATCATTGATGAATAAAACCTTATGTTGCTGTGCCTATTCTCTATTTCAATCTCCTTATTAAACTCTTCAGTTGGGTTGATCAATATAACTTGTTGTTCCCCTGTTCTTGCATTAAAGTCAACAATTATTTCCCCTTTACCATACTTGTTTCTCAGCTCTTCAGTGCCCCAACTCACTTTCCTAAACATGTTTGTATCAAAGTACTCTGGTGAGTAGGGGGATTATACACAATAGCAATATACACAATATCGCCTTTTTGGAAAATATCACACAAAGTAAGCCATAATTGATTTGTTCCACAACTCCTTTTCTTCTTTCACCTTAAACCCCCATCTTTCCTCACAAAACAACTTAGACCACCTGAAGCTCTACTTCTATTCTGATTCTTCAGGCCATTTACACTATAAAAGCCAAACCCAGGTCATTCTATTTTCATTTTACTTTCCAACCATGTTTCCACTACTGTTATAATATCGCCACTTTTTAACACGTGCTGAATTTCATTGCTACACACTTTCTCTAGTAGACTTTCTACATTCGAACTCGCTATTGATAACTCGAATCCCTATACTGAACCTTTCCTCTCAAATGTAAACTAATCTAGATTCACCTGCCTTCTTGTATGCACACAATATTTCCTTCCAAAATACTGGCCGGTAGCATTGATACAACATTTAAACCTTCTTGATTCCATGCATCTGTTGCTCCCATGGTCTCCCTCCATGTGTCTTAAATCAGCTGTGATTCGGGTTGTACTGACCTCAGCGACGCCACTGATGGCATATTTTCCCCATCCCTCCACGGCTGGGCTGATGGTGACACTGGCTTCGTTACTGGTGGCATGTGTGCTGATTCTCTTGGCTGACCATTTCTTCTACCGCACGTGAAATATGATTCCCCTCCAAAGCGGTGTAATGCTGACGAAGTTCCTGTTTCACTCCTCCTTTTACAAAAGCTTTTTTCCTGTATCTCTCACTTTCTTCATTTCCATTATTGTTATCGATTTTAATTCCCGATGATTCTTTCCCAAATCCTGCTCAATAGATATTTTTGTACCTTTCAGCTGCTTGTGTTTCTAAACACTTCCCATTTGAACTTCACTATATTGATAGATTATTGGTCTCTGCTTTGGCCCTTTTCTTCCAATTCTGCAACAATCTCCCATCTAACCATATTTAGTTTAAGTTTCTCTTGAAAGAACACCTCTATATTCTGCCAGGCTCGCCTATCCCTTCTCATGTGTCTTCCAAGAATTATCAGATTTTGTTTCCTATTTCCTTCCTTCAAGTTTTCCAGTAGAATTAATCTTCTTTTACACTCCTTTACCTCACTTACAAATATCTCCTAGCGTTGTTTTGATCACTTCAAACTTGTCGCCGATTCTCTTGTCAGTTCTGTTTTCCATGTTCTTTATTTCCTTTATCTCTTTAGTGATAGTGATAGTTTCTAGCATTTCGCCTATCTGATCCATTGTTGGCCAGGATTCATTTCCATTCCACCAAGTACTAATGAAGTCCATATCACAATAATATACCAAAACTTATTCCTATCCATCCTTGTTCTTTCCTCTGGTTGTTGATTCTCTTTACGTTAAAAGCACTGATTCTGATTTGGTATGTTTGTATGTCAATACCAATCTTTTACTGCGGCAAGCATGTATGCTGACATTTCCATCTCCCTTCATGACTGACATGGAACTGACATCAAAGGTAAGCATGCAGAAGTATGTTTGAAAACTTTATGTGATATATTGAGTCTAACTCCTCGTATACAAATCCTCGAGAGTGCTAAGTGAGCAGGGAAAGAGGAAGGTTGTGCTAGTAAGGAACTCTGTGGCTGAAGAGGAAAAGTGAATTTAGGGACAATGGGAGTTGAAATTTCAGTGTACAGAATGAGAATTGGACTGTTTATGGCAAAAAAGGTTATTAAATGTAAAACTGATCAAAACATGTCAATGAATGGGTTGACAACAGGAAGTGTGATACTTATGCTTCTAGTGATCGGAGGGATTGGATTAAATCCAGGTCCAAAGAATATGCAAGAAATGATGGAGGATCTCGTAGAAAAAATCAACAACATGAACGGAATGGAACAACACATAAAAGATAATTTAAACAAAGTGGCTGAAGAAATAAAAGAAAATGTTAGTAAAGATGTGCAAGGAATAAATATAGAAGTTGATAGAATCAAAGAGAGAATGGAAAGAATAGATGAAAGGAGGAGGAGACTCAATTTGGTGTTCACAGGAGTTGAAGAAAGAAGGGGTATCTGGCCATATGAAGAAATAGAAAAATTTTAACAAATAAACTAGAAATGGATCTGATAGGATGGGAGATTGTGGAAGCATACAGAATGGGTAGGCAAGGCAGGAAAAGACCAATAATAGTACAATTTGCAACATCCAATATAATTTACAAAATTTTAGGAAGGTCAAAAATGCTAAAAGGAAGTAATATATTTATAAACAAAGACTTGAATCCAGCCCAGAGGGACCTCAAAAGAAGCCTAATACAGAAGATGAAGAAGGCAAGATCAGAAGGCAAATGAGCATTCATTCAAAACTTACCGCTTTGGATAGATGATGATGTAATATATACTGGCAAAAAGGATCTATGGTGGAGCGAACCAGAATGGAAGGAAATGGAAACAAGTCAGCAAAATAGCGGCAAACGAAGTAAATTAACTCCAGTGGCAGCCAGCGGAAGTACAAAGTCCAGAACAGAGCTGAGAAAAGGAAAGAAGATAGATCCAACACAAAAAGAAAATGACGTAAATCTAACAGGTGAAAGTACGTCACAACATATGTATGAAGCAATAACACCGAGCCAGAGGGGAAGGAGAAGCCCAGTAACCTCACGGCATACGTCATCGCCAAAGAAGATAGTGTTACTGGGGAGAGAGGAGAGGGAAGCCGCACGTGTCCTTGCAGAGAAGGGGAAAGAGGCATGACTACAGTGTGTAGTGAGTAATGTAAAAAAGCATGTGGCAGGGAAGGGAAGTGGTGTGAATCGCCAGAAAAGCGTGGAGTATTCGGAGGAAGAAGGGGAAGAAAACATTATTGTGTCACCGGGGAAAGAGGAGAGGGAAGCCAATGTGTCCTTGCAGAGAAGAGGAAAGAGGCGTGTAACAGTGTGCAGTGAGCAGTGCAAAAAAGCATATAGCGGGGAAGGGAAGGGGAGAGAATCATTCCAAAAGTGGGGATTACTCGGAGGAAGAAGGGGAAGAAAACATATCATCTCCGCATGGAAGTATATTAGTGCTCCAGAAAGAAATGCAAAAATCAGTGGAGGAAATCAAATTGAGAAGTAAAAAAACTTTAGAGGTTTACACCTTTCCGTAACAGAATGGGATTGCAATAGCTGCCAACACGGAGATTGGGATTTTGGAATTGTGAAGGCCAAACCGGCTGCTTCACAATTCCACAATCTTGGACTGTACCATCTTTTAGAGAAAGATACATAAATGTTAAAAGGATAAATATACGAACATAGAAATTATAATAATGGGGACATTAACATAAGAATAGGGGAAAGAGATAAGCAGAGAAAGTAATTAAAATTATTAGAGAAAATAATGTGAGTAAAATATGGAAGGGTATAAAATCAATGTATCTAAAGAAAAAGAGATTAGGAGAAAAGAAAGTTCATGGAATAGGAATAAATGGATATGGATGGTTAAAAGAAGAAAATAATGTAAATATAAATAAATATAAGAATTACTAATTGTATTAACATGTAATAGTGATCCGAGAAGGCATCTAATATGTAATAACTTAATGCTCAATAGATTAATATATTATTATTATTATTATTATTATTATTATTATTATTATTATTATTATTATTATAATAATCATAATCAAAGGAGGGGAGATGACTATAAAATGGCCAGGGCCAGAAGCAGTCACTCCCAATATGATTGTAATTATTTTTGCACTCAATAAATATTACATTACATTACATTACATTACAAATCCTCCAAGATAAACTGAAGGTTGGAATAAACAGCCCTTCTGATGGATGTGGACAGCATTCCAATCGTCCTTGTGCTTTTACTGACTTGGTGAAGAATGAAATTAGGGAGCATATAAAAGTCTGCCAAAACAGCCTAGCCATTATAGTAGGTACAAATCTGAAAAAGAATATTAATCATCTGAGCTGAACATAAAGTAAGATGTATAGACTTTTTACAGAAAAATTAACGACAATGGGAAAAAAGAGGGAAATTTTAAGGTTAAGAGGCACAAGAATTTTTATAGAGTAGGACTATACGAGAGAGGAACAAATTCTGAAAAAAAGAACTAATAGCCAGGATGAGAGAAGCAAGAGCAGCTGGGAAAAAGGCATTTTTGAAAGGTTTAAAATTATTCGTAGAAGGCGAAGAATGGAGTATGAGAATACGGAGGAATGAACGAGAAAAAATGTGCAAACATCAGCAGAAGCAATGGCCCAGGACACATACAAGTCAAAGAACCGAGAGAATAGCTGAGTCGGTAGCCTGGAGAAAGGAGCAGAAAACAGCTGATCAAATCACAAACTTGACAGGCGCAGGAAGCAGTCATGAAAGGAGAACAGAAGAAAATAGGGAGGAAGAAGCAGCAGCCATGAAGGGGGAGGAGGAGCTAACATTGGTTGCAGTGGTGGGGCGGGAAGAAATGCAAGGAAGGAGAAGTGGGGAGTAGCCGAGAGAACAGATGACTGCAGTAAGAAATGTGCATGCAGAGAAGGGAAACAGCCATGAAAGGAGTACAGAAGAAGCAGGAACTAGGGAGGGGGAGGAGGAGCTAACATTGGTTGCAGTGGTGGGGCGGGAAGAAATGCAAAGAAGGAGAAGTGGGGAGTAGCCGAGAGAACAGATGACTGCAGTAAGAAATGTGCATGCAGAGAAGGGAAACAGCCATGAAAGGAGTACAGAAGAAACAGGAACTAGGGAGGGGGAGGAAGAGCTAACATTGGTTGCAGCGGCGGGGCGGGAAGAGACGCAAGGAAGGAGAAGTGGGGAGTAGCTGAGAGAACAGATGATTAACAGTGCAGAAAGAAATGTGCATGCGGAGGAGGGAGTGATACGAATGAGAAGTGGGGAAATAATAAGAGTGAGAAGGGCTAGTGAAGCAGAAGAAATTGCAAGAAGAGGGGGGGAGGGTATAAAATAATAGATTTGAGGGAAGGGAGGGCAATGCCACAGGGGGAGAAAAGTGTTGACTCGGTATCCAGACGTACCAGACTCAGAAAAGCAATGGAGAAATTTACGTATCAGGATAAAACTAAAACAAAGAACAAATAGGGAAAGGGAGTAAATTTGGCACAAAAAAAAAGAAAGAAAAGAAATCTGATGTGTTACACTCAGATGACTTTCTCTACTTTTGTACAAACTATTTTTACAAACGCTTATTCTTCATATGCTTCATGTTAATCTTATTGCTAATTTTCTTGTAGATCCAAGGGGAATATGGTAGGTTTTAAGCGATAGTCAAATCTTTTAAGAGCTGGTTGCTATGTGGAGTATTCCATTCTCTTTGCATGTCCAGTACGTAAAAAAAAATATCTGATGTGTTACACTCACATGACTTTCTCTACTCTTGTACAAACTATTTTTACAAACTCTTATTCTCTATCTATTTCATATTAATCAAGATAAACATTTGCAGAAACGATCTTTTAACATGCAAAGAGAATTACATTTTACACATAGCGACCAGTTCTAAAAATATTTGAGTATCGCTTAAGGCATACTATGTTCGCCTTGTTTTGTATTTGCAAGGGCAATGTAGAAATACAGTAGCCTTTAAGCATCGACATATCTCTCAATAGCTGGTTGCTAGGTGCAGCACCATTCTCTTTGCCACAGATTAATACTCTTTGCATATCCAAGACAAAAAAATGAATAACGAATTCCCATTTGAGAAAATCAGTATTGAAAAATTTAAGGGAATAACAAGCAATATCTCGAAAATGGTTCACTCAACAAAAACAATGTATATGACATAAATTGTGTATTTTAATGCGATCCACATTTTTTGTGTAGTAAAATTTTGTCTATCTCTTATGGTTTACCAGTTATTCAAAAGTCGTTCACGATGAAGAATAGTTTTGGAGACATTCCAGAAAATTCAAGATATACATTTCATTTGTCATGAAAATATCTTAAACATATGATATTTTAATCAAAATCGTTAAGAGCCATTTTTGAGAAAATTAGAATTTTCGAAAAATCTTCCATTTAAAGGGTAATTTGGGGTGGGAGGATTTTCTTGAAAACCTTTGTGTCGCATCTCTGGAAGATACTGAACCTAAATACCAAGTTTGGTGTTTATCCAACTGTTCGTTTCTGAGTTATGCTGTTCACAGACACACACACGGACATGTTTCCAAAAATGCTTCTTTTGGATTCAGGGGGTCTCAAAACTTATATTTCCAGCGAAATCTTGGTATCAAATTTTTGGGTGGAATACAATACCTTCCCCTACTTACTATACATAGTAGAGAAAGTAAAAAAAAAAAAAACAAAAAAAAAAACAAAAAAAAAAATAGGATTAAGACAGGGATGTAAACTGAGTTGAATATTATTAACCTATTCATAGATGATATATTAGGAGTAAAAATAAGAAATTAGTACTGTCCAGTAATAAGAGGAGATTCCAGGTTCAGGTTCATTATACGCATACGATTTTATGGTAGACGCCATATCGATAATAGGGTTACAAAAAGCAATAAATGAAATTCAAGAATGTGTGAAAAATGGGGAATTAGGGTAAATATAAATAAATACTAAGTGATAAATTGAGGAAGGAAAAAAAATGGTATCTAGGTGATCAAGAACTGGAGATAGTCAAAGAATATGAAGTATATGAAGGAGTAAGGTTGAGTAATAGTGGGGAAATTAGAGATGAGGTAGGAAAATTGACAAAATGTATAGAATGTTTTATAAAGAATTAATTGGACTATTAAGAGCAGCACCAGGAGAGGTTGCATTTGTAGAACTAGGAGAAAAGGCAATAGCAGAAAGAAGTTTAAAATTTTGGTTAGATGTATAAAAATGAAGGAAGGTGAAATCTTAAAGATATAACTGTCTCAATAACAGGTTCTAAGAAACAAAATTAAGGAAGGTAAAGGAAAAAATGGTCTAGAAAAGTAAGAGAAGTAAGGGCTGTTCAGTGAGCGAAAAGGCCAGGGAGCCAAGCAATCTGAGTGGCCCAATAAGAAAACAAGCACCAGACAAATTGTACAACAGATGTAGAGGTATAGTGATATACGAATATACATTGTATATATTGTAAACCAAACTGTAGAACAGTTGTACAATAAATTCATTCATACATACAGAAAAACATCCCAATAGCCCTGTGAGTGAACATCTTTACTGAGACATATTCAGTTCAGAATTTGGTTTAAAATTTGATGCACCAAGGTCTGGTACATGTAAGTATTGCAATGAACTATTTTGCCAGTTAGTTGAAGCAGATGATGAAGTAACATAACAGAATTTGGGAACAAAGTCATCTCAATCATGCAAAAGCTGAAGCAGCAAACAGCAATCTCAAGTCTGGTATTGAGAAATCACACTGCAATGAAGGTGGTATTGTCGTTTGTGTAGATATGCAACAAATTTTATCTTGCCCTACACTGAAACACACTAGCATGTACTATCAGAAACAGCTTTCTACTTATAATTTTGCTATTGCGCTAGATGGTGCTGGCAAAGCATGATTCATCAGGAATCGCATCTTGTTTGCTTCAATATGTCACAGACAAATAAGACATACTGGAAAATGGCAAAGAAAGACATTAATTATTTGGTCAGACTGTTATGTCGGTCAAAATAATAACTGGAAAATAATACAACTACTTTGTTCTAAGAGATTACTTTACACAAGTGGAACAAAAGTTTCTGGCATCAGCTCACAGTTTTTTGACCTGCTACCACACCTTTGCCTTAATAAAAAAGAAAAAGACAACTATAAATGTTATGATTGGAAATATGTTACAGCAGAATCCTGCTTAAATACACCATTTACAATAAAGGAAATGGATGAAAATGACTGTTGACTTAGTTTCCTGGAAAAGATCATGAAGTGTGATACTAATTTGAAAATCACATCAGTAATGTGGCTGAAGTTTGTCAGATGATGCCAATGCAGTTTTTTTTTTTTTTTTTATTCTAAGTCACATAATATTCAGCCTTAGCAACGTCATTCCCTAGTAAAAAGAACCAGAGGAAACCAACAGCACATCAGTATACCACTTTCGCCCCTTCAGTTTCCACGTTTATATATTGCATCGATTCCTTTAACATTGGAGAAAAAGAAAGATCTTTTAGATGTGTTTAAGTACATTGATGGAAGATAGATCTTTTTATGTGAGTTTACCTTCTGTGTAAAAAGATGAACAGGTTGTCATTGCCCAGCTGTTAACATGAAAGGACCATTTACTGACCCTTATGAGAAAGTAGTGTTTTATTTAGTGTAAAAGGCATCTAAACTGTTTATAAGTGTTTGTAGGTAATTTTCATTTGTATGTTAACATTTTTAATGTATAACAAGAAATTGTAACATATAATTTACAACCTTATTCCATTAGACACTGCATTTTATGTACGTTATTTCATAATGTCACTTAAAAAATCACTAGTATTCTCCTATCAAGCTACAATTTTGGATAACAAAATAATTTGCATATTTCAGTTGTAATAAGGATCTTTTAAATATATATATATATATATATATATATATATATATATAAAAGAAACCAATAAAAATTGGTTTTTCCAGCTAGTGTTCAGTTTTTTTGTGTTTCCTGAAATAAGTGATACACAGCATTATAAGAGACAGATAAACATTTACTTGGACAAAGTATGCAGCATTATAAAGCATATGGGTAACATCCTTTTTTTTATAGCCTTAATGTTTTTCGAAATATTCCATAGTGTATGACTGCATGTTATAAATTATAAATGCATCATGACAATATGCTTGAAAGTATTTGATTCTTCATTATTTCTTCTTTTCTTTTCACAGATTCAATTCAGTTCAATTTTTTTATTTGCCCAAAGTAATAAAGTAAAGCTGGTATCATCATACAGATATAAAATACATAAAATTGTTTACAACTTTGTCTTTGAAGATTGCTATCACTGTGCTTATTATTAAAGTTCAGATATATTTTATATTATGTGCTTCTTTATTCATTGTTATTACTTTCTCTACTACGTATAGTAAGTAGGGGAAGTATTGTATTCCACTCAAAAATTGATAGCGAGGTTTCACGAGAAATACATGTTTTGAGATCCCCTGAATCCAAAAAAAAAGCATTTTTGGAAACATGCCTGTGTGTGTGTCTGTCTGTGAACAGCATAACTCAGAAACGAACAGTCGGATAAGCACCAAACTTGGTATTTAGGTTCAGTATCTTCCAGAGATGCGACACGAAGGCTTTCAAGAAAATCCCCCCACCCCAGATTACCCTTTACATGGAAGATTTTTCGAAAATTTTAATTTTCTCAGAAATGGCTCTAACGATTTTGATTAAAATATCATATGTTTAAGATGTTTTCATGACAAATAAAATGTATATCTTGAATTTTCTGGGAATGTCTCCAAAAGTATTCTTCATTGTGAACGACTTTTGCATAACTGGTAAACCATAAGAGAAAGACAAAATTTGACTACACAGAAAATGTAGATCACGTTAAAATACACAATTTATGTTATATACATTTTTTTTGTTGAGTGAACCATTTTCGAGATATTGCTTGTTATTCCCTTAAATTTTTCAATACTTATTTTCTTAAATGGGAATTCGTTATTCATTTTTTTGTCTTTGATATGCAAAGAGTATTAATCTGTGCCAAAGGGAATGCACCTAGCAACCAGCTATTAAGAGATATGTATGTGCTTAAAAGCTACTGTATTTCTATATTGCCCTTGTAAATATATATTCCCCTTACATCTACAAGAAAATTAGCAATAAGATAGAGTTTGCTAATGTTTATCTCGATTAACATGAAGTAGATGGAGAATAAGCATTTGTAAAAATAGTTTGTACAAGAGTAGAGAAAGTCATGTGAGTGTAACACATCAGATTTTTTTTATAGTTATTACTAAGATCAACTACTTTATTTGCGTTATGCACAATATTGAATGTATTTCTGTTATTTTACGTTGGATATATGTTTTGTACTCTTTAATTGAACAAGGAATGATATAAAATAAGCAATCTTTAACCTTTTTTACTTAATAGTCTAATTTTTAACATTTTGTATGCCTCCTGGTAGATGGTTATATAATATTGCTCCATTATTTATTATGTTTTTGTTGCTGAGTGAACCACTTAATGAGTTTGAAAATAATTATTTTTACCCCTTGTATTATGTTTGTGAATGTCAGGATGTTTTATTTGTTGGCTTGGTGAGAGTACATACTTTTTGCTGTTGTATATATACATAGCTGGAAGTGTTAGAATTTTCAGATCTATAAAGTTACATTTATATGAATATTTGGTATTTAGTTTAGCTAGTACTCTTATCGCTCTTTTCTGTAGCTTAACAAGTTTTTGTATCCCCTTCTTACGATTTTTGAGCAATATGCCCTTGGAAGCATGGCAATTTAGGGAAGAACAGAAAAGGTTATGATAGGAGTAGATGTAGGTTACGTATTCAAGCAACTATTGAATTGTAAGTAAATCTACAAAGATTAATAAACATTTATTTATTCAGTCAAATAGGGCCCATTGACTCGGTAACCACAGTGTTGGAGGATAGGGGCCCTAGGAAACCAGCAACTCGGTGAAGTCTGTAAAATGAAATATGTATGTACTATGTATTTAAAGTAAATAAATATCTATCTATGTACTAAAGTATCCCCTTCTTGCGGTTATTTCCCCATAGAATTGTACCATAGTCTAGGTATGAGCTGATAAATGCAAAGTATACTTTTTTATATCTTATTCATCCAGTATCTGTTGTACCTGCTTTAATATGTAAATTCCACTGTTTAATTTATGGTGACTTTGGTTATATGTGCTTGCCGATTTAGATTCCTATGAATGAATGAACGAATTTATTTGTACTTCTTCTTTTCCATAGCTTTTATAATTTTTTCATTTGTCCAACCTAAAATATGTATAAATATAATTAACCTTGTTGCTGCATGGCACCCAGGCCGTTTGCCTCATCAGGTAGCTAATGTTGTCCTTCCCTCTGTCTTCTTTTCTTGTACTCCTTACATTCCTTACCCATTTTTCTTTTGCTTTTTGTAAAAACTCACTGTATTTCTAATCTTCCTTTCTTCTTTCTCCGTTAACATCTTTATAGCTACAATTTTACCCTCTATTTTTTCCCATTATTCTTCCAAACCTTTTTTCTCCATAATGCTAACTCCTCACATTCCATCATGGAATATGTTATACTATTTCTCACTGCACATTTATTTCACATATTCCTTTATTTCTACCCCTTTATCCCTCTTAGAAATATTGCTCCTGTTCTCATTCAAGCTATCCCTTCATTTTCGTCTGTTACAGTAATCTACATGGTCCTTGTCCCCAGTTTCTTTGTATTTGTTTATAAAATTGTAATGATTTCTTGTTTTCTAAACTTCCCCATATCTCCTGCCTTTCAATGTTTTCTATTCTGCTTTTTACCAGTTTACCTACATCACTTTCATTCCTTTCTTCTAGCTTTTATGTGTCTCCCATTCCTATTTTCCCCATAATTCTTCCTATCCCTGCCCACTAACTGTTTTTGCTCTCTAAGCTTTTTTGCTGCTTCATGCATAAGTTTAAGATTTCTCCCTCTTCTTTAGGAGGTAGGAGAAGTGGTCATTAATGGGAAGAGAGATACAGAATGTGAAAGAACTTTCATATTTAGGAATGGTATTGAGTTACTCTGGCAGTGGGAGAAACAAAAACAATTAGCATTAACCAAGGGGCTATTGGCCTTGAAGCTAATCAATAGATGTTTGTTTGTTGCACCAGATATGAAGTAAATTGGTTTGGAAGAGTATATAGGGCATGCGTTGAAGTAAGATGAGCATATAGTATGGAGAATAGAGGAAAGCTGGAAAAGTATGGGTATGATACTTAGCAGGTTTTGTAAGAATATCTGGAAATTCCACAAAGTGCAGTGAATGCAGGGGCATTATGGGAAATGGAGAGGTTAAGAGGGTGGATAATAGAGTTCTTAAATACTGGTTCGGAATTCAACACATGCTGGAGGACTTTAGTGGTGAAAGAATGTTTAAAATTCCAGGAGTCCGTGTTAGGGGATTTTTATGGGGTTCACAAAGTTGGGAAAGAGTTAACTAGGAATGGAATGGGTGATGTGTGGCTGAGAAGAGGGGAATTGGTCAGAATCAGGTTTGAGAATATAGACAGTTATTGCATTCTATAATGAGGGAAAAGAAGTCACTAAGGTTTTATCAGAAGATAAGAAAGGATGCGAGAATAATTTGTATAATAAGCAAGAGAGGGAGGGATTGGCATGGTTCAGATTGGGAACATGGAATTTGTCCTATTTCTGTAAATGCAGAGCATATTTTATTTGAATGTCCAGGAACAAGTGAATGGCGTCAATATGGGTAAATGGTTAAAATTAAACAAACAAATAGCAGTGAGAAAAATTTTAGTGACAAAATGTAAATCAGGAAGCTTGGGAATTTTTTGTATAGGGTGAAGAAAAACTGGTTATGGCCGGCAATGAGAGCAGACATGTGAGTTGGATTAGGTTCGCTTTATGAAAGTGATTAGTGGTGTTACTTTGGTTGAATGTGTAGTATATCAAATTGGAATGTAAACCTAGTGGGGTATTGAATTTGATGAATACTGCAGTTAAAAACTGTTTCTTTGTTGTTTTATTGTAATTCTGTGTGGTGGGCCCCGGTAAAGAGCCAGGGCTGTAACTGGGTCTCAATCAAAGTGTTAAACTTAGTACAAATAAATATAAAAGTGCAAAAACAGAAGTGCAAATAATCTACTTTCAATATATCAATTAATGACATGTTTGTAATACTATCAAATTAAGGAAAAGAGGGATTGAATTTAGAAAGGGGATGAACGTTATCTGTTGAAAGTTGGATGAATCTCAATTTACATTTCATTTGTCAAATCGTTAATTACAGTTATGTTATTTAAAATCTGTATCTCTATTAGGTTTCTTAAATGAAAGTATGTTTAACATGAATGAGTGTATGAATATTTAAGTGTAGCAAATATTTAAATCACCACCTGGCAGAAGAATAGGCATGTTTGTTCACTGAAGTGACATGACATGGTGAAGGTCACTGAGCAACAGTGTCTTTTCTTGCCCCATCCAATTTTTCAACCTTTCTACTAATATCCCTGTGTATATTTTTCCTAAAGTAGATAACGTACTTATTCCCCTGTAATTTTCAGGTTTATTTGGTCCTCCCTTCCCCTTATATATAGGCATTATCATGCTAATTTTCTGGGATGACAGCACTTTCTTTTATTTTGTTTCATACTTTTGTCATTACTTCTAAGCCCTTGTTTCACCATATATTTTCCAAAATTCTTGTGTTATTCCTTCATATCCTACTGCCTTTTCTTTTTTTATATCCTTTAGTACTGGTAGACCTCTTGCATTGTGAAGTTTGCATCCAGTTCATTATTTGTTATTTCTATTGTTCCTACACTATGTGATCAAAAGTATCCGGACACCTGGCTGAAAATGACGTACAAGTTCTTGGCGCCCTCCATCGGTAATGCTGGAAGTCAATATGGTGTTGGCCCACCCTTAGCCTTGATGACAGCATTCACTCTCGCAGGCATACTTTCAATCAGGTGCTGGAAGGTTTCTTGGGGAATGGCAGCCCATTCTTCACGGAGTGCAGAACTGAGGAGAGGTATCGATGTAGGTCGGTGAGGCCTGGCACGAAGTCGGCATTCCAAAACATCCCAGAGGTGTTCTATAGGATTCAAGTCAGGGCTCTGTGCAGGCCAGTCCATCACAGGGATGTTATTGTCTTGTAACCACTCCGCCACAGTCCGTGCTGTATAAACAGGTGCTCGATCGTGTTGAAAGATGCAATCGCCATCCCCAAATTGCTCTTTAACAGTGGGAAGCAAGAAGGTGCTTAAAATATCAATGTAGGTCTGCACTGTGATCAGGCCATGTAAAACAACAAGGGGTGCAAGCCCCCTCCAGGAAAAACATGACCACACCATAACACCACCACTTCCGAATTTCAATGTTGGCACTACACACGCTCGCAGATGACGTTCACTGGGCATTCACCATACCCACACCCTGCAATTGGATCGCCACATTGTGTACTGTGATTCGTCACTCCACACAACGTTTTGCCACTGTTCAATCATGTAATGTTGATGCTCCTTACACCAAGCGAGGTGTTATTTGGCATTTTCCTGCGTGATGTGTGGCTTATGAGCAGCCGCTCGACCATGAAATCCAAGGTTTCTCACCTCATGCCTAACTGTCATAGTACTTGGAGTGGATCCTGATGCAGTTTGGTATTCCTGTGTGATGGTCTGGATAGATGTCTGCCTATTACTCTTTACGGCCCTCTTCAAATGTCGGCGGTCTCTGTCAGTCAACAGACGAGGTCAGCCTGTACGCTTTTGTGCTGTACATGTCCCTTCACGTTTCCACTCCACTATCACATCAGAAACAGTGGACCTAGGGATGTTTAGGAGTGTGGAAATCTCGCGTACAGACTTCTGACACAAGTGACACCCAATCACCTGACCACGTTCGAAGTCCATGAGTTCCACGGAGCATCCCATTCTGCTGTTTCATGATGTCTGATAACTACTGAGGTTGCGGATGATGAGTACCAGGCATTAGGCGGCAGCACAATGTACCTAAGATGAAAAATGTATGTTTGTGGGGGTGTCCGGATACTTTTGATCACATAGTTTATCTCTCTTATTCTAATTTAGTCTTTTTTCCCTCCCCAATCAGTTCACTAAAATATCTCTGCCATTCATTTGGTGTGATCCCATTTTTGCCTCCCCCTTCTTGTTTATCCTTCTTACTACTTCCCATATTTTTTTACTGTCCTTTTCCTCTATAGCTTCTTTTATCTTTTTCCCTGTATTTTCGTGCCATTTTTTTTCTTTTCATCTCTAGTAGACATTTATATTTCCATTTCCTAGCCAACAGATTTTTCCTGTCTGCTTCTTCTTCCTTTCTCCTTCATCTAATAAAATCTTTAAATATTTGTTTTTTCTCTGCTCTACACTATTATCAAAATATTTACCATTATTCCTCTTTCTAACATTTGTCCTACCATTGAATTTGATTCCTATCAATAGTAATTCCTAGAAAATTGATACATTTAACCCTGGAATTTCAGTCCCTACTACATTTACTTTTATGTTATGCTTAATTTAATTGAAACAGTACCCATTCCATTTTGTTTAAATTTAGAACCATATTGAGGCAGCTAAAATATTTGCAAACTTCCTCCATTGTTTTATTTACCTTAGGACTAATTTCATCCATTGTTGTGGCTTTTACAATCTCCATTATGTCATCTGCGCACCTTACAACTTTGCCACCATGCTTTTGGACTAATTCTGATATATCATGTATATATTATAATAAGAAGAGAAAAGGCCCTAAGTTAGATCCTTGTGGCGCACCATGTTTAATTTTTTTGAAATCATCATGGAGGAATATTTATTCTTCCATGATTCCAAGCTCTGAATTTATTCCTCCATAAACTTTAGAATATTGTTTCCTCATGTTGAATAGACTGTTTAATTTGAAATTATTTCTAGGCAAAAACATATCATGATTTTGATAGAAAAATAACTTTTTAATGAATGTTAGCTATGTGAATTTGTAATGAGTAGAGAAACATGCGTGACTTTACCACATCAGATTTTTTTACTTGGTTTATTCACACAACTTATGCTGGATGACAAAAAATTGTATAAATTACTGTTCTGTCGTTAGTTGCTAGACTTTAAAGTTATCCAGTGTTTAAACCATAGGTACAGCTGATAACAATCTGATAACCATTCATTTGTTAAGCAGGAAGAACTGTAAAATGATTGAGCTTTCATAGCCTGTGAGTGCAGTACAGTATCAAGAAATCAGTAATGCCAGTTACGATCTGTGTTTATAATGGAGAAAGTAGGTTGAAATATTAGTTAGGGAGTAACTATTTCACTGAATGAAAGCAATTTTGTTAAATTTAATTGCAGAGCATAAGGATGTTGCTGAAAATGAAACTATGGGCATGTGTTTATCAACAAACTAAACACATCATAATTTTAATCCCATTATAATTCCGGTACCTGTTTTATTTTACTTTAAAAAATCACATGTTTTGCTCACCTAGGTAATTCACAGTTATGCTGCTGCAAAATATGTTACACTATTTAATTTATTTAAAGGTGAGTCGGAATTGTTACACTAACATCACTTAAGTTTATAAATTCAATACACATCACTGTTTCTAGCTTCTTTTCATTACAATATCAACGTATGTTACACTAGTTTGCTTACGTTTCATTGCATGGAAGGTATTTTTTAACCTATCAGACTTTGTGTCGCCTGTGAGGAATATACCTTTAAATCTGTCTTAAGCCAAGGACCTTAGTAACAACTGACCACAGGCCTGAAGAGGTTAAATATCAAATCATTATTTAATTAATTTGATTTAATCAATACCTTCATACAGTTTATGAACTTGTTATACAATGATCTAAGAGATTAATTTATGGTAATTGAGCATGCAGGACACTCGATATGATCAATGTCTTCTCTTTAGAAACTCAGACATAATATGGGTGTGCATTACAAATAGGAGGTATAAACCAAATGTTCCAGGAAAATGGCGAATAAATTCTTCAGAATTTTGTCTTGACAATGTTCAATAACATGGAAGGCATCTTTCTATCCGTATGATACCAGCTCACATTGATGGAACCACGTCGACACATGAACCATCATCCCAAATCAGATGACAGGTTGAAGCAAGATTAATATAAGAACATTGCTTGCTACCATTGACCCTCTTCCCATCTGACATGTTTTTGACACCATGTGTAACAAACGTGTTTGTGATGAGCTGTCAGTAACACACACATCTTTGGCTTCCTGGCACAGGGTCCCGCTTTATTTAGCCATCTTCAATTTCCTAACACCCTGTGCTCTAGCTTGAAGATCACTTACCAGTTCGGAGCCTGACGCCTTACGATTTCGACTAGCTATAAGAGATACTTTATTGTTGGTCATCTGCTGCTAATGTCTTTCTGGTGTGTGCTAGCAGTAAGACTGCTTTGAAAGCGGTGCCATAACCTTGAAATGAAACTTACATTCACATTAGATTCCGACCCAGTCCCAATCGGGCAATGATTCTGCCACGCTGCATCGCCTATATGATATCATCACATAACAGAATAGACCATGCCATAGGAATAAACGGAACCATCTGATGGTAACGATAGGCATTGAGCACTCAGAGTGACATTCACTATAATGTGGGGAAATGCAGTTTATACCATGATAACGTAAAGTTACTTTGGTATTTTTGCAGCAATATATATTTGAACGTATTGGCGACAGTGCAACATAGGCAGTTTTGCATTTGATGACAGCATTTAGGGTACAACAAATGGACCAAAAATATGTATAATATATTTTAAACAAGACTTTCTTGTGTCTTTGGCCAAGCTTTTATATCAAAACGTCTTTAGGAAATTTATTCTTATTTTCAATTACTTACCTACAAACCTTTAATGGTTTGTCTATTTGGATAATACTTAGGACCCATTCAAATGTATAGGCTACCTACCTCAGATTTCAAAAGATTCTAATCACCCTCCATTTTCAACCCCTTATATACCAAATATGAAGTTTGTATCATCTGTACAAAACTTTGGAAACCTACATTTTAGGACCTAGCAAAAATTGCAAAAATGAGACAAAAATATGCCTGTTGTGTGTTAGAGTCCTAATTTAGTGTGTGGTTTTAATATTAAAATACCAAGCTTGAAATGCTCATTTAAATGCTTAATTTTGTGCAACTTCTGTTTTAATTTTTAAATAATTTTTCAGGAAAATACAAATCTTGAGATAACTCCTTTTAGTGTCTACTAGATATGTATATTTTTAGCACTTTCTGCTACATATATTTGGAATATAAAAATGTATCTGTGCAGTATAGGATTGACAGTTAATGGAAAACAAAAATAATTATTTTAGAGCTACCCAATGACTTGTTTTTCAAACAAGAATAAAAAAAGGAAAAAAATAATGCATTCACTGACTTTACAGGATAATTGTAGGAACCTACTTTTAGAATTAAAATATCTGAAATTTACAAAGGAAGGTAAGGACATTTCTGTGCAGCATTTCTGCACTGAAATTTCTTCTTTAATCTCATAACATCAAATTTTCTTTGCACAGTGTATGAGCCAACTATGGACTATGTTTCTGAGCTACTCTCTGTACTTTTTGCATTCACCAAAAACAATACATAAATAATACATTTTGTTTTAGAAAACTTACCAGAGGTGGTTCTTGGTGAATTTGATTTACACAGTATGTTTTAGCAAACTGCCAATGCTTAAATGCATTTCTGTTGCAGGCTTTGTTTTCATGTGCTTCGGCTTATTGTCAGTAGCTTTACTGTTGGAACGCATTAAGTTATACCAGAAATACAGCAGATGCAAAATAGTTGTTAGAGAGGCTATAACTTCTGAGAACCCTGAGGTGACAGAGTCTGAAATTTCTAGAATTCCAGAAACTCATACTTCTTGTGTTGTTTCCTATGGTCACCAAGAAACAACACCAGTGGTGCACAGGGGTGACTGCAACTCAAAATCAGCACGGCCAAGGTATTGCATATTTATAGTATTACATTCAAATGAATGAACTTAAATTTGGTAGTTTTAAGAAATGAATAGTGCAAACCTGTAGAGCAAAACTTATGTTAGCCTTTATCTTGACATCTCCACATCAGCTCTTGTTGCACTGAGTGTATGATGACAAAGCAGAAAAGTATGATATGCATAGGTTTTGCTTTATTTTTATCTTGTATGCATTTTCCTTTTCTTTTAAAAGAAGAATGTAAATGTTCAAAATACATAAAATGGAATCTTTCTGTTATGATATGTGGTTAATCACGCTATTGTGAACTGAAGTGATTTTTTTGGTCATGACTTTAGCTACTATATCCTCATTTGTATGGAGAAATCATGGAATTGCCAGTTTCTTACATAGTAAATTATTACTTTGTAACTAACGAATTTCAGTAGTGTTTTCATTTAATATTATGTATTAAACTGATTTATGTCAGTCTTCATACAATCAGAAAAGTATCAAATGAAACTTAACAGCATATGCCATCCTTTATTTAAGCAGCAAAATATGAGCGCTCTTATTAAAAAAATATTGTTTAGAACTATGAAATACAGAAAATCAAACAATAGTTGCTAATGGGTTGAAAGTTACAGAAGAATAATGTTTATTTGTCAACTTCTTAATCTGTTTCACATACATTTTGAAAGCTTATTTCCTTTGCAGTCATATACATTGCAATTTGTGCCCCTGAAAGTACTCAAGATTCAAGCACTGGATATGGTGTCTTAATCTTAAAATAGATAAAATTGATCTTACCATTTTTTTTCTCCTGTCATGTTAAAACATTCAGTCAAGGAATTGTGATGAAGCAGATTTAGAAGTTAATGATCCCCAAAACTGGTTGCACTATTTGAAGTAGATTTAGAAGAATGGATGATGACGATAATGGAATTTATACACACCCCAGATTTTGAGCATCATTTGGAGTGGTTTTTGTTGCTTCATAATTTAAATATGCAGCTTGATGATCGATTTAGGAGTCTTTATCTTTGGACATAGTCATGAACAGAACAAATTATTTTTAAATATAAATGTTATGTTGAATACAATTATAATTAAGTAAAAGAATAATCGTCATATTTTAACTTTGCATATGTGTTGCCGTCGTCTAAATTATTTTGTTTGATGGACAATGTGCAACGACTAGTTATACCAACAGTCTGTTTGAACGATGTGATGAAGGAAAAGTTCTCTCTCTTAGACACTTGCTTATGTCTCCATGACATGTATATGGTAAGCTAATCAGTGGCGTAACTGCCTGCAAGCCCCTAAAGCTCAACCTTGAGCGGGTATCGGATGCATAGAAGGGTGGTGGATTGCTGGGAGCTGCATGGTGGTTTTGGTTGATCACCAAACCACTATGTTGTTTGTTTCTGAATATTGAATAGGGGATTGTGAACCCACTCCCCAACCCCAAGGTGTTATGCATTTCCATGCCAAAGGGAAGATGTCTTGTTAACTGGAGCTTCTGGGATACCAGGCGACCTCCCCCTTTGCCCTGGTGTAGGGGTTCTGCCGGGGTTGGCTGTCTTTCCTCCATACTTGTGAGACTTATAAATGAACACAGTAAAACTAAATCCTGAAACTGTTAAAGAATCTCTAGAAGTAAGTTTAACAGTATAAAACATGTCTGAAACATCTGTAGAGGATCTGGCTGGAGGTATTGCAAAAACGGGACTACAGCCAAGAGACTTTCAGGGGCTCAAAGGAGTGATGAAGATACTGCAGGTAAATCTTCAACACAGTAGGGCGGCATCTGCTGCCCTCTGTGTGAAGATGAAGACCTTTGATGTAGCACTCATCCAGGAACCCTGATGTTACGAAGAGGAAATTAAAGGTCTTAAGGAGGCTGGAAATTAATTTATAATAGAACTGAAAAGACTCCAAGAACCTGCATCTTAGTTAAAAATGACTTAAATAATTATATTGCATTAATGGATCTCTGTTCCAGGGACCTTGACCTTACAGCAGTCAGAGTAAAGTCAATGGGCAAAGGTGGGCTGAGAGAGTTTATACTCGGATCAGTCTGCCTCCAATGTGATGATGTCATTTTACCTCCTATGAGGGAATTACAACAGTTGGTAGCCACCTGTTTTTCCGAGGGACTACAATTGATAATTGACTGTGATGCTAACTCCCATCACATTACATGGGGGAGTACGGTTACAAATGAAAGAGGTGAATCTCTTTTTAATTTTATTATATTGAGTAATCTTGAGATACTGAATGTGGGTAACAGACCTACTTTGTTACTACAAGTGGATAGGAAGCTATCAACATAACTTAAGCAACCAATTATATGGGAAACTATATTAAAAATTGGCGTGTGTCTGAGGATGAAAGTTGCTCAGACCATAGTTACATCCAATTTGAAGTAAGATGTAATTCTAAACAAATCAGAATTTATTGGGATCCAAAAAGAACTGACTGGGATTCCTACAGGAAAGACCTAGTCAGTAAGTGAGTAAGATGGACAATAAGATTCATGATTGTGAAGATGTAGAAATTGCTGCAGAGCATTTGCGGGATACAATAATTGCAGCATTTAAGATAACTGTCCTCTTAAAACAAAGCAAGCCAACAGGAATGTGTCCTGGTGGAATCAAGACCTTGCAAGTAAAAGGAAGAAAATTGCAGATTGTTTAACTTTGTGAAGTGAACCAAACAATGGATTGCTTATAGCAGATCATTGACAGAATACAATGAAGCCTCGAGGAAGCTTGAGAAGGAACTTTGTGAAGTGAACCAAACAATGGATTGCTTATAGCAGATCATTGACAGAATACAATGAAGCCTGGAGGAAGGTTAAGAAGGAACTTTGTGAAGTGAACCAAACAATGGATTGCTTATAGCAGATCATTGACAGAATACAATGAAGCCTGGAGGAAGGTTAAGAAGGAACTTTGTGAAACAAACCAAACAATGGATTGCTTATAGCAGATCATTGACAGAATACAATGAAGCCTCGAGGAAGCTTGAGAAGGAACTTTGTGAAGTGAACCAAACAATGGATTGCTTATAGCAGTTCATTGACAGAATACAATGAAGCCTGGAGGAAGCTTGAGAAGGAACTTTGTGAAGTGAACCAAACAATGGATTGCTTATAGCAGATCATTGACAGAATACAATGAAGCCTGGAGGAAGGTTAAGAAGGAACTTTGTGAAGTGAACCAAACGATGGATTGCTTATAGCAGATCATTGACAGAATACAATGAAGCCTGGAGGAAGGTTAAGAAGGAACTTTGTGAAGTGAACCAAACAATGGATTGCTTATAGCAGATCATTGACAGAATACAATGAAGCCTGGAGGAAGGTTAAGAAGGAACTTTGTGAAACAAACCAAACAATGGATTGCTTATAGCAGATCATTGACAGAATACAATGAAGCCTCGAGGAAGCTTTAGAAGGAACTTTGTGAAGTGAACCAAACAATGGATTGCTTATAGCAGATCATTGACAGAATACAATGAAGCCTGGAGGAAGCTTTAGAAGGAAGTTTGTGAAGTGAACCAAACAATGGATTGCTTATAGCAGATCATTGACAGAATACAATGAAGCCTCGAGGAAGCTTTAGAAGGAACTTTGTGAAACAAACCAAACAATGGATTGCTTATAGCAGATCATTGACAGAATACAATGAAGCCTGGAGGAAGGTTGAGAAGGAACTTTGTGAAACGAACCAAACAATGGATTGCTTATAGCAGATCATTGACAGAATACAATGAAGCCTCGAGGAAGCTTTAGAAGGAACTTTGTGAAGTGAACCAAACAATGGATTGCTTATAGCAGATCATTGACAGAATACAATGAAGCCTGGAGGAAGGTTGAGAAGGAACTTTGTGAAACGAACCAAACAATGGATTGCTTATAGCAGATCATTGACAGAATACAATGAAGCCTGGAGGAAGCTTTAGAAGGAACTTTGTGAAGTGAACCAAACAATGGATTGCTTATAGCAGATCATTGACAGAATACAATGAAGCCTCGAGGAAGCTTTAGAAGGAACTTTGTGAAATGAACCAAACAATGGATTGCTTATAGCAGATCATTGACAGAATACAATGAAGCCTGGAGGAAGCTTTAGAAGGAACTTTGTGAAGTGAACCAAACAATGGATTGCTTATAGCAGATCATTGACAGAATACAATGAAGCCTGGAGGAAGCTTTAGAAGGAACTTTGTGAAGTGAACCAAACAATGGATTGCTTATAGCAGATCATTGACAGAATACAATGAAGCCTCGAGGAAGCTTTAGAAGGAACTTTGTGAAGTGAACCAAACAATGGGTTGCTTATAGCAGATCATTGACAGAATACAATGAAGCCTGGAGGAAGCTTTAGAAGGAACTTTGTGAAGTGAACCAAACAATGGATTGCTTATAGCAGATCATTGACAGAATACAATGAAGCCTGGAGGAAGGTTGAGAAGGAACTTTGTGAAACGTACCAAACAATGGATTGCTTATAGCAGATCATTGACAGAATACAATGAAGCCTGGAGGAAGCTTTAGAAGGAACTTTGTGAAGTGAACCAAACAATGGATTGCTTATAGCAGATCATTGACAGAATACAATGAAGCCTCGAGGAAGCTTTAGAAGGAACTTTGTGAAACAAACCAAACAATGGATTGCTTATAGCAGATCATTGACAGAATACAATGAAGCCTGGAGGAAGGTTAAGAAGGAACTTTGTGAAGTGAACCAAACAATGGATTGCTTATAGCAGATCATTGACAGAATACAATGAAGCCTGGAGGAAGGTTAAGAAGGAACTTTGTGAAACAAACCAAACAATGGATTGCTTATAGCAGATCATTGACAGAATACAATGAAGCCTGGAGGAAGGTTAAGAAGGAACTTTGTGAAGTGAACCAAACAATGGATTGCTTATAGCAGATCATTGACAGAATACAATGAAGCCCGGAGGAAGCTTAAGAAGGAACTTTGTGAAACGAACCAAACAATGGATTGCTTATAGCAGATCATTGACAGAATACAATGAAGCCCGGAGGAAGGTTAAGAAGGAACTTTGTGAAACGAACCAAACAATGGATTGCTTATAGCAGATCATTGACAGAATACAATGAAGCCTGGAGGAAGGCTAAGAAGGAACTTTGTGAAACGAACCAAACAATGAATTGCTTATAGCAGATCATTGACAGAATACAATGAAGCCTGAAGGAAGCTTAAGAAGGAACTTTGTGAAACGAACCAAACAATGGATTGCTTATAGCAGTTCATTGACAGAATACAATGAAGCCTGGAGGAAGCTTAAGAAGGAACTTTGTGAAACGAACCAAACAATGGATTGCTTATAGCAGATCATTGACAGAATACAATGAAGCCTGGAGGAAGGTTAAGAAGGAACTTTGTGAAACGAACCAAACAATGAATTGCTTATAGCAGATCATTGACAGAATACAATGAAGCCTGAAGGAAGCTTAAGAAGGAACTTTGTGAAACGAACCAAACAATGGATTGCTTATAGCAGATCATTAACAGAATACAATGAAGCCTGGAGGAAGGTTAAGAAGGAACTTTGTGAAGTGAACCAAACAATGGATTGCTTATAGCAGATCATTGACAGAATACAATGAAGCCTGGAGGAAGCTTGAGAAGGAACTTTGTGAAACGAACCAAACAATGGATTGCTTATAGCAGTTCATTGACAGAATACAATGAAGCCTGGAGGAAGCTTGAGAAGGAACTTTGTGAAGTGAACCAAACAATGGATTGCTTATAGCAGATCATTGACAGAATACAATGAAGCCTGGAGGAAGGTTGAGAAGGAACTTTGTGAAACAAACCAAACAATGGATTGCTTATAGCAGTTCATTGACAGAATACAATGAAGCCTGGAGGAAGCTTGAGAAGGAACTTTGTGAAATGAACCAAACAATGGAGTGCTTATAGCAGTTCATTGACAGAATACAATGAAGCCTGGAGGAAGCTTGAGAAGGAACTTTGTGAAATGAACCAAACAATGGAGTGCTTATAGCAGTTCATTGACAGAATACAATGAAGCCTGGAGGAAGCTTGAGAAGGAACTTTGTGAAATGAACCAAACAATGGATTGCTTATAGCAGATCATTGACAGAATACAATGAAGCCTGGAGGAAGCTTGAGAAGGAACTTTGTGAAGTGAACCAAACAATGGATTGCTTATAGCAGATCATTGACAGAATACAATGAAGCCTGGAGGAAGCTTAAGAAGGAACTTTGTGAAGTGAACCAAACAATGAATTGCTTATAGCAGATCATTGACAGAATACAATGAAGCCTGGAGGAAGCTTGAGAAGGAACTTTGTGAAATGAACCAAACAATTGATTGCTTATAGCAGATCATTGACAGAATACAATGAAGCCTGGAGGAAGCTTAAGAAGGAACTTTGTGAAACGAACCAAACAATGGAGTGCTTATAGCAGTTCATTGACAGAATACAATGAAGCCTGGAGGAAGGTTGAGAAGGAACTTTGTGAAACGAACCAAACAATGGATTGCTTATAGCAGTTCATTGACAGAATACAATGAAGCCTGGAGGAAGGTTGAGAAGGAACTTTGTGAAACGAACCAAACAATGGATTGCTTATAGCAGATCATTGACAGAATACAATGAAGCCTGGAGGAAGGTTCAGAAGGAACTTTGTGAAACGAACCAAACAATGGATTGCTTATAGCAGATCATTGACAGAATACAATGAAGCCTGGAGGAAGCTTAAGAAGGAACTTTGTGAAACGAACCAAACAATGGATTGCTTATAGCAGATCATTGACAGAATACAATGAAGCCTGGAGGAAGCTTAAGAAGGAACTTTGTGAAACGAACCAAACAATGGAGTGCTTATAGCAGTTCATTGACAGAATACAATGAAGCCTGGAGGAAGGTTGAGAAGGAACTTTGGGAAACGAACCAAACAATGGATTGCTTATAGCAGTTCATTGACAGAATACAATGAAGCCTGGAGGAAGGTTGAGAAGGAACTTTGTGAAACGAACCAAACAATGGATTGCTTATAGCAGATCATTGACTGAATACAATGAAGCCTGGAGGAAGGTTACGAAGGAACTTTGTGAAACGAACCAAACAATGGATTGCTTATAGCAGATCATTGACAGAATACAATGAAGCCTGGAGGAAGGTTAAGAAGGAACTTTGTGAAGTGAACCAAACAATGGATTGCTTATAGCAGATCATTGACAGAATACAATGAAGCCTGGAGGAAGGTTAAGAAGGAACTTTGTGAAGTGAACCAAACAATGGATTGCTTATAGCAGATCATTGACAGAATACAATGAAGCCTGGAGGAAGCTTGAGAAGGAACTTTGTGAAACGAACCAAACAATGGATTGCTTATAGCAGATCATTGACAGAATACAATGAAGCCTGGAGGAAGGTTAAGAAGGAACTTTGTGAAGTGAACCAAACAATGGATTGCTTATAGCAGATCATTGACAGAATACAATGAAGCCTGGAGGAAGCTTGAGAAGGAACTTTGTGAAACAAACCAAACATTGGATTGCTTATAGCAGATCATTGACAGAATACAATGAAGCCTGGAGGAAGGTTAAGAAGGAACTTTGTGAAACAAACCAAACAATGGATTGCTTATAGCAGATCATTGACAGAATACAATGAAGCCTGGAGGAAGCTTGAGAAGGAACTTTGTGAAACAAACCAAACATTGGATTGCTTATAGCAGATCATTGACAGAATACAATGAAGCCTGGAGGAGGGTTAAGAAGGAACTTTGTGAAACAAACCAAACAATGGATTGCTTATAGCAGATCATTGACAGAATACAATGAAGCCTGGAGGAAGGTTAAGAAGGAACTTTGTGAAACGAACCAAACAATGGATTGCTTATAGCAGATCATTGACAGAATACAATGAAGCCTCGAGGAAGGTTGAGAAGGAACTTTGTGAAACGAACCAAACAATGGATTGCTTATAGCAGTTCAATGACAGAATACAATGAAGCCTGGAGGAAGGTTGAGAAGGAACTTTGTGAAACGAACCAAACAATGGATTGCTTATAGCAGTTCATTGACAGAATACAATGAAGCCTGGAGGAAGCTTGAGAAGGAACTTTGTGAAATGAACCAAACAATGGAGTGCTTATAGCAGTTCATTGACAGAATACAATGAAGCCTGGAGGAAGCTTGAGAAGGAACTTTGTGAAATGAACCAAACAATGGAGTGCTTATAGCAGTTCATTGACAGAATACAATGAAGCCTGGAGGAAGCTTGAGAAGGAACTTTGTGAAATGAACCAAACAATGGATTGCTTATAGCAGATCATTGACAGAATACAATGAAGCCTGGAGGAAGCTTGAGAAGGAACTTTGTGAAGTGAACCAAACAATGGATTGCTTATAGCAGATCATTGACAGAATACAATGAAGCCTGGAGGAAGCTTAAGAAGGAACTTTGTGATGTGAACCAAACAATGAATTGCTTATAGCAGATCATTGACAGAATACAATGAAGCCTGGAGGAAGCTTGAGAAGGAACTTTGTGAAATGAACCAAACAATTGATTGCTTATAGCAGATCATTGACAGAATACAATGAAGCCTGGAGGAAGCTTAAGAAGGAACTTTGTGAAACGAACCAAACAATGGAGTGCTTATAGCAGTTCATTGACAGAATACAATGAAGCCTGGAGGAAGGTTGAGAAGGAACTTTGTGAAACGAACCAAACAATGGATTGCTTATAGCAGTTCATTGACAGAATACAATGAAGCCTGGAGGAAGGTTGAGAAGGAACTTTGTGAAACGAACCAAACAATGGATTGCTTATAGCAGATCATTGACAGAATACAATGAAGCCTGGAGGAAGGTTAAGAAGGAACTTTGTGAAACGAACCAAACAATGGATTGCTTATAGCAGATCATTGACAGAATACAATGAAGCCTGGAGGAAGCTTAAGAAGGAACTTTGTGAAACGAACCAAACAATGGATTGCTTATAGCAGATCATTGACAGAATACAATGAAGCCTGGAGGAAGCTTAAGAAGGAACTTTGTGAAACGAACCAAACAATGGAGTGCTTATAGCAGTTCATTGACAGAATACAATGAAGCCTGGAGGAAGGTTGAGAAGGAACTTTGTGAAACGAACGAAACAATGGATTGCTTATAGCAGTTCATTGACAGAATACAATGAAGCCTGGAGGAAGGTTGAGAAGGAACTTTGTGAAACGAACCAAACAATGGATTGCTTATAGCAGATCATTGACTGAATACAATGAAGCCTGGAGGAAGGTTAAGAAGGAACTTTGTGAAACGAACCAAACAATGGATTGCTTATAGCAGATCATTGACAGAATACAATGAAGCCTGGAGGAAGGTTAAGAAGGAACTTTGTGAAGTGAACCAAACAATGGATTGCTTATAGCAGATCATTGACAGAATACAATGAAGCCTGGAGGAAGGTTAAGAAGGAACTTTGTGAAGTGAACCAAACAATGGATTGCTTATAGCAGATCATTGACAGAATACAATGAAGCCTGGAGGAAGCTTGAGAAGGAACTTTGTGAAACGAACCAAACAATGGATTGCTTATAGCAGATCATTGACAGAATACAATGAAGCCTGGAGGAAGGTTAAGAAGGAACTTTGTGAAGTGAACCAAACAATGGATTGCTTATAGCAGATCATTGACAGAATACAATGAAGCCTGGAGGAAGCTTGAGAAGGAACTTTGTGAAACAAACCAAACATTGGATTGCTTATAGCAGATCATTGACAGAATACAATGAAGCCTGGAGGAAGGTTAAGAAGGAACTTTGTGAAGTGAACCAAACAATGGATTGCTTATAGCAGATCATTGACAGAATACAATGAAGCCTGGAGGAAGCTTGAGAAGGAACTTTGTGAAACAAACCAAACATTGGATTGCTTATAGCAGATCATTGACAGAATACAATGAAGCCTGGAGGAGGGTTAAGAAGGAACTTTGTGAAACAAACCAAACAATGGATTGCTTATAGCAGATCATTGACAGAATACAATGAAGCCTGGAGGAAGGTTAAGAAGGAACTTTGTGAAACGAACCAAACAATGGATTGCTTATAGCAGATCATTGACAGAATACAATGAAGCCTCGAGGAAGGTTGAGAAGGAACTTTGTGAAACGAACCAAACAATGGATTGCTTATAGCAGTTCAATGACAGAATACAATGAAGCCTGGAGGAAGGTTGAGAAGGAACTTTGTGAAACGAACCAAACAATGGATTGCTTACAGCAGTTCATTGACAGAATACAATGAAGCCTGGAGGAAGGTTGAGAAGGAACTTTGTGAAACGAACCAAACAATGGATTGCTTATAGCAGATCATTGACAGAATACAATGAAGCCTGGAGGAAGGTTGAGAAGGAACTTTGTGAAACGAACCAAACAATGGATTGCTTATAGCAGATCATTGACAGAATACAATGAAGCCTGGAGGAAGGTTGTGAAGGAACTTTGTGAAACAAACCAAACAATGGATTGCTTATAGCAGTTCATTGACAGAATACAATGAAGCCTGGAGGAGGGTTAAGAAGGAACTTTGTGAAACAAACCAAACAATGGATTGCTTATAGCAGTTCATTGACAGAATACAATGAAGCCTGGAGGAAGGTTGAGAAGGAACTTTGTGAAGTGAACCAAACAATGGATTGCTTATAGCAGATCATTGACAGAATACAATGAAGCCTGGAGGAAGGTTGAGAAGGAACTTTGTGAAACGAACCAAACAATGGATTGCTTATAGCAGATCATTGACAGAATACAATGAAGCCTGGAGGAAGCTTGAGAAGGAACTTTGTGAAGTGAACCAAACAATGGATTGCTTATAGCAGATCATTGACAGAAAACAATGAAGCCTGGAGGAAGATTGAGAAGGAACTTTGTGAAGTGAACCAAACAATGGATTGCTTATAGCAGATCATTGACAGAATACAATGAAGCCTGGAGGAGGGTTAAGAAGGAACTTTGTGAAACAAACCAAACAATGGATTGCTTATAGCAGATCATTGACAGAATACAATGAAGCCTGGAGGAGGGTTAAGAAGGAACTTTGTGAAACAAACCAAACAATGGATTGCTTATAGCAGTTCATTGACAGAATACAATGAAGCCTGGAGGAGGGTTAAGAAGGAACTTTGTGAAACAAACCAAACAATGGATTGCTTATAGCAGATCATTGACAGAATACAATGAAGCCTGGAGGAGGGTTAAGAAGGAACTTTGTGAAACAAACCAAACAATGGATTGCTTATAGCAGTTCATTGACAGAATACAATGAAGCCTGGAGGAAGGTTGAGAAGGAACTTTGTGAAACGAACCAAACAATGGATTGCTTATAGCAGATCATTGACAGAATACAATGAAGCCTGGAGGAAGGTTGAGAAGGAACTTTGTGAAACGAACCAAACAATGGATTGCTTATAGCAGATCATTGACAGAATACAATGAAGCCTGGAGGAAGGTTGAGAAGGAACTTTGTGAAACGAACCAAACAATGGATTGCTTATAGCAGATCATTGACAGAATACAATGAAGCCTGGAGGAAGGTTGAGAAGGAACTTTGTGAAACGAACCAAACAATGGAGTGCTTATAGCAGATCATTGACAGAATACAATGAAGCCTTGAGGAAGGTTGAGAAGGAACTTTGTGAAACGAACCAAACAATGGAGTGCTTATAGCAGATCATTGACAGAATACAATGAAGCCTCGAGGGAGGCTAAGAAGGACTCCTGGAAGAAGCCCTGTGAGGAGATAGAAACGGCCCTGGAATGTGCTAGATTTCACAATGCTCTTAGAAAAGATCCACAAAGCTTAATTAGCAATCTCTAATTGGAAAATAGAGAATATACTGAAACAGAGAAGGGGACAATGGAAGAACTTTGAATTCACTTCCCTGGACTGATTATACTTGATGAACCTGAGGGAGGATGGGGCAGTCTGGGACTGAAGCTCTCTGGGAAGAGAGCCTCCAGGGCAGACTGGGAAACTGCCAAAGAAGTCATCAAACATGAAAAATTAAAATGGACAGTGTTCTCATTTCAACCCTTTAAATCTCGAAAGTGATGGAATAATGCCCATTATGCTTCAGCAAGGTTTTGATGAGTTATCAACAATTTTGATACAAATCCTAAGAGCAAGTTTGGCCTTGGGATGCATACCAATAAACTGGAGGCATCTTAGGATGGTATTTATACCAAAGCCAGTGAAACCCTTGACCCTGCCTAAGTCCCTAAGACCCATCAGTTTAATGTCAGTAATTCTCAAAACTCTTGAGAAATTGATTTATAGGCATATGAGAGGTTTGGAGTCTTGCTTTGAAAGAATATCCTCTGCACCAAAATCAGCATGCCTATCGTACAGGCAGTTCAACTAAAACCACCCTTTTTCAGGTTGCCTATAAACTGGAAAACACAATTCAGAAAAGAGGCGACAGTTGGTGCCTTCATTGATATTGAGGGTGCCTTTGATAACACCTCATTTAATACAATAATTACTGCTGCAAGGAAACATGGAATTTATGAAACCGTTATCAATGGATTCAATCCATGCTGAGAGACAGAACAGTTCATACAAGTCTCATGGTTAGTAGTCCAGCTGCAAAGGTCATGAGTGGTTTAAAATAGAGAGTTGAGGGTTGTCATGAGTGGTTGTCCACAGGGTGGTGTTTTATCCCCCCTATTATGGAACCTGGTGGTTGATGGGCTACTTGTTCAAGCAAGTAACCTAGGCTTTCATATCTCAGGCTATGCTGATGATATCATAGTTTGAGGCAAATAAACAGGAACAGTCAAGGAACTAGTGAATGAGAGCTCAGCTAATAGCCATTTACCAGAAGAGAGACATAAAGGGACTAGGAAATCTGTATCTTCGGGTAAAGAACTTAAAATGTCTGAGGAAGTCAAATACTTGGTAAACACTTTTGACTCCAAGATAGATTGGAATCAACATTTCAAGAAAACAATAAAAAATGTGAAATCAACCTTTGAACTAGTTACGATGCACGCATTATAAAAGATAGGGATTAAGACCTGTTATGATCCATTGGATATATACATACTAAGATAATCATATCATCTATAACCTATGGAGCATGATTTGGTGGCCTAAGATCCTTTGAACAGCCTCTAAAAATCAACTAAATAAAGTTCAAAGAACAGCATGTGTGGCTGTTACAGGAGTTATGAAAACAACTCCTACTGCAGCAACTCTTGAACCTGACTCCATGGCATGTAATTATAATGGAGATAAGAATGACACTCTATGACTGCAAGCAACTGAGAATTCCTAAAATAGACTCAGGTTTGCTAAGAATTAGGAAATACATAGGAGATGCAGTTTTAGAAATGCTGTCAGACTATAATTCCAATTAAACACTTAATAAAGAACTTCAGGATCATTATTGATCCTGAATGTTGGACAAATGAAACTCTGAAAACTCCTGAAAAAACTTTGATGCAGTTTACAGATGGCTCAAAGAATGGCTTAGGAACAGGATCCGGAGTATATGGCATAAGACCAAGCTGCATAAAGTATTTTCCCTTGGGTGAATATGCTACTGTTTTTGAAACAGAAATTTATGCTATTATGCGATGATAAAAAAATAGCAGAATATTTTTAATGTTGCGAGCTTTATACATCTCATGTTTAAAACTTTAGTTTTATGTTATTGGTACACATGTTCCTGATGTATGTTTGCATTTTCAGCTGTTTTGAATATTTAGTTTATTGTTGACAGTCGAAAAAGCTATACGTGTTTTCGAGTGCAATGCAAATTTTTACTTTCGAAAAAGATGGATCAAAGAATTTGCATTAAATTTTGCTTGAAAAACAGAATAAAGTGCAACACCGCATTTGAGATGGTAATTGTGACTTTTGGCGAATCTACTATAAGACAAGAGTTTGCAAGTGGTATAAAGGTTTCAAAGAGGGTCAAGAAGACGCTGAAGACGATGACTGCCCTGGATGTCCTAACCCATCAATTACTGACGACAATGGGAAGAAGTAAAGAAAATGGTTCTGGAAAATCACTAAATTACCATCAGAGAGGTTGCTGATGATGTCGGCATATCCTTTGGCTCACGTCAAGCAATTTTTTCAGATGTTTTGGGCATGAAACGTGTAGCAGCAAAGTTTGTTCCAAAATTGTTGAACTTCGAGCAAAAATGTCACATAGACATCACTCAGGAATTGCTGAATGAAGTCGAAAATGATTCAGAACTTCTAAAGAAGGTTATAACAGGTGACGAAACATGGGTATATGGGTATGACGTCAAAACTAAGGCCCAATCGTCCCAATGAGCCAAACGGAAAAAAATTTGACAAGTTCGATCACACCTGAAGGTTCTTCTCACTGTTTCCTTTGATTACAATGGGATAGTGCATCAGGAGTTCTTGCCTTATGGTTGTACAGTCAATAAGGAATACTACCTAGAAGTTATGTGCTGTTTGCATGAAGAAATCCGAAGAAAACGACCAGAATTATGGCAAAACCACTTGCAGAAATTGCATCACGATAATGCACCCGCTCACACCTCAATGCTTGTTTGTGACTTTTTGGCAAAAAACAAAACTGTTATGCTGCCTCAGCCACCGTGTTCGCCGGACATGGCCCCCTGCGACTTCTTTCTATTCCCAAGGCTGAAGAGTACCATGAAAGGACAACATTTTGCCACCATTGATGAGATAAAAACAGAATCACTGAAGCAGCTGAACACTATAATGAAAAGTGAGTTCCAGAAGTGCTTCCAGGATTGGAAAAAGCACTGGCACAAGTGTATTATATCTGAGGGGGATTACTTTGAAGGGGACAAAGTTGATGTTGATGATTAAATAAAAATTCTTTTTTTTGATCACACCTCGTACATGAAAACATAAGAAGACCTTACACTGTTAAACAGCTCCTTATGCTCTCAGATAGCCAGGTTGTACTTAAGGCTCTAAGTAGTCATAAGGTAATGTCAGGACTGGTTTTAAACTGCCTGAATATGCTCACAAGCTTGCAGAACGGAGTGAAATTCAACTCATCTGGGTGCCAAGTCATAGTGGCATAGAGGGAAATGAAAAAGCTAATGAACTTGTAAGACAAGGAGCAACTTCATAATTTATTGGGCCAGAGCCAGCTCTAGGAACAGCTCAATGTTTAGCAAGAGAGTTTATTAAGAATTCGTCCAAAATAGAACATCATAAAACCTGACTTAAAACTTCAGGAAACAAACCTAGAAAACTATATAAGTAAAGAGCTACAAACTTACTTAAATGTAATAGAGTTCAGCTGAAAACAATTATTGTATTTCTCAAGGACATACTCATGTGAAAAATTATCTTAATAGTTGGGAGTGTTTCAGGGCATCTTAGATTGCAGATTCAAGAAAGAAACTGAAACAGCCTAACAAAATTATATACTCCTATGAGGCTTTGGCTCCAGGAGATATATTGCTTTTGGGAAAATCTTTTTAGAATCAGAAGAATTTGAAACTGTATATGTTATGAGACTGTATTCCTTGGTAAAGGGTGCTGGCATAATGAATTGGTTTTAAAATGATACAGGTAGCACAATAAGCCCAAGGCATGCAGAGCAATGACGGAAATCTTTATTGTATAAGACAAGCTAATCAATAAGTATTTATTCTGTAGGATATGAAACAAATGGAGCATGTCTTGTTATAGTGTTTAATGCCTGTTCTTACTACAGATGGCACCACAGGTTGGGCGCTGTTGTTACATGCTATGAAACTATATTTGGGAAAGGATTGTGGGAAGGAAACGTTCCAGGCCTAAGTGTACCTCCCTGGCATTTGCCAGTTAGGACTGAGGAAAACCTGGAAGGGAACTGTCAGGGAGAATGGTATTTGAACTGCAAAACCTCCGAAATACGAGCTTTGCACTTTACTGCAGAGCCATGTTGCTCTGTCCTGTTATAGTGAATATGCTTTAGATGAAGAAGGTATAATTAGGTATAATCTTAAAATTAAGCATAATTTATGTAAAATGCACTTAATGATTTAATGTCCAATTCATAGTGGAGCAACACTGGTAACATGACAAGACTATTGACCAATAGGAATTGAGCATGAATGCGACAAAATCCATGCAACAAAAGTTTAATTGGAGTTAGCTTTTACAGTGTGACATGGCAGCATTCACAGAATTTGTCTGTGTGTTTTTGTCAAGATGGCATCAACTTCTAAAAATTCATTCCTTTCTGATAATATGATGTTGTTCACCAATGGTACTGGGGATTAATTGATCTGCATCATTTTCCCTCTGGCTTCCCAATATAAACTCTGTAAGTTATCACTTTTAAGGTCTTTGCATTTGGTGAGATGTTGTTTGTTCAGGATGAC
Source organism: Deroplatys truncata (assembly GCA_030765065.1). NCBI lineage: Eukaryota > Metazoa > Arthropoda > Insecta > Mantodea > Mantidae > Deroplatys > Deroplatys truncata. The sequence continues at coordinate 2,124,963 of CM060976.1, forward strand.
ATCATCTTCATAGAGAGTGCACTTGGGTGTAGGTAGGCATCCTATCTTGTAGAGGTGTTCTGCGAGGCAATCGTGGCCAGTTGCCATCCTAAATAAGGCCACTGCAGTCTTCTTTGCCATTTTTTGTGTATCAACTCTATCTTTAATATTCTTATAATCTTTATCCTTTAATTTATCTTCTTCATCAAGTCTCTGCTGTCTTTTGAAATGTTGTTTAATGTTATTTAATTGTTTATTTATTTCTATTTGTCCTGCAGGTTTTATTTGTTGTTTTGCACCTTTCTGATTATATTAAATTACCTGATTTGTATTAATTGAGTTTAAATAAATACAAAAAGACAATGAAAAGGTGAGCCTGAGCTTCACGCTTAAATGTCAAATTGTGTCGCCGCTTCATTGGAACACTAGATTTTGAGGAGCAATATCCTGTGCATGTCACTCATGTGCAATTGCCATTGTTGCTTCATTGTGAATTGACATCAAGATGTAAGAGATTCACAAATCAGGTAATTAACAATAACTTGGGAATCGGTAGTGTTTGTAGAAAAAAAATAAAAATTGTAACACCTTGCAATCGCATACATGAAAATTAACATGCCATAATTACATGTCGTTCAATAATATAATCATGGGAGTCTGGTGCTGACAGTGGTAGCGAGAGCTGAAAAATTGACGGAGTGAAAGTAAAAACAGGAACGGCAGAAATGAACCAACTAATGGAACCTGAGGAAAATTCAAGACGACTCGAAGAGGTTATGAAGAAGCATAGAGAAGAGATAGTACAGCAGATAATGGATTACAAGAAAAAAATTGAAGATATAGAGAAAAGATTCAAAGCAGGACAGAGAAGAAAGAATTGCATAATTTTCGGAGTGACAGAAGAATACGAAAACATAGAAGAAGTAGTGTACGTGATCATGGAAGAAGCACTAGGTATAAAAACGTCTGGTTCGGAGATAGAGGACGTGCACCGAATCGGAAAAAGAGGAAGAAAATCTAGACCCATTTGTATAAGAATAACGACAATGGGAAAAAAGGAAGACATTTTAAGGAACACCAGGAGGTTAAGAGGCTCAAAAATTTTTATAGAGCAGGACTATACAAGAGAAGAACTAATTGCCAGGATGAGAGAAGCAACAGCAGCTGGAAAAAAGGCAACTTTGAAAGGTTTAAAATCATTCGTGGAAGGAGAAGAATGGAGGAATGAACGAGAAAAAATGTGCGAACGTCAGCAGAAGCAATGGCCCAGGACACATACGAGTCAAAGAACCGAGAGAATAGCTGAGTCGGTAGCCTGGAGAAAGGAGCAGAAAACAGCTGATCAAGTCACAAACTTGACAGGCGCAGGACACATACGAGTCAATAGCTGAGTCGGTAGCCTGGAGAAAGGAGCAGAAAACAGCTGATCAAGTCACAAACTTGACAGGCGCAGGACACATACGAGTCAATAGCTGAGTCGGTAGCCTGGAGAAAGGAGCAGAAAACAGCTGATCAAGTCACAAACTTGACAGGCGCAGGACACATACGAGTCAATAGCTGAGTCGGTAGCCTGGAGAAAGGAGCAGAAAACAGCTGATCAAGTCACAAACTTGACAGGCGCAGGACACATACGAGTCAAAGAACCGAGAGAATAGCTGAGTCGGTAGCCTGGAGAAAGGAGAAGAAAACAGCTGATCAAGTCACAAACTTGACGACAGACGCGAGAAACAATCATGAAAGGAGAACAGAAGAAAATGGAGAGGAAGATCCAACAACCATGGAGGGGGAAGAGGAGCTAACAGTGGTACCAGCGGCGGTGCGAGAAGAAATGCAAAGAAGAAGAAGCAGGGAGAAGCCGAGAGAACAGATGATTAACAGTGCAGCAAGTATGCGGAGGAGGGAGTACCATAAGTGGGGAAATAATGACTGAGAACGGTCAGTGAGGCAGGAGAAATTGCAAGAAGGGGGGGTATAAAATAATAGATTTGAGAGAAAGGAGAGTAATGCTACAAGGGGAGGAAAGTAACCCAGTATCCAGATGTACTAGACTCAGAAAAGCTATGGAGAAATTTACGTATCAGAATAAAACAAAGAACAAATAGGGAAAGGAAGTAAATTGATATGCCAAACAAAAAAAGCAAAAAAGAAGAAAGAAAATAAGAGTAAGACAGGGATGTAAACCGAGTTCATATTAGTAACCTATTCATAGATGATATATTAAGAGTAAAAATAAGAAATTAGCATTATCCAGTAATAAGAGATAAGGGGATTTAGGTTCATTATACGCAGACGATTTTATGGTAGGCACCATATCGTTGATAGGGTTACAAAAGCAATAAATGAAATTCAAGAAAGTGTGAAAAATGGGGAATTGGGGTAAAAATCTTAAAGATGATTGACTCAATAAAAGGCTCTAAGAAACAAAACCAAAGACTTGAGAGAATAATAAGGAAGGTAAAGGGAAGAAAATGGTATAGAAAAGTAAGAGAAGCAAGAGCCGCTCAGTGAGCGAAAAGGCCAGGGAGCCAAGCAATCTGAGTGGTCCAATAAGGAAACAAGCACCAGACAAATTGTACAATATATGTAGGGGTATAAACAAATATACATTGTATGTATTGTAAACATGTAGAACAAATTGTACAATAAATCCATTCCTTCATTTAATATAATCATGTTGCAAATGCCTCCTTTCACAAAAATAGTTGCATGTTTAATGTTACCCACAAACCACAGGCCTAACTATGGGAAACCCCCTTTCACCATTTTTAGCAGAACTATATATGAGCCACTTTGAATGCCATATTACTAAATCTTTCCCACATCTATTCAAAACCTGGTATAGGTGTGTAGATGATATTTTTGCTATTGTTCCAAAAAAACTTTCAGAAGATGCTTTGAAATTATTAAATTTAGAAAAAAAGATCTATTAAATTCACAATAGAAAAAGAAGATAATGGTCAATTACCTTACCTAGACATCAGGATCAGCAGAAATAATGCACACAACAAACTAATGTTCGCATTTATAGGAAACCAACTCACACAGAAAATTATATTAAAAACAATAGCTACAATCCTACAAGCCACAAACATGCAATTTTAAATAGCATTACAAACAGGTTAGTACATATACCATTGGAGAAAGAGGAATACCAGAAAGAATACCAACACATTATCCACATAGCCACTATGAATGGATATCAGAAAAAAAAAATGGATAAGAAGATGAAAAAGTTTGAAAGACAGAAATACATCCAACAAACGACTACTTTACTCAGACAACAAAAACCACAAGCATATAGGAAATTCACTTATCACCCTTGGACACATCATAAATTTCAAAGGATTTTCAAGAAATACATCACCCTGTCTCCACAGAATAACCACATTATACAGAAACTACTGTGCAACAGAACAAAAGATCCTATCCCCAACGATAAATCAACTGGTATATATCAGATTGTTTGTAATGACTGTAACCTGGTATACATAGGAAGAACCAAAAGAAATCTTGAAATAAGACTTAAAGAGTATATGAGATGCATTTACCAAAAGCAGCCAGATAAATCAGCAGAAGCACATCATTTCTGGTCTTCAAACCATGAAATCACTCCAAACAAAATCGATGCAATGAATTGGACATCTGGGAAAAAATGCATATCGTCAAACACAGGAATCACCTAATGAATTTCGAACTGCCACCACCCAGCAGCCTTTGGAGGTTCATCAACCCAGCACCAGAGAACACCACTATCCACACACATTCCGCAGACAATAACAAGCAAAATCAGTTGAAAACATGATGATGGGAGCAAACCGTCTCCCGAAACGCGTACAAGTAAGAACATTTTAGTGATGTAGTGTAACAACCTCCAACTCTCTTTATTTTAAATTATGACACATCACTGTTACTAGCTTCTAAATTTTCAAAATTAATTAAGATAGCATTTCTTCTCTTCAGTTACTTCTTTCTCCACGATGATGATTGTTGGAATATTAATGCCAAGTTGTTTTGGTGTTATGTTATACATTAACTCGAGTGGTACAAATTTTGCAGTTGTGTTAATAGAATGGTCAATAAAATCTTCCATATATGTACCCAGCTCCTATGACCTTTATGGTAAAGGATGCAGAAATAATTGATATTATTCCCTTAACGTTCTTTCTATAATATTCAGTTTAGGATAGCATGAACATGAATTATATAATTTAATTCTAATGTTTGTAATTCTTACTTACCATAGCATTGACTGATAAAATTGATTGTATTTTTGTATCTTTTGGAATATAATCCTTATTATTTTATTTAAAGAAGTACGGCAGTTAATATAAATGAATATAACTGAATATCTATCATGACAAAAATGTATTCATTATTCTTTAATGTCCTATAGCATTTCTCCATATGCTTCAATAGTAACTAAAGTGTTCTCTTGGTCCTGTAAAATTGCTTGTGGGTCAAAATGAAATTTTATGCTCTTGGACAAATGTGTTGTGTTCACAAATTTAAGTTAATTTCCTGACTTTCATAACTGCTTTATGCACAAAATTTCACTTATTGCCAAGGTAGTTTTCTCAATCTGAATATACCAGAGAATGATGAAATGTCATAAGTTCTTAATTTTCCATCCAATTAGGAAAATCATTTTCGATTTGATACATCGGTTTCCTGCAATTTATAAATGTTATGTTTTCCTGTTTTATTATTCATTCCCTTTTTAATTTTTCCCTTTTTTTATGTCATACAATTTTTGTAATTTCTTTTTGAAATTTAGATATTGTTCTTTAAGTGCTTCTTAAGAGTTGTAGTGGTATTTAAACCAATAAAAGTATTTTAGGGAATTATATTTAGAATTATTATTTGTGTTTAGTTTTAAAGTTGTGTTTAAAAGTGCTAATCAAAGAGCGATGTTTGTTGGTTGGCATGAGAAACCAACTAATAAGAGGTAGGCCATGAAACAGATTTAAAATGGTGAAAACTATAGAAATTGAGAAGAACATTCACAAATGTTAAAGGAATCTGCATATGTGTAACAATAATATATACCAGGTGAATCTTCTTAGCCTGCAAACTGAGAAGTTGCGCAGTCCTGGCGTGGTACAGGCTATGCTGTAAACATTGTCCATTGCATCGTGTCATATGAATTTTGGCTGAATGATTGCTTTGTACTGCTGTGCATGCACTGACTTGCACTCGTAGCACAACAGTGTGCACGTTGGTCTTCACTGGTGAAGGTCCCAGGTTCAAATGCTGCCACTTGAAGGTACTTTTTATGTTTAGTAAATTTAACGAGAACTGATAGTTTGGCATGGAAGTGTCGTTTCACTTAATTAGTTTAATTATGTGAATTTCATTGAAACACAAATTGTTACTTGTTAGAATATGCTATAATGAACATTAAATAAATGCATATAAAATTGTAATTATAACTTACAAACATAAGGGATCATTAAATAATATTTTACTATTTAAAGCTGTTCTTTCATACAAAAGAAAGACAATAAATTGTTCTGAGAGTTTACAAAATGCAGCATGTACATGCAACTAGATAACATTTACAAGCCCATATTGTGAACCTCTCTGGTTCCCAAAGTAGTGCATTTAACAGTGACTATGACATCATCATACGAATAAACCTTTACAATTTACCCGTTTCCTCCATGTGGTTGTAATAGGTGTTCGAACTGCCACCAGGCGCGGCGCATCCTAGTGTTCAATGGTTCAGTGAACCCCCGGAAAAAAAAGTTGCATTTTAAAATATATAAACTTATAATTTAAATAATCATTCTTTATTTCTTTCTCGTATTAGCTCATTTTATTTGCATTTTTAAATGATTCTATCGTATAAAAAATTTACAAGTCTTTGAGATAGTGTGCATACGTTCCAATGCTCAATCTCTCTTCTGAGCCTCCGAGAATAAGTTTATAGGTGTTTCTTGTGGCAGGGAGGGGTAAGGGGCAACGTCACTAACAATGTGAATTTGAGCTGGTGGGACAACCAGCTCCGCTGCAAGTCGGACTCGAGCGGAAACACACAAATTAATCCGAACCGAAAGGGCTACAGAACCGGAGCATTAGCACGTGTGTTTTCATTGTAACAGAGTGATTTTCTTACAATCGTTAAACCATTGTTACTGAATAATACATTTAAAAGTGTATTCGGTTATATACTTGTGCTTTAGTGTTCATATGCATATTCATCTGTTCGAGTTTGTTTTCAAAGAAGAATGAACAACGTACAATATCTTTTAGAAACAAACCTCACAGCTTTAAGCTTGGAAGAGAAGTGTAAAATTAAGAGGCTTGGCAGGCCAATACCTCAGCTAGAATTAAAACAAGCGCAAACCAGCCAAGGTAAGACATTCTGCAGGTTTTTAATGTAAATATATACAAAGGAAATAGTTGGATTTACGGTTGCATTTCTACAAATAAGCTATTTTATTTTCCGTGCTTACTGTTTGCTAAGGGTAAAGATACAAACTGGACATGCCATGGCGTGTCAGATCTAAGTCATCTAACACAGAAAATTAAGAAGCACGAGGAATCTATTGCACATAAGAATGTTATTTAGATTTATCAGTCCTTGGAAAAATGGAAATTAGGCAACAGCTTAGCTCAGCTTTCAGACAGAACATAGAAAGGCACAATGACAACGTAAGGAAAAATCGCTATGTTCTTTTGAAAATAATTGATTGTATTAAGTTCTGCAGTGAGTTTGAACTTGCCTTATGTGGACATGATGAAACAGCAGAATCTAGCAATCCTGGAATTTTCAGAGGGCTAATAAATTTTACCTCAGTGTTAGATGCAGTTGTAAAAGAGCACATGAACAATGCTGCAGTCTTTGTAAGATATACAAAATGATTTACTAGAGTGTATGTTATATGTGTGTCATGAGGAAATTAATGCTGAAATAGCCAAGGCAGATTTCGTGTCTGTGATAGCAGATGAAATTTCTGATGTATCTTCTAAGTTTCAATTGGTTTTAGTATTTCGTTATCTGTTATCTACTGGAGAGCCTGTTGAAAGATTTTGGACATTTTTAAATCCACCTGGTAGTGACGCTTCCTCCTTAGCAGCTTGCATTAAAAATGTCCTCGCCAATGTTGTACAAGAACAGAAAGAAAATGTAACATCTCAAAGTTATGATGGCGCCACTGTCATGCGCGGTCAACACACAGGAGTACAAACAATCGTAAGAGAAGAGTATCATTTCGTGTATTATGTGCATTGTTATGCTCACCAATTGAACTTGATTCGTGCCCAAACCACCAGTCAAAATAAACAAGTAAAACTTCTTTTTATTTAAAGGTGAGTCGGAATTATTACACTAACATCACTTAAGTTTACTCACTTAACATGTTTCGGGAAACCGTTGTTCCCATCCTCAGAAGGTTAACTCGACTGAACATGTTAAGTGAGTAAACTTAAGTGATGTTAGTGTAATAATTCCGACTCACCTTTAAATAAATTCAATACACATCACTGTTTCTAGCTTCTTTTCATTACAATATCAACGTAAGTAAAACTTCGTTTTTCAATACTATTGGAGAGATTCCAATATTCTTCTCTCATTCACTTCAAAGATTGGCTGTTTTAGATGTAATTGTGAAGCGAAAAGTCCCCCAGGGATCAGCCACAAGATGGAACTTTAAATCCAGAACGGTTCTTACAGTTCATGAAAATAAAGAGGCCATTCTGGAATGTCTCCAACAAATTGAAGACACCAGCAACCAGACAACAACTGTGAATCAAGCTTGTGGACTAAGGCTGAAACTGCAACAGCGAAAATTTTCCTTTTGGTTAGAGGTATTTTATAAAATAATGCCCCACGTGGATATCTTGTACGTCAATTACAAAAGTGCACCACTGATTCTGTATCAATAAAGCAAGCAATAGCATCATTTGAATGTGAAATTTTGAAAATTAGAAACAATTTTGATAACACCATAATCGAGGAAGAACCAAATGTAACAAAAAGAAGATGCGAAGATGTGTATATAACAAGGAATGTAGCAGCAAAGGAAGTACGTGACATAATAGTTCAGCAGAGCAAACAAAGGTTTGAATTCTCCAGTCACCTATTGGCCTCTAATTTACTTGACCAGCAATTCTTCCCTTCACTGAAAAATAAATTTCCTGAAAAAATACTTTCTGCTGTTGTGCAGTCTTATCCATTTTTAAATAAATCTAAGTTAAAAACAGAACTGCAGATCATTTATTCTCGAGATGATTTTCAAGAAATGAAAAGTTCAGTAGCATTTCTCAAGTTTTTAATTGAAAATAACTTCAAGAATCCTTTGGAGAGGTTATGAAATTGGCAGCTGCTATCCCAGTGACAACGTGTGAAGCAGAGAGGTGTTTCTCCACTTTGAAGCGGATCATGGATGAAGATAGACTGGTTGCTCTTGCCATGCTATCTATTGAAAATGAAATGATCCACAAGCTTCCAGATTTCAACGAGAGAGTCATAGACAGATTTGCCAAGAAAAAGGAAAGGAGGATGGACTTTCTCTGTAAATATACCTCTACAGGAGATTCAACCCCATCAACGTCTTCAGGATCATTTTAAGGTAATTTTAGAACTACAGTATATTTGAAATAATTTAGAAAATAAAGTCATTTGGAAAGGTAAATATCATAATGCAGTAAAAGTGGTGAACCCCCTGACATTTTAGGCAGCAGCCGCCATTGACTGCCACCATGCCGGCAGATGCACTATCTCAGTAACCATCATTGCCAGCATAACCTGGCGCAACTTGGCCATTGTGCTGTCATGGCAAGCTAAGAAGATGCATTCCCTGAGCTGTTGAGGGGTCATTGGCCACTTCTGGTACACGATACCTTTAAAATAATCCTATAAGAAGAAATCTAATGGGGTTAGATCTGGTGAGCATGCTGACCACCATATTGGTCCATGCCGTCCGATCTATCACTCAGGATAGTTGGCATCGAGATAAGCCGTTACACGATGGGCCGAATGAGCTGGCGCCCTATCATGTTGGTACCACATAATCAGTTCTGCAACGGCACTTCATCCTGTAGAGTAGGCAGTTGGTGTTGTAGTAAATGGATATAGCGATCCCCAGTGAGTTGACCATCATAAAAATATGGGCCTATTAGATGAACACCGACTACCAGCCCAAATAATGAAACCCCATCACACTTGCAAAGCCGCTTCTCGCATCCAATGTGGGTTTACAGTGCTGCAGTAATGCATGTTGTGGCGACTTACATGACCTGTATTGTGGAACCCTGCTTTGTCTGTAAATAACGCAGTTGTTAAAAAATGTGGATCTTGTTCAGTTTGTCATATGATCCACCTAGCGAGTGCCACTCTCCATCTATGGTCTGGCTGCAGTAGCTCCTGTGTAGTTGAAGATGATAAGTTTGAAACTTTGTGATGTAGTATTCTCCACCCGGAAGATTGGCTAATATTCAAATGCCTGTGAATGTCCTTCGTACTACAATGCGGATGCTGAATGACATTCATTGCATGGTCACAGACAGGGTGATCTCTTCATGGATGTGGTGTCTTTTGCACTCTTCCTGATTCCAAGGTGGTTCGCAACAAGCAAAAACGTGTGATCTTAGGAAGTGCTCTCTCTGAAACCTCTGTTGGTATAGACAATGTGCCTCCATTGCATTCTGCTGTGCTTCCCCGTATGTCCAGATACTCTCTATTCAAAAACATTGTTCCACTGTGAGCACGAACGGCTCGAACTTTGTATTTATAGGCAAATCCACTTTCTAGTGCATTCAGAAAGAAATTAGGATTTGCTAGAATGTTCTCAAAACATGAACAGAAATGAATAAAAAACTCATTTATTTGCAGGTGTGATTTGAATTCTGACCTTCGCCATGACTTTCCAGCATGTTAACCATTGCGCTACTAGAGCATGTTAACAACTAGCACCACCCGTGGCCCTAATCAGCGGGCTGTGAATGCATTGTCAGCACCTGCATTTTGCATTGTCTGTAAAATGCAGGGTTGCCTAGTTACCAATCTGCAGAATGAGAAAACTCAGATAGTATATTTATTAAAGTGATTAACTAGGATTGTAACAGGCATTGTATAATAAAATAATAAAACTATATACCAAGAAATGAAATATGTGAAGTTATTCATTGCACTATAAATGGTTATCGCGAGTAAAGGATTTAAGTATAGATTTCTTAATGTACTTTCATTTGCAGACCACTACAACCTGTTAATACTCATATAAAGTATCTTAATAATAGAGATGATTAACGGCAACCCTGAGAGAAAATAACAATCATAAAAGATTAAAAGCAGATTCTCATCTCTACCATTGTAACTACAGATCCAAGCTGCAATCTGAGTCAAGATTGGTAACCAACCACTGAGGTTATAAAATAATTGATATTTGTCCCACGTCGTCCTCCGTGGACTAGTGGTACCATGCTAGCTTTAGTTCCCGAGGTCGCGGGTTCAAACCCGGCAGAGGGTGATGGATTTTTTCGGGTGTAAAAATCCTTGGCACGGCTTCCTTCGGAAGGGAAGTAAAGCCGATGGTCCTGTGTCGTAGATTTACGGCACGTAAAAGAACCTCAAGCCTGATAAGAGGCCTCTGAGCAAAATTTCCGGTCTTTCACGCTCAATATAGAATGGGACGCTAAGAACCATAGTAGTTAAAGAGCGTCCATAAATAAAACTCAATTTCATTTTTTACATCTGTCCCATGAATGGCGACCAATGTTAAGACACTGATTGGAGCAACTAAAGACATTAGAACAATGAGGGAAGCGATTTTCATGGAAAGAAGAGGACACCACCATATTCATCATGAATTACTTTAGGTTTATTTGAACTACAAAGCGCAAAGTGAGTAGCAATAAATAGTATCATTATTAATAAACTAAACGACAACAAAATATATGATTTTAAAAAACAGGAAAAACATAAAAGCTAAAAAAATGGGCGAACAACTGAAGGAACCTACCAAAGAACTTAGAGAAAATAGGGAAGTGAGGGACACTATACCAACACTACCAAGCAGACAATTTTAATCTTATTGCAAGAATTGAAGTTAAATCATAAAGAACTAACTGAAAAAGGAGAAACAAGTCAAAAAGAACTAACCGAAAAAGTAGAAGCAAGTCAAAAAGAACTAATCAGAAAAGTGGAATCCAACCAAAAAGAAATAGAAACTAGTCAGAATAGGTTATCTGCAAAACAGAAACGTTAACTGAAAAGGTAGAAGCTAGCTAAAGAGAATTAATTGAAAAAGTAGAAGCTAGTCGGAATAGGTTATCTGTAGAACTAGCTGAAAAGGTAGAAGCTAGACAAGTAGAAATTAGAAATCTGTTAAATCAGAAATCAATAGCATAAAACATGATTTGGAAAATAAAGATCAGGTGTTAGTGAAATGGAAGTACTAAAGGAAGGTTATTTAAAGGTTAGAGGCAAAGTTGTTGAGAATATGTAAACAATGACATAAAAGTAAATAACCTAAATGTTGAAATGCAAACACAACAAGAAGCCATTAATACATCAGAAAATCAGAATAAATCAGAATCAACTGTAAATGAGAAATTAAGTGAGTTGACTGAAAATATAACAAAAAATACCAAAATGGGATGCATTGTTGTGGGTGCACTTCAGACAAAGAATATGCATGACAAATCAAATGTAAATGGATGTAATATGTCTTATAATGATGTTTTAAATAATGTAAACAATCATGAACCAAGTGAATAGGGTGACACTAGTTTATATGGGCCAGAAACCAACCAGTACTCACACCCAACACATATACACCCACAATCTAATCCACAACACACAAACAGTCCACCTTTTGACATGTGTTATGCACACCTTGTCATGGCAGAAATTGCTGCATTCATGTATGATAATGACGCGGGAGATAACCCAAGAGATGGAAGAATATTTCCAGATAAAACGGATACCCTATGAACTAAGGATGCATGTAATCTGAAAGAGTTTGATGAAGTGTGCCACTGAATGGCTGCGAATAATTTTGGCTGGGGAGGAAACATACACAACTTTTAGAAATTTGTTCCTTTCTAGATTATGGGGACAATCTAAACAAGATCAAATAAGAATTGAACTAGCAACAGATTGGCACAATCTTGATGGAAAATTGACTTCATGCGACTAGCTAATAAATGTTGAATGACCGATCAGGTAATGAGTGATCAGGGGATAATAGCTACTATTATCTGCCATTATCCTGACAATTTACACAATAATTTACTTGTTGCCCGCCCAGTTGACTTAACAGATGTCAAGGTGTGTTTATCAGCTTTTGAAATGAAAGACAAGGGTAAAACAAAAGAAAATCATAGTGATACAAATGGCCAAAGACAGCCAGATACAAATAGGCAGAATAATGGTAACAATACTTATTTCTATAATTGAAACCATGGGCATGAGCAAGGCCCAAGCCATAATTATCAGAACACAAGGGAATGCAATAGTAAAGCAATATCCCACATCAAAAGCATAGGGGGAAGGGGTATATATGGAAATACCAGAGAAACAAATAATGGGTGACGTGTCCATCAAGTAAACAATATAGACGCTTAGTGACTCGGTCCAGAACTCGGATACCAAAATATATATAAAAATTTTCCGATGTATAGGAACAGGTAGGTATAGGGGGAGTAGAAGACAGTATTACTATCCCGGACCTGAAATTCAGAATCATTCTGATTGAAGAACATGAAAATAGAGTGAATACCGGCTCGGAAGTTACTGGCAGTAATGTCAACAGTCCCACAACACAAAGGACAAACACTAATTCTAACCAAGAGCATAGAGTGTTAAACAACTAAGAGGTTTCCATACAACTCTGATGTGTAAACTCGAGATCTAGAAATTTTCACAAAGAGTCTCTCTGGGATAGTCAAAGTTGATAATAATGAATCACATGAGCTTAAAATTAGTGATATAAGGAAATGTGGCATCACAAAAGAACTGTTGAATCCACCACGAATGTGATTTTAGCACAAGGCGTAGCAACCTTTACTATGGTCGATACATGAGCCTCAAATTCCGATTGTAATGAAATCTGGTTTACAAGCATATGCCAAAGTAATCAAATGATAGAATTCTTACTGATATGCAACGTATACAGCTGTTGGAAATAGAAAAGAAAAGATAAAATTTCAAGTAATGGTAAAAGTACAAATAGGCGACTGGTCCAGCAAATTCGTTATTCTGGTTGTACTACGTCTACAAGCAGAGTTCATTGTGGGCTGCGATGTATTATACAACTGAAAAAGCAGATTAGATTGTATAAGTGCAAATTAAAAGTAGAAGAAGGGCCTTGATGGAAGTAATCGTTCCTTTGCAAGTTCTTGAGTTAGTAGTCAACAACTCTGATGGCGCAGTGACTGCGAGATAATTAATGATGAAGAAAGGTTCTTTGTAGAAAGCATTGAAGTATGCAATAATCAAATAGTAATAATAAAAATGAATATGCAAAATAATGAAAAGGAATATACAAAAGACTTATGTGAAAATGCATATTGTATAAGCTGCTTGAACGAAACTTCAAATGTACCAGTAGATCAATATCAACACTCAGCCACAATGACAGCAACAGCACCTGCGACAACAGCAACATTGAAGACATGCAGATTAGGCATTGGAGAAATATCATAAAAGCTAAATCCAATGACAGATACATACTAGATGTTGAGCAGAAAAGGAAACTAGGGAGAATGTTTATAAAGAATAGTAAGTGTTGAACAACAAACCGGGTACATGCAACAAATATGTACACTATTTTGAAGTGAAAGACATCAAACTGACTCCTTACATATCCTGATCAATACCAAATGCCATAGGGAATGAAACTGATAATGTAATAAAATAGATGCTAATTGATGATATAAGAGGATTATATTCTGAAGTATAGGCACATTCAAGTCATAATTTCAGACAATGCTACAACAAAACAATATAAAATTGCACCACTCACCTTTGTGAACGGATCATGAAAGACATAGGGATATATCTATGAGTACTCTGTAACGAATACCACGAACAATGGTATAACTGCATACAAACAATTGAAGACACTGTAAATGAGCTAACAAGCCCAGCAACCGGATTCATTCCAACAGAGTTAATAACAGGAAGAAAACCCGAATATAACCCAACGATAGGAACTGGAGCAGAGTTATCAGACAAACAAAAATGTGGAATTGCTTACAGGAACATCATAAAGAAAGCTGAGGAAAGGAAGATGAAACCAAAAGATATAGATCTAAGTGGAATCCAGAGATTGGGGAACAAGTGTTAGTGAAAATTCCCAGAATCTCTTTAAAGCTGGTGAGAAGAGATATTCATGTATGGAGCTTATATAGAGTGGCCCATTTGAGATTAAAGAAAATTATGGAGGTCATGCATTGCATACAAGCTTATAGATGCAATAAGAAGAGCAGTGGGAAGCTACCATAAGCAGATCCTTAGACCCTATAAGAAATGACAGGATTGAACTTTTATACGAGGGTCAGCTGATGAGTCCTGGGCCTCACAGAGATGGTGCCACTAGGCCAGTTAGACGGTAGCATCATATAGTTTTACTCTAGACCAGCTTGTATCCATAGTTACAGGTCAATAGCTTCTTTAGTTGTTGAATGACAACATTTTAAACAAGACAACTTTAAGTTTTCATGAAAATAGAGGATTTGGAAAAATGAGCAGTGATTAAATACTTCCATTTGAAAGACTTAACGCCTAAAGAAATCAAGGAGGAAATGGACAGTACATTGAAAGATTCTGCCCCTTCATATTCAATGATTAAAACGTGGGTTGCAGAGTTTAAAATGGGACGTACGAGCACAAGTGATGAGCCTCGCTCTGGACGCCCCGTGGAAGTCACAACTCCAGAGATGATTGAAAAAATTTGTTTAGTACTGGAAGACCGCAGATTAAAATTGTTTGAGATAGTAGAGGCTGTAAACGTATCAAAAGAACGTGCAGGTAATATTTTAAGTAATGTTTTGGGCTTTCACAAGGTCTGTGCAAGGTGGATGCTGCGTTTGTTGACACCTGACCAAAAGTTGCATAGAAAAACTGTTTCTGTTAAGAATGTGGAGCTCTACCATAAAATTCCCAAAGAATTTTTGAGATGGCTTATTACCATTGATGAAACTTGGATACATCACTACACTCCAGAAAGTAAATCACAGTCAAAACAGTGGATTGCGCCAGGTGACCAACTCCAAAAAAAGGCAAAGTCAATTTTGCCAGCTAACAAGGTTATGGCGAGTGTTTTCTGGGATGCACAGGGAATTATTTTTATTAATTACTTGGAAAAGGGTAAAAGTATCACTGGTGACTACTATGCAAGCTTACTGCAATGTTTGAGTGATGAGGTGAAAAGACAGACCTCATTTGGCAAAAAAAATCTTGTTTCATCACAACAATGCTCCGGCCCATTGTTCAGTCATTGCAATGGGGAAAATTTGCGAATTAAAGTTCAAATTGCTTGAACATCCATCCTATTCGCCAGATCTAGCACACAATGACTACCACCTGTTCCCTAATCTCAAAAAATTACTTGAAGGACGAAGATTTCACAGCAACGAGGAGGCATTGATGCAGTAAACAGCTATTTTGAGGACCTTGATAAATCGCACTACAGAGATGGTTTAATTAAATTAGAACACCGGTATGACAAATGTTTTAACCTTTCTGGAGATTATGTTGAGAAATAAAAGAAAATTTTTTTTTAAATGTTGTTTTCATTGAGAGGCCCGGGACTTATCAGCCGACCCTCGTAAGTTAGAGGAACGACATGTACAATATCAAGTTGTGGAGTACACATCATAAAAAGTATAAAGAAGAACTCACCAACTCATCACAGTATCTACTTATAACAAAAGAAAAACTCAAATCCATTTAAAAACACACAAAACAAAGAAATTTGAAGAAATCAATATGTGAATTGTATTAGAAACATATAAAGTAATTTAAAGTATAATTTTGAAAAGAATGCGTAGAAAAGAAAATATCACATCAAAGAGATAATCAGAATTATATAATAGGGAGTTTTCTGCCATACAAATTCTTGTAACAATTATAAGATTTAGAAAACATTCATACCGCATATGAAGCTCAACAACTGTGCCTGCTGCTATATGTTCATTAATATAATTATTTAGAAGCGTGCATGCTTTATTTGGTCTTCGAGTCACCTTCAAGATATGTATTAAACTCTGCGTTACCATGTTGTGGTAGCATGTTTCCCTCACATTCAAGAGGTCCTAAGTTATAATCTCGGCTAGGGTGAGTTACACGGATAAGGTGTTTTCCCTATCTTGAGAAGATGAATGACGGGAAGCTCTATGGACCCTGGGTTCATTCATTTCACCCATTCCATTCATTCATCATGTTATAGGACCTACCAGGTTAATGGTCATTCATTTAATGTAAAAAAAAAAAACCTTGGTTTTGTTTCTTTTTAAATTATGAATACAAATACCTATGGTAATCTATAATAGAAAATCTGCTGTGCTGGAGTATGAAGTAAGGGGAGGTTCTGCATGTAATCTGTGTCGATACATGATCATCCTTCAAACACAGCTTTTATTTCTTCCAGTTTGTTGCAATGTTTGCTGGCTTGCCGTTTATGCACTATACATTCAGTTGCAGAATACGTTTAGCAGTATAATGCACACTGCACATTTTCTATTTATATTGCAGTTAGAAAGAATAGACCTCTCCCTGAGGTCTACCAAATGACAAGGTATGATTCTACTAAAACTATTTTAAGTAATACTTACGCTGTGCTGTTTCTATCATGTTTCGAAATGTATTAGTATGCATGTAATGCATTCTCACATTCAGATTAGTACTATTGTAGGAATAATACATTTTAAATTAGTATGAACTGTGTAATACTTAAATACATTTCTCTGATAATTGTATTGTATTGAGACACAATAGATGTCCCTCTTTTGACATTAGTAAACAGTAACGGGCATTAACATTGCGGGAGTTGCTGATGAAAGGCAGACGGAGTCGGATGTGTTAAATGTGTGCTCATGCAAAGGAAAGAATAGGAATTCAAATTGAGGTGTATAGAGTTAGAATTGGAACATTTAATGGCTACAGGATTAATAGACAAGCGACCTGCAATAATGTCATGGTCTGTGTTTGTCATACTGGTACTGCCAGTAATTGGCGGAATAGAGAAAAATCCGGGCCCGGAGACAGAACAAGATATCAAGAGTATGCTTAAAGGAATTGCAGAAGATATAAAAAATATAAAAGGAATGGAGAAGAAAATTGATGAGAAGATAGATGGAAAATTTGAGGAGCTGAAAAATATGTGGGGAAAATTTGAAGGAGAAGTGAATAAGGAATTAGCTGAATGCAATAGAAAAATTTTATACTTGGAAAAAACAGAAGACAAGAGAAGGAAAATGAACGTATATAATTTTTGGAGTCAAAGAATTAAGAGAGATACAAATTTGGGATCAAATTGAAAGAATCTTACAAGATAAACTGGAATTAAAGCTTGGAGGATGGGAAATAAGAGATATTTTTAGAGTCTGGGAAAAAAGGACGAAATCCAAGACCGGTAATCATCAGATGTGCTTCAATGAAAATAAAATGGGCAATTTTATCAAATGCCAAAAAGCTAAAAGGAACAAGAATATTTGTAGAACAGGATTTTGGGAAGAAAGAGACAGAAATAAGAAACATTTTACTTCAAGAAATGAAGAATGTGAGGGCTAAAGGAGAGAGAGCTTTTGTTAGAGGGCTGGATTTGTGGATAAATGGAAGGAAGCAGGATAGGCGTCAGCAAAATATGAGGTATGTGTCGGAAGAGGGTCAATGAACACGAGTAGAAATATTGGATTCGGAGACAGATAGATTAAATGAAATGTCACGAGGTGAAGTTAGTACGAGGAAGAGTGGTGGAGGAGAGGAGGGGAAGCGGAAGGCATACATCACCGAGCAAACAGATTATACCGGAGAAACAGCTGATAGAGGAACATGCGCAGAATGGCCTTGGGAGCAACTCCGGGACTGGATGTGTGGAGAGAATCCGGCCTCAGTATTATTTCGTCACCTGGAGGGAGCATTATGCGGGGCAGAAGGCAGAAACGGAAAGGATGACTAGGAGTAGTGCTAAATTACAGGAATTAAGATTTGAGAGAAAAGGTTCTGTATAGGAGAAGGAATTGGGGGTTATATTCTGGAATATCGAAGGGTGGTGGGGTAAAGTGAAGAGTGGAGAAATATCTCAAATTTTAAATTTAGTGGATGTGATAGGTGTGGTGGAACCTTGGTTGTTAAGAAATAATGTGGATGTGAGTGATTTTGATTTCAATGGAAAATGTGGTATTAAAAGGAAAGATAAGGGGAGAGGATCAGGAGTCTTAGCTTTATTTGTGAGAAAAAGCCTTAAAATTAAAGTGAAAGTATATGAAGATTTAGGTGAAGAATCGATACTGTGGTGTGTTTTAAGTGGTTTTTGGGAAAAAGAAAGTGTATGTGTTGCAGTAATATATAACCCGCCAAGTTCCTTGGAATTTTATGAACCACATTTATTTAACAAGTTAAGACAAAATTTGGAGGAAATATCAATGAGGGAGATATATTAAGGTTTTATAATAATGGGGGATTTCAATGCAAGCGTGGGGGAAAGTCAAATACAGTTAATAGATCTTGAAGGAGAGTTTATGGGATAGCAAGAGAGAGGGATAGGAGGAGGAGCAAAGATAAATGTATTAATAATGAGGGAAAGAAATTAATTGAGTTTTGTGAAGAATGTAGTTTGGTATTGTGTGAAAGAAAAAGATGACACAGGTGAGTATACATTTATGAACAGAAATGGGCAGAGTGTGATAGATTATATTTTATATTCATTAGAATTATATGAATATTGCATGGATTTTGAGGCGTTGAGTATAGTTACCTCCAGTAACCATTTTCCAATAAGAGCCGTATTTAGGGGTCCAATGGTGGAAAAAGTAAATGTTAATTATTTAGAACAAGAAGGTAATAAAATTCAAAATTATAAATGGAGAGATTTGGAAGCAGAAAGCTTTTTGGGAGACCTGAAAAAGCAATCAAATATGTTAAAGTTAATAGATATAGAGGAAATGCTTAAAGAAAATAAAACTGAGGATGCAGTTGTAAATCTAGAGGATTTAGTGAAACAGGCAGGATCAAAAATGAGAGGGAAAAAGGAAATATATATAAGGAGAGGTTGGTATGATGAAGAATGTAAGATGGCGAAACAGAGAGTATTAAGGGAATTAAGGAAATGGAGGCAAACAGGATGATCAGGAAAAAGGGAACTTTATGATTGAAAGTTGGGGATACAAATTTCTTATGGGAGTTAACAAGAAGGCAAGGGGGGGGGGAAATGAGCCAGGAAATTTATGAGGCAACAAGAGTAAATAATACAAAAACAATTTGGACATTAATAAAAAGAACTTATAAGGCCAGAGTTACAGAAAATAATATTAGTTCTGAAACCTGATGCAGATATTTTGGACATCTTTTGGGAGCAGAACAAGGGGAGTGCCCACGTATTAGAGAAATAGAAAGTATAGGAAAATATTGAGCAATTAGATAGACAGATAAAAATGAAGTAAGAGAACAAATAAATGGATTAAAAAGAAATAAAGCGAGTGGCATGGATGGAATTCCTGGGGAATTTTGGAAGGCTTGGAGGGTGAACGAAACTAGATTAGGATTGTTAGTTACACTTTAAACAATGTATTTGAAGGAGGAAAGGTAACGAATAGTTGGAGATTATCAATAGTAGTACCGATATTTAAAAATAAGGGGGAGATAAATAACCCAAATTATAGGGGAATTAATGTACTATCTGTTTTAGGCAAGATATATGGGGAGGGTGGGGTTGGCAGAAAGGGTTCAAAAGTGGACGGAAGATGAGAAAAAATTATTGGTCCTTCAATCAGGTTTTAGATGTAGTAAGAGTACACTAGATAACATTTTTGTTATAAACAGAATGGTAAAGAAATATTGAACCAACAAGAGAGGGAGATTATACATGTTATTTGTAGATTTTGAAAAGGCCTTTGACACGATAAATAGAGAAGTACTGTGGTTTAAATTGAGCATAAAAGGGATGAGCACTACCTTTATAAGAGTACTATTGAAGTACAGAATATATACGGATAATCAGTTTAGTATTAAAATTGCTAATAATAAATTAACGAGAAGCATTCCGAATAATATTGTTCTAAGACAAGGTTGTAAATTGAGTCCTGTGTTATTTAATCTGTTCATAGACGATATTTTGGAATCAATTAGAGTAGATAACAGACATGTGCCAATAATTAATAATAAGGAAATACCTGGTTTGTTATTTGCAGATGATTTAGTTGCGGGATCTATAAGTAATGTGGGATTGGTGAGAACAATTGAAGTGATAGATAAATTTTGCAAAAAATTGAGTGTAAGAATTAATGTAAATAAAACAAAAATTATGGTATTTAAAAAGGGCAATAAATTACGGAAAGATGAGAAATGGTATTGGCATGGAAGATAAATTGAGGTGTTCCAAAAGTTTAATTATTTAGGGATACGACTAAGCAGCTGTGGTGGGTGAAGCAAACAAAAGAGAATAGTATTAGCTAAAGGAAAAATGGCAATGAAAGCCATCAAAACTTGTATGGATAAATTATCAGAAATGCAATTACAATGGTTAGAGAGAATTTATACTACTGTAGTTATATGGAGCAGAGATTTGGGGCCTGGAAGAATGGTGGGTAAATATAGACATAATCCACAGGAGCTTTTGTAAACAAATATTGGGTTATAACTAATATGATTTTCCGGGCTGTTATGCCGTGGTCTGCTGAAGAAAGATTTCCCAGACGTTTCGTCCACAACTGCGGTGGACATCTTCTGTGGCGCGGACGAAGTCTTCTCGGTGAAAGTATCGCAGCGTCTGATGCGTTGGCCGTTAGTGCCGCTCTCTTTATAGTGTGGGCGCTCTCTGCTGATTGGCCCGCTGGTATGAGGGGGCTGGCGCCGGCTGTGTTGTTGCTCTCTTCTGATTGGCTCGCAGTGTTTTTCGGTTTTGTATGACCTTTCTTGTTTTTGATGACTAGATGCCAGTTACTGTTGAGTTTCAATGCTTCTTCTTTCCTATTGAAATATTGGGTTTACCAAGATCATCACCCAATGGAGTAGCTCAAGCCAAATTAGGGAGAATGGGAATTAAAGGAAAAATTGTGGAAAGAGTGCTAAAACATTGGATTAGAATTAGAAATTTCGATGATCAGAACATTTTACATCAATGTTTGATAGTGCAGGAAAGACTTAATCATAAAGAGTGTTGTCTAGGTAAGATAAAGGAAACCTTGATGAAGATAGGTTTTGGGGAGATTTGGAGAGCTAAAGAATTATTACAAATAGGCTTCTGGAATGAAATTAGGACAACAATAGAGGGTACAGAAAAACAAGATTTATTAGCGAGTTTTACTTTTAAGAGCTCACTGAGATTATACAGAGAAATGAAAGTAGTATGGAGCAGGGAACAGTATGTGATAAAACAGCAAGAGTAGGATTTGCATGGGCTAGGACAGGGGTGGTGAATTTGAAAGGTTTGAGAAAAGAGGTTGATTTGGAGAAATGCCCACTATGCCACTGAAAAGTTAAAGAGTGACATATAGTTTTGGAGTGTGAAGAAATGAAGATGCTTAGAAAGAGGATAGAGAAGAGAGAATGGTTAAATTTACCAATAGAAATTCAAACTAATAAGTTAGTAAATCTAAAATCTAGGAAAAATATAATAGAAGTAGGAAACTTTTTGGGCAGAGTAAGAGCAAAATGGATGAGGAAAATTAGCAAGGAAGAGGTAAATGAGTTAAAGATTAAAAAGCACTATTAACAGTGAAGTATTCATCATGATTCAGCTTGAACTTGCTAAACACACCTCTCAAAAATACCATCCCAAACTCATTAAAATCCGGAATTTACCAGATTAGTTGTGATGAATGTGAGAAATATTACATAGGAAAAACAAAAAGAAACTTGGAAACCAGACTTAAGGAACAACAAAGGAACATAAAACTAAAACAAATAGAGAAATCTGCTGTATCACACCATTTTTGGACAGAAAACCACAACATTGGCCAAAGTATAAAGTTGTTAAAACCCCTCACCACACCAATAGAATTGAACATCTGGGAAAAAATACACATAATAAAAAATGGCAACAATGTCATTAATTTTGAAATTTTGCCTGTGAACAATGTGTTAAAACTTTGTGCCCCCAACACCAGATGGCAACAGGTTCAAAATCTGCAGGAAGAGGAAGAAGAGGATACGGGAGAAAGTGACCTTTAGTCACCCAGTCGCTGACGATGAGGACGAATGCCCTCGAAAACGTTTCTGTTTTATACAACTTTTAATCAGTGAAGGTGAGTGTAAAAAAGTGTGAGTCAATTTATCATGAAGGTAAATGAGTGTTAAGTTACAGTAGTTTTTATTTGATATGTTGCAAGTAGGACCCAACAACTCGACAATCTCAGGTTTGAGTTTGTTGGGGTCCAAGGTAAAGCAACTTAAGGTAGAGTTAGAGTTAGTATTGGAGATTAAATAAATTGATAATTGTACTTTTAGATTAGGAGGAATTGCTGGCTACCAGTATTCCACTTCTGGATACCAGAAGTTAAAAGGTTAGTTTTTTTTATGTTTTATTTTGTTGTTATTTTTAGTAATTGGGTTAAGAATAAGTTTGTAAAATTGTTGTTGTAAGTTTGTACAATTAACTGGATTAACAATAAAATTACTTACTAAATTAACATTGCACACTTATATAGGGTCTTTCAACAAGAGTGTCCTATCTTTGAACTTAAATAAAACACGTTCCATAAATGTTAGAGGTTTATTTCTTTTTTTATTTTGAAACTTAATTAATGTCATCACGTGTGGAAGAGAACATCAGTTAAGTGATCACCACGACTTCGTTGGGTTGCGCATATACAGTTGGCCCAATTTTCAATGACAGAAGAATGTAAATTAGCTGAACTTCATGAATAATACATGTGATGTTATTCATAAGATCATTTAGTGTTTCTGGCTTGTTAACATAAACTCGAGATTTAACATAATCCAACGGCATTAAATCACATGACCTCAGGGGGCCAGTTAACATCACCACCACGGGAAATGATGAAACCTGTGAACTTCTCCTTCAAAAGATCGATTGTTTTGAGAGCAGTATGACATGTGGCACCATCTTGCTGGAACCAGATGTTTCTGAGATCCATACCATCCAATTGAGGCCAAAAATAGTCTCTTATAAGAGCCCAGTATCTTTCTCCATCTTCATTTTGGAAAAAAATATGGACCAATGATTCCACCATACCAAAATCCACACCGCATAGTAACCTTTTGGGGATGAAGTGGTCGTTCTTGAATCTGCATTGGATTGTGATTACTCCAATAGCGACAATTTCGTTTGTTAACACAACCATCCATCCAAAAGTGGGCTTTGTCGCTGAAGATGATTTTTCAACAAAAATCCGGGTCAGCTTCCAATTGCTCCACAGCCCAGTCAGCGAATACACAACACAACCTATGGTTGTTGGGCTTTAGTTCTTGAGTTACACCATTTTGCAAGTGTGAAACTTCAAGTCCAGATGCAGAATTTGCCAAGTTGTGGTCGGCGAAAGTTCGAATTCTTGTGCTCGACGAGCAATTGATTTTTTTCTGTTCTCGCGTACACTCTCACGAACTGCACCTATGTTTTCGTTGGAGCTCTTATGTCGATTTCGTACAGGCATTCTTTGATCGCTGACAGAACCACTTCTTTCAAATTTATCGATCAAACACCGAATCGTCTTGCAGGGACGATTATGCTCACTGTAAACTTCACGCAATACACGGAAGGTTTGGCGAACAAATGATTCATTTTGATAATAAATTTGCACAATTTCTACGTGTTGCTGAATGCTGTAACGTTCCATGGCTATTTGTCAATAACAACTGTAACCACATGAAAAAAATGACTGCTGTAACTGTAAAATTATGTACTTTAGATTTTGAAACTTGTCACGCTTAAAACAAGAAACACAAACTACCTAGATCAGCTGCAAGGCTATAGAACCTTCCTACTAGCGGGTACTAATACAATATGATAGCATTCGCAGCCATTCATTGGAAAAGGACATTCTATAGAATATGTGACCTTGAAAGGAATGAACAACCCACTACAAAAACTCGTAGGTTCTGAGTTCTTTTGAGTTCAGCCAGGGTTGCTAAATGTTTTTACTAATCCTCAGTTCTGGAGTCGTGATAGTGGAAGTAGCTGAAAATGTCTTCTTTGTGACTGGATAAAGGCTTTTACAGAACTAGTGAATGTAAGGGAGTCGAAGGGCTAGGGCTGAACAGCAGAGCAATGAAGTTACTGGTGAACTTGAGCCCCTGGAATCCTGTCATACCACAAACTGTGTGTAATGTTAAGCTTAGGAAAAGTGCTATCATCAGGTAAAAAGCAGGTACCTGGAGAGCTGTGTGCTTTTGTGGTTGAACCTTATCAGCATAGGACTTGTAATATGAAGCCAAGGACCAATGTTCTTCCATTCTGCCATTTTATTTTCATTGATATTACCTTTATTGTAATTCCTACCAAATACAAGCTTTACAATAGTGGTATGGCTTTGCATGCGTGAATCATTTTCAAAGCATAAAAGTCAGGAGATATTTCATTTACCTCCTTACAAGAAACTTTGCAACTTATTGGTAGTGGAACACCTTTACAAAAGCATAACTTTTAGAACATTGAACCCAGGTTGGAATGTTTTCTCTGTGTGTTGTTGTTGTTGCTGTTGTTGTTGTTGTTGTTATTATTATTATTATTATTATTATTATTATTATTATTATTATTATTTTACTTATTCCATTGAAAGAAGTTTTACAGTTAGTGTGGTACATCTGTTGATCAAAGTGTATATTTCAGAGAATCAAACCCAAAAGGTGCTATTCTTCCTTTATTATTATTATTATTATTATTATTATTATTATTATTATTATTATTATTATTATTATTATTTGTTATTATTATAATTATCATTATTATTGTAACAAATAACAAATGAGAATATCGGTTGCTGCTAAACACACTTAATTTGTCACTTAGGTGCTCAGCATAGTACAAACTTTACACTTGAGATGCTTTTGACACACCGTGAGAACAGAACGTAACTGCTCTGTTGATCAAATCACAACTAACCTCTAAACTGCACTCAGCTTTGTCCACTTCTAACTGTCCAAACTCTCTGACTTCTTGATGACTGCACTTAATTTGTAACTCCTTAATTCACTCCTGGGCAAGAGCAGCCCCCTTATTTGTATATGCCCTGCATACAAAATGGAATGTTCTAGAAGGGGAAGCTGCACACATAATGGGTTCATTGCACACCTATTGTTCTGAAGGCTGGTCGAGAGCCCCCACCCAGGTGCCAGGTTGGGATGCGCTGCAGGTAACTTCATGCATGTGGTCACATTATTATAATGAAGTACCTATGTAACAATGGTAAGAGAGTTTTGCAAGAAGATAGATATTTGGCTGGGATTTAATCCTAAAAATAGATAGTGCCAAAAGACTATTGAGAAGAAAAGAAAATCATCCAGAGCTACAGTTCAGTGATTTGTTACCATCATCATCATCATCATCATAAAATTCAGAGTTTTAGGCCTACTTTGCAAAGAATAATATGCAGATTTCTCTGTTTTCAGTGCCTTTAGGTGAGTCCACACTGTTCAACATATCAACAGTTAACATTCAACAATTAACAAAATGTCTCATTCAACATGTTAAATGCCTTCAACATGTTGTAACTGTGAACGTTTAATATTCCATCCACACCAGTTGACTTGTTGGGACAACAAAATCTAACTAAAAGCAAAATGGACTCCAATGATGAGGATTTGACTATTGCTATTTGTATCTGTGTTTGATTTGTAATAACAAGAAAAGTGGAAGGTGATGGAGGCTCTATCTTGTTAATCGGCACAGGAGTGAAAATATTTTTAATGAGTTTAAAATTCGGAGCAGGTTTGACTTCAATTTCTTGAGAACAAGTCAAAGTGACTTCAACTTTGTTTTGAGCAAGATTTCTAACCTATAATTCACAAAAAGGACACACATTTGAGAGCAGCCATTCCAGCTGCCAGACTTGAACCTTTTTTGTAATTCTCCAGCAAAGTGAGGTTTTTATTTTTTTTTTCTGATATTGCCTCTGGAACAATAATAAATTGCACATAATTTGGTATAATTTTCCATCCTTTTTATTACATATATTACAATGTTCCATAATGATAGCCTCAACAAAGATTTTATTAATGAAAGTGTCTTTTCTTTTGTCCATTCCATAACTTCACATGAAGCAAACCAAATCACAGATATAAGCACAGAACGAGTCAACGTGGAACTACCGAACACAATAGCTGCCATGTTTATAGTCTGGAAATTCCGAAGTTCACCCAATCACATACACAGAGAGCGAATTGACTTAACAAGTTTTCCATTAAAAGCGGAAAACATCCAACATGTTAAAAGTGTCAAGCACAACTGTTTCGGTTAGCATGTTAAGTCAATTCTGCAATCGAAATTTGGCCAACATGCAAACTGTTAACATGTTGCACTTGACAAGTTTTGTTAAATGTTAATCAGTGTGGACAGGGCTTAAGGCTTACACTGTGACATTAGAAAGAGTAACAATTGCATTAATCTCAAAAAAAAAAAAAAAAAAGGAGTGAATAACTTTCAGTCCTGCTTTCCAAAATTAAGTTAAATTTGAGTTTTATTTATGGACGTTCTTTAACTGCTATTGTCCTTAGTGTCCCATTCTATATTGAGTGTGAAAGACTGCAAATTTTGCTCAGAGGCCTCTTTATCAGTCTTGAGGTCCTTTTACGTAGCATAAATCTACGATACGGGACCACCGTCTTTACTTCTCTTCCGAAGGAAGGATTTTTACACCAAAAAATTCATTGCCCTGCGTTGGGTTTACCAGAGGCTAGCATTGTACCCCTAGACCATGGAGGAAGACTTGCTGAACCACACTAAAAAGTGGACCTTGTTTGTGCCTATATTTGATGGTGACATACCTCTTTCTTTTTGTTTTGAAATAAACATGACAATTCTGCCAACTGCTTTATGTCACTGTAAGTTGTAAATTCATTATAATTCTCATAATATGTAGAGTATTATGAATTTAAACCTGCCAGATATTATTTTAAAAAGTATTAGGGCAGTACCCTGTCTCAATTACACCTCTTGAGTTTGGCAGCATAATTGAAAGGAAAAGTAAATGGCCCATGCAGCTGATATATTAACCCAGTCAAAGATGTTCCTCTTGCTGTTGCTATTGATGAAGTAAATGAAAACATGAAGAAAGAAGTAGCATTTTCACTAGAACTCACTCATTTCCTTCCCTTCCGTCTACTTCTGGTTGCCCTTAAGATTTTCAATCATGTTCTATACATTACAATAGAAATAATGATGATGACATTTTCTCTACCACGTGCATGTAGGTTCAGAAGGTATTGCATTCCATCCAAAAATTCAATACTGAGATTTCCCAAGAAATACACATTTTCAGGCCCAAAAAAATTTTTAGACAAAGGTCTGCATTTTGTGTGTGCGCGTGCATGTGTGGTTTTTTTTTTCACCCAGAAATACAACACGAAGATTTTAAAGAAAATCCCCCCTCACCAACTACCCTTTACATGGAACATTTTTCGAAAATTTTTATTTTTAAAAAATGGCTCTAATGATTTTGGTTAAAGTATTAAAGATTAATGATATTTACATGACAAATAAAATGTATATTTTGAATTTTCTGGGAATAGCCTGTGAAGTCCTTACCTTGATTTTATCTTTGACGGGCGCTAATGACCTCCCTGGTTTTGCACCCTTAAACCTCACTTCATCATCACCTTTCATTCGGAAGGAATTGTGTATAATCTTGTATAACTGGTAAACATTAAGCGATAGATAAAACATACCATACAAAAAATGTAGATCTCTTTAATACATACAATTTACTTCAAATAAGTTTTTCTGTGGCATAAGTCATTTCTGAGATATCCATTAATAAAGGTTTGAATTGTTCAATAAATGTCATTCTTTTAAAGTCTCATTGATTTTCAGTTGTTTCTCAGGATTGCATGGAAACAGTATGGAATTTAAGGCCGGCATATAGCATCTTAGTTATTAAGCATTTAACTATTGCTGTTCTCTTTCTATCTCTAATTAAATGTGTAATGTAGCTATTTTTGCAAAGGTTTATTTGGATTAAAATGTAGTAGATAGTAAAATAAGCTTTGGTAAGAATAATTTGTATACCCACTAATAAAGATAGAGGGTAGAGAAAGTCATGTGAATGTATCACATACAATTTATTTAAAATAAGATACAGAGAAAGACACAGTAGAGCTCAAAAGAACAGCAATTAGAAATGTGCATAATGAATATTTATATTAAGTTTCAGTCTGTATATGACAATGGCTTTAATGAGCGTTCTTATTAAGTTGTTATATCTAAGAAAATCTAAAGATTTTAGACATAACTGATCCTTAAAACATAATGATGAATCCACTTATGTTATTAGGCTACAAATGATAGGATAATTGTTAACTATAAAAGGAGCTAGACTTTTACAAATTATACTTTCTTCATCCTGTTTCTCCTAAAGTTGCAAATTAGACACAGTTCATTGTTCCCAAATTCTCTGCTTTAGCCAATAATTAAAAGATAGCTGATATAGTTCTACCTGCCCCATTATGTGCTAGTACCCCACTCAAACATAACTCTGTAAACCAAACTAGCTTTATAGATGAATGTTCCCATAAGAACAGGACTGCTTTGAAAACGTGCTATTAATTCAGACAATGGAGGGCTGTTTTATGAAGATGTTAAAAGGACATCGCATATAACCAAGAGTGGTACAGCACAATATGAATGAAGGCTAAAAATGATGACCCCCAATAATAAAAATCAATTCTGCAACAGCAAAATGATGGTGGTTTGCATAACAAACAAACCTCCTATGAGCTTAACCCATGTTTGTTGCAAGTTCTGCAAGTATCTTTGGCATTTACAGCTTGTATACATTTTTAATGCAGTTATTCCTATAGCTGTAATCCATATTTTCTAAAAATTTCAGAGGTATATTGTATAGTATTTTTTTTTTGTATAGTGTTTTATTGTGCTAAGAGTTTTACAAATTTGATTGTCTACTGCATTTTGACCCTGGTCACTTATTCAGTAGACAATCACTACAGTTTATTTACATTTTACAATTTCTTGTCACTAAATTATCTTGCTCTTTTTTTTCAGTTTTTTTTTTTCATGTCCCATTTCCACTTTTTTTTTTTTTTCACTTTTCATTTATTGATTACTTAACCATCACACATTCACTATAGTTTTCCATTCAAAGTAAGATGCACTACCTCTTACTTTTCTCTTTCCACTATCCAAAGCCATTTATTTTTTACTTTACACAAAAACTGTCCAATGCTTCTAGTGTCCTTGCATATCATTTCAATTATAAGTGTATTTCTATCCCCCTTCAACTGCTTCTTATTAAAAAATTCTTTTCTCCAATTTTCTGTTCCTTGGCACTTAAATACTATGTGTTCAATGCCTTCATTACCACCACATATCGGACATTGGTTCTGAGGAATACCCTGTCTTAGCCCTTTTAGCCTCCATGCTCCGGTTCTTAACCATGCAATAGATTCTCTCTCTTCTTTATTTACTATGTCTATATATTTTTCCCTACCCCATGTATTTTTCATTGGCCTATAATAAACTAATGAGCTCTTTTCGGCAATCTCACTGAACATGATTTGTATTTCTATATCTTCCAGTCTTTTCCTTGCCTTTTTCCAAAAATGTTTTACATTATTTTCTCTCCTTCTCCATATATCTCCTAACCCATTTTTTCCCAAAATATTCCGTAATTTACTTACCCATCCATCATTCATTAAGCTATTCTCTTGGTATTCAATACATTGTCTTAACACATTACTTTTTCCTAGATTTAAAGTTCTGAACCAAAATTTCAAAGCTCTTTCCATTATCTTCCCCTTAGTTGGCACCCTGCCCATCTCTAATTGTGCTACCTGTCTTACAATTGACTTCGGTAGCCCTAGTATTTCTCTACAAAACATCCTGTGCACCACATCTATACATTCCCATCCTCTATCTAATCCCCATATTTCTATACCATACATCATTTTTGCCTCCACAACTATCTCATAAACTTTTTCCAGCCATTTAACATTTATATTAGGTACTTTATATTTGCAGCTTCTAATTGCTGCCATCGCCCCTTTACCTTTTGCCAATGCAAACTTCTTTTGTTTCTCCCATTTATTACCTCCATCTATTTTTACTCCTAAATAAATACAGTCATGCACTACCCTGTAATCTTTATTCTCTCCCTTCCACTTTTCATATTTGCCTAATTTCCCCCCTTTTTGAAAACCACAATCTGTGTTTTCTCTTGATTCACTTTTAACCTCCATTCTTTACAATATACATCAATTGCTTGTAATGATTGTTTTAAACCACTTACTGTAATAGATCCTACCACTAGGTCATCTGCAAAAAGAAGTCCTGGAATTTGGATGTTGTTAATTACTGGTGCACAGTTATTATTCCTTCCAATTTCTAGTAAGACATCATCTATGTATAAATTAAATAAAACTGGACTTAGCTTACATCCTTGCCGAAGGCCTTTCTTTTGTGGAATTTCGTTTGTTACACAGCCTGTCTCCACCCTTACACAGAAGGTGTTCTCAAAATACAGTGCTTTAAGAATATTCACCAATTGCTGACTTACTCTCTTACACACTAATTTATGCCACAGAAGTTGTAGCTCAATTCGGTCATAAGCCTTCTCTAAGTCTACAAAAGCCATATACAGTTTACCCCTTTTTTCTTTTAAATATTTGTCTGCTAATGTCTTTATAATAAATAAATTATCAATTGTTCTCCTTCCCTTGCGAAAGCCCATCTGTAATTCCGAAAGGATATTATATTCTTCATCCTAAGATTGTAGTCTCGCTGCCAAAATACCCGCAAAAAGTTTTCCTATATTCGATAATAATGCAATACCTCTGTAGTTATTAGGTTTATCATAAAGGTCTGCCTTATTTATATACTAGAAATTACATGTGAAATAAAAACAAATAAAATAAACATAAAGGAAAAGCTAGATGAAATAAAAAACAAATGTAAATTGAAATAAACCAACAATTAATGTTGAATATTTTTAAACTGCAATATAGTTTTAATATTACAGAAAAATTATAAAAAGAAGCTTTCCCAATCAACATAAACAGTTTCTTCATTATTCAACTTAACTGGCATGTACAAACATTTTGTAATGGAGCAAGATGTCAGACAGCTTCCTGATAAATACCTGAAATCTTTGCACAGTTTCTGTTGTATAAAGGTTTTGTTTGCTTCAATGACATTTTGGAAAGGAATTCAGGGTAGATGCATAATCCTGTAAACATACGTTAGGGAATACTGCTCCCTAAGGCTTTCATATTAACTATATCTATAAATATTGGGTTGCATGTAAACTAAGTGATATATAGATTTTATAGAACACTATTTGATCCATAATTACCTTCACTAATCTTTGTTGTTTCACGGATACAGTTAATTAATTTTTTAACTGTCTCCTTGCTGAATATTTTGCATTCCTCTGAAAAGTTAAAGGAATAGTAGGAAAATTATTTGGGAATCAAACCTGAACCTGTTACTTATTTCAGATGCTGGAATGTTGCATGCTTCTTTGACATTAACAAGGATTGGATCTGCTGCTGTCATTCTTTTTGGTTTCATAATTTATTTGAACTGTCTTTTGATATAGGACATTTTCATGAATCAGATTAGTCACAGGCTTGGAATTTAGAAGTGCTACATTATCCTATCAGTATCTAGTTATTCTTATTGCAAAATGTTACATAAGATAAGATAGAATTAAAAGAAAGAAGTTAAGGCCCTCCCTCATCTTGAAACTTATTCTGAAATTCAGCTATTGATTCCAGTGACCTTCATGCATTAATCTTCTGAAGCATTTTAAAAGTTTAAATTTGTGCTCCACTTCCAAGTTACATTTAGTCTGAAATGTTCTAGAAATGCATTTGTTCCATAGCAAGTAACTCCATTTGGGGAAAGTGCCAAAAAAGACTCGGTTTCTCCAATACACTCAAAAAACTCATTCCTTTTTATATTAAAACACAGTTTCTTTAACCTTTTTTAAGATAATGTGCGTAGTTATTATACATACTTTAATTTTAAAACCACTTGCACCTTAAGACCTGCACACCTCCAAGACACACACTCAACACAGCACTCTTATATAATGTTTTGTCTCAATCTGTCTCCTAACTTACTCAGGCTCAACTAGTGTGGAAGTAAATCTTTCTGCAGTCCTGATTTTTATATTAACAAATGTTAAAAATCTTTTGACAAAGCCATAATTAATCAAATTTTGCAATGGAATAACAAACTGTGATATACAAGAACCTTTATCAGCCTGAATAGCCCCCTTCCCCCCCCAAAGAGAAAGTAATACGAATGTGTTTTTAATTTCTTGCTTAATTTCCACATCATGCTTTGTATGTGCATTCCCGAATTAAGCCTGAAGTGTTTTGCATTTTAATAGTTTTGAACTGAAACATTTTAAGATGTTCTTTTATGTGCTGTCAATTTGAGAGTATGATCTAGTAAATCTAAAAAACCTTGCAGTCCGTAACAAAATTTTATTCAGTGTATGATATGAATGGGAACCTGTTATGTTGATCTCTTAAGTGCTTCTTTGCATATTCTCCATAATCATAATGCATATTGAGGCAGTATTTTAATGCCTAAAAGATATTAATTGTTTTATTATTAATTAAATTCAATAACAGCCCACCTAGAAAACAATATGTATATAATTATTATATAAATTGTACTTAAAGTCATTGTAAATACTTATTTTTATTGTAAATGTATATATATAGTGCAAAAACTCAAAAACTATGAGAATACTATGTTTTAGAATGTTAATAATGAGGCAATAATGTAATTTTGGTGACAATAATGTGTTTGGAATTTTAAAAGTACTAGTTATGAAAAAGGTCGGTGATAACGTAATTTTCACCTACAGTTTGGAATTAGCCAATCAAAAGTAAAGAAAGATTTTTAGTTTGAATACTTAAATTCTATTGGACTAGAATTAGCCAATAAGAGAATGGCATTACCGACGCTAAAGGTTTTCACCGTTGAATCTAGTCAGTCTCGGGCAAGATATTAGACAGAGCAGACGTGAAAGTCGTGGGTAAAAAAATGTTGTAAAGTATAAATGATAAAATTTGTGTTCTCCGCCAAAAATGTATTAAGTGTTCACAGTTTTATTTTATAAAGTGCGTTTATAAAAATGTGCATATATAAAGTGAAATAAACGGAAGTAAAAATTAAAAAGTAAATTCTGGGGTGTCTTATAATTTGAGTTTTATCACAACCCTGCAAGAAATCGTGTTTCTATAGTGCGACTGAAAGCAGCCGAGGCAAATAACTATAATAATATTACGTAAAAACAAGCATCATCTTCCCTATAAAGTTTGGTGTCCTAAAAATCAAACAACATCAAAGTGTATCTCCATTACATAACCTTAATAATATTTACATAACCAAAAACATTGCTAAATTGTCTTCTTCAAATTGGCATACAACTGTGGGGCAAACTCCTCCAAATAATTACATAACCTACAAACTGCAAGTTGAACGATACTTCTTCAAATTGGCTTCCATACGCGGGGCAGATAAACATAAAGCACTTCAATAAAATTCATTCTTCAAATTAGCGTCCCAAACGTGGGGCTTAATATACAAACTGCACAATTTGAATAATCAATACTACTTCAATATGTGATAAAACATACGAGGTGCGATAAAAAAATAATGGGAATTTTTTAATTTCACGAGCTTTATACATCCGATGTTCAAAACTTTTGTTTTATCTTGTTGGTACACATGTTCCTGTTGTAGGTTTGCATTTTCAACTGTTTTGAATATTTAGTTTATTGTTGACAGTCAAAAAATTTATACATGTTTTTTGAGTGCTTGGCAAATTTTTACTTTTGAAAAAGATGGATCAAAGAATTTGCATTAAATTTTGCTTGAAAAACAGAATAAAGTGAAGCACCGCATTCGAAATGTTGACTGTGGCCTTTGGCGAATCTACTATAAGACAAGAGTTTACAAGTGGTATAAACGTTTCAAATTGGGTCGAGAAGACGTTGAAGACGTCTGGATGCCCTAGCACATCAATTACTGATGACAATGTGGAAGAAGTAAAGAAAATGTTCTGGAAAATCGCTGAATCACCATCAGAGAGGTTGCTGATGATGTTGGCATATCCTTTGGCTCATGCCAAGCAATTTTTTTGGATGTTTTGGGCATATAACGTGTAGCAGGAAAGTTTGTCCCAAAATTGTTGAATTTCGACCAAAAACGACATTGTGTAGACATCGCTCAGGAATTGCTGAATGAAGTCGAAAATGATCCAGAACTTTTAAAGAAGGTTATAACAGGTGATGACGAAACAAAGGCCCAATTATTCCAATGAAAACTGCCTGAACAGCCAAGATCGAAAAAAATTTGACAATTTCAATCACATGTGAAGGTTCTTCTCACTGTTTTCTTCAATTACAATGAGATAGTGCATCAGGAGTTCCTGCCTTATGGTTCAATAAGGAATACTACCTGGAAGTTATGCACTGTTTGCGTGAAGCAATCCGAAGAAAACGACTAGAATTGTGGCAAAACCACTCGTGGAAATTTAATCACAATAATGCAACCGCTCACACCTAAATGCTTGTTTGTGAAAAACAAAACTGTTGTGGTGCCACTGTATTCGCCAGACATGGCCCCCTGTCACTTCTTTCTATTCCTGAGGAGGCTGAAGAGAACCATGAAAGCATTACTTTTTGCCATCATTGATGAGAATCACTGAAGGAGCTGAACACCATAACGAAAAGTGAGTTCCAGAAGTGCTTCCAAGATTGGAAAAAGTGCTGTCATAAGTGTATTATATCTGAGGGGGATTACTTTGAAGGGGACAAAGTTGATGTTGATAAAATAAAAATTCTTTAAGAAAAACAAAAATTCCTATTACTTTTTGATCACACCTCGTATATTTACTTGACATTCTGAGCTCTCTTCATTATTAATTGTCACAAAGGATGTTCATGAAGTTTTAGTGTTTCAAATAAGTTCTTTAAATATTTACACCTTTAATAGTCCAGAGAACTTCTGTCCAGAAAGTAAACATTAGAAACAAAATAAAAATTTAAATTTTTTACATGCAGTTATCCACTCATTTTCAGTCAGCCATTACTAAGTTTTCTACTTGTTTAATGAGCTCTGAGGTTTTGATGTCAAGTGTTAACAGTATGGAGTTTCAATTACCTTAATTAACATGTTATTTAGAAGCTGGAGACAGTGAAGTGAAATAATATCTGAATCTTGAGCCGGTTGAAGCTATAGTGTATCACTGCTCATGATTCAAATAATTCAACGAATCTTTTTACAGTATCCACTTTTGTTACATGTTTTATTTAAGACTAATTACTTTATAGTTGTCCTGCGTGGTGTAGTGGTTACCTCTAGTTCCCAAGGTCGCGGGTTCAAACCTAGTGGAGGGCGATGGATTTTTTTTGGGCCTAAAAATCCTTAGTATGGCTTCCTTTGGAAGGGAAGTAAAGCCGGTAGTCCCGTGTCGTAGATTTACAGCACGTAAAAGAACCTCAAGCCTGATAAAGAGGCCTCTGGGCAAATTTACCAGTCTTTCATGCCCAATATAGAAGAATGGGATGCTAAGAACCATACAGTTAAAGAGTGTCCATAAATAAAGCTCAATTTAATTTTTTAATTAGTTTATATATTGTTGTTGTCTGACTGTTTACATGTTACATGGCACTCATTAATGAACTTGTACATAAGTAACCACTAGTCAGACAGAGGAACCACTGAACTGAATTTGTAGTCTTTGTTAACTTTCTTCTATGATGCAGAACCACCAAGAAATAGTTGTATGTGCCTCCCCCACTTCCTTATATCCTAACCCATGATCATGCTTCTGCCAGATGGGATTTACACAGAATGTTCAAATGCTTAATACACACATGATCAAGAAGGGTAAACTTAACAGCATGTTTTCAAACTGATCAGTAGTACTAAAATGAACTGTGTGCTAGGCATCACTTTAGGATCCCATCAACTTAATTTTCCGCTGAAATGTACCAATCCACAAAAAATACAATATTAAACAAAATAAATGAAGAAAGATATATGTTGAATGAAGTATCTATTCAAATTTATATGACTTGAGGTGCTTGCAAACAAATAACTTCAAATATTCACTGTTCTGAATGCTTTAAGCCTAGAGGAGCTGCCTCATATCGAATTAACAGTGAAGATGTTATTTAGCTGGTTTGGTGGAGTTTGCCCCACGTATGTGCGTCACTTTGAAGTAGTTATGTTCTTCAAACTTGTAGAGATGTCCCACGCTTGGAGATGATGTTTTAGTTTAATTTAAACTGCTCACGTAATGGACATACACTTTGAAGTTGGTAGATGCTTGGGACGCCACGCTTTGTAGTAATGAAGATGATACTTGTGTTACGTAATGTTACACAATGTTGCGCAATGTAATTTTTACGCAGAAACTTCAAGATTTTATATCTAATTTGTTGCTTTGTGCATAGGTTTCAATTAATTATGCTTATGTAATATTATTTAAATCTTCCTCGGCTGCTTCAGTCGAACTATAGAGACATAAGGTCTTGTTCAGGTCGTGGTATGACAAAAATTAAAGACGTCACAGAATTACTTTTAAATTTCACTTCTTTTTATTTCTTTATACTTGCACATATATAAAACACAACACTTTATAAAATAAACTGTGAGAAACTTTACACATTCTTAATGTATTTACTATAAAATCTTGCTCGTGACTTTTCCATCTGCATTCTAGCAAACCTGGTCCGCGACTTTTACATCTGCACTCTATAACATCATGCCCGCGACTGACTAATTCCAACGGTAAAAACCTCAAAGCTTCGGTATTGCCAGTCTCTTATTGGCTAAATCTAGTCCAATATAATTTAAGCATTCAAACTAAAACTTTTCTTTACTGTTGATTGGCTAATTCAAAACTGTAAGCGAAAGTACATCATTACCAATCTTTTAGGAACCAGTACTTTTCAAAATTCCAGACACATTATTGTCACAAGATTACATTATTACCTTATTGTTAACAACCTAAAACATATTATTCTCACAGTTTTTGTACTATTAGAGTATATAAACATTTACATAACATTAATAAAATTGTTTTACAATAAAATAAGTATTTGCAATGACTTACATACAATTTAAATAATAATTATATACATATTGTTTCTCAAGGTGGGCTGTTATTGAATTTAATTATAAGAACATATAATAAATATTATTCAGGCATTAAAATACTGCCTCAACAGTCATAGCCTATGTAAACTTTTAGAGGGGCTTTTGTGTATGATTAATGAATATATTGTGTCAAGAATTGCATTATGATCTAAATTTGAATTTATTGCAGGCCTCTGGAACACATTGTAGACATTGCATCATTTACACTGGTGGAAATACTTAACTATGCTCTCATGTTGTGTGCCATGTTGTACAATGGCTTCTTTGTGCTATCCATCATACTTGGCTCCAGCTTTGGATATTTTTTGTTTGGTCAAAGAGCTTATGAGCTTACAGTAATAGCTGGCAGCATTGAGCAGAAAGGAAATGGAAACCAGCTTGCAGGTAATCATTTGGTTTATCTTCAGTATGTAAGTTATTCACATTGATGAATCATTAAGGTGGTGGTCTTCAAAATAAGTCATTTTTATATTCATTTTCACAAACAATTTTAGCAGTATTTCTTACAATCCAAGACAAAATATAAAAAATGGCCATTGGTAGGATAAACTGCACAAATGCTGTTCTTTTCTTACATATTTAATGATTTTGCTGAATGAGTGAAGATTCAAATCTTAGTAGCGGAACTGTGAGAATTGTGTTTCTGTACTTGGTCATTTCTAATAATAGGAGGCAGGATAGTTCAAAACTGCAGTATTTCTGTGGTGATGTTTGCTTAATCAAATTTGTAGAGTAAATATCAATGCTCACCTACTACTCTGTGTTGCAGAGTATGGGATAATTTGATGTAATTGGTGGCTGTTTAAAATCTAAAATTTTGTCACATTTTAAATAACAGAAAATGTAGCCAATGTTTCCAGCTATATGCCAAGGGCTGAGTTACCAGAATTGTTGGAACCGAAGTAAACTACCCATTTTGTCTTTCAACTATTGTTAAACTCTGCAGTAGCAGAATTCAACTCTATAATAGCAGAGATAATGAGAAAAACAGTAAATCTGTTTATAAAATGTTGATCATCATTTTTTATTAATGCAAGACATACCTACTAATGTTAAAAATATTTTCTGTCTAAATTCCTATGTTGCATTTTTGCTTGGAATGGCCTTCAGATTTGGCTTCATTCCACAGAGTCATTGACAATAAAAAGGAAACATGCATATTTTGATACATCCTATTAATGCTGTTCTACTAGAAAATATAACATGAATGTTAGTTTCTGAAATAGTTTGATAACTTCAGGCAGAAAGTTGCAGCGAAGTTGCAATTCTGTTGCTTATTTAGAAATTTGAATGGCATTTGGCAGTGATTAACAGAGCAGAATAGTAAGTTATCCCACAAAGCCTAAATGTTAGTTTGTAGATCTGTTCTACTTGAAGTCAAATATAATTTGCCATAGTCAAAGTCAGGTCTTTAATAAAAGCCTGGGTGTGCCGTTGTTTTGTTTACAATTCTGTTCTCATTTTGTAGTGTGATTTATCATGGAACAACCCTGTTTTGAAGGGGAAGGATACACTTCAGTAAAGAATAATACATCATTGCAACACCAGCACCCCTTGACTTGATTAGGCCCTCTGAATTGATTTATTTAGTTTAATTGAGAATTAGGTGAATCAGTTTTCGTTGTCTACTAAGTTTGCATAGTAATCAACCAAAAATGAATATTAATCTGCTTTTGAAAACAGGCAGCAAAATGGAGACAGGAGGAATAATAACATGGAGAAAGCACTCAAGCTGTGTAATAATAGCATAAAATATCCTGATTTATGTCTGAAGATGTAATTGTCAATTATTGTAGTGGAAATGGAAAGAATGGAGATAAATGCAAACAAGTAAGAAATCAGGAAATAGTTGGAATCTCACGTGAGAAAGAAATTATGGCATCACATCACATGATAATTGACAAAGTAAACAAGTGTTTAAAAGAAGCCCAAAAAAGAAAAATAGTTTGCAGAGTGACAGCAACATGCTGAAAAGACAACACTCAAAGCAAAGAGTAACCCTTAAATGCATGATTTTATTTTTTTTATTGTACAATTTTATATCACTTATTTTAAAGGTATACGAGGGAAAAAAATCCAGTTATGATATTTTGTTCATTATTATAATTTTTTCATATGTTGTATATCTTCCACAATGCGTACAACCTCTTGAGTCCCGACTTTAAAATACTGATGTAATTTGGAAACTTTTGATCAAATGACTAAATAACACAAAAATAATCAAATTAACTTTTTTGAAATTAAGAGTATCTTGTACACATATGTGCACCTTGGGATCAAGGATAGTATTTTCCTAACTTAGGCTTTAGTAGGAATTTTGATATTAAGAAAGTAAAAATTACAAATGAATGCAACTTTTTGAAGTCTATGACCACATTTATTTGTTTATTATATTATTAATAAACAAAGTAGATAATATATAAACATTGTGCCCAAAGGTTCATCTTGTATGATATTTTAAAAAACAGTTATTTTTCATTACACATAAATATATGTCACACTTAGAACATTTCACTCTATATCTTGATTTACATCCTGGATTTCTGCATTTGGATGCAAAATTCTCATTGCAATAAACAGGTAAATGACCAGTTTCATCATATCTAATCTCCGTGTTGGGCTGTACCTTTCTGTACTTCTTTTTTGAAGAAGTTTCCTCGTCTGAGGAACTCTCGGCTTCAACTGCTGAATTTATCCTTGGGCTAAGAGTACGCTTAACACCTCGGGTTGAACCAGCGAATTTAACAAGTGTTGTAGCCAAGTGAAGCCTGTAAGAAATCAATGGCAGTTGGTCTTCCTTGTAGCGAATATAAGTGCTTACGTAATATGTTTTTACGTAAATTATTAGAAATTGAAGATCTTATATTGTGCTGCTTTTGTTTTGTTTGGTTTCATAACTTTAACTGCCCCACGTATAGGAGCCAATTTATAATAACATTATTGTAGCCCCACGTTATGGTAGCGAATTTGCGACGGTATTACTTATAATGTTTGTTTACATCACGTGTGTTGAAGCCATCTTGCGACGTCATTCATTTGTTCGGTTTGTAGCTCCATCTTGTGTTAGCAATTTGCATCAGTGTTAGCTTTTGTTTGATTTCATTTCAAATGTCCTCCGGCTAGCTATCTTATCTTGGGTCGAACATGTGTCTTGATCAGGGTTGTGTAAACGGAAAGGAATCTTTTATCCAAAAAGAACACTGATGAAGAAATTTGTTTTATAATTTTTATTGTCGAACACGTTCACTATCACTTTTACATATTGATCTAGATACTCGCCAAACTGAAACTGTTATAATAACTTCTTACTGATCACTTTTAATCAACGTACTTCAACCTTTTATATAATTAACTTTACCATATTTTAGATCTTTCATAATTCTGCTGCGTGTAACTTGTGAATCTATATCCGATGTATGACGAACTGACTGACTGAAGACGACGTGTAATGTATGAATGCTTTCGGCGAACTGAAGGACTGACTGACTTTACCTCTAACTTGGCTTCTATTTATACCCCTTCATACAGATACGCCTAAAGATTATAACTGAACTGCAATTGGCTAATAAAACGCGCCAACATTAGCGTCTATTTTAATATCCAATGAAAATTATGAATACATATGCTTTAGGGAGAACACATTCCAGAAGTTTCTACCGAAAACGCGCCAACATTACGTAACTTCCTCGTTTCCAATAATGATAAACAGCTCATCCCCTCGCTGCATTATTGCGCTATTATTGACAGTTTCAGTAAAGCCTTATAAATTTACTTTCCAACAATATTTACAATCAATAAACATCTGAAATCAATGTCACATAAAAATGCATATTCATATTACAATCATTATTTACATTTAAGTAATTTGTGATACAAATTACTGCATCATATGCCCCACTAGAAACATAATTATAAATATTTACAACTTGTTTGGAAATTTTATAATTGTGTTTTTAGTCTCCTAAATCTTGGAACACACGCTATCACTTTCACTTAACACGCATTTAACACACAACATATGTTTTTTTTTTTTTTTTTTTTTTTTTTTTTTTTTTTTTTTTTTATCTCGCCACTACTTACTGGCTCTTGTTTAATTTGTTTAGACATTAATCTGACATTACCAAAAAAAATTTTTTTTTATAGCAAATACTGTACCCTGAATTATTTAATTACTGTTACCAAATTGTTTACTTTCTTAAGTTGTTGACAAAAATTTATACATTTAAGATTTTTGTAATTGTTTAACATTTTTACCAAAATATTCACCCTCTACACAAATATATTGATATCTCTTAAATCTAGACAATGTTTCACCTTTTCTGTTTGCTACATAAGTATTTTTTTTTTTTTTTTATTTATTATTATTTTTACCCATTTTTGTTATTTTGTACTTTATTTTAACAATACTCTTGGAATTGTATTTACATACTTTTAATTTAATATCATATTAAGTTTCAATCTTTACATTCTTAATTTTCAAATACTGTTATAGTTAAAAAAAAATGTTTTGTTTTTTAAATATTTATTTTTTTTTTCTTTTTCTTTTTTTTTTGTTTCTCTTTTCAAATGACATATAAATAATTAACCCTCTTACGTTCCAATACATTTCTCTGCAAGTCATCTTTTACTATCCAGCATTTACTTTACATCTCATTGCTATTTACCCTACTGGATCAAATTGTGTGTGGCTAAACATTACTCGTAGCCGTATCCTAACCTTCAAATTTTTGTTCATGAATAACCTCTTGTATTCATAAGAAATTTCATCACATGATAACATTTGAAAACAATCTAAAGTTTCCTGAACAACACATCTTTTAACAACTGCCATTTTCAATTCTTCTACTACCTCTTTAATTTGAGAATACTCTGACAAATCTGTCATAAGCTGTACTGGACTGGAGTTTTCATTTTGAACATCTTGGTACAATTTATTTCTTTGCATTACTGACTCCTTCTGTATTTCTGATATCTCCCCTCTGAAATTAACCTGCGTCTGATTCACATCTACATTCATAACCTCTTTCATCTCTCTTATCTCACTTGAAATGTTACTCATTCTACTACCTGACTCTGTACATTCTACATCAACATGTTCACTTTTAGTATTAACCTCACTTTCTTTGTTATCTCTTTCCCTGGTCATGTCTAGCATTTTCTTTGAAACTTCTCCTATCTCACTTGCTATTACTTCCTCATTTTCATCTCTCATTTTTGGCATACTACTATCTAGCTTCATAACTTTCTTTTCAATTTCTTCACTGCTTTGATCTACTTTTTGCTCTAATATCTCATTACTCCTACCAATATTTTCAATTGATTTCCTGTTTTGTTCTAAGCTCTTACCAATATCTTCCCTCAATTTCCTATGACTCCTTTGCATATCTTCCCTGTTTTGATCTATTTTCTTACTAAGATCTTCCCTTAATTTCTCATAACTCTGATCTATTTTTTTTTCTAATCTCTCACCAAAATTTCTCAACATTTCCATAATCATACTAGTATCAGAATTAATATTTCCTGCTGTTTTATTCTCACTTCCTGCACTAACATTTCCTCCCTCCAATTCTACATTGTTTGGGCTATTATCTGTAACCTGTATTGAATTACAGCTAACTGTTACATTATCTCCCTCCATAATTATTTCTTTAATATTATTAGTATCCATTATTTTCTTTATCCTACCACTCCTTAAGTACATTTGAAGGATACAATTTTGTTTTCTAAAAAAAAATTACAATACTCTGACCTTTGTGATGCTGTCTGTTGCTGTTACATTGATGTCCAGCTTCCTGCCCCTCTCTCCTAGATTATATGTCGCTTCTGCGTTGTGTTATGATGAATCTACGTTGTCTCGATGTTTTTGTAGTTGAATTACCCTGTTGCCTTGTAATCTCGGAATTACGATGTCCAATCATCCGTGTAGTCTGTCGTTCCTTTTGTTGTTTCTGGAATCTGCGTCTTGTAGTTCAGTTCACTTCTCCATTCGCCCCTTTGGTCATCTCACTTCTTCCTGGTTAATTCTGATCCTTTCCTGGTCATCATGTTCCTTTCCTGGTCACTATGCCCCACGTTCTGGGTGCCAAATTTGCGATATATAGTGCTTACGTAATATGTTTTTACGTAAATTATTAGAAATTGAAGATCTTATATTGTGCTGCTTTTGTTTTGTTTGGTTTCATAACTTTAACTGCCCCACGTATAGGAGCCAATTTATAATAACATTATTGTAGCCCCACGTTGGGGACCAATTTGTAGTAACTTTATTGCTTACGTAATATGTTTTTACGTAAATTATTAGAACTTGAAGATCTTATATTGTGCTGCTTTTGTTTTGTTTGGTTTCATAACTTTTACTGCCCCACGTATAGGAGCCAATTTGCGATGGTTTAATGTTATTTATTTAACATTATTGTAGCCCCACGTTGGCGTAGCCAATTTGATGTGGTATTACTTATAATGTTTGTTTACATCACGTGTGTTGAAGCCATCTTGTGACGTCATTCATTTGTTCGGTTTGTAGCTCCATCTTGTGTTAGCAATTTGCATCAGTGTTAGTGTTCGAAAGAATTTGAAGTTTTGTTTATTGTCCTCCGGCTAGCTATTATCCTGTTGGCTTGGGCACGTATCTCTATACAGGTTGTGTAAACG
The DNA here is from genome assembly GCA_030765065.1 of Deroplatys truncata. NCBI lineage: Eukaryota > Metazoa > Arthropoda > Insecta > Mantodea > Mantidae > Deroplatys > Deroplatys truncata. Next base: position 2,169,077 of record CM060976.1, read on the forward strand.
GAAAGGAATCTTTTATCCAAAAATTACACTGATGAAGAAATTTGTTTTACACATTTATTGTCGAACACGTTAACTATCACATTTATACATTGATCTTAACACTCGCCAAACTGAAACTGTTATAATAACTTCTTACTGATAATTCTTTCAATCCACGTACTTCAATCTTTTATATAATTAACCTTACAATACTTTAGATCTTTCATAATTCTGCTGCGCGTAACTTGTGAATCTATATCCGATGTATGACGAACTAATACTTTCGACGAACTGACTGACTGAAAAACGACGTGTAGTGTACACAGATTTTTGATGAACTGACAAACTGATGACGACGTGTAATGTATTGAGAATTTTGATGAACTGGGCGACCGACTGACTTTACCTCTAACTTGGCTTCTATTTATACCCCTTCATCCAGATATGCCTAAAGATTATAAATGAATTACTATTGGCTAATAAAACGTGCCAACATTAGCGTCTTTCTTAATATCCAATGAAAATTATGAATACATATGCTTTAGGGAGAACACATTCCAGAAGTTTCTACCGAAAACGCGCCAACATTACGTAACTTCCTCGTTTCCAATAATGATAAACAGCTCACCCCCTCGCTGCATTATTGCGCTATTATTGACAGTTTCAGTAAAGCCTTATAAATTTACTTTCCAACAATATTTACAATCAATAAACATCTGAAATCAATGTCACATAAAAATGCATATTCATATTACAATCATTATTTACATTTAAGTAATTTGTGATACAAATTACTGCAGCATCCTCTGTACATTAGCCAGCAACTACATCAACAAAGTAGTTAAATGCCATTTTTAGTGCGTACAGAACTCCTGTAGTAAGCAAGAAGTCTGTCGTATAGGTCATCATTTTATTGTAAGACTGGACATTGTACATCTACCTCCTTTGACCAACGTTTACATGACCCAACAGGTTCACTACCAATGCAAGATGTTACACATTTATTGGCCTATTCCATTTTAAAAGTCATAAATTATCATCTTCCCTTATAATTTCACTCCTATTTAGAGATTTGTCATCAGATAATTTGGAAATGGCTGAACCTATTCTGTTTTTCAACATGTACCTGTTTGAAGTATCCTATTTTCCAGTAACATTTCAGCACACTGGTTAAAAGTCTGTCAGTATAGACAACATGGTTTCCATTCTTAGGAATGATAACTATTTGACAATAGAAGTTCCCAACCCAAGCGCTTTCAAATCATCCTCTGAAACAGTGTCCTTACCCACATATAAACAAAAGTCCAGCATCAAGCCATCACTAGCTTCCAGTACAAAGTTTTTTAAACCTAATGGATTAGGTTTTGAAGGAACATACTGCCTAAAACCACACCTGCCTGCAAAAGGGATCATTGCTCATTCTTCATTCATTCATTATCTGTTTACCCTCATCTTATGTAGGACTTACACCCCCAGGACTTACAAGCGTGTGCCTGGGGGCTCATCTATTGATAAATGAGCATTCCTAGGTAAGGTTATACATTTTCCCCTACTACATCCACAAGAGGTCTAATTTTCCATAGCTTATCATCATTAGGGTGATCATCAAGATTATTAGCAATCTGCAAGCTATTTCTAATTTTAAAATATCTGTCTCTTGTCATAGTATCACAGATCAGAGGAAAATTTAACAACCTACTCCAATATAACTTAGCTTGAGGTAATTTAAGTGTTCCCATAATAATTTCAATACCCACATAATGCAATATTTCAATTTCAGTTGTCTTCAGGCTGCTTCTGTGTCTTGAACTGATTTCAGGTTTGTTTCATGGCTCACCAGCTTCCAGAATTCCAGTGGGAAATACTCCAGAAAAGCTTCAAAAATTTCTTTTTGTTCACCCCAGTGCAGCTCATTATCTAATCCTGGACCCCTTGGAACCATACTGAAAATAAAATACGTTGTTAGAATATATTCTTAAAGCAGAATAATACCCGTTATAGTTATTTACTTAGGTTAAAACAAGATATCAAGGACAAGCTATATCTGTATTAAATTTAGGAATATTACTTTTAGCAAAGCATTAATAATAATAATAATAATAATAATAATAATAATAATAATAATAATAATAATAATAATAATATATTTTGTGATTTTTAAAACAACCTTATTAATTTCAGATTACATCAAGTTGCACAATAAATAATTTGATTTGTTGCTGTAGTTATATTAATTTTTATATAATCCCAAAAATATGTTCTAGCCACCCAGTTCAGGCAATTTTTATTAATAATGGGATTATGATGAAGCTCCTTCACATGTTATTTTGTATGAATTCTGAATTTGTTTGCAGCATATGTAAGTATTTAGGCCAAAATACCAGAAAACTTACATTGATTAAATGTAAACGCTAGTATTGAGTAGTAAATGCCAACGTTAACCTACATTTTAATAGTTAATAAAATTGATTATAATTATAACCTGTTTGGTCCCCATTCACTCTCACTTCATCAAGAGCTGCTGGTTGCTGGTCATTTATCAGTTTCCATTTGGCCACTAGTTATATCTAATTTACTCTGTTCAAATGCTTCATCTTCACTTTCACTGCTGAAGTCACTCAAGTCTACTTCACTTTCATTCAGTATTTCACATATTTCCTCCTCTGATAGAGGATTGACTGAAAACAAGTCAAATATATTAACCCTCTTGCTGAGTTAACCTCAAAACACAATACTAGCACATGCAACCTTAGGTGCACAAATGTGTACCCTGGATATGAATTGCGTAATAAATGATATTTATACTAGATGTTATGTTTTATTGCCCATTATCTCGTCAAATATACATTTAAAAGAAATTTGCAAGTGATAAACCAAACATCTGAAACAAATTATTATATTTTATTCATACTTACTTCTGTAGTTGCGTCGGTCTGCTGCCATCTTGATCTATTCACTTCTTCAAATTGCCATTTTTCAATGGCAAGCAGAAATAGGACACTCCAAGTGGCAGGAATCGAAAGCTTGGGTTGTACATACATGTGCACACAAGTTTTCAATACTCATTTTATCACACAGTGTTTTATTGGCGCTCTAAACTAAGGTGCACAAACGTGTGCTTAGAGACTGAAGAGGTTTTAATGATGCCTATCCTAAGAGGCAGTAATTAATCACACATTTTCACATTTAGCGCCTACATAATGACAATTATATTTACGTAAGGTTTTTTTTTCATGACAAGGAATAAATGTCGCTAACAGAAATTTCCACCTTAGCCTTATTGATGAAAATGTGTGAAGCAGTTCCTGTCTTTGTTTAATCACAAATACACTTTACATTTTATGCAAGAAATAAAAGAAAATCCATTGCAACCAGAAAATTTGTATATATTTCAATTGTCATTCCAGTTTAGCCAGTGGCCAGCTGAATCTTGTCGCAGATCCTTTGATGGCACAACAGCCCTGGGACATTTCTTCTCTCTAGTATCAAGCAGTTGCTGTTTGTCATTGCTCTCTTTTGGCCATTTTTCCCCATTCCACAAAATATCTCTATTTCTATTCTGAAATGCTTCTGATTCAGGACCTTTGCAGTTGAATCCTTCTGAATAGTACCTCTTTGTATAAGATCCATGCATTTATGACTGCCAGACCAATCATGTGGTAAAAGAGCCTGAAGTACCACTTTTTAGATTTCAGTGTGATATTATAACACCCCTACAGGGGTGATTACCCTGCAGTGGTTGGTAACACTAGGGGGGTGATAGCTCAGAGGTAGGGGATGCGTCGGTACTGGGGTAGTAGGTAGGTCAGGGTGGCGTTCTAGGATGGGGATATTTAAATAATGCACAGGGGATGCATTGATCCAATAAATTGTATTATTGAGCTAAAGCGAGTACATTCGGCCCAGTAGGTGGGCCACTCAGATTGGGGTGAAGCTCAGCAAGTAAGCAGAACTTAGAGAAGATACATCCTTACCTGTTCACCTGGTGTTCCGGTGGTGACTCGTGTAAGGTAAGCAGACCTCAGGTTGTTGTTGATACAACTCTCCCTTCAGCCGATTCCCACAATGATTCATACAGTCACTTCTGACACTTCCTTCCGACAACCGCTTCCTGACAATCTCTTCTCGAGTCAAACCCCCGTAGTATGAATACGCATGGAAGAGCTGACTCGGTGTTCCTTAGCGCGGTCGTGTTGAGGTAACCTTGTTTTTACACTTTCTGCCTGGTTATCTCATCTGATGTAATCCTTGGTGCTCAACCTGGTCCGCTACATCGGTCCCAGGTTCGCCAAATTCCAACCCGGAATTTAAAATTCAAGAGGAAGGCAAACATCTTAGGGGGTACTAAAACTGTCTACTTAGACGAGGGTTGGTAGGAAAAGAAAACATGGTTTGAGTCTTATACAGTTGACATGCTCAGGGGTACTCTGCTGTCCAAGACTCGGATATCAGGGACGAAAATATTTTGTAAGGGTTGGTGAGTTCGTTAGGGGTGGGTTCGACTGTGCACCACAGCCTGCTGCACATCTTCTACGTTGCTTGCTTACTTCCGTGCCGGAGGTGAACTTTGACTTGTATGTTTGAGTGTTCTGTGACAGAGGTGCTGATTGATTGCACATACGTAGCATTTAGTTTCGTCGCACGCCGCATTTCTTTGGTAATGCATTGGCGTTCCCTCAGGGTACACCAATTCTTCCTGGCATGGCGCGACCCTCGTGGTGAGTTACTGTCACTTGTACTCTGCTGGACACTGTTCGACCTGGGTTTTTCTTGTTGGTTGCTCCTCTTCTGGCCGTTTCTTGGTGTGCAGCAACAGGTTTTTTTTTTCCCCCCCACTTTTCCACTTCGGAAAGGTGGGAAGGATTATAGTGTGTTTTAGTTTTTAGGGATGAGACTAAACACAGCAGAGAAAAGGTAAATTTAGAAAACTGAGTGAGTACTCCTGCCGACTCTCTGTCTCTCTGAATTTTGTAAAAGAAAGAGAAAAAAAAAACATTAAGCTCTGTTATCCAGGTATGATGCAACTACTCATAAGTTCTGCTTGCCTTGGTATGATTGTTCGAACAAAAAAAATTATATAGGTACATATATACAATTATTATCGTCTGTAATTGTACAGTGAGATTGTTTTTGTGTTACATTGTGTGTAGACAGTGTTTACTCCTTCGGATGCTGATGTAGGCTTCCACCATTTTGTTGCTTCCTTAACAGGGGGAGGGTCGCTGAGGCTGCTGTAGACTGACCCTCACTCGTGGTTTCTCTTGGTCCTGCATCCTTGAGGACATCCTCTATAAACAGACTTAAATTTTGCCTTTAGCTCACATAACACAATTTTAACGATACTTTAACTAATATTGCAGTACGTTATGACCAATCATACAACAAACAATGAAACAAAAAAACAAAAACGATATTTACACTGCGCCCATCTTTACTCTATTTACATACATGTCACAGTGTGCTGTACGCCACTGAGCAGTACAAAGTCGAGCTCTGTATGTGTCGCGACAAATACCTGTGTCAGCGGAATTCGTTGCCTGCCACTGCTTACCGGTCATTCAGAGTTGGATGTGTATGAAGGCGGTATCTGTTTTTTTTAGTTTGTGAACAACAATTCTGTACCTATTCGTGTGTGTGGAAAGTGTTACATCTTTTGTGTTATCTGTGTAGTTCATGGAGGATACCTGTGCCTTTCCTGCCTTCATCCCCTTGTTTATTTTGAGCCTTTTGCTTTATTTTTTTATTTATTTCTCCCTCTATGTTAGTGTTGATTCTGAGGTGGGATGCAAGATTCAAAATTTCTATATTCCTGGTCCATGTCGTGTATTATTTGCCCTGGCCGTGAGAGAAATTTGTTGATTTTCATTTGCTACATTTATCTACTGACTTCGCCTTGCCTGTTAATTGACATTTATTTACTTTACAGCGCTTGGTTGTCTTACCAGAGTGAACGTTATTAGATTTTTTTCAGCTATTATCTATTCTCTATGCGCTAACACATGTGCAAGGTGCGAAGAAAAGATCAACCTATAGTTCTCAAAACAAATTATGAAATACCTATCTTAAATTAATCTTAAGCCTGATTTTATAAAGTGTATCATGTCCAGGCTCACCTCTTTCTCATTGTCATTGAAAGGAAGGTTTGCTCAAAGTTTTTCAAAATGATCAATTTTCTTTACAAGGTCCATACCAATTGTATAATTCCAGAAATCATATATATATATATATATATATATATATATATATATATATATATATATATATTATCATTGTGTGTCACAGAAGTAAGCAAACAAATACCATGTCACTACTGGTTATTTAAATTTATTTGGATCTTTTTGAGATGCATACTTTCATGTACAATTTTCTGAATGAGTTCATCTGTCAGAAAGTATTTAAGAAATTGAAAAGGGGTGTCCAGTGTTCTAAATTACCTCTGAATTTCTTGTTATCTTCTGATAGGACATTTTTTTTTCCATATACACTATTGACGCATTGGTTTTGATTTGTTTGCAGTCTCAGTGGCACTGGGACTTACCTGACTTGTGTTGCATGGATATCATTATGATTTGCCTTTGGTGAGTTGGGTATGATGGAGTTTCATCACCAGAAGTCATTGTTGGAAGAAGTATATCATCTGCATCAATTTCACTAAAGTCAGTGAGTTCATCCTCACTCTCTGATGCAATTGTACATATTTCTGTAATGTTTCTCTCCTTAAGAAACTTTTTCCCATCACATAACTTCTCCATAGCCTAAAATACAACAGTAAAACAATATAAATTGCTAAAATATTATTAATGTTGATTCAACATCTAATAAATAGTAATTATGAAGCTCAAATATATATTAAATACGTTTACATGTTACATTATTTATTGCAATTGCTATGTTATACTACATGAAATAACATAACCTACAATTTATAAGAAGTATAATATTTATGCAATATTGCACATGTGCAACATGCACATAAATATTATGATTACAGCTATCAAAGTACAAATAGCATGATGTAATAAATAAATAAATATATATATCTACATACTTTATTTTATGAACATAAATTTAGCTTCACAAATCAACTCGAAATATCAGCTTGCAATGTTAGAACCTCAGGGTAATGCAAGCAACTGCTATTCCTTTGTGGCTTCAGAAGTCGTCATCTGTTGGTAGATTGGTGGCAAAATGTGTCTCAGGACAGGAAGGAGTAATATACATCAATTGAATTAGGTCCAGATAACTACACCAGAGGCCAGCAGGATAGTATTCTTTACAATGTAGAGATATGCTACACCATGCATGCAAGGGTTAATACCGTAAGTAGTGAAATAGAAAATTCAAAAAAGGAAAATGCAGTATTCAGACAGAAAAATGTGAATCTTCAAAGAAAGGTAGCAAATGTGAATAACAGCTGTACCGAAGTGATATTTAAGAAGAAAAGATAATTCTCAAATGCAATTCCCCATAACCATGTACAGCACTTAAAAACAATGCAAAGGTATATATAAAAAATTGATTTGAAATGCTGAATGAGGTAAGCAACATCAAGTGAGTTGTGGCGATAACTGTGATGTGCAGTGAGTGCTACTGCTGCATGAGAGATTGAAGAAGTCTTGTGTTTGATTCCCCATCCGTAGCCACTGCTATGTCAAGAAGTAACGTGTACACGAAGTGAACTCCCATTGAAGTTGAACTAGATGAAAACAGTGAAGTGACATTGAAAACATTAGCAAACTGACAGTTAAAAAATGGACAAAGTCACAAAACCTTAATGTTTTCAGAGCATGGACTGAAAACAGAAGAAATTAAGGTGAATAATTACAGGGATTATATTTTAGGTCTTGCTACTGTAGGGAAAACCATAGAAGTGGAGGACTTGCAATCTATGTGCAGAAAGAAATTTAATTTAAAGAAATTAACTGTATTGTCTTTTCTGAAGAAATGTGCTGTAAAGCACCTGTAATTAAAATATTGTCAAAAAGAAAAAGAAAGTTAATAGTATTAGGTGTCTATACCCTCCAAAAGCAGATAGAAATGTATTTTTAAAGCAGTTACAAAGTTGCATAAATAGCATTATATATATATATAAATAAAAGAAAAAGATGTTTTCAGCATATATGTTTTAATAGACAGTAAAAAAGAAGTTATTATTAGAAAATCATTAACCAGATCAAACTTGATGCTAATCAAAACTGGACCAACCAGAGTAACCAACAATTCTGCAACGGAAGAATTCAATATAACTGTCTTGAAAGCAGGATATAGTGATCATCACTTTGGGCAGTTAATAGAAATTGAAACATTAGAAAAACATAAAGGAATTACAAAAACACTGGTTGAAATCAAAAGAACTATAAACAAAATACATTAGAGAAATTAAAAACTATCCTTAAACAAACACATTAGACAAATACACACAAAAAGTTTGGAATAAATGAAAAATATAACCTGTTTACTAACATTCTAAAAAAATGCCTAGAGTAGGCAATGCCTCTAAACATTGTAAAAAATAATAAATGTGAAACAATGAAATGGACCTCTAAAGGTCTAAATATATCCCAAAAAATAATGCAACTTTTATAAATTCATTAAAATCTATTAAATTGGTAAAAAATTTGTTACTTATTTAGAGAGATTTATAGAATAACCCTAAATGAAGCAAAAGACTGCACAACAAAATCCTGATACAAAATGCTGAAAACAAGATAAGAACCACCTGTAACATAATAAAATCAGTACAAAATGGGTAGAAAACATAGTACTTAAAAAAAAAAAGAAACAAAGAATAACCTGGTAATGATGGACCCAGAAAACATTGCCAGTTCATTCAATGAATAGTACATGTATATTGTGGGTATTATGGGACTTAAAATGACAAAGGGTATGGTATAAAAGAAATATCACAATGTAATTCCATGGTCATAGTGGAAATTACCGAAAAATATGCTCTTCTTTCTCTGCTTACCTTTCCTGTTGTTAGGGCTTACACCCCCCCCCTCCCAGGACTTACAAACAGGTGCCTAGGGTTAGACACCTGTTGGATCAGAGAGAACAGCCAAGATGGGCGATCAGCCCGAAGCCTGGTATAAAATGTCTATTGGTACTAAAATATCTGTTAGCTTAGATGAATACTCTTAACAAAATGCCTAAATGCTGTAAACACAAATTAGTAAAGATACTCTCACAGTACAACCTGATTTTCCGTCATCCCATTAACTGATCGGTGGATTATTCGACTCTTAATTCTCACTCTTTTTTTTTTAAATGAAGAAGTGAGGCACAAAAATTGTGTATTACAGTGCTGTGCTGTTTGCTGGAAACTGGGTGGAAAGGGGTGTTTTCAAGGCCGTCTCTACCTGCTTTCTAAAAACCTGAGACTTCCATACAATTGCCTACTTACATGTACGTTGATTGGTAGTTCCAGTTTTACTGTTTGAGTGTCTATACCTTCTGTAGAAAATGTCTTCCACAGATGTGTCGTGCTGAATGTAGAAATGAGATTGGTGTAACAATGTGTGCGATTTAATGAAGAACAAAGACATCTTCATCGGACAGTATTGCCAGTTGTAGTAATGAATGTGAGAAAATAGCTCCGATTCTGATAAGGAAGACAAGAAAGTAATTAATGGAAAAAGACATGTAAGAGGCTCTTCAATCAGCAGAAACTTTACTAGAATTTTTGGAATAGGAAGATGACATCCTATTTCCTGATATCCTCGCCTTTAGAAAAGTGAAAAAATCAATATGAAAACATAATTAAGCAAATCTAAAGTTAAAAAACAAAAAAATTTAACTGATTACTTTACAGCAGAGAGGTTATGAGAATATGTACAGTGTAGGTGTAAAAAAGTACAAATAAAGTTTTGTTGTGTATGTAGTTGCATGTTTTTTCTCATTTTTAACTAGTATAATATTGTGTAGTATGTGCTGTGTGTATACAGCATTCGTAGCAGCACAACAGGGGCTTTAAATTACAAAACTGTAAATAATGAGTGTTTAATTTTTGAAAACTTTTATGGTACAGGTTCTCTGATTTTTTTCAGTTAACTGATCAACCTGTCCCCATCATTGCGATGGATAATAGAGGTTCCACTGTATAGCAAATGCATCTGTTAACTCAGGAACCTTCCCCAATAATAAATAAAAATTGAAGCTGGTAACAGTGAAGTAACACAAAATTATATTACAATAAATATTTTGTGACAACAGTTCACTTATCCTTTTTTAAAAATTTGTAAATTCAGAGGATATATTTCAGAATCAGACAATTACATCAGCTTCTTCTCCCTAGTCCACTTATGGTCTATCTGCAGACAACAGACTTTTGCAGATAGACAAGGGAGAAAAAGCTGAGGATGTAATCCACTAATTATGAAATATGTCCTTCTGAATTGACAATTTTTTTTTTTAAAAAAAAAAAAGATAAGTGAAAGTGTTGTCACAAAATATTTATTGTAATATTATAACTTCCCCAGTAAACTTAATAGTTTGTGATCATATTAATTAATAAACAGAAGGGTCCCAAATTAGCAATGGAAAACTACCAAGCTATATCTGAGGAATAACTTTCAAAAAACGATGATAAGTTAACAGGAGAAGCCAAAAATTAATATTGAGTAAAATTTCATGATAATTTATAATTGAAGTTCTGGCATTTATTAAGAGTTCTAATATAGAAATGTAGGCTAAGTGGGAAAACTCTCACACGTTATTTAAAGGCATTTAAAGCCATAATTTATTTGCAAATAAATTGGATTTTGAAAAATCTGTGGACTTGTTTCATTTTGCACCAACCTAAGGAACAAATTGTGTTTTGAAACAAATTCATACAGAAATGATGCAAGAATTTGTTCTTTAATTTTTATTTTTAATCAAATAATTGATACAGTGAAATCAATAATTCAGGAAGATGTTCCCAACCAATTATTTAAACAATACAATGAAAATCAGTCACTTGATTTAACAGTTACATACTGTTTCTTTGAGAAATATACAAACATTATTTAAGCAGTGTAGCCAAAATTCTAATTAAGGTGGGCATTTTGAATCATTATTTATAGAATGCGGTTAAAATTATTACCTACTTTAATTTTATGTCTTTTTCCTCAAATTTTAGAAAAAATATTTTGAGCAATTTAGTCAAAATTGTTAATAATTCTGTAAGTTATTTTCAATATTATATTATGGTAATAACAGGATCAAAATTAATTTATTCATAAACAATCTGAAAATTTCTGTTTTGGCTTATATTTCTACACTAAGGAATACAATCAGTAGTAATAATTCACAAAAATCTTTACATATTTTTATTCAACAAAGCAGTAAAAACACTAAATTAGTTTTAATGTGATTGTAATGCCTCAGAATTTTAAGTAAATAATAAATGGCACAGGAAGACCCAATGAACTATGATCCAGCTTTGCAGTGTTTTTCCAGCTTGCAATGGTGGCACATATTACCATCTAGGTCTATCATAGAATAGAGCTGATGCAACCATACAACAATTTCCTTAATTGTGTTTAAAGGCTTTACCTACCAACATTATGAAAGGAGGTGCCGAAACTGGCCATCATTGTCCATACATTTTTGGCACCTCTATCCACCACTCACCGTAGTTCACGTTTATGGAATGCTGGCAATTTCCTGGCGGATATTTTTTTTTGATTCTTCCAGGATGTTTGGGTGTGCCTTGTATACTTTGTTTTAATTTACTCCAGAGTAAAAGTCCCAGGGGGTTAGGTCTGGAGATCAGGGGAGCCACAAATCTCTACTAATAATTCAGTCTTCCTCAAACACACTTTCAATTGTTCTCATCAAAATATTGGCTCTATGGGCTATGGAAAGTCTTGTTGAAAAAAGGCAAAGCCATGCTCCCTAATCTGTTAATTCTCTAAAACAAAGGCATTCAAAATAGGACTCCCGGTTACATTGTGCGCTGTGATTACACCCTGTAATCGCTGTTAATCACCAGTGTCTTTCTTTCCTTTGTGCGTCGATAGCCTTGGGAGAGGCATATACTCACACACAGAGTGAACAGTGGGTGTTCTACGAATAATGGCATTGTCAATTCCTTCAACATCAAAGAAGAGGAACTTCCAAATGAAATGGGAAGACCTGTTTTTCTGTTCTGAATATAACAAAAACATTAAGTGTCTGATATGTTCGAAAATTATGTTGTTGTTCATCAATGGCACTGGGGATTAATTGATCTGCATCATTTTCCCTCTGGCTGCTCAATATAAAGTCTGTAAGTTATCACTTTTAAGACCTTTGCATTTGGCAAGATGTTGTTTGTTCAGGATGACATCATCTTCACAGAGAGTGCACTTGGGTGTAGGTAGGCATCCTATCTTGTAGAGGTGTTCTGCAAGGCAATCGTGGCCAGTTGCCATCCTAAATAAGGCCACTGCAGTCTTCCTTGGCATTTTTTGTATATCAACTCTATCTTTAATATTCTTATAATCTTTATCCTTTAATTTATCTTCTTCATCAAGTCTCTGCTGTCTTTTGAAATGTTGTTTAATGTTATTTAATTGTTTATTTATTTCTATTTGTCCTACAGGTTTTATTTGTTGTACTGCACCTTTCTTTGCTAATTGAGCCGCATGTTCATTGCCCAAAAGTCCAACATGAGCTGGGATCCATTGTAGAGTGAGATGATTTCTAGTTTCATTTGCTTTAATTAGATTTCTTATTTCTTTAATATTTTGTATTGTTTTATTGTTGTAATTTACTATTCTATGGCTGATTTTGAGTCTGATAAGATGACTATTTTTTGTTTTATGTATGGTGTACATAAAATGTTCTGTAATACTGCTTTTATAGCTGTTAATTCTCCATCATAGTGGTTTGACGTTTCATCTAATGTTAGATACTGTTCAAAAAGTTTACAGTATACTCCAATATATAACACAGGCATTTTCGAAAATTATACATGGCATATTACAAAGCAATATACAGCGGCTCTATTGCACGTGTCATGTTGAATACGCAGAACTGAAAGGTATTATTGCAGTTGTATTATTATATGCCACGTTCATCATTATTGCAATAGTATTAGTAGGCCTATAATAATAATAATAATAATAATAATAATAATAATAATAATAATAATAATAATAATAATAATAATAATAATAGAACTGCGGATTACTTGCATGGTATTTATTGATTCATTATTTCAGGATAGGAACGAGCCAAGAAACTAACTGAGCTAAAGAAGAAGCACACTGTTCCTGCTACTAAATCACAAAATATGACAAAAAACGAGTACCAGCTAGTTACTTTGTACCATGGAACATAGATAAAGCCCTTAAATCTTTTCAGGAGGGGGAGTTTGTTAAATCATGTATGATGCCTGTAGGAACTGATTAATTTTAAAAACTTGCATCTTTCACGACAAAGTATCTCCGTAGAATTGAGCTATTGTCCACTAATACAAGTAGACAAGTGAATGTGAAAATCCGTAAATTTGTGTACTTCTCTCTAGCTTTGATGAAAGCACAGATTTGATTGACACAGCTCAGTTGGCAATATTTGCAATAGGAGTTGATAAAGAATGAAATGTCAGAGAGTATGTACTAGAATTATTTCCTTTGGAAGACATTACTAAAAGAGAAGACATATTCAATGCTGTTTGTATGTGTGTAAGTAAACACAATTTAGATTTGTCCAAGATAGCGTCAATTGCAATGGATGGAGCTCGCTCGATGATTGGAGATAAGAAAGGTTAGTTGGCAGGCTCAAAGCCTTTCTTAAGGAAAAGGGTGTAGAAATTGCATTCCACACAAATAAGCCCTTTCTGCAAAATCTGTAGATATGCCAAGTGTTATGAAAGTTGTGACTGAATGTGTAAATATAATAAAGAACAGTGCATTGAAGCACCGTCAATTTAGACGTTTAATTACATCTTCCAAACAGAAATTTGAAGATTTACAATGCTTTTGTGACATCAGGTGCCTGAGGTGAGATGCTCTCTGAATGAGTACATTCATTTCGAACAGTCATATGCATCCACTCTGAACTCGTAGGACACCTCTTGCTGTCTGTGTCACGTGTAAATGGTGCAGCCATTGCGGATGCATTTCCAGTATGACTTGGAGCTGAAAGCTGTTTTGGTCACCCTTGCTCTAAAACAATTGAGAGCAAAATTGTATTCACTGACTCTCACTGAACTACACTGCATCATGATCAACGCAATACTGCAAAGCATAGTAAAACTAACGTCAGTAGCATGACCTTGATTACAGCAGCGATGAGAAACACCCAGTGGAAAAGCACTGCACAACTGGTTTATAGTTCATTGGGTCTCTCAGTATTAACTATACGGACACGCTCAATTCTCATATGTATAGTACAACATGTCCACATCTTCCATGCAAGAAAATTAATCTAATTTTTGTTTGCATCTTGATTTGTGCAACTATACATTTTTGCTTTCTCTACCACTTACCCAAGATAGACAAATTATTACATACGAGCCAAAAATTCAATATTGTGATTTCCTTTGAAATAACTGTTTTTGAGGTCCCCTGAATTAAAAAACAAAAGTAAAACAAGTATGGTTTTAGGAAAAACTCAACAAAAGCAGATTCATGAATACTAAATAAATATAAAATTATATATTTCTAATGCATCTTTTAAGAATGCGGGTATGTTTGAGATACTGGCATGGTAAATTAAGTGTTTTAAGTATCTTGAATTATCTATGAAGTTTTCTTTGTTTTTATTGAATTTTATAGAATTTGGAAATAAGAGATAGACAATAACTCACTAAAGTAAAACTGAGTCGTAAAATTATACAACTTACATGATATAATTTCATTCATAGTATTAGCTGTTTATAAAATTCACTCTGCCTCTCTCTCTCTCTTGTACTTCACTAAGCAAAACTGACTTGTGGTATACACAAGTTTGTATGACCTAATTTGAAACCAATTCTATCCAAACATTATGATTAACATAAATTTGATTGAAGAATCCGTTTTATGGAAGGGATGCCTATGGGTGGTTAATGGGTAGGAAAGTTGTATGTTACACATAAAATTTTATAACTTTTATAACCTTTGCACTGCATTCTGTTTTGTGAAAATTTCCATTTTGGGTAATGGGCAAATGGACTATTCAGCAGGAGACCTATTACATTGCAATACTTCTTAGCGGAACTACCTGAAAGGGATTAATTACAGGGTGGATGCTCTTGGGACCTATTTAATAAGATACCAGAACAGTGGAAATTACATTGTAGCATAAAATATAATTTTGTGGATTACCAGCTGCTACTACTTTCCGATTATTACACAAATTATATGGGAGTGTGTAACTGCTGAGCAGATTGAACTTCATGAAGAATTCAGGAGGTCCAGAATTTATGTGGTTGTTCTGCCTCTCACCCTTTACATTTTCCCTGCAACAAACATACATGGCTGATAATGTAACATTTGTTGAAATCTTGACAACATAGGTATGTAAATAGTGGAACTGTTTAGGAAATGATTGTCAGAGTAAAGAGGAATTCAAAACAGATAGGGATCTATAGGTGAAATGCTGAAGATGTAGGAGGCCCTTAAGCATTAATGATCCCAATAAAGAAAAATAATAATTTCTTTTCTGGTTAAATTTTAAAATTTTGTTTTCTGTTTTTATGTTTTATATATTACTACAGTGGTGGCGAAAGCGCCACTTGCGAGGCACTGTGACTCACAGGCGCAACTCCTTTTCTAGCCGTTTATTCATTTGTTTTCCATGTGCTGCTGAGTGGTGTAGTGCATGTTGCATATTTGGTGACTCACGGAAGGCAGGCGTTTTTGCCACCCTTGTATTACTAGATGTCTTTAGTCACAACAAACACTAGGTTTGTGTATACCCACTAGCATTATCAGAATGATTTGTTGCAGGTATTAGGCTAATGCAGTACCCTAATTATTGGGCCTGGATTTTAATTATTTAAAAGTACTTTAAAAAGTGATCTAAAACGATGATTTCCTTGTGACTTTTAAATGACCTAAAAACAAAGTTGTCTAAAAACTCCCAAATTAAAAACCTTTATTTTGTTCCTCCTCTTCCGAACTGCATTACAAGTACAGTAGGTTATGGCACCTTCCTCAGATTTTCAAATGTAAAAGATTGTCTCTGTCAGCTGAAAGAGTTGAAAAATTTCTTTCAATGTTTACTAGAGACACAGGCATACACTTAAAGCAACACACATGAAAGAAACTCTTCCTTCTCACCACATCTTGCACAGTGTTTCAAAATCATTGATTTTCTTTGAAATAGTTTTTATTTGATAAAACTCAAGTTCATACCAAATTCACCTTTCATGCCACATAGTTTACCATGCCTTGTTTTGATAAAGGGCAACCATAGTGATACAACTGGCAGAATTCCAAAATTTGTTTTCTGAATTGAGATTGCAACAGATCCTACTGTCTTTAAATTGGTAACTTTTTGCACAAGAACATCAATATGCTTCGAAATAGTTTCCCTATCTGGTGAGCTTTGAGAAGGCAAAAGGAAAATCTCAGGACCTTCTTCTTGTAGGTAATGTTTTCACATGTGCAGGCAATTTCAGAAATACTTTTTTCATATCAGCTATCCACATCAGGGAAGAGACCTCTGCATTTCTATGACCAGGAGATTATATGTGCTGTTTTTTTTAGCACAGGACCTTAAGAGACTTTACTGCTTTAGCCAAAACGGTGATGTATTAGTGAAAAATAGTAGCACAGAATCATGCTGGATACTACTAGGCCAGAGATCCTTCAGTGCTTGCTCATTTAGTTTGCTTTCTTAAAAAACTTCATAATGTAGAAGAAAATGTAACTACTACATTCAGAACATAGTAATCCTTAGAATATGTAGTTATCTATTGAGAACCCAGATGTTTCTCTTGTCCAGTTTCATTCTTAGTTCACCTATTATCTTGTTCTAACACCATCCAAAATAATTCTTTCTTATTGTTGACTCACCTGCTGAATTTATCCAAGAAAATTCTGATTGCATGATTACTCAATTTGTTGAATGCTGTATATTTCGAAACGAAGGTTTCACACAGATCTGCATAAAGCATTTAGTTTACTAAGTCCATACTGTACTGTCCTGGCAGCATCTGTTGCATTTTTTATTTCCCATGTGTTTCTAGAATTTACTTTTGTTTTTCCATGTTAACATGTTGTTCACTTATTATTTTATAATATGCAATTAATAAAATTAATTAATTATACTTTTAACAGCCTGCCCGGCCAGGGAATGTGATAAAAGAGCCAGCTGAAAAATTCAATGACCATGTTCAAATCCTGGCTATGACACTGAATTTTTCAGTTGACTCTATATCACATGTTGTTCAGTGCTGAACCTTTTCTCTGCTGCTGCTGTAATATGCAGATTTTACAGTACAGAATACCACCTCAGTTCACTGGCATAGATAACATGTACCACCACCACCGCCACATTTATTCAATGAATAAGTTGTATTCTATTTTAATTTGGTTTACCCAGAGCTTTCGATCCACACCTACAAAAGTTGGTCATATTGTCCTTAGCAAAAATATTGTTACATTGACAGTTTTGGACTATGCCTGTCCAGCTAGTGTGTTCACATTTCTCTTATCCTGAAGAAGGGCGTTGCATACAGTCTGATCCATTGCATTTGTGTTGTCTGCATTTTTATTATGTATGTCGGCTGTTTATTGTGTTCATTGTAGATCTGTGTGTATACACCAAGTGAATCAGCTGCCCCTAGGTATTCGTATCTATGGAACCTCCAGTTTATAGTCTAATGTGAAAACATTGACCCTTTTAGCAAACAAACTATTATTGTAGCTCTGCTCTTCTATTTCAGTACTACATGCAACCACCAATAATGATTAAAGGCCTGAAATAGTCAAGAAGCTGCTAAAGGCTAATTTAATAATAAAAAATAATTATTTTTGTTATTGGTTCCTCTGTGAGCAAAAGACACAAGAATTATAATCAGATAATAATTGTAGATCATGTTTACCCTAATAATGTGTACCCTATCTGGTGTTGTAAATCGTGTTACATAGTTAGCTTTCATTGTTTTGGCTGCATATCGACGCTATTAAATCTAACAGTTTTTGTTTCATGTTTAAACCTTGTGTTTTACTTCTTCTACTGACAATGGAGCTATAAATGTGCTAAGTTCACGGGTAAACAGAATAATAAATTGTTAAAGAGCGTGGATTTCATCAATGAAGCAAATATTCAAAATGACGACCACCTTCATCAATGCACATTTGGGTATGTTGCCGGAGAGACCTACTTGCATGCTGTAACATACGTGGTGTAATCTGCGTGCATTCTTCACATATGAGTGGCCATAGATGATTTAGGCTTTGCGGTTCTTGAATCTAGGCCCATTCCTTTAAATGACCCCACAGAAAGGAATCCAGCGGGATGAGATTGGGTGATCTAGGTGGCCATGCAATTGGAGGCCCAATCCATTTTTGTGGATATGTTCTATGTAAGTGATTCCTTAGAATCAGTGACCAGTGTGGTAGAGCTCCTTCGTGCTTGATCCATGTTCCTGTTCTTTTCACTAGTGGCACTTCTTCTAGTAGCAATGGCAATTCATCTTGTAAGGTAGCATGGTCCTGTGAGGATGCCTTCAAAAAAGTGCAGTCGCCTAATATTCTGCACCAGACATTGATGCTCCACTCTGGAATGCAGTGAGGATTGCCTATACTCCAGTAGTGCATATTATGGCGGTTGACAGTTCCGCTATTGTGGAATATACTCTCATCACTGAAGAGAACATTTCTAAAAACTCTGCATCAATTGCACTCACTGCTGTAGCCACTGTTCATGTATCACTCGCGCTTGAAAGTCGCATACATGGAGAGCCTGGTGTATTGTAGACGGTAGAAATTATATTTATTAGGGTGCAATATGCGCATCACTGAGGACCGACTTAGACTTATGCACAGATCTTGTGCTATGACCCTTGAACTCGTATGTGGATTGTTTTCTATTGCATTTCGCACAGCTTCTTCATTGCCTCCAGAGGTTACTGGAGCATTGCCAAGCAGGTGGTGCTCTTCCAAATCATCCTGTTTCACGAAGGCGCCTTTCAACCCTTTGGAAGGTGTCTGCAGTAGGGCCCTCCTTCCTGGAAACGTTCTTCATACAGGCACTTTGCTGACAGTGTGTTACATCTTGTTTCTCCATAGATTAACAGCATGTCAACATACACATCATTAGTATACATTATGACAACAGCCCTGTCTCGTAGAAAGGTTTCAAATACTCAGTAGATAATGGAGAGTTTATTCACACTAAGCATTGACGCAGGCGCAAATAGCTAAAGCCACTTTACATGTATGAAGTGTTTTAAATTTGTTTGAATGGGTCAAGATAATACTGAGCAGAATAAAATATACTATAAAGTATAAATTATCCACCTGTCAGTGGAAAACATGGCAATTATTCTATTTTGTATGTTATAAAAATGTTCTTTGTATCATAATATCAAATTATAGGCCCAAAGAGATAAATCAAAGGGTAATAAAACGCTTGAACTTAACATGATGGATTTGAACTCGAAATGAAGTGGCACAGTGGAAAAACAATCATGATAATACAATTGGGCCAATGCTACCTTACGAGCTGGGGTTCCTATACAAATAAATAATTGCAGAAATCAGACCCCACCTTGATTCTTTACACATGTTTTGCAGCTTCATACAGTGTTTGGAGCTTGTTTTGGTAGTTTTAACTCAAATAAACAAACTGTATCAGCCATTTCAAATACTGTATGAACTGAAATATGCCATAGTTTGTGACAGAAGCAAAATTATCTACCTAATACTTAGCATTTTTTGACAAGGCTGTACAATGAACCTTTGTTGGCTGACAGCTTAAATCCAATTGGTCGCACTTTGTAGATCTGCCATTTTGTTTTCAAATAGTTTTGTCAACTGTTGCATGTGATAAGTTGTTCCTTCAGGGGCATTCTCAAAGGTGTGTATGAATGTATGCTAAGAATAAAAGTTTGTAAAATCAGCTAAAAGTGTTACTGCAGCTCCCTGTGTCTCGGGATGGGATGTTTTTAGCATCGATATACATGGTGATTGCATTCTGTCCTGTAAAACACTTATGCACTAAGTTATCTATCCCTCCTTTATAAAGTGTTATGCAAATCAGGCATTAGAAGGCATTCAAGAAAGGCGTAAGTCACATATGTCGCTTAGCAAGTAGCATAAATTAAAAAAAAATAGGGGCTTCTTTTGTTTTGTTTTGTTTTTTTTGTTTTTAGTTTCATTTATGGACGCTCCTTAACTGTTATGTCCTTAGTGTCCCATTCTATGTTGGGTGTGAAAACCTGTAATTTTGCTCGGAGGCCTCTTTATCAGGCTTGAGGTTCTTTTACGTGCTGTAAATCTACGACATGGGACCACCGACTTTACTTCCCTTCCAAAGGAAGCAATGCTAAGGATTTTTACACCTGAAAATATCCATTGTCCTCCGCCAGATTTGAACCCGCAACCTCGGGGACTAGAGGCTAGCATGCTAATCACTACATCATGGAGGATGACATAGGGGTAGCTGACTCACCTGGTATATATATATATATATATATATAAATTTTAATTTAGCAGGCTTCACACTATTGTTTTACTTCTATTTACAGTTTTGATTTTTGTTTACATCAGTTGAAAATAGTGTTGCAATATTCGGCAGCAAGTACTTCAGTTTTGCAAATTGGCATTACTTGATTTCACTTTTAGCATATAAAAGTAATACAGTACTTCAAGTACATATAAGATCACTTTGTAGTTGGACCATTCAAATTCAAAATAAAATATATCCAGGGAAAGAAGGATTCTCATGTATGTTAACTGCTTAAACATGAAGACCTTGAATTTGCTTAGAGCTCAGATATTTCAATAAAAATGTATTTAAACTAGCAAAAATGGAAAGATCTTCATTTTTATTTTGAAATGACTATAAAAACCTTAGAAATCATAAAAAGTGCTCTATTTCAGCGAAAATAAAAAGAGTTGTAAATGACTGTATTTCACTCCTGGCAAGATGTGTGCTATTTTAAAAACAGCATTACTTAACAACCATTGTCAGAAGAAAGAAGCAAATTAATTAAACTGCAGATCCTACTAGTAACATTACAATTCCCATATATTCTAATTTCGTAATTGCAAAGCTGCAACCTATATGTATGGAAGCTTTGTACTTAAATTATATGATGTTTTTAATGTGTGGAAGATAGGTACCTAACTATAATATTGGTTATATGGTTTCTGAACCATTTAAATCTTATTTGAATAACACTGAGGAGCTAAGTCAAAAATTGAGAATTGTTTTTTATTACATTTTTGTAACCTGTCTCTGATAGAACTGCATAGTCAGACATGTGTGAATGCATCGGTATTCATTTTCATACTGTGGAGAATGGAACTAAGTCTGGATTCCTTCTTCTCCAGTATAAGATGTACTACATGATAGATGGCAGCACTGTATGTAATGCAGAATACAATCAGCTGATGTTCAAATCACTATTACAGTTTGTGGAGAGCTGTTAATTCAGTTGGGTTGATATATTATTATTATTGATACTATACTTTATAACCTAACATTATGGGGAGAATTAAGAAAAACACATCCAAAAGGAAGTGTACCAAAGAAACATTGCTAGAAGGTAAATCTCATATAAGTGCATACACTATGAAAGAAGTTGGGGGGGGGGGGGGGGAAACTGGTGCTAACTCTGTCATATGAAGTGTTTCTTTAAAATAAATGAAGTCTCTCGAAGCCGTCTTTTATCTGAGTTTTTAAACTTAGAGTGTAAACATAGTCAAGATCTACACTTACAAAGAATGATTGAGATTAGGGTAGCTAAGCAAAGGCGACCAAGAAAGGGAGAAGAAAGTAAGGAAAGGAAAGCCTCATTTAAGTATTTTGTGTTGGATGGAAGTATCCGCAAGCCAGCAGGCTTTTCTTAACATATATGCTGTTAGATAAAAGAGAATATTTAGACTTACTCAACTTCTCCTGACAGGTGAATTACCTCAAGATAAAAGAGGTAAGAATCTTTCAACCAATCAGCTATCTGTGAATACTTTACATCTGATAGATGAAAATATTCAAAGTTTCCCATTGAAAACATCACATTATACTGGGAAAGAAATTACATACTCTGATGCTTGTTTAACTGTAACTATAACGCATAGCCTATTTATGCAAAAACATCCAGACCTCAATGTGAAATATTATTTCTATTGAAAATACGTTTATGAAAACTTTAGTTTTTGAATTGGGAGATCACAGGTGCACGTGTGCTCCAAGTGTGAAGAGCTTACGGCAAAACTCAGAAGTGCATCTCTTTGTGACAGTGTAAAAAAAGCTGAACTTCAAATCCACAAGAGAAGAGCAAGGAAGTTTTATAATTTCCTGGAAAATATGTAGGAAAGATACTTGCAAGATAATTCAGTGGTTGTTTTATGTATGGAATATATGCAAAATTTGCCACTACCATCCATTCTGGTACAAGAGGTGTCTATATGCCTTCTGTATACATGATGTAAAAACTGATGACTGTGTTATGTATGTCCACCATGAAGGCCAAGCAAGCAAAGGTGCTAATGAAGTGGCTTCATTGTTATATGACTATACTCAAGAGTATGTGCCTGAAGCAGTTACTGATCTTCATTTATTTGCAGATTCTTTTCCCAGTCAAAACAGGAACCACACTCTTCTTAGGTTGTATTCAGGTTTGGTTGCATCTGGCAGATTAAAAAATTTACATATAAATTTTCTGAAAGGGGCGCTCATACTTACCTTGCGACTGGGACTTTGGAGTGTTCAAGAAGAAAATAAAAAAGCAGACAGAATCTACGTTCCTCTTGATTATGTGCAAATCATCTGTAATGTAAGGAAAAATGTTTTTATTAAGATGGTGAAGACAGAAGATATCCTTGATTTTGACAAATGGTGGTCTCATTAATTCAAGAAAACTTTTGGTTCGGTGGAGACGAGTAGCTCAGGTACACCGAGAAATATGAGACAGCATTTCCAATCCTCTCGCTTCAAGGAATTCAGATTTTTTAATGATAGTATAGGAACTGTTGTGGCTCTTCCTTTCATTAATAGTCCAGTCCAGCGCACATTTAATATTGGCAAGCACATGTTGCTCAACTTTTCAATGCCTAAACATCTGGCATATCCTGCACATGATGAAGCAGCAGGAACTTTTTTACAGAAATGTGCCAGTGGAATTTTAAGAAGGAAGTGACTGCTGATGACTAAATAACCTGCAAAGGACATGAATACTGATGACTACTCAAATGTGTAAACCTTTATTTTCCTATGTAATGGTAGTGAGACCTCACTCTAGGTTCATAAACTTTAAGCTTTATAAGACTATTTTTATGTCAGATCATAATAATTAAGAGAAAAGAACTTAGTCAAGCTTTTCAAACAATTGAAAAAGGTATAATATTAAGTCATGTTCAAAGGCAAAGAACATAAAATTATGTAGAGCAATGTCACTCCTTAGATCATATTGTGGTTTTTATTTTGCTTCTCCTGAAAAGTTGCATAAAATAACTTAGCCCCTTTCACCTCAGTGCAGTTCATTTGTAAAATTCTTGAGATGCTTTAGATTGCATTTCACAGTAATGATGCTTGCACAATCAGCAGTCTGTTTCTTTCATCAGTCCATTGGGCATTGATTAAAGAAAATTCTCTTTCAATGCTGCAATTGGAGTCAGGAATTGCAAACTAATACTTACAAATGTTTAAAAGTTCTGAGAAATTGACTGCTCTGAACGAAGTGCACCCATTGACCATGCACTAACTCATCAAAAAATTCTTCATTTTGTCCACAAAGAAACATTTTCAAACACTGGAACTAGTCAAACAATTTACAATCGTCAATGGTAACACCTCTCTCCTGTAGATACTGCAGATTGGATAGTATATTTTCAAACTTGAGGCTTTTGACTTTCTTATTATCAAACAGCATCCACTCAGTTACCAAACTCATCCAGAGGGTGAGTCCACAGTTTTAGATATGTAGCACAAGAAGAGTAAAGTTGCATAACCTCTTCAATAAACTTATCACGCTTGTCATCGAAGCCTTCTTCTCTCAGAGAAGACAGCAACTTTCTTATTGTGAGAGGAATGAACTTTTCATTTAATCTACTTTCCAGCATGTCCGGAACTGAACTAACCAATCTTCTTACTTCCAAAGCAGAGTTTTCCTCATTTTGTGCAGATTCAACCATTTTTTTAAAAAGCAGACATGGAGTGAACCAGAAACAAATGTCAGTTCATCAATAAAAAAATTCAAAATCATATGCAGTACTTGTTTCTGGGAATGGAAGTAAGACTTGGGGGCTGGAAAGAAACTTAATATTCTCTCTATGGCTGGGAAGAAAATTAATCACCTTTTGGTGGTGGACAAAGTACTTGTTTGTATTCAACTTCAGCAAAGTTGCAAAATTTGTTGACGGTCTCAGTGAGCACAGTGTATATTGAGAAAAAATTGTCAATTTTTATAACAGTCATCTCAGTGTCATATTTTAGCAAATGGCATCCATGATGCAAACAGTTGTTGAGCATATGGGCAGAACAATCAACACCTGTCAAGTTGTTATTGACAAGTTCAATTTTAGGAGATCTAAAAACTTTTCTTCCAGGTTTCCTCGCCAATGCCCCGCATTGTCTCCACTAAATGCTATGCTTTTGGAAGTAAGGGTGAATTATTTCACTGAATCACAAACCAAATTGCTTATAGTTTCATGGGTTTCATTTGGAAGTGTACTGCACTAGTATGGTAATACTTTGAGCGATC
This sequence comes from Deroplatys truncata, assembly GCA_030765065.1. Taxonomy (NCBI): domain Eukaryota; kingdom Metazoa; phylum Arthropoda; class Insecta; order Mantodea; family Mantidae; genus Deroplatys; species Deroplatys truncata. The sequence continues at coordinate 2,193,885 of CM060976.1, forward strand.
CATGATTGCTACCATCTGTTGATTTCCAAAACAAGATATATCACCTTAAGCTTCTATAACTACATCAGTGGCATGTGGAGTCATCACATTATTTATTATAGCTTGTGCTTTAATCCTTTGACACTGAAATTTCTTAGCTATCTCAGAGTCGTTAAACATTTGTCCATATAACTAGAATGGCAATTAGACTGTGGTGATACACTGTATGATAAGCTTGGGCCCATTCTACTGTACTTACTTTTTCATCCAACTTGGTGAATATCGGAGAGAGAAAAAAAAAAAAAAAGAACTGATCTTTGAACAACCAGCTGTGTGAATACCTTCTTTCTTGTGGTTTGCTGTATTAAAATGATGTTCTAAATCAAAAATACCTTTGTTCCCTATTTGTACATAGCAGTCATACACTTCACACTTGCTTCATATTCATTTTTCCCATTAGACAAACAGGCATACTTTGCTACAAGTGAATCATTGAATTTACACTTTTATTTCTCTGATACTAACATATCATAAGATTCTAGTTGTAGTGTCATCAACACTAGCACTGCTACTAACTGTGCTATCATAAAAAAGCTTGAATTAACTGTGCTTTTTTGCTTTTCTGTGAATATAAGAGAGAAGTTTAAACATTACTAAATTTGTGTTTGTTTCCTTTTCCAGAAAAAGCAGAACAACAGGGAAGAGAAACATTGTCCATTGCTGCCAGAGACATGCTAAATGCTGTCAGCAGCAGCACTGATATAGATGCATCAGGTGACCATAATCAAGAGGAGGAACATGATGACCAGTATAGAGCTTTAGTCCATACTGTAAATGCATAGTGTCTTATTTGAAGATGAACAACTTTATACTGCCTAAGTTTTAGCTTGGATTTATAAACTGTGATCATTCTGGAGCTTTATGCCATACAGTAACTTATTAATGTTTTATAGAAAGATGTACAAATAATTTCCATACTTAGCTATAAAAACACAAGCACTACAAACAGTGAAGTTTTCTTCATGTTGAATTTGGAATGAGTCACATCTTTACACAAACCTTCACTTACTAAGATTTTAAAACTGGAACGTTTTCAAGGGCATTTGTCTTCATCATCAGCAGTTAGATGACTGAGGCATGTTCTTTCTTTTTTCCTCTTCCTCCTCTCCTGGCTGGGTTGGAACCTAGCATCTGATTAGCATCCTCAAAACATTTAGAACCTGAATAATCTGCTGAACAAACACTCAGAAACACAGTCCCAGATGCACTAAAATTAGGGATTTACCAGATCAGCTGTGAAGATTTTGTGAAATACTATACAGGAAAAACTAAGAGAAATTTGAGCATCAGATTGAAAGAGCCCCGGAGAAATAAAAAAGAGGAACAAACAAACAAATCTGCTGTATCGCACCATTTTTGGTCTTAGAACCACAACATTGGTTAAGCCATAAAGTTGTTAAAACCAGTTTCCTCAACTGACTATTTGGGAGAAAATATTAATTGTCAAGAATGCAGAAGAAATTGTAAATTTTAAAATCCTGCCGAGTAGTTTGTTAGAGCCTTGTCACTCTACCAATAGATAGCAGCAGGTCCAACCTAGCCAGAAGAAGAGAAAGAGGAAGGAAGAAAAACATGCCCTCACCTAACTGCTGATGATGAGGATGGAAAATGTTCCAGTTTTAAAAACTTAGTAAGTGAAGGTTTGTGTAAAGATAGTGTGACTCCATTCCAAATTAACAATTTTCATACTGGCATGTTGAATTTAAGAACCATACAAAACTTGAATATCTTGAAAAAAAGCAGCGTAATTAAATTATTAAATGAAATGTTAAGTAAATAGTTTTTGAATTGTAAAAACATTCAAAAGCCATGTAGGTAGGCAGTATATGTAATCTGTGGCAAAAACAAGGAATGTAAGGAATTTAAGAGAACTCGCCATAAAGTAGTAATAGGTTCCCTGTTTTGGTTTTGAATGTTACAAATGAAGTAGCATTTACTTTTTTATAATGATTTTATTTTTTGAGACAATACTGAATTAAGCCATTCATTTAGATTTACTAGATGAAAATGAGTTATAATAGTTACTCTTGAGTCTGTCCCTAAGCTTTCAAATATTTGTTGAGGATGGGTTCTGTACCTCCTAGATGCTATTTGGCTTTAAAAGATTTAGTAGATGAAACTTACTCTTCAAATAGAAATAGAACTGTGCTGAACAGGAGAAGTGCACTTCATCATTTTCTGTCATCAAAATTTATAGCTGTTACAAACCTCAGTTCCACTTACTTTTTCCTGTTTGTTGCTGTGGTACTATTTCTCTCTCTCCCTCCCTCTTGTAAATAAGACAGCGTTTTCTGGAATAAGCATTAAAATAGTATTGAATAAACTTTATTTGTACATTTTTTTATACCAATCCTTTTTACAATATTCCATTTATAAAGTAACTTAACCTATGTACAAATTTTCTTTCCAGCTATGCTACTCATTTTGCTTGGCACCCTGCTGCCCTTATGGCTCAGCTGAGCAGCACTTGCTACCCTTAATCACTTATAATGCATCCTCTCCCTCCTCCATTTACCCTTCTACCTTTCTTATCTCTCTTACTTTTCTAATCCATTTCTCCTTTGCTTTCTTTAAGAACTCCCCCATATTCTTATTTTCCTTTTCTTGTTTACATTTTAGTTGCTACTATTTTTCCATCCATTTTTTCTCCCATACTTTTTGTCTCCATTCTGCTAATTCTTTGCATTCTGTCATATAATGCTCTGTGCTTTCACTACCTCTGCATAGTTCACAAATTCCACTTTTTATGCCTCTTAGCCCTCTCAAGTACACTGATCCTGTTCTCATCCATGCAGACGCTTCTTTTTCTGCTCTATTACAATAATCCACATACCCTTCTCTTCCCCATTTCCTTTTTACTAATCTATAGAACCCTAGTGATTTCTTTATTCTCTAAGCTTCCACATGTCTTTCTATGTCCTCCACTCTGTTTCTTACTGTTATCCAGAAGCCGTTGCTATTTCTTTCTCCTACTCTCCAAATATCTCCCTATCTTCTCCATAATTTTTTCTACCCCTGTTCACCAGCTATTTTTATTTTTTGTACTCTTTTGCTGTTCCATACATATCTTTAAAATTCCCCCTTCATCTTTTTTCAGGCATCTAAACCAAAATTTCAGTATCCTTTCCTGTATCACTCCCTTTCTTCTTCTTCTTCTTCTTCTTCTTCTTCTTCTTCTTCTTCTTCTTCTTCTTCTTCTTCTTCTTCTTCTTCTTCTTCTTCTGCTTCTCCTCCTCCTTCCTCCTAATTCCACTAATACTACTTCCCCTACTGCTGATCTTGGTAACCCCAATAGCGCTTTACAGAACGTTCTATAGCTCTGGTCTATTTTTCTGCTTAATTCAGACCCCCCCCCCCAGATTTCATCTGCATATAGCATTCTTGCTTCTACCAATGCCTCATACATTCTTTCTATCCATTTAGTCAGCATTTCTAATTTGTATTTGCACATCCTTACTCCTGTCATTGCCGCCTTTTCTTTAGCCATAACCTTCCTGCTATGCGCCACCCATTCACCGTTACTGCTTATCCTCACTCCCAAATAATCAAGCTCTTCTTTGACAACTTCTAACTTTAAACCCCCCATTTGCCATTTCTCTTCTTTTAAATAGCATAACTTTTGATTTATTTATATTTACTTTAATTCCCCATTCTTCACAGAATTCATGCATTCTGTTGATTGCTTTCTGTAGCCCAATTACCATTATAGCCCCGACCATAAGATCATCCGTGTATGGTAAACCTGGTATATCTCTATTTGCTATTATGGGACAGTGCAGATTTTTTTCTTTCACTCTTTCTAATATGTCATCTATGAATATATTAAATAATATAAGGCTCAATTTGCACCCTTGTCTTAATCCTATTTTTTTGCTCAGTCATTTCCGCAATTCCATTATTTTTACATCTTATACAAAATTTTATATCTTTATAAATCTTCTTAAATATTTTTATAAAATTTTCACTTACCCCTTTCTTTCTTAATTTATAAGCTAATGCTTCTCTATTTATTGTATGAAATGATTTTTCAAAATCTGCAAAAAGCATGTATATCCCTCCTCTTTTCCTGCTCAGATGCTTATCTATTATAAGTATATTATCTATTGTTTGTTTACCTTTCCTAAATCCTGCTTGATATTCAGACAGTTTTCCTTCCTCTTCCACCCATTTTCATTAGAACAGTAAGTGGCAAACTAGGAATTTTAGGTGAAACAAGTAGGGTAAGAAAGATATACAAAAGTACCCTGCTTTATTAAAATAAGTTCAATTTCATGCTATAGCATGAAACATTACTAGTCTTAACTGCATGAAAATAAAATTCATTGTCCAAGAAATTTAGAACAGATACATTTCAATATGTGGCAGCATTTGCACTCAGATACTTGAATGCACTAAAAGCAGGGTTCAAATTAAAGGGGGAGATTTCCCCATCTTGTTAAAACATTTTCCCAGCTCATCAAATAAAAATTCTTCTACACTTCATAAATTTGAGCTTAAAATTACAATGCAATTACAGGAAATATGCACATTTCTTCATAATGCTATTTTTGAATGCATTGGTATCACCAGCATAAGGCGTAGCAACAAAAATTATCTAACAAGCATTTGACATGCACGGTGTAACAGAAGCGCCACAATGGACATAAGGTTTATATTATGGCTTTATGTTGGTTTCTTTTTGTCAGCAATATTACGGTTAAAGAATGTTTGCTATGGGGTACAGTAGTGATTGGTGTCCCACAGTAGTCTGTCAAGTACATGTCTTTTACGAAAGTGTTCGTAAAAGTTGGCTAATGACAGATAAATTTTTAATAAAAAGGCGTAAAGTATCTGAGACAAACATCAGGCAATAGAGCTATGTCTTCGACTGAACAGGTAAATGTTCCAATATGGTAGGGACAAGTGTCAGTGAAATACATATCAAGAGTGGAAATTGGATATCAATTGGAGGATGTATAGACTAAGTGTGAGATTCAAGAATGGAAAAAAAATGGAACTTGGCTTTCAGCAAACAGTTCCAGAGAGGTTATATGCTTGTACTGCTCAGAAATTTCAAATCACAGTGCTCTTAAAAACAGTAAAATGCCCATTGAGACAGCTTCTATCAAAGTGTTAAAATTTAATCAACAATAAAAAGTGAAATGATAAAATTGGTAGGTATTCATGGGAAGAGTAAGTATCACTTAAACTGCCAATTGATTTTCAAATGAAGCAATTCATAAAGTTTGCTGTGAAAGTTTCAAATAAATGTAAAATCTAGAGAAATTATAAGTGACAGCATGTGTTTTCAGACCATCACACATCATATATAGGAAAATGAGCCATTCTTGCTTTTCAAAAATGTGTGTGAATCACAAGCTTTGAATGAATTAGAAATATATTTCATTCAGATCTCACTTCTGCAAATATCATACATATGTCATCTCTTCGATTGAAGTACATCATTGATTCCTATTCTCAGCATTTTGGTTGATGAAAGCACTAATTTACCAAATAAACAATGTTTAATTACATATGTCCATTGCATCTACAATGGTTCACTGTGCAACTATTTTTATGGTATAGTAGAATTAACAGGAGAAGGTGTTGCTGACAGTAAAAAATTGCTAAACACTTGTTGATCATACTTTGTCTCTAATGGCAACCCCTGAATTGGAGAAGGTGAAGGATAAATAAATCTTTAGATTATTATATGTTTTATTAGCATTGACTAATTTTGAAGATTTAGAAGCTAGTAACAGTGATGTGTCATAATTTAAAATAAAGAGAGTTGAAGGTTGTTACACTACATCACTAAAATATTCTTACTTGAATATGTAACTACTTACTAATTCAAGTAAGAATACTTTAGTGATGTAGTGTAACAACCTTCAACTCTCTTTATTTTAAATTATTAGTAATTGCTTCAGAAGAGATTTTATCAAAGCAGTTGATAGGATTTGCATCAGATGGAGCTACAGATTTACAAGATATTTACAAAGGAGCAGCCTAAATACATTCATGATAAATATAATCATAATATTATAGTTATACATTGCTTGAAACATAAACTGAATTTGCAGTATATGATATAACAGATAACATGTCTGTAGTGCTCCATTTTAAGCCTTTTAGGGACACATTGTATGCACACTTTTTCTGCAAGCCTGAAAAATCAACCTGAATTGACTGAAATTGCCATGACATTGGGACTTAAACTTAAAAAAAAATTAAGAGTATATTTGATATTCATTGGTAGCATTGTCATGCACCACTGTGGCAACTGTAATGTCAAGTTATTCATCGTTTATTCAGTATTTTTGCAAATTGAGAAAATGATCATTCATGCAGCAAAGTAAAATTTTGTTGATTCCTCCAGAAAATGAAGTCATGGAATTTCATCATGGAACTGGTTTATGCATTGACCGCAATGCAAGACAGAAATGGCATTCATCTTCTAGCCGCCCAAGTGGAATATCAGCTACAGAAACATTCAAAGGCCATCCTATCTCTGAACCTTTAAGCACAGCTAAAAAATTATTCATAAATTTTAAGCAACAATTTCTTCAAGAATTAGTGGATAATATGAACACAAGATTTTCAAGTGCTTATTCATTTTTTAAAGACAATTACATAATTGGATGCAAACAAAAACACGAGCATCTATGATGTTTGTTAACATTAGTGGGCCATGTCTAAAAGATTTTCCTCCTGAGAGATTTGCAGCAGAGTGGATAAGGGGCTGGACATCATCGTCACAAGAAAGAGTCTTACAGAATTTCATCACATCAAAGCAAATTGTTCCTGTAAATTTGGCGAGTGCATTCTTATTATTAAAGGGTATTTATATCCATCAAAAAGTTTTCTTTTCAGCTGTCTGTTATTACTGCATTTATTTTTATATGAGGTTAAATATAATTATGTTAGTACGTTTAATCCCATTATCAAAATATTTGATTCAAACGATTCTTCATATCGTGAACATAGGTGGAGCACATTTTGGCTTTAAACACTGAAGATCCTTTGTGGTTGCATAACATCAAGGTTTTTTTATCTAAGACCAGCTCCAGTTTTGCATTGCAGTACTTTTCAGCATTTTCATAGAATTCACCAAAGTAGTCTGTGCTGTTTCTTTCTTAAAGCTCTGCTCTTCCAGTTTCTCCATGATTGTCAGGAAATATAAACATATGTAATGTAATAAAGTTTATGTAAGCCTACTCACGAGCCAATTCAAATTAATGATATTATTTAGAGTAAGTCTGCCAATTAGTTCTGAGGAGCAGTGACGAATTCTCTGTTAGGGTTTGTTTAATATGAGCTTACAATACTAATTAAAAAGAGAAAAACATTTTGTGCACCAAATGTAACATAAATGCAGTTTTACTTCATCTATTTGCTCTGCTAGGTTACTCTCTCCTGTTGTCTTCTCTGCCACATGATGCTAGTTACAGGCTTTGGTTAAGGCATTAAAATGACACTGTGCTAAGGTCACCAAAGTGATATGCCAAAAAGGTTTGGATGGGTTTCCTTATTGTGTTATAATATTCCAAGTAGGTGATCATGTAGAGGCTCAACCTCATTATATACTAACAAGCCAGCCACTCTTGTCAGGCTGGTAGGAATTATGACCATCAACAAAAGTGTACATTAGAACTGCTCCTTCTTGGCTTGTTCCTTATTTGAATGTAGATTTACGATGTGCATCATATAAAAGTAATGATTACCATTTAAATATGTTACTTAGTCTTTAAAGTATTAAGAATAACATCACATCTAAAATCACATGTGATTAATATTTAGCTTATGGCTTAAATCTGGAGCTTTTACTTGAAAGTGCAATTTTATGCCAATTATTAAAGGTGTTTCTTTAACAATGAGTGGTTCAATGTTTGTAAAATAAACGAAGTTCAAAACATTAGGAAAACAGAACAGAATAAGTGTGTGTGTGCGGGTGGTTGGACAAGTGGATGCGTGGATCTATTTTCATAATTGTTCTTACACACCAGTATAGTATGTAAAAATAAAAGCAATAAACATTGTTAGAGTATTACACTGGTAATTTGGTTGAGTAAATAATTCTTTCGCCACATCATACCCCTGCCTGAGGTCAGAATTTGTCACTGTGGGTGAGAGGAATAGTTGGGTGCCCAGGTGGAAGAGAAAGGGGAAGAAGAACCTTAGTGTCTTTTTGTGCCTGGTAACATAGAGGACTTAATGTTTATGGCAGGATGATTGACATACATCAGTCGGTATTGCATTATGAGAAATAGCATAGCAGATATTGGTTAGTATAAATGAAAGCAAGCTTTGGCTCATATCTCACTAATTCCAAATGCTCGGTTTTGTGTAAATAAAAATGTTCTGCTCAACCTACTCACAAGCAAAAGCTTGCTGACCTTGATAGCTGAGCTATTGCTTGTGATATGGTATAAATAAAAACAAGCCCTTCTCGCCTTTAGTAAGCTTATGCTTGCTATTTCTTGAGCTACCTCTGTAGGTACCTCAGCCTGCTCAACTACAGTTTAATACCATGGCAGAATTCATGATAGTGGTTCCTGAAAATAAAAATGTATACAAGATGCAGGGACTCGGATGTTAGTAGATGCAAACAGTTATTTTGAAAGAGGCTTGCACAATATTTTCTTCCAGAGGCAAATGGAACACGAGGTGGAGCTCTTAATAGGCTGAAAAAATGCAGACTTTTTTAAGGTATGTAGAAGATCCTGGTTTTCAAGCTGATGTTGCGGAGGATCTTGGTGTTACACAGGTTACGGTCTCAAATACCTTCTGGAAAGTTGTTAACCAATCAAAGCTAGAGCAAGGAACTGCTGCTGCTCTTCAGGGAACCCAAGCGGAGTGGTTATAGAATGTTATAATTTCTCTGATGCTTGCTGTATGCAATGCAACTTAAAGATTTGCGAGTATTGTTGCAAAATGGCCCGGGTCTGTGCATGATTCTTGGATATGGAAAAATTCAGATGCTTACACAGCGATGGTTGCTAATGCTACCAGTGCACTGCTGCTAGGGGATTCAGGCTATGGTATTGCGCCATGGTTGATAACTCCTTATCAAAATCCTACTACTGCAGAGCACACAGTGTATAATAGGTGCATTACAAAGGAGAGACTAATCATTGACTAATGTTTTGGTCAATTAGAACAGCGGTTCCGGATTTTACAAAATAAGATAAGATTACCCACTTAAAAATACCTTCAGTAATAGTGTGCTGTATGATTCTGCATAAAGTAGCCAAACATCAACAGGAGGACAATGACTGAGATACCTGAACTACAGGATTAGGGAGGGAGGGCAGCATAGAAGAGATGACATTGCAAGAATAATTCATTTGAAGTAACTCTTCACATCACTCTATCACTCAAATTTCACAAAATGAATAAATCTCATCACTGTAGTTCTGTGTGCTCTTTTGTCACTGCTCTTGAGGAATAGAGATATTTACATGGATGTAGAAAAGAGCGAACGATTGGAGGCAGAAAATGGGGTGTATAGACAAGAAACAATTATTGATAAAATGTGAGTCTGCAAAAACTGCAAATAAATACCTAAAAATGTGAATTTGTATAAATACTAAATAACTTATTACCATAAGTTAGCATAATCTATTAATTGCACCTAAAGATTCATAAAAATGGGAAGCAAATCTCTTCTTTCTTGTTCTCTGTTTCCTTTCCCCAGTAATAATACTTCTTTTGCAAGCTTATAAATATATAAATATCATGTGGAAAGTTGGGCGAATCTCAATTTTTATTTCATTTGCCAAATCTTAAGTAGATTTCTTTTATTGCAAATTTGTATCTCTATTAGGTTTATTAAATATGAGCATGCTTAACATGAATAAGTGCAGCAAAGATTTAAATCCCCCCCTCCTAACAGAACAAAAGGCGTATTTGTTTACTCAGCTGATGTGTCATGGTGAAAGCCACCGAGCAATAGCTCAACAAAGAGGGCAAATTTTTATTTGTACCAAACCATGACCTGATGCTCGATTCTCAACTTATTTGCGAGCTGCAGCTCGTAAGCAAAATCTTATTTTATTTATTTCCTACATTGTGCTTATCTTCATTTTATCAAACTGTATTATACAGAGTTGTTGCCAAGAAGCGAGAGGAGACAGACGTGGTGACGTGTGCTAGCAGATTTAAAGAATGGGAGTGCAGTTGGAAGTTTATAGAGCCAGAATAGGCATATTTAACAGTGGAGGATATAATTTGGAAGGAGAGAGTTTGCAAGAACAAAATGTAACGATGGTGTGGTATGGGTTGGTGATAATTGTTATGTTAGTAATCGGAGGAGTGGAGTGGGACCGGAAATGGAACAGGGTATGGAAATCTCAAGAGCATCGCAGAAGAAATGTCGAATTTCAAAGGAATGGAGAAGAGAATTGAAGATAAAGTAATAAAGTAATTCGATGGGATAAGATCTACATGGGCGAGCTTCGAGCACAAGGTAAATAGGGAATTCAAGAAATGTAATAGAAGAGTGACACAGCTGGAGAGAGTCAAGGAAAGGAGAAGATTGAATGTTATAATATTTGGAATAGAGAAAACAACAGAAAAGAGTTTGGGAGCAAGTGGAGGACATTTTTGAACATAAATTAGAAATAAAGCTGTGCGGCTGGAAAATAATAAGACACCTTTAGAGTAGGAAGAAGAGGCATGTACCCAAGACCGGTAATTGTTAAGTTGGCAACAGTAAAATAAAATGGCGAGTTTTAAGCAGTGCCAAAAAGCTACAAGGGACAAAATTATTTGTGGAACAAGATTATGGGAAAAAAGAGAGAATTAAGAAGTGTATTAATAAGAGAGATGAAAAAGGCCAGAGCTAGAGGAGACAAGATATATATTCAAGAATTAGACCTTTGGATTAACGATAGGAAAAACAGCTGAGAGATGACACATGAAGGATGACCTTGCAGACAGTTACGGGACACATTTTCATCACCAGGGGGAAGCATTATACAAGTGGAAGAAGGAGTGAGAGGTCGGAAACCTGTGGACAGAATACGACTGACAAGGAGCAAGTCTAAATTACAGGAATTCAGGTTTGAGAGGAAGAGTTCGGTATAGGAAAAGGCATTGGAGGTTGTATTCTGGAATGTGCAGGGATTGTTTGAAAAGCTAAAGAATGCAGATCTTAAGTCTAGATGATGAGATAGGGGTGGTAGATACTTGGTTGGCAAAGGACATCCTGGTGGAAATAAGTGAATTTGAGTTTTACGGGAAAGGTGGGGGAAAGACGGCGAGTGTCAGGGAGGTTAGAAAGGATTTGAAATTTAAACTGAAAGTGTGTAAAGATTTAGGAGAGAGCTCAGTGTTGTTGCATGTGGATTAAAGGGGAAGGAAGGGATATGTGTTGCAGTGGTATATAACCCTCGGAATTTTATAATCCAAATTTATTTAAATTGATAAGACAAGATATTGAGGAGTTATCAAACAGAGCTTTATGATAATGGATGACTTTAATGCCAGAGTAGGACTCAGTCAAATAAAGGTAATAGATCCTGAGTATGAGTTAATGGGGGGAGAAAAAAGAAGAATGAGCAAGGACAAAGTAATGAAGTTGGTACAATTTTGTGAGGAGTTTAATATGGTGATATGTAATGGGGGAATTTACTTGTGTTAATTATAATGGTCAGAGTGTGGTTGATTATATGTTATACTCAGTAGATTTATACACAAATCTCATGGATTTTGAATGTAGTCTGCTTTAGTAATCCTTTCCCATTAAGGGCAAGTTTTATAAGCTTATATAAAGGAAAACCAAGATGAGAACATACAAATGGAGGAGGGGAGGAGATAGAAGCTTTTCTGAAGGAGTTAAGGTCAGATATACAGGTAACAAGGGAGGAAGAGCTAGAAGTGCTGAAAGAAAATAAAACAGGGAAGCAGTTTTAAAGCTAGAAAGGTTAGTGAAATATGCAGGTGAAAGATTATATGGGTGGGAAACAGAAGGGATGGTATGATGAAGAATGTAGGAGGGTAAAACAAAGAGTTTTTAAGGGAATTAAGAAGGTGGAAGCAGGAGGAAGGGCAAAAGGAAAGAGAGGAGTTTATGATTGAAAGGTGGGGGATATAGAAACTTGTTAGATGAAAAGAGGAGAGAATGAGTAAAAAGTTATATGAGGCAGCAATTCTTAATGATAGTAAAAAAACATGGCTTTTGGTTAAGAGAATGTATAAAGACAGAGCAACAAACAGCTACCTAAGTGCAGATGAATGGTTTAAAACATTTGTTATGAGGGGAACAACAGAATAAGCAAACAATTTGGAAAATGGCAGTTATGTTGATAGAAACAGGGGAAGTAAGGGAACAAATTAAAAGATGAAAAAAGGATAAAGCATGAGGTATTGATGGCTACCAGAGGAGTTTTGGAAAACTTGGAGTCTAAATGAAAACCATTTAAAATTGTTGGTTAGGATATTAAATGCAATTTTTGAAGGGGGTAAGGTTCCTAGGAGTTGGAAAGTGGTCCCAATATTCAAGAACAAGAGGGATGTGAATGATGCAGCTAACTACAGGGGATTAGCTTGTTATCAGTGTTAGGTAAAGTTTATACAGGGATCTTGGCTGAAAGAGTACAAAGTTGGGCAGAGGAGGTGGGAAAGATATGTGATCTCCAGGCGGGTTTTAGGAAAAAATAGGAGAGCAATAGATAATATTTTTGTAATAACCTCATTGGTTAATAAATACCTCGCAAACAAAAGGGGAAAATTATACATCCTATTCGTGGATTTTGAAAATATTTTTGACACATATAGGGAAGCTTTATGGGCCAAACTGAGTATGAAAAGAATGAGTAATAAGTTTATAAGATCAGTACAAAGGATGTATGAAAATAATGATTTTTGTATAAGGTTTGATAATAATGTAATGACAAAGGAGATTAAAAATTGTATACGTTTAAGGCAAGGCTGTAAGTTAAGCCCTATGTTATTTAATTTGTTTATTGATGATAGGGTTAATTAACCTGGAAAATGGCCATCCTCCAATAATTGGGAATGAGGAGATACCAGGGTTATTACTCACGGATGATTTGGTTGCAGGATCTATAACCATTGTGGGACTAAACAAAGTAATTGGAGCAATAGAGAGGTTTTGCAACAAGTGGAGCTTAGAGTTAATACAAGTAAAACAAAAATAATGGTAATTAAAAAGGGTAACAAGCTAAGAAAGGGTGAAAAATGGAGTGGGAAAGGTAAGGAAATTGCGATTGTTAGGAATTTTTATTATTTAGGAGTAAGATTAATCAGTAATGGTAGATGGGTGAATAAAAGAAACAGGAAAAGTGACAATGAAAGCTATTAGAGCTTGTTTAGACAGAATACCAGGGATGCAAGTAAAATGGCTAGAAAGAGTGTATGGAACAGTAGCTGAGTTAAAAATGCTCTATGGTGCGAAGATTTGGGGTATAGAGGATGGGTGGGAACATGTAAATAAGGTGCATAGGAGCTTTTGCAAATTAATTTTTGGTTTACGGAGAGTTTCATCTAATGGGGTTGCACAAATGGAGCTAGGAAGATTTGGTAGTAAAGCAAAAATTATGGAAAGAGTAGTGAAATACTGGTTCAGTTCAAGGAATTAGAACATAATATCTTAAAGGTTCAGCGAAAGCTTAATAAAGAGGATACTTGGTATAAGTGTTTAGAAGGAATTCTAAATGAAATAGGATGTGGGGATATTAGGAGGGATAGCCAGGCATGGGAGAAAGGGTGTTGGAAAAGAAAGAGTTAGATTGAGAATTAAAGACATGGAAAGAGAGGAAATAATTGGTAGTTTAAGAGGACATGGGAAAGGAAGAATTATGTAACAAATAAGCAAGAGAGGGGGCAAGGGCAGGGGTAGTGAGGTTAAAAGGCTTATGAGAAGGAGAAAATCAAGGAAAATGCCCATTGTGTAATAAGAATTTTAACAATTATTGACATTTAATCCTAGAATGTGAAGGAACAATGAGCATGAGAGAAAAATCAAAAGGTCCAGTTTACCAAATGAAATTATAGGTATAAGGATGTTAAGTGTTAAATCAAAGGAAAGTTTAATAGAGATAGGAAAATATTTAGGTGCAGTGAGAAATATATGGCTGAAGAAAATTAGAAATTAGGGATAGGAACAAATCGCAGACTGAAAAACGAAAGAAGTAAATAGGACCCAATAGCTCGGTAACCATGGTGTTGGATGCTATGGGTCCTTAGAAATGCAGCAACTTAGTGAAGTGAGGAAAATTATATGTAAAGGGTAGTATGTAGGGATAGAATTTAAGCATTATTGAAATTGTATTTGTAAATAATTATCAAAGTGAAAATAAATATCTATATCTACAGACAAATTACTGATAACAAAAAGTTAGTTTGTCTCCTTAAACCTTTCAGGAATTACACATTTTCTTAGATTTACAAAGTTACTGCGTTAGTAATTCATAAAATCAGAATACTTTTAGCACTGGTAAACAAGGTATTCAGTACAGTAAAAAACTTGAGCTGAACTTTTAACACTTATTATTTAGCTTCACTTACTACTAATCACTCACATTGTTACACTGCAAAAAACTGATGTGTTACATTCACATAACTTTCTCTGCCCACTATCGTTTATTTGTGTATACCTTCTACAAACTATTCTTATGAAACCTTAGTTTTCTGTGTACTTCATTTTAATTAAGATAAACTTTCGCAGAAATAGCTAAGCTTCATTACACATTTTATTAAAGGTATAAGGGAGGGATACAGGAAATTGAATGGATAGTAATGTTTAAAATTGAGTAGTTATGTGCTGAGCCAGAAATTAAATACTCTTTCCGTGACATCGTCACATATAACCAAATAGTGACAAAAATGACTAAAGTATAGACAACTTCAAACCAATAATAACGGATATCTCAGAAATGGTTGATACGAGAAAAAAATTAATTGAAGTAACTTGTGTGTTTTAAGGACGTATACAGTTTTTGTATAGTAATTCTTTTTCTATCTCTTATGCTATACAAAATTATATAAAATTCCTGTTGAATGAAGAGGACTTTGCAGGCTTTCTCCATAAATTTCAAGTTATACGTTTGATTTGCCATGTAAATATCTTAAACATGGGGTATTGTAATCAAAATTGTTAGAGCCATTTGGGGAAACCAAAATAACAATAATTTTTCCATGTAAAGGGTAGTTTAGGATGGAGGGATGTTCTTGAAAAGTTTCATATTGTATCTTCAGAAAATATAGAACTTAAATACGAAGTTTGGTATTTAATGGACTCTCTGTTTTTGAGCTATGCTGTTCACAGATACACACATGGGCCTTTTTCTAAAAAATCTTTTTTTCAGATTTAGGTGTCCTCAAAACATGTATTTTCCTCTTCCTTTAGGAGACAGAGAAGGTAAAAATGAATGCACAGTTAACATTATACTCATCATTTAAAGGTTTACTTACATAGATAAATGTTAAAAATGTAGTTTCTCATGAAAGTTAAACATGCATAAAGCATCGCAACAACTAGGTAAAAATGGGCACACACCATAAGGCTTGAGAAAAATTAAAACTACTATCTCTTTATTATTATTAACAGTGCTGCCAACTTACACACTGTATATTGACTTGCAACTCTTCCAACACTCTCCCTCAAGTCAACACACCAAATAAAATCTGATGTGATACATTCACATGACTTTCTCTACCCTCTATCGTTTATCAGTGAGTATACAAACTATTCTTACTAAACCTTATTTTTATATCTACAACATTTTAACAAAAATAAACCTTTACCGAAATAGTTACATTACACATTTTGTTATAGATACAAAGAAAATGGTGGTAGTCAAATGCTTAAGATCTGGACACTATATGTAGCCTTAAAATTCCATGCAATCACAATAAACAACTGAATGCTCAAAGGACTTTAAAGAATGAGCAAGAAATGAACAATTTGAACTATTATTAATGAATATCTATCTCAGAAATGACTTGTGCCACAAAAAAACATATTTGAAATAAATTGTATGTTTTAAAGAGATGTACATTTCTTGTGAGGTACGTTTTCATCTGTCACTTAACATTTACAAGATTACACAAAATTCCTTCCGAATCTCTCCTGTATATTTCTACTCCTTCAGTGTCTGTCTAGCCTAACAATTCTCCTCCTGTTCCTATACCTCTCATACATATAAACGCATACTCTAATTTAAACCTCTGTATAGTCTAGCATCTCTCCCCGTATCCCCTATCTCTCATAAAATGCTTTCCCCTCCTGCCGCCTGTCTAGCTGAGGATCTCTCATTGGTTTTCTATACCTCTCATATAAAACACTTTCTACCTTTAACACCTGTCTAGCCTAACACCTCTCCATTATCTCTTCCATATAAGAGTTCTACATCACTTAATATGCAGGAATGTGCAATTAGTATGCTAATTAGCCCCCTCCCCATTCTCATTTCCACCCTACTGATTAATCGCTTATATCTCCTGAATGAAAAAAGATAGAACGATGGGATAAAAGTAATAAAATCCTTGAAATACGGTGCGTCATTAGGGTATTGTTCCAAGTTCACCGGGATGCCCGGGTTTGAATCCTAGGAGTGATTAAACATTCATCTTCTAATAACTCCGGAACCGATTAAGATAAAGACGCCAAATAAACGTTATTACACTTATGTCATTAGGTACTTTCTTGTGATTCTATATTTGGATACCTGATATCCTGGGTTCGATTATTAATTTTTAAATCTCCATTATCTCAGAAACTGAGAGAGATAAAGCGGTGGACGAAAGCATGATTGATAGCTCCTATGATGGATGATTAATGGAGTATATAATTGCCAATCAGTTGTCTTTGGTTCGAATCCAGATCTTTCAATGACTTCCTTAATTTTCCTCTATATTCTAGAATATATCACTTAGATTGATGTCGTAACTGCATACAGCTCTTTTAAAGACACCAAACTAATATTGTAAATAATTTTGTTCCTGGTGTTCTGGGTCGATTACTGATAAAATGAAATTTACTTATAAATTTAATAACTCCTGAACTATTAAGCCAAAGATGTGAAATAAACTGTATTACATTTATGTAATTAGGCAGTGTCTTGTGAATGTATATTTAGATACCTGACGTTCTGGGTTCGATCCTTAATTTTAAATCACCATTATCTCAGAAACTGAGAGAGATAGAGGGGTAGACCAAAGCATGTTTGATGGGTAATTAATGCCGTATATAATTGTCAATCAGTTGTCCTTCGTTTCAATCCCTATCTTCCTTAATTTTCCTCTATACTCTAGGATATGTCACTTAGGTTGATGGTGTAACTACATACAGCTTTGCTTAGCATACCAAACTAATATTATAAATACTTTTGTTCCTGGTGTTCTGGGTTCGAATAATGATTCAACGAAATTTACTTACAAATTCCATAACTCATAATCTAATTTAGATAGACACGTCAAGTAAAAGGTAAACAGAGTACCTAGTAAGAACCTAGTCTCTGAATATCGTTATCATGACAAAAATTACTTAAAAGTACTCAGATTGAATCCCGATGGGGTGATTTAATATATCTTCAAGTCTATGAGTCGTATCAGGTTCGAGTGAAAACTAAATGGTAGATGCTGATGCGGGGGAGCTAAATTACTAAAATACATGTATTAAAAGTATTACCGGTTCGATTATAAAAGCTTAGAATCTGTATAACTCTGGAAAAATTACTTTGCTCGTGATTGTAGTGTAATGTAATTATCTTTCTGCGAGAAGATGAAAAGGAAGAATTGAAAAGGGAACAAAAACATGAAATAATGTAGAATATGCATACATTTAACTAAATAAGGGGAAAATCTTATACGCTACGTTTTAAGCTTTTACTTTTAAGTATTGTGATAATAAAGATTTTGCTAGCTTTGGTGTAATGGATGGTGGTAGCGGTGGTGGTGGTGGTGGTGGTGGTGTTAGGCTTTGAATGGAAACATCTCACTGAATGGGCATGTGAGAATACTTCTTTTGTTGGTGTGACTGCATATACATGTAGTTATGAGACGAGTTTAAACGTGTTTGATACTGCTAGACATTCTGTCTGGTTGTGACGTCATAGACATCGAGTATTTTGTAGAACTTCATGATCTACACAATGATCTACCTTTCCTGCCTGAGTGTATGAAACCATTGGAATCATCTACAAAGAAACTTATACCTCATCTTGGAAATTGTAAGAAGTATGTAGTACATTACATGGCTTTGAAGCAAGCTCTTAATCATGGGTTACGTTTGAGTAAAGTGCATCGTGTGCTACAAATCCATTAGTCACAGTGGTTAAAACCTTATGTGGAATTTAACAACAGGCTACGACAATAAGCTGTAAATGATTTTGAAAAGGACCTCCACAAACTCCTTAACAACGCCATGTTTGGAAAAACTATGGTGAATCTGCGTAACCCTATGGATGTATGACTGGTGATAAATGAGAAGAGTCTAGAGAAGCTGATCGCCAAGCCTAAGTTTATCGATAGGACAATATATATTGCTAATCTAGCTGCTGTACATATGGCCTCTCGTCAGATTGTATTCAACAAGCCTATATACATTGGTATGAGTGTGTTGGACATCTCCAAGACATTAATGTATCACTATCATTATGATGTGTTACCATATTACAGAGCTGAATACCTGAAGCTTATGTACATGGATACTGATTCATTCATTCATCGTGTAACAACTGAAGATTTGTACCATGACAAGCTACGTTTTCTTGGGCATCTGGATACTGCTGATTATCCTACAAGCCATCCTATTCAGCGCTAAACATGAAGGTGTTTAGGAAATTTAAAAATGAGGCTAATGATACAATCATCCAGCGCTTTGTCGGCCTACGACCTAAGATGTATGCATTAGATATCCACAGCTGAATGGTAAAAAAGATTAAGGGTATAAAACGTAGTGCTATTAAGCAGTACATCACATTTGACAGCTATACAGACTGTCTTAAAACCTGTGAAATCATTAGAATGCTTATGAATCTAATCCTATCACGAAAGCATGCTGTTACCACAATCCAAGTGAATAAAATTACATTGAATCCCTTTGATGATAAAAGAGTTATTGCCGAGAATGGAATAACCAGCAATGCGTATGGACATTACAGTATTACCAACAGTGCTTAAGAGAATGTAAGTCGAAGATGAAGATTTTCTCGTGAGTCTACAATCTTAAAATATCTGATGCATTACACTCACATGACTTTCTCTACTCTTGTACAAACTATTTTTACAAACTCTTATTCTCCATCTATTTCATATTAATCGAGATAAACATTTGCAGAAACGATCTTTTGACATGCAAAGAGAATTACAGTTTACACATAGCGACCAGTTCTAAAAATATTTGACTATCGCTTAAGGCGTACTATGTTCCCCTTGTTTTGTAATTGCAAGGGCAATATAGAAATACAGTAGCCTTTAAGCATCGACATATATCTTAATAGCTGGTTGCTAGGTGCAGCATCATTCTCTTTGGCACAGATTAATACTCTTTGCATATCAGAGACAAAAGATGAATAACGAATTCCCATTTGACAAAAAGTATAAGTATTGAAAAATTTAAGGGAATAACAAGCAATATCTCGAAAATGGTTCACTCAACAACAAAAATGTATATGACATAAATTGTGTATTTTAACATGATCTACATTTTTTGTGTAGTAAAATTTTGTCTATCTCTTATGGTTTACCAGTTATGCAAAAGTCGTTCAAATGAAGAATACTTTTGGAGACATTCCCAGAAAATTCGAGATATACATTTCATTTGTCATGAAAATATCTTAAAATATGATATTTTAATCAAAATCGTTAGAGCCATTTTTGAGAAAATTAAAATTTTCGAAAAATGTTCCATATAAAGGGTAATACGGGGTAGGGGATTATCTTGAAAATCTTGTGTCGCATCGTTTGGCAAATACTGAACCTAAATACCAAGTTTGTTGTTAATCCGACTGTTCGTTTCTGAGTTATACTGTTCACAGACACACACACGCGAACATGTTTCCAAAATTGCTTTTATTGGGTTCAGGGGTTCTCAAAACATATTTCCGGTGAAATCTCGATATCGAATTTTTGGGTGGAATACAATACTTCCACTACTTACTATACGTAGTAGAGAAAGTAAAAATGAAGTTTATCCGTGTGCTGTGTATGCAACAAGCAGATGCCTGATGCAGAAAGAAGAAGATGGAGAGGAAGGTGTTAACCCAACCATTAGGAGCAATCCTAGTGCAAGCCTAGATAAAGGGGAGAGGCACCTTCGACGAACTAAAACAAAGGTATGTTGAAGCAAAGCTTCTCAATTTGTAAAACAATATACAGTTTACCCCTCTCCGCCTTTTACACTAAGTGTTTAACATATAAAAGGTTTGTAAGGTTGGATGAGAAATGTTTATAATCTAATTACTCTCCATATTACAAAGAATACCTGTGATACTATCTGAATTACCCGTTAAAAAGACTTAAATACCAATGTGATACTACCCAAGTCATGTGAAATTACCTTAAATATCTCTGATACCAATCGAAATTAATACAACCAGCTGTGATACTATCTGGTTCACCCTAATCAATCATACTAGTTGAATTACATGTTAAAATGAATCAAATACCTTTGATACAACATGAATTACCTGCAATTACCTTAAATAGCTGTGATACAAATCGCTGATCGAAATTATCACGTGTATCTGTGAAATACGAAACTATACTATACCCCACCCCTGGAATCTATTCTCCTGTGATACTAGCTGAATTACCTTGAAATCATACACAGCTATGCTACGCCCTGCCCCTGGAATCTAGCCTCCTGTGATAGCTCAATTAGCCTAAATACTTACGACACTAACTAAATTGCCTGTGAAAGCACCAGAACGCCCATAAACCTAATCTTTTCACGTAAGCACGCTGTTACCACAGTGCAAGTGAATAAAATTACATTGAATCCCTTTGATGATTAAAGAGTTATTGCCGAGGATGTAATTACTACCTATACTAATGGACATTACAGTATTACAAACAGTGCTTGAGAGAATGTAAGTCGAAGATGAGGATTTTCTCGTGAGTCTACAATCTTAAAAATGAAGTTTATCCGTGTGCTGTGTATGCAACTAACAGACGCCTGATGAAGAAAGAAGAAGATGGAAGGGAAGGTGGTAACCGAGCCATTAGGAGGAATCGTAGTGCTAGTTTCGAGCCTAGATAAAGGGGAGAGGAACCTATGACGAAGTAAAATAAAGGTAGGTTGGCGCAAAGCTTTTCACTTTGTAAACAAATATGCAGTTTATCCTTCTAAGTCTCCACACTAAGTGTTTAACATATAAAAGCTTTGTAAGGTTTAGAAAAAAAAGTATATAAAGTTTTTTAACGTTGGATGAGAAATGTTTGTAATCTAATTACTCTTTATATTACCATCAGTACCAGTGATAATATCTGAAGTACCTGTTAAAATAACTTAAATACCTGTGATACTACCCTAATCATGGGAAATTACCTTAAATAGCTCTGATATGAATTTCTGCACGAAACTAGTACGACCACCTGTGACACTATCTGGTTTACCCTAAATATCAATGATACTAGTTGAATAATCCGTTAAAATGACTCAAATACTTATGATACAACCTGAATCAACTGCAATTAGCTTAAATAGCTGTGATATTATCACGAGTATCTGTGAAACTATGCTGAATACCCCATACTTACGATATTACCTGAACTATCTGTGAAATACGAAACTATGTTATAACCGACCCCTTGAATCTATCCTGTGATACTAGCTGAATTAGCCTAAATACTTACGATACTGGCTGAATTACCTGTGAAATCATACACAGCTATGATGCATTCAGCCTCCTGAATCTAGCCTCCTGTGATACTAGCTGAATTAGCCTAAATACTTACGATACTGGCTGAATTACCTGTGAAATCATACACAGCTATGATGCATTCAGCCTCCTGAATCTAGCCTCCTGTGATACTAGCTGAATTAGCCTAAATACTTACAATACTGGCTGAATTACCTGTGAAATCATACACAGTTATGATGCATTCAGCCTCCTGAATCTGGCCTCCTGTGATACTAGCTGAATTAGCCTAAATGCCCACAGTACTGGCTGAATTGCTGTGAAATCATATACATATATCATACGCCCTGCCCAGGAATCTAGCCTCCTGTGATACTAGCTGAGTGACTATAAACACCTATGATACCTGAATTATCCTAAATACCTACGATACTATCTGAATTACCTGTGAAATCGTACGGAACTATGCTATATCCGCTTCCCGGAGTCTGTCCTACACTGTGATACTACCTGAATTACCTTTTAGCGTGAGTGGGCCACCTTTATTGCTTGAGTGGTCGCCTTTTTGCGTGAGTGGGTCGCCTTTTTGCGTGAGTGGGTCACATTTTTGCGTGAGTGGGTCACCTTGTTGCGTGAGTGGGCCACCTTTTTAGCGTGCGTGGGACACCTTTTCTGCGAAAGTGGGTCACCTTTTTGCGTGAGTGGATCAACTTTTTGCGTGTGTGGGTTGCCTTTTTAGCGTGCGTGGGACACCTTTTCTGCGTAAGTGGGTCACCTTTTTGCGTCAGTGTGTCACCTTTTGCATGAGTGGGTCACCTTTTTGCGTGAGTGTGTCGCCTTTTTGCGTGAATGGGTAACGTTTTTGTGTGAGTGGGTAACCTTTTTGCGTGATTGGGTCACCTTTTTGCTTGAGTGGGTCACCTTTTTGCGTGAATGGGTCACCTTTTTGTGCGAGGGGATTAGCTTTTTAGCGTGAGTTACATTTTCTAGCGAGTGGGTTACCTTTTTGCCTGAATGGGTTACGCTATTGTTTCAGCGGGTTAAGTTTTTAGCGTGAGTGGGTTACCCTTTTGCGTGACTGGATTACCTTTTTGAGTGAATGGGTCACCTTTTTGTGTGAATGGGTCACTTTTTTCGTTAGTGGGTCACATTTTTGCGTGGGTAAATCACCTTTTTTCGTGAGTTGGTCACCTTTTTGAATGAGTGGGTCACCTTTTTGCGTGAGTAGGTCACCTTTTTGTGTGTGTGGGTTACTTTATTAGTGTGAGTGGTTACCCTTTTGCGTCAGTGGGTTACCTTTTTCGAGTGAGGTTACCTTTTTTCCTGAGTGTGTTACGTTTTTGTGTGAGCGGGTTACCTTTTTACCGTGAGTGGTTTGCGCTTTTTCATGAGTGGGTTACCTTTATGTGTGAATGGGTCACCTTTTTGCCTGAGTGGGTTACGTATTTGAGTGTGTTACCTTTTTGCCGTAAGTGGGTTACGTTTTTGCGTGAGTGGGTTGTCTTTTTGCGTGAGTGTGTTAGCTTTATACGTGAGTGGGTTACCTTTTTGCGTGAGCGGTTTACCTTTTTAGCATGAGTGGGTTACGTGCTGGAGGTTCTAGAATTAGTGTTCTAGCATTGACAGCAAGCAAATTTCCATGAAGTTCTCGTCTAAAGTCGCTTTCAAACACAAGCACCTCCCATCCTATTCCCTAACTCTCCTGTATATAAACCCATATTCCTACTCCTTCAGTATCTGTTTAGACTATCAGCTCTCCTCCCCAACCTATGCCGCTCATACATATAAAGCATACTCTGCTCTGAACCTCTGTCTAGTCTAGCATCTCTCCCCGTAATCCCTATCTTTTCCATATAAACGCATACTCTACACCTGAAAATCTGTCTGGCCTAGCACTTCTCCTCGTATCCCTACCTCTCATAAAGCGCATTTCCCTCCTGTCCCCTGTCTAGCTGAGTATCTCTCCTTAGTTTCCTATCTAACCTATATAAAACACACATTCTACCTTTAAAACCTGTATCCTAGCATAGGATCTCTCCATTTTCTAGTCTCTCCTTATAAACGCATACTCAAACCCTCAAAAGCCTAATGCCTCTCCTCGGTTTGCTATCTCTCCCATATAAAAGTCATATTCTAACCTTCAAGTCCTGACTTGTCTAGCACCTCCCCTCGTATTTCCTATCTCTCCTGTATATAAGGCCATATTGTGGCATTTGGTGTGGTAATGCATTTGTTATATTGGTGGTTATGATAATGTTTGTTTGGGTGGTTCTTGGGTTGGCAACACAGACAGGAATGATGTAATGGTAGTGGGGATAAACACCGTTTATCAGTAGCAAGCGACTGACGCTCACCTCTTTCTGTAACCATTGAGGAGTGCAGACATGGACTAGGCTAGGAGACGCCCGTCAGAGGAAGGTACTCTGTATCTTTATTAATCTTAATATGTACTGTCAATCTAAATTCCTGGTATGTAGATTCTTAATGTAGTTATTTCCTTCTTTCCATCCCCACAAATATGTAGGCATATTTTTAGGAATTTTCAGGTGTTTAGGAAGTTTATTGAGCTCGCCCTGTCGGACCTCGTGTAGTTTGTGATGATTTGAAATCCGGTACCGTGCGCTACCCCTGTGAGTTTTGAAAATGTAGAGGTTACAACAATATTTGCACTACTTCAGTATCTGTCTAGACTAACACTTCTCTTCCCGTTCTTATACCTCTCATACATATAAGCACATACTCTACTCTCAACCTCTGTCTAGTCTTGTATCTCTCCCCGTAATCCTTATGTTTTCCATATAAAGCATATTTACCACTCTTTCAACTCCCTCCTAGCATAGGATCTCTGTTTTTCGTCTTTCCTTATAAACGCATACTCAAACCCTCCTACCCTAATACCTCTCCTCGGTTTGCTATCTCTGCCATATAAAAAGTCATATTCTACCCTTCAAGTCCTGACTAGTCTTGCTCCGCTCCTCGTATTCCCTATCTCTCCTGTATATAAGCTCATATTTCTACTCCTTCAATATCCGTTTAGCCTAGCAATTCTCCTCCTGTTCCTATACCTCTCATACATATAAACGCATACTCTACTCTAAACCTCTGTCTAGTCTAGCATATCTCCCCGTATCCCTACCTCTCATGAAGCGCCTTCCCCTCCTGCCCCTGTCTAGCTGAGGATCTCTCATTGGTTTTCTATACCTCTCATATAAAACACCTATCTTTAACACCTGTCTAGCCTAACATCTCTCCTCGTTTTCCTATACCTCTGATATAAACCATACTCTACTCGTTAACCTTTGTCTAGCCTAACACCTCTCCACTATCTCTTCCATATAAACGCACTTCCCTCGTTCAACCCTGTCTAGCCTAGTATCGGTCGTCGTATTCCCTAACTCTCCCATATAAACCCATTTTCCTCCTTGCAGTCTCTCTCAACCTGGCATCTAACCTAGTTTTCCCTATCCCTTTCCATATATGCCCAAAAATGTGCTCGCTCTCTCTATAATATCCTACTTTCCGACAAATCATAATTATGGCATTTTGAGTCCCTAAGAATGAAAAATAATATCATGACTTCGTCCAAACTGCCTAAAACGTATATAAATCAGCGTATCAGTCCCTAATCCGGCTATATGACAGTAAGATAGAGAGTTTCGGACAAGTCATAAGAATGGCACTTCGAATCTCTAGGAGCGAAAATCATGATTTGATGTCTTCGTTCAAACTTCCTTAAACTTATATCAATCGACGTATCACACCCTAACTCGGCTTAAAGACACCAAGATAGCGAGTATCCGGCAAGACATAAAAATGACACTTAGTGAGCGAAAAATCATGATTTCATGACTTCGTTCAAATTGCCGAATACTTATATAAATGGACTTATACATCCTAATACAGCTTTCTAACACAAGGTTAGCAAATTTCTTACAAGTCATAATTATGACATTTTGAGTTTTAGAGAGCGAAAAATCATGACATCATGACTTCTTCCAAACTGCCTTAAACTAATATAAATGGCTTATCACACCCTAATACGGCTATATGACAGCAAGATAGCGAGTTTTCAGCAGGTCATAAAAATGGCACTTTGAATCTCTAGTGCGGGAAAAATCATGATTTCACGACTTCGTCTATACTGCCTAAAACTTATATAAATCGATGCTTCAGACAGTAATAGGTTATATAACACAAGATAGCGAGTTTATTACAACTCATAAATATGGCATTTTGGGTCTCTAGTGAGCGAAAATCATGATTTCATTACTTCGTCCTAAGTGCGTAAAACTTATGTAAATCGACGGATCTCACCCTAACACCGCTTAATAACACAAAGATAGCGAGTTTCCGGCCAGTCATAAAACTGGTACAGTAGTTGTAAAATGGGAATTCAGCATCAAAATCAAGGTAAATTGTGATCTTGTGCTTGCCAAAAATTAGGTTAATGGTTATTTAGTTGGTTTTAATTGATTTTAGTTGGCTTCAATTGGTTTTAGTGTACATTTAAGTGATGTTTCTGGACACGTGTTTATGTTTGTAGCAACACCCGACCGAAAGTACATGAGAGTTCAGCATCAAACTCTCTTTGAGTTACTGCTAGAGTTTGCCAGTTTAAGTAGCAATTCCGGCCACGTGGTGGCTTTTAGAGAAAGACCCAACATAAACGCTGTGAGAGTTCAGCATCAAACTCAAGGTTACTGGTGGAGTTGGAAGTTTTGAGGGTCGCTTACATGGTCATGTGGTGGCTTTTGGTGGAAGAAACATTTAAAATTCGCGTCCCTCCTCAAGCAAGTACTGGCTTTGTGTGGGGAGGTAATTACTTCAAGGATGAAACATGATTCACCGACCGTGAAAAATCACTGTTACAAACTATCCATCACTTCTCATATTCGAACGTTAAAGTACATAAAAATGCAAGTTTTAATTTTTGTTGCGAACACGCCTAACGAATGAGAATGTTTTAAAAATTAGGACTGAATAACACGCTAGTGTGTGCGCTAAAGCATGCTGCTTTATTACGGTGAGAAATCACAAGCAATGAAAAAATATTACAATATTTAGCTTTTAAGGTTAACAAGAGTCCTGCAGTACTTAAAGGCGTGTATGTATAAGACTGAGGTCTCCTCTCATGTGTACAGTTTAAGGGGAGGCATCGGTGAAAATTGCTAAAATCCATAGTTTTGGTCATAATGATGTGAAATTTTGTATGTATTTGTGCTAAAGGGTATCTAGTAGATGTACTAAATTTCACATTTCTATCTAAGATAGTTTTGCAAAAACAAAATATTTACTGGTTTTTTGTCACAGTTTTAGTGTAGTATAACAAAAATAAACTAAACTTTGACTGAATGTTTCTTTTGATTATGTCTACAAAACTTGGTATTCTTTTTCAGATATGTCAAATAGTTTTGGAGAAAATAATTATTGAATACATATATTACCTTTGTTTCCAAATTATTAATAATTTTCAAATTAAAAATGCAATAACAATTAAACTGCTCCATATAGATCATTTAAAATACCAAGTTTTATGTAGCAGTTATCTAAAATCATTTGTGCAAAATTTCAAAGAAATCTATTAAAACTGCATTGCAAGGAGCATTTTGAACATTAAAAAAATGTAGGAAAACAAAAAGTGAAGAAAAATGACTTTAAAGCTTTAAATGTATAACAACACATAATAATGCTTTAGAATTCCCCTGAACCATATGAAGGTCTTTGAGATAACTGTTTAGCTTCCTCTTCTTTAAGTTTTAATACTTTTAACTGTTTCTTTGCTGATTTGAATGTACCTAGCCTTGTCACAAATTATTTGAGATATAAACATATCATGACAGAAGCTTGTATAAAAAAAACCTAACCTAAGGCTAACCTTGCGTGAATTGATTCACGGAGGTTAGGTTAGATTTAGCTTTTTTATATATAAGCCGGTTTCTGATTCACGGGAGGATAGGCTAGGCTAGGTTAGGTTAGGTTAGGTTAGGTTAGGTTAGGTTAGGTTAGGTTAGGTTAGGTTAGGTTAGGTTAGGTTAGGTTAGGTTAGGTTAGGTTAGGTTAGGTTTTCTTTTTTTATATAAGAACCCTTAGGTCTGTCTTCATATTTTGACCAGTTTTGATACCCATTTTTTTCATAACCTTAAGCCTGCCACTACATCCTTCAAGGATACCCAATGAGGTGAGGTAAATTCTTCTCGCAGTAGGAATAAAAATAAAAAAAAAATTGTTTTTTTTTTGGGGCGCGAACCTCTGATTATGCAACGTAACCATATCATCACAACGCCTTAACACGTTTGGCCATCTGAGCATATGATAGCTGCAGCATCATATATTAAAAATTATTGAATACATATATTATCTTTTTTCCAAATTATTAATAATTTTCAAATTAAAAATGCAATAACAATTAAACTGCTCCATATAGATAATTTAAAATAGCAAGTTTTATGTAGCAGTTATCTAAAATCATTTGTGCAAAATTTCAAAGAAATCTATTAAAAACTGCATTGCAAGGAGCATTTTGAACATTAAAACATTTAGGAAAACAAAAAGTGAAGAAAAATGCTTTAAATGTATAACAACACATATTTATTGCTTTAGAATTCCCCTGAACCATATGAAGGTCTTTGAGATAACTGTTTAGATTCCTCTTCTTTAAGTTTTAATAGTTTTAACTGTTTCTTTGCTGATTTGAATGTATCTAGCCTTGTCACAAATTATTTGAGATATAAACATATCATGACAGAAGCCTGTATAAAAAAAACCTAACCTAAGGCTAACCTTGCGTGAATTGATTCACGGAGGTTAGGTTAGATTTAGCTTTTTTATATAAGCCGGTTTCTGATTCATGGGAGGATAGGCTAGGTTAGGTTTAGTTCTTTTTTATATAAGAACCCTTAGTTCTGTCTTCATATTTTGACCAGTTTTGATACCCATTTTTTTCATAACCTTAAGCCTTCCACTACATCCTTCAAGGATACCCAATGAGGTGAGGTAAATTCTTCTCGGAGTAAGAATAAAAATAAAGAAAAGTTTGTTTTTTTGGGGTGCGAATCTCTGATTATGCAACGTAACCATATCATCACAACGCCTTAACACGTTTGGCCATCTGAGCATATGATAGCTGCAGCATTGTCTGACCTCATTAATACTGCCTGCCTAATATTGTGTGTGCTTTTATTTTTTATTTTTTTTAAATTTAAAAGTGTAAAATGCATATCTGCAACCAATTGAAACCCGTCAGCATCCAACCATGCCGTCACCGCTTGCTTTAGTTGGGCCCTCCCCATCCTTTACCACAGTTTCAATTGAATGCAGAATATGCATTTTACCGGGTTTCGATCTTACGATCCTTGGTTTGACAGGTTAGCTACTCCTATCGTGCCTTAGACCACATGGCCATAAATCCCGATGTCGAGCTTGCGCCGCCATATTTAAAGGGTTTACTAATCGTGTAACATACCATGTTATATATAACATTTTATAGCTGAGTTGTACAAAAATAGGCATGGCAGGCATTTAAATTTCCGTGCATGGTTTTTAAAAACGCCTGCCAAATCCTTAAAAAAAAGGTTTTTATCACCATCAAACACATTTAAATGTTTGACTAACATTATAAAGGGTTTATTTTTGCAGACATAAAAAACTGAAAATGTTGGCCATTTTCACTAATAACTCTCTCCTAGGTTCCCTTAAACTTCAAAATTGTATGCGATTTTGCTGCAATGGGTTAATGAGTGCATTTCAGGAGCAACGCCCACCCGCACATGGGCATTTAAATCATGACGTAACTGCCTTTTAAATGGTGATGCGGCATAAACTACAATAGATTTTGAAAGTACAAAGTATAAACATAATTTTAAGGCAAAAACGTAAAATCCGATTTTTCATCATTTTTGCCCCAATTTCACCGATGCCTCCCCTTAAAAGACGACTCCGGCTGCTCTTCTGACATAGAGAGACAAGCCACGAAGGGAAATCCTCCCCCCGCTATGTCTGGGATTTCAATCATAGCGGTATAATGTATTCCGAAAGAACATTCACTCTTCTAAACACAGAACGAAGAGAGCAATGATAGAAAGACGGGGACGTATTAATATCTCTTGTCGAAATATATCGCCACTGTGTCTCTCATGCACACACACAAACAATCTTAAAACGCTCCAAAGGAAGCTGCCAGTATATGTATACCAATCTTGGGGACAGGCAGTCATCCTATAATGGAGGGTGATTAAGGCTATTATTCCCCTTGTATTATGGTGGCAGTGAGACTGCACCCTACTCTTCGCTATTGTGTAGTTGTCCCCTACTAGAAATTCACATTCTCCACGGCAGATGCCAGAAGCATACAGAACTAACATTCAAACACTTGTAATTCATATCTGCCACTAAAGATGCCGAATGAATCCGGTATACTAAGGAAATCTGTCGATTTTCGTTGAAAATTTTATTAAAGTCAAACACATATTAAATTATAATGAAAAATGCTTCTTTATAGAGATAACTCATTACACTGTTACAAGGTGTGTGTACAACGAAATAAAAACGAATCACATTTAAAAAATCTCATGTATTGCGCTCACATGACTTTCTTTACTCTTGTACAAACTATTTTTACAAATGTTTATTCTCCATATGCTTCTTGTAGGTGCAAGAGGAATATGGTAGGATTTAAGCATTAGTCAAATCTTTAAGAGCTGGCTACTATAGGAGCATTCCATTCTCTTTGCATGTCCAGGACATAAAAAAAAATGAATAACGAATTCTCATTTGAGAAAAAGTATAATTATTGGAAAATTTAAGGGGATTACAAGCAATATCTCGTAAATGGTTCACTCAATAAAACAGGGCCTCAAAACATATATTTCCGGTGAAATCTTAGTATCGATTTTTTTGGGTGGAATACAATACTTCCACTACTTACTTTACATAGCAGAGAAAGTAAAAATACCTAGATATAACAGTGGGAACGATGAGTTGTTCCTTTTCCCGCAAGATGCATGTTTCATGCAACAAAAAGCTATTTGAACACTTCTGTTTTATTTCATTAACAATACACGAAAATATATTACAGGCAGCTGCAATCATAAACAGGTTCCCTCCATTAAATTACTTAACTTCAAGAAGATTTACAATTTCCTGTCTAAGCACAACTTAGCTTAGTATTCTCACAAAAAGAGACTTCCACTCGTATACAAATACACAGCGTAAAATAATACGCGTTAACTATTACCATTTATCATACAGTTAAAGCCTCCCTCCAGACGCACAAGGGATATGGATCTCATCCCTATGCTGGCGGCTTTCAATGAGGACACGGTTCTGCATAGCAAGCCAATGAATTCCCTACTAAAGCACATTGAAGCTTTTTTCTCGCAGAGATCCCAGAGTACTTAAAGGCTACAAGGCATTCATAACTTCAGACAAAGGACACATATAATATTCTTTACAATCCTTTGGAGAGGATAAGTTAAGATACATTTACGGGCACGTCATTGTTCTTATAGCAAGAAACATTTAAGCGACAGCCTCATTCTTCTATTATAGTTGCAAGCTCATTTGGATGCTAGGCAATAATAATTAATAATAATAATAATAATAATAATAATAATAATAATAATAATAATAAATTGTATATATTTCCAACTTGTCCGGGAACATGTGACATCCATCCCTCCATGTATCTCACCAATGAACCGCCATAAGCTGGTATTAAAACTGATTTTTTTTTGTTTCCTTAGCCCACGTGGATGGGGTGTGATATTGAAAGACGCACTATATAAACCGTCTACATTGCGCACACTTAACAGTTTTCATAAAGGGACTCCTTATTTGTGTCAGCTCCTGAATAGGAACTACAGACAGTTTTTTTAAAAATCTATTGAACTGCTTCGCCGCTATTTTCGGACAAGAGGTCTTCATTTTCATCATCAATTGGATATATACTTTGCAAGGTAAGAAATTGCTTACCTTACCTTATCATTGAGCTATAAAAGTGTCATCCTTTCATTGCAAGGGATGAAATATTTCTCTTTAAGCAACATATTTACAACTACTTAACTACACCCGCCTGATATTTGAAGCGTTTTCATATATATATATATATATATATATATATATATATATATATATATATATATATATAAAGGTAGGTTAAATGCATACACTGAGGGAGCTATATATTAATCATAATACATCATGTAGATTTCAGACACCACTAATGTCACGCTAGAGGTAATCGAGACTATTAAGAAATGGCACGCGACCAATGGCTTAGGGAGGAGAGAGGAGAGATCTTAAGCGCCTTGGAATTCCCAAAACAAAAACGAATCTGTATTTTTCCTTGACACCACCCACGCCATACAACACCCGATCAAAGCCGGGCTCCATGTAACCTCAAACAAGTGTAATTAACGGCAATGATCATAAAAGTGTAGGGCTATTATCTGTCGGAAGACCCTTGTCAATCAAACAATCTCACAGGTGGGGGCCACACGGGTAGCCATTCACAGGCGGGACGGTATATAAGCTCAAAGAAGTGAAATTAACCGCAATGATCATACGCGTGTCAAACACTTGTCAAACCCTAATAAATCAAATCTGGCAGCTGACACGCGACGCGGTATGCAACCGTCAAAGGCCCGGGGAGCATCATTAACGAATTTTACCACGCATATCCATTAGACGTATCATTAGCGCGTTACATATGTTTACAAATGTATTGCATATGTATTACACGTGTTGCCGGCATCTGTTTGAGGCTCCAAGTCGCCACCTATATCCTACTATCGTAATTTCATTACTTCGTGCAAAGTGCCTAAAACTTATATAAATCAACATATCAAACCCTAATACGGCTATACAACACCAAGATAGCGAGTTTCCGGCAACACATAAGAATGGCACCTGGAGTCTCTAGTGAGCGAAAAATCATGATTTCATTACTTCGTCCAAGCTATCTAATACTTATATAAATCGACGTATCACTCCCTAATACGGCTTAATAGGGCCTAGGTAGTAAGCTTCCGACTAGTTCTTAATATGGCATTCTGAGTCTCTAGTGAGCGAAAAATCATAGTTTCATTACTTCGTCCAAGCTATCTAATACTTATATAAATCGACGTATCACTCCCTAATACGGCTTAATAGGACCTAGGTAGTAAGCTTCCGACTAGTTATTAATATGGCATTCTGAGTCTCTAGTGAGCGAAAAATCATAGTTTCATGAATTCTTCTAAACTGCCTAAAACTTATATAAATCGACGTATCACACCCTAATACCGCTTAATAAAAATAAGATACCGAGTTTTCTGAAAGTCATAAAAATGGCATTTTGAATCTCTATTGAGCAAAAATCACAATTTCATGACATCCTCCAAATTGCCTACCGCGAACTAATGGACGTATCAGAACCTAAAACA
This sequence comes from Deroplatys truncata, assembly GCA_030765065.1. Taxonomy (NCBI): domain Eukaryota; kingdom Metazoa; phylum Arthropoda; class Insecta; order Mantodea; family Mantidae; genus Deroplatys; species Deroplatys truncata. The sequence continues at coordinate 2,227,153 of CM060976.1, forward strand.
TCTATATAACACAAAGATAGCGAGTTTCCTGTAAGTCATTAAAATGGCGCTTTGAATCTCTAGTCAGCGAAAAATCATGATTTCACGACTTCGTCCAAACTGCTTAAAACTTATATCCATCGATGTATCACACCCTAACACAGCTTAATAACACCAAGGTAGCGAGTTTCCAGCCAGCCTGCATTCTGAGTCTCTAGTGAGCGAAAAATCATGATTTCATGATTTCTTCTAAACTGCCTAAAAATAATATAAGTCGACGTATCACACACCAATACGCCTATATAAAACAAAGGTAGCGAGTTTCTTACAAGTCATAAGTCTCTAGTGAGCGAAACATCATGATTTCATGACTTCGTCCAAACTGCCAATAACTTATTTAAATCGATGTATCAGACAACAATTGGGCTATATAACACAAGGATAAAGAGTATCCGGCAAGTCATCAAAATGGGGCTTAGATTCTTTAGTGAGCGAAAAATCACGATTTCATGACTTTGTCCATACTCCCTAAAATTGATATAATTATACGTATCATTCCCTAATGCGGACTAACAGCACCAAGAGGGCTAGTTTTCGACAAGTAATAAATATAGCATTTTGAGTCTCTAGTGAGCGAAAACTCATATAAATAGACGTATCAGACCCTAATATGACTATATAGCACCAAGATAGCGAGTTTCTGGCAAGTCATAAGATGGCACTTTGAGTCTCTAGTGACCGAAAAGTTATGATTTGATGACTTCGTCGATACTGCCTAAAACCAATATATATCGTGGTACCAGACCCTATTGCGGCTATATAACACACAAAGATAGCGAGCTTCTTACAAGTCATAAATATGATATTTTGAGGCCCTAGAGAGCGAAAAATCATATCATGACATCGTTCTAAGTGCCTAAAACCCATATAAATCGACGTATCACACCGTAATACGGCTTAAAAACAACACGATAGCAAGTTTCCGACAAATTATGAATATGCCACTTCAAGTCTCTTTTAAGCGATAAATCATGATTGAATGACTTCGTCCAAACTGCCTAAAACGTATTTAAATCGATGTATCAGATTCCAATAAGGTTATATAACACAAGGATAGGGAGTTACCGGCAAGTCATACAAATGGCGCTTTGATTCTCTAGTGAGCGAAAAATCATGATTTCGTCCAAACTGCCTAAAACTGAGATAAATATACGTATCATTGCCTAACACCGCTTAATATGATGCAGTAATTTGTATCACAAATTACTTAAATGTAAATAATGGTTGTAGTATGAATATGCATTTTTAGGTGACATTGATTTCAGATGTTTATTAATTGTAATTATTGTTGATAAGTAAGTTTATATGGCCTTACTGAAACTGTCAATAATAGCGCAATAATGCAGCGAGGGGGGTGAGTTGTTTTATCATTATTGGAAACAAGGAAGTTACGTAATGTTGGCGCGTTTTCGGTAGAAACTTCTGGAATATTTTCTCCCTAAAAGCAATATGTATTCGTGGTTTTCATTGGATATTAAAATAGACGCTAATGTTGGCGCGTTTTCTTAGCCAATTGCAGTTCATTTATAATCTTTAGGCATATCGGGGAGTGGGAGTATAAATAGAAGCCAAGTTAGAGGTAAAGTCAGTCAGTCCTTCAGTTCGCCGAAAGCATTCATACATTACACGTCGTATTTAGGGCAGTTCATCAAAAATCTGTGTACACTACACGTCGTCTTCAGTCAGTCAGTTCGTCGAAAGTATTAGTACGACATACATCGGATATAGATTCACAAGTTACGCGCAGCAGAATTATGAAAGATCTAAAGTATGGTAAAGTTAATTATACAAAAGATTGAAGTACGTGGATTAAAAGAGATCAGTAAGAAGTTATTATAACAGTTTCAGTTTGGCGAGTATCTAGATCAATATGTAAAAGTGATAGTGAACGTGTTCGACAATAAAAATTATAAAAAAAATTTCTTCATCAGTGTAATTTTTGGATAAAAGATTCCTTTCCGTTTCACAACCTGTATAGAGACACATGTTTGACCCAAGATAAGATAATAGCTAGCCGGAGGACATTTGAAATGAAATCAAACGGAAGCTAACACTGCCACAAATTGCTAACACAAGATGGAGCTACGAACCTAACAAATGAATGACGTCACAAGATGGCAACGCGTGAAGTAAACACACATACATAAACATCACAAGTAACAAACATTATAAGTAATACCGTTACAAATTGGCTTCCCATACGTGGGGCAGTTAAAATTATGTAACCAAACAAAACAAAAGCAACACAACATAAGATCTTCAAGTTATAATAATTTACGTAAAAACTAATTACGTAAGTAATGATGATATCGCAAATTGGCGCCCAACGTGGGGCTACAATAATGTTACTTCAAATTGGCACCCAGAACGTGGAGCAGAGTGACCAGGAAAGGAACACGATGACCAGGAAAGAAGCAAAGTAACCAGGAAAGTAGCAGAGTGACCAGGAAAGGAACCAGGACGTGGAACGAATGCAGCAGTGAAATGATCTACAAGACGCAGATTCCAAACTACAGGACAACAAAACGACGTGGACTCATCATAACACAACGCAGAAGCGACATATAACCTAGGAGAGAGGGGCAGAAAGCTGGACATCAATGTAACAGCAACATACAGCATCACAAAGGTTAGAGTATCGTAATTTTTTTTTAGAAAACAAAATTGTAACCTACAAATGTACTTAAGGAGTGGTAGGATGAAGAAAAAGGCCATAAAAAGAAAAATTAAACATGAAGAAAAAGGAGAAAGGAATGGAGGATCAAAATAGGAGATTTAGTTTTGGTCAAAACCAAGAAATTGTCGGATAAAACAAATATACTTTATTGGCGAATGTTTCTCAAATACCATGGACCATATGAAGTTGTTGAAGTATATGGAACTAATACATATGAGTTATGTAATCCAACAACTCGAAAAAGCATAGGAAAGTTCCATATTGAGATGCTGAAACCATACAACCATGAAGATCAAGATGAAACAAAAGACAAAGATGATAAATAGTAAATGCTGGATAGTTAAAGACGAAATGCAGAGCAATGTATTGGAACGTAAGAGGGTTAAATAAATATGTACGTCATGTGAAAGGAGAAATAAATTTTGGACATGACTAAATGTTTAAGAGGAAAATAACATTTTTATTAGTAACTGAACATGTGAAATAAAGCATGATGTTATATTAAAGTAAAGTACATAAATACTATTCCAAGAGCATTGTTAAGATAAAGTACAAAATAACAAAAATTGGTAAATATAATTAAAAAACAAATATTTATGTAGCAAATAGAACATGTGAAACAGTGCCTAGATTTAAGAGATGTAAATATTTGTGTAGAGGGTGAATATTTTGGTAAATATGTGTAATAATTACAAAAATCTTAAATGTATACATTTTTGTCAACAACTTAAGAAAGTAAACAATTTGGTAACAGTAATTAAATATTTTAGGGTAAAGTATTTGCTATAAAAAATTTGTGATGTCAGATTAATATCTAAATTAATTAAACCAGAGCCAGTAAGTAGTGGCAAGGTAGAGAAAAAACATATCGTGTGTTAAATGCGTGTGAAGTGTCAAGTGAAAGTGATAGCGTGTGTTCCAAGATTTAGGAGACTAAAAACACAATTATAAAATTTCCAAACAAGTTGTAAATATTTATAATTATGTTTCTAGTGGGGCATATGATGCAGTAATTTGTATCACAAATTACTTAAATGTAAATAATGATTGTAGTATGAATATGCATTTTTAGGTGACATTGATTTCAGATGTTTATTAATTGTAATTATTGTTGATAAGTAAGTTTATATGGCCTTACTGAAACTGTCAATAATAGCGCAATAATGCAGCGAGGGGGGTGAGTTGTTTATCATTATTGGAAACAAGGAAGTTACGTAATGTTGGCGCGTTTTCGGTAGAAACTTCTGGAATATTTTCTCCCTAAAAGCAATATGTATTCGTGGTTTTCATTGGATATTAAAATAGACGCTAATGTTGGCGCGTTTTCTTAGCCAATTGCAGTTCATTTATAATCTTTAGGCATATCGGGGAGTGGGAGTATAAATAGAAGCCAAGTTAGAGGTAAAGTCAGTCAGTCCTTCAGTTCGCCGAAAGCATTCATACATTACACGTCGTATTTAGGGCAGTTCATCAAAAATCTGTGTACACTACACGTCGTCTTCAGTCAGTCAGTTCGTCGAAAGTATTAGTACGACATACATCGGATATAGATTCACAAGTTACGCGCAGCAGAATTATGAAAGATCTAAAGTATGGTAAAGTTAATTATACAAAAGATTGAAGTACGTGGAATAAAAGAGATCAGTAAGAAGTTATTATAACAGTTTCAGTTTGGCGAGTATCTAGATCAATATGTAAAAGTGATAGTGAACGTGTTCGACAATAAAAATTATAAAAAAAATTTCTTCATCAGTGTAATTTTTGGATAAAAGATTCCTTTCCGTTTCACAACCTGTATAGAGACACATGTTCGACCCAAGATAAGATAATAGCTAGCCGGAGGACATTTGAAATGAAATCAAACAGAAGCTAACACTGCCACAAATTGCTAACACAAGATGGAGCTACGAACCTAACAAATGAATGACGTCACAAGATGGCAACGCGTGAAGTAAACACACATACATAAACATCACAAGTAACAAACATTATAAGTAATACCGTTACAAATTGGCTTCCCATACGTGGGGCAGTTAAAATTATGTAACCAAACAAAACAAAAGCAACACAACATAAGATCTTCAAGTTATAATAATTTACGTAAAAACTAATTACGTAAGTAATGATGATATCGCAAATAACACCATGATAGCGAATTTCCGGCAAGTCAATAAAATGGCAATTTTAGTCTCTAGTGAGTGAAAAATCTAAATTTCATGACTTCGTCCAAACTGCCTAAAACTTATATAAATCGACGTATCACACTTTAATACGGCTTAATAATACCAAATATAGTTTCCAAAAAGTCATAAATATGGCATTTTGAGTCTCTAGTGAGCGAAAAATCATGATTTCATGACTTCGTCCAAACTTGCTAAAACTTATTTAATCGACGGATCAGACCCTAATACGGCTATATAAAAACATATAGCATGAGTAGGGAGCAAATGACAGTTCTAAATAACTTAATATTCAGGAATGTATATTCATATGCAAATGAGGTCCCCCACCCCCTCCCCCAGCTCCTAGCTACTTTCTGTTGCAGCTGAGGGTCATAAATCTTGTTGAATATAATGGACGCTTGACAGGTAAGCAATTAAGGCTGTCAATCAACTGTCAAAACGAAGAATAGAGTAATAAATTACGCTTCTGTAACAAAAGCGGAGACGTTATTCTACCCATTCCATATCCGGCCACGTCTGTACTGAAACAAACACTTCCCTGTCGCAATGTTTAACGATCACGTACAAAATGAACAATAGAGTATGCTGGGCAAAGGATCAGACGCTATTGTCCCGGCAGTATGGAATTCACAGTGTATACTATTAGGAAGGCCACCTGCAAGCTTGTAGTCACATTGTTTGACGACACGAGTTAACAAACGATTGATTAACAAAGGGACAGATGCTATTGTATCCCTTTCTATTGTCCAGAACAAGGCTTCTTCAGAAAGATCACCCGTGGAGCATTCCATTCCGCAGCCGTATAACAAAAGAACAAAGCTTGCCCTTCACCTGTCGAAATGAACAAAGGCTATGATAAATACGTTTGTAACAAAGGAGAACTTGAAGCCGGTAACAAAGGAACAGATTCTATTGTATCCCTTTTCATTGCCCGGACACGTGCATGTTAGATGTATATTCGTGGAGGCTTTATACTCGCCATGTCTTTGTTTGTCCGTGTGAAAGACAGAGAGGTGAGATTACCTGCTAGACCATAAAAAATTCTACCAACACTCGAGTCCGCCATCATGGCGTTGGCTTTGCCCTGAGGCCAGTTCTCTCTGAGTGTCTTCACGAGGTCCTACGGATATACCCGAACGTAATTATACAAGCTCTCTGTTTATGCAGCTGACCGTTTTCAAGCAGAGATGCCAAATGTATTAAACCTCTGTGTATACCTAGATATCAATAGATCTGTGTTCGATTCATACTGCAAACAAAAAGTTTAATGTTTTAATTGCTAATGAGAAATTGATGTTTCGATAATATTATATCATTATCCTGATTATTTAAGGCTGTTCAGAGGGTCCTAGCTCGAATCTTACCCAGCGAAACTCTAATGCGTAATAAATATTAAACTATGAGAGTATGTGCAGGCAGATTAAAATGTATTTAACAAATATAATTTAATTTTTATGTCATTACGATGTTTTAATGAATGGTATTCTTAGGTGCCCAGAAGTCCTAGTTCGAATCTTACCCGGAAACTCTAATGCTTAATAAATATTAAATTATTGAAGCATGCAAGGTCAGATTAAAATGTATTTAACAAATATAATTATTTATATATTCTGATGCCTAGACACAATTCCTTATTTTCTTTCTTCTCGACTTGCACACATCCAAGCGTTCACATATACACGAGCACAAGTACATACGCCAACAAACATACACCAATGCACGCACACTCACACACACTCATGCACACAAACATACGACCACACACACACGCACACGCATGTACATACACACTCACGCACACGCACACACCCTGAATGAAAAGAGATAAAACTATGCAATAAAAAGTAATTATAACCTTGGGATGCATGTGCCATTAACGAATTGTTCGAAACTAGCGGGGTGGCATGGGTTCGAATCTTAGGAGTGATTACAAATTCATCTTCTAATAACTCCAAACCTAATTAGGACAAAGACGCCAAATAAACGTTATTACTTTCACGTCAATAGGTAGTTTCCGGGGAATGTGTATTAGGTTACCAGGCGTCATGGTTTCGATCGTTAATTTTTAAATTTCCATTATCTCATAAACTGGCAGGGATAGAGGTGCAGACCATAGCACGATTGATAACTCCTATGATGTACAATTAATGCTGTATATAATTTCCAATCAGTTATCCTTAGTTCGAATCCCGATATTTCAATGACTTCCTTAATATTCCTCTATACTCTAGAATATATCACTTTGATTGATATATGCTGTAACTGCATACAGGCGTTTTAAATATGTCAAACCAATATTATAAATACTTTCGTTTCTGGTGCTCTGAGTTTGAATACTGATTAAATGAAATTTATTTATAAATTTAATAACTCCGGATATAATTAAGATAATGACACAAAATAAACCCTATTACGCTTATGTCATTAGGTAGTTTCTTGTGAGTGTATATTAGAGTACCGGGCGTCACGGTTTGGATCCTTAATTTTAAAATCTCTATTATCTCAGAAACTAGCAGGGATAGAGGTGCGGACCAAAGCATGATTGTTAGCTCCTATGACCGACAATTAATACAGCATATAATTGACAGTTGGTAGTCCTTTCTTCGAATCCCGATCTTTCAATTACTTCCTTAACCTTCCTCTATACTCTAGAATATATCACCTGGATGTTCCGACGTAACTGTTTGTGGGTGGGATTTCCACATTACCCACAACGACGAATTTTCAGCTGCAGTCTTTCAGGTGCTGCAGGTCGCTGAAGATGTGGGGGGAGCAATCGCTAGCTTGGACTGTCCCCAAAATAGTGGCTCCTTATGCCACTGCAGTGTAGTGGATGAACGTAAGTTCTCCTGTGGTGTCTGGAACCTCTGACGTGACTATCCAGTGGGGGTACATTTTAACACTCGAGCTCCAGAATCAGCAAAGTCACTATAATAGAAATCACAGAAAGGTAGAAATGCTGCTCCAGAAGATCATCATACATAAAAAGTAGTATGTCATTTACAATAAAAAGATTTAAAATGCCAAAAAGGTTTACAATCAATCAATTCTTTTAGTATGGGGCAAAGAGAAAAAAAATGACTACACGTTGACATAAAAACTGAATTTTACAAGGGGTTACCATCCAAAATTTAGCACAAACTGCTTTAGAATTCAAATACAGAAACACAAAAGACCAGAATACATAAACATTACATCAGTGACATTCATTGTTTACATACAATAACACAACACAAATATAGAAACTTATTTGGGATCCCAATATTATTTTTTTAACCAGCTGGTACTACTAATGAAAAGAAAATAAGTGCACTTACAATACATTCATACTTGACAATGAAATGAAATCATTCATACTGACCAAGGCCCAAATTATACACAACACTAACTTAAATAACTACTCAAAACTACTGTGTGCATTACTACAGACTTCAAAAATAAATCCACAGCACATACATCAAACATTACATCAAACTACACCTCATTACATTCTTTTAACTACAATACTCGTGTTTTACTGTCAAATAGATAGTCTCCTCTACATTACCATCTTATTCATCTTTTTATGATCATCATTAGCTCAATCATCATCATCATCATCATCATTATTTCAATCATCATCATCATCATCATCAGTATTTCAATCATCGTCTTAGCTTTCAACTTTCTCGCAGACAGTAATTACTGAGAAAATAAAACATCTTTACTGACGTGTCTCATTCAACATACTGCAAAGTCAAAAATACCTGACATAGGCATAAACTTAAAGAAATCACATTAACTTTTCAGGAATGACCCAAATAACATGACATTATACTGTTGCATCCACATCCTCCGAATCAAAATTAAGTTGGAAAATATATCGTATTGAAACTCGCTATATAAGATGCTACTAAACTTGTTGCATAAACACACAAAAAATTATTCTCATTGCATTCAACTCATTACATTTACTCTCGTGTGAATACATCACACACGCTATACTGGGCACGTTACAGCAACACCAATAAGCAAAATCTCTCAAATCATCACATCAAATCGAATTTCCAGGTACATGTAGCCCTCCTGAAAATCAAACATTTACACGCCAACTATCGGGGTTACACTTTGGCACTTCCACCGAAGCTGACTTTATCTCATCTCATCTCTCACATTACCACCATCGGGGTTACTCTTAGGCATTTCCACCGAGGCAAATATTAACTCATCTCTCACACTACACCGTCGGGGTTACTCTTAGGCACTTCCACCGAGGCAAATATTAACTCATATCTCTCACATAACCTCAAAACATACATACACACACTATTTATGCAACAATTTTCTGCAAAGAAAAGATCACAGCATCATAATGAAACCCAAACCAAATCGAATGCAGCAGAACAAATCACATCTTTACCAAAAACAATACTGTCACAGAACATTCCTGAAAATCAAAGCTTAATTAAGCACACGGTACATATCAAACACATTCCTGCAGCATAACATAACAAAATAAATGATTTGCAATGCCCAAAACAGAATTCAAAATTTAAGTTACATAAAATAATAATAAACCTTCAATTTAGCAGAGACATACATAGCACACATTATTCCTGAAAAGCAAAGCTTAATTAAGCATCAGTCAGTGAAACAATAAAAATTTAGCATACCCGTGTGAGTTGTGAAACTGTTTCATTCGTCCAAACTTTAGCACACACAATGTTCACATACTTACAGGTTTTGTTTCTTTTTCTTTCTTTTTACCATAAAATTCCAGTGCAACTTTCCAAAATCTGGTAACACACATAGCTGATCCATCAACATCCACGTCGTACTGGCCCATATTGGAAACACATTAAACCTAATTAGGTGAAGATACTGGCAAGGTTGGTAGTAGCTGAAACTTTTACTTAAATTAGTCATTTTGAAATATTTTCCCCCAAAATATTCATTGCGTAACTAGATAAACCAAACATGGCAACGGTGAAGCAAAATTATCATCATTATGATTACCACCATTCGTACCGCGAGCGTACAATGCACAAATATAAATTTTCAATATATATACTCTTAACTTCTTTCGTTTTATTATTTTAGATCTTTCAAACAGATGCACCACACTTTTTATACACACGCAATTTTAAACACACAACACGGGAACTTTAAAATATTTGCTGCACTTTCGAGTCGTTAACACTTACAGGATGACGCAACCAATAATGCAATGTTACGTAGACCAGCTAATACACACAACTATATTATCAAAGTTACAAATATCGCCCAATTTTTCACAATTCACAAAAATATGTGCTTTAAAATGACCAGCACGAACGATTTACCACAGTAACAGAATTTAGTAGAAGTGAAGCCAAAGTAAGGGGAAAAATGGAGCCAGGAGTTTTAGCGCCACGCCACCGACAGACAATGGAAAAAATATAAAAATGAACTTAAAATTGAAATTTAGACACGGGACTTTCAGAAAACAATACAACAGGAATTTAGAATAAAGAAACCACAAATGATACAGCCAAAACCCTTACCCTTAAGCCAAGAAGACGATTTACATTTTTAACGAACACGTGGAGGACCAAAAACGTTACATTTTAGTGAAAAAATCTTTTACAGTTAAAAATCTCAAAAATATCCAGCCAAAATACTCGACGCCTCACACAAAGATGTCGTGACCTCTAAACAACTCGCTCAATGGAGTAGAACACTCGCTAATAAGGTACCAGGAAGTTAACAAATTAAACAAAGGCGAGGCCACGACAAGGGACGCAGCTAATTGAATATGAAAAACATTATAGGATAACTACTAAAAGGATACCTACATGATTCAGAATGGAAGAAAGGAGCTTTATAATATGGTAAATGAAACAGATAAGGCTCGGATAGTGCCATGTTGTATTACTGAAAGGGTTACATTACCTCCTTGACCACGCGTCGAGGACGCCATACATCCCGTGTATGGAGAGTACGTAATAACACGACCTGTCCGATGCGCTCCTACTCACTGACTGACTAGCCAAAACAACCCAAGCCACGCTTACCGCGTGGGTACGCTATCTATGCTCTACCCCCACCACTCTTACGTCATCCCCGATCCAAGCGACCAACGGACACATATGCACTAACAATGCCTGCATACGCCACAATATTCTCTTTCGATATATCTTCTAGTCTTGGTAAGTTGACACTAGTATGCTTGCTTTCATTGATGTGTTTATTCAGAGCTTGCTCATTCAAAGAAACTGCTATTATTGGTTCATCAGTAGTAGCGCTTGATGCTGTTTCAGGATCACTTGAATGAGTTCCAAGTACTGTTCATCTTGTATCCCGCTCTTCGGAACTTGAAGATATTTCAGGATCGCGTTTGGTGGTTGTATTCACTACACTGCTGGTCATCTCTTTACAGCATCTTCTCCTATGTTGCTTGAGTCTTGAAATAGTTCTGCTTTTTAAACTTCTATTGCATATGCAGCACTTAACAAAACGATTACTTTTCCCTTGGGAAGCATGCGAAAAATCAAGATTCTCGTAAATTGACTGTAATTGAGCATCTTTATGAGTATTCATGCTCAAGCAGTATATATCAAGTAGTCAATGTATACTGTAGATGTTGAATTTCTATACAACAGGAGACTGAATTATTTTCGGCGTTTACGTATTTATATATGATCTCAGGTTTTAATGCATATAAACAATCATATCCAAATTAGACCAAGCGAAATATTTTAGTATTCACACATAGATCTTGTAATTCTGTTAATTATAACTATTTCATTAAGTACACGGAGATTCAAGTAGCATGAAATGGATTCATAGGGGCAGGAGCACAACTTTGCCTGATAGCACTGACAATGTGAGGGCTGAGTGAGATACTGGTCTACCTAGCTTGAGTCTGAAACTCATGCATCCTTCTTTAGCGAAAATGGTGCACATATCTGAGAACTTTTAGCGAGACTGTGTCACCTTTTTAGCGTGAGTGGGTCACCTTTTTCCGTGAGTGAGCCACCTTTGTTCCCTGTGCGGTGACCTTTTTCCGTGAGTGGATCACCTTTTTACGTGAGTGGGTCACCTTTTTACGTGAGTGGGTTACCTTTTTCCTGAGTGGGTCACCTTTTTCCGTGAATGAGTCACCTTTGTCCGTGAGCGGGTTACCTGTTTTCCCTGAGTGGGCCACCTTTTTGCGTGGGTGGGTCACCTTTTTCGTGAGTGGGTCACCATTTTTCGTGAGTGGGTCACCTTTTTAGCGGGAGTGGGTCACCTTTTTCCGTGAGTAGGCCACCTTTTTCCCGGAATGGTCACCTTTTTCCGTGAGTTGGTCACCTTTTTACGTGAGTGGGTCACCTTTTTACGTGAATGGGTCACCTATTTCCTGAGTGGGTCTCCTTTTTCCGTGAATGGGTCACCTTTGTCCGTGAGCGGGTTACCTGTTTTCCCTGAGTGGTTCACCTTTTTGCGTGAGTGGGTCACGTTTTTTCGTGAGTGGGTCGCTTTTTTCGTGAGTGGGTCACCTTTTTCCTGAGTGAGTCACCTTTTTCCGTGAGTGGGTCAGCTTTTTCCGTGAGCGGGTTACCTTTTTCCCTGAGTGGGTTACCTTTTTGCGGAGTGGGTCACCTTTTTCCCTGAACTGGTCAACATTTTGCTTGAGTGGTCACCTTTTTGCGTGACTGAGCCACCTTTTTCGTGAGTGGGTCATCATTTTGTGTGTGTGGGTCACCTTTTTTCCTGAGTGGGTCACCTTTTTCCGTGAGTGGGTCACCTTTGTCCGTGAGTGGGTTACCTGTTTTCCTTGAGGGGTCACCTCTTTGCGTGAGTGGGTCACCTTTCTCCCTGAGCAGGTCACCTTTTTCCGTGATTGGTCACCTTTTTGCGTGACTGGGCCACCTTTTCTGTGAGTGGGTCACCTTTTCCGTGAATGAGGCACCTTTTTGCGTGAGTGGGTCACCTTTTTATGTAAATGGGTCACCATTTTACGTGAGTGGGCACCTTTTTGCATGATTGGCCCACCTTTTTACGTGAGTACGTCACCTTTTTACGCGAGTGGGTCAACCATTTGCGTGAATGGGTTATCTTTTTACGTGAGTAGGTCATCTTTTTGCGTGAGTGGGTCACCTTTTTCCGTGAGTGTGCTATCTTTTTGCGTGAGTGGGTTACGTGATGGAGATGTCTAGAATTAGCGTTCTAACATTTACAGGAAACAGTTTTCCGTGAAGTTCACGTCTAAAGTCGCTTTCAAAGTCTAACACCTGAATAGGCAGCGAGCAATCTTGCTTCACTAGCTCTAGCTTGACAGCTAAAATAAAATAAATCACCCTTAATGTATATATGCCAATGAATGTAAGCAATGAGAAAGTATAAAAGAACTGTGCAGCAATGAAATCAATTAGTACACCATGAGAGCTAAGGTGGGTTAAGGTCGCAAGAAGTTCCAGTTTAATTAACTGTCTCATAACCTGCTACCATTTGAAGCGCATTTGCTGGTTACAGATACTGCGGACTTGGGACAAGCTAGAAAAAGATTAAAGAGAGGAGACTGGAATCAGCTCGCTAGACGAAGCGTGTAAACTTCTCGACATTGCCTACGTTCAGCATAAAGACTCTGCTTCGAGAAACATTGCTGACAAGATCTTGGCTGAAACGGCGTGGAAAAGAGAGCAATCATCTGATGCTACATTAGGTGAAAAGTTGGCAGCGCGACTAGTAACAACAATTATGAAGGGAAATGTAGCTGTTGTTGCTGGATCCAAGAAGACGAAACGAGGAGGATTTCTACCTGTCATACCAATTACTGCAGCTCTAGTGCTGCCGCTGGAGGTGCACCGCAAATTGCCTCAGCAAGTCAGCAGATAAACAACTCGCCGAAATGATGAGGCATAAGAGAGAAATTGAGGGAAAGGTATCTGTTGGCGGTGGGTCCAAAAAGAAGAAACGATGAGGATTTCTACCTCTCATACCAATTATTGCAGCCCTAGGAGCCGCCGCTGGAGGTGCATCACAAGTTGCTACAGCCGTAAATAAGAAAAAAGCTGCGGATAAACAACTTGCTGAAATGACATAACAAAGAAATTGAAGCAAGAGGGAAAGACCTTAGAGTGAAGAAGAATAAGTGGAGGAACATAGAAACGAAGAGGGGACAGTTTAAGAAAGGGAATTAAAAACCTCTGGTAGAGGGCTGTACTTGACCCGGTAAAAGCACTGAGTAACATAGATCTCTATTTGTATGTCTTCTTTATTAGGGCAATTAATAATAATAATAATAATAATAATAATAATAATAATAATAATAATAATAATAATAATAATAATAATAATAATAATAATAATAATAATAATAATAATAATAATAATAATGCCATGAACCCCGAAATTAAAATGGCCTTTCAATCTTGATTTTTTTTCCAATGATTGTTCTATAGGAACGTTCTGGGTCTTCAGTGACAAAGTTATTCCAGCTAATCAGCTGTCTGAATCAGATTTCCTGGTGAATATATTTAGGTTGAGCATCATACGAATCTAGTGCTGTATTGCATCAGTCTCCTTCCTCGATAGTAAAATAGGGCACTCGATCTATCAGTTTTCCCATCTGTTACGCTTGGATATCATATTTCACGAGAACCGTCAAATCCAATTTACCTGCTATTCATAAGCACCCGCTTCACAGAGCAATTCAGCCGTCGTATAGGAGAGCATAACAGCAATATCATTGACTTTAGAAACAAAGATATAAGCATAATGCCCATAGATTTTAGAAGTCAGCGACGTCGAGGGTATAATAACGACTTAATTCGACGCCCACTCCATGCTCTGCCATTGACAACCAGCGTGTTAAAGTCATTTAATCAAAGGTTGCTTCAGGCATTGGGCTTTAGAATCCTATAATCATGGATATCACCAGTGTTACCGGGGCACCGAGATTGGACGACGAGATTGCTAAAGAAGAGGAACATGTGCTTTTACCGTATAACACATCCGCTCCGGACGCTAATGAAGAGATTAGAATCCCATGTGAAGCTGAGCCTTTATATGTTTTACCTAGTTGAATTTATCTATACATCAATGGAAATATTACTAAATTCTAATGGAGCAGCTACTACTGCAAAGCTTATACACAATAGAGAGTCGGTGTTGGTGCTGTTTACATCCAAAGATTCTAAAAACACTGCATTATACAGCCTTAGGATGAAGAGAATGCTGCTGTTAAACCTGCACTAATCGAGTGGAGAAGGCCCGTGATTCAACTTTCTGATGCTGAGATCCTCAATGCTGCCAATCTGGGTAAGACTCTGTTTCACCCATTTAGGACCATGGATCTGCATACTCAACCTGATGTGCCTCAAACATTTATCTGAAATGCCTCTAACAATCTAACGATGGAGAATTCGAGATTTGTCATTTTTGGTGCTCTGATTTTAAGATCGAGTAATGTAACTAAAGGCTGTTCCCTTTTTGATCGTTGTAACTAGCTAATTTGAGAACTTATGTTAATAGTGAATGTTATTCTTTGACTTTGGAAACTCTAAATTTGCATCATTAGATGATATGTACTCAAGCTCTTATTATGAAAAAGAGAATTATCCTTTATTGAAGAGAAAGGATTACTTAAATTTGCTCTTGTATTTGTTATAGATTGCTCACATCAACCAGGGGAAGCTGTAAATGGTACTGTCAACATCAGAATAGAAATTCAAGCTAGTGCAAATATTTCTGTACAGACCTCATTGTATTGTTTAATAACTCATGATAAAGCATTTACATGCAAACCTCTGATTCATGTGATGCAGCTTATATTTTAAACTAATCGTTGTAAGGATTTATTTTTTTAATTAGGAATGTAAGTATTTTAATGAATAAAAACACAATGTAAAAGCATACTTTCATTCTTAATTATTATTATTATTATTATTATTATTATTTATCGTGCATTTCCATCACTTTCCTCCCACAACTCATCGTTTCTGTATATGTCATTACACTTGCAACAGCTAGGTTACCTAAATGGTAATCAATAAACGATTGAAATCTTTTTAGCCTGCAAATTTCATTGCTACTTAAACGTATTTCACAATCATTTAAATTAGTATTCAAAAATTTTATTTCGGACTCTTGCATATAAGGAACAGTATTATAAGAGAAAACAATACTTTCACAATTTTCCACTCTCGGACACTTTCTCGATTGGTTGAATGCTTTGAATGTAGGAAGACTGTCTGGAATTATCTCCCAGTCTTGAATTGTCATGTATACAAATTTGTCTGTGTTTTTACAATAAGCACTGGAAGATCGCAGAAGAATCCTATCTTAACGTTTTGTGTTTTAGAGATATAGGCGTGTCGCACCTGCTTCTTACTAAATGTTTTTTGGGTATCTCGATGCTGTTTATTCTATCCTCCAATAGCGCCAGTCTCCTTTGCAGGTCTGCAGAGCTGTTCCTCTTCCTCTTCCCCTTATTGCACAGTCTGAAACATTGCACAATGAAAGTCGTAGAAAACTGCTTTGGGCAAGTAAAGGTAACCTGAAAAGAATTACATTTTTTGTTATGGTACATGTAAAATGAAACACAAAAGATTTGTATAAACATTCGGATATTGATCGTTACTTCAATGCGATAGATGTAACTAAATTCAAAACATGTGATATTGTGATTTCGTAATTTGTTTATAAAATTCTATAATATATATTTTTTGTATCTTTATATGTAAAATCAATGAGTCAGTTTTATTTATGAATTTTTCATTATAAAATAGGAGAACATTCAACACTTAATTTTGACACTTCTACATACCTTATCAGCAGTTAAAAAAGACAATTTACATGTCTTAAATTCCCCATCTCTGCCATACCGTTATATTGAAGGTATACGTTCCCAGGTATTTCTGCAATCTCTTGATCGGTTAACGAATTATAGCGCTCAGGCAAGAACACTTGACAATTCTCCAGCGAAGATACGATCCTGGTACCGTATCTTGTTTGAGCTCTCTTTAAAGAATTTCTCTTATATTTAAGACCTATTTCGAGATCTTGAATTCGGCGTATCGGTAGGAAACTACGCTCTTCAACCATCTTGTTAAGGCTAACTGCTAAACAATGTGTAACAGACATTGCCATGAATTATTATTTTCACTACATTATTCAAGCTGAAGGACAAGTTATACACTTATTTACATTAGAACTAAAGTGTGTGTTGTGCTGCATCACCAAAGGTTTCGTAAGTATGCTTACGAATGTGTAGAGCAACAAAGAACGAGTGGAGAAAATCCTGTGAATATTAATAGAAGAACGTGTAGCGAAAATCATATGAATGTGTAGAAAAACAAGGAATAAATACAGAAATTCATGTAAATGTGCATGGAAGATGAACCTGCAGAGAAACAAAGAATGAGTAGAGAAAGTCGTGTGAATGAGAAACAACGAATGAGCGTAGAAAATTGTATGAATGTTTATGTAAGAAGAATGTGTAGCGAAAATCGTATGAATGCGTTGAGAAACAAAGAATGAATAGAGAAAATCGTGTGAAGGTCCATGGAAGATGACCCTGCAGAGAAACAAAGAATGAGTAGAGAAAATCCTCTGAATGTGTATGTAAGAAAGATGTGTAGCGAAAATCGTGTGAATGTTAATAGAAGAAGAATGAGTAGAGAAAATCCTGTGAACTGAAGAAGAGTACGCAGGGAAATTCATGTGACTGTAAAGTCTAGATTAAAAAATATGATACTCTTGCAACGGATCGTCTTTCATTTACTGCATTGTTTAAACAAAATTAAATGTATTGTAGAAACCAACAGTGAGTTTGTATAGTGATGTAAAACTCACTCACCTTGCACTGTTTCGTGTTGATGTGTGCTGTACGTGCAGATGGCCTGCACCTCTTCTTAAATTAAAAACACCTCGCGTTGCTTTTAAAGTTCTTTAAAATTTAAATGTAGAGTTAGTAAGTTCACAACGGTTTTAGCATGCCCGCATATCTGTTTATATAGGGATCTAAACCCCTCCAGGCGATGCCAGCACATCATCATGGTGGGGTAATATGTACATACATCACGTGATTATTACACCAATGGAATTATCACCTGTTGCGCATGCGCAGAGGCTTTCAGCACTTCTATCCCTACCAGCTTCACTTCCTCTCGCTCTCTCTCCATCTCTCTCTCAGGGTACCTCCATAATGTCTTTACACACAGCTGTATGCAGTTATGGCATTAACCTAAGTGATATATTCTAGAGTATAGTGGAAAATTAACGAAGTCATTGAAAGATCAGAATTCGAAGAAAGGACTACTAACTGTCAATTATATGCTGTATTAATTGTCCGTTATAGGAGCTAACAATCATGCTTTGGTCCGACCTTTATCCCTGCTAGTTTCTGAGATAATAGAGATTTTAACATTAAGGATCGAACCCGCGACGCCTGGTATTTTAATATACATTCACAAGAAACTACCTAATGACATAAACGTAATAAGGTTTATTCGGTGTCCTTATCCTAATTATTTCCGGAGTTATTAAATGCATAAATAAATTTCATTTAATCAGTATTCGAACTCAGAGCACCAGAAACGAAAGTATTTATAATATTGGTTTGACATGTTTAAAAGGCCTGTATGCAGTTACAGCATATATCAATTAAAGTAATATATTCTAGAGTATAGAGGAAAATTAAGGAAGTGATGAAAGATCGGGGTAACTGCTGGGTAACTAAGGATAACTGATTGGAAACTATATACAGTATTAATTGTACATCATAGAAGCTACCAATCGTGCTTTGGTCTGCACCTCTATCTCTGCTAGTTTCTGAGATAATTGAAATTTAAAAATTAAGGATCGAACCGATGCCCCTGGTACCCTAGTGCACATTCCCAAGAAACTACCTGTTGACGTGAAAATAACAAAGTTTATTTGGCGTCTTTATCTTAATTAGTTTTGGAGTTATTAGAAGATGAATTTGTAATCACTCCTAGGATTCGAACCCATGCATCCCGGCCAGTTTCGAACAATTCGTAAATGGAGCGTCGTATCCCAAGGTTATAAGTTGTTTTTATTGCATCGTTTTATCTCTTTTCATTCAGGGTGTGTGCGTGTGTGTATGTACATGCGTGTGCGTGTGTGTGTGCGGCCGTGTGTGTATGTGCTTGAATGTGTGTATGTGTGTGCGTGTTCTGGTGTATGCTTGTTGATGTATGTACTTGTGCTCGTGTATATGTGAACGCTTGGATGTGTGCAAGTCGAGAAGAAATAAAGAGATAGATAGAAAGAAAAAAAGGGAGAAGGAAGAAGGAAAATGAAGAATTTTGTCTAGGCATCGGAATGTATAAATAATTCTATTTGTTAAATACATTTTAATCTATCCGTGCATGCTTCAATAATTTAATATTTATTAAGCATTAGACTTTCCGGATAAGATTCGAATTAGGTCTTCTGGGCACCTAAGAGTACCACTCATTAAAACATCGTAATGACATAAAAATTAAATTATATTTGTTAAATACATTTTAATCCGCCTGCACATACTCTCATAGTTAAATATTTACTACGCATTAGAGTTTCGCTGTATAAGGTTCGAGTTAGGACCCTCTGAACACCCTTAAATAATCAGGATAATGATATAATGTTATCGAAACATCAATTTCTCATTAGTAATTTAAACATTAAACTTTTTGTTTGCAGTAAGAATCGAACACAGATCTATTGATATCAAAGTATACACAGAGGTTTAATACATTCGACATCGCTGCTTGTAAAGTGTCAGCTACAAACAGGGAGCTTGTATAATTACGTTCGGGTATATCCGTAGGACTTCGTGAAGACACTCAGAGAGAACTGGCCTCAGGGCAAAGCCAACGCCATGATGGCGGACTCGAGCGTTGGTAGAATTTTTTATGGTCTAGCAGGTAAACTCACCTCTCTGACTTTCACACGGACAAAGACAGGGCAAGTGTAAGGCCTCCACGAATATACATCTAACATGCGCGTGTCCGGGCAATGGAAAGGGATACAAAAGAATCTGTTCCTTTGTTAGCAGGCTTCAGGCTCTCTTTTGTTACAGACATATTTATCATAGCCTTTGTTCATTTCGACAGGTGAAGGGCAAACTTTGTTCTTTTGTTATACGGCTGCGGAATGGAATGTTACACGGGTGATCTTTCTAAAGAAGCCTTGCTCTGTACAATAGAAAGGGATACAATAGCATCTGTCCCTTTGTTAATCAATCTTTTGCTAACTCGGGTCGTCACACAATGCGACTGCGAGCTTGCAGGTGGCTTTTCTAAAAGTATACACTGCGAATTCCATAGAGCCGGGCAATAGCGTCCGATCCTTTGTCCAGCATACTCTATTGTTCATTTTGCACGTGGTCGTTAAACAATGCGACAGGGAAGCGCTTGTTTCCTTTAAAGACGTGGCCGGATATGGAATGGGTAGAATAACGTCTCCGCCTTTGTTACAGAAGCATAATTTATTATTCTATTCTTCGTTTTGACAGTTAATTGACGGCCTAAATTGCTTACCTGTCAAGCTTCCATTATACTCAACCAGATTTATGACCCTCAGCTGCAAAAGAAAGTACCATGGTAGCTGGGGGAGGGGGTGGGGTACCTCATTTACATATGAATGCACATACCTGAATATTAAGTGATTTAGAACTGTCATTTACCTCCTACTAGCATGTTTCCGGCAAGTCATAAAAATGACAGTTTGAATCTGTAGTGAGCCATAAATCATGAATTCATGACTTCGTCGAAACTGCCTAAAACTAATACATATCGACGTATCAGACACTAATACAGCTAAATAACATCCAGGATAGCGAGTTTCCGGCGTCATAAAAATGGCGCTCTGAATCTCTAGCGAGCGAAAAATCATAATTTCCTGACTTCGTCCAAACTGCCTGAAACTAATATAAATGAATGTATCAGACTCTAATGTCGCTATATGACACCAAGTTAGCGAGTTTCCGGCAAGGCATAAATATGGCATTTTGAGTCTCTGTTGAGCTAAGATTCATGATTTCATGAGTTCGTCAAAACTGCCTAAAACTTAAATAAATCGACGTATTACACCCTAATACGGATATATAACACCAAGATAGCGAGACTCTACGAGAGGTTTAAGGCTTACTGCTACAAACAAGAGAGCATCTGCCGGTTGGAAAAAAGGGCACAAAAGTACAGAAAAGGGATAAAAAGGGAATTATAAACACAGGATTATAAATTAGTAGAGTTATTTCATGTAAAGCATACGATTCACTGTTCTCAAGCATAATATTTTATAAATCAGTTTTTTTCCCGAAACTTCATTTTCACACATTCAAAATTTAAAATGCGTTTAAATTTTTCTTTAAATACGGACAACATTTCTCAAAATCTGCAGAAGTATCCATTGTAATATCCCATGTTACCAAAATTTGCTGACACTATTAATCATTTTCCAAAAAAGGATATTTCTTTTCAAAAATGATTCGTTTTAGAGATTATAGTTTCCAACATGTTAAAAAGCTATGATAAAGCACTCAACAAAATATGTTGATCTTATAAGACATACTATTTTTGGATGCAATTCAGAGTTCCAATTCCAAAAATGTGAACTCATTTTCTCAACTTTTGAGACGCATGAAACATTTTCATTAAGCGATAGAATTGCATAATAAACTTTATGAAATAGTTAACAGTTCGCAAAATATTTGTCCCACTTAAATGATATTTGCTATTTATGTTAATTGAGTAGCAGTGGAATCACAGGAAATGTTTTAGAAAACTCCATACAGAAATGAAAATTCACTCCCATTGTCCTAGTTTTATATCTCATAAGAAAACATAATCGTTTATTTGAAACTGTCAAGATTATTACTTTTATTATCCAACACTTTTCTTATATATCCATGTGCGGGGGAGGCGGTTGTCTAGATAATGAATTCTATGAATCTTGAAACCTTTGATTTCAATGCTTTTGTTAAGTTTCTGTTTTATTAAGTGGAATATAATGATTTTTTAAAATATAATGTAAACGTGTCTTTTATAAGAGAGGATGTATTTAGACATTATATTACGGGATTGAAATACTGTAAAATAAAAAAGACAGTGAATATATTATTAATTATCGATATTGGATATTCCCTTTATTCTTAAGGTGAAATTATTAAACATATCTAAAAACTATCATACTCTGGTTATTATTTGTATGCTGACCGTGTTATCTCAGGAGAAGTAAAGCTTGCACCCATTTTGCGTTTTGCCTACATAGTGGATTCTTATTAACTGAGGTCTGCAAATGTTTTACATCATATATGAAAACCACTTATTAAAAGTTGTACGTAAGGAATATATATTTTAAATAAATAGTGAATATGTTTTTTAAAACTTGTTAAGACATTTCTGTCGGTTACAATAGTAGCTTCCAGCGAAGACGTAATGCATGTACTTTTTGCTTAGCGCAATATTCACAGGAGTGAGGTTGAATTCTTGCGAGAGATTGTCGTTTTCGAATGAAAAATAGAATCTTTTATGGTTCCTACCCGCCAAGCTGGCTCCTTCCTACATTCTTTTACGAGTAAAACATTGTTTCCTACAGTCTCGTCGTGTGCGCTTATGAGGATATGTAGAAGTAGGGGGAGCGGAGTCGTGTGGAAACAGCCTTTTATAGTCACCTCTCCGATCAAACTGGCACCTTCCTGTATTCATCAAGATTAAAGAATTCTTTCCTACGATCTTGTGTATGCATATGAGAGACGGGGAGAGTGTCTTTTTTTTTTTTGAAGTTTCGAACACGGTTGTGATTTAAAATACTTGCATTCCTCGTTAATTTGATCTTGAAAGATTTCCGCTTTAAGGAATTGCCTTTCTCTTGTTCGCTCTTGCATATATTCAGAAAATTTCTTTTATGCAAGTATACGGTGTGTATCATGACGTTGCGTGAAGGAGCCATGGGACTTTATAATTTTGAGGTTTTAATGTCCATTAATGACATCCTGTTTTTGACTGATTTATTTTTATCGATGACAGCTGTTGTTTCTATACATTGCCCTTTTTATCGTGATTATACTAAGCCATTCAGTATAGCAGCGCCTGTGAAATATAGAACTTGAAAGAAAAGCTGCAGGTAATGCATCTCGGGTTTCATAACCCGCATCATAGGATTCTACAATAGATTGAATGGTGAAGAAATTAACGATGATGACTTCTATGCAGTGATCTCCAGAAAATAGCCAACCCTACTTTAAAAATCCGACGTGTTATATTCCCACGACTGTCTCTAATCTCTTTTGCGTATTAGTGGTTATACAAATTATTTTTACGCAAAGTTTATTTTCCTGCATTCTGGAGGCCCCAGGTTCGATTCCCGTTGACCGTTCACTCTGAGATTGTGTTTTCGGGGTTCATTGGTTGGCAGACGAATGCTGGCGGTTTCTCATCCATCGCGACTTCCGTTTCTCTTTCATTACGTTTCCTTATAATTTCAGGGTTTAGCGTTGTGTGGCGGTCTAGACAGTTGATGGAGATGTTTGCTCAAAGTAAAGAGTATTCGCCGTGGACACTAGAGGACTGGTTAGTTGGATGGGTATCGATTTCTCTGGGCAGCTCTAGTAGTAGGATGGGTCTTTGAGCTAGGAACTTTTAGATACTTCTGCGCAACTTTGTGGCCTTAATGATAATAGTAATACTAAACCTTTGTGGCCTGAATGATGATAACAGTAATACTAATAATGCATCCAGCTGCATCAGTTAGAAGCTCTGCATTGTGTGTATAATAGTGTTCTGTGGACAAGCCAGCTGCGCACTCTATGGTTGGGTCTTCAACCTAAAATGCAACACTTCTTGGATGGCTGTAAGTGACAGAGAGTATGAGTGAACTGGTTCCCTAATAAGTTTTACTGTCCTCTGAATGTCTCTAAGTTGGTTAAATGGCAGTATTTTCCAACTAGTTTAGCGCTCTATGTAGTAAGGCTTGTCGTTTTAGAATGCACCTAAATCATAGGGGCTGTATTAACGTTTCACTTCTTTCCCTTCGAGCTCTGTTAGTCAATGGACAGCGTCACGTATTTTGTTGTTCCTGAATACCGTAACCTTATTTCAAGGTTAAGGTATACATATTTTATTTTAAAAACATTTTCTTCCACTAAATGCATATGAAATTATTTTGTAAACATCGCACATGGAAAACTTGAAAGATCGGCGAAATGTTTAAAGGGGATGATACTAATAAATGAAACATCTCAAAAATAGTAAAACACGGAAGTGGTAATACAGATGCTTCTTTTCGCACATTAAAACTGAGAACTTTCAAATAGTTTGGCTACTAGAAGGTTTTAAAGTGGAAACGAATACTTTCTTTTAATTTTGTTACTACACTCTCACGCAATACGCTTAAGTACTATTGTACATTAGTATATGTAGCAAAAGACGTGACACCAACACGGGTAGCTGAGACGTTATGGTACGGACTCATGAACATGAGGTCTGCGGTTCAAATCTCGCTAGGACCGTCCTCCCTGACTGAGATCCTTTTCAAGGCTTTCCTCAGTCTTTATAACTGGCAAATGCCCGTGAGGTACCCTAGGACGTTTCCTTCCCCAAATTTCCTTTCCTAATTATCATCAATGACTACCGCTTAAGGTACCGTGTGCAGTAAGAATGAATGTTAAACTGAGCTTACAATTACTGAAGTAATGATAAAACTTTATTGTATCGATTTTAAATTTGGTTTAAAAGGTTATGGTATTCTGTTGTATGTCCTAAATTTTAATTTCGATTCTAGTAGGACTACTTCTTCGGAATACGTTCAAGGACTTACAAGTCAATGTCTTGGATCCGCATCCTGTCGAGGAGCAGGCAAACTGTGATATGCCTTATCGTTTATAGTACAATTTTAATTTAAATTCTTCACTAGTGTGAGCTAGGTCTTGAAGTTAGTGCTATTAAAGCTAGCTGATACTGGTAACAAGTTTTGCACATGGTATAGTTCTTCATTATATGTAATAATATTCCAAAGGTTTAACGCAGAAGAAGTCGAACCGTGACGAGACGCCCGTCAATTACAGTATAGCCTTATTTTTAGATTTTTCTGGTAACTGTATTATGTGTAAAGTGGAGTTAAAATATTTTGCAGCATATCGAGGAAAGTGTAGAAACAGGAAAGATGTAGCAAAAAGACTATTTGGTGCTTTTTTTAGCGATTGAAGGAGTGTATTTCGCCCCTAGCTTGGATGCGTTAGGGTATTGCCTAGTCTAAGAAATAATGGTATTTATTTTTATTTTTGAAGGGCTGAGCATGGTTCTGATTTTAAAGAAGCCATTGTATTGTACTATCTTTCAAGGCAGTAAATGTACACTGTTCGCGCATCAGTATCATTTAGGCGTTAGTGAGTAGAGGTTATAAAAACTAAATCGGTCGTGGTTACAGAGGTATGCTGTCGTGGTCGCTATTTTAACCTATCGCTCACTTTGAAGATTCCTATGGCTATATTTAACGCAGTATGATGAAATATCACAAAAAGTACAAATTCTTTTGTTGGAGTTAGGGTATTAACTACATGGCATTGAAAAACTTGCAAGAAAACAGAAAACACGTGGAATGATAATTTTAACAGAAACAAAATCTATGTTGTATATAACCCACGTTGTGGTATCTCAGTGATAAAACGCACGCTATTTCAACGGTGTCTAGGATTCACGGTTCGAATCCTAGCATATGGTCGTACTTTTTATTCCAATATTTTTACCTTGTATTTCTTGCGCACGCACAAAATGTTGCTGGAAGTTCTTTGCGCACTGCATTCAACATTTTCACTAAGGCTTCATCACAGTAAAGTAGCACTCCATGTCCACGAGGTTGTGTGGAGCTGACTGCAGCTCAAAAGGGTGAACATGTAGGTCGTGCTACTGGTAAAAGCGCCTCGCAAATCGCCAGAGAATTGGGTTGTGATCGAAGAACAGTGAAACCGGCAACACGAGGGAGAAGTTGAATGGTCCAAATCACGCAGGCGTTCAGGTAGGCCTCGTGCAACAGCACTTGCTCAAGCCTAAGTTCTGGTAGAAAATGTGAGGAAGCAACCTTTAAGACACAGATCTGTCTTTCTGGACAAAGCAGTTGAGTACGGTTGCTGATGTGAAATCATACGCCAAGGATGCCAGCACTTCATAGCATTGTCTTACCACTAAGCTCCTTCTCACTGAGGCAAAGCAAGAAGGTATGGGCACAGCGTAATACTGACCTTTCTCAGGTTTACTGGTAATCGAGATTAACGATCCGACCAGCAAGGAACCGGGAAACTAAATCCGCGCCTGAGCATGCCGTTCGAGCACAACATTCGGGAAAGATTGCAGCACATTTCTGGGCCTATATGACTGCATCAGGTCCAGGGGAATTAATTAAAGCGCAGAAAGAATGACGAGTGCAGTGTATGTAGGTATTCTCGAAAACACTTTGCTGCCATCCCTTCGTGCTAGGTTCCCAGAACAAGAAGTATTTGTTGCACGACAACGGTGGGGTGTCATAACGCAAATATCACCCATGATTGGCTAACGAGGCACCCACAAATATTCTGCATGGACTGGCCTCCAAAATCTCCTGATCTGAATCTCATTGAACATGTATAGGCCTTCATGGTAAAGGAATGGGAAGAACGTCCACCAGGCAGGGTGCGAGCGAATCAGGTTCCTCACGTGATGGAGCTATGGCAACATATCAGCAGAACCCAAATCGGTGATCTGCACTGGTTGCAAACATTCATGAAATAATAAACGATATAATCGTAGCTGGGGCGATTATACCATGCTCTAAAACACAAGATTTCATTTCTCTTTTCCGTTCGTTGTTTCGACAAGTTACTTGTTCCAGGAGAAGTACACTGTCTATAAATCTGAAGTGTTTCAGAAATTAATTTACTTCTTCAGCTATAAATAGCAGTTGTTTAATTTGCTTTCTGAGCACCATTATCCTTGGCTATCCTCTTCTTTTTGTTATTTTTAATAAATAGTGAAGTATATAGTAACTAGCAGTTACACGGAATTAATCTTTTTAGTTTCATGCATTATACTCCATAGAATTATTCACAACTATATTGGCAGCTAAAAGTTTGTTTTTCTCAAGATGAGAATTTATCAGTTTCTCGTTATTTTATGTATCAGCTTATTGTTAGCATTTAGAAGATGCTGCCCTATATGATTAACAGTCAACCTCCTGGCATTTTCTTCGGAATCGTGTAGTAATAGCTTAGTTGCAAGGGAACTGTGATCTTATTCGTTACTGCGTCTTAAAAAGTGAAAAAGTTGCAATACAAAGTATGAGTATATGCCGGGTATCGAACCCTGAACCTTTGGCACACTTGAAACAGCGTATGTTTTACCACTGAGCTACCACAGCAAATGTTAGTGCGTTATATACAACATAAATATCTCCGTTCTATTAAAATTATAATTCTACTGGTTTTCCGTTTTGTTGCATATTCTCCAATGCCATGTAAAGGTAGTTAATAGCTCAGCAGCAAGAGAATTGCTGCTTGTTTGTGACTATTTAGTCCATATTTCATCCTATTGAGTAAATATAATCCTAGGAATCTTCGAAGTGAGTGACAGGTTAAAAATGGCGACCACCAGTATACATTTACGATCATGGCCGATTTAGTTTTCATAGCCCCTATTCACGGAACGCCTGAATGATACTGACCCGCGAAAAGTGTACATTTAATTTCTTGAAAGATAGTACACGTCTACATTAGGATTAGAGCCTGGTATATGGGAAGGATTGTTATAATGGTTTTCTAAAGCTGGAGGTGTGTTAATTATAACATATTTTTATTACTATTTTCGATATTCAATATGGTATATGTATGCCGTGAAATGTGTAATGCTTTTATTATGAAAGTGCAATTCATCTTCTATATACGAACTTTTATGATTATCCCCTCTCCAAATTATGCGTTTAGCTGGATGCCTGTATATCTTAATGCATTAAACCTAACTTCTCGGCCTTTTTTTTTTTAGCTTTTTGAGACACTTTGATGTCGCTCCTGGGTTAATGTTATTACTATTAGTATGCTTGAGCTTTGCATTAAAAAGGTGTTTCTCTAAAGCGCTACATATGTTTTAGGATAGCTTTCAAACATAATTCCGGAAACTAAATAATGATGCTTAATAGAAAGATGCATTTTTCTCACGTTACCAATGTATCATATCGCTACGTTTTTTGTTATTTTATGCGTGGTGTTTGCTAATCGCCACCAGTGCTTATTATGTTTAATTTACGATACCAACTATTGTATCTTTGGAATAGTAATTAATAAATACATTTTTTTAAAGAAACTAACAAGGTCATTACAGTTTCCTTTAGATACGCTGTCGTCATTTGATGTTAGGAAAGTGAGTACCCATAATGAATATTCATGTCCGATCGAAACTAAGTTGCTTGTAGCTATAGCAGGCGTTTAAGTCAATTATTAGATACCTTAATTATCAAAATCGTAATGTCAATCGATATAGACCAAAGTGAGCGAATATTTAGGAAGGAAGACTTCCCCTCGCTATTGAGTTAAATGTCATCATGAAAAACCCTCTTGAATTATAAATCACTTACTTATATTAATCACCCGCTCAATATCTAGAATAGAAAACCCTATCGTTAACATTGAAATCACACATCAAGCGATCATCTATCCAGGATGGGGGGCTATCTACCAAAATCATAGATTCTCCAGGTCGTTTGTTCGATTCTTTGCGCAAGATGTTTAATACTTGCAATCTCCTCATCAAGTCAAGACCTTGTTAAAATATGTATAAGGAGTCTAGTTGAACTTCTCCGTTTTTTCCCTTGTCGACACATTCTTTTTATTGCCTTGACTTACAGTAAGATACACAGCAAAAATAATTTTTATTCAGTTATCGACTAAATCCAAAAATTTCACATTTCAGGGAGAAAAGCCATACACTTTTTCTTGTCTTCACTTACTCTAAGATACACAGCAATACGCCATTTTTATTCAGTTATCGACTAAGTGCAAAAATTACACATTTTAGTTTAGCGAGCTTAACACACATACATAAAACACATAGACATGCAGACTGCAAACACTATTACTTCATTGAAAGGTGCTGCATGTAATGAAACGTATGCTCATTGGAAAACCTAAAACAGTGCATTTATTTCTCACCGGTTCAGTGATTTGCGATATCCTTGGATATGGATAGCAGAGAAGTAGTAGGGATTTAGCGGTTCTGGCGCAATTAATATGCAGGAATGTGTATTCATATGCAAATGAGGTTCCCCAACTCCTCCCCCACCCCAGCTCCTTGGTACTTTTAGTTGCAGCTGTGTGTCATAAATCTTGTTGAGTATAATGAAAGCTTGACAGTTAAGCAATTAAGGGTATCCTTCACCAGACTGTCTTAAAATAATGAAATCATAAGAACGCCCATGAATATGATCCTCTTACGAGAGCATGCTGTTACCACCGTGCTACTGAATAAAATCACATTGAGTCCTCTTGATAAAAGAGATATTTGCGAGGATGCAATAACTACACATGCGTATGGACATTATCGTATTACCAACAGTGCTTAAAAGAATAACCTTGGATCTCAAGATGAATGCTTTCTCAGCGAATCTACAACATTAAAAAATGAAGTTTACCTATGTGTAGTGTATGCACCTAGCTGACACCTGGTGAAGAAAGAAGAAGATGTAAGGGGAGGCTTTAACCCTGCCATTAGGAGCAAATCCTAGTGCTAGTCTCAGGCCTAGATAAAGGGGGAGAGACGTCTACCCTTACAATACTTATCTAATGAAGCAATGATTAAACTGATAAAGCCTGGATAAAACTGTAACCATATAAAACAATAAAGCTGAATAGAACGTTATATCTCCTCGACCATACGTATGAGATAGTTTATACTCTTCTGTACACCCTCACTGTAACTCTATACAGTGTTTAACCCTCTCCGTCTTTTACACTAACTATTTAACATATAATAAGCGCATAAGAATCAGAAAAAACCATATAAAGGTTTGTAACATTGGATAACAAATGTTTATAACCCAGTTGCGTAATTACTATCTGAATTACCGGTTACAGTGACTTAAATATCTGTGATACTACTCGAATTGGGCGAAATTACCTTAAATAGCTCTGGTACGAATCACTGCTCTGAATTAACACGAACACCTGTGATACTAGCAGGTTTACCCTAAATATTACAGATATTATCTGAAATGCCCTAAATACTGTGATTCTTTTTGAATTAGCCTAAATACCTACGATACCACCTGAATTACCTGTGAAATCATACGCAACTATGATGCATTCAGCCTTTTAGGGTGTGTGATACCGGGAATCCAGAACGCTAGAGTGCGATATAGCCTTTGTTAGCGGTTTAAGCGTTTTTTAAGTCAATGACACTCATGATGTTATACATGGACGAACATTACACATACATCAACACTAACCTCCCTAGCCTCTCTCCTCGTTTTCGCTATATTGTCTCATATAAACGCATACTCTACTCCTCAACGCTACATATGAAGCGCATTCCCCTCCTTCAGCACCTGTCTAGCCTATAATCTCTCCATGATTTTCTTGTAGTTTCTCATATAAATGCATACTCTACTCCTCGACCTCTGTCTAGCCTAGCATCGGCCCTCGTATTCCCTAGCTCTCCAATATAAATGCATTTCCCTCTCCTTCAACTATCTCCTAGCATAAGATTTCTCTACGTTTTCCCCGTCTCGTCATATAAACGCGTACTCTACCATTCAAAACCTCCTAGCCTAATACCTCTCCTAGGTTTGCTATCTCTCCCATATAAAACACATTCTACCTTTAACTCTGTGTAAGCTAGCATCTCTCCACGTTTCCCCTATGTATTTCGTATCAAGCGTATCCCTCCCTCCTTCATCTGTCTAGCCTATTATCTCAGCGTATTCCTTACCTCTAAAACATAAATGTCTTTTCTAGTCTCCTAGCCTGCTAGCCTATCATCTCTGCACATTTTCCGTATCTTACCTATATAAAGGCATACTCTACTCCTCAACTTCTGTCTAGCCTAGCAGTTTTCTCGTATTCCCAATCATTTCCGTATAAACGCATACTCTACTCAACCTCTGTCTAGCCTAGCACTTCTCCTCGTATCCCCAACTCTCACATATAAAACATTCTACCTTTAACATCTGTCGATCTATGCAGCTCCCCTCGTATTCCTTACATCTCACATATAAAGCGTATCCCCTCCTTCAGCATCTGTCTAGCCTTACATCTCTCCTTGGTTTTCTATCTCACCGGTATAAACCTACATTCCCCCTCCTTCAGCCTCTGACTTGCATAGCATCTCTCTCCGTTTCCCTATATTTCCCATATAAACGCATACTCTACTTCTCAACCTCTGTCTAGACTAGCACATCTCCTCGTATTCCCTACCTCTATCATGTAAAGCGTATTCCCCTCCTTTAGCTCTCTCCAAGTATAGGATTTATCTCCGTTTTCCATACCTTCCCCACATAAACGTATACCGTAGTCTTCAACCTCTGTCTATCCTACTACGTCTCCTCGTATTCCCTACCTCTATCATATAAAGGACGTTATCCCTCCTTCATCCCCTGCTCTACTTCGGATCTTTCCTCGTGTTCCCTAGCTCTCCCATATAAACGCATTTTCTTCCTTGAAGGCTTTCTCGACCTAGCATCTACCTTCGGTTTCCTCGTCTCTGCATATAAACGCATACTCTACCATTCAAACCCTCCTAGCCTAATACCTCTCCTCGGTTTGCTAGCTCTCCCATATAAAAGCCATATTCTACCCTTCAAACCCTGTCTAGTCTAGTACCTCTCCTCGTATTGCCTATCTCTCCTGTATATAAGTCCATATTTCCCCTCCTCAGCATATGTCTAGCCTATCATCGCTTTGCACGTTTTCCCTATTTTTCCCATATAAAGGCATACTCCACACCTCTAACTCTGTCTAGCCTAGCACTTCTCCTCGTATGCCCTATCTCTCCACATAAAGCGCATTCCCCTACTTCAGCCCCTGTCTTGCCTAGCATTAGCCCTCATATTCCCTATCTCTCCTAATTAAAAGCATTTTCCTCCTTGAAGGCTCTCTCAATCTAGCATTCCCCATCGTTTTCCTTATCTCTTCCCATATAAACGCAAAAAGTGAACCAGCTTCCCCTATAATATTCTACTTATCTTGTATAACTGATAAAGAGTGATACAGGGAAACATACTACAGAGACAATGTAGATCGTTTTAAAACACAATTTACTTAAAATGACCTTTTTGTGCAATAAGCCATTTCCGAGGTATTCGTCATTAATGGTTCGATCTGTTCAATTCTTAGCTATTCATTTCTTTCAACTCCTTTCGATTTTTACTTGTTTCTCGCGATTGCATGGAAGGTGTATGGAATTTTAAGGCCAGCATGTAACGTCCAGTTCTAAAACATTTAATTATAGCTTTTCTCTTTGTATCTTTAACGAAATGTGTAATGCGTAATTCCCGGAAATGTTTATCTCAATTAAAATCGAATAAATAGGAAAATAAACTTTCGTAAGAATAATTTGCAATAGACTAATAAGCAATAGACAGCAGAGAAAGTCATATGAATGTAACACATCAAAATTTTTTCTATCTACTTCATTTTAATCGAGACAATTCCTTGCAGAAATAGCTATATTACACATTTCGTTATAGATACAAAGCGAACAGCGATAGTCAAATGTTGAAAATCTAGACGTTTCATTCTCCTCCCTGCATCATTTATTAATTGGTATTAAAGTTATCCTGCGAAAGCTTATTTTTCGTTCATTTTCAGTTTATTTTAATAGAGATAAGCGATACAGAAATAGCTACATTACGCTTTCGTTATAACTGCAAAGGGAATAGCGATAATTAAATATTTCGGAACTGAGCGCTATATACTGTCATAGTAATACGAGTATTCCCTTTGTATGCAGTCATGAAGAACGACTGAATGTGACAGGATTTTAAAATAATGACAAAGCATGAACAATTAGCACCATTAACGGATATATCGGAAGTGGTTAATGTCATAAAGGCATCTCGGATAAATTCCGTGCTTTAAAGATATCTAAATTTTTTTGCAGTACGTTTTCCTCTATCGCTTACCAGTTGTACACGATTATACAAAATTCCTTCCTAATGAAGACTTTACAGGGCATTCCCAGAAAATTCAAGATATATATTTTATTTTTCATGTAAATATAATTAATATAATATAATACTTTAATGAATACTGTTAGAGCCACTTCTGAGAAAAATCTAAAATTTGGAAAAATGTTCCATGTAAAGGGTAGTTGGGTTGGGGGATTTTCTTGAAAATCTTGTGTCGTATCTTTGGAAGGTATTGAACTTAAATCCAAGTTTGGTATTTATACGACTTTTCGTATTTTAGTTATGCTGTTCACACATACACACAGACCTTTTTCTAAAAATCATTCTTTTAGGAATAAGGGTGATCGAAACATGTATCTTGGTATGGAAATGTTGATATGGAATTTTTGGGTGAAATTCAATATCTTCTCTACCTAGTATGTATGTGACAGAGAAAGTAAAAAGCCTTTTTATCAATGGACCTCAAAACATGCATTTCCTGTGAAATCTCGGTGTCGAATATTTGAGTGGATTGCAATACCTTTTCTATCTATTATGTATGTGCCAGAGAAAGTAAAAGAAAAAGACTTATTGTGGTAACTCGCCCCAAGTCAGATCCAAAATACAAACCTTCAGATTTGTTCTCTAAACCCAGACTACAGAGGCCTGATTCGGCTCTCCGGCGGTATTCGCGAATGAAATGTTTGTTCTCTCGTCTGGTTGTAACGTCTACAACCCCTTTTTGCAATAAAAGGTCAATGATATATGTAAGGAAGAGAGAATGACAGAAATACATTATGACGTAAGACAGGTGTGATACATTTGAATGTAGTTACCGGCGAACTACGAAACGATTATGCACTCGAATCTAACGCGCCTTTGAATCTAATACGCACCACAATTCAATACTGCATTTGGACAAAAAGATGAGCATTAGATTCTCGAAAATACGGTATAACTTTAAACACGTGAAGCCGTCTATTTCTTCTTTCTCTAATACGTGTAATAAATAGAAGTATTGTATTCGACTAAAAAATTCGATATCGAGAATTCAACGGAAATACATGTTTTGAGGCCCCTGAATTCAAATACGGCATTTTTGAAACATGCCCGTGTGTATGTGTGCTGTGAACAGCATAGCTGAAAAACGAAAAGTCGGATAAGTATCAAACTTTATTTAGGTTCAATATCTACCAAAGATGCTACACGAAGATTTTCAACAAATCCTTGCATGGAACATTTTTCGAAATTTTTATTCTAAAAAATAGCTCTAACGATTTTGTTTAAAATACGGTATATCAAAGATATTTACATGAACAATAAAATCTATATCTAGAATTTTCGGGGAATCGTCTCACTATTCATAGCTCCCATTTGTTCCGTTTAAGTTCTTGAATAATGCGACCTCTCCACCAGAATTTTTAACAATAGCATACGACCGAAGAATGCTGCTATAGTCTTCCCCTCTTACAAGTCGGGTAATAAAAACTCACCTTTGGCTTTAACAAAAGCCTACATGTATATTTCTAGCGGCAATATATGCTTTATTCAAAGAGTTAACACTACCACAAGTCTCTGTAATTGAACGAGAAACGATAATGAATACATTTTCTAAAAAAGGTGATGGAGGCCTGACTAGCCAATAAAAACGTTGGAAAGTAGGCTATATAAAGGATTGAATGCATGCGTTGTTTCGAGTGGAAAAAATGATGTTTAAATATCGAGGAGAGAGAGAAAGAGATATACAGAGAGATAGAGATACAGATAACAACTAGCAATTTAAAGAATACTTGAATATTTCGCTAGGTATCTTAAAGCAAGTTAACGTACAGCTATGAATGAAAAACCTTTTCTGAATGTTCGTGGACACTGACAAAACACTGAGCTATTGACAGAGAATAACCCGCCGGCTAGTAAACGGATGTGTGAAATTCCTTATATTACAATAGGGATCTTGTGAATGGAAAAAAAATTATCTTTGAGTCTGTTCCTTAAAAACTCTGGGCTGTTGCGTTATCACTTGCGTATTTGAAATCCTTGCAGAATATTGATTATAATTCTTAAAAACTAATCTTGTAAAACAAAGCTTGTTTCTATGTATAACATGTTAATGATGATAAAACCTTAGCAGAAATAGTTATATTACACATTCCGTTATAGATACTGCGAATAATATAGCGGAAAAGCCTCTGCGTAGTTAGCGTTCTGAAAACTACAGGTCGCCGGTTCGTTTCTCGGATGAGATGATGGATACATTTCTTTAACGAAATCAGTTTCTATCTCTCGCGAATCTACACTTATTTCCGCGTGAATGAATTTATGTGTGCTTGAAATTAATGTTTAAATAGAATTTCTGATGTGATGCATTCACATGGCTTTCTCTACCTCTATCCTTATTAGTGAAAATATAAATTCTTCTTGATAAACTTATTTTTATATCTACTACATTTAATCTAAATAAATCTTTGTAGAAATAGCTACATTATTCATTTCGTTATAGATGTAGAGATAGTCAAACGCTATATGTAAGCCTTAATAATTCCATACTATTTCCATTCAGTCGCGAGAAACAGCTGAGTATTGATATGAGTTAGAATGATGTAGAAATAAACAATTCTGGATATTAATAATTAATATCTCAGAAATGACATATGCTACAGAAAAGTTATTTGAAATAAATTGTGTGCTTATAAAGTGATCTACATATTACGTATATGGTACACTATAAAAGCGGCATTAAATTAAGTAAAAAACTATAACATTTAGCAGGAAAAAGAAAAACATCAAAGAACCTTAGAGCAGGCATACACTGTGAGAGGCTTCCCGGTTCGACTCTCCCCACTGGAGCAGGGAAAGCATTTCTTAAACAGAATTATTCCATACCTGTGGAATCATGAATTATCTACGTGAGAGTGAATGAAAGTGTACCCTAAATTAATGTTAAGATGGAATTTCTGATGTGCTATATTCACAGGACTTTCCGTACCTCTCCTAATTAGGGGATATATAAATTCCTCATACTAAAACTTATTTTTATATCTACTGCATTTTAATCCAAATAAACATTTGTAGATATAGTCGCATAACACATTTCGTTAGAAATGCAAAGAAAATGGTGATACTCATACGTTTAAGAACTGAGAGCGTATAGCGTATGGCAGGTCCTAAAATTCTCTTCTGCTTCCATGCAATCTCGAGAAAAAGGTAAGCTTTGACAGAAGTTACAATGATTGAGACATACCCAACTCTAGGTGTGAATGACAAATATCTCGGAAATTGCTGATGCTATAAAAAGTTACTTGAAATACGAGTAAATTGTATGTTTTAAAGTGGGCTACATTTCTTGTGTAGTACGTTTTAGTACAAGGGTGGCGAAAACGACTTCCTTCCGCGAGTCACCAAATATGCAACACGCACTGCGTCACTCAGCAGCATGTCAAAATCAAACGGACGGTTGCAGAGAGGGAACGTGAGCCTGCGAGTCAAAATGCCTCGCGAGTCACGTTTTCGCCACCTCTGTTTTAGCGTATCGTTTAATGTGTACCAGTTATATAAATTTATCCAAAATTCCTTCTGAATAAAGTGGATTTAAAGGCTATTTCCCTTAAAAATTTAGATATAAATTTTATTTCTTATGTAAATATCTTAAATATATGACATTTTCACGGAAATCTTTAGGTTTGACTATGGATGGGTGAGGTTAAGAAACCGTAAGAGGCTGCAGGTCACTGGTAGACAGGTAAAGGAGATGCGCAGAAGTCCTCGACAGGCATACGAGCGCACGAACACCTTCGAACACATACAAAACACAAGCGACTACATAAATGCATAGAAGCACGCACACGCATACACACACACACACACCCACACAAAGATATATACATACACATTTAAAGATATTTAAAACAGGCGAATACACCAATTCACTCAAGTATGCGCGCGCACACACACTTACACTCCTATACAAGACATACACTCCTATAAGCAGACACACACTAACAGCTACACAAACGCATGCTACTACATACATGCATACAAGCGCGCGCGCGCACACACACACACACACACACATTCGCATACAAAGATGTCTACATACAGGCAAATACACGTACGCACGCACTCACACACGCATGCATACATAAATACATACTAACATACACACATGTATACGCTTGTATACACGATATATACAGTTATATACAGACACACCGTATCACATGCATGAACACACACTAACACATACCAAAGACACAGGAACATGCATACACATACACATATGAGTTGCGTTCAAAGGCTCATCTGTGGTTCGCTTATATGATATTAGAAATTCTGAAAAGGTAAAGTTACTTATTTTTGTAGTATTTAACTCATGTTCTTACTACATGCGGTAGCGTATGCGGTAACATTTTGATGCATAAAATGAAATTATTTTGGGAAAATGAAATACTATAGCTTAAAGTATAGAAAGAGAGAGTATGCGAGATCTGTTGCATTAGTGCCGGCTTTGAATGGTGTTGCTGTCTTAACTATATTACCCTCCTAGGAATAACATAGCAGTCCTTGCCTCCTGAGAGAATGTATCTTGTAGGTGTTATATTTTGATGAATGTAGTAATGATGATGGTGACTATGGTAGTCAGTAGATGGCTAGCGATAATAATGGTGGTTGTAATGGTGGGGAATTAGCGTTAATGGACTGATGATGGTGTAGGGAAAAGGGAGTTATCCTGATAATGTAAGTGATGGTGGTAGTGGTGGTGGTGATGGTTATAATAGTGCAAAGTTATTATGTAGATGCGAGTGACGGTGATTGTGATGATGATGGTAGTGGTAATGGTGCTGGTGGTAATGATGGGCTTAGGGAGTTATGTGTTAATGAGAGTGATGGTGATGGTCCCAGTGTAGAGTTATGGTGTGAATGCAAGTAATGGGGGTTTTGAAAGCGGCGAATGGTGCTGATGGTAATTTTTGGATTAGGGAGTTATGATGTTCATGGAAGAGATGATGGTGTTTGCAATTTAGAGTTATAAGTAATGGACGCTGTGTTAGCGGCGAATTGTGTGGGTGTTGATAAGGGTGGGTCTTAGGGAGTTCTGTTATGCTGTTAATCAGAGTGGTGATGGTAATGGTTGTAAAAGTGCGAAGTTATGCTGTAAATACGAGTGATGGTGGTTGCGATGATGGTTGCAGTAGTAACGGTGCTGGTGATAATGGCGGCCTTAGGGGGTTATGGTGTTAATGAGAATGATGGTGATGTGGTAATGGATACCGGCGTATGGTGTTGGTGTTAATGGTGTGCTTAGGGAGTTATGGTATTAATGAAAAGGGTGGCGGTCGTCGCAGGGTAGATATATGGTGTGATTGCAAGTAATGGTGGTTGTGATGATGATGTGGTGATACCAGCGAATGGTACTAGTGGTTAATGTTTGGATTAGGGAGTTATGGTGCTAATGAGAATGGTGGTGGTCGCGGTGTAGAGTTATGGTGTGCTTGCAAGTAATGGTGGTTGTGATGATGATGTGGTGATACCAGCGAATGGTACTAGTGGTAAATGTTTGGATTAGGGAGTTATGGTGCTAATGAGAATGGTGGTGGTCGCGGTGCAGAGTTATGGTGTGCTTGCAAGTAATGGTGGTTGTGATGATGATGTGGTGATACCAGCGAATGGTACTAGTGGTTAATGTTTGGATTAGGGAGTTATGGTGCTAATGAGAATGGTGGTGGTCGCGGTGTAGAGTTATGGTGTGCTTGCAAGTAATGGTGATTGTGATGATGATGTGGTGATACCAGCGAATGGTACTAGTGGTTAATGTTTGGATTAGGGAGTTATGGTGCCAATGAGAATGGTGGTAGATTTATGGTGTGAATGCAAGTAATGCTGGTTGTGATAATGATGTGATACCGGCGAATGGTACTAGTGGTTAATGTTTGGATTAGGGAGTTATGGTGCTAATGAGAATGGTGGTGGTCGCGGTGTAGGGTTATGGTGTGAATGGAAGTAATGGTGGTTGTGATGATGATGTGGTGATACCAGCGAATGGTACTAGTAGTTAATGTTTGGATTAGGGAGTTATGGTGTTAATGAGAATGGTGGTGGTCGCGGTGTAGGGTTATGCTGTGAATGCAAGTAATGGTGGTTGTGATGATGATGTGATGATACCAGCGAATGGTACTAGTGGTTAATGTTTGGATTAGGGAGTTATGGTGCTAATGAGAATGGTGGTGGTCGCGGTGTAGGGTTATGGTGTGAATGCAAGTAATGGTGGTTGTGATGATGTGGTGATACCAGCGAATGGTACTAGTAGTTAATGTTTGGATTAGGGAGTTATGGTGTTAATGAGAATGGTGGTGGTCGCGGTGTAGGGTTATGCAGTGAATGCAAGTAATGGTGGTTGTGATGATGATGTGATGATACCAGCGAATGGTACTAGTGGTTAATGTTTGGATTAGGGAGTTATGGTGTCAATGAGAATGGTGGTGGTCGCGGTGTAGGGTTATGGTGTGATTGCAAGTAATGCTGGTTGTGATGATGATGTGGTGATACCAGCGAATGGTACTAGTGGTTAATGTTTGGATTAGGGAGTTATGGTGCTAATGAGAATGGTGGTGGTCGCGGTGTAGGGTTATGGTGTGATTGCAAGTAATGGTGGTTGTGATAGCGACGAATAGTGTGGGTGTCTTATGGAGCTGTGGTGTTTAATGGGAATGTTGTGGTGGTTGCAGTGGTGTAAATGCAAGTGATTGTAGTTGCGATGGGGGATGATAGGGGTGATGGTGGCAATGTCTGGATTAGGGAGTTACGGTATTAATGGGAGTGACGGTTGTGGTTACAGTGTAGAGTTATTGCCTAAATGAAAGTGATGTTGATGCTTATGGTAATTTCAAGGGGTGGGGTTATAGTTTAGTGATGCTAGAACTGGTGGTGGTGATAGTGCCTGATGCCTATTGTTCAGATGTTGTTGATTAGGTTCCTTTTATGTGTATAAAAGAGTATCCGATCATTGAGAAAAAAATAACAGAACACTATAAAACATGGTTAATTGCTATAAAGCAGTAAACATGTCTTTAACAGTGTACAAATACGAAAAACAATCAGTGTAAAGAATGTAAAAAGAGTGTCATAAACATTGCTGCAAAAGAAGTGAAAATTATCGTAAAAATCTGGTAAATGATTGCAAAATGAGTGCGAATGTATAGCAATATAACCACCAAAATACTCATGATGTCTGTAAAAGGTGAAAACTAGACTGTGAAAACGTTACTAATCACCTTAAAACTAGAGAAATCTCTGTAAAACGTGACAAAATGGTTGTAATGTGCACAAACCCTCCATGAAGTGAAGTGGTTACAAAGTGTTACAAACCAACTATTAAAACATAGCGAGACGACACTGAAAACGACAGAAATGGTTACATAAGGTGTTGAATTCCTACAAAAGCATTCAATTTCCTGATTTAAGGAAACATTTATGTGATGTATCTGTCGAGGTTATGATAGGCCCTCCAGTGTTTACCCCCCAGGGGCTCACCTTATGTGAGTACGGGTGTTGGCGTACCCGGGGGTTCCCGAGCCACTCATCACCATCTTCATCACTTCATCCCCGTCCGGTCGAGGTGGGTTCGTGCTCGTGACGGGGGACTCAAGGTAGGCTCTCGTGCGTTCTATGCATTTCATTCCGTGTCGCTCCTCGCCATCGTTTCTTTCTTCTCTTCTACTTCTGCACATTTCGCCCCACGCCCATTCATTTACACATCTCTTTTACTTCTTCGCCGGTCCACCTTGCGTGCGAAACGCCCACACACTTTTAGTTTCTTTTATCTTTTTATTTAAATCCTCCGTGGACACAGCCTGACGGATAGCCGCGCACTGGGTGCGCAGCTGGGTGAGTGGGTAATGACGTCCTCCCCACCACCCGGGGTCGTCATGTAGGGTATGTGTTCGTATCCGCTGTTCAATTGCAGTCCCGCGGGGGGGGGCCATTGCATGAGCTGCTGACTTCTGACGGCGATTGGGTCCCTCTGTCTATGTTCTGGGAGGTGTGACCCTGGGGTGAGATAGGTATAGATAGGCCACTCACCCAAGACGGGAAAACGCCCGGGAAGTCAGAGCCCGAGGTCGGAGACGGTTGCAATGGTGGAGGATTTATTTCGCTATGGAGCACCCTTTCTCCATTAATTCAAATAAGCGCCGAAAAGTTATTGTAACAGAAGTAGCACCGCCGACATCTGGTTGTTACTTGGTTATTTCGAGAACAGAAGAAGGACAAAACTTTGAGAAGCTGAACCCTTTTATAATTCAGAAGATGCTATTGCTGGTACGGTTCAATCCTGCACTCGGCTACGGAATGGCTCGTTATTAGCACACTCGAAGTCCGATCAGCAAACTAAGACCTTGTTGCGCGCTACGCTTCTCCACGGTTATCCCATCCGTGTTGAGAAGCACCATACATTGAATTCCTGTCGAGGCGTCGTTACCACACATAGCTTCGATGGTATATCGGACGAGGACCTGGTCGAATATCTCTCCGATCAAAAGGTGACCGAAGTGCATCGAGTGCAGGCCAAACGCGACGGCGTATTGGTACCCACTCGTACACTGTTTCTAACATTTGATGGCGTCGATCTGCCCACGAGCATTTCCGCAGGGTACGAACGGATTTCTGTGAGGCCTTATATTCCTAGACCTCTGCGTTGTTTTAAATGCCAACGTTTTGGGCATACGCAAGTCTCATGTAAGAGTGCCGTTAACATCTGTGCAACATGTAGCCAACCCTCACACGAAGGTGCTTGTTCAATAGCCCACGTCTGCGTCAATTGCAAAGGGTCACATTATGCTTCATTTGGCGACTGTCCGCGGTATTTGGACGAGAAGGCGATCCAGGAGATCCGGGTAAGGGAGAAACCTCCTTCGCCGAAGCCCGGAGGCGTTACCATGCGCGCCAACCTTCGCTCCTGTGATCGGGAACATTCAGTTCTGTTGTTGCCTCGCCAGTACCCCGGAAGGATGCTGGGACTCAAACTTGGACCATGACTGCCTTGACCGCCACTACTATCCGGCCGTCCATTTCAGTTCCTGTTACCAAGCCCTCTAAACCTGGTCCAAAGTCTATGAAGTCACAAGCTACGGAGAAAAAACCGAAGCAGAAATTTCGAAGAGAAGACTTTTTAAAGACCCTCCGCGTGTTCACAGTAAGCAGAGTTCACCTTCACCTCCTCGGAGGTCGCAGTCCCAGGAAGCTCCTGGGACAAGCCGCGCTCAACGACATCCCTCACCCATCGCTACCCAGGACCGATTCTCGGCGCTTGAATCGGTTTCTGGCTCTGAGCGCGTGGGTCCTCCCTTCGAGGAGGCTATGGAGTCTGAGCAACTCCATACCAAAAGCCCGAGCCCAAAGGTTAAACAAAAGAAAATTTTAAGCCGCCCTTCTAAGTAGACAGTTTATCCCTTTTTCTTAATGGCTATCCTGACCTGGAATGTACGTGGTGTACGATCGCATAGGGCGGAACTGCAACTTTTATTGCGTTCCCATTCGCCTCTGGTCGTGTGTTTGCAGGAGACTAAGCTTCGCCCTCACGATCCTTTTGATCTCCCAGGATATACTCCGGTTCGCTACGACCTTGAACTGGAGGAGGGTACTCCTGCTTATGGAGGTGTCATGTTGTTAGTGCGTAACGACGTTCATTTTAAACGTCTCACTCTTACGTCCGACTTGCAAACTGTTGCCATTACACTGCAGTTACCCGGTTTTTCCTTTTCTGTTTGCTCGTGTATTCACCTCCATCGTCTCCCCTTGCTCCCGCGGACATTCAAGCTCTCCTGTCCGCTCTCCCAACACCATTTCTTCTGTTGGGAGATTTTAATGCCCATCACCCCCTGTGGGGTTCGCCAAAAGCTTGTGCGAGGGGAACTCTTCTTTCTGACATTTTTGATCAGTTCAATCTCTCTATTCTCAATACAGGCGAGCCTGCGTTTCCTTCTGATTCTTCCGGTACATTTTCTCATTTAGACCTTGCCGTTTGCTCACTCCAGATTGCTAGTTGTCTGCAGTGGAACGTCGTCGCTGACACCTACTCCAGCGACCATTACACCTGCATCGTTTCTCTTCTGTCACACCGCATTCCAGAGTACCTACCTGGATATTCACAAAAGCCGACTGGAGCTTGTATTCCAACCTCGTGTATTTTGACGACCAGCACTTCACCGACATTAACCAACTAGTGCAGCACCTTACATCTACGATTTTCTCTGCCGCCGAACTGCGCGTTCATCCTCTCAACCTCGGCAACTGCCTGTTCCGTGGTGGAACGAAGATTGTTCGGGACGCCGTTCGTGCCCGTAGAACTGCACTTAGGGTGTTTCGGCGTCACCCTACACTTGATAATTTGATTACTTTTAAACAATCGCGCGCCAGGGCTCGTCGCATTATTCAGGATAGCAAGAAGGCGTCGTGGAGTCGTTTTGCCGACTCTTTTAATCGCTTTACGCCTTCATCTGTTGTTTGGGATAAACTTCGTCGCTTCTCAGGTAAAGTGTTGCATTGACCATTATTCCGCCGGCTTTCGCTCTATCAAAGACCGGCTGGATTCCGCAACCTACAATTTTCGGTCTGATAATACGGAATGTTATAATGCCCATTTTACAATGAGGGAGCTGGGGCACGCTCTTCATTGCTCTAGGCACTCCGCTCCTCGGCCGAATGGCATTTATGTTCTGCTGTTATAGCACCTTTCAGCCGACAGTAAGCGCTTTCTCTTACGGGTCTATAACCGTATTTGGCAAGACGGCCTTTTTCCTTCCGTTTGGCACGAAGCTACCATTGTCCCTATACTTAAGCCTGGTAAGGATCGCCAACTACCTTACAGCTGCCGCTCTATATCTCCCTCACCAGTTGCATTTGCAAGGTGATGGAGCGCATGATCAACGGGCGGTTGACATGGTGGCTTGAGTCTCAGAAACTTCTGGCGGACGCTCAGTGTGGATTTCGTCGCCATCGCTCTACCGTCGACCATCTGGTGTCTCTGTCGACGCATATTATGAACAGATTTCTGAGAAAGTGTCAAACAGTGGCTGTATCTTTTGACCTGGAGAAAGCTTATGACACTTGTTGGAGGGGCGGCATTTTACGTACACTCCATGCATGGAATTTCCGCGGTCGTCTTCCCAAATTTCTTCGGGAGTTTATGACGGACCGCGTCTTTCGTGTACGTGTGGGCTCGGTTTTATCTAGTCGTTTTATTCAAGAGAACGGAGTACCGCAGTGCTCTGTACACAGTGTCACACTTTTTGCGGTTGCTATCAAACCCATTGTTGATTGTATTCTACCTGGCATTTCATCGTCCCTTTTTGTTGACGATTTTGGCATTTATTGCAGTTCACGGCGGACCTGTCTACCGAACGCCGTCTCCAGAGCTGTATCGACCGTCTCTACGCCTGGAGTAACGCCAACGGCTTTTATTTCTCCGCCGAAAAATCCGTCTGTATCAATTTCTGGCGCCTGAAGGCTTTCCCTCCGCCCTCTCTCCATCTTGGGTCAGGGATACTTCCGTTTGCAGACGAGGCGAAACTTTTGGGGTTGATTTTTGATAGGAAGTTGTTTTGTACTTCGCACATTTCCTTTTTAAAAGCAAAGTGTGACCGTTCTCTTAATCTTTTGCGTGTTTTAAGTGGCACATCCTGGGGAGCTGATCGGACCGTCCTTCTTCCCCTTTATCGCTCTTTGGTC
This sequence comes from Deroplatys truncata, assembly GCA_030765065.1. Lineage (NCBI taxonomy): Eukaryota > Metazoa > Arthropoda > Insecta > Mantodea > Mantidae > Deroplatys > Deroplatys truncata. Next base: position 2,271,844 of record CM060976.1, read on the forward strand.
CGATCCAAGCTTGATTACGGGTGCATTGTTTATTCGTCGGCACGTGTGTTACGTCGATTGAATGCCATTCACCATCGTGGCATAAGTGTTGCTACGGGGACCTTTCCAACCAGCCCTTTTCCCAGTCTGTATGCTGAAGCTGCAGAACCTCCGCTGTCCTTCTGGCGTGAGATGCTCTTGTGCAGCTATGCCTGTCGACTCTCAAGGTTGCCTGACCACCCGTCCTTCGCGATATTTTTTGCGGATTCGCTTGATCGCCAATATATAGTTAGCTCCTCTGCATTGCTCCCTCCAGGGGTTCGATTTCGACTGCTACTTCGGCATTTGGACATTACGCCAGCGCCGGCCCTTCCACGGGGGGAAACGCGTTTTACTCCATGGTCTGGCGTTGAGGCCCACTGTCACTTTGGGTTAACGTCGATGCCGAAAAATGAGACCCCTGCTTCCGTCCTTAGATCCGCTTTTTTAGAACTACAGGCGCAGTTCGGGGACTGTCATTTTATATATACCGATGGGTCTAAGACTGATGTTGGAGTAGGATGTGCCTTTGTTTTTGGTGCACAGAGTTTTACCTTTAGTTTACCTGTACAATGTTCGATTTATACCGCCGAACGTTTTAGTATATATCAATGTGTTTATACATTCAGCGGCACGTCTTACGGCGCTGTGTTGTTTGTACGGACTCTCTGAGTGCCCTTCAGAGTATTCACGCGCTGTATAGTTACCACCCACTCGTACAGCGCATTCATGCCCTGCTCCACTCACTTGGTGCTTCTGGCATCAGCGTCTCCTTCGTGTGGATTCCAGGTCATGTGGGCATCTCAGGCAACGAGTCTGCCGACGCCGCTGCCAAATCGGCCATTTTATCACCCAGATGTTTTACCTGTGTTGTTCCTTCCTCAGATTTTTATGTTATTTTACGTTACCGTATCCTCTCGCGCTGGCGCAACGAGTGGGCGGCTCTTAGGGGGAACAAGTTGCGGGAGGTTAAACCTCTTCCGTTAGTCTGGGGTACCTCTTCTCGTTCTTCTCGTCGGGAAGAGGTACTTTTAGCTCGTTTCCGAATCGGACATTGTCTTTTTAGCCATAGATACCTGCTCAGTGGTGACCCCGCACCACTCTGTGAGCAGTGTGATGCGCCCTTAACGGTGCGTCACATTTTAGCAGATTGTCAAGTTTTAGCTCCGTTGCGCGTTCGTGTTGGTCTGCCTGTTGGCCTAGCCAACGTTTTGGCAGACGACGCGCGTGCTGTAGAATGTCTTTTACGTTTTATCAGTGACATTGGCTTTAGCCGACGCATTTGATGCGCTGAGCGTCTTTTGACTGTGTGATTTTATATTGCCTTTTTAATGGGGCATCTCCTCCCCAATGGACATCTGGCGCTCGTGTCCCTCGCATTCTACAGTTCTTGACACGTTGTTTTACTACCATGCTTTTAGTGTGTTCGTTTTTCGGAATTTGGTGTTTTGTTTTTTACCTTTGGACATCGCGGGTTTGTGTCCGGTTTTTCAATTATGCGGTTTTTATCGGACTTTTATTTTTGGACTGTAACTTTTATACCTTGTAAGGGCGCTGATGACCGTAGCTGTTTAGCGCCCTTAAACCGCATCTCATGATCATCACCACACCCCTCCAGTTAGATGATAAGAGTGGTCTTCTATGTTAGGTTAGAACGGAGAATGATAGTTCTGGTTAGCTGGTGCAATGGCAGTTTAGGCTAGGTTATGATAGGTTGGAATAGATAATTAGATTGTGGTGTAGCTGGTATTTTTGCAAGTTCTGACAGGATAGAATAGAGGATAAAAATACTGCTGGCTAAGTTGGGTAAGGTTAGAATGCCTTACGTCAGGTCAGGATAGTATTAATTTGTTTAGACGATGAGAGGACATAATAAACAATGAAACGAAAGTTTAGGCTAGGTTAGGTTAGACTTGCATACCTACTATCTAAGTTATGAATGATTGGTTAGTTTAGGTTGTCTTATCAGTGGTGTGCTCACATTTGGTTACGTTTTGCTGTTACAGTTGGTTGCGTTTTGCTGGCACGTTGGGTTACGTTTTGAAGCTGGTCGCTTCCTCGATGCCTAACAATTAAGTCTCTTCTTTCTCCGGCTAGCGTTGAGCAGTGTCGACTCTGTAAAGTCTACAGGGGGTGGTAAAATTATATGTAGGTTATGATAATTAAAACATCGTCTCTGGTGAATATTGGCTTTATTATACTGTTATGTTACACATTCAGGAACGCGAGCCACCACTCCGTCAATTATCCGCGATTGACATAGAGATGATTTGCTAGTCGGCAGTATTAAGAAGTATTGTAATGTTTTCCCTACGTTCATAGCCGCAGCCTAACTTGTACGGTGCAGAGTTCAACAGAGTTGTACAGTCTTCTCCAAAAATGCTAAGTATTAGGTAAATAATTTTGTTTCTGTCACAAACTATGGCATATTTAGTTCATGCAGTAACTAATGACTGATTCAGTTTATTTATTTGAGTTAAAACTACCAAACCGAGCTCAAAATACTGTATGAATCTGCAAAAAGCGTGTAAACATACGATGTGGGGTCTATTTGTACGATTACTAATTCGTATAGGAACCTAAGATCGGAAGGTAGCATTAACCAAATGGTATTATCATATTGCGTTAGCACTGTGCCACGTCAGTTTGGGTTTAAATCCTTCGTGTTGAGTTCAAACTTTTTATTACCATTTATTTTCTCTCTTTGGGCCTATAATTTGATATGATACAAATAACATTTTTGATAACATAAGTGTGTACAAAATAGAATAATCGCCATGTTTTCCACCGCAAAGCTCAAAGCTACGGGCACTCATACGTGAAGAATGCAGGCAGATTACACCGCACATGTTACAGCATGCCAGAAGGTCTCTTCGGCAACACCACAAATGTGCATGATGAAGGGTGTTATAATTTTGAACATTTACTTCGTTGATGAAATCCACGGTCTTTAATAATTTATTATTCTGTTTACCCGCGAACTTAGCACATTTTCAACTCCTTTGTCAGTAGAAGTGAAACATAAGTTTTAAACATGAAACAAAAGCTTAAATTTAGTGTCGTCAATATCCGCCCAAAAGAATGAAAGCTAACTACGTAACGCACAGCACAGATACGGTACAGATTATTACGGTAAACATGATACACAATTATGTGATTGTAATTGTTCTGTTTTTGTCTCACAGGGGAGCAAATAACAAAAATAAATAAATTAGTATACTAAAATACAGAAAATAAATACAAGCAGAAAGGGAAAAAAAAGGAATCAAAACAATATGATGTTTGTATTAGATACCAACCTACGAAGCTAACCTTTGCTTCACCAGATTCCGGCAGCAGTTAACCCGCTCGGCTAACTCACTCTCTGCCGCTCTTTGCGAGAACATTCCTCTACCTCCTTGCAAGTATTATATCCACGAAGAGTAGCTTTTTTTAAACGTTTTGCAGCTCCTTGGTTCTCATTCAGGCCTTTAATCATTAATGCTAGTTGCGTATAGTACCGAATAGAAGAGTAGAGCTACATTAACAGTTTGTTGCTAAAAAGGTCAATGTTTTCACTCCAGACTATAAACTGCGAGTTGCATGGATACAAATACTCACCTGGCAGAAAGCTCTTTAGTTATACACCATACCAGACAACGGACGTGCATGGGCGTGTATTCCCTTTCCTCCATCTTCTATGAATGCTAAACTAGTTCCCCGAACCAACCTCCAACACCTTTGACACCTAACCGCTCAAACACCCATTCTAGTTTTCCCTTTCTCTCCCATATAAACCCCCCAAAAGTGGCGTCACTGGCCCTGTCTTACCTATTGTGCTCTTTGGAAAGAGGTTTGTATACTCTTGTAACTGATAAGCGTTAAACGATATACGAAAACATATTACACAAGAAATTTAGATGTCTTTAAAACACACAATTTACTTAAAATAAGTTTTTTGTGGCATAAGGGTTTCTGAGATATTCGTTATTAAAGATTGGAATTGCACATTTCTTGGTCATTATTTTAAAATCCTGTCAACATTCAGCTATTTCTCACGATTGCATGGAAAGAGTATGACATTTTAAGGCCAGCATATAGCGTCCAGTTCTTAAGCATTTACTAACTCTATTCCCCTTGTATCTATAACAAAATGTGTAATGTGGCTATTTCTGCAAATGTTTATTTGCATTAAAATGTAATAAATAGAAAAATAAGCTTGAGTAAGAAGAATACATATACCCACTAATAAACAATGGAGGGTAGAGAAAGTCGTGTGAATGTATCACATCATTGGTTGTTTTTAGCGGATAAACACAAGGTGGAATCACAGTATATAGGTACTGTATCCAGTGCTACACATATAATCAATAATGCCATGTATAATCGATACTATGATTGAACCACAATAAACATTTGGTGACATGGTTACCAACACTGTGATTGACATACTATTGGCAAATAAACACTTTCTGGTGTTTGACTGCAAACAATATAGGTAGCTATGTACTCAAAACAGCCAATTGCGTGAAATGGACGTATATTTTGCAAATATATGGGCAATTAACGAAGTAATTTCATAATTTAATATTGTGCGGATTGAACAGTTTGGATTGGTATGCTTTTAAGATTAATGTTTATTTTCATCTACAGATTTAAATTATATATAAAATAATTAATTTCTGATTAAATTGCTTCATTTATCTCTCTTCTGTTTCTGTGCAATGCGACAGTGTTGTATGCTTCTCTCGAATTCTATTAACGCGAACTTCAAAGCTTGGAGATTACAATGTTTGGCGATAGCGTCTGGCGATAATGTTCACGTTAACGAAAATTATTGCGAATGGCCATTTGTTAACTTAGCCACGAGCTTTTGTGTTCGAGCTGCATTGTATTAACATTTCTATGTGAATAAGCCCTAAGCCGCAAAGCATAGTCCAGGGTTCAGGGCTCGAAGCCGCAAAGCGTAGCCGAGGGATGTTTTTTATAAGTAGAGTGAAGCAGTCCACAACTGCGGAACAACGACAGCGCGTGGCCGTAGGATCTGTGAAGCTAAACCCCAATGAAGAATGATGACACTTTATTTGGTGGGATAGATACAGTAGATAACGAGCGCGTTTGGAAGAACCAAAAATATCGCTATTTTCGCAGATTTCGCTAGTACTCGTGGGTCGGCATTTCTTCTGCACATGCGCAGTAATTAGGAAAAATAAATCATTTGAGATTTATTTATGGATGCCCTTTAACTACTATGGTTCTCAGCGTCCCATTCTATATTAGGCGTGAAAACCCGGAACTTTTGCCCAGAGACCTCTTTAGCGGGTTGAGGATCTTTTACGTGGCGTAAATCTACGACACGGGACCACCGGCTTTACTTCCGTTCCGAAGGCAGCCATACTAAGGATTTTTACACCCGAAAAAATCCATCGCCCTCCGCCTTGTTTGAACCCGCATCCTCGGGAACTAGAGGTAGTATGGTACCCCTAGATCACGGAGGACGACACAGTAATAAAAAGAAATGGAGTACGTTGTTGATATTTAGCGATTTATTCTGTGCATAAGAAAGTGTGTAATAAACGGAGGACGGGTGGGTTACAGCCTTTTCAACTGTTCACATCTCCTTTTATATAGTGTAATATACGCATTTCCTTCTATAAATCATATTTCTGCCGCATTTCAATCGGTAGGTATACGGGGTGTTTAAGAAATACTTTTACAAACTTTGGGTATGGGTTCCTCACACCAAAAGAAGGAAAAAAGTTCATATAATGAGGCAGTATTTTTAACACTTAAATGATTTCAGTCAAATTATATAATATGTAAATTCAATAACAGCTCGCCTTGAAGCAAAATGCGTATGTAATAATTTGTAAAATGTATGTAACAGTCATTGCACATGCTTATATTATTGTAAACATGTTCAATAATGTTATGTGAATGTATTACGTAATTTAATAATGTAGGAGCTGTGAGAATAATAAGTTAAAAGTTGCTAACAATGAGGTAACAATGTGGTAACCTTGAGGAAATAATGAGTTTGAGAGTTTAACAATACTGCTTGTGATTCTTGGAAGAAATAATGTAATTTTAGTGACAGTTTATAAAATAGCCAATCAACAACCAGAAACTCCTTATTAAACGAAGGTATTCTATTGGAGTAGGATTAGCCAATCAGAGACTTGAAATACATAAATTTACAAAGTTTAGGCGCTTGAAATCAGTTCAGTTGCCTGCAGACAGTGATTGTAACCGGATGCGAGATGCGTCCTCGAGAGATTTAATACGTATTTGTGTGAGACGAAAATAGTTAAGAAGTGCAAGTATTTAATAAAAGAATCTCACAGCTCTCTATCAGTGAAGTGTTGTATAAATCTTATCAAGTATTAATAAAAAGGAGTGTATTATAATTTAAAAATCTGTGTAAGCCTACATTCTTAGTCGTATCACAACCCTGCCTAAGAGAAACGTGTCTCTAACAAATACTGACGCAGCCGAGGCAAACATAAATATTTAATACTTAAAGAAACAAATTACAAAGTTAATATTTTTAAAAATTGGGGCAAAGGCTACCGGGTGCCATACATGCGGTTGCAACTACTTCAAGTTCGGCACCCCAACAGTCAAAATATAATACAACTCCTTCAATACAAACTACTTCAAAGTGGCGTCCATGCGTGGAGCTAATAAAATACTTCTTCAATGAACATATGTCCTATAATCCTTGGTTTCCGCGTTATTCCTGTCACAATGAAAGTGTGAGTTCAACGGCTTTCGGAGTTCAACCTCAAAACTTCATTTCTCTATGCATTCATAGAAGGCGTTGACCCATTGTGCTACATACGGTAGATGGCGAAGTGTTGCCTTGGAGACTTGTTTACGTTTGTAATTTTCATTAGTCTGTCTTCAGCGTTTCAATTGTGTACATGTAGTGAGTTAACTGCACGTGTTTCGTTCCACCATGGCTGGATATTCATTTCGTGAACAGGCAGACATGATTTTTATGTATGGTCGCGCGAATGGCAATGGACGCGAGGCTGCACGGCTCTATCAGATGGAGTTTTCCGAGTCATCCAACCTTTGTCGCTGTTTATCGTCGCCTTGCTGAGACAGGAACCGTTGCACCACGGTTGATCGAGGAAGACCAAGAAGTGTTCGTACACCGGAAGGCGAAGAACAGATGTTAAAGTGTGTCGAAGACGATCCAGGTATCAGTGCAAGACAATTGCCTGTGGCATCTGGTACATCACACGTGACAGCATGGAGGGTACTTCACGAGCAGCTCCTGTATCCATATCATATTTAACGTGTGCAGGGCCTTTCGCCTGCCAATTATCCACCACGGGATAACTTTTGCCGATGGTTTGTAGCACAAACAGCCAATCCATTGTTTGTCTCGTCAGTTTTGTTTACAGACGAGGCAACGTTTGGTAGAGATGGGGTTACTAATTTCCACAACGTACACCTCTGGCCAGATCGTAATCCTCACGCTGTACTTCAGGCTAGATATCAGCAACGGTTTAGTCTGAATCTGTGGGCTGGCATTGTAGGTGACTGTCTGGTAGGTCCATACGTTTTACCAGCACGTCTTATTGGTGCTGACTACAGGGATTTTATCCAGCACACTCTTCCCGACTTACTTCACGAAGATGGCACCTGCAAATAAGAAACAACACGTGGTTTATGCGTAATGGGGCTCCGGCACATTTTAGTCGCATTGTTCGAGATGCACTGACTGGTATCTACCATGATCGATGGATAGGTAGAGGAGGACCAGTTCAATGGCCTGCACGTTCTCCCGACCTCAATCCTGAGGAGTTTTACCTTTGGGGGCATCTTAAATCATAGGTTTATGGAGCAGCCATCCCGGATGCAGAAACACTTCATCGACGTGTCAGGGCTAGCCTGCAAAACCATTCGACACCATCCCGGAGGTTTTGACAGGGTGCGACATTCATGATTCGACGAGTACAGGCATGCATAGAAGCAAGAGGAGGATATTTTGAGCATTTATTATGAGTTTTGTGTGTTATAAGTGTACCACCTCCTAACGAGAAAACAAAGGATTATGGGACATATGTTCATATGAACCTTTTTCCTTCTTGTGGTCTAAGGAACCCATACTCGACGTTTGTAAAAGTATTTCTGAAACATTCTGTATATGGAACCATAACCTTTACTGCAGAGGAATCCTAGATTGTAGAAAAGGACTGTTTAAAATATTTCCCGAATTCCTACCACATACGGCCACGATTTTGGATGACAGTGCCAGGTCGGGTAAGAGTATAAAGAGGGTCCTGCTCGAATGTGGGCTATCTTCTTGTCCCTTCAGTCCCCGCTAGCGTCTTTACTCATTATTGAAAACCCAGAATGCTATGAATCCGTCCCTGGGTAGAAGTGGCATGGATTCATAATATAGTAACATAATTATGTTGTAAACTTGCAACTTTAATCTCTTTTTTCAGCTGCTATTGTCAGGCAAACCGTTTCATTGCGTCTTGAAGAATAACAAGCCTGGCTAAATTCTCAGGGCTGGCTCCAGGAGTTTCGCTGTCAGTTTTCCATGACTACTTATTCTCACACAAAGTGTTTGTGTGCGCGCGTGTGTATTCACCCCTCCCTCAAGAAAACATTCATCTGTACTTTAAAAAATTCTAGCGGGCAAAGTAATTAGGGAAAAATGTAATTTTTTAGACATAAAGATCAATTATTGGTAATACAGTTTACATGTTTTGGTGGTTTTTCAGAGCGTTCATTTTTGTCAGTTTTATACATTTTTTACAAACCAAAATTGCAAGTTTTATCTACGTGATGTTTTCAAAATCTCTAACATGCAATGAATAGAGCAATCTTTTGTTTATTACGGGATTTTGCGATGAAAATAAGATTTCATTTGACAGAGGAATAACATTTCAAAGTTGGGAATTTTCAGCGTCTTTCTCTTAATTCCGCATTTTCAGCTAACTTTTTACGACTTCACGAATTTATTTCTCCACCAGTTTAAGTCACATGTCGATAAAGGTGTGTGAATGTATACACAAAAATGCTGTATGTAAGGCATGAAATATAATTTTGAAAACACCACGTATAAAAAGGTTGCAATTTTTGCATATTTTAAAAAAAATTATAAAGCTGATAAAATGAACGATCTGAAAAGCGCCAAAACACGTAAACTGTATTACCATTAGATAGTTATATTTAAATACAATTAGATTTCTCCCTCCATTAATTTCGCCGCTAGAATTTTTTAAAGTGCAGATGAATACCTTCCTAAAGGGGGTGTATACCTATATAATTTATTTGCAGGGACAAGCAATAGATAAACCTCAAGAAGGCAATTATATGGTGAAGGAAGAAAATTGCTCTGAGTGAAAGATAAAACACACATTCAGACAATAAACATGTTCAGTATTTCGGTTTACTCCTTCACCAGGAGATTAAAAGGCTAAAAACACACAAAGAACGAAAACACACTTGGCGTCAAGTGCATTGGTTAATAATTCACAACCGATTTGGACTTGGATTTGTTTTCATTAACGAGTAGCAAAGTTAACAAGTTTCCGTTATTTCGTTGTAATGTTACATGCTAGTGAGCCGCCCTACCATTAGATTTTAGTGTTAATCGTTGCGTGCGCTTACCTATCTGGGCATGTGGTATGGGGCATTGTTCATAAAAATAGCATGGGATGTTAAGGGGTAGCTGATCCTTAAATCATTTGTAGAAATGGTAATGGATAACGTGTTCATAGTAATTCACAGATCTTCTCGATCTGAAGAACAGTTGGTGGCTATAAAAGGATTACATATTCTAGCATGGGCAATAATGAAGTCCTGCGGGCGACTTCATGAAGTATTGTAGTAGTAAAAAGATGGTGACTTAAGAGCACCATCAGATGCCGACAACTGATAAGATGTAATGTGATATCCTTTGTTCTGTGTCGCCGACTCACGCCCTCTCTTTGTGCGCTACTAGCATGCCGCGCGGTGGAGGTGTAGAACAATTGACTATTGTCCTTTTGTGGCCTGACCTAATGCCGACCTGGGCAAAGGAGAACAATGGGCTCTTGTGCTCGTCGCTAATGGAGGTGGGTCTTTGTTTGCTACTGATGCCGGCAACCGTGATCGTCGAACAATGGGGTATTGTTTTCGTTGCGTGCCGCCGTCTCCGCAGATCGATGTAGGATTGTGTCAATCAATCAGGTAATGTTCGTCCATGCATAACATTGTCTAACATTTTTGAAAAAGGAATCAAGGGTTTATACCGCTAACGACCTGGCATCGGGCCTCTAGAGGGGTGGACGCAAATCATCGATCGAAGTATCCCCACGCATGTATCTTGATTGATTAATGTAATTAAACGCTGCTCGTCGATCGATGAATACAATTAAGTATTTTTTGGTTGATTAATGTAAATAAGTGTATATGAATTGACTCGCGCACCTGGTTGCCATCGTATATGTGTGTGAGTGTTAAGGTGATTATTACGCGTGTACAATTATTACGACTAATAACATTCTACTTTTGAGGGAAAATTTTTTGGGGGTTTAAAAGAATATTACATCATTTAGATGAATCCATGACTGAAAGGACAGAGTTGGCGTAAATGGTTAACACGAGACGGTAACGAGTGATTCTTTCACTGAAAAACCGAGCACGGCCCATCTCGTGTACGGTGCTCCACTCCACTAATGGTCTCTCGGATGTACAGGCATGGACTGCCCCGCATCCCCTCCCAAACATCCCTTCCCTCGTCCATGCCTCTCACTGCCTTCCGCGCGCTCTCTAGCTGACAGCGGCGAAGGAGAAGTCTTCCGCCCAGGGAGAAAGGAGCCGGAAGTAGCCATTTTAAGAGTTTAACAAGCGGATGGCATCCATGTTGGCTCCCTGGAAATAACTAGCATACATCATTTGAAGGGTGATAAGGAACTTCGCGCTTCAAGATATTTTCTCTAAGGTTTGTTTACACGTAGGGTTGGCTCTGAAAGATAATAAAATAAATACGCATTAACATTATATTTACATAATGCATACGTAATAAATAGATAAATAAATAAATAGTGAACTAAATAAATAATGAAATATGGAGAGTACCCAAAACAAAACACTTCCCTTGTTACTCTTTTATTTAAAGAACGCTCATAAATAAAACCCAATAAAATTATATATAAAGACAGCCGAGGTAAAATACAGGACATAGACTTTAAAACAGACGTTGTCGATAAAGTATCGCACTGCCAGCGCAAGCACACGCGTAGGCAGGGACTTTAAACAGTCATTGCCGTTTAAAAAATCGCATCCATCACCCAAGCACACACACACTGTCATTCTCCTTTGCAGGTAGGAACTTTAAAACAGACGTTGCCGACAAAGCACTCCACCCGCATAAGTATGGACTTTAAAACAGACGTTGTCAATAAAGCACCACACTGCTAGCGCAAGCACACGCGCAGGCGGGGACTTTAAAATAGTCATTGTCGGTAAAAAATAGTTAAAGAACCTCATAAATAAAACTCAATAGAAATATATAAAGACAGTCGAGGTAAAATACAGGACAGGGAATTTAAAGAGGCGTTGTGGATAAAGCACTCCACCCGCAGCGGAATCAAGCCCATGGCCATGGATATTAAAACTGACATTGTCGATAAAGTACACCAGCCCACTCAGGTAAGCAACCGTATAGGTAGAGACTTTAAAACAGATATTGTGGATAAAGTACCATACCCGCCATCGCAATCACGTGCATAGGCATGGACTTTAAAACAGACGTTGGCGATAAAGTACCACACTGCCAGCGCAAGCATGCGCGTAGGCAGGGACTTTAAAACAGTCATTATCGGTAAAGGACTCCACCCACACTGCAATCACGCACATAGGCATAGACTTTAAAACAGGCATTGTCGATAAAGTACTCCAGCCCACCCACACAAGCAAGCGATAACTAGGGACTTTAAAACAGGCGTTGTCGATAAAGCACCCCACCCGCAGCGCAATCCCGCGCATAGGCATGGACTTTAAAACAGACATTGTCGATAAAGTACCACACCCGCCAACGCAATAACGCGCATAGGCATGGACTTTAAAACAGACGTTGACTATAAAGTACCCAGCCCACTCACGCAAGCAAGCGCATAGGTAGGGCCTTTAAAACACTCATTGCCGATAAAGTACCCAACCAGCTCACGCAAGCACGTGTGTAGGCAGGGACTTTAATGTCAGAGATGTCAGCGATTTATATAGCGGTTTACACACCCCTTGAAAAAGTATGTTGTACACCCTTGAAGAGGGTAAACAATGGCGCTGCATGGTTTTTCCACCACACTCTCGCCTTAATGGGTGGGATTCCTGAGGGTAACTAACATCTAAATGCCGGTGTTTCAAATTTAACACTTGAGTGGGTTTTTAGCAATACACGCGAATGAATTTCCCCTAGACGCCGGGAATTACATCGAGAGAAATAACGATAATTTCTTTTCATTACTGATGCTAAAATTAATTTATCGTCAAGAAAGCTTATACGTTTATTCCATTTAAACAGACTGGTGCTTCAGCCGCCATGTATAAAATTATTTGATCCAGCATCATTCCAATGTAATAATAAATATCTCTGAGAGAGAGAGCGTGTCTATTCACATTCGAGCGGTCCCAGGTTCGAATCTCGGTTAGGTGCTTTACCGTGCAAGAGCAAGCCCTGCCATTAACGATTTTTATAAGCGTGGGTGTAATTTATTTCCTGCCGCTATGATGTATAGGTCCTGTATAACATTGTACTTAAACATTCTATACTTTCGCAATTATTATGACTATTATTATTATTATTATTATTATTATGATTATTATTATCATCATCTATTTTTTTATTCCCGTAACAAAAATGAAAAGCAAAGCGTAACAGACCTTGATTGTTTAAATATGCAGCGTCTGAAGCGGTATTGAATACCAGAGGGAAGTCGAACTCTGAACTCAAACTAAAAAAAAGACATGGACTTTCAAATCATGCATTCCTTTCTTAGTAAATATATAACACAGGGCAAAAACTTTTAAACAGCCTTCCCGTTGAATGATATTTTGTCTACTCCGCAGAGAGATCGAACGATTATGAAGACTTCAAATATAAATTTTATATTTGTTTAAAATCTTTTTCTAAAGACCCAACACCAGTGGTCTTCAAAAAAATTCGACAATGAGTTATTCAGTTTTACATCCCTTGAAAAAATATGTTGTATTTCCCTGAAGAGCGTAAACCACGTATCGGGAAATTTCCGGCACCAGGATAGCATCCTACAAACATTAACTGACAATGGCAAACCCTTCCCATTAAGCGTCTTTATAAGGACAGGTGTGTTTTTAAAAAAATTCTCTTTCGCCTCAAAACACCACTCTTATCGGAAAAACCGCATTGTTAAGCCGCATTTTAATTATATACTCCTGAAGTACAAGAATTGTTTGCATGATAGCGATAATAAACTCATTTTTTATGGAATGTTAAACAAAGAAATATGATTTGGAGAGGGTGATAAGAAGAGTATGGTATTTAGAATTAAAATGGGAGAAAGAATTCAACTTAAGCATCCCTTTATTTCTACGACATTCTCTTGAATATATAGGTGATTAAGGTGATCCAGAGCCTGATGTGGAGTTGTCTTTTGTGCCGGAACAGACTTCATAGTTTGATCTTCAAGAAAGAAGATCCTTAACCAGCGTCGTCTGTAATCAAGATAGTCCTCTAAGACGAGCACGCAACTAAGGTTATGGACGTGTATTACACTAAATAATTGACCAGATTGATTAAGACGGTAACGTCTATGGACTGCATTCGGAGGTTGTGAGTTCAATACCCAGCAGCTGACACTGCTGACCCCCGGGTTTTTTCGGGTTTCCTTGCTTGCTAAGCGAATGCTGCGAAGGTTCATTACAACCACGAATTTTTCCTCCACCCCGTTTCACCTACATTCTCCTCTTACTCAGGCTTTCATCTCTCCGGCTCTGACTGGTAATATTTAATAGTGAACATCGGCACCCATGAGATACAAATGCTTTATGAATAACGAAATGTAGATGTATATTGCATGTAGCTAAAAGGACAGGGATGGCGTGGTGTTTGAAAGATAAATTTTCGCACCCTCGAGGTAAAATACAGGGAATACCGTCAAAACATACATTCCAAGAAGAGAAGATGTAGAGGTTCTGTATATAGAGCGCTATCCTTAAACAGCCCTAGAAGGAAGGGAAAGCCATTCGAGTTTATGGTTTTTACTTCTCTTTTGATGTTACAGTATATACAGCTAGTGATTCCCCATTCTTAAACATGTCTGTTGCTCACTCTGGTCTCGGATTTCTCGTGGTTTTCACTGTCTGTATGCGAATGCCTGAGTGGTGTATGCCATCACAATTTCCTTTCATTCTATTTCATGTACATCTTTCACGTATGCTTCTAGGTTCCGTGGTTCGATTTTCCGTCGGTCGCTCACTCTGGTCTCGGATTTCTCGTGGTTTTCACTGTCTGTAGGCGAATGCCTGAGTGGTGTATGCTATCATGATTTCACTTTAATTGTATTTCAGTTACATCTTTCATTTCATTCGCATCTTTGTGCTTCTACGTTTCGTTGCGCATGGTGAATGCTTGCTCAAAGGATAATTGTACCTCGCTGGGTTGACGGATCTTTCATCACGTTCACTAGCTAGCTTGTATTTCCGCTCTCTCTCTCTCTCTCTCTCTCTCTCTCTCTCACACACACACACACACACACACATACACAAACACGCACACACACTAAATCGTGCATACGCAGGTATAAATACCTCCGAGGTAAGGTGTATACGTATAGACCACTGTGCTTAGAAGGAAGGGAAGACCATTCGAGTGTATCATCACGGATATTTTTCTTTATATGTCTTTGAGGCAAACCCGTTTTTACGGCTTGGTTTATAGATGAATGAAATACTTGACGGATGACGGTCTTATTTAACTTATGTAAAAGGTGTTTAAACCATGTTTTGATAAAAACTACTTCGTGGTAACGTGTGAGGCCTGCATTCGAGAGGTCCTCGGTTCGATTCTCGGTGACCACTCTGTCTGACTTTAGGACCTGCACGAAGGTCTACGAATGCATAGATACATGCGTTCACTTCCATCAAGCACCCGAACTTGCACGAAGACGTACGATTATACCCGAACAATACATACATCTTCACAATACTTTAAACAGTCAGTCTAAGCACCCGAACATTACGGAGACGTCCGAACACCCCACCGAACAATACATGCATCCTCGCAATACTTCGCTCACTCACTCTAAGCAGACGAAGCTATACGAAGACCTATGAATACATGCAATCACACCTAAACATCTGTGAGCGCCTCTCTAAATATTCGAACAAGCACGAAGACCTACGGGCATGCTCTTACCTGAACCCATAATCAGGTTGGAATGACAGACTTTAATGTAGATATTTATTTACAACCATAACAGGAACACATCACATCTAAACAGTGTCTTAGACAGTAATTTTCTCTTTAAGGTACGCTATGTATGGTATTCGCACGTTTAGGCTCAATAGAGGTCCTAAACCTTCATTTCGGAAAACATTCGTAGGCAATTTAGGGCGCTCTTGAAGTTAAGATCATTTTATCGAGAATTCTCTTAAAGGAACACGCAACAGACAACAATGCTTCTTATATATGCTTACAATTGCGAGTTCGCGACTTCAGGCGTGCGTATTTGACAATGAACTAATTTGTTAACAGTTTTGCTCAGACGGCTGATAAATACCCGGTTATATATTTAGTAAGGTAACCAGAGCCTGACAGGGAGATGTCTTTTTGTCGAAACGGGCTTTATAGTTTAATCTTGGGGAAAGAAGATCAGTAACCAGGACCTAAGACGACTACACAACTAAGGAAATTGAAATTGATTTTTATTTATGGACGCTCCTTAACTGCTGTAGTCCTTAGCAACCCATTCTATATTGGGCGTGAAAGACTGGTAATTTTGCTCAGAGGCCTCTATCAGGCTTGAGGTTCTTTTACGTACCGTAAATCTACGACACGGGACCACCAACTTTACTTCCCTTTCGAAGGAAGCCATGCTAAGGATTTTTACGCCCGAAAATATCCATCGCCCTCCGCCAGGTTTTAACCGTTGACCTTGGGAACCAGAGGCTAGCATGGTAACCACTACACCACCAGGACGACACACAATAAGGTGATTTTTGTGTAACACACTAACTGGTCGAGTGGAATGTTTCAGGCGGTATCGTCGGTGGTCTGCATTATCGATCGAGGGTTCAATCCATGCAAACTACACCCCTGGTCCATGAGTTTTTTCACGGTTTCGCCGGTCGCTAGGCGAATGCTGTGAAGGTTCGTTTCATCTCTGAATTTTTCCTACCGCCGTTTCACCTACATTTTCAGTTTCCTCCATCTTTCATCTCCTTGGTTGTTTCAGGGTTGAAAGTGTCCGAGGGATGGTGTCTCGGCATACGCATAGCATCGAAAAGGATGCTCTCTGTAACTTTCATCCACGGAATGAGGGTGGTTTCCGAATCCTGGACCTCTCAGGAGATGTGTAAGTCCGTAGTCCTCGAGAGGAGCCACAGATTGCTCCAACTACCACCAGGGAATTTTTTAATCCGTGAAAGGTAGGGGCCCTGCCCTCTAACCTGTAGATGTTACCTGTCTCCACACACACTCGCCCCTCCCACCGTGAATTTAAACACCCCAGCAATGTCTGGATAATGTATTTTATTGGTTATTAGCATTTCAAGGTTCCTGTTAACCATCGTCGAAATTGATTAACACAATTTCTTGATCCTGCCATGGATCTTTCAGCTTACTTATAATTTCTTCAATCTCCACCTATGATACTAATACCAGCCTCTCTCGATGCAATTATTAACCTCAATATATTTACCAGTCTATTCGATTTTTCAGGCGTAGATATCACTGAATTATCATCATATGGAGACTTCACGCGACTTCCGCTGTATCCAGATTCCTCACCAGCAGTAAACTCGAGTGAAGTACAAAGGCCCGATCCGGTATAACATTCCCGTCTATACATCTTTGTATTTTCAATCGTAGAAATAACCGAATTCTCACCATATGAAGACTTCAAATTCACGCGACTTCCGTTGTATTCCGACTTCTCACCTACAGAAGCCTCGAGTGTAGGAGAGAGAGTCGATTCAGTATAACATGTTGCTATATGAAGCTTAAATATTGACAAAGAACGATTCTAAAAAATCCGGCCGCATATACAGAATTTAATAACTCGTTGTCCTTCATGTGTAATGTATGAAAAATTGAGTTTCTCATACGTTGGTTGCACAGATTTCTCCGGCAATAGCTCATGCTAAAACTGTAAAGAAATTAAATGAAGACGTGAATGCTAACGCTCGAAGGAGTTAAAAGCGAATGAATGAATTCATAAAACGCAACTATGTATATATCTCGGATGAAGACAGCGCAGGGAACCTCGATCTGTGCATAGTAGCGGGAAAGGATGCTCTCTGGAAGCATTAGCCATTTAGACAGCAATTGTTCTCAGGATCCGTAGACGCGAGGTTGGTTGGAACAGACCCCAGCTTAAAATCTTTAAAAGATAGGTACCCAGTCTTTTGCATGCCATGCTTCCTGGACCATCCTAACATCGTAACATCACGTTACAACGCCACGTAACCAGAATATGGAAACTGCGAGCAGAGGAAAAGGATGCTCTCAGGAAGCATGTGTCATCGGGACAACGATAGTTCACAGAGTCAGTAGACGTCAGGTTGGGCGGAAAAGACTCCAAGTTGAAATCTTTATAGGATAGCGACCCTACCCTTTGACTTTCACGTCTCCTGTACCGTCCTAAACACGTAACATAACACCGCGTAACACCACGTAACCTGTAACGCGGTGTTTTACGTGTTTAGGACGGTTCAGGAGACGTTACGTAACAAAGCGTAACACCACACCACGTAACCAGTAGGTCGTCCTCCGTGGACTACTGGTACCGTGCTAGACTCTAGTTCCCAAGGTCGCGGGTTCAAACCCGGCGGAGGGCGATGGATCTTTTTCGGGCTTAAATCCTTAGCATGTCTTCCTTCGGAAGTGATGTAAAGCCGGTGGTCCCGTGTCGTAGGTTTACGGCACGTAAAAGAACCTCAAGCCTGATAAAGAGGCCTCTGAGCAAAATTACCGGTCTTTCACGCCCAATATTGAATGGGACGCTAAGAACCGTAGTAGTTAGATTCCATAAATAAAACTCAATTTAAATTTGTAACCAGTAAATGTAACAACGTAAACTTTAAAATGTAACAACTTAATCAGAAAATGTAACAACGTAAACAGAAAATGAAACAAAGTAACCAGAAAATGTAACAACGTAATCAGTAAATGAAACAAAGTAATCAGAAAATGTAACAACCTAATCAAAAATGTAACAACGTAATCATAAAATGTAACAACGTAAACAGAAAATGAAACAAAGTAACCAGAAAATGTAACAACGTAATCAAAAATGTAACAACGTAAACAGTAAATGAAACAAAGTATTTAGAAAATGTAACAACCTAATCAAAATGTAACAACGTAATCATAAAATGTAACAACACAAACAGTAAATGAAACAAAGTATTTAGAAAATGTAACAACCTAATCAAAAATGTAACAACGTAATCATAAAATGTAACAACGTAATCAGTAAATGAAACAAAGTAATCAGAAAATGTAACAACGTAATCAGTAAATGAAACAAAGTAATCAGTATATGAAACAAAGTAATCAGAAAATGTAACACCGTAATCAGAAAATGTAACAACGTAATCAGTAAATGAAACAAAGTAATCAGTATATGAAACAAAGTAATCAGAAAATGTAACACCGTAATCAGAAAATGTAACAACGTAATCAGTAAATGAAACAAAGTAATCAGTATATGAAACAAAGTAATCAGAAAATGTAACAACGTAAACACAAAATGTAACAACGTAATCAGAAAATGTAACAACGTAATCAGAAAATGTAACAACGTTATCAGAAAATGTAACAACGTAAACACAAAATGTAACAACGTAATCAGAAAATGTAACAACGTAATCAGAAAATGTAACAACGTAAACACAAAATGTAACAACGTAATCAGAAAATGTAACAACGTAATCAGAAAATGTAACAACGAAAACACAAAATGTAACAACGTAATCAGAAAATGTAACAACGTAATCAGAAAATGTAACAACGTTATCAGAAAATGTAACAATGTAAACAGAAAATGTAACAATGTAATCAGAAAATGTAACAACGTAATCAGAAAATGTAATAACGTAATCAGAAAATGTAACAAGGTAATCAGAAAATGGAACAACGTTCAGAAAATGTAACAACGTAATCAGTAAATGTAACAACTTAAACAGAAAATGTAACAATGTAATCAGAAAATGTAACAAGGTAATCAGTAAATGTAACAACGTAATCAGAAAATGGAACAACATTCAGAAGGCCACAGAACATGGACATACAGGTGACAGAGACGTGCGATGAGCTGGAACGGGCTGAGATCTGGAAATGTTAGGGACACCCAGCGCAACGCAGACCACAGATCTATACCGATCACCAAACTTTCATTCAGAAGGCAACAGATTGTCGACACGCAGATGGTAGAGACTTGCGACGAACTGGATAGGTCCGAGAGCTTGAAATGTTAGGGACACAACATCGTAAGCTGTTAAGATCTAAACCGACCACCAATCTTTCCTTCAGAAGGCCACAGATCATCAACATACAGGTGACAGAGACGCTGGAACGGTCTGAGATCTGGAAATGTTAGATACACCCATCGCAACGCAGACCACAGATCTATACCGATCACCAAACTTTCATTCAGAAGGCAACAGATTGTCAACATGAAGATAGTAGACACGCGCGACGAGCTCGGACGGTCCGAGAGCTGGAAATGTTAGGGACATCCAGCGCATCGTAAGCTATTCAGATCTAAACCGACCACCAAACGTTCCTTCACAAGGGCACAGATCATCGAATACAGGTGACAGAGACGCGCGACGAGCTGGAACTGCCTGAGATCTGGAAATGTTAGAGACACCCAGCACAATTCATACTACAGATCTATACCGATCACCAAACTTTCATTCAGAAGGTAACAGATTGTCAAAATGAAGATGGTAGAGACACGCGACTAGCTGGAACGGACTGAGATCTGGAAATGTTAGGGACATCCAGCGCAATGCAGACTACAGATCTATACCGATCACCAAATTTTCATCCAGAAGGTAACAGCTTGTCAACATGAAGTTGGTAGAGACGCGCGACTAGCTAGAGCATACTGAGATCTGGAAATGTTAGGGACATCCAGCGCAATGCAAAGTGTACAGATCTAAACCGACCAGCAAACTTTACTTCAGAAAGCCACTGATCGTTGACATACGTATGACATAGACGCGCGACTAGCTGGAACGGTCCGGGAGCCAGAAATGTTAGCGCAATGCAAAGTGTACAGATCTAAACCTACCAGCAAACTTTACTTCAGAAAGCCACTGATCGTTCACATACGTATGACATAGACGCGCGACTAGCTGGAACGGTCCGGGAGCCAGAAATGTTAGGGACATCCAACGCAATGCAAACTGTACAGATCTATACCGACCACCAAACTTTCATTCAGAAAGTAACAGATTGTCGACATGAAGATGGTAGACACGCGCGACGAGCTGGAACGGACTAAGATCTGGAAATGTTAGGGAGATCCAGGGCAATGCAAAGTTTACAGATCTAAACCAACCACCAAACTTTACTTTACATATGACAGAGACGCGCGACTAGCTGGAACGGTCCGGGAGCTAGAAATGTTAGGGACATCCTGTGTTTAAGGATTTGAACTTGGAGTCTGTTCGGCCCAACCTGGCGATACCGCCTGAACCATTTCACTCGACTAGTTAGTGTGTTACACAAAAATCACCTAAATTTTGTCTCGTCCTCCGTGGTGTAGTGGTTACCATGCAAGCCTCTGGTTCCCAAGGTCGCAGGTTCAAACCTGGCGGAGGGCGATGAATTTTTTCGGGCGTAAAAATTCTTAGCATGGCTTCCTTCGGAAGGGAAGTAAAGCCGGTGATCCCGTGTCGTAGATAGTCTTTCACGCCCAATATAGAATGGGTTGCTAAGGACTACAGCAGTTAAGGAGCGTCCATAAATAAAACTCAATTTCAATTTCCTTAGTTGTGTAGTCGTCTTAGGTCCTGGTTACGGATCTTCTTTCCCCAAGTTTTAAACTATAAAGCCCGTTTCGACAAAAAGACATCTCCCTGTCAGGCTCTGGTTACCTTACTAAATATATAACCGGGTATTTATCAGCCGTCTGAGCAAAACTGTTAACAAATTAGTACATTGTCAAATACGCACGCCTGAAGTCGCGAACTCGCAATTGTAAGCATATATAAGAAGCATTGTTGTCTGTTGCGTGTTCCTTTAAGAGAATTCTCGATAAAATTATCTTAACTTTAAGAGCGCCCTAAATTGCCTACGAATGTTTTCCGAAATGAAGGTTTAGGACCTCTATTGAGCCTAAACGTGCGAATACCATACATAGCGTACCTTAAAGAGAAAATTACTGTCTAAGACACTGTTTAGATGTGATGTGTTCCTGTCATGGTTGTAAATAAATATCTACATTAAAGTCTGTCATTCCAACCTGATTATGGGTTCAGGTAAGAGCATGCCCGTAGGTCTTCGTGCTTGTTCGAATATTTAGAGAGGCGCTCACAGATGTTTAGGTGTGATTGCATGTATTCATAGGTCTTCGTATAGCTTCGTCTGCTTAGAGTGAGTGAGCGAAGTATTGCGAGGATGCATGTATTGTTCGGTGGGGTGTTCGGACGTCTCCGTACTGTTCGGGTGCTTAGACTGACTGTTTAAAGTATTGTGAAGATGTATGTATTGTTCGGGTATAATCGTACGTCTTCGTGCAAGTTCGGGTGCTTGATGGAAGTGAACGCATGTACCTATGCATTCGTAGACCTTCGTGCAGGTCCTAAAGTCAGACAGAGTGGTCACCGAGAATCGAACCGACGACCTCTCGAATGCAGGCCTCACACGTTACCACGAAGTAGTTTTTATCAAAACATTGTTTAAACACCTTTTACACAAGTTAAATAAGACCGTCATCCGTCAAGTATTTCATTCATCTATAAACCAAGCCGTGAAAACGGGTTTGCCTCAAAGACATATAAAGAAAAATATCCGTGATGATACACTCGAATGGTCTTCCCTTCCTTCTATGGGTGTTTAAGCACAGTGCTCTATATACAGTACGTATACACCTTATCTCAGAGGTGCCTGTGTATGCATGATTGAGTGTGTGTGAGAAAGAGATAGAGGCAGACAAGGAGAGAGAGAGAGTGAGGAAAGACAAGCTAGCTAGTGAGGGTGATGAACCGAGCAAGGGACAAGTATCCTTTGAGCAAGCATTCACCATGCGCAACGAAACGTAAAGGCACAAAGATGCGAATGAAATGAAAGATTTAACTGAAATAGAATTAAAGTGAAATCGTGATAGCTTACACCACTCAGGCATTCGCGAAAATCAGCGAAAACCACGAAAATCCAGAGACCAGAGTTAGCAACAGACATGTTTAAGAATGGGGAATTACTAGCTGTATATACTGTCACATCAAAAGAGAAGTAAAAACCATACACTCGAATGGCTTTCCCTTCCTTCTAGGGCTGTTTAAGGATAGCGCTCTATATACAGAACCTCTACACCTTATCTTCTCGGAATGCATGTTTTGACGGTATTCCCTGTATTTTACCTCGAGGGTGCGAAAATTTATCTTTCAAACACCACGCCATCCCTGTCCTTTTAGCTACATGCAATATACATCTAGTTTCTTTATTAATTAAGCATTTGTATCTCATGGGTGCCGATGTTCTGTATTAAATATTACCAGTTAGAGCCGGAGAGATGAAGGCCTGAGTAAAAGGAGAATGTACGTGAAACGGGGTGGAGGAAAAATTCGCGTTTGTAATGAACCTTCGCAGCATTCGCCTAGCAAGCAGGAAACCCGAAAAACCCCGGGGGTCTGGAGTGTCAGCTGTTGGGAATTGAACTCACAGCGTCCGAATGCAGTCCATAGACATTACCGTCTGAATCATTCTGGTCGATTATTTAGTGTTCTAAATACCATACTCTTCTTATCACCATCTCCAAATCATATTTCTTTGTTTAACATTCCATAAAAAGTCAGTTTATTATCGCTATCATGCAAACAATTCTTGTATTTCAGAAGTATATAATTAAAATGCGGCTTAACAATGCGGTTTTTCCGATATGAGTGGTGTTTTGAAGCGAATGAGAGTTTTTTTTAAAAACACACCTGTCCTTATAAAGACGCATAATGGGAAGGGTTTGCCATTGTCAGTTAATGTTTGTAGGATGTTATCCCGGTGCCGGAAAGCTCCCGATACGTGGTTTACGTTCTTCAGGTAAATACAACATATTTTTGCAAGGGATGTAAAACTGAATAACTCATTGTCGAATTTTTTTGAAGACCACTGGTGTTGGGTCTTTAGAAAGAGATTTTAAACAAATATAAAATTTATATTTGAAGTCTTCATAATCGTTCGATCTCTGCGGAGTAGACAAAATATCTTTCAACGGGTAGGCTGTTTAAAAGTTTTTGCCCTATGTTATATATTTACTAAGAAAGGAATGCATGTTTTGAAAGTCCATGTCTTTTTTTTAGTTTGAGTTCAGAGTTCGATTTCCCTCTGGTATTCAGTACCGCTTCAGACGCTGCATATTTAAACAATCAAGGTCTGTTACGCTTTGCTTTTCATTTTTGTTACGGGAATAAAAAATAGATGATGATGATAATAATAATAATAGTCATAATAATTGCGAAAGTATAGAATGTTTAAGTACAATGTTATACAGGACCTATACATCATAGCGGCAAGAAATAAATTACACCCACGCTTATAAAAATCGTTAATGGCAGGGCTTGCTCTTGCACGGTAAAGCACCTAACCGAGATTCGAACTCGGAATCGCTCGAATGTGAATAGACACGCTATCTCTCAGAGAAGTCTGTTTATTTTTACATGGGAATGATGCTGGATCAAATAATTTTTAGACATGGCGGCTGAAACACCAATCTGTTTAAATTGAATACACATATAAGCTTTCTTGACGATAGTATAATTTTAGCATCAGTAATGAAAATAGATTGTCGTTGTTTCTCTCGATATAATTCCCGGCGTCTAGGGGAAATCCATTCGCGTGTATTGCTAAAAACACACTCAAGTGTTTAATTTGAAACACCTGCTTCTAGATGTTAGTTCCCCTCAGGAATCCCACACATTAAGGCGAGAGTGTGGTGGAAAAACCTCATCAAGGGTGTACAACATATTTTTTCAAGGGGTGTGTAAACCACTATATAAATCGTTGGCGTCTCTGACATTAAAGTCCCTGCCTACGCACGTGCTTGCGTGAGCTGGTTGGGTACTTTATCGGCAATGAGTGTTTTAAAGGCCCTACCTATGCTCTTGAGTGCGTGGGTTGGCTGGGTACTTTATAGCCAACGTCTGTTTCAATGTCCATGCTGATGCACGTGATTGCGTTGGCGGGTGTGGTACCTTATCGACAATGTCTGTTTTAAAGTCCATACCTATGCGCGTGATTGCGCTACGAGTGGGGTACTTTATCGACAACACCTGTTTTAAAGTCCCTAGCTATGCGCTTTCTTGTGTGAGTGGGCTGGGGTAATCGACAATGCCTGTTTTAAAGTCTATGCCTATGTGCGTGATTGCGGTGTGGGTGGGGTTCTTTATCAATAATGACTGTTTTAAAGTCCCTGCTTACGCGTATGCTTGCGCTGGCAGTGTGGTACTTTATCGCCATTGTCTGTTTTAAAGTCCATGCCTATGCGTTTGATTGCGTTGGCGGGTGTTGTGGTACTTTATCGACAATATCGTTTCAAAGTCTCTATCTATGCGGTTGCTTGCCTGAGTGGGCTGGTGTACTTCATCGACAATGCCAGTCTTAATCTCCATGCCCATGCGCGTGATTCCGCTGCGGGTGGAGTGGTTTATCGACAACGCCTCTTTAAATTCCCTGCCCTGTATTTT
Source organism: Deroplatys truncata (assembly GCA_030765065.1). Taxonomy (NCBI): domain Eukaryota; kingdom Metazoa; phylum Arthropoda; class Insecta; order Mantodea; family Mantidae; genus Deroplatys; species Deroplatys truncata. The sequence continues at coordinate 2,296,957 of CM060976.1, forward strand.
TCCTTGACTGTCTTTATATATTTCTATTGGGTTTTATTTATGAGCGTTCTTTAACTATTTTTTACCGACAATGACTGTTTTAAAGTCCCCCCCTGCGCATGTGCTTGCGCTGGGAGTGTGGTACTTTATTGACAACGTCTGTTTTAAAGCCCATGCCTATGCACGTGGAGTGCTTTATCGCCAACGTCTGTTTTAAAGTTCCTACCTGCAAAGGAGAGAGTGTGTGTGTGTGCTTGGGTAAGGGATGCGGTTTTTTAACGGCAATGACTATTTAAAGTCCCTGCCTACGCGTGTGCTTGCGCTGGCAGTGTGGTACTTTATCGACAACGTCTATTTTAAAGTCCATGCCTATGCACGTGATTGCGCGGTGGGTGGAGTGCTTTATCGACAACGTCTGTTTTAAAGTCGCATCCCTGTATTTTACCTCGGCTGTCTTGATATATTTGTATTGAGTGTTATTTATGAGCGTTCTTTAACTAGCGTTAACTAAAAGAGTTACAAGGGAGGTGTTTTGTTTAGGGTACTGTCCATATTTCATTATTCATTTATCTATTTATAACGTATGCATTATGTAAATATAATGTCAATCCGTATTTTTTTATCTTTCAGAGCCAACCCTAGGTGTAAACAAACCTTAGAAAAAATATCTTGTAGCGCGAAGTTCCTTATCACCCTTCAAATGATTTATGCTGGTTATTTCCAGCGAGCCAACATGGCTACCAGCCGCTTGTTAAACTCCTAAAATGGCTACTTCTGTCTCCTTCCTCCCTGTGCGGAATTGTGAACCTTCGCGCTGTCAGATAGAGAGCGCGCGGAAGGCAGTGAGAGGCATGGACGAGGGAAGGGATGTTTGGAGGGGATATAAGCCAGTCCATGCCTGTACATCCGAGAGATCATTAGTCGACCGCGCTCGGGTTTTCAGTGAAAGTGAAAGAATCATTCGTTAGCGTCTCTTGCTAGCCATTTACGCTAACACTGTCCTTTCAGTCATGGATTTATCTAAGAGATGTAATATTCTTACAAAGTTCCCAAAAATTTTCCCTCAAAAGTAGAATTAAACAAGTGTTATTAGTCGTAATAATTATACACACGTAATAATCACCTTAACACACACACACACACACACACACACATACGATGGCAACCATGTGCGCGAGTCAATTCATATACACTTATTTACATTAATCAATCAAAAATACTTAATTGTATTCATCATTCGACGAGCAGTGTTTAATTACATTAATCAATCAAGATAAATGCGTGGAGATGCTTGGATCGAGGGTATGCGACCACCCCTTTAAGAGGCTTGATGTTAGCGGTATAAACCCTTGATTCTTTTTTCAAAAATGTTAGAAAATGTTATGCATGCACGAACATTACATGATTGATTGATACAATTATCTCCTACATCGATTTACGGAAGCGGTGGCACGCGACCAAAACAATTCCCATTGTTCAACGATCCCGCTGCCGGCATCTGTAGAAAACAATGACCCACCTCCATTAGCGAAGAGCACAATACCCCATTGGTTTTCCTATGCCCAAGCCGGCATTAGGTCTTGCCACAAACGGACAATAGTCAATTTTTCTACACCTCTACAGCGCGGCATGCTAGTAGCGCACAAAGAGAGGGCGTGGTCGACGGGTTCTTGGGATACGGCTACAAAAGGACAATAGCCCTTTGTTCTAATACTCTACCGCGCGGCATGCTAGTAGCGCACAAAGAGAGGGTGTGGTCGACGGCTTCTTGGGATACGGCTACAAAAGGACAATAGCCCTTTGTTCTAAATCTCTACAGCGCGGCATGCTAGTAGCGCACAAAGAGAGGGCGTAGTCGACGGCTTCTTGGGATACGGCTATAAAAGGACAATAGCCCTTTGTTCTAATACTCTACAGCGCGGCATGCTAGTAGCGCACAAAGAGGGGGTGTGGTCGACGCCTTCTTGGGATACGGCTACAAAAGGACAATAGCCCTTTGTTCTAATACTCTACCGCGCGGCATGCTAGTAGCGCACAGAGAGAGGGTGTGGTCGACGGCTTCTTGGGATACTGCTACAAAAGAACAATAGCCCTTTGTTCTAATACTCTACCCCGCGGCATGCTAGTAGTGCACAAAGGGAGGGTGTGGTCGACGGCTTCTTGGGATACGGCTACAAAAGGACAATAGCCCTTTGTTCTAATACTCTACCGCGCGGCATGCTAGTAGCGCACAAAGGGGGGGTGTGGTCGACGGCTTCTTGGGATACGGCTATAAAAGGACAATTGCCCTTTGTTCTAATACTCTACCGCGCGGCATGCTAGTAGCGCACAGAGAGAGGGTGTGGTCGACGGCTTCTTGGGATACGGCCACAAAAGGACAATAACCCTTTGTTCTAATACTCTACAGCGCGGCATACTAGTAGCGCACAAAGAGGGGGTGTGGTCGACGGCTTCTTGGGATACGGCTACAAATGGACATTAACCCTTTGTTCCAATACTCTACCGCGCGGCATGCTAGTAGCGCAAAGAGAGAGGGCGTGGTCGACGGCTTCTTGGGATACAGCTACAAAAGGAAAATAGCCCTTTCTTCTAATACTCTACCGCGCGACATGCTAGTAGCGCACAGAGAGGGCGTGGTCGACGGCTTCTTGCGATACGGCTACAAAAGGACAATAGCCCTTTGTTCTAATACTCTACCGCGCGGCATGCTAGTAGCGCACAAAGAGAGAGGGCGTGGTCGACGGCTTCTTGGGATACGGCTACAAAAGGACAATAACCCTTTGTTCTAATACTCTACCGCGCGGCATGCTAGTAGCGCACAAAGGGGCGGTGTGGTCGACGGCTTCTTGGGATACGGCTATAAAAGGACAATTGCCCTTTGTTCTAATACTCTACCGCGCGGCATGCTAGTAGCGCACAGAGAGAGGGTGTGGTCGACGGCTTCTTGGGATACGGCCACAAAAGGACAATAACCCTTTGTTCTAATACTCTACAGCGCGGCATACTAGTAGCGCACAAAGAGGGGGTGTGGTCGACGGCTTCTTGGGATACGGCTACAAATGGACATTAACCCTTTGTTCCAATACTCTACCGCGCGGCATGCTAGTAGCGCAAAGAGAGAGGGCGTGGTCGACGGCTTCTTGGGATACAGCTACAAAAGGAAAATAGCCCTTTCTTCTAATACTCTACCGCGCGACATGCTAGTAGCGCACAGAGAGGGCGTGGTCGACGGCTTCTTGGGATACGGCTACAAAAGGACAATAGCCCTTTGTTCTAATACTCTACCGCGCGGCATGCTAGTAGCGCACAAAGAGAGAGGGCGTGGTCGACGGCTTCTTGGGATACGGCTACAAAAGGACAATAACCCTTTGTTCTAATACTCTACCGCGCGGCATGCTAGTAGCGCACAAAGAGAGGGCGTGGTCGAAAGCTTCTTGGGATACGGCTACAAAAGGACGATAGCCCTTTGTTCTAATACTCTACCGCGCGGCATGCTAGTAGCGCACAGAGAGAGGGCGTGGTCGACAGCTTCTTGGGATACGGCTACAAAAGGACAATAGCCCTTTGTTCTAATACTCTACCGAGCGGCATGCTAGTAGCGCACAAAGAGAAGGTGTGCTCGACGCCTTCTTGGGATACGGCTACAAAAGGACAATAGCCCTTTGTTCTAATACTCTACAGCGCGGCATGCTAGTAGCGCACAGAGAGAGGGCGTGGTCGACGGCTTCTTGGGATACGGCTACAAAAGGACAATAGCCCTTTGTTCTAATACTCTACCGCGCGGCATACTAGTAGCGCACAAAGAGAGGGCGTGGTCGACGGCTTCTTGGGATACGACTACAAAAGGACAATAGCCCTTTGTTCTAATACTCTACCGCGCGGCATGCTAGTAGCGCACAGAGAGAGGGTGTGGTCGACGGCTTCTTGGGATACGGCTACAAAAGAACAACAGCCCTTTTTTCTAATACTCTACCGCGCGGCATGCTAGCAGCGCACAAAGAGGGTGTGGTCGACGGCTACTTGGGATACGGCTATAAAAGGACAATAACCCTTTGTTCTAATATTCTACCGCGCGGCATGCTAGTAGCGCACAGAGAGAGGGTGTGGTCGACGGCTTCTTGGGATACGGCTATAAAAGGACAATAGCCCTTTCTTCTAATACTCTACAGCGCGGCATGCTAGTAGCGCACAGAGAGAGGGCGTGGTCAGCGGCTTCTTGGGATACGGCTACAAAAGGACAATAGCCCTTTGTTCTAATACTCTACAGCGCGGCATGCTAGTAGCGCGCAAAGGGAAGGCGTGGTCAGCGGCTTCTTGGGATACGGCTACAAAAGGACAATAGCCCTTTGTTCTAATACTCTACAGCGCGGCATGCTAGTAGCGCACAGAGAGAGGGCGTGGTCGACGGCTTCTTGGGATACAGCTATAAAAGGACAATAGCCCTTTGTTCCAATACTCTACCGCGCGGCATGCTAGTAGCGCACAGAGAGAGGGCGTGGTCAGCGGCTTCTTGGGATACGGCTACAAAAGGACAATAACCCTTTGTTCTAATACTCTACCGCGCGGCATGCTAGTAGCGCACAGAGAGAGGGCGTGGTCGACGGCTTCTTGGGATACGGCTACAAAAGGACAATAGCCCTTTGTTCTAATACTCTACCGCGCGGCATCCTATTAGCGCACAGAGAGAGGGCGTGATCGACGGCTTCTTGGGATACGGCTACAAAAGGACAATAACCCTTTGTTCTAATACTCTACAGCGCGGCATGCTAGTAGCGCACAGAGAGAGGGCGTGGTCGACGGCTTCTTGGGATACTGCTACAAAAGGACAATAGCCCTTTGTTGTAATACTCTACCGCGCGGCAAGCTAGTAGCGCACAGAGAGAGGGTGTGGTCGACGGCTTCTTGTGATACGGCCACAAAAGGACAATAACCCTTTGTTCTAATACTCTACAGCGCGGCATACTAGTAGCGCACAAAGAGGGGGTGTGGTCGACGGCTTCTTGGGATACGGCTACAAAAGGACAATAGCCCTTTGTTCTAGTACTCTACCGCGCGGCATGCTAGTAGCGCACAGATAGAAGGCGTGGTCAGCGACTTCTTAGGATACGGCTACAAAACGGCAATAGCCCTTTGTTCTAATACTCTACCGCGCGGCATGCTATTAGCAAACATAGAGAGGGTGTGGTCGACGGCTTCTTGGGATACGGCTACAAAAGGACAATAGCCCTTTGTTCTAGTACTCTACCGCGCGGCATGCTAGTAGCGCACAGAGAGAGGGCGTGGTCAGCGACTTCTTGGGATACGGCTACAAAAGGACAATAGCCCTTTGTTCTAGTACTCTACCGCGCGGCATGCTAGTAGCGCACAGACAGAGACGGTGTGGTCGACGGCTTTTTGGGTTACAGCTACAAAAGGCCAATAGCCCTTTGTTCTAATACTCTACCGCGCGGCATGCTAGTAGCGCACAAAGAGGGGTGTGGTCGACGCCTTCTTGGGATACGGCTACAAAAGGACAATAGCCCTTTGTTCTAATACTCTACCGAGCGGCATGCTAGTAGCGCACACAGAGGGGGTGTGTTTGACGCCTTCTCGGGATACATCTACAAAAGGACAATAGCCCTTTGTTCTAATAGTCTAGCGCGCGGCATGCTAGTAGCGCACAGAGAGAGGGTGTGGTCGACGGCTCCTTGGGATACGGCTACAAACGGACAATAGCCCTTTGTTCTAATACTCTACCGCGCGACATGCTAGTAGCGCACAAAGAGGAGGTGTGGTCGACGCCTTCTTGGGATACGGCTACAAAAGGACAATAGCCCTTCGTTCTAATACTCTACCGCGCGGCATGCTAGCGGCGCACAAAGAGGTAGTGGTCGACGGCTTCTTGGGATACGGCTACAAAAGGACAATAACCCTTTGTTTTAATACTCTACCGCGCGGCATGCTAGTAGCGCACACAGAGGGCGTGGTCGACGGCTTCTTGGGATACGGCTATAAAAGGACAATAGCCCTTTGTTCTAATACTCTACCGCGTGGCATGCTAGCAGCGTTCAAAGAGGGCGTGTTCGACGGCTTCTTGGGATACGGCTACAAAAGGACAATAACCCTTTGTTTTAATACTCTACCGCGCGGCATGCTAGTAGCGCACAAAGAGAAGGTGTGGTCGACGGCTTCTTGGGATACGGCTACTAAAGGACAATAACCCTTTGTTCTAATACTCTACAGAGCGGCATGCTAGTATTACACAGAGAGAGGGCGTGGTCGACGGCTTCTTGGGATACGGCTACAAAAGGACAATAGCCCTTTGTTCTAATACTCTACAGCGCGGCATACTAGTATTACACAGAGTGAGGGCGTGGTCGACGGCTTCTTGGGATACGGCTACAAAAGGACAATAGCCCTTTGTTCTAATACTCTACAGCGCGGCATACTAGTATTACACAGAGAGAGGGCGTGGTCGACGGCTTCTTGGGATACGGCTACAAAAGGACAATAGCCCTTTGGTCTAATACTCTACCGCGCGGCATGCTAGTAGCGCACAAAGAGAGGGTGTGGTCGACGGCTTCTTGGGATACGGCAATAAAAGGACAATAGCCCTTTGTTCTAATACTCTACCGCGCGGCATGCTAGTAGCACACAGAGAGAGGGCGTGCTCGACGGCTTCTTGGGATACGGCAATAAAAGGACAATAGCCCTTTGTTCTAATACTCTACCGCGCGGCATGCTAGTAGCGCACAAAGAGAGGGCGTGGTCGACAGCTTCTTGGGATACGGCTACAAAAGGACAATAGCCCTTTGTTCTAATACTCTACCGCGTGGCATGCTAGCAGCGTTCAAAGAGGGCGTGTTCGACGGCTTCTTGGGATACGGCTACAAAAGGACAATAACCCTTTGTTCTAATACTCTACCGCGCGGCATGCTAGTAGCGCACAGAGAGAAGGTGTGGTCGACGGCTTCTTGGGATACGGCTACTAAAGGACAATAACCCTTTGTTCTAATACTCTACAGCGCGGCATGCTAGTATTACACAGAGAGAGGGCGTGGTCGACGGCTTCTTGGGATACGGCTACAAAAGGACAATAGCCCTTTGTTCTAATACTCTACAGCGCGGCATACTAGTATTACACAGAGTGAGGGTGTGGTCGACGGCTTCTTGGGATACGGCTACAAAAGGACAATAGCCCTTTGTTCTAATACTCTGCAGCGCGGCATACTAGTATTACACAGAGAGAGGGCGTGGTCGACGGCTTCTTGGGATACGGCTACAAAAAGACAATAGCCCTTTGGTCTAATACTCTACCGCGCGGCATGCTAGTAGCGCACAAAGAGAGGGTGTGGTCGACGGCTTCTTGGGATACGGCAATAAAAGGACAATAGCCCTTTGTTCTAATACTATACCGCGCGGCATGCTAGTAGCGCACAAAGAGAGGGCGTGGTCGACGGCTTCTTGGAATACGGCAATAAAAGGACAATAGCCCCTTGTTCTAATTCTCTACCGCGCGGCATGCTAGTAGCACACAGAGAGGGGGCGTGCTCGACGGCTTCTTGGGATACGGCTACAAAAGGACAATAGCCCTTTGTTCTAATACTCTACCGCGCGGCATGGTAGTAGCGCACAGAGAGAGGGCGTGGTCAGCGGCTTCTTGGGTTACGGCTACAAAAGGACAATAGCCCTTTGTTCTAATACTCTACCGCGCGGCATGGTAGTAGCACACAGAGAGAGGGCGTGGTCAGCGGCTTCTTGGGATACGGCTACAAAAGGACAATAGCCATTTGTTCCAATACTCTAACGCGCGGCATGCTAGTAGCGCACAAAGAGGGGGTGTGTTCGACGCCTTCTTGGGTTACGGCTACAAAAGGACAATAGCCCTTTGTTCTAATACTCTACCGCGCGGCGTGCTGGTAGCGCACAAAGAGAGGGTATGGTCGACGGCTTCTTGGGATACGGTTACAAAAGGACAATAGCCCTTTGTTCTAATACTCTACCGCGCGGCATGCTAGTAGCGCACAAAGAGGGGGTGTGGTCGACGCCTTCTTGGGATACGGCTACAAAAGGACAATAACCCTTTGTTCTAATACTCTACCGCGCGGCATGCTAGTAGCGCACAGAGAGAGGGTGTGGTCGACGGCTTCTTGGGATACAGCTATAAAAGGACAATAGCCCTTTGTTCTAATACTCTACCGCGCGGCATGCTAGTAACCACAGAGAGACAGCGTGGTCGACGGCTTCTTGGGATACGGCTACAAAAGGACAATAACCCTTTGTTATAATACTCTACCGCGCGACATGCTAGTAGCGCACAGAGAGAGGGCGTGGTCGACGGCTTCTTGGGATACGGCTACAAAAGGACAATAACCCTTTGTTCTAATACTCTACCGCGCGGCATGCCAGTAGCGCACAAATAGGGGCTGTGGTCGACTGCTTCTTGGTATACTGTTACAAAAGGACAATAGCCCTTTGTTCTAATACTCTACCGCGCGGCATGCTAGTAGCGCACAAAGAGGGGGTGTGGTCAACGGCTTCTTGTGATACTGCTACAAAAGGACAATAGCCCTTTGTTCTAATACTCTACCGCGCGGCATGCTAGTAGCGCACAAAGAGAGGGTGTGGTCGACGGCTTCTTGGGATACGGCTACAAAAGGACAATAACCCTTTGTTCTAATACTCTACCGCGCGGCATGCTAGTAGCGCACAAAGAGAGGGCGTGGTCGACAGCTTCTTGGGATACGGCTACAAAAGGACAATAGCCCTTTGTTCTAATACTCTACCGCGCGGCATGCTAGTAGCGCACAGAGAGAGGGCGTGGTCAGCGGCTTCTTGGGATACGGCTACAAAAGGACAATAACGCTTTGTTCTAATACTCTACCGCACGGCATGCTAGTAGCGCACAAAGAGAGGGCGTGGTCAGCGGCTTCTTGGGATACGGCTACAAAAGGACAATAGCCCTTTGTTCTAGTACTCTACCGCGCGGCATGCTAGTAGCGCACAGAGAGAGGGTGTGGTCGACGGCTTCTTGGGATACGGCTACAAAAGGACAATAACCCTTTGTTCTAATACTCTACCGCGCGGCATGCTAGAAGCGCACAGAGAGGGCGTGGTCAACAGCTTCTTGGGATACGGCTACAAAAGGACAATAACCCTTTGTTCTAATACTCTACCGCGCGGCATGCTAGAAGCGCACAGAGAGGGCGTGGTCAACAGCTTCTTGGGATACGGCTACAAAAGGACAATAGCCCTTTGTTCTAGTACTCTACCACGCGGCATGCTAGTAGCGCACAGAGAGGGCGTGGTCGACAGCTTCTTAGGATACGGCTACAAAAGGACAATAACCCTTTGTTCTAATACTCTACCGCGCGGCATGCTAGAAGCGCACAGAGAGGGCGTGGTCAACAGCTTCTTGGGATACGGCTACAAAAGGACAATAACCCTTTCTTCTAATACTCTACCGCGCGGCATGCTAGTAGCGCACAAAGAGAGGGCGTGGTCGACGGCTTCTTGGGATACGGCTACAAAAGGACAATTGCCCTTTGTTCTAATACCTTACCGCGCGGCATGCTAGTAGCGCACAAAGAGGAGGTGTGGTCGACGGCTTCTTTGGATACGTCTACAAACGGACTATAGACCTTTGTTCTAATACTCTACCGCGCGGCATGCTAGTAGCGCACAAAGAGGGAGTGTGCTCGACGCCTTCTTGGGATACGGCTACAAATGGACATTAACCCTTTGTTCTAATACTCTACCGCGCGGCATGCTAGTAGCGCACAGAGAGAGGGTGTGGTCGACGGCTTCTTGGGATACGGCTTCAAAAGGACAATAGCCCTTTGTTCTAATACTCTACCGCGCGGCAGGCTAGTAGCGCACAGAGAGAGGGTGTGGTCGACGGCTTCTTGGGATACGGCTATAAAAGGACAATAACGCTTTGTTCTAATACTCTACCGCGCGGCATGCTAGTAGCGCACAAAGAGAGGGCTTGGTCGACGGCTTCTTGGGATACGGCTACAAAAAGACAATAGCCCTTTGTTCTAATACTCTACAGCGCGGCATGCTAGTAGCGCACAGAGAGGGCGTGGTCGACAGCTTCTTGGGATACGGCTACAAAAGGACAATAGCCCTTTGTTCTAATACTCTACCGCGCGGCATGCTAGTAGCGCACAAAGAGGGAGTGTGCTCGACGCCTTCTTGGGATACGGCTACAAATGGACATTAACCCTTTGTTCTAATACTCTACCGCGCGGCATGCTAGTAGCGCACAGAGAGAGGGTGTGGTCGACGGCTTCTTTGGATACGGCTTCAAAAGGACAATAGCATTTTGTTCTAATACTCTACCGCGCGGCAGGCTAGTAGCGCACAGAGAGAGGGTGTGGTCGACGGCTTCTTGGGATACGGCTATAAAAGGACAATAACCCTTTGTTCTAATACTCTACCGCGCGGCATGCTAGTATTACACAGAGAGAGGGCGTGGTCAGCGGCTTCTTGGGATACAGCTACAAAAGGACAATAGCCCTTTGTTCTAATACTCTACCGCGTGGCATGCTAGTAGCGCACAAAGAGAGGGCGTGGTCGACGGCTTCTTGGGATACGGCTATAAAAGGACAATAGCCCTTTGTTCTAGTACTCTACCGCGCGGCATGCTAGTAGCGCTGAAAGAGGAGGTGTGGTCGACGGCTTCTTGGGATACGGCTACAAAAGGACAATAACCCTTTGTTCTAATACTCTACCGCGCGGCATGCTAGTAGCGCACAAAGACAGGGTGTGGTCGACGGCTTCTTGGGATACGGCTACAAAAGGACAATAACCCTTTGTTCTAATACTCTACCGCGCGGCATGCTAGTAGCGCACAAAGACAGGGTGTGGTCGACGGCTTCTTGGGATACGGCTACAACAGGACAATAACCCTTTGTTCTAATACTCTACCGCGCGGCATGCTAGTAGCGCACAAAGAGAGGGTTTGGTCAACGGCTTCTTGGGATACGGCTACAAAAGGACAATAGCCCTTTGTTCTAATACTCTACAGCGCGGCATGCTAGTAGCACACAGAGAGAGGGCGTGGACGACAGCTTCTTGGGATACGGCTACAAAAGGACAATAACCCTTTGTTCTAATACACTACCGCGCGGCATGCTAGTAGCGCACAAAGAGGGGGTGTGGTCGACGGCTTCTTTGGATACGGCTACAAAAGGACAATAGCCCTTTGTTCTAATACTCTACCGCGCGGCATGCTAGTAGCTCACAGAGAGGGCGTGGTCGACGGCTTCTTGGGATACGGCTACAAAAGGACAATAACCCTTTGTTCTAATACTCTACCGCGCGGCATGCTAGTAGCGCACAGAGAGGGCGTGGTCGACAGCTTCTTGTGATACGGCTACAAAAGGACAATAACCCTTTGTTCTAATACTCTACCGCGCGGCATGCTAGTAGCTCACAGAGAGGGCGTGGTCGACGGCTTCTTGGGATACGGCTACAAAAGGATTATAACCCTTTGTTCTAATACTCTACCGCGCGGCATGCTAGTAGCGCACAGAGAGGGCGTGGTCGACAGCTTCTTGTGATACGGCTACAAAAGGACAATAAACCTTTGTTCTAATACTCTACCGCGCGGCATGCTAGTAGCGCACAGAGAGGGCGTGGTCGACGGCTTCTTGGGATACGGCTACAAAAGGACAATAGCCCTTTGTTCTAATACTCTACCGCGCGGCATGCTAGTTGCGCACAGAGAGGGCGTGGTCGACAGCTTCTTGGGTTACGGCTACAAAAGGACAATAACCCTTTGTTCTAATACTCTACCGCGCGGCATGCTAGTAGCGCACAAAGAGAGGGCGTGGTCGACGGCTTCTTGGGATACGGCTACAAAAGGACAATTTCCCTTTGTTCTAATACCCTACCGCGCGGCATGCTAGTAGCGCACAAAGAGGAGGTGTGGTCGACGGCTTCTTTGGATACGGCTACAAAGGGACAATAACCCTTTGTTCTAATACTCTACAGCGCGGCATGCTAGTAGCAGAGAGAGAGAGGGCGTGGTCGACAGCTTCTTGGGATACGGCTACAAAAGGACAATAGCCCTTTGTTCTAATACTCTACCGCGCGGCAGGCTAGTAGCGTACAGAGAGAGGGTGTGGTCGACGGCTTCTTGGGATACGGCTATAAAAGGACAATAACCATTTGTTCTAATACTCTACCGCGCGGCATGCTAGTATTACACAGAGAGAGGGCGTGGTCAGCGGCTTCTTGGGATACAGCTACAAAAGGACAATAGCCCTTTGTTCTAATACTCTACCGCGCGGCATGCTAGTAGCGCACAGAGAGAGGGCGTGGTCGACGGCTTCTTGGGATACGGCTATAAAAGGACAATAGCCCTTTTGTTCTAGTACTCTACCGCGCGGCATGCTAGTAGCGCACAAAGAGGGGGTGTGGTCGACGGCTTCTTGGGATACGGCTACAAAAGGACAATAACCCTTTGTTCTAATACTCTACCGCGCGGCATGCTAGTAGCGCACAAAGAGAGGGTGTGGTCGACGGCTTCTTGGGATACGGCTACAAAAGGACAATAACCCTTTGTTCTAATACTCTACCGCGCGGCATGCTAGTAGCGCACAAAGAGAGGGTTTTGTCGACGGCTTCTTGGGATACGGCTACAAAAGGACAATAGCCCTTTGTTCTAATACTCTACAGCGCGGCATGCTAGTAGCACACAGAGAGAGGGCGTGGACGACAGCTTCTTGGGATACGGCTACAAAAGGACAATAGCCCTTTGTTCTAATACACTACCGCGCGGCATGCTAGTAGCGCACAAAGAGGGGGTGTGGTCGACGGCTTCTTGGGATACGGCTACAAAAGGACAATTGCCCTTTGTTCTAATACTCTACCGCGCGGCATGCTAGTAGCGCACAAAGAGGAGGTGTGGTCGACGGCTTCTTTGGATACGGCTACAAAAGGACAATAGCCCTTTGTTCTAATACTATACCGCGCGGCATGCTAGTAGCGCACAGAGAGGGCGTGGTCGACGGCCTCTTGGGATACGGCTACAAAAGGACAATAACACTTTGTTCTAATACTCTACCGCGCGGCATGCTAGTAGCGCACAGAGAGGGCGTGGTCGAAAGCTTCTTGGGATACGGCTACAAAAGGACAATAGCCCTTTGTTCTAATACTCTACCGCGCGGCATGCTAGTAGCTCACAGAGAGGGCGTGGTCGACGGCTTCTTGGGATACGGCTACAAAAGGACAATAACCCTTTGTTCTAATACTCTACCGCGCGGCATGCTAGTAGCGCACAGAGAGGGCGTGGTCGACAGCTTCTTGTGATACGGCTACAAAAGGACAATAACCTTTTGTTCTAATACTCTACCGCGCGGCATGCTAGTAGCTCACAGAGAGGGCGTGGTCGACGGCTTCTTGGGATACGGCTACAAAAGGACAATAACCCTTTGTTCTAATACTCTACCGCGCGGCATGCTAGTAGCGCACAGAGAGGGCGTGGTCGACAGCTTCTTGTGATACGGCTACAAAAGGACAATAAACCTTTGTTCTAATACTCTACCGCGCGGCATGCTAGTAGCGCACAGAGAGGGCGTGGTCGACGGCTTCTTGGGATACGGCTACAAAAGGACAATAGCCCTTTGTTCTAATACTCTACCGCGCGGCATGCTAGTTGCGCACAGAGAGGGCGTGGTCGACAGCTTCTTGGGATACGGCTACAAAAGGACAATTTCCCTTTGTTCTAATACCCTACCGCGCGGTATGCTAGTAGCGCACAAAGAGGAGGTGTGGTCGACGGCTTCTTTGGATACGGCTACAAAAGGACAATAGCCCTTTGTTCTAATACTCTACCGCGCGGCATGCTAGTAGCGCACAGAGAGGGCGTGGTCGACGCCTTCTTGGGATACGGCTATAAAAGGACAATAGCCCTTTGTTCTAATACTCTACCGCGCGGCATGCTAGTAGCGCACAGAGAGAGGGCGTGGTCGACGGCTTTTTGGGATACGGCTATAAAAGGACAATTGCCCTTTGTTCTAATACTCTACCGCGCGGCATGCTAGTAGCGCACAGAGAGAGGGCGTGGTCGACGGCTTCTTGGGATACGGCTACAAAAGGACAATAGCCCTTTGTTCTAGCACTTTACCGCGCGGCATGCTAGTAGCGCACAAAGAGAGGGTGTGGTCGACGGCTTCTTGGGATACGGCTACAAAAGGACAAAAACCGTTTGTTCTAATACTCTACCGCGCGGCATGCTAGTAGCGCACAGAGAGAGGGCGTGGTCAGCGGCTTCTTGGGATACGGCTACAAAAGGACAATAACCCTTTGTTCTAATACTCTACCGCACGGCATGCTAGTAGCGCACAAAGAGAGGGCGTGGTCAGCGGTTTCTTGGGATACGGCTACAAAAGGACAATAGCCCTTTGTTCTAGTACTCTACCGCGCGGCATGCTAGTAGCGCACAGAGAGAGGTTGTGGTCGACGGCTTCTTGGGATACGGCTACAAAAGGACAATAACCCTTTGTTATAATACTCTACCGCGCGGCATGCTAGTAGCGCACAGAGAGAGGGCGTGGTCGACGGCTTCTTGGGATACGGCTACAAAAGGACAATAACCCTTTGTTCTAATACTCTACCGCGCGGCATGCTAGTAGCGCACAGAGAGGGCGTGGTCGACAGCTTCTTGGGATACGGCTACAAAAGGACAATAACCCTTTGTTCTAATACTCTACCGCGCGGCATGCTAGTAGCGCACAGAGAGGGCGTGGTCGACAGCTTCTTGGGATACGGCTACAAAAGGACAATAACCCTTTCTTCTAATACTCTACCGCGCGGCATGCTAGTAGCGCACAAAGAGAGGGCGTGGTCGACGGCTTCTTGGGAAACGGCTACAAAAGGACAATTGCCCTTTGTTCTAATACCTTACCGCGCGGCATGCTAGTAGCGCACAAAGAGGAGGTGTGGTCAACGGCTTCTTTGGATACGGCTACAAAAGGTCTATAGCCCTTTGTTCTAATACTCTACCGCGCGGCATGCTAGTAGCGCACAGAGAGGGCGTGGTCGACGGCTTCTTGGGATACGGCTATAAAAGGACAATTGCGCTTTGTTCTAATACTCTACCGCGCGGCATGCTAGTAGCGCACAGAGAGAGGGCGTGGTCGACGGCTTCTTGGGATACGGCTATAAAAGGACAATTGCCCTTTGTTCTAATACTCTACCGCGCGGCATGCTAGTAGCGCACAGAGAGAGGGCGTGGTCGACGGCTTCTTGGGATACGGCTACAAAAGGACAATAGCCCTTTGTTCTAGCACTCTACCGCGCGGCATGCTAGTAGCGCACAAAGAGAGGGTGTGGTCGACGGCTTCTTGGGATACGGCTACAAAAGGACAAAAACCGTTTGTTCTAATACTCTACCGCGCGGCATGCTAGTAGCGCACAGAGAGAGGGCGTGGTCAGCGGCTTCTTGGGATACGGCTACAAAAGGACAATAACCCTTTGTTCTAATACTCTACCGCGCGGCATGCTAGTAGCGCACAAAGAGAGGGCGTCGTCAGCGGCTTCTTGGGATACGGCTACAAAAGGACAATAGCCCTTTGTTCTAGTACTCTACCGCGCGGCATGCTAGTAGCGCACATAGAGAGGGTGTGGTCGACGGCTTCTTGGGATACGGCTACAAAAGGACAATAACCCTTTGTTATAATACTCTACCGCGCGACATGCTAGTAGCGCACAGAGAGAGGGCGTGGTCGACGGCTTCTTGGGATACGGCTACAAAAGGACAATAACCCTTTGTTCTAATACTCTACCGCGCGGCATGCCACTAGCGCACAAATAGGGGCTGTGGTCGACGGCTTCTTGGTATACTGCTACAAAAGGACAATAGCCCTTTGTTCTAATACTCTACCGCGCGGCATGCTAGTAGCGCACAAAGAGGGGGTGTGGTCGACGGCTTCTTGTGATACTGCTACAAAAGGACAATAGCCCTTTGTTCTAATACTCTACCGCGCGGCATGCTAGTAGCGCACAAAGAGAGGGTGTGGTCGACGGCTTCTTGGGATACGGCTACAAAAGGACAATAACCTTTTGTTCTAATACTCTACCGCGCGGCATGCTAGTAGCGCACAAAGAGAGGGCGTGGTCGACAGCTTCTTGGGATACGGCTACAAAAGGACAATAGCCCTTTGTTCTAATACTCTACAGCGCGGCATGCTAGTAGCACACAGATAGAGGGTGTGGTCGACGGCTTCTTGGGATACGGCTACAAAAGGACAATAACCCTTTGTTCTAATACTCTACCGCGCGGCATGCTAGTAGCGCACAAAGAGAGGGCGTGGTCGACAGCTTCTTGGGATACGGCTACAAAAGGACAATAGCCCTTTGTTCTAATACTCTACAGCGCGGCATGCTAGTAGCACACAGATAGAGGGTGTGGTCGACAGCTTCTTGGGATACGGCTACAAAAGGACAATAGCCCTTTGTTCTAATACTCTACAGCGCGGCATGCTAGTAGCACACAGAGAGAGGGCGTGGTTGACAGCTTCTTGGGATACGGCTACAAAAGGACAATAGCCCTTTGTTCTAATACTCTACAGCGCGGCATGCTAGTAGGGCACAGAGAGAGGGCGTGGTCGACAGCTTCTTGGGATACGGCTACAAAAGGACAATAACCCTTTGTTCTAATACTCTACCGCGCGGCATGCTAGTAGCGCACAGAGAGGGCGTGGTCGACGGCTTCTTGGGATACGGCTATAAAAGGACAATTGCCCTTTGTTCTAATACTCTACTGCGCGGCATGCTAGTAGCGCACAGAGAGAGGGCGTGGTCGACGGCTTCTTGGGATACGGCTATAAAAGGACAATTGCCCTTTGTTCTAATACTCTACCGCGCGGCATGCTAGTAGCGCACAAAGAGAGGGCGTGGTCGACGGCTTCTTGGGATACGGCTACAAAAGGACAATTGCCCTTTGTTCTAATACCCTACCGCGCGGCATGCTAGTAGCGCACAAAGAGGTGTGGTCGACGGCTTCTTTGGATACGGCTACAAAAGGACAATAACCCTTTGTTCTAATACTCTACCGCGCGGCATGCTAGTAGCGCACAAAGAGAGGGCGTGGTCAGCGGCTTCTTGGGATACGGCTACAAAAGGACAATAGCCCTTTGTTCTAGTACTCTACCGCGCGGCATGCTAGTAGCGCACAGAGAGAGGGTGTGGTCGACGGCTTCTTGGGATACGGCTACAAAAGGACAATAGCCCTTTGTTCTAATACTCTACAGCGCGGCATGCTGGTAGCGCACAAAGAGAGGGTGTGATCGACGGCTTCTTGGAATACGGCTACTAAAGGAGAATAGCCCTTTGTTCTAATACTCTACCGCGCGGCATGCTAGTAGCGCACAGAGAGAGGGCGTGGTCAGCGACTTTTCGGGTCAGTACACAAAGGAGGGAGACGGGAGTCGGCAACACAGAACAAAGGATATCACATTACATATTATCAGTTTTCGGAATCTGATTGTGCTGATAAGTCGGCATCTTTTTACTACTCATGGACAATAATAAAGTCCTGCGGGCGACTTAATGAAGTCTTCCAATTGTCATCAGTTGTTCCCTATAATGTGGCATGGTCGGTGTTTAACCGTGTTTCAGCCAACCATACTATTTCCCTCAAATTCTTATTTTGTATTTATCTTAAAATAATGCTCTTATGCTACAATACTGAATCTTTCAAGTATTGTTTTTCTCTTATTTATTGTCTAGAACTCAAATCCGAAATCATGGAGGACCTTGTTCAAAAAGTTAAAACTTTCCTGAAATAATTCTCCTTCTTTAAGTGAAGAAATAAGTTTGCTTGCGGTAGGATGCTCATTTTGGGAGTAGTGGTCACAGATGTGCCTTCTTATTACATTTAATTTAAAGCTGCCCAACGAGTTTCTCTGGAGTTAAAAGCAGTATTTACTAAGAACACAAGTAACTCAATGCACAAGCAGTGACTTTCAAGATACCACTAGGGCGATAACTGATCCGAGAAGCTCATGAGTCACGAAGCGAGTAAACTAAGCTCGTGGCTTGAAACACTTCTGTTTATAAAGCGGTGTTAATAGTTGAACATCCGAAGTGCACAGGATGTTTTGACAATGTCATCAACGGAGCTAGGACAAATATTCTTTAGCTTACAATGTGTGCTTGCTGCGGGTTTGTATCGGCAGTGTAGCGAGAGGAAAGGGGTGTCGCAGATAACCTGGAATGTAAACAGAAGTGTCAGAGGTAGAATAGAATAAACAAAGAGTTCACAGAGCAACTCTACCATACCACTAACACTGGCTGGCTGCTGTGCAGCTTTGGGTCCGTGTGTTCAGTATGTCACGTGTACCTAATAGTTAGGTTGATTCCTCACTCATTTGATATTTGTCCTAACTATAGTCTTGATGAGGACTACATCCAAATCATTCTGGAGCTTCAATTGTCACCAGTTTCATAACAAAAATCTCCAGAAAGCTGCTAGATGTTAAGCATGATTTATAATTCCTCATAACTATTTTCACTAACCTTGTTCATGTTTTAAGATTTCGTCACCCCTAAAACCTGTTGCCTTGAGTGGTGGCACAGTTTAACCGGCTCTGTGCGTTCTTGATTTAATTATAAAATATACAAACACTTTAAAATACGTATTTTTTCACTTTATAAGATAGTGCCATGGGGCTGCACTCGGTTTTTCTTACACCTTATCGTATTTTATAAAATGTGTTGTATGATTTTATATAAATTCTGCGACATTGGCTATGTTCCTCTTTCTTTGAGTATTCCTTCTTCAAACCATTTCTTTCTTGTTGTTCCATTTCACAGTCACAGAAGAGAGTTCACAGTCTGCATTGCTTTCCAAATTGGCAGATTGAGTTGTTTATCATTCCTATTCTATGAAGGTGCTTTGTTTTTGCTGTGTCCGGTTACTATTGCTATAAATTCTGATGTTATTATATTAATTTTAAGCGTAGTTCCATCTCAAACGGTTGGGAAAAATGTCTTATAGGTGGTGGTGTGTTGTTCTACTAGTTTTGCCAATTTATGGTTCCTTCTTTTTTTATCTGAGTAACAATTGAAGAGTTAGATTTTCTCGTGTACACTTTAATTATTATTATTATTATTATTATTATTATTATTATTATTATTATTAGTAGTAGTAGTAGTAGTAGTAGTAGTAGTAGTAGTAGTAGTAGCAGTAATAATAATAGAGCCGTATTTAAGTGCTACACCGCCCTTGGGCCCCAATTTTGCGTCCTACACCATCCACTTCATAAGTCAATGTTGCAACTAGTATTTTGTATACAACCTGAAATTGATATAAAATAAGACGTCTGCAATGTAAAAGTGTATGTGACTAACAGTAACATGTTTTATTGCCAAGGACGTTTGTAACAACGTCGCAAATAAAATACGCACTAAAACTGTAAGTCATAAAATTCCTGGACAGTTTAAGGGGATTTACCAACAGAATGCATTAAATAAGTTTTTTTTAAAAGAAAGAGAATTTAACTGCCCGATATCTTCTGGTATGATTTAATAAACTTAATGCTAAACATTCAAAGTTTTATAACGTTTACATTTATTAATATATAAACTAGACCGATTACAGGTCAAATGATGAACATTAGAGCAATCTACAAAAATTATATAGCTGAAAAATCTATTTACTCACATTTCAACACACAGTACTAGGAATTATTAGAATAAATGTTTACGTCTTGCAAACTTTTCTACAGCATCTTCATATTACTTTTAGAGTCAAATCACTTTCAGTAGCAAGTACTGCAAAATGATTCAAACGTTGTTGTGTTTGAGTTGAACGTAAATAGTTTTTAACTCTCACTCGCGCTGAGAAGAACCTTTCAGCTGAGTAGTTTGTGACAGGAATAAATAAATAAATCTTCAAAGATATATTTACATTCGGATATAAGTCCCGAAGGTGTTTAACATTCAACAGTTTGTTTAGAGATGGTAAAGATATTGGCAGATTCTTTCTTTCGTCTAAAAGAAATGATTTTAAATGAACACATTCTATTGCAAAGCCTTCTACTATATCAGCTGATATGTGAATATTATCACAATGATTTTTGTGAGTTTAGATAAAAACATAGTATTTTCTGAAAACTCGTTATATACAGATATTCGTGTTGTTAATTCTGCTAACAGTTTCCGCAGGCTACATCACTTTCATTTACTGGCTCGATTTCATATTCTGTGTCATCAAAGAATTCTTGTGCTTCTTAATTCGTTTGGGTCTGCTTTCCTCTGTATCTAACACTTGTGAAGTGTTCTCTCCAGCACTTCAATATGTAATAACTGATAATTTCATTTCATTTAAGAAAGAAACACGGGAGTTGTATAAATTTACCACTGTATCAACATCAATATCCTCGGATTTTAATTTTTTATTAACAGCGCTGATTCCTTCCAGAACTGCAGTCATAAAGCTGCTCAGTTTTTTCAACATTTCTTTTGCTTCCTGCCTAACTTGATTTCTTGCCTCCTTTATACAGTTTAAAGCATTGGTAATGGCTTCAAAATTACTATTTGAACTTCTTCATGCCTCCTCTCTGTCTTGTTTGAGAGAAGGGTTTCCCGATGCAGAAAATTACTCCGAAATTCTCCAAGGATGTTTTGATGCTCTGAAAGAAATTATATAGCAAACCAAACAGGATATACGCAATCTGCAGCACTTCATCCCACTAGAGTAAGGGAGTGAGCTGCACTTGGTATGAAACATTCCAATGAATAATGGCCTGTCTGATTCCTGCTTGCAGGCCAGAGTGTGTGCCAGGCATATTGACAGTGTTGTCAAATGATTCACCCGACGGTCACTTATGTCTAAGCTGTGAGATTAAACACAGCATCAGCCAGCTCTTTCCCTGTATGTCCTGCTTTTTCTAAAAACTCTAAGATTCTTTACTCACAAGCCTAAAAATAAAACTTATTTGATCATTGTGTATTATGTCAGATGTGGAATCCACAATCATTGGATAATATTTGGAATCCTTCATTTCCCTTACTATTTCACTGATTACTGTCTTTGCCATAATTTGAATCAGCTCCTCATAGATATCATACAATAAGTAGGAAGTATTACCTTTACCAGCATTTCCATACTGTGCTATGTACGCTTTCAAGAATGCGTCAAACTCGGATAACATTCCAGGTGTATTTGAAAATTCTCATTGTTAACAGACCCAAAACACATTTTCTTCACCCCCGAATGCTAATCCACGAGAGGATGATTTCTTCACTACAGCTCTAATACTTTACTTCCTCTTCTGAGAGAGTAGACGTCTGTCAACTGTAACATAGTTCACTGCCCCTTCTTTTAAGCATTAACACACAATCATGATGAGAGTGAGAATTCTCATGTTCTGCCACCCGTTGAGTCGCATGCCTCCAATCACTGAAGCCAATGTCGCAAATTGTGATGTCCCCCAAAAAGTTTACAAGGAGCACACATCCTTAGCATCGCTTCCTTCGGAAGGGAAGTAAAACCGGTGATCTCGTGTCGTAGATTTACGGCACGTAAAAGACCTTCAAGCCTGATAAAGAGGCCTCTGAGCAAAATTACTGGCCTTTCACGCCCAATATAGTTTGGGACGCTATGGACCACAGTAGTTAAAGAGCGTCCATAAATAAAACTCAGTTTTTAAGGAGCACAAAAGAAAAGACCTTGGCTGCGGAAATAAACTAACAGTCACGTTTTACAATGTCCCATTCATCAGCTTTCTTTCAAACAGCGCGTAAGTCAGAAATCTCTGTTTCTCCGAATGCACCCGCTTGGAATTACTGAAGTTTTGTTTCACTTTATTTATGGCAAAATAGTCTCTAGTAACATTATTCGCTACCAAAAAGTATGGATCATCGACTGGTGTATAGATGATTGAGCTTCCGGTTGTACACCGCTTCCATCGGTAGATTCAGTTAACACACAAGGTCTTCTGTGCTGGCACCTTAATTTTTATGAGAGGAAGACAATTATGTCGGAGTTTGCTTTCTGGTGAAGAACGAGTGTAGAGATGGCACTTTACTTTCCTTTTACTCTTCTGTTAATCTACGATATTTTGCACCACTTAATCGTTTTCGAACGTCCATATTGTGTAAATAACACGAAACCACTATTAAAAACTTGCAGACCATCTAGATAAATAACAAATGGCTGTTCACTCACGTCTTTTTTCGGAAATACATTTTATGTTCCTCCGGAACTCTTAGCATTATAGGAATTGGCAGCCTTCTCGATTCGCTTTATGCCATGTGGACAGCAATTGATTCATCGCCCTCTGGATGAAGTCGCATTTGATTCCGCACATAACTTTACTTTCGAA
Source organism: Deroplatys truncata (assembly GCA_030765065.1). Taxonomy (NCBI): domain Eukaryota; kingdom Metazoa; phylum Arthropoda; class Insecta; order Mantodea; family Mantidae; genus Deroplatys; species Deroplatys truncata. The sequence continues at coordinate 2,319,258 of CM060976.1, forward strand.
ATTAATTCTACAAATTAGTTTTCAAAGTATTTACATCTCACTTTTGCCTCCCCATTAATTTTCGTACCCTGGTCTAGCGCCCATATAGCCCATGCCTCTTAGGGCTATTGTTATTATTATTATTATTATTATTATTATTATTATTATTATTATTATTACTACTACTACTACTACTACTACTATTAACCCTATAAACCAACTGTGTAGTGTGATGAGAAAAAACATGGGAACACTTTGAATGTGCACTTTGAAGCTCTTTAAAAATTTGTATCATTTGCAACTGCTAATTAATTTGGTAAAGTAAGTTTCCTTTTACAATTACTATTAAAGTGAAGATTGGAAATCACCTTGAGTTTGAAAATAATATCATTAATAATCAAATACACATGTCAAATTTAAAGAAGTTGTTTCTGCTGAAACAAAAGAAAGAAAAAAAATTTAGGAGAAACACTTATTTTGTTGCCTAATTTGGGGATGTATACTTTTAAAAGGCTACCTATTGAAGAACATTTTTCCTTATAATCAATATTGTTGTTGACTTGCTCCTAAACATATAATAAAGGTTATTTTCATAAGACATTTTTAGAATTCATTTATTAGAAAATCATTTCACGTCTGCCACTTTACAAAGTAGCACAAATTTCAGCCACAATGTTGATGCCGTATGCAATTATATAATATGTAAGTCTTACAGTAAGGGCTTAGAAGGAGGAGCAGGAATTGAAGGATCTGTAAGAGGATTAATAACTACCAAAATTTAAATTCATTAGTCCTTTAATCAACAAATATTGCCCAAAATATGATAGTTTCTTATGTTGGTAGTTGAAAATATGTATTCTATCTAATCAGAGAAAATTTATCCACTAGTTACTACCAAAGATGTATCACTGCAAAATATTAATATGTAGTTTGAACATACATTCATACAAATAGGTACATTAATGTTTTGAAATATTGCCACATTAACTGTGGTAAACTTCCCCCGTCATGTTAATGTTAGTAACATTTGGCTTTTCTTATATCTTTTCAAGTATAATTCATGCATAAGCATGTGGTTACAGTCAACACATAGGTGTAGTGTCTTTATTCTACATCTGCAGATTTCTTGGTTCCAAATGAAATATGCATTTAGGTGTACAAGTTTACAGTAAAATGGATAAAGATATGTGTCCTTGGTGTTTTTGGACTTAGACCATTAAGTTTACAATATAAACTAAACAATAAACATATCTTTACTTCCATAAGAGCATAAAGTTTGGTTTCACCTACCATATCATTTACTAAATGCTTCAAGTTCTTGTTTACTCTAAGCTGGTGTAGATCTACTGTGGAGTGGCTCATTGGCTCATTAAAAAAAAAAGAGGGGCGTGGCTGATGCACTAAATTCTCATTATCTTCTCTACATATTTTTCAACAAACTATTTTTACAAAATCAAGATAAGCAGAAATGGGTTCATTACCCATTTCATTCTCCATACAAGGAGAATTCAAGAAGTGGAGGTGATAGTGAAATCTTTAAAAAATGGGTTGCTCTATGCTGGTCTTGAAACTCCCTGTTACTGTGATGTAGAGGGATTTGTATCACATGCTTGGAATATTCTAGACCTAAATATGAAGTTTGTTAGTTATTTTAATTTTGAGTTATGCTGTTCACATGCACACACACACACACACACACACACACACATACACACACACACATGAACATGCACGTGCGCGCACACAGACCTTTCCTAATAAGGTTTTTTGGCTTTCTGGACACCTCACAACGTGTATTTCCGGCGAAATCTCCATTTAAAATTTTTTGGTGGGTTACAATACCTCCTCTTGCTTACTACAGAAAAGTGGCAGAGACAGTAAAAGTACTCTCTCTTTGCTCTTTTAGGATTTACTTCACCTGTTAACTACTTAGAGTAGGCAGAGAAAGTATTACTTTTCATTACAAAATGCAACATTTAGATATCACCGGAAATAGTTTTGAGGTCCCCTAAATAAACAATTTAGAAATTGGTCTGTGTGTATGTATATTTTGTCTGCCTGTGCAGAGCTTAACTCAAACTTGAATACAAGTTTGGCATCTTCCAAGAATGAGACAAAGATTTTCAAGAAAAATCCCTCCAGCCCCTTAACTATTTCTTATATAGAAGACATTTAGTTAATTTTTTTATTTGATCAAAAATGGCTCTGAAAATTTTGATTAAAATACCATTAGATATATTTATGAGAAATAATGTGTGTATCTCACATTTTCAGCATACAGCCTGTGAAGTCCTTTTTATTTAGATTGAATTTCATATTATTTTTATAACTGGTAAACCAATAGAGAGAGGCATATGCTTACTGAACAAAAACTCTACATCTCTTGAAGACAGACAATTTATTTGAAATAACATTTTTTTTGTAGCATTAGCCATTTTTGAGATATTTGTTGTTCAAACGATTGTCATTTTTAAGTGCTGACACCATTGAGTTGTTTCTCATGAGGTCATTGAAAGAGTATAGAATTTCAAGACTAATATATAACAATCTGTTTTTTTTTCCTTTCTTAAAGATTTGACTAATGTTTCAGCTAGGTACCTGTCTTCCCCTTTACCTACAGTGCGTAATAAAATTATTTCTGCAAATGTTTATCTCAATTAACATTAAGCAGATAGATAAATAGGCTTTTGTGCCAATAGTTTGCAGAAGTTATGTAAAAATAAGTAATAAACAATGGTGGCTAGAGAAAGTCATGTGAATATAAAGCATATGTTTACTTTCTCTACTACGTATAGTAAGTATGCATGGGTAGCGGAGCGACTGGGCGCGAAGTTTCTGGACCCAAATTCGTGGATTGAAGACTGGGACTACGGACGGGACGGTGTGCACTTAAACCGAAGTGGATCTTCGAAGTTGGCAGCTTTGTTCGGGAGGGTGACGACGTGGAGCGATGGCAGCAAGCGGCAGAAGCAACAGTGACAACAACCTCGGAGAAACGAAGATTCACAGGTAGGGGCTGGCTTTTTAAGGCTGTTACAGGTAAATTGCCGTAGTATTATGAATAAAGTTGTAGAGTTTTGGGATTTAATGGAGATATGTAATCCAAATGTAATTATAGGTACGGAGTCATGGCTAAATGTTGATATAAATGATGCGGAAGTTTTCAGCTCAGATTACAGGGTGTTTAGGAGGGACAGGGACGGAAGGGGAGGGGGAATTTTTATTTGCGCTAAGTCAGAGTTACAAAGCAAAGCGCTATGGGTAGAAGAGGATGTAGAGATTATGGCAATGGAAATTATTGATAAAAAAAACGAAGGTAATAATATAACAGTAATAGCTTGCTACAGACCACCTAGCGAAACTAATCACAAAACGTTGCATAAATTAATAGAAAAAAATCTTCCGTAAAGGGAAACGTTATTGTAGCAGGGGATGTAAATCTGCCAAATGTAAACTGGAAAGGTCAGTTAATAGGAGGCGAAGACCAAAATCTTGTTAATTTTCTGGTTTGGGAACAGGGTTTGTTGCAAGTCGTTTACACAAGTACTCGGAAATCAGCCTTACTAGATGTATTTTTATGCAGGCCTCAGTCTTTGTTTGCTGAATGTGAGGTCTTGCCAGGTATCAGTGACCACCATTGTGTGCAATTAGAAGTAAACTGGGGGGGACGATTAAACCGGTTTGAATTAGAACAAACATCAATTAGCTGGAATTTCCAGAAAGCGGACGGGGCTGCTATTCAGAATTTTCTACGCGAGCAATATTGGTCTTTCGTAAAATCTGCCACTAGTGTAAATGAAGCCTGGGCTAGTTTCAAAACACTTACTTCGGAAGCAATTATGAAACATGTACCTTTTAAAGTTATGAAAAATAACGCTGATCCAGAATTTTATACAAAACGTATTAGGTCACTTAAAAGGAAAACAAGGCGCGCGTATCATAAAAGGAGGAAATCAGAATGGCATTTTATTAAATTTAAAGAATTAACCAAGAATTTACAAAACGAAAAGTTGCAAGCGCAGGAGCGGTTCTTAGAACAGATTTTAAATAAGGAAAGTGATGGATGGAAAGCATTTTACAATTATGTGAGGAGACGCAGGGGTAATAAAGAAGGCATACCAGATTTGAAAGTTAACGGGACTGCCGTAATAAATGATAAGGAAAAGGCGAACATATTAAATGCACATTTTGTATCGGTCTTTCATCAAATGGATGATAGTCCTGAACGGGAAAATAGGAGTGGTGGAGAATCGCTTTTTCAAATAATGGCGCCAAAATTACGTAAAAGGATCAAGATGCTACAGAATCGAAAATCAAGAGGGCCGGACAACGTACCTACTGAAATATTAAAAATAGGGGGAGAAGCCATGATTCCCTACCTAATGCTCTTGTTTAACATGTCAATTAACAACCGTGCACTACCGGAAGACTGGAAATCCGCTATTGTAGTTCCAATATACAAAGGGGGTAATAAAACAGAAATAAATAATTATCGGCCTGTTAGCCTAACGTCGGTAGTGTGTAAAGTAATGGAGCATCTAATTGCAGAATACATACGGGAGGATTTAGAAAACAAACAGTGGTTCAACAAAGCGCAACATGGGTTTAGATCCGGGTATTCATGTGAAAGTCAAACAACTTCATTAATTCAAGATTTGGCAGATGAGGTGGATGCAGGGGGAAGGACTGATGCAGTGGTGATAGATTTTTCTAAAGCTTTTGACGTAGTGCCACATAGTTTACTCATCCGGAAACTAGCAAATGCGGGACTTGATAATCGCGTTGTATTGTGGGTAGAACAATTTTTGAAAGGGAGGACGCAAAGAGTAAGAGTAGGTAGAGAACTGTCAGAAGGGGGGACCGTAAGTTCGGGCGTGCCCCAAGGCTCGGTACTGGGCCCGTTACTGTTTCTTATCTTTGTTAATGATATCCATATAAACATTAAATGCCAGATAAGACTGTTCGCAGACGATTGTATTATTTACAATAAGATTAGGAATTCCATGCATGAGACTGCTCTTCAGGACGACCTAAATGAAATCAGGTTGTGGGCCGAAGCAAACAAAATGACAATTAATGCTGGGAAAAGTAAGTCCATTGTTTTTAGCAGAACTAAGGGGAAGATTATACATAACTATCAAATGGGCGGGGAACCAATTCCACAGGTGGACAGCTGCAAATATTTGGGAGTGTGCTTGTCAAGTAATGCTGGATGGGGGGAACAGATAAATAGTACATCTAGGAAAGCGTGGAAAGCATTGCATTTCGTAATGAGAATACTGAAAAAGGGGAGCGCAAAGACCAGGGAACTAGCCTACAAATCTTTAGTGCGGCCGGTTATGGAATATGGAGTAGCATGTTGGGACCCATACAGAGTCAATCAGATTGATTCCTTAGAAAAAGTACAGAGAAGGGCTATAAAATTCATAAGGAGAGGTAAAGATTTTGGGTTTACAAAAGGTGAAGAGAATGAATGGGAACCGCTAAAAGTTAGGCCCAAAAAACATAGATTAGTTGCGTTATTTAAAGCTTATACTGGTTCAAATGCTTGGGCGGATGTTAGAGAAAGGTTAGAGAATCCAGCACACTACGGTCGAAACGATCATCTGTTTAAAATTAGGGGTAGAAAGTGCAGAACCGACGTGGGAAAATTTTCTTTTGTTAATAGAACCATTGAGGAATGGAATGAATTGCCTGTAGCAGCCTTTCAGAGCTGTCCTCTGACCTTAAAGCAGTTCAGAAATAATATTAGCAGAATAAATGTTGGTTAATTAACTAGTGTACTCATTTCACAAGCTATACTATTAAAGTTGATACTACCAGGTTGAAAATACTGGTAACTAAATATAAGGACCAATTGTAAATAGTTAAGTACCTCGAAAATAGTTACGTACTTTGTAAATTGTTAAGTACTTTGTAGATAGTTAAGTAAATTGAGAATAGTTAAGTAAATTGAGAATAGTTAAGTAAATTGTGAATAGTTAAGTAAATTGTGAATAGTGAAGTAAATGGTGAATAGTTAAGTAATTGTGAATAGTTAAGTAAATTATAAATGGTTCAGTAATTAGGGATTTTAAAAGCTTTGTTAATATTTAAAATTAATCATTTTGTATTGTTAGTCTTGTTTATTATTATTATTATTATTATTGTAAGCTAGTTATGGTGATGTAAATTTTGTACGGTTTAATTCTGCCACCGGGAAGTACCCAATTGCAGAATAAATAAATACATACATACATACAAGTAGGGGAAGTATTGTTTTCCATCCAAAAATTTGATACTGAGATTTCACCGGAAATATATATTTTGAGACCCCCTGAATCCAAAAAAAGCATTTTTGGAAACATGTCCGTGTGTGTGTATGTCTGTGAACAGCATAACTAGAAACAAACAGCCGGATAAACACCAAACTTGGTATTTAGGTTCAGTATCTTCCAGAGATGCGACACAAAGGTTTTCAAGAAAATCCCCCAACCCTTTACATGGAACATTTTTCGAAAATTTTAATTTTCTCAAAAATGGCTCTAACGATTTTTATTAAAATATCATATGTTTAAGATGTTTTCATGACAAATAAAATGTATATCTTGAATTTTCTGGGAATGTCTCCAAAAGTATTCTTCATTGTGAATGACTTTTGCATAACAGTAAACCATAAGATAGACAAAATTTTACTACACAAAAAATGTAGATTGCTTTAAAATACACAATTTATGTCATATACATTTTTTTTCCTGAGTGAACTATTTTCGAGATATTGCTTGTTATTCCCTTAAATTTTTCAATACTTATTTTCTCAAATGGGAATTAATTTTTTTTGTCTTGGATATGCAAAGAGTATTAATCTGTGGCAAAGAGAATGGTACTGCACATAGCAACCAGCTATTAAGAGATATGTCTATGTTTAAGGGCTACTGTGTTTCTACATTGCCCTTGCAAATACAAAACAAGGGGAACATAGTACACCTTAAGCGATAATCAAATATTTTTCGAACTGGTTGCTATGTGTAAAATGTAATTCTCTTTGTATGTCAAAAGATCATTTCTGCAAATGTTTATCTCGATTAATATGAAATAGATGGAGAATAAGAGTTTGTAAAAATAGTTTGTACAAGAGTAGAGAAAGTCATGTGAGTTTACACAGAGTTTTTCTGTTTCTTCTCAAATTGCTTAGTGTATAGAACCTTTAATAAATAATAAAATTTGAGATTGATGCAAACCTTCATACCTTTTCTAGCAAAGTGAAAAGTAGAACCCTGATTAACTGTAGTAGAAAAGTGAAAAGTTAAAGCACTTAGTTAAAAAGGATGGATAATCTGCTTAATTTGTTCCTGACCTATGTTTTCTTTTATCTCCAAGGCTAACATCCTTTTACCAAATGGGTCATCTAAAGTGATGAAAGTGTGAAGTGAGTGTCCAAATGAACCTGAGGACCTCAAACATTGAAGTATTCCATTTTTGAGGATAAGCCCAGAATACCAAAATGGATTCAACTCTAGGCCTGCAATATAAGAAACAAGAGTGTTACGCCTACACAACAATATTCCTTTATTTTTATTGTTCATGAATGTGTTGGTTTATTTTAACATCAATGTAGATTGCAGAGATTGGATGTAAATTTATGCAAATGATTTCCTTTTTCACTTTATGCCATGTACTTAGGGAACCACCTCTATATATATTTGTAACTACATCAGCAATGGTAATTTATTCTATATTTCTCAACTTAACTGTTATAAATAAACTACATTTTGTGCTTACTCGCTTTTAGTTAACTCACTGTTTAAAATTATTCCACAGACCTGCTTAATATAAATTTAAAGAGTGAGAATTGAAACCTAATTTAGTTTGTGAGTTAGTCTAAATTTTAATATACATAATGCTTAGCAGAGGACACTCTTTAACGTTAGGTTATAATTAGATTTGTAATCTTGAGCACCAACAACAAAAGTTAAGTGCAGTACTGTATATAAACTAGTACACACATACACTCGTTCAAGGGGGTATGTGATCTGAAAACAATGCATTCAACTCTATTGTTGCAATTATTGCGAGCATAGTAATAATAATGAATTACAGAGGCAGTACATCCATAAGAGCTGCAGCACTCTCACTTTGGCAGAAAATTAAAAACAATATTTTGTTTAGTTGGACTTTTATGTTCTTATTTGATAAATCCATTATTCTTTTATATGACTGAAGACTATACATTATTACCTGAAGCATTCTATTTTCATGCTGTTGACCAAAATTACTAAAATAATTATCAATTATTGCAGAGTGTCTGTCTCTAGGCATTGTAGCAGGGTAAATTCCCCATATGGTTGCAAGTGTGGGACCTGCAGATCACAAAACAAATGCAAGTCTTTCTCACCCTCACTGCTCAGACTGACTTCAATGTCACATCGCATGTGTTCCTTACTTGCTTAAAGCTAAATGCAGATATTTGTTCAGATTTCAGATGTATGGTGTCTTTACAAGAATGGCAAGCTAATCTAACTTAACAATCCAATTAATATGATCTTTCACCTTGCTATATTTCTATCTGTAAAAAATTACTCTTACTGAATATGACTCCCTTTGAAGTTGCATGTAAAATAAGAAATGATCTGTATACAGTTTTATGAAAGTTCTACACGACTACACATCACAGATGCTTATTCAGGTACATGCATGCTTCTTTGGTGTAACTTGTGGTAATGCATTTTTAGGAATTAACTTAAACCCTTTAATTGCTTCACTTATCTATTTATTAAGCAGAACCTGTATTTTGAACTTACATTCACATCATCACTTGCCTATTGACAGAAACATCATTTCAGTTTCTGCTTAGAGAGGGCAAGATTGCCTATAGCATTTTCCTGAATTTTGGCGGGAATTTTAATTATACTTTTAGTCTAAAAGAAAATATTCTTTTATTTTTTAAATGTGAAATATTTGTATTAAAAGCACAGTTGTAATTTTTCTTTTGTTAGAACAATAATAACCAGTAGTCTAATTATTTCTCGTAACTTAGGGGGCATTTCCCCCCTCCCCTGCTGAGCCCCCTAAATGATGTCCCTGCATGTTGACTGTTGAAGCAGCAATTATGATTCCAATATAAAGCTTATTGTAAGCTTGAATATTTAACAATTTCGGAATATAAATTTTCTAGTCTTTTCTTTACTAAAAATATGAAGTTGGGCGTTACTCAGAATTTGTCCAGCTGATATTAGTTTACAAATATGCAGCTTGTGCACCAATCTGGCTACATTGAGTTAAGCAAAATACAATTGAAGGAATACTATGAGGAAGAAAAAATGAGTACAAAAAGAGCTGGTGGATAAAAATATAACAAAATTTAAGAAGGAAAAAAACAGCTAAAGGAAATTACTGTACTCAAAGAAGAAAACGAAAGCATCATCTCAAAAATAAAAGGATATTCTCCATGCTATAAAAAAATATTCCAGAAAATGTTTAAGGACTGTAACATAAAATGAATGCTGAAAAACAATTTAAAGATAGTATTACTCATTAAAGCAAAACATAAAGACACGGAACCTCAATAAAAAGTCAGATATCTACAAACTTATTGTATGGATAGTAAAACATGCTACATTGGACAACCATAGTCTTGAAAGTCAAGAGTTAAAGCATTTCAGGAAAGTAAAACTGAATTAGATAAATAAGTCATTGTAGCAAAGTTTAAGGAAGGACATAAAATATGAAAACAGGCCAAATGAATAAAATAGGTACATTGACACACTGATAGCTCTTATCATCTTTGGCAAAAATATTCTCATTCAAACACAGAAGATTCAATGAACTTCAATACTTCAAATGAAGAAAGCTTGATCACAAAGTGTATGCATACACTGCCTGAGGAATAAGGAAATCATGACAGACAGAGTCATGAAACATTCAGGTATTTCTGATAAAAAAACAGGTGTGAGATTATGACGTAAAATGCATGTCAATGTATTAATTAATTACTTCACTGGAACTTTTCATGTAAGAAAATATAAGTGATAGTGTGCATTTATTTTAAAGTCAAGCATTATGAAGCAATGAAATTGTTATGTATATGTATAAATGCATATGGTTGCTAGGTATGCATACATTTTATTAAGACATTCATACAGCAGTGGAGCCTCTACTGGATGTTTGGAGGATTGTAGACAGTAGTTAGAATTGTCCATTGCATAACCTTTCCTCTACACATTTATGATGATGATGATTATTATTATTATTATTATTATTATTATTATTATTATTATTATTATTATTATTATTATTATTATAGATGAACTGAATGCTTATAAATTATATGATAAAATTGAAGAAAATAAATATATTTGGAAAGAGCACATGAGCTGCACGAGTGAAGTAAGAATACCACTATTAATTAATAAATACAAACGTGAGGAAAAAGAGACACCGGGCTCCCAGAAAAAATGGGAGTAAAGTAAAGAATGCGAAAACAAATCAGGTGCTTGAAGCGAAGAAATTTCTCATTATTATTATTATTATTATTATTATTATTATTATTATTATTATTATATAAATGTGAGTTCCTTCGCTTTTGCTTTAATCACTCTTCACTTCTTCCTTGTGCGCTACAATTACCGACGCGCAAATCAGGCTATTCTCTCTTGATCACTCACGGATGCGTGAACACAGGACTCGCCTTCTCTCTTTCGATTGCTCACTGACGTGTCGATCACAGGACACACCCTATAGTCTCACGCAGACATAACTAGCTGAGTGAATAGCAGATGGCGCTGGACTTAACCTCATAACAACCCTGCTTGTGGTGGCGATTGCTTGCCTTCATACCGTATGAATCTTATTAAAGGTTCGGTACATGGCGGGGGAGGGTGAAATCTGGAAGCTTCTACTTGCGTCCGGATAAGCGTTCCGAAAAAACAGAGTGCTGAGAACGTCTCTACCCTCTCTCCAACCAATCCTACGTCGGCTGGCACTGAAGAACACGTCCGCACTCAAGGCGCATAAGGCCGGCGAAGGCTCGTCACATAGCTCCCTGCTCAGAGGTGATCGTTCCAAGAGGCAACGCGATATAGGCCAACGCTATCAAAATATACAACCATAGCTTACGACGGGGTTACGTAGTTGTTTATTCCTCGGTATGGACCGCTCCACGACTAGTTACAGTTTCTTGCGGTCCTCAGCCACTCCATCAGGGCTTTAGATGTGTCCCATGTAGCGCACTTCTTTTCTGAGCAGCTGACAATGCTCTGGGTTTAGTTTGAGGTTATCTTTGGCAATGCCTTTCGAATGCCCTCTTCCGGTTGCTCAGTGGATCCTTGAATGTCTTGCCTATAGCAATGACGTTGTACAGATAGAGGAAGAAAGTGTCGCGAGTCCCCTCATCACAGAAACCACGAGTCTGTGGAGCGTTGCGGATGTATTGTAGAATCCGAAAGGCAATACCGCGTACTGTCACAATTCATGTCCAATAGCAAACGCTATTTTCTCCTTTTCGTCGGAGTGGTTCCCTTCAAGTAACCCGACTTCCGGGCCAGGGTGAAAAACCACTGTGCCGCCGCTAAGGTGTCCAAGGTATCATCAATCCGTGATAGTGAAAAGCTGCCTTTCTTACTGATGTAATTCAGCTTTCGGTAGCCAATGCAGAAACGCAGCTTTTCGTCCTATTTTACTAGACTACCAGCGAAGACTGCGGGGTATTGGTTTCCTCTAAGATGCCGGGTGTTATGTTCACTAATCGGCCCTCCCCTTCCTTCCGACTTGTTGGAACAGTGAGGCGTCTGTATGATCGGCCGAGCATCGCCAGCGTCTATGTGATGTGTTACTCTGCACCATAACTTCTAGGCTGAAAATGACCTGGAATTCCGCGAAAAGATTAAGGATCTGCTTGCTTCAACTCGTGAAATATTCTAACGCGCCTTCTGGACAAGGTTATCGAGTCGCTTATCCAGTTCCACGGTTTTCTGTCTTCTTTATAATGCCTCTGGTCGCAGGCATTATACAGGCTGTCTTCAGAATTCACCAGTACACCCCGTTAAGCCGCAACTGGTTACAGTTTGTGAATTAAGGAGGCTCACCAGGACGGTCTCTCAAGCGAAGTAGTCCTAGCAGGGTCTCTCTCTGTCCCGCCATCAACCTTCTCTCTCGCTGCACGTCGGGACTACTTCCCATTTTGTAAGATCCTCTACGACTGCAACCTCTTCTCAACAGAATGTATTCGCGGCCCAGGTGCTATATGTGACGTTCAAGGTACACCGTATTTTCGAGAAACCAAAGGGCGTTCCCCAAAATAGCTTCCTCGGTGTAAACGGCAAAGAAAGGTGATGACAGCCTTCCTTCGTGCTGACCCTTGACGGTTTTCCTGATCGCTCGCAAGTCACCCTTAGATTTTCGGGTTTTGGTGATCTCAAACTGTCGCTTAAACACCATGCACGGCGAAGTACCGTCGAATTTCGGAGGCTTCAACGTTTTGACATTATTCGTGGGACCATCTGTAACTTCGGCACAGATCTCGTTTTCTAGGCGCTACTCATTTCTTCTGCGGCATCCAACATTCATTATCTTCCTTCCTCCTGCTGATCCAGACGCTCTTCCACCGCATTAACTTTTCCATGCCAGAATTGGTTTCTTTTAACTCCTTTGCAATGTCATCTTTCAAGTCTTACACGGTGGCATTTAGCTTAGATTTTGCAGAGACAATGTCAAGATCGAGTTCGGATTTATTTTTCTCCATTTTCTTCTTCATTTCGTTTTTACACTCTTCACTTCAGTTCTAGTCTTCTCCATCTCGAGCTTCATTTCCGTCTTCGTCTTCTCCATTCCGAATTTCATTTCCGTTTCAATTATTTCTATTCTGGATTTTACGACCTTCATTTCGGCTAAAAATTGTTGGAGTGTTGTCTCCATCCTGGCATTCAAATTATGCTCGTGACACCAATGTGACTCCGTCAGTTTTTCCTTATACGTAGTGCTTCAATTTACGATGCGCAAATGAACCGGCCGTTCACTGACTTGTCGAACAAAGGAATCGCCTCTTCACTCTTCCGTATCGAACACATGACTTGTCTTCTAGTCTCACTCAATGTAGCTCGCTGAGTGAACAGCAGACAACGCTGGATTGAACCTTACAACAAAACTCTTGCTTGCGGTTGCAATCGCTCCCTGTTATATTCATACAAACCCTCGCGGAGTTCGATACAGGGCGGGGTAAGGGGAAGTCTGGAAGCTTCTATTCAGCCCCGATAGGCCTTCCGGACATCTAACAGCGTCTCCTCACTCTCTCTCCAACCAATTTTATGCTGGCTGGCACTGAAGAACAGTCAACTACCCAAGTCACGTAAGGCCGGCGAGGTTGCATTGCATCATCATGATTATATGTTGTTGTTATTATTATTATTATTATTATTATTATTATTAATAATAATAATAATGATGATGATGATAATAATAATATAGAATTGTAAAAGTCTGAGTAATATGTAATGCACAACAAAGAGATAAAGAGTATAAACAATGAACAGTTATAGATAAAATAGAAACCTTAGTCATGGAGATATATATCATAACAGGACGGTAAACTTTGATAGCAACATCTACAGTGACAGGTCCTATACTTTAACATCACATCTGTCCTCTAGTGTTAAACTGTTTTATTATCACCAAGTGTCAAAGCCTCTTTGGCTCACTGAATAGTTTAGTCAAGATTTCTGCAGTTAGTTCACATTTGTGTAGCTGAGAACCAAAGTGACACAAGTACATTTACAGTATAACCCTGAATAACCATTATAATGGAGGGGATGGTGTTGACAAATAAGAATGATAGATAATCCATCTTTAATATAAATAGTAGGTTTAATAGGTAATGACACAAAAAGCTCGCTAAACAAACAAGTTCTATATTACATTTCTTCTATATTTAGAAAAATGGCAATAAAGGTGATTGTTGTCTACAGGGCAGGGCTGCATAGTAAGAGGTTTTGTTCCATAAAACTAAAACAAGTGCTTACTCATTGTTTTTCATCAGTTTTGTAGGTATATCGCTAGGCGACAACAGTATATTTGATCAGTTCTATTGTCTATATGCATGACCACTTTGTGACTTGAAACTCAAATTTAAATAATACTGGCTGGAGGCATCAGCACAGCCTCTTAACTAGAGTACATGTTCATTCTGTATTCAATTTGTAACATTACTGCCATCCTTGCAGAGGAAGCAATATAACATGGGCTTCTGCTCCATTATTTTTAAAGTGCACTTTGCTTGAGAATTTTTGGAACACTAAGCTATCTGTTGATATACAACTTACTTAAACTACCTGTAAATACATCTACAGGACACATAACACATATTTGTTTTGTGAATAACTCCAGTTTTGTAAAATGTAACATAGGCATTAAAAAATAATAATGATGATTGTTGAACCAAACAGTTAACCAAGTGATGGATAATTGAGGTTCTACTGTGATAAATAAAGTATTGTTAAGTTAGAAGGGGAATAGGAAATTGGCTTCATTAATCATTTTTCTATTTCTTTTTACTTTCTCTACTACGTATAGTAAGTAGAGGAAGTATTGCATTCCACCCAAAAATTCAATACCGAGATTTCACGGAAATACATGTTTTGAGACCTCCTGAATCCAAAAAAAGGATTTTTGGAAACATGTCCGTGTGTGTGTGTGTGTGTGTGTGTGCGTGTGTGTGTCTGTGTGTGTGTGTGTCTGTGTGTCTGTGAACAGCATAACTCAAAAACGAACAGTCGGATAAGAACCAAACTTGGTATTTAGGTTAAGTATCTTCCAGAGATGCGACACGAAGGTTTTCAAGAAAATCTCCCCACCCCAGACTACCCTTTACATGGAAGATTTTTCGAAAATTTTAATTTTCTCAAAAATGGCTCTAACGATTTTGATGAAAATATCATATGTTTAAGATATTCTCATGAGAAATGAAATGTATATCTCGAATTTTCTGGGAATGTCTCCAAAAGTATTCTTCATTGTGAACGACTTTTGCATAACTGGTAAACCATAAGAGATAGACAAAATTTTACTACACAAAAAATGTAGATCGCGTTAAAATACACAACTTATGTCATATACATTTCTTTTGTTGAGTGAACCGTTTTCGAGATATTGCTTGTTATTTCCTTAAATTTTCCAATACTTATACTTTTTCTCAAATGCGTTATTCATTTTTTTTTGTCCTGGACATGCAAAGAGAATGGAATGCGCCACATAGCAACCAGCGTTAAAATATTTGACTATCGCTTAAAAGCTACCATATTCCCCTTGCATCTACAAGAAAATTACCAATAAGATTGACATCTCGATATCTCGATTAACATGAAGCATATGGAGAATAGGCATTTGTAAAATTAGATTGTACAAGAGTAGAGAAAGTCATGTGAGTGTAACACATCAGATTTTTTTTTTAAATTAAGCACATTATCTAAACTTTAAGTAGTTGCCACTTCTATCACTTAACTCATGATTTATTATCTATTATGTTTATATAAATCAAGGAGCTCAGAAAATGTTTGTTTATGGACAACAGTACTCCCCTAATGATTTGATGGTACATTTTTAAAGCTGCTGGTTTCTTTATCTCCCAGAAAGCTAGGACATACATCCAAATATTTTATGGAAATGGTAATTTTCAGTCATGTTCAGTAACTTTATTGTAGTTACAGGCATCAAATATAAAATACAGTGTTCCAATTTCTTTCTTATTTGTTGAGAATAACCATCATTGCAATTAAATTGGTATAATGGCTGCAATTAGGTGACAGATCATAAACCTATTAAGGGGATTCTTTAATTTTCTCTTTTTCTAAAACGATACCATCAAAGAAAGGCTCATGAAGCCTCTTTGCTCTCTTATTGTTGCAGGAAAAGAAAAATAAATAAAAATTATTTTGTGTTCAACAGCACAATATTGTTGTGATTAATATTCATTTTAAACTAGCCTGAAGATGAAGATTTAACTGTGTGTTGCATTACATGAACATTATTAGTGTCTATAAAATGGGGCAATAAAGAAAAATTAGTAATTCTTCGGATATTTCTCACTAAACAGTTGATGTTAATACTGGCCTCTGACTATGATAACCAATATTGCATATTTGTGTAGAACATTTTCAATGTATCTCATGGCAAAGACTAGCAAAGTTGTGTTTAATTCAGATTTTATTTCCAGCAGAAACAGGTGTGTTAAACACTACATCAATTAATGGAATAAATTTGTTTCAGTATGTGTGCATGTGTAGGTACAAAAGTTGTACATTGTCTAAAATTTTGAGTGAATATTGGAGAGGAAATGTATATTTTAGATCACTCAGCATATATAATGTTAGGATATTAACATAAAACATTAAATGAGCAGCACTTCTTTATCTTGTTTCCAATATTTCTTGCTAGTTATCCTAACTTTAATAAAAGATAAAACTTGCTGCATAATTAAATAAGCTTAATAGCATGCAGTATTTCATATGTAACAGTATTCTGTTGTTTGCCAACTATGCGGAATGGAGTAGCACTTTTTGGTCCAAATATGCACATGATGCAATACAAGTAAATTAAGTTTAAAAAAGTGCCTAATGTGTGTACATTGTATTATTACACTACAATAACAGCTGATTTGTGGTAGATGCCCCTCATTTTTGCCACCCTAATAGATAGTACAAACTTTAGATTTAGAAATGTATGTGATACACACAAAATTAACATCAATTTTAGATTTTCCAATCTGGCAAAATATGATATCTAACTTTCTTTCTATCTTGAGCTGAAAAATGAGTACGAAGCTTAAAGCTAAAGAGAAACCCCACCAATTTACATCAGATGCAAAATCCGCAACATAACCTGAAAAAATATATATATATATATATATACAAACCAAGAAATAGTCAACTTATCAAAACATATTTTCAGCAAAGATGAGGTCACAGTACAAATAATGGCCTAAAAACTTGTGCAGGCTATACAAACAAAGTAGAAGAAATAGTCGCTGATATGGATATTGTCACCAGCCAGTTAGAGGAAAACACTAAAGCAACAATTCAGAAACAATGTGAAACACTCCTGAAGAACTTATAGTCACCAAGCACAATAGTTTACCAGACATTAAAATCATAAAGTTACTAAAATCTAAACCCGTAATTTATACCAAAGCAAATTAGTAATCCTGGACAAACAAGACTACATTGCCAGTAGAAAACCTACTCCAAGATAACACATATACAGAAGTCAAAACAGACCTATTAAAAGCTCGAATAAAATCCTTTAATCCCTCTGTGAATAAAGTTAAAACCCTAACAAATAAAGAAAAACCCATAATCAAACCTAATCACCCCACATTACCAACAGTGTACGCACTCTCAAAAATCCATAAGCCAGGTAACAAAATGAGACCCATAATAAATAATATTGATTCACCCACATATAATGTGGTAAAATGGCTCACACAGAAATTCACATCACTACATAAATACAACAGCTTAAGCATCAAGAACTCCCAAGATTTAATCACAAAAATAGAACATATAGAATTGAAACTGGAACATAAATTAGTATCTTTTGACATCACTGCACTTTTCCCAAGTATCCCTATAGATGAACTCCTATAACAACAATAACAACAAAGAAAAAAAAAGGGCTTACGCAAAGCAATATAACACAAGATTAAATAGATGACCTTTTGAATCTCACAGAACTTTGCATCACTCAGAACAGTTTTACTTTCAACAATAGATACTATCAGCAGACTTCATGTTTAGCCATGGGTGAACTTCTATCGCCATTCCTCGTTGACTTTTTCATGAGTAATTTTAAATCACACATAACTACCTCCTTTCCGCATATTTACAAAGTTTGGCATAGGCATGTCGATAATATATTTTCAATAGTACCCAACAGGCTCATCCAGGATGCCCTCAAATTACTCAGTTTACAGAACAGATCTATACAATTCACTATGAAAACAGAAAATGGAGGTACTCTAACTTTCCTATGTTTAAAAGTAATCAGAAACCAGAACAAGATCAATTTTGGTATCTACAGGAAATCCACACATTCTGAAAACTACATTAAAAACAATAGTTTCAACCCGGTACCACACAAAATAATTTGATCCATAGATTTGTTTACACACCATTAAAATAAACAGAATACAAACACATAGTTAACACAGGCATGAACAATGGCTTCACCAAACAAATCATTGACAAATAAATAGCACATTTCAAGAAGCAGAAACACATTAAGGACACCATAAATCTCACCCAACAAAAATGCAAAATGATTTTCAAGAAGTTCACTTTCCACCCAAGGACTCACTACAAATTCCACAACATCTTTAAGAAGAAACAACATTTGCCTGCTCCACAAAAAGATCAAGTCTAGAGAAATTGCTCTGCAATAAATCAAAGGACCAAATCCCTCAGATGAATAAAGCAGGAATCTATAAAATTAATTGCCCAGAATGTGACCAAATCTACATACATAAAACAAAAACAAATTTATAGATCAGATTAAAAGAACATAAATGAGACACATTACAAACAGATGGACAAATCTGGGGTTGCGCATCTCCTTTGGATGACAAATCACATCACACCAAATATAGCACTCCTAAAACCAGCAAAACACACAGAAGAGTTGGATACTTGGGAAAACTTATTAATAGGTACCAAAACATAAACACCATGTAATGAATTTTGAATTGTCGCCACCAAACCCACTATGGAGGCCCATCACTATACCACCAGATTCCACCACACATAGATGCATACCGGACAATACCACAAGGAACCAGTTTGGCACTTTCAATGATGGGAGCAATTAGCTCTTGAAACCGGTCAAGTTTTAAAACATGTAGATGTTAAGTGTTTCAACTCTGACACAAATTTTCTATTTAACTTGTAATTGTTAAAATTCATTGGAAAATTAGGCTCATAAAATAAGTACATTATGGACAAAATCTAGGAGTAAAAATGGATATGTAATTTATTGCTTCACTGTCACCTGAAGCAAATTACCATTGCTAGTGAAATACCTACCTTGTGACTCCAATGGCAAAAATGAAATTTTGGTACCAAAAAATTGACTGCTTCCTATACATCATATAGTAAAAGTGCATTATCCAAATTTTCAATACCTCCCATGTGCTAATAGCACTTTTTTTTTATGGCAAACTTTCCTATGTGGATCTGTGTTAAAGAATCTGGCATATAGATAGTTTTGAACATCTGGTTTTAATAGCTATGTGGATCATTGTTGAACATGGAAACTTACTGTCCTGTGTAAATGTGTTAATTTCTATGAATCAGAAGACTTTTGCATTGTATAAGACAATGTGTGAGAAAGAAATTAATTTTTTATTTGTTAAAACAATAAGATAAGTGTAATCCTATTAATGTTTGTAGTTGCATAATAATGTCTTATGCATTTATTTAGTATTATATGGAATTGCGTGTTATATTGTAGAAGACTTGTATTCATTTTAACTAGTTCCAATTCTTTATGACATAGTGTGTAAATTATTAGCAAAACCTTTGTCACTAAGAGGAAACATTGAACAGCCTGTCATGCTTGCTGGCCAGTGAATTTGAAGCTATAATCTCCCTATACGAGTACCAGCTTTTCCATTTGAGTCCCTAACAGATTGTTAATAATGTATTCTTAGCTGTAATGACATATCATGGGAAAGTATGGGGAGGTATAAGTACCCGGGATAGGAGAAGCTTCTTTCAAATCATGGGTATGGAATGAAGAGCCAACTGAAGGTACAGGTAAGATACTGAGGAAGGTAATGTTTACACTAAGGTTAGGCCTATATCTCATACAAGTGTGAGAAAAAGAATAAAGATTGATCACAAGAGAAACCTGAAAACATGATTGGATTTGTTGCCTAAAATTCCTAGTTACTACTGTGGGAAAAGCTCACAAAAGTTGTATGCAGAATCTACATTTAATTCTAAGTCACAAGAGCACTTAGTTTAATCCATCTGGTGCAAAGAAAATAGCCTCTCAGTTTGCTCAAAAACTTTTTTCACAGAAACATCGCAAAACAAACCATTGTCCTTTATAAGCCATCAAAGAACCAATATGACCTAGGTTATGGTCACAAAACGGGCGTAATAATTAAGGAAGTATCAAGAAGAAAGAAGATAAGCATATTGCCAAAAACCTAGCTAAAGATTCCAATGTGTAGAAAAACCCCCAAAGTATCCTACTCTGCCCTAAGCCTCTGGTACAGTGTCGTCATTTTAAAGTAAGGCTACAGAGAGGTGTATGCAAAGCTCGCTGTACTGCAGTCACCTTGGTACTTTTCTGATTTTCAACTGATGCCATATGATGCATTCAAAGTTATCTTTATCAGCTGTGCTTCAGTCCCTGCTTTGCGTTCGTGCTGTAAAGAGAGTAGTGCATTGTGCATCTCAAAGGTAAACGTTTATTCAAGACATATGTGTTGTGTATGATTTGCTCAAGAGTGTTAATTCTTGTTGTTAGTCCAGTGAAATGCCCTCTGAAAAATTCACGCTTGAACAAAGAGTTTACGATACATATGTAAAAACCGAATAATGTAGACAGGTGTGTACACAATTTCAGGAGAAATTTGCTGGTATTCCAGTTCCAAAAAGGGAAACTGTTAGACGTCTGATTAATAAATTTAGGACAGCGGGATCACTAAACGCTAAACCTGAGAGGTGAAAACGAAGTGCTCTAACCCAGGAAAAAAGTTGATGAAATTGTTGCTTCTATTTGTGCGAACCCCTAAAAAATAAACTTTATAGGAACAATCTCCACACAATAGATGAATTTAAGGACAATATAAAAACAAAAATTATGAACATTACACAAGAAGAACTTTTGCTTGTAAATGGAAATTTCATCCAAAGATGCCAGGAACGTCTTCACGCAAATGGACACCGCTTATAACAAGGTTAATGCTCATTGTAGTGCATGTTAGTCTTACTCGTAAGTAATGCGGGAGTTACAGAACAAAAACACCCTTAGTGTAATAGACAGTGCATACGTACGAGTTGTGGCCTCGCCGAAACCACTGTATTTACTACAAACAAAAGCTTCAATTACACAATTTTTCTGTTTACTCACCTAATGATAAAGATGTTACCTTATGTGTTAGGCACGAGGCTAACGGGGGAGTTACAGCTGATGAGTTCACATCATGCATAGTAAGACTTCATTAAGTAGAACCCAACTACCAGAATTGGAACAAAATTCGGTCAAGTATAGAAGGCTCCAAATGTTTTCAGGTGGACCATGGGGTGCAGAGGAAGAGGGGGAAGGAATTTCTTCTCGACTAGTCATGCCTGGCTATAGCCGACAGTAAGTGCCGATATCGTCTCAAATGTCACGTTTACGTTTGCGTATGCTCGTATAATTCAGCAACCTGACTCTAAGAGGTAAGAAGACGAAACTAAATACTTTTCTCTTTACTAGATATATCCAAACGAAGTAAATTCTCTATATAATATGTTGTTTAAAAAGCAAATATTGCACTATTTATGCGAGTGCTACAGAAGTTTAAGATGCATTATCCTTGAGAAACAAGGTACTCATAATGTATATCTTGGTTTTTAAGTTTGCTGCTGCTAGTAATAATAATAATAATAATAATAATAATAATAATAATAATAATAGTTTCATAGTTACCACGCAATGAACTACTCTACGCAAACTCCGACAGCAAGGGTATTTATTATCTTGAATTATTTTTTAATCTTCATAGAGACTGATCACAAGGTTTGGCGCTAAGTGTGTGGTTCCATACAGTTGGTTACATTCAATTCTGACAATATTCAAGTAAAGTTTTAAGAATACAGAAGGAAAAGTAATATTAATATCAAACTGTTGAAGCAGTTTGAGCACAATTAAGTGCAACATTCACTTTTCTTCAAGATGAGATATATTTTGCGTTTGTTACTGAAAAACGAATATGTATTGTTTTATTTTAAACGTGATAAAGGAAGAAAAACAGTGTCAACAGTATAATGGACATATAGTAAAAACAGCTATTGTGTCTAAAAGGAGAAAATGTTAGTAGATACGAGGAAACAACGTTTAGCGCAAAATATGCAGTTTCTATATTGCTGTTTTATTCGGTTTAATTAACATGTAAGCTAAATTGTCAAAATAGGACACGAAAGTGTTAATGCAAAACGGTTGATGTGCTTTTGTTGCAATTGGTCCCTCATTTGAGAGCACTCTATTCTGAAAATTCAATTGCTTTCAAAAGTAAACTTGCTTTCAGATTAAAATGTGAAGAAAGAAAAGGGGGAAAAAAATAAAAAGAAAAACTTCGAAAATAACATACACTGTTTGACTTAGATACTTTGTATTATGATTCACGTTTTGAACCCTTAAAATGTTTCTCTTCCCTGATCTGGAATGGAACGGAATGTGAATGAGGATATTGCGCCGGTGCCCCTCGAGGGAACGCCCCCGGGAGGGAGGGAGGGAGGAGGTGAGAGACACCGGGCGGCCGAACCAGGATTGACGGCACAGCAATGACAGGGTCCCTAGTTTCCAGATTAAGACGCTGTAACAGTCGGAGAGGCAAACCGGGGACCCCGCCCCACACAGAGGGTCTAACGCTTCCAAGGGGCGGTCCGTATACCCCAGCAACCAGTCGAAGACCGAGAGATGGATAAGGCTCCACACAGAGCATCGTCTTTCCCTGCCTCGCCGCACCGGAACACCATCTCTGACACTCTCATCCCTGAAACAGACTTAACGGGGTTAAGGATGAATGGAACGAGGAATGGAACGATACGGAGGGATAGGAAATTCGGGAACTGAGAAACCATTCCAGCATTCACCTGACGACCCGGGAAAACCCCCGAAAAAGCCCATGGGTCAGAGTGGCGGTCGCGGAGGAGCGAACCGGGGACCTCCCGAATGCGAGTCACACGCGTTACCGCGGCGCCATCTGGAGGGAACCTGGAAGTTCCGTAGTTCAGATCTCGGCCATTGGCATTTAATTTTTCAGTTGTCTGATTCTACCTTTCCAACCTTGTCCTACACACGGCTTGTGTGAAAGAGTTACTTCTTGTTGAGATAAGCCGTCATTACACTCTAACAAACAAACTTCTTTGTAAATATAAGAAGAATACAGCAGCTAAAACGATAGTCAAAATTTTATGTGGAGCCTATGAAATTCCGCGCTCGTTGCATTACTACGAGAAAAATCTAATGGGTTGCATTCACGTAACTTTCTCTTCTCACACTTCTACAAATTATTTTTATTAAATATTATTTGTCTATCTAATTCTTGATAATCCAGATAAATTTTCAATTCACATTTAACCCGTCTCTAGGGTATGGGGGGGCTGCCTCACATTCAAGAGGTCCGGAGTTCGAATCCCGGTTAGACTGAGTTATCTGGATAAAGTATTTTTTTCGGGGTTTTTTCTTATTCAGAGAAGATGAATGTCAGGTAACCCCAAGCTCTAGGGACCTCGGGCCCATTTGAGCAACATTTTAACCATTTCGTTCATTCACCGTCCGTAATGGCCTACCCGGTTAAAGGACGTTAACTAAATACTAAAAGAAAAAGTTACCTTTACACATTTCGTTTTAGGATACGTAGATAATCACATTTTCAAAAAGCATGACACTACGTGATGCTTTGAAATTCCATGCTGTTTGTATGACCGTGACAAAAACAAAACGAATAGCGACTTCCGAGTTACAAAGGGTATTCAAACCAATAACAAAATATATCTAGGAAACAGTTAATTTCATAAAATATATGTATGACAAACTGTGTGCTTTAACGGGGTCTGCGTTGCTTTTGTAGTAAATATTTGTCCATCTTTTACAGTTTACCAATTACACTAATCATTCAGAATGAAGAAGACTTGTCAGGCTCTTCTCAGAAAATTCAAAATATATATTTCGTTTGTCATATTTTAAACAGAGAGTATTTCAATCAAAGTCGTTAAAGCCATCTTTGAGCTAATAACACATTTCGAAATTTTTCATGTAAAGGGTTGTTCCGGGTGGGGGAGATTTTCTTGAAAATCTTCGTGTCACATCTTTGAAAGATACTGAACTTAATCAAGTTTAGTATTTAACCGACTTTTCGTTTTGGAGTTATGTTGTTCACACACAGGCATTGTAGCTTTTTCTTAAAATATGTTTTGCATTCACGTGACTTTCTCTGCTCACTCTTCTACAGTCTACTCTTACAAAGCTTATTCATGCATCGATTTCATGTTAATACAGATAAACCGTCACTACTTATTTACGAATTTCGTTGTAGATATAAGTAGAACAAATTAACTTAAGCGATAGCGAAACCCGTCATACCTGATGGCTGTGTGATAGCTTTGAAATTCTGTTCTCTTTGTGTAAACACGAAAAAGGAAACAAAGAAAGAAAGAAAGAAAAAAAAACTATACCTAGACATTTGCAATTGAGAGAAGTATAGTGTATTTGAAAATTCAAACTAATAGGAAAGAATATTTCAGAATAGGTAACACCATAAAAATGTATTTGACATAAATTTTTAAAAGATCTACATTTATTGTGCAGTAAATTTGTTTTCTCTTTCTTACGGTTTACTAATTAGCAAACGTCAATCACAATAAAGACGAATTTACAGACTATTCCCAAATAACTAAAGATACACATTTTATTTATCATGAAAATAGCTGGCGGCGCCGTGGCCGAGTGGTTAGACCGCTAGCCTCCCACAGAGGCGGCCCGGGTTCAAATCCCAGGGACCTGCATGTGGGATTTGTTGTGGACGAAGCGGCGTTTGGGTGGGTTTTCTCCGGGTTCTCCGGTTCGAGAACCAACAACTGCTCCATCATCACCTTTCTTTTCATCCATTTCAGCAACATTTGGTTTCATACCAGGCATCGGGCTGATCACCCATCCTGGATGCTCTGTCTGATCCATGACGGGCCTCTGACCTGCTTGTAAGTCCTATATAACAGGAGGGTAAACAGATAATGAATGAATGAAAATAGCCATTTTTGAAAAAATACAAAATTTCGAAAAATGTCCAATGGGAAGGGTAGTTTGGAGTAGGGGAGTTTCTTCAAAAGCTTCGTGGTGTCGCATCCTTTGAACGTGTTGAACTTAAACTCTAAGTTTGGTCTTTAGCCAACTTATCGTTTTTGAGTTATGCTGTTATCTCTCTCTCACTCACACACACACACACGACCTTGGACCTTTTTTCTAAAAATACAGTCTTTGTATTTAGGGATATCAAACGCGATTTTTGGTGAAATTACGACATTGAATTTTTGGGTGGAATAAAATACTATCTTTGGATTCATTTAGTATCAAAACCTGTATTTCTGGTGAATATCGTTATCAAATGTTTGGGTGGTATACTGTACTTCTTCTATTTATTGTAAGTACGTAGTAGATAAATAAAAATGCTTTCCTTGGATTCAAGAGTGTCAAAACGAATAATTTCGTTATTGAATTTTTGGGTGGAATACAATACTTCCTCTACTTACTATAACTTTGTAGTACAAAAGGTGAAAATACTTTTTTTGGATTCAGGAGTCTCAAAACGTACATTTCCGGTGAATATCGTTAATGAATTTTTGGATGGAATGCAACACATACTTCCTCTACTTATCATAGGTAAGCGAGCGAGATGGCTCAAGCGGTTACGTCTGTTGCCCACATTCTGGAGGTCGTGGGTTCGATTTCCGTGGCCGTCCTTCCTGACCCATGGGTTTTTCGGGGTTTCCGCGGGTCGCCAGACGATTACATCTACCGAATTTCCTATCCCTCCATTTCATCGTTATTTTCATTTCACTTCACCCTTCATCTCCTTGGTTTCTTTCAGGGTTGCAAGTGTCGGTGGGAGGTCTCGGCGCGTGCATGGCAAGGGGAAAGGATGCTCTCTGGAAACCTTCGTTCTCCAGACTACAAGCGGTCTTCGGGTCCCAGGGAATGTGTAAGCCTAAGGGGGGGTGGAGGCCGACTGCACCAGCCAACATCCGGGACCCTGCCCTTTGCCTGTCGTGCCTCCTGATCCGGCCGCCCTCTGTCTCCTCTCACCTCATTCCTGCATCCCGGGGGCGCCCCGTCGGGGTTATGGGCACAAAAAATCTGCGTAGGTCTGGGTGCTAAGTCCCCCTCCTATCCTACTATAGGTAAGTAGTAGGGATAGTAGAGTTATGGTATAGAGAAGCGGCTGTTTGTCGTTATGGCATCTTGCATGCAACTAAATAGGGAAAGGTGTAACTTAGACTAACTTGAAATACGTTTCTGCCCTAAATTTTTGTTACCATTAAGTAAAGTGCACGGAAAAATCATACTTTATAAGGATATTACGATAAATAAAGAACATATGTTAGATGATAATGGGTAGAGAAAGTCGTGAATATTGAAAACTAAACCATTTTGTTTTAACACTTGCTTATTATACAATGATATGATGCCTCTAATTCCAAAAAACATTAGTTTGCATATCGCTTATCTTGTGCTGTAGCGCGATTGCTGTTTTCTTTTCAGCTATTACTTTCTTACAGACAAGTCTAAGGGAAATGTGTTGGAATGCCATTTTCTTTAGCACTAGACTCACATTACACCCTTTAAACTTGTAGAGCAAGGCACCTGGCATAACCTCTGATAACACTCCCCTCTCCATGGTTCAAACACATGGCCTGGTCAACATTTGGAGCTGTCTGTACATTTAGTGATTCTTAAAATTATTAAAATTCGAAGCACTATTGAATGTGAAGAGATGTAGGTACATATTAAAGCATATGAAGAATCACATGTTAAACCTTACGGGCATTATTCTGGTTTTACTTCAATTAAGACACATAGTTAAAATCAGGAATCGCTTTTCGGAGACGTTTATCACCATTCTCAGCTGTTTAGTGACTGATGACTGGCTGCCGTCCCTCTTCTGATGTACCATGACTTTGATGCCCGCTATCGGTAGTTCTACATAACTTTATTTGTTCGTTCGGCGGCGGGATCTCAAAATTCAACAAGTGAACTTCTTTTCTGCAAAAATAAATCGTTTCCAAAATGTACAATCCTAAAGCTGAAGTAACAGGTTTTAACATTTTGATATCTTGTCCTATTTCATGATTA
Source organism: Deroplatys truncata (assembly GCA_030765065.1). Lineage (NCBI taxonomy): Eukaryota > Metazoa > Arthropoda > Insecta > Mantodea > Mantidae > Deroplatys > Deroplatys truncata. The sequence goes on from CM060976.1 coordinate 2,346,318, forward strand.
TTCAACCAAAAGTGGTGAGGTAAGGCCGACTTATCTGTTTGTCTGCTTTTAATATTTCTTTGGTGCTCTTTCAATCTGGTGTTTAAATTTCTTATAGCTTTCCCTATATAAAATTTCTCACAATCCTCACAGGTAATCTGATAAGTTCCTGATTTCATTTTGGATGCGAGAGTTGTTTTCAGAGGTTTATTAATGAGTAAATTATTTAAACTGCATTTATTTTGGGGAGCCATTCTAATCTTCATAAATTTATTGAAAGGATGGATAATATGTAAAGTTTTTATATTTCCAATCTTTATTATCTGTTTTTTTTAATGTGGTCAATTGCTTCAGTTTTTTGTTTTTCAAATTAGATATTTAGAAAAGGGTTTATATTTGCAGAAAAGAAGTTCACTTATTGTATTTTGAGATCCTGCCACCAAATGAACTTATGAAGTTATGTAGAACTACCAATAGAGGGCATCAGTGTCAAGGTGAATCAGAAGAAGGATGGCAGCTGGTCATCAGTCACCAAACAGCTGAGAACTGAGACAAATGCCTCTGAAAAATGTTTCCTGATTTTAACCATCTGACTTAAGTGAAGTAAGTTTTATCATGTCACTCTCCATATGTTTTAACATTTAGTGATGTTGCAAGAATAAAGTCCATTACAATTATTTATAAAAGGGGCACACAATGATGGTAGTGGACAGTGTCCATGCAGCTTTGGAACACTATTTCAAACCACCCATTAATTCCTCCTCTAATTACATAGCTAGAATGAGGCAAACAAGATCAAAGCAGCCTTACTGTATCAAATTAGTTGACTTCAACTTGTTCATGAATTATAAGAAGCTAATCTCAAATATTCAGACTTTGAAGCCAGGGAAATAAAGCAGGAGATCCTACTGTAACTGATATTTATGAATTAAAATACATACCAGATGGAACTCTCACACACACAGGTGGAAACTTCTACCAAGGCGAAAAATCATTGTTCCATTGTTAGGTTTAAGTAACAAGTAGAATGAATCTATACAAATTTAAACATTTCTAGGAATTCAAGTCAGTGATTAAATCAAACCCCATTCACTTTATGAATCGCAAAGTTCAAACAGAACAAAAAGAAGAATTGAAATTTTGAGGAAATTTACCATAAAATTATATTGTTTGTTTGTTTATTTTTATGCAGTTTTAGAATTATACTATTTTCTTGTTCAGAGTAAAATAAAAAACTACAGCCTCATTAATTTGTTTATGTAGGCATATGTTTCAATTATAACTTGTTATATACATTTAATTTTGTTAAAAACACAAATTTATAAACACAGCTTATGTAAATAGTGTATTATTGGTCTCAGCTATTGGGAATGATATAAAACTGACACTTAGCATAGAACTGGATTTTAAAGTCCGTTATTTCTTTGATTGTTTAAAAGATGTTCAGTGTGCTTATGATAGCACAATAGTTTAAATTGTATGTGAATTTAAAAGAAATTACTTATTACATTTAACTCAATAAAACACTGTAAAAAGGTTACCTAAAAATGTTAATTTTTTTCTATTTAAAACCTTACATGTACTCTGCAAGTGGCAAACAAAATGTCCTATGTGGTTCAAAACCAACCATTTTTGAGACTGTAAACTGTTCAATTTATTTACAGGTTTTAATTTCAGGTTTTTTATGTCTGAGATGATTGAGAGCTTATTTGTGCCATTGTATCTAATTAATTTCTATTTTCAATAAAATAGACTTTTTTTGTCTGATAGTTAAAGCACTGATAGTGCTGTGTTTCAAAATTATCTTCATCCTATTAAACAGCTAACTTAAGATTGTGTCATTGTAAATTAATTTTGATCATAATGTTTATAGCGGCTCATAATGATAAAAACAGAACACTAAATGTAGAAGATAAATGAAAAGACAGAGAATTAAAAATCCAAAAGCTGATAGTTTAGAGTAGCACTGTTATAAATGACATTAATTCTTATACATATTCTACACTAACACAAAATTGTCCAACATTTAAACTATTGAATACTTTGGTTTCCTTTAGGCATTACTGATGCCTATACAATTTCCATAAATATTGTTGTACTGCAAAATTTAAGAATATTTTGTTAAAATAGAGTTCCTCTGAAGTGTCAAAATAGCAATTAGTTAAATTATTTAGAAAGAATAAGGAATACTTTTACAGCATCATTTGTTTGCCATGCTTGCAGATTGTTAATGTCTGCTTGCAGATATTAGAAATAGGTTACACGCAGTATGCATAGGAGTGATTTACTTATTGGTCATAGTCTGTTAATGCTGTTTTAAGGCAATACATAAATGAAATCTAAGAAAAAATAAAAAAATTTAGATCTTTTTATTATGGGTATGCACCTTGTACTTTCACAATAAACTGCTGTTTTATTTGTATTAGTCATTTTTAAATCTGCAAACAGGCATTTATGTTAAACTTAATACTCTTCATTTTGTTTTGTCTATTTTTTAATTTTCTCCTTTTCAGCATTTTTCAACATTCAAATATTATTCAAAATGGAAAAATTCAGTAGCACCTATAGAAAAAATGTTTATCTTTTCCAGTAGGTACAATTATCCAAACTAATTTCTTTATACCATGTTTTGACCTCAAAATAAAAGTTAAATATTTTATTCATCCCATAAATCATATATATTTATAGAGGTAACATGTAATAAGAGAAGTCAGCAGCATTTACAAAATATTTCAATGACGACAAACATAGCTACCTGTAAATAAATATAACAATACAAATTATTAATTGTGAGTGGAGTAAGTTAAAACTGTTTATAAATTAAAATATCTCTACATTTAAGTAAGATAACATTTACAACAGATTGCCTGTAAGAAACAATTAGGTATATGGGACATTTTGTACTAGCATATCAAATGTTCAAGTTAACCTAGAAGTGAGGATTTTTAGTTTTTCACAGATGTATTGCCTTTGGATGGTTTAACTATGTCTTCAATGAAAACAATTTGCAATTTATGCATAGTTTGGCTTCAGTTCTGTATGAAAATATTTGATTTTATTAGTACCTATATCACAAAGTATGCGAAATAAAATTACATTTTAATTGTGTTTCCCAGTAATATGCAAAACATATACTTCATCATCATCATCTTTCATGGTTTAAGCCCTTTGGCTTGTTCTGGTCTCATCATTTAATCTGTTCCGTTCATCTTCTTTTAGGTTGGCTGACGTTTCTTTGACCTTTTGGTGTATATCTTAAAACCAGCTTCGTATACTGGTTATCATCCATCCTCTGCACATGTTGTTTCCAGTTGTTTTGATTTTCTTTAATTATTTCTAGTAATTTAAAAATTTCTAATTCTTTACGTATGTCTTCACTTCTCCTTCTGTCTTTTAATGTATATCCTGCTACATGTCTTAAAAAGCGCATCTCTGCTGCTTCTATCTTTATTTCCATAAAAAAGAATATATACTTATGGTGCAATATTTGCAATGAAATATCAATGATGATGAAAGATTTACTAATTATGAAGAGCATCATTATAGATTGTGTTGTTTCTACTTGGGGACAACATTTAATTTGGCAATGCTATATAGTTTATTATAAGATTCTTCATTCTGTAATCACAGATTGTGCTAATTGGTGTTTTTGTTCCATTTAAATGAGGCTTCAAATAAAATAATAGTTTCAAATTACATTATCCCTTCATCTATGATCAATGCAAATCATAGTTTCTCCACTATATAGCCTGAAATTAAAAAGGTATCATTGTTTATACTGAATCCTACATCCTACCGAAACTAAGCTCTGCATGTTTTGCAATTAGATCATTAACTCATTTTACAAATAAATGCATCCTAAAAACGGTATATTATGCTTATTTTCATTCAATTATGACTTATGGAATAACATTTTGGGAAAATTCAGTACATGCAAAAAGAATATTTCTTTTGCAAAAAAAGGTAATAAGAATAATGGCAGGTGTAAAGCAATCAACTCATTGTAAACCACTATTCAAAACATTTGGAATTATACCATTAGCCTGTGAGTATATTTTAGCTGTACTTTTAAGCATGGTTGCCCACCCAGAAGTGTGCATGAAAAATTCAGACATACATAGCAAACAAACCAGAAATGGGCAGGACTTACACAGGCCAAGCAATAACCTACAAGTATTCCAAAAAGGGGCTTACTGCAATGGTATAGTATTATTTAATTCACTTCCATCATAATATATTAAGGAACTGAAAACTAATAAAAATAAATTCAAGTTAGCTTTAAAAAGATATCTCATCACTCACACCTTCTATACAGAGGAGGATTTCTTTCATTCAAAAAAATAACTGAATATAAAATGTTACTGAATTTTATAAATACATTAAATCTGAATAATATTGTTTTAAATTTTTTTAGCTCTAACGTACTCTACATAAGAACTACAATTTATTTACATACAAGTACACAATGTAATTATGTATTGATGACGTAATCTACATCCTAGAGTAGACTAGCTTTCTTTAAGCTGGTCTAGCTCACTATAGGGTCTACACATTGAGATGTTATGCTATGTTATGAATAAAGACTGTTACTCTTCAACTGCTTAGAATCAGACAGATATAATTACATTTTTATTGCTTTTTATATATTACTACATAAGGGATCCCAAAGTTCATATCTAATTTGGGATCAGACGGACATATTAGAAGTTAGGCATCAATGCATCTGCATTTGATAAATCATATAAGGATCATACAGGCATAAAAGCTGTTCCATTTTCCTGATTCTAATCACAACGTGGTCCAAGAGATGTTCTGTCTCTTATTACAACATGGATCAAATAAGTGGGAAAGCTGACTCGCCTTTTCAAGATAAAAATTGCATGCTATGGGATCATTGTTGACAAAGGTTTATCAACTGTTGCCAATTGTTCTATGAGTAACTGAGGAGTAATTGTGCATCTTTTTCAAAATTCCATAGATGCACAAAATGCGCTTTGAGAAAAATAGTTTTTTCTAATTATTAGCAATACCGGGTGGTTAGACTGAAATATTTTAATGATTCATTCTCCTTCCTAAAACTGTCACAGCACATAGGAAAACAAACCAGCTAGTGAAATTTTGAGATTTGAAAACTCTGAGTTTTTTCAACAACCAATAGATGCTGATTAATTTTTTTGCATGAGTGTGAAATTAGCATGCTGATTAGGAGATTTTGTTGTTTATTGTCAAGAATAAACTGTATTTACTTGTTAGCTTCATTATGGAATACCCTTTTTATGGACATAGAATTATTAAATGCTTAGTAGGCATGTTGACCAATGTTTTTTGATGTTTTAATTCTTTGTTTATCATTTTAATTCTATTCACTTTTATTTTGAATACTTGATACAAGTACCCTTAACATAACAGCAATATTTGTAATTTCTGATTACACAATTCTTTGTTATTTACTTTTTATTTATTTTCACCTTTTAATAATATATAATTTACTGTACAACCACCATATTGATATTGAAACAGATTAGTTAGTAGATATAAACTTAGAAATAATTTCTACTACATTCACAATAAAAATATTTATTTTATTTATATACCACACACATTGAATACAATGCAAAGAAATCACAATTTTATATTCATAACAGTATGAATAGGTAAGGTTTCAGTTTTAACTGCCTCTCCTAGCAAAATCCTTATAAAATTCTTTTGTATTTTTTGAAATTTTAATAAACCTAACAAAACACTGAACATGGTTTTCTTTTGTTTGCTCACTTTATTGATTTTGGAACAGTTTGAGATTGAAGCAGGACCTTGGTGCAGGATTTCATCACATCCATATTCATAGATAAAACAGAATGCATTTTGAACTTCTACACATACCTTATGGTCTTCTTTGATTGGAATATGTTTGACTTGCTGTGTATTTATCTCGAAAGGAAGCTTTGACTTCAGTGTTTGCTTTGCACTTTCTTTCAAATCCTTAATTTCCCACTCTTTAAACAACACTTTCACATAGTTGTGATTTTGCAATATCTGATGGTAAGGCTGAAGATGACTTTTTTCCTTAACTCTCTTTCAATTCTGCCAAAAACTCTATCTGGAAGCATATAACTGTGTCCACGCATTAGGTAGATATGTGAAATGTGGAAAAATTTTCTGCTCTACTCCAAGAAAGCAATAAGCATGAACATCATCACACTATTCTTGTTCTGACTAGAGTAAGAGTCTGAAAATAAATGAAGGAGCATTGCTAGAGAAGTGGTGCAAAGTAGAGGCAAGCTGGTTGCAGCCTTTAACTGATTCAGTTTCCAACCATGTATACAAGGAAATACCATCCTTGTTTTGGGTTTTAAAAGGAATCATTATGCATAGATTATACAGCAACACCTGCCTTGCACAAAATACCTTGCTAACTAAAAGTTTAAGCAGAGTTTGATTCTGCTGCATATGAAAGCAAATGGTGATTGTTCTAGAGTTTTCCTCTTTCAATAGCTGATAAAACCTTTTTGAAGTGAGCATGTGCAGTTGTAAATGGTTCTTAGTTCCTTTTTCTTTTCCACTCTGCGTGTGTCTTAATCTTCATCAGTCCCATTTTGCAGGTTGAGCATGCATCAGTGTTTGGTACACCTGCAGAATGAAAGGTTGAAGAAATTGTAAAATATGTATGTATATTTTGAGAATGAGCAGAATGGTAGATTGCTTTTTCATCTTTAGTTGCAAAAGTTTGTTCATATTTTTCTGATATCAAGCTCTGGAGGTAAATATCATCTCCTTGATTTTGCTGTTCCATAGTGGCTCTCCCTCTTAATGTCTTCCTTTACAGCAGCAGTTATGCCCTGTCCTATCACCTCCTCTGATGTATTTGGTGCATTCCCAGATAAGTGAAATTTTCTAGCCAGGAGAGATAATCTATCTTTTGACATCCTTGAGATTCCTTGGAAGCTTGCAGCATATACTTGGCCATCATTAGTTCTCACATTGTATTTGATGCCTACGTCTGCTTTTATTTGCAGCTTCTTTCTTCACCACTCTGCGATTAGGAGATGTGTAAGTCACATATTTCACAATGAGTTTATCTCAATCTATTTTTGGAGCATGAAAAGGCATTGGTGAAATTGACTTATATCATTGCAACAATGTACCTAAATCACAATGCTTATTTACATTACTTTTAGGGTTTCACGGAGTGCACTCGAGACCATGTGATGATGTAATGCTGGAGTATGATCCTTCTTTGACTTATATTTTGATTTCCTTTCTTTGTGTTTGTGATTCCTGCCTCCTGCACATTCTATGACTGGTACAGTTTCACAATCTGAGCTCCTGTCCATTGTCCATGCATGTGCACAGTGCGGTGTCCCAACTAAGAATAAATATACCGCATATAACAAAGCTTACAGAAATGAATGTGAAATCCAAAAACCACAACAATAAATTAGCAGTTAATGCCAACAATGCAGCAGTGTAACAAAGCTTGCAGAAATGATCAGAAATTCCAAGAACCCACAACAGTGAGATAGCAGTCAATGCCAACATTGCATTTCATAGAAGTAAAGTTGCTATATCTATGCTTTCAGAATATAATAAAATTGCATCCATCGACCTTTGCTTTAACTGAGCAAGTGCACTATTGAGTTTTGAAAAGATTGCTAATATTGCTTATCTTCTACACAGGGCATATATCAAGATAAGCAAAACCTGATATAACAGAACGATGCAGGAGGTGCAAATTATATAAATACTGTATATAACTCAATTTCGTAAAATTTTGCATCTATCGAGTTTTAAAATAACATCCTCAATATTAATTGCAATTGAAGGAAACTAGTGTTATTTCATACTTTGACTAATGTGTATGTCAAGCATTGCAAGATAGTCAGAATGGTACTGATGACACTGAAGTTGTATTGTTATAACACATACTAGTATTATCTTTATTGGTTACTAATTAAAGGAAATACATTACAGCATCCACAAGATCTTAAGAAGAAAACAATGAAGAACTGCTAAGGGAATTCTAGGTTTTGACAGCGGTGATGATCCTGATAATTCAGCTGACAGTGATAAGTAAGTTAGCAGAATGTTAAGGCAATAAGAATAAACACCAGGCAGAAAGGTAATGGCAATTCCTTCTTTAAAATCATATTGTATTCTTTTATAGATAGCAACGAAGGAAATTGTGCAAGTTGTAACAATAGAAAGTCATCTGCGAATACACAAAGAGATGTAGAATAAGGAGATATAAATTGCTGAAAATTCAGAAGCAGAAGCTGAGTACACAGCAGCTGTTGTCACTGTAAGGAAACAGAAGAAGACACCTGTTCCAGAAGAGTGGGAAAGAAATAAAAGAAGAATGAATAGGCAATTAGGAAAATTGTGCATTTCTGTAACAACTGTTGATGTTGCTGCAAGAAGCATGAAGATAAAAAAGATTGTTATAAATGTAATAAACAGTGTAATATTAATTTCAATGAACATGGTAAAGGCAATGTTCACTGTACCTTTTGGGAGCTTGGATCTACTGAGTTACAAAAACATTATCCCAATAACTTGGTGGAAGAATACTGCAATAAACAAAGTGTAAGGACAAAAGTGAATACACCAGAAGGAAAAAGAACAGGAGGTACATTTTAATTAAGAATGAAAAAAATCCAAGTATGTATGGAATTTCTTTTGAAGACATAGGATGTTTCAGAGAATTTTGTGTGATCAACCATACAAACAAGAAATGAGCACAATAAAATTGAGAAGAAAAGAAGAGGACTGGATCCGGTAAAGCGAGACCAAAAGATATCATATTAATAGTTTCCTTATTCTCTCTTTACATTACAAAAGAAAGACTCCATATGTGATTACTTACCTGCCAATTTGAATTTAGCAATAATGTATGATTTATACAAGCAGTGGTGTGAAGAAGAAGAAGGAAGAACCTAAGAAGCCTTGGTTATATTTTCTACGAATTTCAATATTAGTTTTTACAGACTAAGAAAAGATATGCTAACAAATGGTTTAAATTTTCATAGCTTTTGGTACAAGAATAGGAGGACAAAACTTTGTGGCTTGATTAAAATGATCACATAAGAAGAAAAGAAATGGCCAGGGACTTCAAGAATACTGAAAAAGTGAAAGTAAAAAACCGTGAAGGTGTGCTTTTGGAGTTTGACTTATAGGCCATTCTCAGCTGTTCCAAGGTCATTTTCTATAAGCGACAGCTGTCAGTGTACAACCTTACTATTCTCGATGTAGGTTCTAACAAAGTTGATTGCTTTATGTGGAAAAAAGGATTCAATAGATTCCTGCATTTGGATCTTCTTTCAGAAAAGAAGTTACATTGTTTTCTGACACTTGTGGAGGTCAGCATATGTCTTCATGCTGTTAGTACCTTAGACATATCATTGCTTAACCAGTGCTTTTTGAGCCTGGTTATTCTAAAATGTAAGTGGATTCCGCTCATGCCATAATAGAAAGGAAAAGTAAGAATATCAACAGTTTTGATCCAACTGGGTGGTATACAGTTATGCACATGACATCACCAAAGCACATGATGATAGAGATGGATGAATCAAAATTCTTGGACTTCACCAAGCTTCAAAAGGAAATGATGATGAGCAGGAAAAAGGAAGAAAATGGAGAAAACGTAAATTGGATGAAGATGGTGTGGATCCAGTATTGCAAATGTGAGCAATATATAGTGTTTTTTAAAGGCTCATATGATAAACTAGTATTTCACGTCCTTCCTACAGGAGGCAAAACTAATCAGTGATAACCATGTAATTCAATAGAGATCAGCTGTTATCAGCAGCTTATGGTCTCAACATAACAGTGCAGAGAAGAAAAAGATAAGCTTGATTTGTGTCACAAGGGTACCTACCACACAATTTTTGAAGGACTTACAACACAACGTCTTGCCCAAGATACAGAAAGTTCGTAGGAAGTTTTAGAATGAAAATCATAGCTCAGCATTTTTATGTATACCGCTGTTGTTTAATTCTGGCACTTAATTTCACTATTTATATCAACAAGTTTCTAAAGTTTGCCCATTTTACTGTGACTAACAATGACACCTTAATTTTGTTCTATTGCCTTGAACTTAGTGAGTTTTATGCTAAGCTTTGGATTTTGTGAGTGAAAAGTATTAGTACAGTATTACCAGAATGCATGTTAGTCTTCAAAAGTGTATACCCCTCAAGTAGATATATCTCATCCAATATAAGTGATAAATCAATTATGGCTCCAGTTATGCTTCTAACAGCCTGCTAACCCAACAATAACTTCATCACTCCTTCAGTTTAGGGCTCAAGGAATGCAAAGATTTAGAGCCAAAGAGATGTATCTATATTCAACATTTTAGTTAATTATTTTTACTTTCTCTACTACGTATAGAGTAGGGGAAGTATTGTATTCCACCCAAAAATTCAATACCGAGATTTCACCGGAAATTATGTTTAGAGGCGCCCTGAATACAAATAAAGCATTTTTGGAAACATGTCCGTGTATGTGTCTGTGAGTGTTCCTGTGTGTGTGTGTGTGTGTGTCTGTCTGTCTGTGAACAGCATAACTCAGAAACGAACAGTCAGATAAACACCAAACTTTGTATTTAGGTTCAGTATCTTCCAGAGATGTGACACGAAGGTTTTCAACAAAATCCCTCCACCCCAGCTTACCCTTTACATGGAACATTTTTCGAAAATTTTAATTTTCTCAGAAACGACTCTACACAAAAAATGTAGATTGCATTAAAATATATAATTTATGTCATATACACTTTTTTTTGTTGAGTGAACCATTTTCGAGATATTGCTTGTTATTCCCTTAAATTTTCCAATACTTATACTTTTTCTCAAATGGGAATTCATTATTCATTTTGTTTTGTCCTCATAATGCAAAGAGAATGGAATACTCCACATAGCAACCAGCTCTTAAAATATTTGACTGTCGCTTAAAGCCTACCCATTCCCCTTGCATCTACAAGAAAATTAGCAGTAAGATTAACATCTCAATATCTCGATTAACATGAAGCATATGGAGAATAGGCATTTGTAAAAATAGTTTGTACAAAAGTGGAGAAAGTCATGTGAGTGTAACACATCAGATTTTTGTTTTCAGTAAAGACGTTCATTGACATTAGTGGTTCTGTAATTGTTATATGTATAGTTTTTGATTTAGTAATATCAGAGTATGTTATGCCTTTAAAATATCCTAAATTTATTATAATAGAATCCTGAAGTAATTTCACACTTTATGCTACTATATTTAGGATGCTTAATTATGTATTTTTAGTCAGTTTGTGCTTATGTAGGTATCATTTACAGCTCACATCTATTGCATGCTTTGCCTTTGCACATAACACAATTTGTAACAGCGCTCCCCATGCATAACAGGTGCAAAACTTTTATGTTTGGTCTTATTACTCATCTCAAATTAATTCTTATGTCACTTCAAATTAACTTTTTCCATTGAAACTTTAGGAAGATTGCCTTCTGCACTTTAAAATTGTTGATTAATCCCAGTGGACAAACTTAGAATTACTGTGAGGATGCAGATCTATAAGTAGAATGTTTTAAAGTAAAACGTATTTTGAAAAGTAATGTGCTAATGAACATAATGCTTACTAAAACATATACTGAGTTTTCAGAACTGATGAAATTTGTGAATGGAAAAGAGTGGCAATTATTATGAAATGTCACCTTAATTTCAACTATGTTTTGAAGGTAAGTGACTTAGAAATGCATATTTTTAATTTCTAAACCATTTTATTCCATCCCATTGTAATATGAAAGATTTCCTCTCATGTTATTTGCATTAAGTAGAAAGATTCTTTTTTTCTCCCTTTCTCATTCTTTCACTGTCTCTCCAACTTCTCTCTCTTTCCCTCTCTTTTCTGTGTATTGTCATATGAAGTTATAAATCTTCTTTTTCTGGCCTGGTAATAAACTGGGCTTACTGAAATACGTCTAAGACACTTTTCTGCAGTTCTGAGAAAAACGAAGTTGAAGTTTGTTTTAGAATATTGTATATAAGACTTACTTATACTAATAATTTGTATGTAGCACTTAACAAACTTTTTCAAACAAACACTTCTCATGTGGGATCTGCATATATGTCTAAAAGTAAATTTCAGATTTTTAATAAGTTAATGCTTTGTCTGTGAACCGTTTATTTTAGATAGTTAAATGCAGGTTCATTTTCCGCAACTGTTGTTCCATTTTTAATACAGACTGAAAATAAAATTAACTTTCCCTAATGGAACAATCTATTTTATATCTCAGCACTTTTAAATGCACATAAATAGCTTAAGGCGGCTGAAATACACAAAATGTTCATGTATAATGCTACAGTATTTACATTTACATATGGAGAAGATAGGTAACCTGAGGTCACAGTCATGTTAGAGTTGTGGGCCATTGCAGCAAATGGAATCTATATTTTGAAATTCACACCACACAGAATTAATTATTGGAATGATTTCATGTCTCCTTACTGGTCAAAATTAAACTGATTGTATGCAACTAATGAACAGTATTTATGTAATGATCATTAGAATTCATAATTTGTAAAATTTAAGATGAATCATATAATTGTTATCTTGGTGTGCTAATAGAAATTCATTTGCTAGAAACAAAGTTGCAATGCTACCTCTTTATGGTGTTATAGAACTTACCAGATACCTACCACTGGTGTAAGTATCTTTTGATAATTTTATTATGGACGCTTAATCTCAAACTATTTATCTAAGATCTCTCTACACAGAATAGCAATACTTTGGTATTTTGCATCTAACCTTGTACGGGTGAGGTGAAGCTTTCATAATTATGACATTGATTACTTTGAAGTAAAAATTTCGCTTTATATTTAAGTATATTTACCTGTACTTCAAAACATTATATTTTCTGAACACTATATCTGGAAGTTGGGTCCATTTTATTGCACACATTCTTTAAGTCTAAGTTGTATGTTTTCCATTACACACCAACATTTCCACAGGAATTGCAGCAACTTAAAGGCAAATTTTTTGTTTGAGTTCTTCAATGTTCTGTGCAGGTGAATTTTTAAACATCATAATCTTCAAATATCTCCATACAAAAAACTTGCACGCTGACAAATCTGGAGATCTCACAGCCCATGAAATGTCTCCGTATCTGAAGACAATGTAGTATGGAAGTAAATGTCCAACTGCATCCATAGCAGTCTGACTGGTCACACCATATGTCATGATTGATGAGAGAATTAGTGGCAATTTGTGGAGACAAAAATTCCTCAATATTTGGATATATTCCTGTGATGTAACAGATGTCCCATTATCGTCCTCAAAGAAATAAGAACATATAGTTTCCAAATGACACCATTGCACATAAAACTGTGACTTTGACACTGTGCAATGGCTTCTCATGCATTTCATAAGGGGCTGTTTGTGATCAGCATTGAAAGTTTTGTTTGTTGACATACCCAGACAGATGAAATTGAGCTTCATTATTCATCTCCATATTGCAGACGCAGTGTTCATTGGCATTATCATTATTCTTATAATATTCTTTAATAACAAAAGTCCATTTTCACCCATCCAATGACCCATTACAAACAAATGCTATGGAATGAAGAATAGATTTTTGCATGTAACAATTAAGATACTCAACAGCCAAAAAGATTTGAATCTGAAAATTGCCCAATTTACTGGCACAGCCTATAGAAGAGAATAGTATTTTATTTCATCACCTCCAATTACAAATATCATAGGTACATTAATTATTTTGCTCTTCTAAGAGTTGCTTAGGTTACAGATTATATACACTTAACACCCTGGTTGTTTGTGTATATGCATCCTTCATTTAACTGTACACTTATCACACAATTCCCAACTTAGTTAATTTCCTCTTCTATATTACCTACCTCATCAATCCTGTTATTAAGATCCTCTTTTTCTTTAAAGAGTTTTCTCCTCCTCTTACATTTCCTGTATATTTGCCTAGTTGTTTCGGAAATTCTTTTCTGTTGTTTCCAAAAGGCTTTAAGGACAATATCTCTATCTGTAATTTATGCCTTTTCCTATTCCATATTTCCTCTCTCCAGACCTTGGCTTCTGTACATTCCATTATACAATGCAAATTTTTATCTGCATTACCACATAGTGGGCACAAATGTTTGTCAGCTTTTAAACCTGTCAACAACATTGTTCCTGTTCTTGCCCATGCCAGGGCCTCCCTTTCCATTTTATCACAAACATTTTACCCTTCCCCAATGTTTCTTAAAATTCCTATGGTATATCAGAGTACAGAGTTAAGGGATATTAAGCTACCATATATTTCCTGTTTCGCTATGTCATCTACCCTAAATTTCACCTTATTCCACAAACTTATTCACTTATTGTCTGCAAATTAACTAACTCACCCATTCCAGTTTCCCTCACTATCTCTTTTAATCGGAATAACCAACTTCTTTCCCTTGTTGCTTTTTCTTGTGCTCTTAAACAGTCATTGACAATATTTTCTTTCTCTAGTACTTGCACCCTACTCCAATATTTCATTGTACATTTTATCACTAATCCTGTCACTGCCAACTCTTCCTAATTCAACTAAGGCTGCTAACCCCAATATCCTTTTAGAAAAGATTTTGTGAATCTGGTCTATACATTCCCACCCTTTTTCTGTCCCATAGATCTCTATCTCGTGCATCATTCTTGATTCCACTGTAGCTGTATATATTCTCTCTAGCCAGTTTACTCTCATATTTGGTATTTTGTTCAAACACATTCTTATGCTGTTGATAGCTAACTCACCCTTACCTAGTGCATTTTTTCTTTGCTCTGTCCACTTATCATTGCTATTTAACCTTACCCCAAAGTAATCAAATTTGTTTACAACTTCAATTTCGCTCCCCTCTAACCACCACTTCTCATCTCTGCTGAGTTTATTCCCATTTTTACAGGCCATAATTGTTTATTTACGTTTATTTATCTTTAAATGCCATTCTTTACAGTATCTTTTGTTGCTTCTATTGCTTTCTTTAATCCCATGCTTGTAATTGCTGTACTACTAAGTCATCTGCAAAGAGCAAACCTGGGACCTCTTTATTATTAATTGATGGACAATGCGGATTTTCTCTCTTTATTTCCTTCGGTATGTCATCTATAAACAAATTGAATAAAATGGGACTTAGTTTACAACCCTGTGTTAAGCCAAATATATTTGGTAACCAGTCTGTTACTTTATTATTGGCAAGCCTAATACAATGTTTTTTATCTGTATACAGCCTCTGTATTAGTATTACAAGCTTCCCACTCACTTCCTTTATTCTCAACTTGCTCCAGAGTGCCTCTCTATAGATGGTATCAAAGGCCTTTTCTAGATGTGCAAAAAACAAATATACTTTTCCTCTTTTCTTATTTAAGTATTTATTTATCATTGTTCTTAATATAAATATATTATCCAATACAGATTTCCCATTTCTAAATTCCCCTTGGAATTCTGATAGTTTTCCTTCTCTCCCCAGCCATTTTTGTAATCTCTTTGCTATTATCCCGGTAAACACCTTGCCTCTCACTGATAAGAGACTAATGTCCCTATGGTTGCTTTGGTTATTTACTTCTCCTTTCCCTTTAAACATTGGTACAATCACTCCTACTTTCCAATTCTGTGAAATCTCTCCTCCCTCTAACATCACATTGAATAATTTTTCTAATAGTGCTCGTCTTCCCGCATCTTGATACCAGACCTTCCAGAATTCCCCTGGTATTCCATTAGCTTTTGTGACCTGTTCTACAGTACTTGTGATCAAGTGCTTTGACATAATTGTTGAACTCTGCTGAGTAGTTTCTCAAAATTGATACGGTAATTTGTATCACAAATTACTTAAATGTAAATAATGATTGTAATATGAATATGTATTTTTATGTGACATTGACTTCCGATGTTTATTAATTGTAATTATTATTGGTAAATAATAATATACGGCTTTACTGAAACTGTCAATAATAATGCAATAATGCAGCGAGGGGGTGAGTTGTTTATCGTTATTGGGAACAAGGAAGTTACGTAATGTTCGCGGGTTTTCGGTAGAAGCTTCTAGAATGTCTCCTAAAGCAATATGTATTCATGGTTTTCATTGGATATTAAAATAGACGCTAATGTTGGCGCGTTTTATTAGCCAATAGCAGTTCATTTATAATCTTTAGGCATGTCGAGGAGTGGGAGTATATAAGCCAGGTCCGAGGTAGATCGCCCCGCAGTTCAACAAAATTCTCAATACCTTACACGTCGGTCGCCCAGTTCATCAAAATTTCTAACACGCTGTCTTCAGTTCGTCATAAGTTACGCGCAGCAGAATTAAGAGAATCTAAAGTATTATACAGTTAAATATATACAAAGTTGAAGTACGTGAGTTAAAAGTGATGAGAAGTTATTACAAACAGTTTCAGTTTGGCGAGTATCCAGATCAATATGTAAAAGTGTTTGTGAACGTGTTCGGCAATAAAAGTTATAAAACCAATTTCTTCATTAAGTATAATTTCTGGATAAAAGATTCCTTTCCGATTCACACCCTGCAAGAGATAAATGTTTGACTTAAATAGCTAGCTGGAGGACAATATACAAAACTTTAAATTCTTTCGAACCCTAATTGATGCAAATTTCTAACGCCAGAGGGAGCTACAAACCAGACAAAGGAGTGACGTCACAAGATGGCTTCAATACTGATGTAAACAACATTACGTGAGAAACATTTCTATCGCAAATTGGCTTCCACAACTTGGGGCTAACAAACACAAAAACACACATACTACGTAAACAAACAGATTCCGTCACATATTGGCTCCCAAACGTGGAGCTACGATAATGTTACAATAAATACAACATTAATACTATTACAAAATAACCTCTCCATTTATTAGGGCCAATTTTGTTCTTTATTCATCTTACCCCACATACTTTATTTTACTGTCCTCCTCTTTTACTGCCTCATAAATCTTTTAGCCTATTCTTTCACTCCACTCTTTCCTTTTTTCCTCGATTAGACATTTGTAACTCCACCTGGCTATTAGAAAGTTTTCTTTTACTAATGTTTCTTCAGTTTTTTCCACTTCCTAAACTCCCTTTCTGCCCTTTTCTTTGCTGACAAGCAATCCTTGTCAAGGCAACACTTTTCTACAATTTTCTTTGATTCCTAATTTTCATTGTCTTACCTGTTGACTTCTATTCCCATTCTAGATGCAACATTGCCTCATCAGCTTTACCCACTTCAATTATTTGTGAACTTTCTCATTTGGATTTTCTTCTTCTGTTTGAGTTTAATTTCTCAATAAAAATGTCCCTTTCCTCTAGGTGCCACCTATAATTTTCAACAATTTTTCCTTGCTCTGAATCTTCTTCCTGTTCTACTACCTCCACTGCTTGGAATGTTGCTATTAATGGAAATTGGGAACTATTCAGTACCCTCTGGATAACTTTGAAATCTAAACGATAATTGTCTAAATTGTTTAAATACAACATATAGTCAATTACACTTTTCCCCCTTTGATTAATAAATGTGAATTCTCCCAACCTATCTGACTCTCTTGCCCCATTGCAAATTACTGGATTGTTTAATTCACAAAATTTGATTAATTTCCTGCCTTCTCTATTACTTATTTTATCTTTACTATGTCTCTTAAATTTTCTATCACTTGCTGATTTTCTAGTTCAACTATATGCAGTTGTTCTTCTCCTACCCTTGCATTGAAGTCTCCTAATATCAAGAAATGTAAATGATCATATTTCTGCATCAAAGTTTCAATGTCTGTTTCTAGCTTTCTATAAAAACGTGGGTTATAAAAATCAGACATCCCTGGCGGATTGTATACCACTTCAATTCCAAGTTTTGTCAATTGCTTGTCACGTTTTGCAACACAATCCATATCACTCTTTCTGATCCTGCACACTTTATCTCCTTTGCCCCCCAAATTCCTTTCCCTTCTATTAAACATTCCTATTCCTCCTGAAACTCAACCCTTTGTCTCTTATTTACCACATTTTTCCCAAAATATTCAAAACCTTCCAAGTTTATCACTGTATTTTTGGTTAATCATGTTTCTGCCACATCACCCAACTTCATCAGTTTTGAAGGTTCACCTTTATTAATTTTGTCTAGCAAACCTTCCACATTCCAACACACTACTGCCAGAGGTATCCCATCCTCTACTTAGCCTGTCCTTTCCAACCTATACTGTTGTATTTTGCTTTTGTCCTTGTTAGTCTCCCCATCTCTTGTGCCGTAAGTCTCCCATTATCCTCTACTGTGAAAATACACTATGCCAGTGATGACACTACACTCATTCCATCCTCATCCTTCCATACATCAATTCCAACCTACACTGCAATGGCATCGCCCCTTGCTTTGTCTATCAGCTGTTTGGTGGACTGACCTTCGCTGGTCATCTCCCTGGCTGGCCCACTGTGCGCATTTTCCTTTCTCTGTGGCTCACTTGACTCTTCTCCCTTCCTTTCCTCTCTGTCCAAAGTTCCTTGACCGTGTTGATATGTCATGGGAATTCCATCGATATACAACTGCATACTATGCATATAAGCTTTTCTTCCTTTGTTTCTGGCTTTTTTCATCTCTTTTAGTAATTTATATCTTATTTCTCATTCTTTTTTCCCATAATCATTTTCAATAAATGTTCTTATACCTTTCAGTTTCCTAGTGTTGTTTGATACTTTCCATTTAAATTCATTGTGGCTAATTTGACCAGAATCGGTCTTGGTTTCCAACCCCTTCATTCAATTCTAAAGAAGTCTATAATTTCCCATTCTGTAAGTTTAATGCCAAGTTTCCCCTCTATAACTTCTTCCGTGTCTTCCCAAGTCCTTTTTCCTCTTGTTCTTCTATTCCAAAGATGATAACATTCCACTTCTAATTGCATCTGCCAATTTCTCCACTTGTGATATTCCATTTCTGCATTCCACTAGTTCTCTTCTTGTTTCTTCCTCCATCTGATTAATGCTATGTTTTATTTCTTGCATCTTCATTTCCATATTCTCTTCCATTCTCTTCTCTCTGCTCTTGATCTTTTTTATGTCTTCTGATATTGCCTTGAACATTGCTTTGAATTCGTCCTTTGCCAGTCCTGGATTGAGTTCTACACTTCCAGTTACTAGTAGAACTGCCAGCATTATTGCTAAGCAGTAATTTAACGTTAGTTAACCTGATTCTGTATCTGCACTCTTATGCACAGCTTTTATATACATATATAGTATTGAACAAAAATATACATTTTGTGTAAGAGAGATAAAATAAGCCTTCCTTTAATTTTAATTGTCCACATTAATAATACAGAACATCAGAAAAATAAATGCTTATAGACAAACACACATTCACAAAAGCAATGGCTCTGTAATCATACTATACTGAACAATTGTTTACTATATGAAAAGTTTCCTTTGAAGGAACCAAGCCATTTTCCCCCTCTTTGCATTTTTTCACTTGTATTATATTCTCCATATTTTCATCCCACATTATATCTTCTCTCAAGTTGTTACCTTGAAACCAGAATATGTTCTTATTATTGCTCCCTCATCATTGAAGATGATGTTATTTTTCAGTGTATTACTTTAAAAATTTGGAATTACCTCCCTCAGTACAATCAGAGAATTATAAGACTGTGACACAAATTCAAATGAGTAATTTTGTATTGTACTTTCACAACTTATGTACTTTGTTAATTTGCTTTTCTTTCAGTTCCTGTTGTCTTGTGCAACGTATTTGTGACTTTGTCTTATTTATGTTGTATACTTTGTTAAATGTTTTATGATCTGACAGAATGAACAAATTAATGGGTAAATAAATGAATTAATAAATAAAATCAATTCAGGAAAGAAAATGTCATTCTAGACCATTAAAAACATTTGGAGTGAATGAGGGAGCTGGAATGAAAGCTTAGTAGGGCAAGCCATATTATAAAAGAATTCTAACAATTTAAGTCATGAAACAATCACATGGATAACTTAATTAAGTAATAACTTGCTGCAAGTTTACAGGAGGATCTAAAATAGCTGCCTTAAAGACATAATTTGCAAAATGAAATATTGTAAATCTTTTACAGATGTGTGAGATTTTTTTTCAATGTATTTCAGAAAACTAAGTAAATATAAATCAACCAGTTGCAAGATATTTGATGTTTACTCTCAGGATAAGGTTTTGAAGTTTTTGTTTGATTGTCAACATTGATGTTTTTATAGCATTTCTGACTGCTTTTTTTTGTAATATCCCTAGCACCTAAGACAGTTTCTATGTACTGGTAATTCTGAATGACAAAACACACAGGTTTATGATGTGCAGTAAACAAAATGAAAAGAATTCCTCCAAAGAGGAGGGTAAGGAGAAACAGCACTCAGCATGGCTAGTTGCTGTCCCTCTTAAACCTTACCCTCCCTTCCTCCCTTCCTGTCACCCCTTATGCGTTGTTCTGTGCAGCCTGGTGTGTCATGTCATTCCGAACAAGCAGTACATATTGTGAACATTAGGTCATCAATGAACCAGAAGCCACCTCTATAAGGCTTGTATTAAATATATCTTATCTTATTTTTTTGTAATCATTAGCTTCAACATAAGGATATAAAAAGTAACCAAATTTGTGTTTACCATCTCCATTCTCCATTTAAGATACAATGGAAAGCAGATTAAGTTATAAGATAACTTTTCATTGCGAACATAATGATCTTCACCTGTACTGAAAGAATAATAAAATAATTTTACTGTGGGTCTGACAAAGGCAACCATTCTGTTATGGAAGCTGAAGGTTTGTTAAATGTTAGCAGCTGATGATGTAAGTCACGCTCATGAGGTCGGGCATCAGCTCCTGGGCCAACCACAACACGTCCGAGCAGCTCACTTGGCCCCAGTAAACTGTCATGCATCACAAGGAACTCTATCGTGGTCTTAGCAAGAGCATCTCGTCCAATGTCAAATGTTAGTGCTTCATTGAATATTGGACTTAGTGTATTGCGGTGTACTCCAGTTTTCTTTTTCTTGACCCTCTTACCTGCCTGGATAAGAGCCACCTTCACAAAAGGATCTGAAAGTATATGCATAGACATAGAGCAAGACTGAATATTAATTAGAAAAATTATTTAACCATTGTCATTTGATACAACCAGACAGAATGGCACAGTTTAATAAGAAACAATGTTATTTCTGGCTTGCATCTAGCAGAACAAGTACTAAAAGTGGTCATTCTATGTGTGTTACATTGTTACAAAATTGCAAATGCAGCTAAAATGTTGCTAATTTTGCACTAGAAGAAAAAAATTGTTTATATTTAGCATTTGGAAGTGTAATAATTGAAGTATATTTTTATTGATGCATATTATGCTTTGTTGATTATGAAGTTTACAGTGCTTTATTTCTTGTATTAGCCATTAGGTATTGGGGATTGACATCTTGTTTTAAGTCTATAAAAATGTTCTTGATGTGAAATTAACTTAGAAACACTTGAATTGCTCCATTTACCTAGTATTAGTTAGTACATATTTCACAGGCTGTTGCTTGCATTATCAGCTAGTGTCTACTGCTGGATCCAAAGAGTTATTCAGTGGAGGTAGCTCTGGTGTTGGTTTTAGGAACTGGAAGCTTGGAGTGTCACAATTCATGAGTTACTCCTCATGTTTCCTTATATAAATTTTATCCCAAAGCTGAACTCATTAGTATTGTTTATTTCTTTCACCAAAAGTAATTCCCTCTTTAGGTCATGCTGGTCTTCCTCAAAATGATGAGTTGCACTTGACTGAGTTTTAAGTTCCTTCAATCTTGTGTCTAGATTCTGTTTATCGTTTTGATGTGCATTTGTCTTTTTGCAATTTGCACATTTATTTGTAGATTCCAAATTTTTTATTTAGTGGTACTTCATCTATTTTCTTGGAACTTATAGAGGTTTTTTCACTGTATATATTTACTGAAGGCAAAACAATATCGTGATCTACAAATTGTTTTCGCCCTTCTTCTAATTTTGTAGTAGACTTGGATGAGTTTCTTATAAAACTAATTTCTCTTTCTTTCTATAATGAAAGTTGTAACTGGCTTAAAGAAACACTAGAAGCAACTCAATTTTGACATCCCACAAGATATTCCAAGCTTCAAGTTCTTAAAAGCAGCAACAGAGCTACCTCACCTAGTTCATCAGATCTGGTTATGCACACTAGCTGGTGAGAGGGCAAAAGCCTAAGAGGAGAAGTAGGTGTTTTTAACTCTATTTTAAATACATAATAACCATGATAGCTTTGCTGTGTGAAAGTTCCCAAGTAATTTTCTTTGAAATCTAAAATGGTAGTAAAATGTTAATAGTAGGGAGAAAGAAAGCAATAAAAAGCCAAAAGCTGTTGTAAAACCCACCAACCTGTATCTGCAGTTAGAATTATCAAAACACAACATTATATTTAGCTTTAAAGAAACTAAATGAGATTATTTAATAATTATGAACAGAAACAAGTACAAGTACAAGTACAAGCACAACTTTTGACAGAGACTGAAAATTATGTAAGTGACGTCTATAATTGAATATGTAGTAAATCACTAGCACCTTAACCAAGGTTAGGTTTCTTGGCAACTTTAACTGGTCGGCGGTGGATTTAGTTCCTTAAATACGATAACTTCGATTGTTTCATGTGCAGTAATTATAAATTATATACAATGTGGAGCGCATTATAACTGTGAAGTGGAGGACTGTTGGATTGTATTTGACGGAAAACGTGATTCTTGATGTAGGTACTTTATAAAGACGTTTTTTCAAGTTGCGTCAACATTGAAGTGGTTTGAATTGCGGCGGTATTCTTTGTTAGGTTTGTTAGCTCCACGTTGTGGTAGCCAATTTGTTATGGTATTAGTGTTTGTTTGAAAGAATGCTACTGTTTATTTGCCGCACGTATGAAAGACAATTTGTCGCGGTCACTTCGTGTTAGCTTTTACTGAGCGCCTGTTATTTTATTTAATCTTGTGTTCACTGTCCTCCGGCTAGCTATGATCTTTTTGGTCGAGCACTTATCTTATACAGGTGTGTAAACGGAAAGGAGTCCTTTATCCAGAGATAACACTGATGAAAGAATTTGTTTTACACATTTATTGTCGAACACATTATTTACTTTCACATATTAATCTTGACACTCGCCAAACTAAAACTGTTATAATAACTTCTTTACTGAACATTATTAATTCGCGTACTTCAACTTTTTGTATAATTAACTTTACGACACTTGTGATTTTTCATAACTTTGATACGCGTACACTGCAAATCGATAAACTATGCTATGTATTCACCATGACTTTTTCTGTTGAATTCAGCGACATGTAATGCACAAATGTTTCCGCTGGAGTGAAGACGAAGTGTAATGCACAAATGTTTCCGATGGACTGAAGACGACGTGTAATGTACAAATGTTTCCGATGGACAGAAGACGACGTGTAATGTACAAATGTTTCCGATGGACTGAACGAATTTGACTCTGACCTAGCCCTTTTTATACTCCCACACCCCGATATGCCTAAAGATTATAACCGAGCTGCTATTGGTTAATAAAACGCGCCAACATTAGCGTCTATTTTTATATCCAATGAAAATTACGAAAACATATGCTCTAGGGAAAAATGTTTCCGCAAATTCCAAGAAAAACGCGCCAATATTACGTCATTTGCTCGTCTCTAATAATGATAAACAGCTCACCCCCTCGCTACATTATTGCACGCTATTATAGTTTCAGTAAGACCGTATAAACCCACTTCTCGACAATGCTTACAATCATCAAACATCTCAAATCAATGTCACACAATAATGCATATTCACACTATAATCACTCTTTACATTTACATAATTTGTGATACAAATTACTGCGTCAGAATGCGTTCACTTATTTTGCAATTCTAGATTATACTAAATGGTAGTATGGTACAGGAGAACTGAGCTATAGGATCATATATAACAAATATAACAAAGGGAAATAGTATTGGTTATGCTGTTCCGAGACGTAGGTAATGGAGTATTAATTTTCATTACAAGGTAAGGAACCCTTTATCATTAACAAAATATGAAAGATATCATATAAACTCTGGATCTGAAAGTACACTGGTCTGTACAGTAATGTTATGCAATTCTGGAAGCTGTATAAACCTCTGAAGTAAACATTAGGCTTTTTGAGGTTAGGCGGATGAAGTTAGATTATTAGTGACATTACGTTAGAACTCTGTTACATATAGATGTTTTACTAGAGAAGTTATAAGCCAGCAGCGTGAGAGGAAGGTGTATAACAGAGCAAGCACGAAAGAAAGAAAGAAAGAAAGAAAGAAAGAAAGAAAGAAAGAAAGAAAGAAAGAAAGAAAGAAAAAAATGGGAGTGGATATACAAACGTACAGATGCAGAATCGGAAGTTTCGGCAGAAAAAAAATAAAAATAGAAATTCAGTTATGGAGAGTCATCACGATGATAATTACGATTTTGTTGTTAATAGGAGGAGTGGAACAGAACCCAGGACCAACGGAAATGAACAAAATAATGGAAGAAATAGGAATGATGGGAATGCAACTAGGAAAAAGAATGGATAAAAGTACAAATGAATTGAAAGAAGCAATGAAAATACAAAGAGAAGAAATGGAGAATCAAATAGCAGAATGTAAAGAAAGAATAGTTAAGATGGAAAAAAGATCCGAAAGGGAAAAGAGAAGAAAAAAACTGTGTAATATTTGGAGTGGCAGAGGATAGAAAAAATCTGCAAGACACGATATATGAAATTATAGAAGATATGATGGGAATACAGATGTTTGGATGGGAAATTGAAGATACGTTTAGGATAGGTAAGAAAGGAAGAAAACCAAGACCTAATATTGTGAAACTGACAACAATGAGAAAAAATGGGAGATATTAAGACAAACAAGAAGATTAAGGGGGACAAAAATATTCATAGAACAGGACTATACAAAAGAGGAACAAGATCTAAGGAAAGAATTAATGGAAAGGTTGAATGAAGCAAGGGCAGCAGGAAAAAAAGCATATATAAGAGGGCTGCAATTAATAGTGGAAGTGAAAATTGGAACATGAGTATTAAAACTAGAGGAACATATGCATTACAGCAAAATATAGACCGACTGGAAAACACAGGACAACAAGTCAAACAGGGTGAGAAGTGGTCAGCAAACCGAGAGAACGACAGCTGAACAAACTAGAAGAAATGGGAGAAGCGGCTTCGTGGGGAGACGACAGGAAGAGAGAAGGGAGACACATCAACAAGAGACAAGGGGAAGAAAGAAAGGCAAGGAAAAGGCGAAGAAATTAAGGGATGGTTTGATGGAGAATGTAGAAATAAAAAAGGAGGTATTTAAAGAGCTTATTAGATGGAGAAGATCAGAGAAGGAAAGGGATAGACAAAATCTGATGAAACTTAAGGGGGAATATAAAGGTTTGCTTGTGGTTAAGAAGAAAGAATGGCAGGGAAACATGGAAAAGAAACTAAAGGCAGCAATAGAAAGTAAGGATAGTAAAAAAATATGGGAAATAGTGAGGATGAACAAGAAGAAAGAGGAAAAAAAAATGAAATTACACCGAACGAATGGATAGGGTATTTTAGAAAGCTAATTGGAGAAGGGAAGAAGGTAAAGTTAGATATAAGAGAGATAGGACAAGGAGGAATATTTAATGAAAAATTAGATGATGAATTCATGGAGCTGGAAGTTTATCAGCAAATAAGAAATATAAAAAAGGCAAGGCAGTAGGAATAGATGGAATACCAGGAGAATTTTGGAAAATATATGGAGAAATGCAAAGCGGTCTGAAAGTGATGACAAAATTATTATATAAAATCAAAGAAAAGAATGATATACCAGAATGTTGGTGCCAATTTACAAAGGAAAGGAAGGAGCAAATAAACCAGAAAACTATAGGGGAATAAGTTTGTTATCAATATCAGGAAAAATATACACAGGTATACTGGCCGACAGATTAAGAAGTTGGGTGGAAGAAGAAGGAAAACTATTAGAATATCAAGCAGGGTTTAGGAAAGGTAAACAGACAATAGATAATATATTTATAATAAAGACGATAACAGAAAAGTATATGAGTAGGAAAAAAGGAAGAATATATATGTTTTTTGCAGATTTTGAAAAAAGCATTTGATGCAATAAATAGACAAGCATTAGTGTATAAATTAAGTAAGACAGGGGTAAGAAAAAGCTTTATAAAAGAAATTACAAAGATTTATAAAGACATAAGATTCTGCATAAGATGTAAAAATAATGGAGTTACAGAACTGACAGAGCAAAAAATAGGATTAAGACAAGGGTGCAAGTTGAGTCCTATATTATTTAATATATTCATAGATGACGTATTAGAAAGAGTGAAAGAAAAAAATCCGCACTGCCCCATAATAGCAAATAGAGAGATACCAGGTTTATTATACGCGGATGATCTTATGGTCGGGGCTATAACGGTAATTGGGCTTCAGAAAGCAGTTAATGGGATACATGAATTTTGCGAAGAATGGGGAATAAAAGTAAATATAAATAAATCAAAAGTTATGGTATTTAAAAGAGGAAATAAACTAAAAAGAGAAGAGAAATGGCAGATGGGGGGTTTAAAGTTAGAAGTCGTCAAGGAGATGGATTATTTGGGGGTGAGGATGAGCAGTAATGGTGAATGGGGGGCGCATAGCAGGAAGGTTGTGGCTAAAGGAAAGGTGGCAATGACAGGAGTAAGGATGTGTAAATATAAATTAGAAATGCCAACTAAATGGATAGAAAGAATGTACGAAGCATTAGTAGAAGCAAGAATGCTATATGCAGTAAAAATTTGGGGGGGGGGATCGGATTTAAGCAGGAAAATAGACCAGATTATAGAATGTTTTGCAAAGAGCTATTGGGGTTAACAAGATCAGCAACAGGGGATGTAGCATTAGTGGAATTAGGAAGAACAAGAAGAAAGGGAGTGATACTGGAAAGGATATTAAAATTTTGATATAGATGCCTGAGAAAAGATAAAGAGGAAATTTTAAAGATATGCATGGAACAACAAAAGAGTATAAAAAATAAAAATAGCTGGTGAACAGGGGTAGAAAAAATTATGGAGAAGATAGGAATGGGTAGATATTTGGAGAGCAGGAGAAAGAAATAGCAACGGCTTCTGGATAACAGTAAGAAACAGAGTGGATGACATAGAAAGACAAGAGATTTGGGGAATCTTAGAGAACAAAAAGTCATTAGGGTTCTAGAGATTAGTAAAAAGGAATTGGGGAAGGGAAGGGTATGTAGATTATTGTAATAGGGCAGAAAAAGAAGCGTTTGCATGGATGAGAACAGGATCAATGTACTTGAGAGGGATAAGGGGTAACAAAAACGGAATTTGTGAATTATGCGGAGGAAGTGAAAGCACAGAGCATTATATGACAGAATGCAAAGAATTAGCAGAATGGAGAAAAGAAGTATGGGGAAAAAAGGGAAAAATGGATAGGAAAATAGTAGCAATTAAAATGCTAACGAGAAAAGAAGAAAAACAAAATAAGAATATGGGGGAGTTCCTAAAGCAAGTAAAAGAGAAATGGATTAGAAAAGTAAGAGAGATAAGAAAAGTAGAAAGGCAAACGGAGGAAGGAGAAGATGGGCAATAGGGATTAAAGATAGCAAGGGATGATTAGATGAGCCAGAAGGCCAGGGTGCCAGGCAAAAAGAGCAGTAAAAAAACCAAGGTTAGAAGATTCATATTTGTGGCACCTATTCGATAAGTAGGGACCTGCGTTTTTCGCGTTTGCGATAACACCGACTTTTTAAAAATATTCCTTAAAATGCTTGGGAAACAGTTACTTATACATAACTTTGTTAACAATTAGAAAATTAGACAGATTTATTTTGCGAAATAAAACGAAATGAGCCAATAACGCGAATATGTCAATTTTATAAATTTTGCATGCACAATAATGCGAATTTTCGGTGTTTGCTGAAATCACTGCATCGAGTCTTACCAGACCAACTTGTTCTCCCACTTCATCAACTCGACTCATGCGCGTGCGTCATTCTGTTTAAGAAGCTGCTTTGCTAAGCGTTGTTGTTTTCTCTTTGTGTTCTACGTTTAGAATTATGCCCAAGGTGAGCGTTAGTGCAAAGAAATGGGCTCTTGAATTTAAAAATGACAGATTATATGCATCTGATTCAAAATCAATAATGTATGTATACGTGTGCGAAGAGATCATCTACAACCTTCCTCTTAAGAGACAACAGAGGATTATAAATGTAATTTTGCTGCAAACAAAAGAGTTATTGCAAGGTATAATTTGTCAAGAGGACTACAGAGCCTTTTCTTAAAGCGAATATACCGCTAGAGAAATTGGAGCATCATGCTATTAAAGAGTGGATGAATGAATTCATTGAATGTGTGTTGAATAGATCAGTGCCAAAATTATATTATTATTATTATTTGTCACTTCAGAAACGGAACATTAATTCCTAACGTCTTTTTTAAAAGGTGCTGGAAATTTGCCGCAAGTTAGATGGTTAAGATTGTTATGTTACACAAGTGAAAGAAGCAGTCTGTGGCCAGAAGGTTGACGAAACGACAGATCGGTAGGTCGATGTGTATTTGTCGTGTTATTTCGTCCTCTTGAACCAAAACTAGAGCAAGAGTTGTACGTTGCTGATGTACATATTCTGGAAGCAATACTTAATTCTGTAGAGAAGTACTGTATTAACTACGACAATAACTTGGAACGGTAAGCGACAGCTTAAAATATGTGACAAAGTGCTTCGGTTCCCCTCGGAGAGGATGCAGTTCACATTCAGTGTTGGGCACACCGGCTAACTTTGATGGAATGCATATTCACGAAAGAACTGACGAAAATTAATGCAGTGGTAGCTAAGGTTAAAGCTGTGTTTCTCAATACGAGAAAGAGGAACCATCTGTATGTTCGATTTCTCAAGGAAAAGTATGCATCTGGGAAACCCACACTGTTTCCAGTACCAGTGTTGACAAAATGGAATACTTGGTTCGAGGCCGTTTTCTACGTTGAGAAGCTACAGCTATAACTGAGTTCCTGCAGTTAGAAGATCTGGACTGTCAGCAATGCTGGTATCGATTTCATTGAAATCACTGACGAATGAAGAACTAAGTATAATTTCAGCAGAGGTAACATGCCAATGATTTAGCGGAATGCGTCACTGAACTAGACGGATCTTCATACCCGACAAGTTCTACACTTTATGGAAAACTCAGGAAAATATTGTAAAATATCGTAGTAGCAAAAGAAGGGGACTTTTTAGTGAAACAGAAGAGAAGCTAAATTGCATCAGAAGCGCAGATATTCAAGGAAATGTTAGATCAGCTGTGAAAAACACTGCAGCATTAGCATTTGCAAAATTGCAGTTACTGATGTTTGAAGACCCTGCTAATAAGTTGTATTCAGCACTTGAAATGTTTAGTCCAGTATTCATCATTAATGGTAATATCGGTTCAGTACTAGTGAAAATAGTGAATGATTCAGTGATCACAAACGGGTACAGTGAACTTCAAGAGCAAAGCAATAAAATTATATTTCTGAGATGGAAAAATAAATATTGTGAAAGCTCTGCGTAGTTTCCTTGACAGTCATCCTGAGTTTAGTGGCACAGCTCTCCAGTCAGCGTGATATCCATGTGCTAATGTTGACTGAATGTCTCTTTACTTGCTACTCAGGAGTTTTGAGCAACTTGCATTGCAACATGAAAGAAGAAAATGCAAACATAATGGCAATGCTCGCCTATGACAGAAAACAGAATATAATGTACTTTTCTTTTGTGGTGTTATGTCCATTTCAGCGAGACTTAACAGTCAGTCATTGTAGTATCAGTGTCTAATGTTGACTGTGAAACTTTCTTCTCTTGCTACTCAGGAGCATTTAGTGACTGGGGTTGCAACAGGAAAGCGATAATTTTCTCCTTTGCCGATTAGAAAAAGGAATATGTATTTTTCTTTCATGTTACACCTTCTTCAGTGATAATTAAAGGATAAAGATGTGTTTTTTAAAATAAAACTGCACATTGTTCTTCAATAATCTATTTACATGAAAAACTACCTTTAAAATCCCAAAATATGATAATAAAAACTGGTAAAAATACTGCGAAATTCTACAAGAATAACCCCGATTTCCACCAAAAAATAAAAGGAAAAACGCAGGTCCCTATCTATAAGTTAGTGCCAATAGTTAGAACATATGCACAAGAAATTAAGTGAGGCTGCATGCTGTATCTTGCTAGAGGTTGTTTATTTTCTGAACGTGAACATAGAGTCCGTGCCAGTGATTTACCTAGAGGGGGTGACGGGGTTAGAAGCCCCCATCCCCTTGCTAAAAAAATGTAAAAATGAGTGGCAAAAATAATAGCATCTTCCTAGTTTGGCAGGCGATACTTCCTAATTGTATCAGTATATTTACATTGCATGTTGGCAATGCTGACAGCAACAGAAACTGTACTTTAAATGGCATTGGTACAACCATGTTAAGATATTGGGGGGCATGCTTTTGTTCTGGTGCTAAATTTAAGTGCTTTCCAAATGAGTGTAATATCCCCAGTTTAGAACATAAGAGCTGAAATAGAATGGCTTGCAGCAGTAATACAAAACACCTACTTCACAGTGGTCATTAATTCTCATGTCACAACACATTTGCCGCTTAGAATACGCAAAACATCCTATCCTAGTTTTAATTACAGTTGTGGCACCTTAAACATGTGAATATAAAATTGAGTTATTTAAATATTTCAACTCAGGATTAATTCGCATTTATTATTTGAATTGATGCAAACTATTTTAAAACATGGATCCCTATACATAACCTCCCCCTCGCACTTAATATTTTGCTGGTTACACTACTGGCCTGTGCAATATCCTTTTAATATTTAGCTGGGTTAAAGTATTTGAGTTTGGTTATGTCAGAGTTTTTTTTTGGGGGGGGGCTCTACCAGCGCACATCATCTTCAGAGGAGAATATGGCTGCCACAAAGGTTATTTATAAAATGATTACTGGTCAGCATCTACACACACACACACACACACACACACACACACACACACACACACACACCACACACACACGCACGCACACGTATATAGTATTCTACAGATTTCAGTTTTATACGAGCTCTTTTAAAGCAAATCTTATACTGTAGTTGCCTGTCTGATGCTTACAGTACTTAGTGTTCAAAAAAGGCATGTTTTCACAAAATGAGAAAGTCAAAGAGGAATGTACTATATGCAAGGCCAGGATTTTGTGGTATTCATTTTTTAAAAAAAATAGCGAAAAACATAAAATGTCGTATTTATAGTTTAAAATATGATGGGAATTTCGTGAAAATTCCATGGTAATTTTAAATTTTATAGGCAATGCTGTCATTGTCGTAGCTGCGGTGTGATGTTTTTTAAACTCGGTTGGAGACAAGTTGTTGATCACGTGCACTGCTTATGGTGGTATTTCCGTCAGTTTATTTCTGTTGTTTCAACCGATCAATTATTTTTCCGCTGCAGCAATTACTTCCAAGAACTTCAAAACGAAAGTATTTCCAACGGAATGTCCCGAAAGCTCAGGAATACCCTGTCAGCTGAATGGCCCTGCAGATCATAAAATAGCAGTGGCGGCCACTAAGATATTCTACTGGCGGTGGCCCCCAAAGAAAAAGGTGAAAACAAATCCCTCAAATTATATATGTCTACAAACTTCTTGCAGTATCATCGAATGTATTACGCAGTTAACAAGAATTGAATGTATTTTCATTTTGGACCATATATGCCAATATCAGTTATTTCGGTCTTATACAATGACATCTCCACCAAATAACACACAAGGAATATATATAAATTGTTTAAGGGGAGGCATCGGTGAAATTCGGGCAAAAATGATAAAAAAATCCAATTTTTCGTTTTTTGCCTTAAAATTATGTTTATGCTTTGCACTTTCAGAATCTATTGTAGTTTACGCCGCATCACCATTTAAAACGCCGTTACGTCATGATTTAAATGGCCATGTGCGGGTGGGCGTGGCTCTGAAATGCACTCATTACCCCGTTGCAGCAAAATCGCATACAATTTTGAAGTTTAAATCAGGCGGTCACATTCATTGCTGGTAAATGATAGCAGAGACATCTTCTGGGATTTTGTGCAAACATTCACCCCGAGAAAACATGGTTTCAGTTCGTTTGTTTATTGTCAGTGAGTGAACACGTGTTCATGTTTTTGAAAAATTTAGACATGATATACACCTTGTACAACACAGAAGTCTTTTTTATAGTGACCTACAAATAGATGGGTACAATTTAGAATAAGAATAGATATAATTAATATAGAAGAAAATAAGGCAGGGAATATCAAATAAGTGTCTTATTGTAAAGAAAATTTGGTTTGTTGTTTGTAAACATGCAAGCACCTAATTCTCTTTTCACTGTCAGAATCTACTATAACGTTGTAAAAATTGTACGTTAGGTGGACCAACTTTCCATAAATTTCTTGTTATTAATTGGTATAACATTATTACAAAATTGTTAGGCCTAGTAAGAGAAGACAGACAAAGAAATCTCTTGCAGGAAGATAAAATATAATGTCTAGATGGCAAATCTGAGGGGGGAAACAAACAAACAGTAGATCTTAAAGAAGCAAATTCAAGTGGTAAAAAATTTCAACATTTCTTCAAGGATGATGAAATGAAATGAATGTGGAACTACCAAATCCAGATTATGTACTTGTGTTTAGTGAAGTTTGGAGTAAAATGTTTAGCAGTTTAACATGCACAGATTGTGGATTGCAAGGTTTAGAAGCAAAATTGTGCTACAAAAGGATTTGCCAGTAAAGTAATTATACAATCCTCTTCTTGTCATAAAAGCTATGTGGATACATACACTAGTCCTAGAGTTACTAATGAGCACTTTTTGATGTAAATAGCAAAATGGTTGATGCATTTCACCACGCAATTTGAAAGCTGAAATCATTGTAAAGCTTCAAAATTATTATAGATATGCAATTAAAAGCAATCTTCCAATGTAGATCAGATGAAATCTGCAATATTTGCAACTCTCTATCACTGCATGTCAACTGATTAGAAGCCATAGCACTTTAAATGTCCTGGAGGTGAATCATCTTGGTACTTTTATAATTGTCTGTTGTTAAAAGTGAGGAAATCCCTAAACCTGAAGGGAACAGAACATTTCTTTCATCCAATATAGTCAGTGCAATTATGCCATACATCAAAGATTAACCAATACTAATTTATTAGAGGTGTACAAAAGCAAAAACTCAAAATGCAAATGAGAGTTTGCATAGTTTAATATGCAGTAAATATCACAAAGAAGCTTTTTGTTTCTAGAAAGAATACAAATTCCTGTGACTTCAACTATCAGTGAATTAAATATGGGTTGTGAGAGTACTCTGTATGCAAAGGAAAGTGTCGCAGCTAGTAAAGTAAGTCCAGTCAGCAAAAGAATTAGTAGTGTCAGGGATAGGCGACGATTAAAGTAGAGTGCACTAAGTATATTAAATACATTCAAATCAGCAAAGAAACAGTTAAAAGTATTAAACCTTAAAGAAGAGGAAGCTAAACAGTTATCTCAAGGACCTTCATTTGGTTCAAAGGGAATTCTAAAGCAGTAAATATGTGTTGTTATACATTTAAAACTTTAAAGTCGTTTTTCTTCGCTTTCTGTTTTTCTACATTTTTTAATGTTCAAAATGCTCCTTGCAATGCAGTTTATAATAGTTTCCTTTGAAATTTTGCACTCATGTTCTTAGATAACTGCTACATAAAACTTGGTATTTTAAATGATCTATATGGAGAAGTTTAATTGTTATTGAATTTTTATTTTGAAAATTATTAATAATTTGGAAAAAAAGGTAATCTATGTATTCAAAATTTTTTTCTCCAAAACTATTTGACACATCTAAAAAAGAATACCAAGTTTTGTAGACATTTGTGTCTACAGATTAAACAATTTATATATATATATATATATATATATATATATATTCCTTGCGTGTTATTTGGAGGAGATATCATTGTATAAGACCGAAATAACTGATATTGGCATATATGGTCCAAAATGAAAATACATTCAATTCTTGTTAATTGCCTAATACATTCGATGATACTGCACGAAGTTTGTAGACATATATAATTTGAGGGATTTGTTTTCACCTTTTTCTTTGGGGGGGCACCGCCAGTAGAATATCTCAGTGGCCGCCACTGCTATTTTATGATCTGCAGGGCCATTCAGCTGACAGGGTATTCCTGAGCTTTCGGGACATTCCGTTGGAAATACTTTAAAGGGAGCCATCTGTGAAAATTGCTAAAATCCATAGTTTTGGTCATAATGGTGTGAAAGTTTGCGTGTATTTGTGCCAAAGGGTATGTAGTAGATATGCTAAATTTCTTGTTTCCATCTATGATAGTTTTCAAAAAACAATTATTTATTGTTCTTTTGCCACAGTTTTAGTGTAGTATAACAAATGCTCCATGCATAACATTATTTACAATGACATCTCCACCAAATAACACGCAAGGAATATATATATAAAAAGTTTAATCTCATAGACACAAATCCATTTGTTCTTTTGATAAATTTCCGGATTGAATTTACGAAATCGATTACGAGTTTTGTTTGCTGCTGCAGATACAGATTCGGGACTGGCTTACCCAATGTTTTCATCTGAATTTGTTTCACTGAGAGTCCTGTTGCTAGATGAAGTTTTTAATATCTCACTTGCTTTGTTCATGTTTGTAACTTTCACACACAGTTAATATTCACTTAAAGAAAATACGCTACACTGCTTTAGTTACCTGGCGTCAAGATATTTGGACTGAACTACACGAAATAGATGATTGACATATTTGAGAACCTTTTGAAAACAGATGCCACAGAACACCAAACTATACAGAAGCCCAACCATGTTAGTGTTTTGTTGTATGGTTCATAAGATACCACATATTCAGTCATAACCAATAACTCTAATGCTATGAAATATAGACATATTGAAATAATGCCTCTCAGTTTCAAAACCAGCCGGCCCTCGTAACCGTGGTCGCTGGAGAATAGCTCCCACGCTCCGCCAAGCTGAGGGTCGCGGGTTTGAGTCCCGCCATTGGTATTTGTGTTGTGTAACGGCGGCAATAAGCGGCAACGAAAACAGTAAAAACACAGCATCATAAACTGAGTAAAACAACGGAACTTAAAAAAGAAAAAGAAACTAACAATATAATTATATTCAAAACCATACATTTTTATTTATAAGGATATTTAGGTGATTATTTCTGCATTCGATTTAATTAAACATTAATTTGCGCTCCCAAACGCTTCCATTAACTTGCAGCACAATGGTCACACTGCATTAAAGGAAGTTTGACCATTGTCTGTAGGTTCTGCGCTTTACTGTACTCTAGCGGGTGGAACGTAAGCTCTGAGTCAGCGCTATCTTGGCTCCCTCCACCTTTCCCATAAGAACCGTGGAGGAATGTACACACAGTGCTTATGTGCGTATACGGTGCCAAGCTTCAGAAAACTACCGACAGAGCACGCCCCGCTAACACCCCGTTCAAATGAGAGAATACATAATTGAAAACAATGTTTATGCGCGATTCCTATACACTTCTCTTTCTTTCCTTTTGGCACAAGTAGTGCCACTCTACAGCGGCACTACCCCAGAAGCCGCCCCTGTAAAGTAGAATAATAGCGTAGTCTAAATTTTCTGATTAATGTACCTTTCCAAATGAATTCTCATTCCTTTACAGCCAACACCTTAAAAAAGAAAACAGTTTTTAAAAATGCCATTTTCCGTTTTTATCATAAAAATAAATACCCTTATTAGAAATGCTCAATGTTTGCGATAATTCGCGACAAAATTATATCCATAAATCGGTCAGATTTGTCATAAATCGTGCATGTACTTCTTGCTGTATTTCTCCATTACTTTTCGCCTTTATTGTTAATAACAAAAAAACCTGGCCCTACCTGTATGTGTTATTCCTAAAATAATAGCATATAAATAATGTAAAGATCTGTTCAGATTGTTGATAACGTGTTAATGCACTGAACAGTTTCAAAAATAAGATTACCTAATTATGAGGTTTCGAGCAATAAAAGACAGGCAAGGAAAGAAAGGGGGAAGAAGAATGTATGATTGGAAGTACATAAGCAAGACTTTACAAAAATTTGATGTAACAAATTGAATGATGCTTGCTGACCTGAAGATAGTCGTGTATCATCTACAACTCTTAGGTTCCGAGCCTTCATAATCACAACTGTCAGGCGCTCAGCAGAGGGTAAGTATGCCATGGAAACCATTAGGTCTCCAAGTTCTGCCTGTAAATGAAATAAATTTTACATTACTTTCTTCATCACGAGACTGATGATATTAAACAATGTTAGTGACGAATGATGATGATTTTAACTCATGTGCTTTAACCTAACTCATGAATAGCAATTTTAGTTAAACTGTTCTTTCATACAGCTCTTCCAGAAAATAAGTGTTGAAACTCAGTAAAATTTAGTAGGTGAACTTGAAACAGATTTAAGGTAGGCCCAAGTATGTCTGAATCTAGTTATTGTATAAATTGTTTTACACTGGGAAGCTGTTAGGATCGTCAGTGTTGACAGATGCCCGAAAGCTGATTTTTCTGTTTTTCTTTTTTATAATCCCTACACCTTATCACTGGGCGTCAAACTCTGGTGTTGCTTTTCCTTGAAGTGAGAAGCTCATAATACTAATTGACTGAAAAATAAAATTAAATATGTCGATTATATTAGTTAGCGTTAGTCACAAAACCTGCCTCCCAAAAGCGAAGTCATTGTTACTAGGAAGTTTATGACTTCAGCCCAGGGCGGTCTCCAGGAATTTTGCCGTACCGTGCGATTACAAGTGCCGCCCTCTCACGTTTTCAGATATAACTGATTTTTAAACACATTTATCAGCCCGCTATGGCTACCTATTCTCATACCAAATAAGTTTATTGATTTGCTTACTTATTTGCAGGGGTAATCAATTAATAATACTCTCTCTCCCTCTCTCTCTCTCTCTCTCTCTCTCTCTCTCTCTATATATATATATATATATATATATATATACCAGGTGAGTCAGTTGCCCCTAAGTATTCGTATCTATGCAACCCGAATTTTATAGACTAATGCAAAAATATTGACCCTTTTATCAAACAAACTGTTATTGTAGCTCTGTCCTTCTATTTGATACTATACACAACCACCATTAAGGATGAGCCAAGGAGCCGCGAAAGGCTTTAAAACAACGGTTTTTCATGGATATAACGCGTGCAAGGAGATAGATGTATGTTTTCCCGAAAAGCGGGAGATAACACGTGCGTTCTGGCCGAGTGCATTAGCTGCCGGGATGTGCTACGTAACGGTTAGCTTCGGAAGTTCGAATCTAATACAAACATCAAAATGTTTTGATTATTTTTTTCTTTCTCCTTGAGTTTATTTTCCGTATTTTAGTATACTAATCTATTTATTTTTGTTATTCGCTCTCCTGTGAGCCAAAGACACATGGATTACAATCAGATAATTATGTATCATGCTTACAATAATAATCTGTACCTATCTGGTGTTGTAAACCGTGTCACGTAGTTACCTTTTATTCTTTTGGGCATATATTGACTATTTTAAATCTAACAGCTTTTGTTTCACGTTTAAACCTTATGTTTCACTTCTGACAGAGGATTTGTAAATGTGCTAAGTTCACGGGTAAACAGAATAATAAATTGTTAAAGAGCGTGGATTTCATCTAGGAAGTAAATGTTCAAAATGACGACCCCCTTCAACAATGTACATTTATGTACGTTGCTGGAAAGACCTTCTTGCACTTGTAACATGCCCGGTGTAATCTGCCTGCATTCTTCACGTATGAGTGCCCGGAAATGATTTGGGCTTTGCGGTAGAAAAAAACGTAGTGATTATTCTATTTTATACACACTTATAGTGTTATCAAAATGTTCTTTGTAGCATAATATCAAATCATAGGCCAAAGGAGATAAAACAAAAGGTAATGTAATTTTTTAACTTAACACGACGGATTTGAATCTGCACTAAAGCGGCACAGTGGTAAAGCAACTATGATAATGCAATGCTACGTTGCGAGTTAGGGTTCCTATACGAATTAATAATAGCAAAACTCAACTCTACTTCAAATCTTTACATGCTTTTTGCAACTTCATACAGCGTTTGGAGGTCATTTTGGCAACTTTAACTCAAATAAACAAACTGCATCAGCCATTTCAATTACTGTATGAACTGAAATATGCCATAGTTCGTGACAGAAGATAAATTATCTACCTAATGCTTAGCATTTTTTGACAAGGGGCTGTACAACGAACCTTTGTTGGCTGACGGCTTAAATCCAATTGGTCGCACTGCTAGATCTTCCATTTTGTTTTCAAATAGTTTTGTCAACCGATGCATGTGATATGTTGTTCCTTCAGGGGCGTTTTCAAAGGTGTGTATCAATGTATGCTAAAGAATAAAAGTTTGTAAAATCAGCTAAAAGTGTCACTGAAGCTCCCAGTGTCAGGGTGGGATGTTTTTGGCATCGGCATACATAACGATAGCATTCTGTCCCGTAAAACACTTATGCACTGAGTTATCTATCCCTCCTCTATAAAGTGTTATGCAAATCAGCCTTTAGAAGGAATTCAAGAAAGGCGTAAGTCACATATGTCGCTTAGCACGTTGCATAAATTAAAAAATAAATAGGGTCAGCTGTGTGTGTGTGTGTGTGTGTTTTGTGAAAGAACGAGATTGTTCTGAATTAAAGATAAAACACTCACACAATAAAAATGTTCAATATTTTGGATTTACCCCTTCATTATGAGATTAAGGGCGGTATTCATAGTCGATCTGGATCCGGACCAACTTGCTAATTCCGGTGGATTTACAGCAGACCATCGATTTTGTTGTTCATAGGCCGGGGCTTGCGTTTGTCCGGGGATCAAACTCCTTTGTTCGGACCAAATTTTGGTCTACCTCTGAAAGGTGGATTAAAGGCTGGCTCACAACCGCCCGAGAACGGTAACCAAAACGGAAACAAGAACGGGAAGCAAGGCAACATACAAAATATTGGTTCACAACAGGCCGGTAACGGTAACGAGAACGGGAATGCATATCGATGATCATATCGATCACAAAATGGAAGTCGATTTTGCGCATCGGGAATTCATTTGTTTTTAACTGACCAATAATATTTTTCACCTACTTCCAACTTAGCCAACATAATGCGGGTTAGCTAACGTCAAAATTCGATAGAGTAGTCATTATCTAAACGCATATCCATTACATTTCCGATACCTCTAGTTGTGCCAAGCTTTTATTCGTTTATTTAATGGCATATATTAAAATTGCTTAGAGTTCTTTTTTAATTTTCACTGGGTTTTTTTCTATCTTAGTAGCTTTTGCCATTGCTTTTGAGGCAATAGCCAGTTTTGAGTTGCATATGACCCTTTCGCCAGAGGAACCAACGCTCAGTGGATTTGCGGTGTCAGGATCTGAGGTTAGGAAGCACATTTACTACTAATTTCTTCTTCTTCTTCTGGTAGTAATGTGCTGGTACACGATAACACTCTGCCACATGTTGAACTTTTGCAACAATGTTGGTGGGACATTTTGGAGTATCCAACGTATAGGTAAGTGTATCTAGCGCCAACTGACTTGAATTCCTTTGAGCCTTGAAGGAACATCTTGAGAAGAAGGACTTCAAAATAACAGTAAAGTGAAAATAGTTGCGAAACGCTGGCTTAACGGCTACTGTGCCGCATTGTAAAATTGCATAGCAAAACTTGTCTCAAGGTTAAGCAAATGCTTAACATCAGAAAATTATGTGGAGCAAAATGTTAAGAACATAAAGTGTCTGGTCATGTATAAACTATTAAATAATATGAGAAGCGTATATAGTAAACTTACTTTTGGAGCGTCTTTCCTGATCAAGGAAACTGCCTTTCTAAAACAACATCACCTCTGATACATGAATTGCTTTGCTACTTCACGATAGTGGCAGCCTGTTTTTCATATAGTAGTAACTGCAAGATGGTCGTACCTTTGAATCTTGCTCTGAACAAGGACCAAGAGCCTTCCAAATGGTCACTTTCTGGCATAGGTCAATCTGGGACAACGGAAGCTTTACTCCACCAATACTGTGATGTCGAGAGTATGCATCGAAGTCATATAGAATAACTTCCAGTACCCTTCGGCCGAGACCGTTAGGTCTCACTTCAAAAACGAAGTCCTCATCAAACACTGCAACAAAGCATTGAGATTATCTTAAAAACAGTGAATTATTTAAAAAATAAGTTCAATAAAGGAACAGTAAATGTGGCGTTCCAAGGCACGTTTATTTTTAGCTTAAGGCGTATTCTATGATCTTCGCTGCAAATACTTTTTTGAGAAACAAACTCGGCAAACTGACCTTATCCGCTTGGCCAAGTGCGCACATGCTCACGCATGCGCTCTCTCTCTCTCTCTCTCTCTCTCACACTCACAGAAATACACTCTTACTCTCTGTAGCTTACGTGGAAAAAGACATTTCGTTCCTTCCTGTTTTAAAAACATTTCAAGCAAAGAAATACGGATAAGCAGAATTACAATATTCTGCAGAGCCGAGCTAAATGAATAGCATCTGGTCCCTTGATCCAGAATCCCGGGTTCAAACCCATATATCGGCATATCTGACTGATGCTTTTGTGGTTTCCTCAATACTATATTGGATACTCAGCACCATAATCCAAAGTTCCACCAAAAGAACAAACGAAATAAGGGGAAAGAGGATGGGGCAGAAACACGACTACGCAACGAATGCCATCTATCATGCTATTCAAGCAGATTGTACGGAAGGTGCATACGCAACCAAGGCTATTTTTCTGGTATACTGACTGCGTGGTACAGAACATCAGTCATAGGATAAGCTCAATTAAATCAACAGCAAAAAACTAGATATGACAGAAAGGCGACTATGCAACTGATATTGTCTCTCAGGAGATTACTCATGCAGATAGTAAATGAAGGTGAATGTGCGATTAAGCCGAATCATGCGAATCGAAGAATCTACAGGCAAACGTCGCGAATTGGCACTCCTAGTTTAGGATGACATTACAACTAAGCGGACAAACATCGTGTAATCTAATATGATCATTAGTTATTACATAGCACAATCGTGACCACAAAGCACTATGGTAGAGATACTTAACCGAACAAAACCATGATGGGTAAAATATTCCGTTCCTGATTAAAAAATGAAGGCGGTTTGATTAGGGTGAGTCCTGATTTTGGCTTGACTCCCATCAATTTTCATTTGCAACTTCATATTGGTCACCTGCGTGGATTTTAGGCAATGCTTTCTATGTGATTTTCGTTTATGGATGTCATCCTCAATTTTAAAATGTATCTCAGCTGGCAATGTCAAATGCAACTTTTCCGTAGTGGAAGAGTTAGACGTGACTACATTGTTTGAGCACTAATCCATTTCTTCTTCCTGTATTCTTCGCGTTGTTTTTCAACAACACATTCTCTTTTGAGGTGTACTGCACGTGCTGTGCGGCGTTTCACTTGATGCTACTGATATGTAGCATCGGTACTGTCCGCAATATCACCCGTCTCATGAGTTTGTTTCATAACCTTGGCAGTGGCAAAGCGAGTTTCTCACGAAGGGCGCGTGCTCTATTATTTCGCCATCACTCGCTGCGCTCTTCCAAGTCAACAAAGGTGGCTGAGGCAGCAGAAACTACGGGTTTAATAGTTTTTATTTTATTTTGTTTTACTTTTTTGGTTTAGTTTAACACTGTATATACACAAAAAAATTGTTTCTTAAGCAGAAGTGTGCACTAACATTTATTAGGTGAGGAAGGTTGTTTAGTTTACCTTTCGTTTCCCCTTGCGTTTGTCGTTTTTCTATGTGATTTTAGTAGTTTAGTAGTTTACATCAGAGATACACATGTGGTCTACAGCCAAAACGATAGGAATGGGGTGGATCCCACACATTTTATCCCATGGGTAAGAAAACTGTCTCTCTCACAACGAAGATACTCAACATAGGTGTGTAAATGGAGGTGATCGTAGCTCATAACAGCGTAATGATTAGTATGAGCTACAGTCCAGAGTATGGCGAAGTGCTTACCAGCCACGAAACACGAAAATCTGGACACAGTAAATGATGTGGTCGAAACCAATTGCTACGTGAGGGTCAAGTTCAGCAAGATTTAACTTGACACGTATTAGAGCCATAATATCGCAAGAAAATAAACGGTGGAGCACGGTATCCCTCTCTAAACAATAAATGGAGACATCGACGTCTGACATACGTATACGATGAAGGCGTTCCTTTGTAGGTAACAAATCATGAGCTACTTTAAACCAATTGGAACGTACCACTACAGGAAGCGAAGACATTCATATTTTTCCACACTTGGGACCAATAAATACCGCGTGGAGCGATTTGGCGACCGCGCATCTCCGGCGGCCTCAATGAATGGCATAAACGCTTATACAATGAGTTGGAAGTTGGACCAGTCCCTTGGGCATAGTGAGTGGCCAAATAAATGTTGTGGGGCGGTAGGGGTCGGATGTCAAGCTTACCAGACCAGTAATTTGACCCTGCTTACTCGACCCGAGTGTCACATGCTACTCGGAGATGGCACTTGT
This sequence comes from Deroplatys truncata, assembly GCA_030765065.1. NCBI lineage: Eukaryota > Metazoa > Arthropoda > Insecta > Mantodea > Mantidae > Deroplatys > Deroplatys truncata. The sequence continues at coordinate 2,388,924 of CM060976.1, forward strand.
ATCAATCTTGGTAAGGTGCATGTCTGGTGGTCTGGTACAGGCAATTCAGTTTTTCTATACGAATACTTATCGTTTCCTGGCAGAGGAAGCAATCGGAAACCTGACCTGGATATACCACCTGCACTTAATCAGGACCTCCCTTAAGAAAGAAAGGAATATTCTTCTTAACAGCTTCTGTGGTATACCGGTAGTATATAGCGGATATTCCAAGTTTCCTTTCAATATAAAAAATTTCCCATAGACATTCAACACGTTATTAAGAATGTGATGTGGAACCTCTGAAGGGAGACGAAACACCTCTACGGTAATTATTGATGTTTGATCAGCTGCTGTAATTTAGGCGAGAGCTGAACTGTAATTGGAAGGATGTGGGTGTAGCTATTTTTAAAGAATCTTGTCATATTAAATTGGTGAAATTATCTTCAAATAAACGGCATTTTCTCTGTCATTTAAATGAATAGTGTCAACTTGATGCTTGTTTAGACCTACCTCTTGTGCCAGTCGTTTGTGCATTTAGAAGGACAAGAGTAAGTCACACCAAGCATTGTTTTAAAGGCATTAACTCGTTGGTACATGTTGTGTCACTGATTTATGCTTAATGCAGTAATAACCGGACGTGTAGACATTGAAGGAGGAAACATAGGTTAATACTTGCTATAACCTCCAGTAATGTGAACGTTTAAAGTATATAAGACGTTGTGAACCAAAACAATGTAAATCGTTAGTCAGGCTCGAAGATCGTCAGAGGTAACATATTGAGGGACGACACTGCGAGGAACTCCAGGAATATCAAGACCAGAAGACTCACCGCAGCAGCGAACCAGCCATTGTGCTTCGCCCTCGACAGCGAGCTTCACCGCGAAGGCAAGTCTTCACAGCAGCCTAGACGAGCAGGGGCAATACGGCCTCAACCAGCAGTTGAAAAACTGGTTCTTATGGCGTCTTTCAGATCCGGCCATCGGTTGCACTGCGCTTTTTAACACCCGCTATCTGCTCTTTCTCGTATACTGTCTCATTCCTTTTCCTGTATTTTAACATAAAGGTTCACCTATTCATTAGTTTAATTATTAGATTAGACCAGTTTTCTCACTCCTCTAACTTCCAACTTTTCTTCTTCTACTTCTTCTTAGGATATTCTAGTGTATAAGGTACCCTTTGATACAACCTAGCAGACTGAAGACTGTGTTTTTATTAAAGACAGCTTCGGAAAAGGCAGACAGGGACCAACGTTCCAAAAAGAGCACCTACAGGCTAACCTTTCCCCAATTAAGTAAATAATATATATATATATATATATATATATATAGAGAGAGAGAGAGAGAGACAGAGAGAGAACGTGGTCAGATTTCGAATCCTGAGAGGGGATAACTTGAGGCGCTACAGACCCGGCACTATGCAGCAATACCGGCGTTGATAGCGAAGAGAACAACCCTATTCCAGTACGTGACGGTGGAGAATCATACAACATGAGGAGTCACCCCAATGGTAAACAAAGACTGAATGACCCTCCAATCGCGCACTAAGGTGTCCAAAACTAATAAGCAGCGCAGTCTAACGGGAACCACAGTGGACCAGCCATTTGGCGATAACCTCATGCAGGCTCCATCTCCTCATGACCAGCCTGCGAATAATGCAGTTGGCGGCCCACTTCCCGCAGGCAAGTAGCGCGCCAGCATCAAGCAGTAGCTCAAGGGCAGATCCTTCAAGTAGCACATCGGATGAACCCAATAGTAGCCTTATGCCATCCCAGGAGCAGCAACAACAGGAGGCCAACCTTCAGTACATGGCACAGCTAAGACAGCACTTAGCGAAAGCATATGTGTCGAGCTATTGCTCAAGATGCCTTACGGCACTCTTTAACAATTTCGATGCGCTATATAGGCCACAAGATACACAACAACCTACAGCGACGGAAAATTTCACACCCTAGCGGACTATAACCACTTCATACGTTAAACAAACACAAGGTGCCGTTCCTTATAATCCCACACCCTGAGCAAAGGACATACAAAGTAATTATAAAAGGCCTATTCTGGAACACCACGAATGATGAGCTGAAAAAAGAGGTAACCTGGCACGGCATTGAAGTTAGAAAGGTGAACAAGCTATACTCCAGAAAGCTAAGAATCACGTTCCTATATTCCTCGTTTAGCTACCTAATGAGAGTTTTTCAACCGCAATTAAACAGCTAAGATATATAGCTCACTGCTTGATCCAAGTAGAGAATTAGAAACCCTCTCCCTAGCAGAACCTCGTAGAGCGCAATGTGCCTTAGGTTCAAGCACATAGCTATGAGCTGTTTTGCGGGGTACCATACTAGCCTCTAGTTCACGAGGTCGCGGGTTCAAACCCGGCGGAGAGCGATGAATTTTATCGGGCGTAAAAATCTTTACCATGGCTTCCTTCGGAAGGGCAGTAAAGTCGGTGGTTCCGTGACGTAGATTTACGTCACGTAAAAGAACCTCAAGCCTGATAAACAGGCCTCTCAGCAAACGTTCTGGTCTTTTACGCTCAATATACAATGGGACGCTAAGAACCATAAGTAGTTAAAGAGAGTTCATAAATAAAACTCAATTTAATTTAATTAACTGTTTTGCAGCTCCGCAGTGCTCCAAATGCGCTGGAGTTCACTATATCAGCAACTGCAGCTCTACGGGAGTCAAAAATTGTGCTGTCTATGGAGAAATACACCACGGGATCTGCTGGACGGGAATTCAATTGTATCAGCCAACAGACAACTGGCACCTTCAGTAGGAAGCTCATCTCACCAGAAAGAGGAACCTGTGCCGCGATAGTTAATCACCAGTACAGCCAACAAAGATAAAACACCAACACGAACGTGGCCAACGGACTCAGGCAACATGTGAATTCTACAGCCAAATCTCCGCGCAATCACTAGCCTCAGTAACGCCACTAGCGATAAATCTTCCTCTACCACAAACCTCACCTACAATGAACGAGAGAACTCTAAGGCTATTTTCCTCTCCCACTCCAAAGCCGGAGAAGGTAGTACCAAAGCGAGCCGTCGATATTCCAATTGACATACTACCAACCAGTGTCGGCATACTCCTCAGATGCCTGGGGGATAGAAGCGTCCTAGCAGAACTTGCAAAAATTGCTTCTGCTATAAACCACGTATACAACAGATTCTAACAGGCACAGCCGACTACAGGGGAGAAGCCCTAGCCTACCTTGAAGCGCTAGCTATTACTGCATTTCATCATAGATAGAAAGGAAAGAAAGAACAATAGGGGCACAAAGAAGTAAGAAATGAAGAGGGAAAAGGAAGAGAAAACAGTTTAAGCAAAAACAAAGTACCTCCCCCAGCAGATCCCGGCCACAGTAACTCTACAACCGAAAAAATATGATTGGAATTGCAGAGGGGCCTGCTCAAAACTGCACGAACTCAAACACCATCTCCTGCAAAACCACATTTCCATAGTCCTCCTGGGAGAAATACTCCTAAATCACAAGGCTGGATTTTCCATACCAGACTACTACACATACAAAAGAGGCAGACACCAGACAACCGAGCAGTAGGGGGCACAGATATCCTTGTTCACCGAGCTGTAAAGCTTATTCAAAAACGCATCCCCATTACAACACTTGCAAGCCACCGCTATTACAATATGACTCCGGGATCAGCCAGTAACCATCCTAAGAATCTAGAATACATCCGAACAGTTAAACACAACCGACATTGATGCAATTATCGTCCTCCGTAGTGTAGTGGTTACCTCTAGTTCCCGAGGTCGCGGGTTCAAACCCGGCGCAGGGCTATGGATCCTTAGCATGGCTTCCTTCGGAAGAGAAGTAAAGCTTGTGGTTCTGTGTCGTAGATTTACGGCACGCAAAAGAACCTCATTTCTGATAAAGAATCCTCTGAGCAAAATTACTGGTCTTTCACGCCCAATATAGAATGAGACGCTAAGAACCACAGCAGTTAAGGGGCTTCCATAAGAAACTCAATTTGATTTTAAGACCTTGATGCAGTCATTAATTTTCATCGCAGAGTAATAATAATGGACGAAACCTGTCAACAACCCCTGCGGCAACACATGATGGCTAATAATAGCCTATACTGCAGAACCAAGTTATACACCCCACAACGCCGCACTCACTAGACTAGCACTGCTCAAAAGTACCCTCTTCAAATACAGCTTACACCTTGTTAACAGCCTTGTATCCATCCAATTAAACTTAGAAACTCCATCCTGCCTCATTCCACCGCCAATACAAAGGAACTGCAATCGGTCAAACTAGCAGATTTTCCAGCTAACACTTGCCACTAACCTCCCGCCGAATGTCACACTTACAATTAACGAAGACGTAGAGACGGCTGCCTAAAATATTGAAAAGCAGCACAATCAGGAATCGCCGCAGACGTACTGGACAAACTCCCACCCAAATACGAGGCCTGCCACTACTCAGACATACTGGCACTAATACATGAGCGGGATCACCTTAGACGTAAGTGGCAAAAGACCAGAAACCTAGTATTCAAAGTAAAAATTGAAGTCTTAAACAGCTGGGTTAAAATCAAAACACATGAGCAAATGCGTTAGCAACGATACCAATCCCTGGAGAATCTGCATTCAGCAGCAATCAGCCAAATTTGGCAGCTAACTAAACAAATCGTACGAGAACCTCTCGTTATATCCCTGCTGCACAATTCTGTCGATCTCCATAAAGCGGAGACTCCAGAAGCACAGACGAACATACTCGTACTTGTTGATGCAGTGGAGTAAGCATGCTTACCAAATCAAAAGCTAATTGGCCGCGCCTTCTGTCATGAAGTAGGAGAACTAATACACGATGAACTTTTGGGTGTAAGAATCCTTAGTATGGCTTCTTTCGGAAGGCAAGTAAAGTTGGTGGTCCCATGTCATAGATTTATAGCACGTAAATGAATCTCAAGCCCGATAAAGAGGCTTCTGAGCACAACTTCCGGGTTTGACGCCCAGTATTAAATGGGAGGCTAAGAGCCATAGTAGCTAAAGTGTGTGCATAAATCAAGCTCAATTTAATTTCATCTCCATGAAAAGGAGCGGCAGCAAGCTGAACCGCTACAGGTAATCTACACACATACACACTCCTACTTGAAACCCTTTCCCCTATCCTCTCAGCATGCACATGTAGTCCTCCATTCGCACTTAGGTACGGCTCTGTGCTACTTGCTAGGGTACCTAGCCTTACTCTATCCTTGCAGGTGGACGTCTTTCATAATGATCACCCACTAACACCGGAGTACTTAGGCGGTATCTGGCACACTTACACCAGGCCTGTCCTGCCCTACTCCTGTAGACAGTAGTTAGTGCATGGTAGGGGAATCGACGTATATCTCTTTAAGATGATCGTCACTGGGACTAGCGACGTCGGGGTCAGCCCAAATACAACTTGAAAGAAAAATGAGCCAGTAGTCACTACACAGCTCTCTCGTTGGATAATACTCTCTTCTGGGACGCGGGTGCGCCACAAATGTTAACAATGCATATTCGCTTTTCTTTTTTAAACTGTCTGTCATCCATGAGGTATAGTGGAGCCAGAGTCCTGGCTATCAATCCCGTTTTGCATATCTGATGCATCAGGCAAGAACCTGGCAGTATAATTCGATAGCATTCCGTGGAGCCTGCTGCGACCAAAGTATTATCTTTGCCCCAGTTTACGAACGGCCAGCCTGTGGGCTTGCGAGCTACTCTAATGAGCAGAGCTCAGACCCGAGACTATGGCGCTACCATTCACGAACCGGTATCCTATTCACCTCCATTAACCTAAGTAGAAGCAACAACGCAACGTGACGCCCGTATCACAACTAGGGATGCAACACAATGCATAAACACTCCTCCACTCGTGACCTGCTAGCAGTGCGGCGTGACGAGACGTCTGCACATGACGCTGCTCGGAAGCAACTTGATTATAGTTTTGCTACTCCAACGTTAGTGCCTCAAAAACCGCGTGTTCAGTGTCGCAAAATAGTAATGTTCTCACATGTTCTCCAAGTAAGCGTTCGCCCTTGGAGAAAACACCCGCAGTTGACATTTTCGCTCATTTTTCACGGTACTGCACATGGCTTTCCCATACAGTCAAACATATTTTCTCAACACTTTGCAAACACAGTTACAGCGGGACTCACACTCCACTTTTTACGGCATTTATACGGGCGCCCATATTAGCTCAGTCGGACTGAAACAACAGTGATACACTTGAGGACTGCATGACCATTGTTTTCTGTCATTTCGTCTATTACATGTATTTTATTTATACTGGCTTTCCGAATTTTCTCCAAAAGCAGGGTTTTTATAGGAACTGGACTGGTTAATTCTAAATTATGTTCTTCCATTAATCAGATCATTTCGTCTTTTCTACTGGACATGGTGGGAGTTTACATATTTAGCCGAGAATGATAACTAGCATTATCTTACACAATAGTACACACAGGAGGAATATTTTCCAAAAGTGTAAACTTGAACAAAGCTTCAAATAGTTCACATTCATTTGGTGACATCAATCAGCCAAGGATTTCCGAATATTTTTAAAGGACAAATACAATCAACTCTCGATAACCCCTGGGTGCAATATCATCATTCTTTTTTCACGGGGCATTGCGGCTGGAAGACAACTGCTCTCTTTGCAACTTTTTTATTACAATACCAACATGTGGTTTCTAAACTTCATCCCTTCCTCTAGCGTGGCAAGAGATCTATGCAGGACTTGTCTCTCTTCGTTGAGTAGCCTACCTATCGTACCAAGACTCATCTAAATAAACTATATGGACCCTTATTTACTGAGATGGTTTAGCCTACTCAAATATCTCTATGTTACAATACTTGCCGATTTCATAACCAGACTCCTCTTATTTAATCTTCGAAAACAGAGCCCTAGCTTTAGTAACAAACAAGTGATTCTTTTTTGTAAGGAAAATCGCACACGGGTGCAGCTTCGTTCAGTAATTATTCTTCTGGCCTATACATCTCTCTATGAGGTATATCATAGGTGAAAGTATCCACCTTACCTAAATCTGGTTTTCTGTTTCCCTTCTATTTTGGCCTCCGCGCAAATTAACTGACTGTTTGTCAGCTTAAACCAGCCATAACAAATCCCCTTGCCGCGGTGCATGTGCTTGAATACGGCACTGTACTGATTCAGTGTGTGCTACACAGTGGGAGAAGTCGGTTCGTCCTCCGTAGCAGTAGTGGCCAGTACAAATGAGTGCGGCATCTATGATTGCAATGTTTGGTTCAACCTATGTTTGCGAAGCCATATTTTCAGCGATGAAACGTAATAAAGGTCCTCAGAGAGCCAACAGCAGTGATCATAAATTAATATGTGCATTAACGTTTCACATTTGTGCTTTATTGTCTCCAAATGTGGCAAATATCTTGAAAACAAAAAAATGTCAGAAAGCAAGAGTGTCTACTGAAGTACTAATGCCCCACCTATGGGTGCCAACTTGAAGTAGTTATTGATCTTGGTGTTTATTTATTTATTTATCTCACGTATGACTGTCAGTTTTGAAGTGGATTGATTGTGACGTAATTAGCTTTTACGTATGAGAAACCGATTTGGAGATGTATTTTTGTTGTTACACTCCAAGTTTAAAAAATATTATTAACTTTTGTTATTAAACTGGTTCTATAGATATTATTTATGTTTGTTTTTGCCTCGGCTGCTTCAGTATTGTTTTAGAGTCAGGTATCTCTTAGGCAGGGTGTGGTGCGACAACAATGTAGGCTTACACAGATTTTAGGTTTAAATTCACTTCTTTTTATTAATCCTTGACACAAATTAAATGCCACTACACTGATATCAAGAGCTGTGAGATTCTTTAATACTTGCACTTTGTTAATGCGTATACATATTTTAGGATTCACACGAATACGTAATATTTCTTTAGAGAACACATCTTCCATCTGGTCACTACCAAGGTCTGCAGGAAACTGAACATATTTCAACCGTCCAAACCCGTAAGCTTCTGTATTTGAAGTCTCTGATTGGCTAATCCTAGTCCAATAGAATACCTGCATTTAATTAAAGCTTTTTTTCTAGCTGTTGATTGGCTATTTTTAAACTGCCACAAAATTTACATTATTGCTGCCCTAATCATGACTAGTAACATTTAAACTCTCAAACTCATTATTGCCTCAAAGTTTACCTCATTGTTAGCGACTTTAAACTTATTATTCTCACAGCTCTTATATTATTAAGTTACATAATGCATTCACTTAATATTATTGAACATGTTTACAATAATATAAGCATTTTCAATGACTGTTACATACATTTTTACAAATTATTACATACATATTGCTTCAAGGCGGGCTGTTATTGAATTTACATGTTATATAATTCAACTGTTGAAAATACTGCCTCACTACCCAGAAGAACTGAATGTATAAAATTCATGTATTCACTGCACAGTTTATATTCGTTTAATTTGAAGTACTCTTTGTAATATTATCACTGTATAGTACGTTTTATTTTGTTATTTTATATTTGTGCAACTTTTTCAGAACAAAATTGTGCTAATTTCCACTAACAAAGTACTGTTTCTTTCTTATACTAAAATATATTGCGTGTATATGCTATCATTTGGTTTTATGGGACTAAAGACCATTATTTATTTGTGTTTGGTTGTTTGGTCTATAATTTAGTAGCAAGTAGAAGAGGAATATTAAATCACATATAACACAGTTTGTGACTGATTACCTTCAGCACCCTGCGTACAGTACAGACACGGCGTGCTTGTGAGTTTGTTATCTCTGGCTTAAGCCTACTGCTTTAGCATTTCAATGGTAGGTTTTTTCCCCGTGATAATGGATTCTGTTGTTTACATATCATTTGCTTGGACTATTTAGTCAGTGTTCCAAAGGTGGCTTGCTTCCCTTTCCTCTTCCTTCACTTACTGTCCTCACTTAAGTGCAGCTCTAGCAATATTCCTACCATTACTGCTATTATTATATGAGGAAAATTAGCTGCATTACTGACAGTAGTACTGTTATCAGCACTAGAAAAGCTATCTATGTTTCAAGGTCTCCACATATTTAAGAACAAACAGTAAAATACTGCTAGTAGCTGCGAAACTCATAAAACTTCCTAAGAAACTAACTGAATGAGAGAAAAAATAGGGAAGACCTTGCAACGCTGTGTTTCACTCCACGTGGGGTTAACATATATATGTAATTTATGTTTCTTGGCATTCATTGGCTCAAGTGACATGCTCATTGGTGCAATGCGAAACGCCAGCGACTTCTAAGAATAAACAATGTGTACTATGTATGTTATTCTGATAGACAAAGCGCATGCTAACCTTTAGGGTAGCAAATTAATAAAACCGTTCATTGCGAAATATAACTTGAATCTGCAATAGAATAGAGCAATAATCTGATATACTACATTCGCAATACTTTACCTACACACTATCGTTTATTTTTATTTAGCTTCTAGAAACTATACTTACTAAGCTTTATTTTTCTACCTATTTCATGAAATCGAGATAACCTTTGCAGAAATTGCTTTATGACACTTTTCGTTGAGAGTACAATAGGGGCTACACTAAAGCAACATTATAGTCAAAATTTGAGATTTGATGTTTAAAATGTAGTCGCATATGGCAGCCTTGATATTATATATTTTTCCATAACATCGCAACAAGCCGCTGAATGTTGACAGCACTTCAACAAATGGCAAAGAAGTGAAAATTTCAGACAGCGAATATTTCGGAAAAACTAATGCCACAGAAATTTAAGTGAAATTTGAAGACGTCCTGTGTTTTAAAGAGATCCAAAATTCTTCTCTAGTGCGTTTTCTATCTCTTATGGTTTACTACCATAACCACCACCACGCATCAGTTAGTATCCAGACATCTGAGAGCTTTTGTACATTTTGAAATGTATTAGGTTGTGTTACTGTAGTGATGACGATCAAACAATTGAACATATTGTAACAATAAGAACACCGGTTACAACGCAACACACTTTATTTTTCACTTAGGTACTCATCGTAGCACAACCGTTACACCTGAGTCACTTTTGCCACACACTGGAACACAACACAACCGATCCGTCTAATCACAACTCACACTGAACTTGATATAGCGCTCGACCATGCGTATGACTACGGGTAGAGAGGCTTGTGCACGTCTAGTGTACTCCGAGTTGCTCCAGCACCTCCCTCATCAGATTCGACTAGAAGTTGATGTCCTGATCGCTGTGTAGCTCTAAAGGTACACACAAGCGGCAAAACGGTTCTTCCACGAGGCAGTCCGCGATCGTCTTGGCCTCCTGGTTAGGAAAGGCGTACTTCTCCGGCCACTTGGTGAAATAGTCCATGACCACCAAAATTACTGTTTACCCCTGTTGGACACAGGGAACGGTCCAGCTATATCGATGACGATGCTTTCTGTTGGTGCTTTCACGTTATACTACTGTATGCGAACCCGGCTCCTAATCTTTAGACCGCGAATTGCCACATGCACATGACACTGGCGGCACTACCGCAGCATCTGTCCATAGCCTCAACCAGTATTACCTTCTCGGAACTTGTCGATTGCTTTGTTAGGTCCAAGATGTTCCTCAGAATGTAGATCTCGTTCAAACACACAATTTATGTCACATCCTTTTTTGTCGAGTGAACCATTTCCGAGATATTCTTGTTATTTGTTTGCATTTTACATTATTTATACTTTTTCCCAAATGGGAGTTCGTTATTCGTTTTTTATGTCCTGGACATGCAAAGAGAATGGAATGATCCACATAGCAACCAGCTCTTAAAGGATTTCTGCAAATGTTTATCTCGATTAATATGAAGTAAATGGAGAATAAGTGTTTGTAAGAATGGTTGTACAAGAGTAGGGAAAGTTATGTGAGTGCAACAGATCAGACTTTTACCGTTACATGCTTAATATCTGTCTGCATCTTCTTTATTGCGAAATTCACTGTCGTTATTTCACTTTCCATCTTACCTATTCCGCATTCCATCTTCTCCATCCTGGATTCCGTTTTCGTCTCCACCGCCTCCTTTCCGGATGTAATTTCGTATCTACTTTCTCCATTTTAGCCTCCATTTTCCCCAGTCCAGA